>JACCHV010000041.1:585000-2985000 GCA_018907245.1 Eupristina koningsbergeri
AGCAATAAAAGATGCTTTGATGCATTTCACTGATCAATTTAGAAAATTAATACTTCCGCTAGCCATTCGAATGCAATGTCATATGTTTGCTGATTTTTTTTCAGATGCTGCCGAAGAATACGAAGAATAAGAATTTGTAAGTCTGTTGGTTCTCATAACTATTGTTTTCAATTAGGAAATATATGAACCAATGATAAAATTTATATACAAATTATTCCAGTTATTATATGGGTATTTAATTTTATCATATTAATGAATTTCGCTCGTGGTAATAAATTTGTCCTTATGCTTGAGGCTCTAAGTATTAAATTGATTGTGCTTTGCGAAATTAACATAAGAGATTAAATATCTCTTACAGCAATAAACCATTTTTTAATAAAACAACAAATATATCCCGGCACTTCAATGTGACTCCCAACGAACAAACGAAAGACCTACATCGAATAAATTTAAAAAAGCGACGGATATCATTAAGAGCAGCATCCCATATTCATCAGCACATTGACAGAGTTTCAAGCTCCAAAAGTTGCCAATCCAAAGTTGGAAATCTTTTTCGTGAATTATTAACATTTGAGTCACATATATTTATACGGGGTTAAAAAAAGGACAAGGACAGCCCCGGTTTTTCAACAATTTCAACGGCGTGGATAAGAAGAGGAAGAGGGAAGATATTCGTTTGTAGGATCGGCGGCGAGTCGTAGACACTAGGTAACGGTTCCCCACACTCGGAGCTTTTGATCAGAGACGACAAGTAGAAGGAGACATTCGAGTCTAGTGTCTCGAATAAAAAAATTGAAAAACTCGAGGAGTATAAGAAAAAAATGGACAGCGTTCATCTCTGTGCGAGACAGCCGTGCGTTGTATGGATGGGTTATATACGTTGTATATGTTGTATATCTTGTTTGGGTTGTGTACGGAGGATTGCTGCGAGGGAACGGAAGGCGCGGGAAAGTCTTATGAGAATGGCGTACCGACGTTTAACAATGTATAACCGCAGTTAAATTCTTGTTCATTATTTCACTGCCACCGTGTCTCTATATCTTCTCTGTGGCTGTCTCGTGCTTTTTTCTCGATTTTTCAAATCATCGCCTTATTCTTGCCTCTACAATATCCCTCCTACCCTTCACTCATCTCTTTTAGACCGTCTTTAGTATCGTACATGCAATTATTTCACAATGATAAAAATAACTAACAAAGGGTTGTGATTGCTTGGCGGGGATTTATTTCTTTTGCTCGTTAACGACTACAAAGTATCTTATTTCAAAAAAATTCATTCGATCTTTAATCCAAGCACATTTTACATTTAATTATTCCCCTAAAATCGTTGATACGTAATCCTGGACTTTTTTAACGTCGTTGCCTTCTTTATTTTGTTTCTTTTTTTTTTTTTCTTTTTTAATATCTCAAATTTTAAATATGGAACTCGGATTTCTTCTATTTTTTCTTCTTTCTATTTAAATAATTCATAATATATTAAGTCTCAATAAATTTAAACTGAGTGGAAAGTTAATAATCAAATAAATTATGTAAAGTTACTTGGTGATATTACCTCATAATTTTGTGATGAAGACAGATTTGTCTTTGAATTAATTTTAAAAATAACTATCTTTTAATTATTGAAACATAAAATTGCAAAAAAAAAAAAGATACATATCTTGTCATATAGCATTCGAATGAACAATTTTTCATTTAATTGGTTTATTGAAGTTGTGTTGTATAGCATTTTATTACATTGAAACAATAAGTATTCGTGTATTAAAGTATTTTTTTTTTTTTTTATTTTTATAAATGTTTTAAATAACGTAATTTCATAAACCGTTAAACAAGATAATAATCTTGAACTTTAACATAAAAAATGATTGTAGCTAGCTGATTTAAGAAAGCTTATAAATGTTTATAAACATCTTTTTACATGAAAATTCTTGTCATATTTCATATGTAAATTAGTTGTTCAATCGGATAACTATGTTTTCGATTAAGTGCTCTTTGTAATTTTTTACTGCTCAAATAAATTTATAATATTAATGTTACTACTTCTTTTACGCTAAATGTCTCAATATTTTATTTCTGTTCATTAAGTAATCTTTTTATTGGGTTAATTGTTTATTTCCATCAATTTTTTCACATCGAACAAGAATGTAATTCCACTGCTCAACCACACAATCCGAGCCAATTCAAAGTCAAAATCCATTCGACATTATTCTGTACTCGTAAAAAGTAATTTCATTATTACGAAATATTCTTACTCGCTACACATTTCTTCTCGCATTCATTTCATTAGTATTAACTCGCAGCACAAGCTCAGTAGCGGCTGATTTAAATATTGTATGGGGCACACCCGGACCTGAATAATAAGTCGATAACCTGAATAAGGAAGTCGATCCTGCGATTATTGGCGGTGCTTTTTTCCCGGATCCCGCGACTCTGTGGCCGTTGAATGGTTGTGCAGGTCAAGGATGCGATCCTTACGATAGAGAATCGACACACGGGAAACCAAGTGCAATTATTCCGAGCCGAAATTTACTCAGACTTCGTACTAATTGTATCACTATTGCTCGGCCGAGAATCAACATTGTTTCCACCTATACTGGGTGGAAGACATGATTTAAAAATTATATCTTGCGCCGTCATCGTGACTCTGATCGTTCTAAAACTTGCAGCAGATACAATAATGTGTTTCTCATCAGTGCCGACAGAATTTCCATTGTCTCGGGTTGGTTAGCGCGAAGGCAAAAAGGCGGAGGAGACACTTGTACGTTCTTCTCTACTCGTGGCACATCTTGGCACAACAATTTTGTGGCCACACCGGGTGATGAAACACAAAGAACTGTAACGTCGGGAAAAGAGCACTCGACCTCTCGAATATTGATTTTCAAAATTGCCCCTCAAGAGGGGCGGTGGTTATTATTATGGCTATTTACTAAATTTAGTCTCGCGTAATCTCCTCACTTGGCTCGCATAAATAGAGTCTTATCAAAAGCACTGCGAGAAGTAAGTGTAATAAATCGCCAGTGCCATTCAGTAGTTTAAACGGGACCGGTAATTCAACGGCAACCTTTCTAATGCTCGGAATAAAAATTTTAAAATCGCTACTTTGTAAATGAGATTTATTTTTCGATAGGGCATTTTTTTAACTGCTCAGAGGATAAAGATAAAATAAACTGAAATTGCAATAGAACGGTAAATTTAATTTCTTTCAAATTAATCGAGCCTCTTCTCAAATCAGTCGTGTATAGAACCAAGGTCTTGATCAGTAGAAACGTGTTTTATTATTCAATAAAAAGGCTCCTCAGTAGAGGAAATTTAATACACCAATAAAACCCGAGTTTTAACAAATTAAATGCTGCAACTATTATTGCCAACAGAAACTCGACTGCTCAAATTGAATGTTAATTCTAGTCTCGGTGGGTCGGGTAGAAAAAGATGTTACAAGTACGGTTCGGAACAAAAGTCACCCACCACGCCTGAATCTGTTGGGGATATTTGTACATCACGTACGGAACGTGTCATTGATCCTTGGAGATACTTGGAAAACTAACGATCAAATGTTCTAATCCTCTTCCTCTTTCGCATTTTTTCTCTTGGAAATGGTCTTTCCATTTTCGACCAATTTTCAAAAAAAACTCACTCTGATAGAAAGATCGAGCAAGTGAACGGATATGACGGAAAGTTATCTGGAATCGAAAAGGGCAGCTCGCGTTTTCAGTTAACCGTTATTCGCCGCACCGCACAACTATTAATGAATGTGCAACGATCAATCCGGATAATCCGAGTTTTCTCCACCCGGTCCCAGGAACAGGAATAGTGATCCGACTCACGTGGTTCCGATGCCCGCGCGTCGTGCTAATTGATTATCTCGAGTTTTATGACTGGAGAGTGATGCCACTTTTCACCATTCATTCGACGTTTACTCACGTGAATTATAAGGATTTAACGCAAGGTAGCAGCTAGTCTCTCTCTCTCTCTCTCTCTGTTTTAACGCGATCTTATGTTCCGTAAAAAGTTCATTATGCTTTTTAAGACTTTTATGGCTCTTTTCTTTTCTTTTTGGATTATTTTATTAAAATATTCGTAGTCAGTAAAGTAGGGCAGATTTTCACTCTCCTTTAATGGAAGAAATTTACTTTTTATGTCTCACTGAATATAACATCGGCCTAGTTACAAATTTACGTCAATCAAATATATCACAATAACATGAAATATTATATTTATATTTATAACTACATAGTATTCAATTAGAATTTAAAAAAAATACTTGTCACTTTCAAAGTTTCTAATTATTCTTTAACTGTAAAACAATAGAAAATTACTAATTACTTGTTCGCTAAATTTAAATTTTTAATAAAATAATTTTTATCATCTAACTATAAATTTCGGTCATATTTTAAAAAGCAATAACGAGATAATGGTTATTTAAGTTATACGAATAAAATGGAAGATGGCATCCTAAATTACAAGAATAATATATATAAAAAGTTTCAAGCCTAATCTCTTACGTAGCGAAAGAAAGATCTTTTAATTAACCAAATTTTGAACTTGATTACTGTAGAAAAAGCATGAAGATTGTATCTTGGATACTCGTATTTTAACTAATTATTTAAATGATACTTTTCGCAGCTTATTCAGTTTCAAATACATTATATATAATTTAAAAGCTCAGTTTTCATTCTGTTTGCACTATTAAATTATATATATATATTAAAAGAACGAATTAATAGACGATCTTGTGAATTACAATTTATTATGATAATTATTTTATCACAGAAAATTATTATTTTTTTTACAAAAGTAAATGTTTTTTATAAATTTATTTTAAATATCAAATATAAAATACATTAACATAAATGAAAGGAATCGATCAAATTTTGTGTATATTAATATTTTTCCTGTAATATTTCTAGTGAATTGTAAGATATTTTAATTAATATCATTTTACATTCAATGATAGTATTTTAAAATTAATATTATTATATTATTATTTAATAATTATAATTATTTACATTTTTTTGACAAAATAATTTTGTCAAAATTAATTAATTAATATAGCTCAACTAATTAAAACTAATTAAAAGCTGTATAAATTAAAAATTTTAATAATTCATTATTTTTCATATTCAAAAATTTAATTTTAATTCTGCTTTCAGTTAATTTTTTTGCTCATTATATTAATTATTTTATTTTTAATATCTTTTGCATTTATGACACAGAAGAAGAATTTCATGGAAAACCTTTTAAGTAAAATCACAACTTTTAATCCATTATAGATATTTTTACGAATATTAATTTAGCTTTTCAATTATCTTATCAAATTATACTGTATTATTTATGAATGAAATTAAAGTATACATTTCTTATGAATCTTTTTTTTTATATTCAAACATAAAAATTATATTTGTTAAAAAAGTTATTAAATTGTTCATTATTAGAAGATATTTTTATGAGTAATTATAAAAAATAAATAAATTTGCAAACCAAGTAATTTTAATCAATATCTCAATCCGCAAAAAAATTTTTATGACATAAATAGTTTAGTAAGCTTTTATAATTAAATAAATAATAAAATATTTTTCATTCAAATTTTTTTCTATTCATTTATTATGTTAAATAAGGTAAAATAGAAATTTTTAGAGATATATAAATAAAATAAAATATTTTTATATATTTAGATGCATGTGTTTTCTATTAAAGTAGAAATGTTAAGTCAATTAACTATCATGTGTGTTTATATTTCTCCTATTCTTTTTTTTGTATTTTCACTCTCCTGAATATTATTTTGATCTACCTCACGTTTTCAGCCAAAAAAATACCTGATAAGTGATTGAGTTTATCTGATTTTAACTACTTAGAATTTTCTAGGGTTTGAAGGTCGGAGGTTTTGAAATATTTTAAATTTATTATTCTCATTCCTACAATTATTCTGAAAAATAGCTGTTGCAGATTGAGATATATTCACATATCTATAGATACGGAATGAATATGATAAAGATTTATATAATATATAATATAAATACTAATATTAACAAATTAATAAATAACATTTGTTCAAACATAAAAGAATTGTTTGAAAATTTTTTTCATATTATAATGTAGTATGCATATTAGGTACATTCCAATTATGCTTAATAAAATCTAAATATAAAACAATCAATTGCGCTTAGAATATGTGATTTTGACATTTTAAGAAGTCAAGGAAAGATTTTCCATGTCAGAAAATAATTTGTAAAAATTAAAGCGCATATAAACATGAAAAAATTTGGTATAACAATAAAGGACAGATCGCGCAACTATATATACAATATACGACAATTCAGCGACAGGGGGCGCTAAGAGGAATAATGCGGGGACAAACGTTCAAAAAACCAATTTTTTAATTTATTATATCTTATTCTGGCCATTAAATTTTTCTTTTGTTGATCTTCTAATTTGTTAAAAAGAATTAGACATTGAGGGTATCTTTTTATTCCTTTAACATAATAAAGTGTTAAAAATTGATTTGATTCACGTGATCTTTTTAGTAAGTGGTTATTTTCTTTTCAATTGCTAATTTTGTATACCTGTATGATGTGTGACAAGGAATAGCATTGAAATTGGCTGATTTTAAAAAACTAAAGACATGAGTTAACATTTGTTAACTTTTACAAGTATAAGAATGAGATAACTGAATCAAATTAAATTTTTTTCGTGGACTATACACAAATCAGTGTTTCTTCATCTAATGATGTACACACATAAGTATAAGACACAACAACGTCGATTTCAATCCTAAACTATTTTTCCATTCAGCTTCATTTTTAAGCCCCCAATTGACCGAGGGTTATTTTGTGGTCAATATCCAATCCAGATGCACCACCTTTCCTATCCCTAGACATTTTCTTAGGCCGCGACTCTTAATAATTTACGGAAGATAAGTTCGGTTTAAATTAGGTGTACAAAAGCAAATCTTATATATTGAGAATTGCAGTTTAATACCTACGTGTAATATTGAAGGTAGTTAAAATAATTTACCTATAAATTATAATAATTACAAGTTTTTCGGTGATAATTACATTTAGAAAAGCGAAGCTTGAAACTTGCATTTTTAAAAAGATATTTTTATGTATAGTGGTTGATTTAAAATAAGTTTTATATTGCCTACCGGAAATTAAAAAGGGGGTGAATCCGAAGCTCGTGCCAGAGCTTCTGCCGACAGATTTTGTTCAAAGACATGCACAAAGCCAAGGTCCAGGTATGGGATGGCGGAGTGGCAAGCTCCTTAATGCCTATAATCTCTGAAAATAACACGCCTTTTTATTGAAATTCGCGCAACTTTATGGGTGAAAAATGAGCGTCAATCTCAATCTGTGGCCTCTATTAAAAATAATGATTCGATATTAGAGCCGGGCCCTGATTGATTTGCGTGTTGCTCGAAGTGAGGAGTGAGGAGGAGGTGGAGGAGGAGGAGGAGGAGGTGGTGGAAGAGGAGGTCATGTGGAGCACAACAAAAGTAGAGCCGCAGCCTAATGAAGCGTAAAAAGCCGATGGAGCGGGCGCGCGCGATTCGCTCTGGGAGGGGAGGACGCATGCGCCGTGACTCCCGCGCCTGGACACGTGATACACACGCGACCCCGAAAGGATCAGAGGTGGACGCGATAGCCCCGCTCCCGGTCCTGAAGTAGCGCGACAATGACCTGCAGCCGAGAAATATTGTCATTACAAAAGCCACCGTGCCCTCTGACCTCCGGCGGTGGCTTCCCACGCCTTCACGTGTGCGTGGCCTGGTGTACTCTCCCCCTCCCAGCCCCGACGCCGCCGTTCATCAGGAGAATGCCAACGCTCAATGGTAATGATCTTAAGTGAAACGCTTACCCAGATCCCATTCAAGTCGTGATATTTTTTTCGAGAGGGAAAGTTCGCCTTTTTCATCTGTTTAACTCAATTGTCAACCCTCGATTTTTCAGTTTGTGAATTCGCGACATGTGCACGTCAACGCGCTGTGAAAAAGAGTCATTTCCTCAAAAATATCGCATCTCTTATCTTTCTCCGCAGACATTTACTCTCTAAATATGAAACTGGTTTATTCGTGTTAGCTCGATTACTCTGAATATCCTCCAAGTCATTCGCTTCCGATTATCAATAATGAGCTGAGTCCTGCGATATCGGTCACCTATTTAGCAAAACTTTTGGTTACTTTCTGAAAAATTAGTTGTAAAATATTTTTTTCTTTACAACTCAATTTATTCCAAAAAAAAAACTAATTTTACTCGGAAACCTTTTTTCCAATGAGAGTCATGTGCCTCTACCTATAATTATCATATCCTTGTAATAAAATAGGTTCTATTCACGTCTGATTAATGTCTATACGTTGAAATAAAACACAACATAAAAAGTAAAGAAAAATTTTATTTTAAAAACTCAAAATAGTTATAGTGTATGATATGAATGAAAATATTCGGTGAAGCTATCATGACATTATAATTACTGGTTGAGTCAACACACTTTCATTGCTACGTTAAAATTAGCACAACAGTCAAAACGACTTTCTTTACATTTGACTCGTTATTCTAAAATTACTTTCAGCTTCAAACTTTTATAATTTATACTACATTAACATTTGCATTTGTATTATAATTATGATGAATCTTAATAAAACTCGTTTTCATAATTCATGAATAAATGTTGTGTTAAAATATTTATAGCAGACTTCATCATTATCCATAGAAAAGCCAGTTTAAGTTAAAATTATCCAATAAAAAACACTGATATTGTCCGGCATTTGAATTCAAATTTTAATATAAATTGTTGGTAAAATTAAAATTTTGTTACAAGTGCTTATTAAATATTAAAATTAGCACAATAATTTTTAAAAACAAGAAAATCAAATATCATTATACTTTTTAAAAAATTGTAATAATTATAAAACGGTGGTTTATTGTCTATATAATTTTGTTTTCTAAATTCATAAGTATTATTAATTATAAATAATATTTATCATAAAGTTATAAATATTAATAAAGTTATAAAAAATTATATATAATTTCTCATATATTCTTATGAATACTCAGGAGTATTTTTTATACATTTGATTAACCATTGAAATAATTTATTTAATTGCGTCATAGTTTGGGACGATAATGGTATCATACCATAAAACCAATATTTTTTTAGAAATTTTATAAACGAAGTGTTATACATACATACATACACACATAAATACACACACACACACACACACACACACACAGAGTAGTGGTCGGAAAAATGGTTTTGATTTTATTTGAATTTCTTTAAAATTCTTGATTTTATTGCACATAATGAATGTAGAATCCTATATAAACAGATGAAAGCAAAGGTGTTCATAATCAAGCTATGAGGATGTAGTCTACCATTTTAAAGGCTCGAATTACTTTAAAACCGTGTAAGCAATAGTTAATTTCTGTAAATTGGTGCTTTTAAATATTGGTGAGTGAGTTAATTGACGTAGATGAGTAAAGTTTTGTGCATCTCGAGAGAAATATTTGAAATTAAAATATTTTATGGCTTTGCAGTAAAAGCTTCTTATTCACATTAATAGTATAGATACTGCTTGTTTTTAAAAATGGATACTTAAACACTTATTCAGTTATTTTAATTGTAAAATTGTTCCTATCTTACCAATTTCAATTTCGTCTACCTATAACAGGCGTTTAAAACTTGAAGCTTTTAAAATAATTATGTATCATTTTATATGATTTCAGGAATAATTATTTAAAATTATTAGAATAATTGTCAAACTAGCTGGCAATACACTCAATACATATCATTAGAACATAGTATTTCTATAATTAATAAAATTCTTTTAACTTGTAACGAGTAATGATTCATAGTTAGTTTTGAAAATGAGATTTACTTCGTAAATCAGGCATATCCAGCATCACGTCGATTTATTTAAAATATAACTTTATCTTGTAATTTATCAAGCACTATAAATATTTATTTGCCGATGCACGCTAAAAAATTATATTCCACTTTTATTTATTTTTACGATTATTGAAACTAACTGTAATAAACTTTTCGTTTTAAATTAATCAACAATTAAAAATAATTTTTTATTGCAAGTGGTGTGTGCATCCTACAAAAAACTTATTAAAGACCACAAAAAATTATTATCGATAAATTAAGTTTATTTAATGTAAATTTTTATGCGACTGTACAATATTTAATAATTAATATTCTTTGTATGTTTATTCCAAACATTTGGAATATTTTTATTCGAAAAATAACTTGGACATTTACGGAATATGATTTCTAGCTAATTGATTATTTCCTTTTTGATCCTGTTGCTGTTTGCTGAAGCTTATACATCATGAACCCAAAAAGTCTGACGTCAAGGCATTTTAAAATAAAAGTACAGCGGGTGCTGCGGTTGGCAAACAACTTTATTGACCCGATCGAGGATTTTTCAACAAGGCATTAAGCAAATACTTACACGTCTCGACGCACTTACGTACTCGTGAGTTCGTTAGCCTATATCGGGATATTTTTAAAAGGTTCGATGTAGAACACCCGCTCGGATGATTGATCACCTACCCCACCCCCTAATTACAGTTTATCCTCTTACGCTCGAATGAGAAGGGTTCGGTAAAAGGAAATAACGACTCGGTGCATTGATTCCTCGCGTGTACACTGTAGCCGTTAAATTAACATAAGAATTATGCGTTCGCATCGTGGTTACGTATTACAAAAACAGATTGCACACTTTGTGGGCTGCGATCGGATCCCATTGTTTGAGTCACCACCCAGCGACAATTTTCCCGGAGAGCATGGAGGAGCAAATGCGAAAAGCGCAAGGAAAGGATTTCGATCACCCCTCGATCTCCGGTCAATAATTTCAAATACGCCAGGGCAATTGTGGCGAGGAGGACGGACGCTCGTGGCGCCCATTTTCTCATTGATGGGATCCGAGCGGAGAAGCTCGCCCTGCGTAATGACTTAATAACACGTATCGGTGGATGCGGATACCGATTGCGGTATCGATAGCCGATAGCCGATGGCCGATGGCCGATAGCCGATAGCCGATAGCCGATAGCCGATACCAGTACCCACGCCAATACCAACACAAATACCCTCCTGTCAATTAGCTCGGGAATCCCCGGGTTCTCCGGGTGAACGAGGCGCGAGCTCCTCCTGGCGCTACGTACATTAGTCGGCGGTGTCCTGGTCTAACGGTTCCGAGGGTCGACCATCCTTCCTCGTAAATTCCTGCCTTCCCGAACGATTCAACTCGAATTTAGACTTTTTACCTCGTTCGAACTGATCTCCAAGTTTTGCCCAGCATTCCTATCCCTTGTAAGCTTACTTCCATTATTACAATTTGCTCTACTTTTTACGAAGCCCTTGCAGATTTGGTACAAAAAACCCGATGGATCCTTTAATGAATACTTTATTTCGCCAAAGGCAATTCCACTAAAAGCTTGCTCTCTACTTATTGAAACATTCAAAGGCATCATGAAAATGTAATCGATTGGACGTAAAAATTGTTCAAGGGAGAGAAACCTTTCTTTCAATTACTCCTTTAAGAATCCCTCCCACTATACGATTACGATAACCGAGCAAGTCAATGTTAAATGTTTAGTAGTTATAAGCGTCGGTGGAAAAAGGTAAGTCGGTGATCTGTGTACGAATCTCTTGCGTCCCGGTGGAACTGCAAAAACGACAAAAGATAAATAAAAGACAAGGAGGTATCTTTGGCTGACCGTTGGCCGACCACTCGACGACGACTGGGAAAAGCATTGCAGCCGTTCGATTTGTCACTAGTCTCTCCATCTCTCTCTCTCTCTCTCTCTCTCTCTCTCTCTCTCTGCCCCTTATCTGTGACTCCTCCGTATTCCCTGTGGCGAATTATGGGCTCTCGGCCAACCTACAAATTGCCGTGTCGTGCCTGCAGGAGGTGTCGCGGCGACGGCCTTCTCTCTGGACCACAGCCTCTTCGTCTCTGTCAACTTGTTAAAGCTCTTCCGCGAGTCCGGTAAATTTATGCCTCAATACACGTTGCCACCGCTACCACTCATGTGACCGATCGAGTTGTGTTCTCCTTTTGCTCGACGTGACAGCGGATCCTGCCACGAACTTTGGAGGCTGCAATTTCTTTTCTGGCGCCCGATGACCGATCCTCCCTGGACGGATCCTTGACACACGGATAATTCCTTCCGAGTCAAATGACTGTCCAAAATATGGTTTTTTTTTTTTTTCCAAATGGAAAATATTATTTTCACACATATTTCAAAGTAACTATTAGAATCCATTAGAAGTATACAATCACAAATCATCAATAAACCGTCAAGAACTCTATTTTTCATTTATTAAGGCAAAGAAATAAATAAAAATAAACATAAGATGTTCAAATAATAAAAAATTTGAGGTATAATCATAATTATCATGAGAAAAAAGTCAAAGGTTTAGTAGAAATTATTTGTACAAAAATAAGAGAGATAGAGATAATGAGAAAGTTAAAGAGCTGAGAGCATATTTTTCCAATAACATAAAAAAAAATCAAACAGTCTAGACTATTATTAGAGCGTTTAGAAACAAAAGAAAACCATGCAACTGTTTTTTTTCTAGTAGTATTTTTTTAAAAATATTTTATCAGTTAGCGAAACATTGACTATTAATATTTAAAATATAAGATTTTATGTAATATTAAAAGTATAAAAAGTTAATATTAAATCAATAAATATTTATGAAACAATGTTATTTTCCAAGTAATTGTTAAAAATTGTAATTTTTATTTAATATAAGTAATAATTCATTAATATTCTCTTAATTAATTAATTTATTATTGATAAAACAGCATTAATTAAACATTACTTTTATTCATTTCGAGACAGATAAAAAAATAGCTACTTACTAATTAAGAAAAATCTAATTTACTTAAACCAAAGGTTGATCAAACCGTATAAACTATTTAGCATTGAAAAAAAATATTTTGTAGTAAATTATTTAGTCTGTAATTAACTCTTGACTCTTAAAAGTAATTTTAATTAATAAATTAAATTTATTTTAATTTATTTTAAGTTAAAATTCATTGTATATGAAAATAATTTATTGGCATCATGATTATATTTAGATTCAAATCAAGTCTGAAATTACTGAAAATTAATAACTTTAATTTTAACCTAAGTTTTTTGTGACAACGTATAAATTTAATAATATGTATCAGTTGATGAAATTAAAAATTTTTATGTTAAAAATATCAAATTTTCCGTATTTACATTTATTTTTTTCTATAATAATAGATTTAAGAGTTGACATATAACTAAATAAGCGTATCAATTATATTTAAATAAAATTTTTTACTATAGTGAGAACCCACGAAAAAATTCGTATGTGATATTTATGAATTCTGAAAAGTAATAAAATATTTTACAGGTTTCAAAAAAATAAATTTTTTTTTTATAAATAACTTTTTTTAGTGACATAGTAGTGGTACACATTAATCTAAATAACTAAAAAACAAAATATTTTATATATTCTTAAATGAGAAGATTAATTTTAAAAATAATTTTTAATGATTAAAAATGAATTTTAAAAATAATTTTTATAATATTTATAGAGAGATGAATATCGCAAAATAACTATTATCTTAAGTCAACATATAGTTAATTAATAAATGAGTATATCAATTTGAATAATTGCTAATTGTTTTTCTTTAAATATAATGACTGAGATTATATAACGGCATTTTAAAAATGTAAGAAAATCATTTATTGATGCGAAATAAACATAGAGCGGTTTTCATTAGCACTTTTTTTTACTGCTCGTTTCATTTCTTCCGAATTCGGGCATCTCATAAAAGAACCATGACATATCGCACAAAAAATTTCGACGCTTTAATCGAGCCAACCAATGGGATAAGCTTTGCATCTCTGTTCTGGGTGCAGAACTCAGATCTCAGAACTCAGAGCTCAGCATCCCGTTGTCAGTATTGGGCAGTTGGGCGAGCGCGATGCCAAGAAAGTGGAACACTCGCCCAAATACCAAGTGCGATCAAGTTCTCCACCCTTGCGACAAAAAGGTGCCGCAGTATTTCATCCTGCCACTTTTGCCTGAAGAGCCAAAGTCGGGATTCCCGAGGGAGGACCGCCGCTGCCGGGACAAAAAGATGTGGCAGGGTTTTGGAGGGGGGTGGGAAGGAGGTTGAGGTATCGATATATCGAAAGGGCTTTGACGACCGGTTGTCGAGAAATTCATCCGATTGATCCTTCCGTTCGATCCCAAGCTCGATTTATTGTTATCGCTACAGTTTATATTTGTGTGAGATGCCCTACCACAATGGGCCAATACTTTCACCTGTTAAAAGAAAAATAATGGCTTGTTTAATTTCAAATGATTTGATTTATCTCTAGATTAATCTATTCGTCTCGCGTTGCGAAACAACGGACAGTCATAAAATTACCTTTATTCTTTGTTTGTATATAATAAGTGCTTAGTGTGGGCGTCTTATGTAATAGCTTTGCCGAAGCTCCGGTTATTTTTGTACTAAATCAAAGAGGCCAGAAATATTAAGATTTATTTCGAATTAAGAAACCGAAGAGTGCCCTCTTCGGTTTCAGAGGAAACTTTTATCCCAAAACATAACTTTCTCATTTTTAATATTAAGGTAATTAAGCAAAATGATATAAAAAAGAAAAAGAAATGGTTGCAGCTCCAAAATCCTTTAACGTGTGTTCATTTCTGGATTATTTATTGCAATCGATTTACAAAAACATTTACCCGAAAGTATTAAAAAGGTATTAGTGTTCAATAAAGCAATGAAAACTTCATTAACATGTACTCGTTCAACATTGCAAGATGTAAAATACAGCATGAAGTAGCGACAAAAGCATAGAAGGTGTAGTAAATATTAATTATTATCGCGCGAAAGACGAAATTTTAAAGGGAAACGAAAGCATAAACTCGGGCCCCGTGTTGGCAAAATCTGGCGAAATCCTCCTGTTCGTGTATTCGAATTGTACCGGAAATTAACAAGAATGGACGCTTTTTCTTGGAGTTAATTAAATTCTCCACAAAAGTAATGTACTCCCGAAGCGCGAGGCGGGGGCGTGCGTTCATCCACGAAACCCCTCCTCGCCCCTCTTCGCCCCTCCTCGCCCCGCCGCGCCCCCCCCCCGTCGCTCCGGGAGAGTGAAAGTTTTAAGGACTTTTTAAAATCCATTAAAGGACTTTTTAAATCCATTGTCCGGAAGCTCGCATGCGCGCTGCTTTTGCTAGTCACGAACTCGCATAATTTTTGTGCAATTGCACGAGCACGCGCGCCCATGAAAAATACATACATTTTGTTCGTTAACCTCAACCGCTTCAATTGTTTTTCTTTGTCAGCATTAGACTATCGCGAGAACTTGCTACTCCTCGATAATGGACAGGAATTATGTTCTCCCTGATGCCGTTTTCTTTTAAATGTTTATTGAGCTTAACTCTTGCGACTATCCCAATGAATTAAGATAAGTGGATGAGTAAGAAACTTATAGTCTCTGCCAATTTTGAGAAAGACGCATCAAGATTCTTAATATTTTTTGTGGATCGTCTCTCGATGTCAATATCGTGAATTTATTAATTATTAATTATTAATAATTCGGGAATCACTGATTCAAGAAAATTCAATCGAGTGTAAATCACATTTAAATAATAATAATGCCATTAATTTCTAGTTTGTACGCTATTCTCAATAAATAAAAAAAAAAAATTGCTGTATATTTAGTGTCAAAAATGAACGCCAGCCAAACTTTTCTATATATTTGTAATAAATTCATCAAATTTAATCAATGTCCCATAAAAAATATTTCATTAAATATTAAAAAAAAAATTGAATTTTAATTAAATGGAAGAAACCGTAATAAAATTTGTTTTCCAATCAATCAAGAAATTGTATAAACCTAATTGATTAAAAGTGTGCGATTAATCAAAAATGTTCATTCGGGCCATCCTCCATCATATTGGATACAATTATAAATTTTAAAAAGGACTGCAGTAAAGAGCGCAAATGTCTCAAGATGCGTCTGCCAACTAAAGGCTGGAGTACAATTAGTTAAAGGGAGGCGAGGGAGATCTTCGGGTGTACCAATTTTATAAAGATATTTTTTCCCCTGATAAATGCGTGCAAGACGTGGGGAAAAAGAAAGAGAGCTGATAACGTCATCCTCAAGAAGAATCGGATACCGGTTGTGCGCGTGCGCTTCATTAGGAGAGTTGTGTAATTGCTGACAATCCGTTTGCTCCTCGATACTCAAACTCAGACTCAGACTCACTCCAAAAACCTGTTTCTCCTGTATTATTCTGCGCTTTTTCTCGCACCTCTTGTTTGCCTTTGGAAAATTTCGAGTGTGCATTATAAATATAATATTATTAAATACCAAACTTCGTATTGGTGCAAATGGTTTTTTGCGCAAAAAGCTGAATTTGGATGTCAAAACTTAGCAATTAGTATGACTTAGGAATCATTGTTTCTATTATTCGAGAAAAGAAAAAATTATAAATGATTTTAAGCGTTTAAAGTTTAAAATTTTTGTTTAATTAATTTCTATAGTACCAACTATACAGGCTTCGTATGTTGGAATATATTTAAGTGTATAATTTTGTTTAATAATCCGATTTATAAAACTTCATGTGGACAAGCAGTACTTATAGGAAAGAAAATTAAAGATAATAGTGGTAGAAATAAAGACATATTAATTTGTATTATAATTATGATTATAATGCATGTATAAATTGACAGCTGTAGGTTGTCTGTTATTACTTTTAGTTGCTTTATTATTGTCATTATTATCCTGACTATTTCATTATACTTTCAAATATTATACTTTGTATTGCTATCAGTGTGAAGAAACTATAATTTATAGATTTTCTTCATATAAATAATTTTTTCCATATCGTTACGTAAATAGCTGTATTATTCAATTTTCCATAAAATTTAAATTATACAATTTATATTATAAAAATTATATTTTTTTACCTTTCAAAGTGAAATTTATAAATATTTGTTTGTTTTAATGACAAAGTATAACACAACCTTCAAAAAATCACATCATAAAAAGAGTTTATTTCTGTTTCGAACAGTAAGATCTAAAGTCATATGCGTCTTCGTAATTCTCGAATTACGAAGACGCATTTTTTTATTAAACTCTTGGTAAATAATATAACTATAAGAATCTTGTATTTTTTAATTATTCAACGTGTATGTATTAAAATTTTTAATTGAATAAATTAAAAACTTTTTAATACTACTTAAAAAATAAAATATAACCATTCTTAAACCAACCAGCAGGTGGTTCCTTAGAATGTAAAAAATGTAAAGTATGTAAAAAATATTTTATTAATTATTAATTTTTACAATTATAAAATATTTAATTTTTTAATTCTTAATATAATTACTTAATTTTAAATAGCTTATTGAGTTTTTTTATGTTTTAAATGAAAATGTAACTCTAACATGATAAATAATTTATTAATATAATTAAAAATATTTATACTACTTATTATCACATAATTACTTAAAACAAAAATTGTTTAAGACTGTATTAGAGAGGATAGCATGTTAATCTATTTCAATATAATAATTTTCAAAAATGATTTTGTAATATTTTAAGTACAACAACTATATAATTAATTAATAAAGAGTTTATTACAAATTTTTTTATCGTAAATCATTTAGATATATCATATTTTTCTGGTTTTCAAATAATATTAATATTGAAAATCTATTCTCGAACGATGATACAACGAAACATCATTAAGTTCATTTCTACAGTATTTTCTTTATTTGTTCTTATGCACGCGCGCGCGTGTGTATATTTATTTGTGTATAATTAAATCATTCATTTTATTTTCTTAAATTGCTTGCAATTTTTGCAAGATTCTAATAAAGAGGATACGTATATCCCTTTTAAGGAGTGAGGATGAAGAAAAGGAGAAGTTATACACACTATCGGATATAAGATACCATAATTAATATTTCGCAATATCTTTGTTTCTTTATTTCAAATCTTAGTATCCTACCAAGGCTTAACAACCCTCTTATCAGAGGAAAAGCCATTCGCCCGCTGGTTCCTCGCAGATATTTTAAGCCTGGGCTCCGCTCAGGCCACATTGGCGGATAAGCCGTGTTCTCTTCCCTCCGGTGATAACTTCAGGTGATGTAGACTACCGTCGCTCCAGGTGAGTCCGCAGGTGGAGGTGGACGCTGCCGTACCAGACGTCTCTGCCTCCATGCTCCGAGGCTAATTCGTCATTATAAAATAGTCGTGCTAGAGTCGAGTATTTACCTGTACGGGATTTCCACAAAACAGCTCTCCGTAACATCAGGAACCGAGTTATTTCACAATTACAATTTGATGTATCTGCAAAAAACACAAATCCAAGGCGCACGAAGTCGTTGCAGAGTTGTAATCGTCTCGATGCCCCAAAAATGTCGCGTTAACCGACGTCCGCTATCCACAAAAGCTCAATTCAAACTCCCAATGCCCTTTTAACCCCATATTTCCTTGTAAATAATTATTGTAAATATTGGCCTTGTAAATCATCTTCGGCGGCCCGGGCACTCAAAGATTTTTCCGCGTATCCGTCACCAGCCGTCGCCGCTACAAAAACCGCTCGAGTTACATTTTATAACATCCGTGCGAGGGATTCATTTCGAATTTTCCTTCTGTACATTTGAGAAAAGTTCCGAACATAAATGATAAAGAAATGATAAACACGTATATATTATAGATACACAAATGCTGTATAGAAAGATGTTTTTCTTTCTTTATCTCCCTTTCATTTGAATAAAAATAAAAAAACTTGAAATAATTCTAGTTACAGTAAATAATGTGAAATTTTATGAGAAATCTAATATAATTTTCTAATTAACATATCCAATGAAACAGAATCATATAAGCTAAGATCAAATAATTAATTTAATAATAAACGCTGAAAAAGCATTTGAAAGAAAACAACAAAAATAAAGAAGTAAAAATACAAAAGTACGAATTTTACGAATATGAATTTAGAAAAATATTAAAGATACAGATGATATATATGTTTAAAATGTAAAGAATGACAGAATGAATAAATACAGAAAAAAGGAATAAAAATTAATCAAAAATATGATAAAGAAAATTTTAATTTTTATAACTAGTATTTATAATATAATAATATACATGAATGATTTTAAAAATAAAAATGAATTTCTACGTATTCGATAACATATATTTGTGTGGAAAATTCTTTATTATTAAAAAAATTTTAAAATATCTTGAAAAATAAAAATGCTGTTTTAATGTTAAAAAGAGAAACTCGTAATTTTTAATAAAAGAGAGCTTTAAACATGTCTACTTTACAATATTTAATTATTATAAAAATATGTGGTTGTGATATCTAATAAATGGATTCATTTAAACATTTAACAAAACATAAAAAAAACTGAAATAATTGTAATTTTGAAAATTTATAGAAATTTCTTTCTTTCTTCAATCTTCGTTTTGTCTTATGAAGAACCGTAATATTTCGATACAAAATTCAACACAATACTACCTCAGATATTTTTATATCCAAAAATTGTAAATTTCTTCATAAATAAAGTGAAAAATTTGAGAACTGTCTATAATAAGTATATTAATTATACAACCTTTAGAAAAATATTCATTCCATGCTATTTAGAATGAAATTCCAACGAGGCCTAGGGCTACTCAGCGCAAAAAATGAAAAATTAGGTTATTCAAAGCAATGCACAAGTTTTCTTCTACGTTAATATTCAAATAAGTAATGTTTTTCTCTGATGTGTTTGTATGAAATGCTTTGGAAAGTATCCGTCAAATTGTTTGAGAATGTAAGTATTGTCATCGGCGTGACAGAAAGTGGCGGTTATCGGTGGGTTTTGTACATAATTATAATCTGGAGGAAGTCAACTTATTTGAAGCTTGATGAACTATTATAAAATATGCTTGTTCTATATGCTGAATATGATTTTCCTTCAATTTTGCGTTGGAGTTTCTCCAAATGGTGTAGTTTTCATAATGCAATATTAAAGTTTTCATTCTCACGATATAATTACATTTACAGAGGAATTAATGCAACCACTGATGAGCCTGTAGCACGCAAATAAAATCTGTATATTTTAAATATTTTTTAAAAATTACCGATTTTATTCAAAAAATAAGAATTAGTTGAATTACAAGTATTTTGATAGTAACTGATGTATTTACATAAAATAATTGAAAATTACGTACACTAACTTAATTATAATCCTCATTAGTAGAGAACTATAATATTCACAGTATGATTTAGTAAATAGTATTATAAAATAGTGTAAATTAATAGATTATTATTTAATAGTCATAATCCTGCAATTTAACTTTAAATTTCAATATTCCACAATTCACTACATTATCTCAGCTGTAAATACTGTATTATAAGATATGATTTACTACAGAATAATAAATAATTCATTCATAAACTTTTTATTTTATTTTTTTTATTGATGTAAATTATGTTTTAGCTTTATATTAATTTATCAGATGTGAAAAAAAGGCATTACATATTTATTTAAGCAATCGCTATTATAGTAGAAAACTTGAAAATTTGCATAAAAATGATGAAATATTATTGAATGATTTTTACTTTCCATAATAATTTTCCTATTAATTCAATAATAGGACTTTTTTATGTTATTTATAGTCTATCATTATGTTACGTAAATAACAAAATAAAATAAATAAAGAAACACAAGATTTAAATTGGTTTTATAGAAAGTTTGATAGTGTTTTTTAAATAATGATTTAATTATTTCCTATATTATCGGAAGATGCATTTGATGTTTTTTAGATTTAAAAGATCACTTGAATCTGAATTTAATCTAATAAAAATAATAAATATAATTAAATTATACAAGATTAATGTTATTATATAAGCAGTTTAAGAGAAACTACTTCTTATAATAATTTTAAGTTAAAAAAAAGAATGATTATCTTATCAGAGAATAAGTAAGTGAAATACACAAATACGTATTTCAATAATATTTAAAATGCAAATAATTAAAATCATACGTTTTTGGAGTTTAACTGAATTATAATATATTTCTAATTTGTAAGAGCAATGATAAAATAATGATCCTGGCACCAGTAGGTGAGTAAATTAAAAACTTCAAAGAGCAGATTTGGAGATTTACAAAAACGTTCTTTTATATTGCAATGTGTATTTATAATTCATGTTTTTCTCGAGATGTAAATGATAAAGCAAATCTTTATGAATTCTAAGTAGTTCGTTTAACTCTGGATATATTTTTTAAAAATAATTGTCTTTCAGTTTTTCAAGTAATCTTTTATATCTGCGGAAAATAAAAAAAGATAAAAAAAAAAATAATAGAAAAAAGAGGGAATGGAGTTTATTTTACGACCTTCACAGTAAACTTGTGATCAAATTATGACGCAATAAAAAGGATTATTCTATTTTTACTCCTTTTGCGATTAGGGATCACATTGCGAACTTGGCAATTTTATTTATTAACTTTGTGCGCTACTGTTGAAAGAACTCGATGTTTGTATCATTTCAATGATTTAAAATTTTTTTTACACATTATAAATTCAAATAAGGCTAAGCATTAGCATTTTTTCTATTAGAACTTTTGTACATCTGGAATTGATATTTAAAACTGACCAGTACATTCCAATACATTAATTAGAAATTGACACTTTAGCTTTTATTTAAATAAAAATAAAAATAAAAATAAAAATAAAAATAAAAATAAATCCAAAGCAACATCAGATAGACGTTGAAAGATGAATTTGTGGGTGCAATAAACAATGCACCAAAAAAAAGGACGAAACCGTAATCTGGTAGATATATTTACGAGGATACGGGAAGGACGCTTTCAGCATCCCTCCATCTGATCCAGCAGTCCTAGCTACTGGGTGTTTTGCCCTCTTGGCCACTGGTCGTGTATCTGCAAATTCGTTTCAGATTACCTTTCAGATTGGTTGTTACATAGAACAACTGTAGAACGACTTTGAATGCGAGTAAAAATCTGGTCTACTAGCCAGGACTAGAGGAGATAGCGCCTTTAATTAATAAGGGGAAATCCTTTTTTAATCTAAGTATCATTACCTTCGTTTCGTCCTTTTTCCTCCGCAATTCTTTTTATCGTTCCATAGACACGTGGCGTACGTGCGTGAGAAGGCGGCTTTTTATTTTTGTTGCTCGCCTTACAGAGTACCATTATTGTACAATAAACCAAGGTCACTCAATTCGAAAAATTGTCATTGTTAGATTTACTCAGACTGCTGGACATCATTTTCTACATTTGATTCCTTATACAATTGCATATAGAGTCCATACTCAATTAACATTACTTTTTATTTGTAACTTTCAAAAGTCAGGCAAAATAAGGATTGATAGTTTTAAATTTTGTGATAATATTTTAATAAAAATGAGCTTGGGTTTTACCAGGTGTCTAAATATAATTATTGTGTTCTTATAATTATTGGAAAATATAGCTAATTTCTTTATTTTCAAAATTTACGTTAAAACTAAAAAACATATTTTTATTTATTTAATAAATAAGGCGACGCTAAAAGAACGACAGCAGTATTGTTCTTGACAATTATAATGTTATTGCATTAATATGTTTTTTAGTATCATTGTTGGATTCTGGTTAGCTAAGAAACAAAAAAACTTCATCATCATTATAAAATAAACAAGCTCAATGATGATGTATTAAATATTTCACGTATCATTGAAACTTCAAATGTAAACCAGTAAGAGTTCTACAACCAGCATTTAATTCGATAAATTATATCTGCAATCAATCGGAGCATAGTCGATTTCTATAGTCTTGTAGCTTCTTTAAAAATAATTGATAATTCATACTGGAATATTGTAACGATAATCATGTAAAGAAAAAAATTTATTGAAAAGTTTATCGTAAAAAAATGTCAACTGTTTTCAGGGAGCTTTATTAGTCTATACCGATCATCAATAAAAATACGTAATTCAGTATCAAACTTAATAAAAAAATTTAAATTTTCTATTTTAAAGTAATGGACAGCCTAGGAGATAATAAGAAAAGTCTTGAAGGGTAGATTGTTCACTTTCATTTTCATCAGATTCCTTTGCTCTTTTTCGAGCTTTAAACTGATCGAAGACTCTATATTTTAAATGTATTTTATACACCCATACACGTACGTACGTGTACTTGCGGGTACATATGGGTGTGCATGAGGAGCTTAAAACATCTGCGAAGAGAATGGCGCAAAAACGTGATATACGCATGTGTACGTGTGGACTTTCACAAGTCGATCTTCAACTGGTTTCTACATCCTGAAACTTTTGTTATTTTAATTGAGTGAGAAGGAGGAATTAAGGCAAACTACGTATTATTATTACGTGTGTAGGACATTAATCATCGAAATATTCATTCATTTGTAAATTGATTTCCGCGGTTTATTTTAAAGTAGTGAAAAGTTTTCAGGACAATATTTATGTGCTCGGGTGCTGGCCAGTAGCATCCGGGTACTCGTACTTTTACATTAAGAGCTATTTTTTTCTTTTATTCCAGAAAAAGCGTGTTCGCTTCTCTTTGTACTGTTACTTTAAGGAGTCGGACGAGGAGTAAAGTACCGAGAGAAATTTGAAAATTTTATTACTCTTTTCATTTTTCTTATTAAAGCTGTATATCATTATCGCATGAACATTGCGTTACGGCGAATATTTTTTTTGTAATTATCTGATAATATCAACGTTTCATCTTCCTCCTTTCCTATCAACTCAATATAAAATTACCGCTAAAAATTATGCAGTATCGAATCTGTTCATCAATGCTAATAAGTCATCATTTATGCATGTTGTGCACACATAATACTTTAATCAAATCAATTATTCATATCGTACATTTTATTAATAAAACACATTTGATTTTTAACTCATTCGTTTTACCACTACAATCATACAAGCATATTTTTGCAATTTGTTATATTTATCACATGAAGGTTTTTAATTTATTAAAATTAAAAATGAATAGTTGGATAAATTATGATACTGTAATTGATAATTAAGGATACAACAGTTTAATGTTTAGTAAATAATAATATCTTATCATGAAATAAATACAATAAATAACGTCGAATATACTCTATTTTTACAAAGAATTAAAATCAAATTTCACCTTTGTTAGAATTCATAAAAATTTAACACCTAAGCAACAACATTTTGAACGAGGATCAAGTACAAAGATATAGAAATAGTCTCCAAGTTTCGTTCATTGGGTATCACGAGCGTACTAATACGAGGATGTAAGAAAATTAGTATAAACAATTTAGTTAATGTATTTTACATTACTAAGAATTCTAAAAGTAGTACTGGTGGAAAATGTCGGTAAATTTAAGTCTGTTTAAAAAGTCTCAGGTAAATCAACCTTAGTGTTTTTAATTCAACTAACCGTCCTTAGGTTAATACGCGGTCTGTACTATATGAAGAATTTACATGTATAAACTTATGCTGAAAACTTACAAATTGATTTCCTTCTATTTTAAAATTTTGAGTACATTATACACAAACACAGGGTATATACACACAATTTTCATCGTTTGCTTATTGCACTTTCAATAAATAATAAAGTTCCATATAAAGTCTAATCAAATGCAAATGCTATAAATTTTTATACATTTTAAAAGAGAAACATTTTCGCGTATTTTTCAACAAGCGATACTAATGAGTGTAGAAAAATTTAAAAATTTAAAAAATGATGGAATAATAATTGTTAATTTATTTAAAAATAATAGTTATTTTAATTTTATAATATTGAAGAAAATTATTCTATAGTTCCAAGAAAATAATTTTTAATTTGAAAATATTTATGATGAAAAGAAGCTTAGGTTTCTTTATTTTCTTAAAATTCTCATCAAATATAATTTAATTTTACACTTATAAATAATTTTATATAAAGTTTTCATTTTTGATGTGGCTGATTTAAATATTTTATACAATATGAAATTTTCAATGCAATGCCTAACATTCAAATTAATAAAACTTACTGCAGTCTTTGATAACATTTTTTTAAAGCTACGAGTAAAAATTGATGCATATTTTTCATTTTTTTTATTTTAAAAAATATAGAATTTTCTTGAAATCGATATGAAATTATAAGAAATTATATATATATATATATAATTAAAAAAAAGTACATTAAATATGCATCAAATAAATTTATTGATCTACGTTATTTAATCAAATAAATCGATAAATTTAATTTAATATATAAAATAAAATAAAATAAATAATAATAAAATTTAATATATAAAATTTGTGAATATTTCGATAATTTAAAAAAAAAATTTTAGTAACTGATAATTCTTGAAGATTAACAGTTAATATAGGCTGTGAATTGCAAATAATTATTTTTTTAATAATAAATTGTTAACCAAAATTATACATTCACCCGTTACTTTTAGCTATAATAAAGAAATTTGAATTCATCGCCTGCATTTATATAATTACAGAAGTAAGTATTAATAAAAAATTATTATTTACTTATAATAAAAAATAGTTATTATTGGAATACTTATTGCTTAAACAATAAAAATAAGTATTAGTGAAAGTATTAATGAATACATGCAAATAAAGTACTTTATTTCTGTATGTTTATCGTTACAATTTTTTAATTAATTCTACTTACTTAAGCATGGAAAAGTATCGTAGAGTCTTATTCATTGGTTTTCGTTTTCGTACTTCTACGCAGAATAAGCATTTTCAAATTTTAATATATTCATTTGTTGAGGCAACATTTCCAGCAAAAACGTTTGGTATAATATTACCAAAAATAAACACTTAACAAATAAATCCGATTTTTCGGCATGTCAGCATAA
The DNA here is from genome assembly GCA_018907245.1 of Eupristina koningsbergeri. Classification (NCBI taxonomy): domain Eukaryota; kingdom Metazoa; phylum Arthropoda; class Insecta; order Hymenoptera; family Agaonidae; genus Eupristina; species Eupristina koningsbergeri. Next base: position 610,845 of record JACCHV010000041.1, read on the forward strand.
TCTGGAGAGCCATTATTTTCCTGGCAGTCGGGAGTATCAGTGGTCGCCTCATCGATCCCCATCCCCCGCCCCCGATTATTCCGGGGAAAGTACGTGAAAGTTCAGTGACGCGTCGGACAGTCGGAGCTTCGCGACCGCCGAAGGTTGTCCTTAACCCCAATTTCCGGGAAGTACTGTGGCTTATTTTATTGTTGTGTTGGTACACAGAAAACCCGCGTATCCCGCCTACGCGTGAAAGAGTTTGTTTTTCGAAATGTAATAGCCTTCGACGGTCCACTCTTGTTTTTTCGGTGCGCACGTCCGACTTAAAAACCAGGAGCTGCCACCTCTCCTTTGTTCCTCTAGAGCTCGCCCATTTCGGCTGATTTCGTATTTTTGGCAGGTACAAATGACTGCGTAGGGTACAATACGTGAAAGTCCTTGTCGGTGTTTCGAAAAATTTAACGACCAAATTATCCATACCGGAGCAAGTAATTGTTCATTGCGTTTCAACGTTTTCATTGATACTCTCGGGCTTATTTAATTAAAAATTAATTAAAAGTCCAAAGTCCCCTTCACAACCCCTTTGAAATATAAATCTAAATGATTTGCTATCAAAAGATAGCTTTCCAAAGGAGAGCATTTAATCCAGTTTTGTACTCCACCTTGAGTAGCATTGAAAGATTATCCTCATTTTTTTTTTTGTTTTTTTATTTAGCAGAATTGCATCGAATTATAAAAAGGGACATAATTAAGAGGCTAACCGGCAAAACTACTCTAATCAAATCATCTGGTTTTTGCAAAAAATAATTCTTTTAAAGGGACATTTGACCGAGCTCCACCTTTTTCGAATATATTGAAAAGCAAATTGATGTGGGAGTAGGTCAGAGCACAGAAGCCTCTCGAAAATACAACACCTTTTCTTCATCTCATAGCACGTACAAAAATACGTACAAAAATAAATTGGAGGCTGGGTTACTCAATGGACCACGCAACTCGTTCTTTGTAGGATGTCTATCTCAACATGGTATCGCATAACTACTGTGTATACTTGGTAGAGTGAGTAAACGAAACGTGTTGCATCTCCCCAGCCACGATCCATTTTGGAAAATCAACTGAAAAAAACATTGCTTTTATCAGTCTTGATATTATTTACATGTTTCTTTTCAATGAACGCCTCTTTTTTCTCGATGCACATGTGCTTTATGGTCATTTCAACAATGTTCCCTGCAGTTATTAATTTCAAGTTTCTTTTCCTTTTAATTTATATAACTTATGCCAGCCCTAAAGATTCGAGCAGTGTCCGATATTTTTTTTTAATTCGACTTCAGTGGTTAATATAAAAGTCACACTTTAATTGTCATAATAAATCTTGGCTAATAGCTGAGACATTAAGATTTTATCTCGTAACAAAGTATAATATCTATGTGTTTATGCTTATGTTTATGTGTGTGAATAATTGTTAAGTGCTCTTTAGCAAGATAAAGTACAATTTATGCAAATGCAAACGATATCATTACTACTGGAATTTTTGTTTAAAATATTCACATATTCATTTATGTTATAATGTGTATGTACGTGCCTTTCAGTACTTTATCGCAAAATTGAATATTCTCATAAAATATTCTACATAGAATTTTACTAACAATGCATAGATTTCCATACAGTGGTTAAAATTAATTTGCATAAATATCACAGATTTCCCATTATTTTATAATCTACAACAATAGCTTTAGTAGTGTTCCAATGTTTGGTACTAAATATATTATAATCAAGATTTTGATTTAATCTCTAATTAAATTATTAAAGTTTTTTGACATCTTCATAAATTAATTTAGTGCAGAGTGTGTAAAAATGAAGTAAATGCTTTTAACAAATTTATTAAAATACTCAAATAGGGTAGCAGAAGCCTAAGGCTGTCGTATCTTAGTACATGCAATTCTAATAAAGTAATATAGTATAATTTTAAATTTATAATACATTTTTTAATCATTGTTAACACTTTATGTGTGAATAATAAATTTAAAAAAAAGTAATTAAAGACGCGTACTAAAACAAATTAAAATACTTAATTAAACAAACAGTTAATTAATTAAAACATTGGTAAGCTTTTTCATAAACTATATATTCATAATGGTGTGAGGCAAAAACTAAAACCTACTTGTTTAATAATAATTTATTTATACATAAGATAAATTATTTTTAAGATAAATTTTAAGATTTCCGAATAAATAATCTTGCATAAATTTCTGCAAGCAGTATTAGAATATTTCCGTCGAGACATCTGAATTACCATCATCAATAAATCTCTTAAGTCGTAATACAATTTAAGACATTTAATAGATGAAATTCGAGGCCTGAACGAATGAATTTCTACTTTGTGTCATCTCCCATCATTCGCAAAATTACGCTAAAATTTTTCCGAGGATAATTGCGTGGGCTTCCCCTCGGAAACTCCGGCTGTGCTTCATGTCATCACCCACAAGAACTCGATTGAATGTAACAAATCGAAATTAAAGGGAGGATCAGGATCGAGCAATTTGATCAATTCAAGGGCTGCACGTGCACAGAAGCACGGATCTTGGCTTTCCGGATCCTCCTGTCAAGCAGGATAATTGATTCGGATGCACGACCAGAGTGACGGCGGAGGGGGTGGGGGTGAAGCTACTAATCACGATCCAGGTTGGGAAGACGATACGTTTCCTGGGGAAGGAGACACGTGTGAAAATTACTCTCGATTCCTGGCCATGACAGATGGAGGCAAATGTGAAAAATACAAATTGAATGAATGAAATGTATGCACTTTATTATTAGTAAATTTGCATTGTAATCTTTTTGGCGTTGTGGTTAGGGGTAAGTCTCATTTATTTGTAAATTCTAATGAAAATCGAACAAAATCTCGTAATTAATATACTTTAATTTGATTCAAGTAACGATCAAAAAATAATCTATTTTTTGAATGATCTGAAATAATGATTCGCTTTTTCTTTTTTTCTTACATAAATACTCTCTTTGCGTTAAATGAAAATTGCTTTAAAATATTAAAATATAATATCTAGATTACTAAATATACATTGAATGTTTGTTTTCAAGAATACATAAGTAAATTCAAATAATAATAACACCAAGCACGGAAATCGATTTCAAAGGATCAAAGGATTGAAATCGATTTCCGTGCTTGGTGTTATTATTATTTGTAACATTTTATCCTTGTATTTACCCTAGAAATACTGTTTATTATATTTTACCGAACCCTTTAAATATTTACTATTAACATTTCATTTGAATATAATTAAATAAATATATCGATTTCTAAAGAAAAATTTGTTTTTAAAGTTTTTTATAAAATATTTGTTTATAGATTATGACATGATTTATAGATTTAACATATAAATATCGTTACCTATTTTAATTATTTTTTTGTATTAATATGCATTTTCATTCCATATAGTCCATTTTGAAAACTGTTGGTTTTATGATACTTTATTAATATTACTCATTATTATTTTTATATCGTATCAAAAATCTCTTTAGAATATTTATTTAGGCTGACTATAAAATCTGACTCTGAGTGTCGACATTACCTGTATACAACATACTTGAATTTAAAGCACGATTCTCCCTTTCAACTATACAGCTTTTGTAATTTTACTAGTGTTATTTATAAAAATTTTAATAATTATTAAAAAGCTTAGCGGTACATTATGCCAGTAAAGTTACAAGTTAATTCTGAAAAATGCAATCAACATACAAGCGAATTATTGTAATTTTACAAATCTCCACGTAGTAATTATAATTCATCCTAATTTAATATATCTAACAATAATATACCTAATAATCTTTAACGTGATCTCTTAAGAAGCATTTTATTTTCTCACGAGAAATATTTTATATGTACAGGGTTCAGATTTCTCAATAGAGATATACAGATTTCTTGATTTCCAAGGACAGTCGCGGTTATATCCTTCATTCATTCTATCATTCTCAAAAATAGGCTCACTCTTCATTAATAACAGCACGGGTAATAAATTCCTTACAACGCGTTAACGCGTTCACACCTGATTGTTTCTCTCTACCTACCGGTAGAAGAATATTCTAGGAAGTGTGCTGTTGCATATGTATGGACTCTTCGGGAAAAAAAAATCTGTGCACACTGTATACAGATCTCTCGATCTTAATGAGTTTTTGTTAAATAATTTATGTTTTTGGTATTAAGTCCGTCAATCAATTTCAATAAAATATTGGATATCGAATTGATGAGGTGGTATAATTTAGACGAGGACAATAATTAAAGTGCTAATGTTATGGTGAACTAGATTATTTGTAATAATTTATAGTGAATTTGTATATAATTCATAGCTATAATTATTGCCAAGTGGAGAATGATTGAAGCCGTTATAAAACACAGAATAAATATAGCTAATTATCCTGTAGGTATTTAAACGTACATTATTCTCCTCATCTTCACGTCCTCGCATTGTGTCATCTTTTTATTTTTATTTTAATGCTTAGGCTTCTTTATTCTAAGCGTCATAAATGTATTTCATTTCGGTACACTTAGCACTTTGAATCGTATTTCTTTTAACGGTGCAATTTTTATGAGATTGGCAAATGATAAATTTTGTATGTTTTTATAAAGTAAAGTTAAATTGCATTTATAATGGTTGTAACAAAATTGCAATATCCATTTCTGTACAAATATTCATAAATTATCTCTGTACTACGATCGTAATTCAAAAAAAGTTTAAATATTGTACATGTTATTATTGTAATATGTATTTAAAATTTTATACCGCCTGCAATTATAATTTTAAATACTTCAAGTAGTTTCATATAAGAATAAAAGGATATTTTTGATAAATTTTATTTCTTTGAGACATAAAATTTTTTAAAATTAATATTTCAAAGGTTGACACATGATACGTGAAATTATACATCAGTAAATGATTTTGAATACTGAATACACACAATATAAAATTCCATGTGTATTTATTCTTAAAATATTATTTTAGACTAATGTAATTTATTTTTGTTATGAAAATAAACATAAATAAACAGAGCTTCCATCAATAATTAAATGTATATCCACAAATTTATTTATCAATTTTGCACTTTCTGGACCCAATCATGAGTATTTCTAAAAAATTTATAGCTGCTGCATTTGGGCACAAATAGACAAATCAAAATAAAGTAATTTTTGTGGAGCACGGCACTATTCGTTGCTTCCAGCTTAAAAAATTTATTCTCACGAATGTACATAATTCTTCCTGAGGCAGTAAGTTTCTTTTCGCAATATCACCCCATAATTGAGCAGCTCCGGTTCAACCTTTTGTAGTACTTTGCGCACTTGACCTTGAAAATAAAATGACGTGAACGTTTCCGGTAGCAGAGGTTGATACCAGGTTTGAAGGTTGATACCAAGGCTTACCAGCAATTGAAATAGCCCAATATCCGTCGACTCGAAAATGACTCGTCGGAGTCATCGCGATGTAAGGGCAATTAAACAACTTCCTATAAATCATCCATTTATTTCATCACATGCAAATTAGTGTTTGCATTCTATAAATGCGGTACCGAGGCTTGGCACAGCTCTCGCTAATGGACCGCGACAACATTTGTGTTTCTCTTTTGGGGTCGGGAACGACCTTCGGAATCCTGTCTTGGCTCCGCTGAAGGTCGCTTCTAGTGCTCAGAGGATCGAAAGTTACTCTACCCTAGACTTTCTTTACGGTCACGATGATTGCTCTTGTAAACTAATATTAAAATAGAACGGCTTTTTGTATTTCTGTTGTGTAAATTCACGCTGTCTGACAGTTGGGTGCAAAGAACTCTATTGAATTAATTTCCTTCGTGATCGTAAATTATAAATGTAAATTCCGTTTAATGTTGAGTGGTAATTCCTCAATATTTGTGGAGCTTTCATTGCTTTCGGTAATGGACAACAGAAACATGTACATTAATACAAAATACAGCTTTCAGGTTGTTTATGAATTTTAGCAATCTTATTTTTGAAAGAAAAATTAACATTCAAGATTTTTTTACTGTTATTTAGACAAATGATATCATTTTATCAATTAAGCTCATAGATATATAACCGAAGATACTTTTAATGTGATTGAAGTTTAATTATTTATTATTGATTAAAATTGCAGTCCCATCTCAATTGAGATTAAGTACATCGATAAACGTGCAAAGCTTAATTAGTGTTATTGAACTTATTACGCGATATGGATCTTTGCAAAAAAAACAATGATTCCCAATTTCGTAATAATATTTTCTCATTAATCCTTTGGAAGGAGATGGCGAGTAGAAGTCGTGCATAGACTCAAGTTACCTTTTCGCCAAACATTTACCCGTCCAAGCGTCAATTTATCTTCCTTTTGTTTCTATCGGCCTACTTTTTCCTCTTGATCACCTTTTCCTGCAATCCAACATTATTCCTTTCGCGGCTTTCCATTCTTCTTTGTCTGGCTTGTGCACACGAATATGTCCAAGAATCTCCCGAGAAATTTATTGTCGCGAATCTTATCACGCGGCAGTATCTCACCGAAATGATGATACGAATTCGACAACCGAAGTAGCCGGATTTCTTGCCTCTTTTCGTCCTTTCCTTTCCTGGTCCCAGTTGAGTTCTTCTTTCTCTCCACATTATTTCGGCGGACAAATCCGAGTTTCGCAAAGGAACAGTCGATCGGTGCTCCCAAAATAACGGTTCTGTTTTCTCTGGGCTTTGCCTTTCGGGGAGGGCACGTGGATTGGGATGTTAGCATGGGTTTGCATGAAAAATCGGAGGACTCGAGACTCGAGATACGCTTACCAGGGTCAAAACTATCTTTCGGATAATCAAACTTTTTTCGAGTGACCGTAAAATACGAGGAGAAACCCGAAACGCTTGTAAAAGAATTTTAGGATAATTAGAAGCTGCGCTGTTTTTAATGTTTCTAGTGTCACGTTTACGACTGCGTCCCTTACATCTCGTTCAATTATGTTTCTTATGGACTATTCCTTTATTTGATGGTCATGTTGATAAAACTAAGTCTCATAAATTTAATAAAAAAGTATTAGAAACGGCAGATGTTACACGTGTTTTATAAAAGCGATTATATCAAGCAATAGTTACCTTAATTTGACCAGAGCTAGATAATTAATAAGCATAGGCAATCGAGTTTAGACATTATTTAATTATTATTTCACATTGTAAAATAAATAAAAAAAATTTTTATTATACATTTATGATATTTAATTCACTAGAAAGTATTATTAATGAATTTCTAAATTACTAATTACTACTAAATATGTAAATTTTTTTGTTATGAATATAATAATAAAATATACTTCTGCAGATCACTCTGTTATTCCTATTGAACACAGATATCTATAAATTATCCATGTGTATTATTTCATTATTGTTGACCCATCACTAATATACATAGCTATAATAATAAATTTGATTACTTTTTTACTGTTTCTGTCGACACATTTATTACTACTACTACTACTACTACTACTACTACTACTACTATACTACTACTACTACTACTACTACTACTACTACTACTACTACTACTACTACTACTACTACTACTACTATACTACTAATACTACTACTACTAATACTACTACTACTACTATTATTATTATTATTATTATTGTTATAAAGTATGCAACAGTATTTGTTAATTTTAGTGTGGTCTGATTGATTAAAAGTACTCTGAATCTGATTATTTTGATAAATAGTCTCCGAAAAATCGAATAAAAATAAAACCACTTTCGATTTTGCGAGCTTGCATCTGAAGGTGCTCGTAGCCCAATGCGCTAGCATCAGATTGTCTAATTTAATACCCTCGAGGAAGTCGTCGGGCTGCTCGGCGTCGACGCTAAGGGCAGGAATGGGCCCGAACCCGCGGTTACGCAGGATATCGACTTGCAGAGGCCCGCGAATATTCAAGCGCACACATCCTCAGGAAGAGCCATCGCGTCGGAACCTCGGACAAATCATCAGTCAGGAACAGAAACCCCTTGAGATAGGTATCTTCGGTCACGCTTAACAACCTGAGATTAACGAGTCGCATTACCCGACGATGCGCCCTTGTACAGGAAATACACGAGTCTAGCCATTGCTGCTTCTGTTGCTGCCGTTGCTGATGTTGCTGCTGTTGTTGCTGCTGTTGCTGCTGTTGCTGCTGCTGCTGCTGCTGCCAGTCTCGCCGCTTCCGCGTATATTATCTAAGCGCGTCATATACGCGCGGGATTGTTATCTCCGACCGTGGACGTTTAAATTATTAATTAAATTTTTTAAATTAAACATCAGAATGGCGCACGATTAGCGGGTGAAATATTACTGGAAGTGTTACGCTGTCGAGGATTTTGATTTTCTTTTAACTGTCGAGAGAATATCAATGCTCTTTTTTACTTCATTTGAGCAAACAAAAGCCGAGCTCTCGGTGTAAAGTGATGCACATCTTCAGTGATATCAATCCTCCGACAAACAAAAAGATTTAATTCTAATTTACTGCTTAGCAGATCACGGAAAAACTTGACTTCACCCCAACTTCAACTTAAAGTTCACTATTTACCTTGCAAGCATTAAGTCCATTTTAGTCTTCAAGACTAACGTGATAACTGAATTAAGGAACGCAATTGTTAAACTTCCCACCTAGACACTGAGATACGTCAGCAATTTGAAAACTTCAAATTTTCTTACAAATTTAATTAAAATCAATGTTATTAGAATTGCTATAAATTTAATTACAGTAACTGTTTATGAATATTTGTCTAGATTTTTTTAATTAAATAATTAAATTCAATACCTTCAATATTTGAGTGAGTCAATTTCTACACTATTTCCCATGATTTAAATAGTGTAAATATTTTTTAAACGATATTTCATTAACTATATTATAATTATTTTCATTAAATTAAATTAAATTCATCATACTTTAAATTTTATATCAAAAATATGTTTTATTTCTTAAAATTCAAAATTCAAAGTTCAAGTTTCGTTAGTGATGAGAATGTTATTAAAAAACCGTACCTTGTATCATGATAACTTGTCGCAGAATATTTCAAAAATTAAAATTCGTTTTAAAATTTAAGAAGACAATATTAATAGTTTTTAATTTCTCAGTAATTTCAAATTTTAATTTAAAGATAAACTTGTGAACTAAGGTATAACTATATAACGATATATAAGAGTTTGTAAGCTGTAAATTTTTAAATTTACATTATATATATTTAAATTTGTAAATTTGTAAACAAATATTTTAAACTCTTAAAATTATTGCTTTAATTATTTAAAAAACTTAAGTAAAATACTAAAACATATTCAAAAAGATATTTTGAAACTGAAGAATAATATAAGGTTGAAACACATGGGGTGAAATTAAAAAAGTTTCGCTCCACGATATTTAAAAAATTTTTTACGAACCTTATCATTGGTATTTTTTCTCTCAGTTTTGATACGTATCAAAAAACTTATCAGCTGTTGCTTTGCGATAAAATTTATTATATTACAGATAAACATTTAATGTTAGATCGAAATAATTGTTGATTTTTTATGTGAAAAGTATGACGCTTTTTTATAAGATCTTAATCAGAATAAAAATTTAGATATTTAAACTGAACAAATTTATTATTTTCAACTAATATCACAACACAAAAAAATGAACGAATGTGAATATTTATTTGCGGTAAATAAAGATAGTATTGGCAAAATTATAATGAAATGAGATCTTTATGGATCAAAAATTTACAATGTATAAATAAATTTTTATTTTTAAAGGTTACAAATCCCTATTAGAAATATTGAAATATTTTTTTAATTATTCATATAAAATAATATAATTTGAAAAAATCACCAATCTATCACCAAATTTATCACCAATTTGTTAATTGAAAAATTTGATTTGATTACATAATTAAAAAGAAAGAAATCTTAAAAAAAAAAATTTTTTAACATGGAGGTAACATTTTCAAGCTTCTATTTTTTTCGCTCATAGATATACCGCTAAAAACGCTGACATTTGATCTCGGAGTTTCATTTTAAGCCGAAAACCATACATATTCATGAAATTTATGTATGCAAAATATGTTAATAGTTGTGTAAAACCTACACAAGTGACAATACTAAATTACATTTATAATGGAGAAAAATAAAAAGCTTATAAAAGCTCTGGTACTCGATCATTTAAATGGAAAAATTCAGGTTGAATTCAGCGAATCCGATGTAGGATCCACTGTCAATCATTGACACTGCAGGTCTCCGTGTCTTTATCCTTGTTCATCCTTTTTTACAGGATTTCGCCAGCAGCGAGGTCCTTAATTATGAACATTCAACGCTACACACCTGGAGAAGCCTCGCTCTTGTCATTTTTCGCAAAAAAAGTATCATTATCTCTCCGAAATCCGTTCCGGCGTTTACCCGAGTTGCCCGAGGACGATCACTTGGTACATGAGGAATATCCTCGTCGCTTTGATTAGCCAGGCATGCGAAGGGAATTTAGCTTATATTTCCCGAGCAAATTAAACGTCACCCTTTGACTTCCGTTCGTGTACACTCGCCGAGAGCATTTGCTTCCTGTTTCTTTTGAGGAAGGAATCCCAAGGTTTATGCACCACCTAATCCACCGGGTAATCCACCGGAAATTGCGTAACTCCGTACGTTTGAAGTGAAATATACTGTTTACCAGCGTCAGCCTCCATTTTTCTTCATTCTTCGACAGCCGCACTAATAATAATTACGCAATTTACAAGTATAGAAAGTCCGTTAACGAAGTACCAAACGCATGGCATTTCATAAATATTGTTCGGAGATCGGCGGCGCTACCGTATCAACGGTACTAATTTTTTTCGGAAAATGCTTCCGTTAGAGTTGGACGGGAAAGTGGAGAAGTACTTTATCATAAAATCCAGCGCCATGCGTCCAAAGAAAATTATACGATGATACACGCACATGCGGCAAACCCAGGCAAGCACTGTCAAGGCTGCAGTAAAACAAGAGTCTGGAACTTGTCCGATGCACATGTGGGCACACACACGTGCACGAATCTCATAATCTTAATAGTCAGTTTGCGCTAGTCCAAGGGCCGTATAAAGTTCTCAAAGAAATACTCGAAACGCATTTACATTGAAACGCATTTGCAAGAAAAAAAAACTCCTATTTTATGGGCCATTATAATTTATTTAAATTTTTCATCTTAAGAATTAGAAGCCATTGGTAAATTATAATGTTTTACTAATTAGCGAATCTTACAATTGGTATATTCCCGGCAGAATTGATAAGCATCAGTAAATATTCATATTCGCTTTATCAAAGAGAAATTGAATTTTCATTTAAACCTAATTACAGTTAGGAGCGATTAGTTGTAAAATTGTCCACCTCCAATGATGAGCGAGGCACATTCAGTTCTATAAATTGAGATCAAAATATTTATAGATTACATAGTGCTTGTAAAAGTGTGATGACAGAATATAGCATAATAGCGTGAAAAATATGCATAATTTATGCAGACTTTACAGGCAAGTATAATAAATAGACACCACATATGTATGAACTCCGAGGATGATAATTCATAAGTCCTAACATTGCTTTTCACAACATTCATGAATCAAGTATTGCAAATTTATTTTACCTTTAATTAATGCGTTTTTCAACAGTCAAAAGTTTATATTACTAGGAATTAAATTATTTCACACAAAAGATTTTTTAATTTTATTTTATTTATTATGAAGGGAAGAAAAGATTTTCAATACTCTTAATTGCAGGTAAAATAATAAATTATTTATAAATTAAAAACTACAATTGAGTAGATGAATCGTGTGTTTTATGATCCTCACCTACGCGGTCCAAACAAACAATTTTATCGTATGTAGCTATTACTATACGAACAAGTCGCTCAAATAATTATTTAAAATTAAGATAACGATAAAGGCTGATAGCTAGCGTGCCAAGCTACATACCTACAGTTATGAAGTTCTAGGATAACCATCGGGGAAAGAGCTTTTTTTCTTGCAAAACACTTGCTAAAAAAAAAGAAACATGACTATGAAATGGAAAATGGTGGTATCTGTTGATAAAATTTATGTTGAACAAGAATCATTAATTTGTGTGAGCAGTCGGAAATCGGTTAGAGATGAAGCCTCAAACTAAATGCTTCTCGAAAAAATTGAAATGCGCAAAGAGGCATGAATGAAACCTCAACGATTTGGTTTGGCGAAACTCTTTAGAAAAGTCGATTTCGGGGTCTCCCTAACCTGCGCTACAGGTTAACGCGTGCCCACTTTCCCACGAAAGGCAAGGCCCTCCCGAATCGCAGTTGCCCCCTCCCCGAGCTCAGCCGCAAGTGTAGGGCCCCGGAATCAGGTATACTGCCCGGTGCGGGGGCCCAGACACTGTCTCCTCGAGGAGGACCCCCACCACGTCACTGCATCGCGGCGTATCCCCATCCTCGTCCGCCGGGAGTCCCCGCGACACCGAGAGAGAGGGTCGCGGCAGCCCATCCGGTCGCCCGAGCCGAGCGGTACTCAGTCGCCGCCTAGAGGCCCACCAGAGTCCACGAGTGGTCCCGCGCCCGTGCCTCGCGTCGCCCTCACCCTCGGCCTCGTCTTGCTCTAGCACCGGTACGAAATTGTGATACCGTGGGTTCTGTGTGAAAAACGAAGGAAAGAGAGAGAGAGAGAGAGAGAGAGAGAGAGAGAAAAGAAGATTTCTGTGCTTGAGTTCTGACTAGTGCCACGCCATGGAGGAGCTGCCCCGAGTCCTGGGGGAGGCTCGGAGCTGCACTCGGAGGAGGCTTCCTTGTCGCTCGACTTCCTGAGATCGCTCCCAAGACATCATGCCGCCGTACTGGTAATTGCACTTTTTATAGGCGTCAACAACTCGGGCTTCCCTTTTTTCAATTATGGGCTTGTCTAATCTTCTTACTCGAAGGCTAATCTATGCATTCGTTGGATTAAGTTGTGGTTTTTGTGCTGTTTTTTGTGGTTACGCACTGAACGTAAATTTGACGTTCCAGGAAATATATATGCAGATCGAATTTTACTCGAACCCCTCTCGTGTATTAAATTTAAATGGATTGCTAATCGAAGTGTGAAAAACTCATTTTTAACTCAAACCAACCACTTATTCTGAACTTGCGATAACCGTTCTAAATCTCATTTATAATTAATTAAATATTCATCAAAATTTTATTTGACACTAACAATATTGAACATTTGAGTTAATGTACTAATAATTATTAAAATAAAAATTTCATATTTATTGACTAATATTTAAATTATTGATCGCTAAAAAAAACGTACAATAATCATTTATAACGTTTATTTTTATCAAAAAATACTATTACTATTTGTTAAACAATAATTTTAATTTTTTATTGATATTATTTGATAAATAAAGAAAATAAACATCTTAATTTATTGGACTTTTCACAAGTTACCGAATTACTTGAGATAATTAGATACTATATATGCAAAATTAAGTTTGTTTCATTTATCGTTATATTATTACATTTTTTAATCAATACACATAATAATAATATTACAATTATTCATTAAAAATAATTCATATTTCTTTAAAAGCAAGTACTCTGTGAATATTCTTTGCATTCGTTTGCGTGTTTAAAAATACAATATATTAAAAATGTAATTAAATATGAAATCCACACATTAAATTGCAGTAATATTATCCGTATGCATAAACGCACAAAAAGAATGCTTCACTTTTCAAAAAATGCATTTGTTTGCAAGAATTAACCTTTAATACTACGTGTTTCTTTTATAAATATGTGATTTACCGTGTCTTAGGATCTCCTACATGATTAACGATAGAAATTATCTTGTGATGCTGGAAAAACTTTCGGTTCCAAAAGTCGTGCGATGTGATCCAAGTTTTTATACATGTGTATGTGATACAGTGGCTACTAGGATAATCTTCGATTTAACCAAGAAGAAATTACAACTATAGCGAAAAGTAAAAGCGAATAAGCAGAATTTGTTATTTGATTCGTGACTTCGAGGGAGTAAAAAAATATTTTTACTACTGAGATAGTTCCTAAAATACGGAAAAAATGATTAAACTTCAACTAAATTAAATTATTCACTCAAATCACTCGACAAAATTACTATTATTTTTTTTTTTTTAATTTAAATTCTTTCTAAGGATGAGTGACATTTTTAATGCATATACTGTAGTATATTAAAAATAAAATAAGTATCACAGTCTAATTTTAATTTAGGTATGGGATAAAAAACCAATTGGTATTCTAAAAAGCATTTCAGTGACCATTGCATATTTATACTTAAAAAATAAAAATCGTTCATTGCACCCTGAGACTTTGTATGGTTACAAAAAATACATAAAGGGTGCATATTTTTGAATAAATTTTTAGATAAAACATTTTTAAACTTACTACGTTTGAATTGTGGGAAAATTTTAATGTCAAATGTTGAGCGATGCTATCCTTGCTACGAACACTTTGTATTCCTTTAAATTATAGTTCTAATTTTAATGAATATAATTTATATTAATTTCTATAAAAACAAAATTGCGTTGCTTTAAAATATTGATTTAATCCAGATAATTTGGGATGTTTGGGATGCAAAATTTAAAACCGGAATAAAAGAAAATTTTTAGCTTTTTCAAATACAAGATAGTCTCCTGTGTACAACATTTGGATTATTAATTAAGCCTTTGACAATACAAAAAAGGATAAAGAGACATAGTTTAGTACTTTTTCGTAAATTTCTTCGTAAAATCAGTGTTTAAAATGTTAAAATCGTGTAACGTATTTTTGTATCTGAGGAACAACCTTTTTTTTCACATAAATACGAGTAAGAGCGCACGCAAGCAAGAAGAAAGTGAATCCGTACATATAGACGTGACACGAGTTGAAAAATACCAGTGGCGCCGTTTTAATCTTTGAATCTTACAATCTCCACCAATACAAGGAAAAAAAGGAAAGGGAAGAGAGTTAACTCAAGGTGGCGGCCATCGATTCAGCGTGAAAAATCCTTTGAAAAATCGTGATGCTGGGAAAAGTAGGGGAGCGCAGTTGCACAACGACACCGCGGAAGAGCTTAGAAAGTCCGATGGAAATTTCGTGGGGGTGCGCTAAGTTAGAGATCCAGTCGCCTAATTCCACGACTTTGAACTTCGTCACGAGGCGCCCCGATCTCGTTTCCACTCTCACGACCAGCGGAGGAAATCCTCGTTCCTTACGTAAGAGGAGAGAGAAAGAGAGAGAGAGAGAGAGAGAGAGAGAGAGAGAGAGAGAGAGATCTGCGGAGATGCGAGATGCGAGATGCGGGCGACAGCGGCAACTCTCGCCTGCTCTAGGAGTCCGAGTCCCAGTCACCTGGTGCAAACCTTTTCCCGGGAAGTGTCAGGTTCATCTGGAGAAATGCAAATTGCGATTCTGTCGATCAGAGATTCGGACGATTTATCCTCACTCACATTTTTTATACTGTCTTTTAAACTAATTTTCTACTGGCTTAATCTGTTCAAAATTTCAATAATATCCTTCATTTCTTAAGCAATGGAAATGTTAAAAATTTACTTCTATAGTAATTTCAATTATTGGATTGTGTGATTTCATCGTGCATCCTGCTATTTAAATTTTCCATATAAACATACATAATTTATTGTATGAATTTCCAATTTATAAATTGTTTAAATAATTAATCTTATATGCACTTAGCTAGTGCAGTAAATTATTTACATGAAAGTATCAAAATTTTACTTTTAAAGAATAGCATTTTTTTTTATCCACGGTCAGATTAAAATCTTGTCATCTCCAAAAATGTTAGTTTCATGAATGATCAAATTGCACTCTAAAACTCGAATATGGGTAATTTTTGTTGTTATGTTCTTTTCCATTTAAATAAATATTTCATATCTTTAATAAATTTTATTCGTGATGTATATTTATAAAAAATTCATATAAATAAATCAAATAATAAAATCTATATAGAATAATAAATAAATGCACTTTTGCATGATTTTTAATTAAAATAACGTAAATGGAATTTGTAATATTTATTTGAGATTGGTTAATAATTAATATGATTAAGATTATAGATATTTTAATAATGGAATTATAAAAAATTTATCAATTTTTCCTTATAGTTATATACTAATATTAAAAAAATTATTAATGACGAAATAGAACTAGAGTTAAGTTTTTAAAATACTCGAAAATTACTAATAAAAATTTATAAATATGTAATGAATTATGGTGTATTTTTTAATATCAGTGTTAATTAAAAAACACCCACAAATGAGAATCTATACAGCTTTACTCTCTCACTCACTCGCGCTCTCTCTCTCTCTCTCTCTCTCTCTCTGTCTATTTTGGTCGTTCTCATTCTCCCTATTTGCTTATTCTAGAATAAATTTATGTGATATAAAATAGGGACACCTGCGTCGACATTGGAATAAACGATGAAAGTATCAGAGCTTTTTCCCATTATGCATAATTCGGTTCATTGGGGGATAAGATAGAGGATAGAAATAGAGGTTAAACACCCAATGAAAATTCCTCCACGTAAAAGCGTGGATCAGGGATGCAACAGGTGAAGCACGGCGACGAGTGCCCATTTGAATAATTCGCGGAGCGGGTGAAAGGGGTCGCCGCCCCCGCATTCCTGGGCTCCCGCCGAACGAGAAAGAAGGATGGATCTCGGAGTCGAGCGAACATTTTACGAATCCGTGTACCGCCTCAAACGCATGAAACTCGATCTTCGCCTACATTGCCCGTCCTCCCCCCGCCAGAGAAAGGGAGAAAGGCCTTCCTGGGCATATTTTGGAGGAAAATACGTGACTCGAAAGTGGCTTCGGTTCGATCCGCTCGAGCGGTTTATGTATACGTCCGATCCGAGGGGATCCGTCCGATCCGGACTCGGGATCGGGATCGGGATCGAGATCTGCCGAGGTGAGAAAGCCCGAGCCCAGATCTGGAGCGACGCATATTGCGCAGATGATCCGGGCTCGGGGGTGGGGCCGCCCGGATGCTGGGCCCACGGGTCCACACGTGTGTGGAGCCCGCACAATTGCCTCGATCGAATCTTCCAGTTTCTTTAATTCTTCGGATAGCAGGAATTGCACTGCAAGACAATGGGGACACGCTCGGCCAAGAATCCCCGATTGAATTGCCGATTAATCCCCGCAAACTCATATTTTATCTTAATTGGCGTATGCCCTCAAGGTCACATCAAAAGTTTCCAAATACTTTGAGCATTCGGGATTTGCTTTTAAAAGAACTAAAATTAGAGTGTAAGGGGGGACACTTCGTATCAATAGATTTGATATTTGAAATTTATTCGTACAACACGTGCTTTAAAATGACATGAGCTTTCGTACTAGATTGAAGAACATATACCTATACTTTACGTATGAGAAAAATTTCTTTTAATTTTCCTTTTAGATGATCTAGATCTACGATAGTTAAAATATAGTAAATTTATTATTAAAACATAGCAGTTCATAATATAGAATAAAATTAAAATTACATTATACAATGTATTTAACCCTCTATGATAGAAAATAAACAAATTAAACTAATCACATTTTTCTTTTTTTTGTTACAGGTAAGTTGATTTACAATGTCGCGTCTACAAAAAATGATCCTGCTGATCAAAGGATTATTCATACTTGCAAAAAAGTAAAAAATTCAAATTTATTTATAGCTTCCAGTGATTACTCGAGAACATGTATCTATCAAATACACATTATATCCTTAAAATAATCTTAGGGACAAATTTTTTTATTCCACATTCGCCTGAAAGACCCTGGTAGAAGAATTAATCAGCGATTACCTTAGATTAATACATTACCTGGCCAGCAATGACGTTAATCTCGTCTTAGAGACCTGTTGAGCCTTATAATTCCATGAACGTTCTTCTCGCAATCTTGCAAGCACATAATGACTGAAAATTGCCTCGGTTCCGAGGAGGAAAAAAATATCCTCCAGATTTTTTCCCATCGGCGTGAGACAATAAACAGACGATCGCAATTATCGTTTACAGGCTCAATTACACGGGTTTGTACACGATTTCACATTTTGGCCCGGCCTAAGAACGATTCCACGAGGCGTAGGCTCGGGATCAGAGTCAGGCTCAGGCTCAGATTCAGGCTCAGGCTCAGGCTCAGGCTCAGGCTGAGGCACAGGCTCCGACTCGGGATCAGGCGCCACTAATGGCTTCAGGGAATTCGTCCCCATTGTCGCTGAGCGTTGAATCATAATTGCATTTTTCTCAAACTAAGCCCCTCGATTCCAGCATTTATTAAGCTTACGTTCTTGCTCCGGGACTGAATGTTCGCAAAAGTCTATGAATTCAATACGTCTGTGGGTGACCTCAAGAATAGTGGGTGTGTTTTATGCACTTGGTGTTTTATCACGCCGAGCATAATCTCAATTTGTTTAGAATCCTCTATTATGTTGTTAACAATGATCTCTTTCGTAGCACACAATTTTTGCGCAATAACATTAGTTACTTTAGTAGCCATTTCAGTTTTTATTATTTTAACGATTTTTTTAAATGAACATTAAGTGTTCCGCTAATTTTGGTATTTGAACAAAGATTTCTACTCCATTCATAACAGCAATAATGCTTAATAGTCAATTTTTATTTGTGGCGCTTTTATTACTAAATCATAGAAACATTAACTCCGCGATAAATTAATTAAAGTTACCCATTAAAGTTTTTACAACATATTATATTATATTTAAAAAATAAATACTTTTACTCTAGCTTCTATTCTAATGAAATTTATTGAAAAAAAAAATATTTTCAATAAGTAAACTTAATTATGTAAATAAGCTTAGAAGGATGTACAATTGTGCTTAAAGATATAAATTATACTTTTTATGACGAATTGTATCAATATTAAAGCTTTGCTAATTCATCTACACATTAATGATCTTTTTAATGCAACTATTTTATACTAAATGCATTAGACTTGATGTAATTTTACGATTTCACAAGACAACATAGATTTATTTTCTTGTTCTTAATCTGTTTTAATTCTTTATTAACGGTGCAAATAAAAAAAATCAAAATATATAAAACATATACGCATACAAAACACAAATAGTATTTCTTATTATATATATATATAGAAGATATAACCTTTATCATAAATAGTAAATTGATTGATACAAAAAGTACATTTATTATAAATAATTAGTATTATAAAAATTCAATATTTGCAATAAATATTAAATTTTGAATATAATAGCAAAAATTACATTAATTAAAATGTTAATAAAAATTTATGCTGTAAACAGAGCTACATAACTTCTTTAGTAAAATTTTATTACTCCATGAAATCATTACGAGAGATTAGGAATATTGAATATCAAAGTATGTATATTAATGCTGTAATATACAACTAAAAAAATTTGTAATATTCTTATCTTGAAACATTACATTTAATAGATTAGAGAAAAAGAAAATTCATTACTGTAATAAAATAAATAACCTGCAATTCATTGTACTAATAATTTGATTAATAATACAAAAAAGTAACATTCGCTGTAAATTTATTACGAGTAGTTTGTATAGTTATAAACAAAATATAGATATTCAGTTATATCACTTAAACATAAACAGGATTGTCAAGTTTTAATACTCATATATAAATATAATTTAGTGAGTGTACTTCATTACAAATATAAACAGTAGTTCAAGACAAGATAATCGCCTTTCAAACATCTCTTCATAATATCTCGCAAACGATTTTTGCAAAAATTCAGTCTCGTGTGCCTTTGTACTTTTAAAACGAAAAGTTGGACTTATCGAATTTCCTAATTTCATTTTTTTTTCTTACACTGTAGATGATGCATCTACCTCACCAATACATTACTCAACCTGTCAACTTTTCAATTACCTCAAAATGTATCCCTTTCTACAATGACGACTACATACTTAGAGTAGAAGCCAAAGAATAAAAGGATACAGTTGTGGGATAGTACACGATGAGTGGTAACTCAGTATTTGAGAGACAAAAATCTCTGAGTCTCAGTTTGAGAGCTCATTTCTGAATGAACAAGACAAACAAATGTATCTAACTTTATGTGTTAGGAGGTCACATATATTTATTCAGCCAAAGAATTTTTCTTCCGCAAGAACCACATCAACTAATATGTGAACAATATACTCGAGTTGTGCATTCACCATTCTTGTACTCAAATTTACGTGTGGTTAGTTTGAAAAATCCAGGTCATTTTTTTGAAGTGTACTATAATTCTAGATGCTAAAACTCTAGTTTTTATAATAAATGCTGAAAAACACTTTTATAAGTTTTAAAGTGTTTAATAAAATGGATTGTAGAAAGAAAGAGTGAAATTTTAATAATGAAGTTTTAAAAATAGTTTGTTTTCAACAGGGATTAAATTCTGATACCTTAGGTCTGAAGTTGATATTTTAATCTTAATCTCACTCACCCAAGCTACTACATATTATGTTACCTAAAATCGACATATTTTATCAGTGAGCTTAGTTGATGATGTACAAGAGAAATTTAATCAACTTGATTTTCAGGTTTAGACTTTACAGAAGTGATAAAATTCTGATTTAAATTAATCTGAAAGTAAAAACGTACATCACTTTTAGCTATATAAACATTCTAATGAAATAGTTTTAATTATAATTAAAAACTCATGAATATCAAAATGATAAACATTTCAAATTCATTAAATAGAATTCAAATTAATAATTTATACCCTTCATTTAATTATAATTTAATTTTGTTAGAAAATTTCATTTTATTCAAATTATAAACATAAGTAGTTATAATTATGCGAGTAATAATTATTTCATAAAAATATTAAATATTACATGATTAAATATATTATCATTTTCAAACAGTCTTTAAAAAATATATCAAAAAAAAGATATTGTTATTATTATTATTATTATTATTATTATTTTTATTATTAATTATGAATTTTATAGTTAAACCAGCCTATTCATCTTACTAAATAAATCTTTAATAATAAAAATTTATTTATTTAAACTTTTAAGTAAAAAAACTTATGTAAACAAAGCTATCAATAATAATTAAATTTTTAATTATATTATAATTAGTATCAAACTCGAAGCATTATACTTTCTTTAACATATATAAAGGAAATGTTTAAATAAAGATATTTTTAATAACAGTAATTTGTTTAAATAAATATTTATAAATAGCGGAAAGGTAAAAGAGTTATAATCAAAACTATAAACTATATAGGGAGTATCATTGTCAGTGTCATTGTGTCAAATGCATCAAGTCAACCATTATCCTCCCCTTTCTCCTTCTATCTCTTTATTTATCTCTGCTTTATACATATTCTTATGTTTCTTCTATCAAACTTGGAAGTTGATGGAGAATTTAAGAAGATTTGATGTGACACTAAAATTTATCTTCATTTGAGGGACGTTAAAATAACATGAACAAAATGGAATAATAATAGACCTAACTTTTTCATGATTAAAATTTAACATATATTGACAGTGAATTTAATATTTATGTATTAATAAAACGAAAATTTAATTGATATGTGTAAAATATAATTTTTTTATAAAATTAATCTTCGATTTTCACTGCATTGTTAAAATATTTTTGTAGTTGACAAAATATTTTGATTAATGCATCTTTAATTGAATTTTACTTTATAATTAATTATAAAAATAATATTTATTATTAAAGATATGTTTTCTTTTTCGAGTATAATTAAAAAGGTTTATAAAAATTCGTTAAAATACCATTGAAATGCAAACACTTTTTAATTCATTTTGAAGAAAAAAATCGAATTCCTCTATTAAAAAATACAAAAGTTGATTCCAAGTGAATTATAATATAACTTTTGTTTTTATAACCTTTGTAAAATACAATTTAGAGAATATATTTTATACTAATTATATTTTCGAATCTGAAATAAATCAAATTGGAATATTATCAATATTCACATTCAATAATTTAAGTTTGTTTTGGAAAATAAAAATAAAAACTCTCTTTTTAGAACGAATTCTGTTAAAAATAATATGTATTTGAATAAGCTTATACTTTACTAAATATTCGATAGCTTAATTTTCCGTTTAAATAAATAGTTAGCGAGAGTAAAAATTTACCGTTTATTCATCAATCCATTCATAATATGTCTCAACTAATATCGTATTTATGAATTCTCGAGTATTCTTCAGATTGAGCCGCGATGATTGATAAAAACGGCCTCAATAACAGGTTTGTTGAGTATCATATCCTCGATTTGGGTTCGATCCACAAAATTTACACCTGAGAAGGAACACTTTGTTTATTATCCTCGAAAAATCGAGGCGCGTCAATACAACTTTGCTTTATTGACAAAGCGGTCGAGTCAGTGACTCACAAAAAGGACTTACAAAAGATGACGTAACGGTTGTTTAAACGCCCGAGAAGGAGAGAAGGAAAGGAGTGCAGGCATAAATCACGGACACGCGTCGAATCGGGCGAGTTAGAGGTGAGCGATGTGATGTTGTGATGTTGTGATGTTGTTATCTCGTGATGTGATAGTCTGTTGTGTTGTTTTGGTGTTATGAGGGCCGCACGCGTCGCTTTTCACGTTTCGTTGCTCAGCGATTGCAAAGAGCACCACTTGATGGAACTCTCGACTCTCGATTCTCTGGGATCGTTCCTTGTGCCAGATCTTGAAAACCGCGCTCGTCTGTAGCTTTTACGAGGGCATGTCTACCTGTATAGAAACTCTCCCAAGTAATACGGCTTGCAACGAATATTCAGAAATTTTTAGAAAATCCTTAAAACCTACAAATACATTTCTTAACGTTGGACAATTAATAGTCGAACGTTAACAATAAGAATGTTCGAGAACCTGTAAATTGTCGTCGCTATTCATACTTGAAGTGCTAATTTTAAGTAAAGAAATATGAAATTTTTTTTTAATATAAATAATTCTTTTTAGAAAAAGAAAAATTTAAGTGCTCACATATTGTGATTGAAAATTTACGTGCGTAGTTACGAAATATCAATTATTAAAATAGTTATTTTCGATAATTATAGTAATAATACTAAGATTTATACAACTTAGTACAATAGAACATTACATTCCTTTGAAACTGCGAGAGAAAAAATAAATTTTGGTACATGAACAATAAATATTGGAAAAAAATAAATTCACCTATAACGCATTATCGTCATATTGGATTCAGTTATACGCAACAGCTTTATAAGTATTTTTTCAATTACTGTCAAAGAGTACCCTCATTTTATTAATATTCTGATCGAATATTCCGAATCGCACATTCTCATCCGATTTTTAGTACAAAAACCTTATGTACTCAAGAACCCTCAAGGGATCTATCGAAAACTGCATAAACTGTCTTTGGGCTCGACATAGATTTCGTGTGTATTTCGATAATAAAATAAGACTGTCAGAGAAAAAATCATCCTCTTTCCCATCGATACATAATGAAAACGTTTTTGCATTGAAACACGCCAAAGAGCATAGCGTAACTTCCCGCGTGGGAAGTTTTTAATTGAAAAGAGAGTGGATGCCTATCAAATATTTTGCGTTAACTTTTACTTTATCCAGCTGTTTAGAAAGATAAAAAAGAAAAAAGAAAAAGAAAATGGCATGGTTAGATCAAAGCCAAGTGTACCATTAAATAGCAAAAGCGAAAGGAATAAATAATTATTGATCGATTTTATAATTTTTTTAATTGATAAGAAATTGATATATGTTTATATACCTAGAAAATTAGTTATTCAGTCTCTTGTATCGCAAATTAAAATCTCATTCAATTACACTTGAAATATTTCAAAATTCAAACTACAGCTGCAAATGTACTTTTAATTTTCAGATCTTATCATAACGCTTAAATGACGAATCGTGCATTTTAATATTTCATTTAAATACTCTTGAAATGTTGTTTTTCTATTTATATCCGATAAACACTGCATTAAGATATTAGTTGAAAAGGCCACTTATTATAAAGAGCCAAATTGTACAATCAGCATTAAATATGAATTAAGTAGCCACTATTTTACAACGTAATAAGTATTTCAATTTCATAATGAAATTAAAGAATTCATATATTATACATAGAGCTTGAACGATTAATTATTTACAAAGCTTCATTTGGATATCAGGTTGTCAAAAATATAAAATTGTTAAAATTCTAAGAAAGGATACTATTGCAAAGAAGTTAATAATGCAAACGAAAATTTCCAGAAAAATTAAAATTTTATACAAAAAAAGCATCAAGTATTACATTAAAAGATTAGTGAAAAAAACGGAGTAAAATTTACAAATTGATATGTATTAAATCTGTTAAAAGTTTCATTATTTCAGATATGAAAAAATTCATTTAGTTGTACAAGTTGAAATAGTTTTAGCGTGGAGAAATTTTCTCTGTTACCGCAAAATGTGTAATTTCAGTAGAATCAACAAAAGTGATAGTGTCAGCAAATTAATCATATTACACACGAAACACAAATTAAGGAACGCACAGATCTTGTTTGAGAGTTATGCAAGGAAACGATGGTAATACTGTAAAGAAAGCTTAATTAAAAAGAATGTATTCCGCGAATGCGCCACTCGAGAACACTTACCTTTCGATTCAAATTCCGACGCAATTCATTTACGAGTTTTTCCCATTAAAACTCTCTTGGAGTGAATACCGGTACCAACAACGGAAAACTCGCGAATACTGCCTCCGGACCGAAGGACCGTACTCGGAATTTTCGGAATCCTCCGCAGTTACCTCGACGGACTACCACCACTTGTTTTTCCCTCTTTCTCTGTCTCTTTGGACGCGTCCGCATTCACAACCCGCGCGCGATTTAAATATTCGCCGCGGCCAATTAGAAGGGTTAATTGTCGAGTGATTTATGAGTGTTGGTGCACACAAGAGAGCGAGGAGCCTGTTTGGATGTGGCCGTTGAGGTGCGGCGGGGGAGAAGGGCTGGGGTGGGGTGGGGGGGGGATGGATGAATCAAGGCGTTTGACCTTTGGGCTCCAGAGAACACACACGCGTGCTCTTGCGCAACGAGGTCTTGCGTATGAAATAACCGTTTCTTACGGCATTGTGCACGCGACTTCGATCGATCGATTTTTCGTCTTCGGAGTCACTTACGCGGCTTGCTTACATTTTTACCTTTTTTCACTTCCACCGCCCGATTTCACGACGACAGGGATTCGAGGGGCAGGGAGAGGGGCTCGATTGATCGACAACCGAGGTCATCGCTTAATTTCATCGGCATTTTTTCTCCCGATCTCAAATCTGGATGTGGATCGGATCATCGGCCCAAAGACTCCAATTAGGCTACGCGCTAAGTGATATATGTCGACGATTGTCTTTACATTTACTTTTTTCGGGTTGGTGATGCTTACGCGGCTCAGTTGTTACGGGCTCAATTTGAATATTGATTTATTGCTCGGGAAGACTGTGTTAGACGTTTTTTGTCCGCAGAACAGCAGTTTTAATTAAAGAACAATTTGGATATTCCACTCTTTTACTCTGATTCCATGATTCTTAATTTATACATCAATTTTAATCATTCTAGTTTACTCAACGGAATTTTAATTGAAAGGAAATGATTACATTATTATACTCTCGTTTACAAATCATATTATCATTTTTTACCCTAGATCGTGCCACCTATTCATACCTGGCACCATTTTCTTTTAAAAGAGCAAAATTGCCTGCAAAGTGCGTCTGGTTAAAAGATAGCTTGAAATAGCGAGTTAAATTGTATTTAAAGGAAAACTATTTGCAAAAGCTTTGACACTGATATATTATTCAAATATTTTCTCTGTAGCTATCAAATATTAAGGCCACCTTTAAATAATTATGCTCGTTTTATAACAGCAAATGATATCTCTATAGAATCGATAATATAAATAATTTCCACTCAACTAATAGGTGTGCATATAACTATTGAGGCGCTTAATAGGGGGCGAGTGTCTAACCACAACTTGATTTACTGCACTTTATCTCTGAGGTTACTGACTGGAATTAAGTCAGGACTTTCGCCAAAAGCCTTGGACTTTATACCTGTCGAAATAAGGTCGATCACCAGGTCATTGTCGAGGGGAAGTTTCAGATAAAGTAGATATCCTGGTCTCTAAATCATGAATCTTTGAGTTTTTTAATGTTCATCTAGTGAAAGTTTTAATGTGCACGATTTTTTCTCTATTGACTTTTCTTTTTTTTACTCATCTCTTATTACTACGAAACCATGAAATTTCATAGAAAATAAATACAATACCACTAAATCAATCCCAACATTTTTTAATAAAATAATTTTAAACATGTAAGCATAATAACACTCAAATAAAAAGACTCAAATTTCAAAGGCAACGTTTTTCTTGGATCTATTGTCTTATTCTTTACTGTGCATACTTTCGACACATAGTTTAGCATCGAAAACCTCACGTGACTGAATCAATTTTGAAGATAATATCACATTCCAAACCGTTAGCTTATTATAATTATCTATTTATTTATTAGAATATAAAATTATCAAATATGTCATTTAAAAATTATCTTATTTACAATATTTTATCTTTTTAATGATAAATTACAGAATTTTTAGTTTTTTTTTTTTAACTTTTTACCAAAATTGGAACGCAGTATTAGTTTTATTAATATAAATCTATATTAAAAAATCTGTGTTTCAGATATTATTATTAATATCAAAGGACTCTGTATACACTTTTTAATGTTATTGAAGTTTATAACAAATGCTTGAAAGTATTGAAATTGATGTTTCATCAAATGGTATATAGTTGTATTTAAAAATTTTCTTCAATACCTATCTCATATTATTTTATTTTGATTTTTTTTTAAATTATGATTAAGTTATTTGAAAAACTGCGCAAACATTTTTATATACATTTGTATAAAATTCAACGTTTTGCGATGCATATATTTTAAAAGTAAGAATCTACCGAAATGTAATATAATTTAGTATCTACTTTAAATATGCTTTTTTTAAAATGCGATATTCCAGTAAAGTATTTGTAAGATTCATAAAAAAAAAAAATCTTGAAAATTTTAAATATTACATCTGCACCTGGAATATTTGATTCGTTTTTTCAATTTTTTGTATTTAAAACGTATGACGCTTTTACGGGGAGACGTAACAATAAATCATTCTTTTTATTTCCACATTTTGTACTCTTTCTTCTTTCCTCGCTCGTTTTACTTTTCACTTTTTCTTTTGATCACTTTCACTCTTTGCCTTCACTTTGCTGTTTTCATGTCTTCCTATTCTCATTTTTTTCTTCGCCATATTTATACTTTGTTCACATATTTTTTATACAAATAAATTGCAAGCTTTTATTTTCATATACAAAAATATGATTGAAACAAAAAGTCCATCACTTCCTGAAACGCTTCAAATAACAGAATATTTATATTTACCCCTATACTCAGAAGGCATAAACTGTAAGAAAACATTGAACATTGATGCTGTCAATATTTTAAACTTTCATTTATAAAATAATAAATTAATTTTTTATATATTTATAAAATATTTTTGTATTTATTAATTAAAAAGTAATTAATATTCATTAGAAAAATGATTCCTTTCATGCTTAAGTTACTATTTTTTCGAATAAGTCATATTATTGAAATTAATAGTTCATAAATTTCTCTGTATAATTATTATGTAACCTAATATTTTAGAGTAAAAATTGAATAATTTTAAAATATTCAAAGATTATTTTGGACATATTCCTGGTTGCATTAGCCATATATAAATAATAAATCCTGACTAGAGATAATATTTTTAGTACTCATTCGTAGAGAAAACCTAAAAAACAATTTAAGCACTCACAAAAAGTTTTATGACCTCGCTAACAAGCAACGAATTGTCAACGAATGTTTTACCGCCCACATTATTTCATAAATTTAAGAAGGGAATGTATTTTAAATGATGATAACAAGGTATCAACATAAACATTTAAAATTAATGCAGGTAATTCATTTTGCAAAAATCATCAACAAAAAGTCAACCAAACCACCTCCGTAGCTGACGCACTTTGGAAAACGCAGAAAACACCACCCGCCCGAGGCTCGAGGTCATACCGCGAAAATTCCCATCCACGGATTTTCCACATTCGCATCTCTCGCACGTACCTGTACATCCAATTTACAGAGTAACTCGAGGTCGCGTCTGTTGCTTTTCCGTGGAGATTTATCGGTGTATCGCCGCGGGGAAAATATCCGCGTTCATGCCGATTTCGGTTTGTACCGTACGAAAACCTTAAAAACCATTAGACTGACTTTGTTTTGTCCTGTATAAATGTGTGTTTGTAGCTGAATTAATGACTTTTTCCTTATAATAAAAATGTATTGATTTATAAATTTTATGATAACAATAATAATACTATATTGCGAGATAATTTTTACAAATTTGTGCGTATGCGATATAATTTTTTGTAAGTATTTTTATTAATTTTAAAATTATATTGCTTAAACGGCTTTGGTTCTTTACCGCAAAGTTCAAACATTTTATCATAGAGATTATTACAGTATTCTTCGTTGTACATGAGATTAGATTTTATAGAGTTTTATTCGCACTTGGGTATTTAATTAAACACAAGCCAGATTTATATAATCTTATCGAAATAATAAATAAAATAAATTCAATTAATAAGATTTACTACATATTAAATCATGTAAATAAAAATTACTGCAAGAAATTTATAAAATCAGTCTATTGTACGTGATTTTTAAAAATTGGTTTTATACAGGCAAGAAGTTATAATAAGTAGAAATAAACTTATGGTTAAATAAATATCAATAGTATAGGTGATGCAACTAATGAAAGTTTTTTATATTATAGTATGCTGAAATGATTGTGTCAATATTTTATTGTATATTGTATATTGTATATTGTATATTGTATATTTAACTTTTGTAGTATTTTTTTAGGATAATGAAAAACAGCAATTTACAGAAAATCAATATCATAGCATACGACTTTGCTAATTTGCAATGATTTCAATAATAATGTAACAAAAAAAAATATTTAATAAATGTTAATAGCAATTCTAGCTACTGTGTAATTTAAAAAATGTTATTATGTTCTAGTGCATGCAAAAATTATCCAAAATCTGAAAATAAAAAAACGTGTTCATAATTTACGTCAGAGAGCCGCCACTGTTGTGGTATTTAATGAAAAGTAAATGAATATGCATGCATGAAATACCGGAAATGAAAATGAGGCTGAAAGTGATAGAGAAAGGGTAGAGGCGAAGGAGTGTATAAAATATAGTGACAAGCAAAGGTATCAGGAGAGGAAAAAGTAGGAAAAGAATTTCTGCTCTCCACGTATAATATTTATATCACCGAATCTTCAAGTATGCGGGTGCACATACACGTTAGAGTTTTATGTATGCTTCTATTGTCAAGAGTGAGTCTACTACCGTAAACTTGAGAATCAGAAATTCCGAATAGTCAGTGGACTAAATGCACGATCATATTGGGTTTTTTTCTTTTATACATTTCCCTTGAACCCGAACTAATAGCAGAAGTAACTTTTTGCAAATGAATTAATGCCGCAAAATATAAGCTACATTTGTGCAATATAAATATAAATATACGACAATGTTCGTGTAAATAACAATATAAGCATAAATACCGATATTGAGAATTAGTCTCCTTCACAGTGAATGCAGAAGTAAAGTTTAATAAAAGCATTTGGGAAATATTTTCCAGATTAAAGAAATTTCACTTGACGGGAGAGAAAAGTTCGTATTAAACATCTGAGCTGATTAATCGGCAAATCGGCAAATCGGCGGTTATTCCGCCACATGCAACTAATGTCGGCGGGTTGGAGTTCGCTTTATCTCGGTGTTAAAAAAGCTTTGGTTTGCCATTTCCGTGGTTCTTGGAAACGGCAACAACAGCTTCCCGGATTAACGTCGGGGTTACGGTTAACTCCGAAACTTGGGGTCGCGGTCGCAGCCGCGTCGAGACTTCCTGTAGAATGAAGTGTGATGTCGAATTTTCTTGTTACCCTTGCACGCGACCAAGTGCAACGTCCTCGCATGTCTCTCACTTTGCGATTTTTTGAAAAATACCCCCGGCTTTCACGGAAATAGTAAATATATATACATATATATAATACAATCAAGAATTTACTCACGGATGGTCATTCATTATTTCTGACATTGATTTCCATACTTTGCACATAGAAACTTAAATTTCCATGCAGATACAATTAAAATATATTTAAAAAAAAAAATTTGATACCTCACCGCAATAGACCCATTTATTTGTATTAAGTAAATTATTACATGGTACTGAGTAGCTTGTAATAAATATAAGCTCATTCATTATTGGGTTTGTCCTTTAATTACAAAATTTCACTTTATTGTATTGATGCAAGATATTCCACTTGATTAATATTGATATTAATATATCATGAAAAATATATATAATCATGAAATCCTAGAAATATGAACTCGTAATCGAGTGTCACTATATTTAAAAGTAAATTTTTATTTTGGAAAAGGAATACATTCATATAAAAATTTTTTTTAAAGAAAACGGTCGAAAAATGTTATTTGTTTATATTTTTTAAAAATCTAATTTAACATATCAATAGTATATATTCAAAATAATGTTAAAAAAGAAAACTATTCATGCGAATAAATATAAAAACATTAGTTGTAATAACATAAAAGACATCCTGGAAAATCTTTTTTGGAAGAATTAGAATTTAATCGGAGTCTTAAGAGAGAAAATTCAGAGAGAAAGGTTTAAAAAAGGAATTTTGTAAATTTTTAAAATTTTAAAAATTCATCTCTCGATTTTACGATTTATTATATAATAAAATTTAGTATCTAAGTGAAACAATTGTAAATAATATATCAATAAATTAGTTGATCTTGATTAAACTCTTTTTTTTGTGTATAAAGTGTTTTAATCTAATTCATCGTGTCTTATTTCTGTCTGCGATTTTTTCTTTATTTTTTCAGTGTAGCAGTTACATTCAACGAGATAAAAAATTACATCGTTTCTTATCTAATAATTACTAATTATACCATATTTAGGTTAGATAAATAGATAAAATTCTTATTTATAAGCAAATAGTTGCACAGTTGAAATAGAATACATTTAGTATAATAATATAAAAATAACATATGATTATAATACATAATTAAGGCAGAATACGGCTATACTGAGTAAAGAGAGGGGGGAAGATATAGATAGATAAAGAGAGAGAGAGAGAGAGAGAGAGAGAGAGAGAGAGAGAGAGAGAGAGATTACTTTGTAGAGATAACCGTTAAAAAGCTTTGAAACAATATAATTACATCAATTAATTTTTTAATAATCCAAAAAATGTGATTCAAGTATGACTAATGCAAGCCAAATTTTTTAAATTGTATTTATACTCAAAAAAAAAATATTTTTTTCATCTATTTATTAAAAATATATATTTACCTTAACTGTGTTGATGTACAGATGTTACTGTAATGATAATAACATTGATACACAAACATTTTTTATTTTTTAAATTAAATCTACCATATTTTATTTATCGAATGTAATCAGAAATATTCCAATAAGCATGCATTTCAGTTGTTGTATCAGTGAAAACTATTCATCATTATACCGAAGCATAAAAAATCTGCGCAAAGAAATTTATCATTCTTGGTTCAAGGGATTCCCTAAGGGTCTTTTATTTATTTAGCCATATTTTCCGTAATAAAGCGCAATTATTGGGGTGGATGGGAAGAAGAGTAAATAATAGTTTTCCCCAGTGATGCTGAAAATTCGAAGTAGTGTCGGTTGTGAAGAAAGGGCTTTAAAGGTAATGAAAAATTGGCATTTAATTTACTTGTACACTTTACGCACCGGCTAACAATTTTTGGAGCAATCATACTATTTTACAATCAGCACTTAAGGATATAATATCGGAGCATGAAGCCGGATAAGAACTAGATAAGAACAGTAAATACAGTAAATGGCATCTCGTTTGAAGCTGATTCCCTAAGCATACGCGGGGGAATGGTTATGGCCATAAAAAGCTCCATTACACTCCAAGACGAAAGAGTGGTAATATTTTTCCTGCAATCAAAGTGACTTAACTCCGAACAGTGTGAGAAGTTATTCCATTGGACTGTTTGTTCCGCGGCCATAACCGGGAATTGCAGGGCTCTCACCCAAAGAAATTTAAACTCCCTTATAACAAGGTGATTTTCGTGCGAGAGCGGGAGCGAGAGGGAAAGGATTGGCACCACACGAATACAATACACGCCGCGTTAATGCGCGCGCGCAAACGCACACAAACACACACACGCGCGCGCGCACGCACACACACACACACACACACACAGAGGGCGTATATATAACGTATAAAAGAAAGCGGCTCTCGGCTTTGACGAGGAGTTCCTCCGAAGAAAAACAAGAAAGAGTCGTGGCGGCGAGTCTCCGGTTTTACTGGCTCTTTGAAATCTGATATACGACTTTATTTTAGTAATCCGACGGAAATAGTGCTCGGCCATTCGGTGTAACGAGTCTCCACACACCCTTCTCTCCCCCCCTCCCCCTCCCCCTCCCCTACCACGAGACCCCATCCAAACTTTCGGCTATCGGCCAGTTATCGCCAATTAAACCCATCAATTTTTCGGTTTCTTTATCCCCGACAGCGGCTACCGCGAGCTGGGCTTTTTCACTTTGTTTCACCTAAATTCTAAGGTTTGAACAACATCTTCAGACTATACCCAATGTACTCATCCTTATTGAGTATCTTCGTTTAATGCATACCTTCAATTTATATTATTGCTATTTCCTACAATCCTTCTCGAGCGGTCATTCGGCTTATCCTTTGAGTAATATTCCCCAAGCAATCCAATATAATTTAAAATTACAAACTTTAATATTTAAAAATACAAACAACCTTCGTTTCGCAGCTTCACGATTAAATTTTATTTCCGTCAGTTCGCTGAATACTTCACCATTATATATTTACTCTTTTAATGCGTTTTAGAAAGAGGAACATTGCTAAATTAAATATTACACAATTTTAAAGAACTACTTATTTGTGACATCAAAACTGGTTAATAATTGCAAACAATTTGTTAAATTAAATGAATTTTATTGTAATGACTTAATTTTCAATTTGTCTCTGACTTCCGGTAGAGTATATCCAAACATTCTTTAGAAATAAACAAAAAGCAGTTGCTCGTAAGTGGACTTACCTGATTTCCGGTGAAATGCAACTTTTTTATTTACAGCAATTGCGTGCAGCTAAGCACCGACCAAATGTGAAAAAGGGAATCGCTTTTACATTTGTATTTGTTGTCGGTTGTAAATTCGTCTGTAAAGGATTTGCGAATTTCTGAATGCAATCCCATACTGAATTTGAAGTAGTGTAACAAACGATGCATAACAGATTTGTTTCACAACGATAAATCGAGACGCAGGCTTTTAATATAATAATTTTGGCTAAGAGCATAAGACCAAAGCGCGGACTCGAATTCAAACACAGTTCAAACTCCGTTCACGTATTTTTCCTGTTGTCCAAAAAAAACAACAAGTTGTATAACACAAGTTGTAAGAACTCAATCCCCAGCTTCCCTTGCGAAAACGCCGAAACAAAGCAATAACCGTCTGTTAAATCTTTATTTTAGTATGATAATGTACCGGTGCACAAGAAAGGCACAAAACAATATTATGTACAACTTTTTTAACGTTTATTTATTTTTTTTTTTTTTTTGTTTGAAAATAAAATTGTAAATCGTTCATAATATTGCAATAATAATATATTTAAAAAAATTCCGCAAGTGCATTTGATATTATAGAAAACTATAAAAAGTAATATCCGTTATTATCTTGTAAAATTAATATTGTGACTGTTTTTTGAATATTGTTTATTTAATTAAGAATGTTCAATTAAAGTAAGTAAACAAATAACTATTAAACAAATTTATTTTTGATGTAAATTATAAAAAATATAAATTAATTAAAAAGATTGAATAAAAGAAATCAGTACCATGTAATTTAATGCAAAAACTCATTGGAACAAACAAAATTATTTGTATTAAATAAAATAATTGATTAATAAATTAAATATTACACTTTTTTGGGGTACTTGGAGAAGTCTAGTTTCTTTTTAATTACATCAAAATTTTACGATTCTATATCAAAGGTTTTTCAATGTCATTTTGTTCACCAATTCTGAACAATTTATAAAATATTTCTGATACATTTTTGCTACTCATATTGACAATAATAATTGATAATAAAATTTTGAAAATACAGAATATTCGTTATAACTATATTTTTTTATAACATCGCTATAAGCAAGATATTTATTGTAGTTATAAGCTCGATTAAAAATATTAATAAATCATTTTTTATTATAAATCACTTTTCAGAAGTATGTTAATATCTTTAGAAGTAACATTAAGAAAAACTATAAAAATATATATATTATCGAATGAATTATTATGAAAGCAATGTTCAGGATGACCCTTTGAGTTAAAAAAAATTGTTTTTCATTATTTTCAAAGATTCGCGACAGCTTAAACGTTACCATCTTTTTTCACGACTGAGTAGGTTGAATACCTTCAAGAAGTAACTTTAGGGTTTAATCATATTTCCGAAACCCGCGAATGAATTACAACTGGTGGTAATATTTCACGGCTGTGGGGTTGAGGAGTCAAGTCCTCACATTTCGATATCCTAATTTAATGTTTCGTTCTGAAGACGACCTTCCTGTTCGTTATTCATGTAAACAATTGAATTGCGAGTTTAACCTTGTAAACAATTCCATTATCGGTCACGTACTTAAAAGGCCTTTTTGAGTAAAGACTCACCCGAACATTATTCCGAATATTATAACATTATGGATTATTAGTTTCACAAAGTCTCATGAATTACTTCTAGAACAGGTCATGATAAATAAATCGGCATTTCATGCACTCACCTTATTGTCTTCCTCCAGATCGATAACATACCATCACCTACAGAAATCTTCCTTTATCGTCATATTAATTCGCAGTATATACTTACGAATATATGGACTCCATATAATTATTCGCAAACAAAACTTGAAAGTTTATTTTTAAACTTAAATTTATTTTTAAAGTATTTTAGAGGTGTAAAAGAGAACAAGAATATCGTGACATCATCTTCACATTGCTCTATGATCAAAGTACCAATCTTTATCGACTATTTCTCTAATTTCATAATCATAAAGTAACTTAATTTTTGTCACACTAAGATATTCATTAAATTGCAATCAACGCACCAGGATTAAATTAAACTATTTATTATATTAAAATATGTTAATATTAAAGAAAAAATTAGTAAACACAAACAAATTTATTTGACTCATCCAATATTCAATCAAATATCAGGAATATTTTATGCTAATATGGCACATTTAGTTCCAAAAAATATTTTTTGTTATTCCGATAGATACTTTATAATGATCTTTCATGCCTGAACAGATGATTACAGCCAGCAAGTTGGGCTACATCTAATAGCATTAACGAAAAGTTGTCTGTCGATAAAATATAACTGCTTCATCGATTGACCGCCGTTGAACTTATTGCACAATTCACGACAATATTTTTATATTTATATATATATACATTTCTAATAGAATAAGAATTCATTATGTATTAATCTGCAGAGGTCTATAGATCTATATATTATAATAGGGAAAATAATTAATATTTTTTGAGTTTCATATTTTTATAGAAATTCATTCACAATATTTTTAAAATGAAAAAATAACATGAAATGCAAACCAATATTGTCGACGAATATGTACTGGCTAACAAACGAATAATAAGAAAAATAAAGAATGACTCCAAAATCCTATTTAAAAATAAATCAGATAATGGAGTTATTAGCGAAACAAATGTATTTTGTATAATCTTCGAACTTATCTTTAATATCAATTTGTGAACATAGAGGAGCGAAGAATGTGTATGTTTTCTTCTATTGAAAAATTCCATAATATAATTTGCAATTAACTCAATTCAAATGATAAATAAAAAATATTTTATTTTTAACACAATTGTTTTTATACGGGTATTAAATTATTGCTTAACTGCTCCTATAAATTTACTTTAAATGACTATTTAACTATTTCCATTAGCTTAACCAGTACAATGTCAATACTTCTTTTTCTTCGTTGATCTAAATAATTTATTTATAAATTTATATTATATTTATAAAATATTTGTTAACGCTATCAATGATATTTACTCTAAGAACTTGTTTTATTGAGGAAATAATAGAATATTTTAAAAGTGTTTTTAAATTATAATAATCTTTACATATACATTGTAAGCAATAGTCAATTAACGAATATATTTTTGGTTTTGAAGTAACATTAAAACAGAATTTTTCAATTGTAAGATTTGATGTTAATAGTTATTAAACAGTTAAACAATATTTTCGAAATAGAGAAATATTTGAATAGTATATTTATCCTCATTATAAATCACTGTAAATAATATTAACTTGTTAAAAGAAGCATTATCTTTTTGTAGCAAAAGGATACAACTTGAAAGCGTAATTTTGTGTTTACTAAAATCCATATTATGTACACTATTACATCAAGTAAAGAAGTATAATACTGACACATCTCGAAGACAATTGTGCATTAATATGAAATGGAAAAAAATTAAGAAACATCTTTGAAAATAAGTATGTAGTTTTAAATGATAACCCAGCGATTTAGCAATGAACGACTGTAATTCCGACTAAAGTAATAATAATAGATTATCACTTAGTTTTTAGTTAGTAAAACACATACTATCAATTACCACGAATAAGCTAAAATATTTGCAATTAAGCACATTCATGGCTGTTTGCAATCATCATATTGCATAAATCTTTTGAACCTTAACGAAACCCCAAGCAAAAAATTTCGAATATCTTTAAACATTATCTCCCGCATCATCTTTAGCTTGCACCTACGTCGTAATATTGAAAGTATGGCTCGAGGAATATTGAGTGAGCCAGAGAGCCCGGCGAATTATTTAAATAATTTTTAATTGAATTGTAATTTATGTCCAGGGACAATGGATGCTTACGATGTTTAGATTTTTCCGATTGTATTTTCAGATTCAAGAAAATAAAAAAATCACCAGTGCAATGTCCAATTAAACGAATCTATTATACATTTAATAAATTCTCCGAGCAAATGAGGCGCCACTCCTTATTTCATCATATGAATCCAGACTGATTCAAAATTGAGCAAATTCAAAACTCGATTTTTACGACGTTTTTAGTCGCGGCAAGGACTAGAAAAAATCACTCTCTGGCATTGAAGCATTGCCCCCGCCCCCGCCCCCGCCCCACCCACAGCATCCATAACAATCCGAACCTTCGGAGACTCCTCAATCTCGCTTTATTTAATGTCTCAATGGAGGGCCGTCGGAGGTGATGAGCTCGGCTTATCAATCACAGCTTCCGAAGGTCACGAGAATTGCGTTGTGCGGTTAGGCCTCGAGCTCTCCCGGAGGTGAATGAAGCCGAAGAGGCGGCTTTCGAATCGCTGGAGTAGTCGGCATTGAACTTGGCTCGAGGTTTTTATTTGCGAGATTGGCCAAGTGGATTCCGCATGGCTTGGCTTGTATCCTCTTCCTCCGAGTCCTGGAAACTCCCTCCTGGGTCTCGGTCTCGCGTGTGGGCGAGTGAGACCGAGGTGTTGCGTCACCCCCGCACTCTTCTGCGCCCGGACGCCGGAAATCGATGCCGGTGTCGAGGAGTTCGTTGACGTAATCCTGAGCGTCGGGAGCAATGCCTCCTTTTGACTAGACCCGGTCGATCCTGAATTTTTCAGTACGGCGAATCGGAGCCTTCCCTATTTCTTGGGAGTCCGTGTCATCAATATTGTAATGGGCGGATTTATTTGAAGTATTGCTCGGGAATATATATTGCTTTTCCTTTTTTACAGGAGAAAAAAGGTTCATCGCGTCCCGATACTTTTTACCGGTTCACCTTTCATTCACAAAATCCAAGATTTATTTATTTTTGCTACGCAACACGTGGGACGCCATATTTATTCATTATTGAATGAATCGGAGCTTGTGTAGTTCTCTTTACAAATTCAATTTGAAGGAAAAAAACATCAATGAAATTGATTTTATAATTAAAATACAAAATTTTCAGTTTAATTATTAAAATTCGCGAATAATACAGAGATTTTGAAATTCTAAAATTATTAAAAAGTAATCAA
This sequence comes from Eupristina koningsbergeri, assembly GCA_018907245.1. Classification (NCBI taxonomy): domain Eukaryota; kingdom Metazoa; phylum Arthropoda; class Insecta; order Hymenoptera; family Agaonidae; genus Eupristina; species Eupristina koningsbergeri. The sequence continues at coordinate 649,024 of JACCHV010000041.1, forward strand.
GAAGTGATGTTTTCTCGGCAAATTTACATAAATTTCTGTTTGGACAAGATTCTGAATTGGAAATATACTTTATTATCCAGAAAAATCTTGAATTTTATCTGTAAAGCACCAAATAAAACAAAAATATCACCAGGTAACCGTTAGATCATGAATATTTGAAGCATCTGAAGTCGCTGGAAATCAGGACACTGCCAATTTAAGTTTTGTCGTTTCACAAATCCTTTTTTAATTTACACGGATGATTATACATTGGCGGACCCATTCAACCGAGTAGCTGCCCAGTGAAAAAAAACAGATGCCCAACATGCATCAATACTTCATTCGCAAAATTCCAGCAAATGAATGAATATTGGGTCCAAGTTCGCACCCAAGGACCTCGACTTTCCCCTCACCCGTGCACATCCTTCACTTTTTTTTTCACTGAGCGAACAAAACGACTCGTAAAATTTCAACGGACTCAAGGTGGTAGGATCCTCTCCTGGTGTTGGTGTGTATTTTTTTTTTCTTTTTTTTTTTGCATGTGGTTGGGCGTGTGAGTGGGTGAGTGGGAACGTGTGCGTGCACACATCCTTAGAGTAACCGCACTTGTCTCATTTACGACCGGAAACATTATTAACACGCGCGTAGCTTCTTTTTTCTTCACTCCTCTGATTTTCTTGCTTTTTTTCATTCACCAGATTGTTTTATTTATTTGGATTTTTCTGTTTTTCTTTATTAAGGTTTTATAGGAGGAGATCAAATAGAAATATTTCTAAATTGGATTTCACTCAATTTTTAAAGGTTTATTATACATGTCTATACTTCGTTTTGTCCTTCAGTTCTTTTGTTATAGTTAAAAAAAAATGACATAAGTTTTTGGGCTTTTATTTTAAGACAAAGGGTAAAATACTTTAGTTTTTAATTTTTATGAACATAGTTTAGCGAAAAATATTATGATTAAAATATAATTTATAAGTATACAAATAAATGATTAAATAAATGATTGTGTAATACTTAATACAAGTACTATTATTTACACCAATTAAATTATAAAATTCAACTAAAATAGTTTCTAAATTAAATATTTGTATATGTAAGAAAGCGAAAAAAGATTCGCCAATGTTAATGATAAAGGAAATCTTATGAAATAAAATTAAATATTGACTTGATACAAAGGAAATGCTTTTAACTGTGGAATTATGATTTATTTTAATTATTTTAGACGTTGAACTATAAAATAGTCATTGTTGAAAAAAAAATGATAAGAAGTTAGTCATATATTATATTATTATATATAACCTCTTTAAAAAAAAAATTAATTAAATTTATTTATTCATTGAAAATTTTTTTTTATTTTATTTTATAAGATATGAATGAATCGTATTCTGTATAAATTTATAAAAATAAATTCAATTTACGTTTTATTACGAGTTATTATCATAATTTACTGATTGATTATCCATCAATTTGAAATAAATATCGTAACAAATATTTTATGAAATTTTGCTATATTTAATAATCATTTAAAATATCTTTTATCACAATTACATTTTTATGTGATTGTGTACATGAAATTCATAAAAAGATAAAGCAAAGCATTTTATCAATTGATTAAGTACCTAAATATTGTATTAAATAATGCAAATGTACATTTTAAATTGTATTTATACTTAAATATTTATAATTATAACTATGCTTTACCGAAACATTACTTTCACATGAAATGACTTGCGCAAGTAATACACATTTACATGTAGGGTATGGATTGCATTTGATAATAGATATACGAATCATAAAATGAACATAAAACTATTATCGAATGATCATAGGATTTTATGTAAAACTGATAAGGAGTAAATGTCTCGAGATATTTTTCCCTGGCATTTATTTGCTACATAATAGTAAAATGCAGTGTTTTATCTAAAGAGCGCGCATTCAAATAGTATATAAAGTTGTGATAAATTTAAACGTGATTCACTTGAAAAAAGCCTTACCATCATCTACAATTAAATGACTACCGAATTGATTGAGGAAAATTTGGGGATGAAACAATCATCTATTACGTGTAGAACGAATTTTATGAACCGATGGGAATGCAAAAAAAAAAAAAAATTTCAACTTAAAATTACGTTTAAAGCAGTGTCTACCTTCTTACCCTCAATTTACTATATCCAATCTCCTGTTCAGTATTTGAAATTCAGGACTGTCCGACATTTTTCGCAAAATTACGGAAGGAAGTCGCTCGACCTCCCAGCTGCAAAAATGATAAAAAATTCTTATTTGGAGAAGCCCCCTCGGTCTCGCTTCACCTCCCCCGCGATTCCTGTCCAGCCCTCCGCCTCGTTACCCATTTTTTCCTCCACCTCGAGTTCTCCCGCAGCTATTGTCTCGAGCAAGGGATTCTCAAGCTGGCAGAGGCTCGCTCCCACCTCGTGGGAAGGTTCACACAGAGCCTGAGGTCCGCGGGCGCACTCGAACTCGCCTCCACGAATACGACGTCCAAGGTGTTGTACAGAGACCCGGATACTCCGAGGACTCGGTGTCCTGGGGAAAAACAGGATGGGCTCAGTTGCCTCCTTACTATTTATTTGGGGAGGTAGGGGTTCGGTGTAGGAAGTATGTTCGACATTACTGATAAGCACTCCCGGCGAATAAATTACCAGAGATTTTTGGCATCTACTGGGAGCAGTTAGAACCTCCAGGAAATATCGATGTAATTCATGTTTTATCAAAACTATTTTATTACTATACAATCTTAAAAATAAGAAATATTAATTTACAGCTTGTATAATGCACACGTATAATATTTCTATCGTAAGCTTGACGCGAAAAAAAAAGGTAATACGCATCGAGATTTATTAGAACCAATGGACCATTAATGCAGACGCAGGTAAAGAGAATATAGGCTGGAAAACCTCTCGGGAGCTTTTCTCGGTCGAACTGACATGGATTGACTCAAGCTCTAAATCAAAATCGCTTGATTTGAAAAGAAGATATCTTACGTTATTGAATTATTTGTAAATAATTTTTTTTCATGTATCAAGTCCTCCTTCCATCGACTTTTCAATTTATAAAGGTATACGAGTTCCAGAATTGTATTCATTTAAAGATCAAACTTCACTTCTTTTCGATACCATGTAAAACTTTCAGTATTAATCCTTCAATGAAATGTTAGAGAAGAATAAAGGAAAATAAAGATTAGTCATGAATTATACACGAATGATACTTTATTATATTACATGATCAAAGGTAGTGAATATTAGTTTTCGTTATTAAATAACTTGGGTTTATTTTTTTTTATTTGTCAGAAAACTAAACTATTGACAAAGTTTTTTAATAAATTTATTAAATTGTCTGCAATCGAATCAAATTTTCTCGACTAAAATATTTTTCATTTTAAAGTAAACTTTAATTTAAACACAGTATCTTAATTATTCATTTAGATTTACTTTTAAATTAAATTTAAAAGCCGGTCAACAAATTAGTAATGATTGTTTAAATAAGGAAAAGTCAAACTCAAGGTACGGATGCAGTGATTGATTTGAATAATTCATGAAGCACGTGCAAATTATTTATAGATTCGGTTATGAAAATAAAACAGATTTCTTTAATAATTTGGAAGGAAAGTGAGACATTCATTTAAAGTAAATTATTTTAACGAGGAGAGAAATGACATTTACCCGCGTGTTTTATCATAAATGTGTTGCATCCTTAATTAGCATTTATCAAGTTTGAATTTAAAAACGAGCGGCAGCATTCGTTAAAAAATAAAATTCACCGAGGGCCCGGCGTATGTTAATATTAAAAATGAGTTTGGCTCGCGCAGGCGTGCATAAAGTGCGCGCGAACCAGGTGAACACGAAAAACGTGTTTCGCGACAACACGAGAGCAGGGCAGTGCCGGAGCACCAAAGTGCCGTCGACTCTGGAAGCGATTACGTTAGTTTATGAAGGGCGGGGCCCCGCATTATTTCGTACACATCCTGTGCTATCGAGTGAGGATGAAAATGAAATGATAAAACCTGCGAGACCCTGTACCTGTGAGACCCGACCTCTTTTTTTTATCTCTCTCCCTCCCGCTTTTATTAATGGCCGCAAGAGCAGAGGCTTTTTAATGATGAGAATTGACGAAAATTTATATCGCTTTGATTGGCATTAAAAACGCGTGCCGGGTAGGAAAGAAAAGGCTCTCGCGTGCTTTCGTCTATTGTTTTTGGTTCGCCGGGGCAATTCCATGATCTTATCCAAAAAGCCGTCAGTTGAAAAATAACGTTTTCCTTTTCGCGAGTACATTTAGAGTTTGAGCGAGTTGTCGGCGGTGTTTGTGCGAGGCCTAATGATGCATCCCGTAAACCATGTTTATAAATTCCGTTTTTCTTATCGACGTCGAGGCACGTTATGAGCATTTTTTAAATCATGGTTAGGAGCTAAATCTTTGTTGGAGTTAAGGTATTCTGATTGTGCCCTACGATAATTCCATATATTTTTTTCTTACATGTGATAAAGACATATTTAAAATTGAGTCACAAATAAACTATGAATTAGCCGATGGGAATCCTACTAAATATATTAAAAAATACGTAATTATATTTGTAGAGATAATTAATACTTTTCGATAATTGCGAACAATCTATCGTGTTTTCATATTTTTTTTTAAATTATCGAAAAGTGCTATATATCGAAGAGTTTGTTTTACAAATTATTACTGATAGAATTAACTCTCATTTGAAATGGAATCTCTTATTGATCTAGTGAATTAGATTACGTTCATTTTAGAAGTTTAAGTTCATTTTGCCCATTTATCGGGCACTTTAAGATTTGCTCAACTGCCTACGATGATTGTATTTATTTATTACAGATTCAATAATATGTGACAGCTTGCAAAGTTGTAATAAGTGTTCCTGACATAAAATGCAGTTGAACATATCTTGAAAAAGACGATTAACTCGTTATCGAGAAATTGATCTGAAATGGAAATCGGAACTCAAATTAGCTCATCAACTTAATTGATTACATTCTTGAAAATTAATTATTTACTAAGTGATAAAGTGAAAAATTGTGAACAAGTTTTTTTTATTATGTTTGATTAAAACGATTTTTATCCGTTAACGCGACTATAATATAATTAATAATTATGATGGGAAAATTGAAAAATGTGTTTTAACCGGAACGTAAGGAGTGGGTATAACTGAAAGTGGAATTTAAAATTAGGAGTGACAGTATATTTAAAAAGGCTCCAAACTTGAGGATATAAGTTTGCAGATAATCAATTTAGGCTCGAAGCTCAGTTCTAGCGAATTTTCGTGGAGTTTATCTTCGGCAAACGGAATCCGCTCGTATGCAAATGGCAAATGGAGAACTCAAAATCACAATCTAAAACATCCTCGCGGAGGAATTAACGAAAGCCACCATTTATAAATGAGGCAAAGCAAGACACGTAGAAACGAATAATAATTGAGTGCACGATGCACGGCTGGCATAATAAGCATTATAATGCCACAAAATCTCCTCCCCTCACCCCTCACCCCCTCACCCTCCACCGCCCTCTCCCCTATCTCCTTCTCAGAGGAGCTAAAATGCAATATTCAGAAAGCGCCTCTGCACTCGCGCCTTTTTCCGAACAGTTGGACTTTCTCACGCTGGTTGGGCTGGCTCTCCTGCACCTCGAGGCCTCTCGCTCCTACATATTTATGGGCCTGAGGGCCCCAACGCCACCGCCGTATAATTGCTGCCGCGCGATCCTCTGTATTTCCCGTTGGCCCAGTGACCGACGTCGCGACGGCGCGCTTCGCTAATTAATTGCCATGTGACTGCGGCCTTGGATAATTAATTAATTAGCGGTTGGGGGAGATGCTCGCGCATCATAAACGCCATGATCAATCGCGAAGGTCGTGATATCGCGATGATGTCGGTATCTTGTGTGATTGCTCGACGCGAGGAATTGAAATCTGTGGGCGGGAGTCCAATCACCATTGGCCTGCCGATTATATTGCGATTCTTCCTGTCTCTGATCTTTCATGAATCCTTGTAATGTGGAATTTTATCAAAAGGTTGATGAATAGCAATAGATGAAAGCTTTTTCAGCCTAAAAATCACGTGGATGAAATTAATCTCGGGGGCAAAATTTTTCATGTCAAATACAAGCCATGACATAAATTTTCAATAAACTGCTATTTGAAATTCACTATAATTTTAGCATCGAATATCTTAAAAAACTATTGCACAGTTATTGAACTATTATTTATTTTGTTCATTATCAACAATATTAAGAACTTCAATTAAGTCGCAGACAAATTATTTAATTGACTCGAGAAAAGTCATTCAACAGAAATAATAAATCTACTTTGTTTCTCCATTAAGTAGGCGCTTTAATTATATTTGCTTTAAATCCTCCATACAATATTTAATTCAAAAATGTATTTAAGGATAAACCACAATTCTAATTATATATAATATTTGTTTTATTATTATATTATTCATTATATGATATTCACACGTAACAAATGAGTATTCACCAAAATATTTATAACATATAAATGAATAACTTTTGAACAATTCAAGATAGAAGTTTAAAAATTTAATCCGTTTCATTCTCGTGTTTTGATACAAATTTATTATAAAATAAATCTGAAGAAAGATAAACTAATTATGACGATGCTGTTGGTTATTAATTTGCTATTTAGTAAGCAATTACCTTGTTGTGCATGTTCAAAAGCAATAGAGAATCGCTTAATTAGTGATGGTAATTTCTTGTTTTTATAGATTATCAAACATTTAGTCTCAATAGTTAATTTAATACCACATTTTGATTATAAAATTAATAATATGTATAATTTAGCTTAATATCATTTAATGCAATTGCATATTAAAGTACTTTATGTTATAAAACATTCAATATCTAGCAATTTATCATAGCGATAAATCAATAATTTTTTTTTTATATCGGTGATTGATAGTAATAAAGAATAAATAATTTTTAATTTTTTTTAGACAACTAAAAATTTTTATTTTTTGAATAATTTTATTTCATTGTGATAATTAGGTCTATTTATTTTTAAGCCTTGTAATGAATACAATCTATCGACATTTTTTACTAATATTAATGACTTAAAATGTTTAAATAATTCAAATTATTTTATTTAAATAAATTGTTTTCGATACTTAATAAAAGAAGAACGTTCTTATAATTTGTATTAAAGTAGTAATTGAAATATTGATCATAGCTTGTAATAATATGAAAAATTAGAGCAAAGGTTGTGGAATAACTCATTATTTTCAATTGTCATTATTTTTAAATTCACTGAAAATTTTTTGATTTATAAATACGCAATATGTAGAGTCAACAAATTGTGAAACACAATAATAAAGATGAATTAGATATTTCTTATGAAATTGCATTTATTAACTGATATGAAGTACAGATAATAAACTATGTACATTCGTATTATTCAATTTGTAATATAATAAGACAAATGAGAATTCCTATTTAAAAGGTAAGTTAACGATAACGGTAAATACGTTATCTACATTAGAGAATATGGAAATAGAATCATTGTTTGTTTGCTTATTATTTGGACAAATTAGTGTAAAAATTGCACATAATATGTATCCTCATTAGCCTGGTGGACTAGAAGTTAATCAGGCACTCTCTTTGAATTTAATGAGGGTTTGGAAAAAGAGGAGACGAACGAAATTTTTATTAATGCTCGACAACAGGAGAAAACCATATAATGCACGTGCTAAATCCGGAGCATAATACAGAGCTCCAAGAATAAACTTAGTGGTGCTCTAGTTTCTTTAATTTTTCTTTAGTTTATTTAAAATAATAATAATAATAATAATAATAGTAATAATAATAATAATAAAATGCCGTAATAATAATATTATCATTAATAATAATATGTGCATGAGCAACAAAAGAAATGCAGACACTAATACTCGTTTATTTTTCTCTGTTACAGTCGAAAGAACTCGATCGTTCTCAGGACCCAGCTATCCGTGCGGGTTCATACCATCATAGGTGAGTATGCATAAAGGCGAGAGGCAAATAGCGAATGGTGATAGGCGAGAGGCCCCCCATAAGCGTACGTAACCACGTAACCCCGAATGCGATATCGGTCCCAAGGATCGCGGCCCCGAGAACATTTTGTGTGCAAATGAAGATTCCTGGGAAAAATGCTCAGCTATTGTCCCCTCAAGATCGGGGCCCGCTCTTTGGCTCCGTGCAAGGGGGTCACAAGTACACGGGATCGTCGATCGGGAGCATTGGCGTTATGAAAGAGAGACGCACGCGGGTTCAAAGCAAAATCGCCAAGTGCGTAGGTTTCTGCTTTTGGAGCTTCAGTTTTACCTGGAAAATTTATTGGGAAGTTAAACACATGTATTTGCACATGACCAAATTGTAACAAGTGTAACCTCTTTTAAATATCTTTTTTTTTAAATTGTTTTTTCCCATTTCTGCTGGAATATTGTACAACAATTTTGACAATCTAATTTAACTAAAAGAATAATTATAGTTTGTTTAAATATGGTTCTCTTTTTTTTTGCCATGTAATTAAGATCAAATTCAAAAGCACAATGGATGCACAGCATTACGACACTCCATTTGAGCCAATTTCTTATCAAATTGTATTCATAAATGTTATTTTATTTTTAGCCTTAACCATATTTGTTTCTTATTCTTATTTTTTAGGGAGCTTCTCCTTTCTTTCCATACTAAGTCTTTTATGGCTATAAGCAATGGTGTTTGTTTCATTTTTCTTTCTTTGGCAATTTTATCTAATCCTGAAACTGCAAATTATTGACACATTTACTTGGTAAAATTTTATTTCTTACGTGAAAATTACATATTCATTAAAAGTACAGTAAAAATGTTATTTCTATATTTAAAAGATAAATGTCTGTTAATGTGTTAGACAAGTAAACATTATTATTATTAATCTCCGGAGGCTACCAATGATTTCCTACTCCATATTATTCACGATTGAAATTCTAATCAATTTACATTTCCGCGACAAGAAAAAATTGCACGCTTAGGTGTAGAAACAGCCTCGAGATAAGTTAATAAGACATCTGTGATACTATAATTTAATATCACAAAGGTGGATCTTGAGAAATTCACAGCAGCTTACAAATCACTGATATTTGACGGCGCATATAACTAATTAGCCTCCTTCATAATTTCTCTCCCTCGATATGATTTTTCGGAAAAATCTCTTCGGAAAGATCCTTCATCACCTTTATGTGGCGTGAATCGCAAACAACGCACCTGTGCCCATTCTCTCGGTTATTCTCTGTTAATAAATTCACTATAATTTCGAAACTGCGAGTCGCGGTCTTTCCTCGACAGACTCCACGTCCCTGTTTCATCACCATTCCGGGCGAGTTGGCGATGCGTTCCCAGAAGATGATTACCGCTCGCCGATACCCTCACCCACACCCAGACGCGCGGTGACATCGCCGAGGGAATTTACAACAGCATCGAAAGGCGGCGCATTTGAGGCTCGTCGATGTAAACTCGCTCACTCGGTCGATTAACTTGCTATGTACCGGGTGAGAAGAAAGAGAGAGAGAGAGAGAGAGAGAGAGAGAAGGCGACGTCGGGTGTAACTCTCTGTGTCGGACATAGATCCCGACGACCTGGAGGCGCGATGTTATGGTGTGTTAGCTGGGTGTGTTCGTGCGAAAGATCGGCCGAGAATGCGAATCGATCGACTACCATCACCCGACCAATTTACAGCCGGTCGAGGGTTACTTTACATTTCCGTCCATATGGAACCGAAAGTTTTTCCACTTATAAGGAACCGTTAGCTCTCCCAAAGCCGATACGCAAATATTCTATTTCTTTAAATGCGGAAAATGCAATATCTGTGAGGGAAAATCCGTTTGTGTTTCTTCACATCAAGCGTTTATTCGTGGTTCAACTTTGATAAACTGATTATCGTGTCTTTTATTTTTTTTAAAAATGATTGATAATATAAAGCTCTACCAAAGCAAGCCATCAGATTATATTATATTGTACAAAAACTGTATGCTTATTGATCAAGTTTAATATATTATTCGTTAATAAATTTCATCTTTGCTCTTGATAAATCTTGTACTTTTAACTCAATTAATATTTTGTTGAAGGATGCTAAAATGGATGGAAATATCAATTTCAAAAAGCTTTATCTCCCACAGATCTAAGAAATGTAATTAAAGTTTTATACGCGATTGAAAAGAAAAATTTCATGCAATACCAGTGTTTGCTAAAATACTTTTTTTAAATATAACAATAATTTATCTCCTTAACATTATAAATCAGTACCTTCTCTTACTTTTATATGTGGTTATAAGAATAATTAAAAAAATAAATAATTAATCGTTACCTTATAAAAAATATGATTTTGCCATCAATACTGAAAATAAAAAGTGGAATATATTTTAAGCTTTAAATAAAGAGTATCATATGAGTAGTTTAAATATTTGATAGTTTTTTAAGCAGAATAATTAAATTTTTCTTTTAGAGTATACGCTTTAAAAAACAGGTTTCAACAAAAAAGCGTCTCAAACTATTTTTTAACTTTCTTTTAATTTAGGCCATTACTCATTTATGGTAATGAAATTTTTTAAAAATTAAAAAAAAATTCTTATTAAGATTATTATCATATTTTCTGAAAAAAATTTTAATTCACACGAGAGAATATATTTCATTAAATTTTAAAAACATGTCCACGTAAACATTTATAAAATAATTCGATAGAAGGGTAAAGTCGAAAAGTACGAAAGAGTTCACGAAATTCTTTATTTGGGCTCGAGAAAGGAACAGAGATAATTGTTTTAAAATGAATCATGTTTAGAATACATTTTTTTTACATAACTATTATTCGTGATATAATTAAATAACAACTTTATCCGTATCCCTATTGATTGTATTTTTTCAAAAGTTTTAAAATACCTTATTATTTTGTGATTATAAATTAAATTTGCATTCGAGCGGAAGTTTTAAACGCAATTCACTTGATCTACATCTGCGCAATTCGATAATATTTTATAATTTGTGCAAAGGGCAGTTTATAGCTTTTAATTTTAAATACGAGTGTACAGACGAATATAAGTTTTCTCGATAAATTTTAGCCAAATGCTAATATAATTTTATCGGACAAATTCTTTTTAATTGCACTGTTTTATATCATTCGATAATTTTTACGTAGTTGGACAAACTCAAGCGTGGCTGATAAAAAACCCTGAAATTCTTTGAATGTTAATTACCCGAGGGAATTTTCCAATTCGTTAATGGAAGAACAAAACAAACATTAATCTTGCTCTCGCAGATCTCGGGAATTCATATAAACTTTTCATGGTACGTCACCGGTATAAGGTATTATCCCCGTGATAAACATAGGCAAGCCGTGAACCCCAAAGAGATGCCGCTGGACAAAGAACGATCACAATATAAAGAAAAGCCAGGAACGGTACCGAGATAAGAAAGGAGGGAAAAAATCGAGAGCATTATGGGTCCGGGTTCCGTTGTCTTTGGGCCTTATGTAAGTCCCCCCCCCGCCCCGTCATGTGATTCTAATCCCGCCTCGATTAACCAGTGTCGAATACCGAATGCCGTCGCCAGAACACGTGAGCCCTTTACATCACCGTGTGGACACTATGTACTATTGTTTTTCAACTGTCCTGATCCTGCCTAATATTTCCATTACCCACCGGTGGTTTTCCCTTGAATTTTCATACCGACTAGCAGAATCAATTGCTGCTCGAAGTGATTATGCTGATCACTTTACAGCCGAGTTTTCCCGATTGATAAATATTACGAAATCCGTCACGGCTTCCAGTTATTTTTATGGGAAAACGTGGTCTTTGTTTTGTCCCCAAATAATACTGATTTCCGGCTGACATTTGTGTACTGCCTTTTTAATGTCATAATAAACTAAATGTATCAGGAAAAGTACGTATCTTATAATCATTCTGTAGGATAGTTATAATTTGCAATTATAAAATTTGTAAATTATTCAAGAATCGTCCGAGAAATTGTCGATATCAAGGACTGAGTGTTCGGTAATGACTATTCTCGTATAATTTTGACACGCTCGGAATCGATTAAATATAATACGAGTATTAACAATTGAAAATAACAGTAAACATTGTATACGATTATTATGCCTAATTAAGGAAAGTTTTGACGACAGGATTCGTGCAAAGAACATTTTCACTCTTTCGTATTTCTTAGATTTGCAATATAAATTTCAAACAAAAGCAAAATGGAAACTAGAACTTGGGCGAACAAAGGATCGCATAAACATTACTTAACGTCTTGACTTTATCGTCAACGTCTTTCTTTTTCAAGCATTTTTGATTTCCGAATGACCGTTCGAGCGGCGAAAAAGTCTTAACGAGATAACCCCACAACGTTAAATTACACAATGAAGTCGTAGATCACAATGCGAGCTTCCATTCAAAAATAAAAAAAACCGCCACAATCCAACGTGAAATATCATCTTTCAAAAGCATCAATAATCCAAAGAATATATATCCAAGACTCATTCTCCCTGTAGCTGTTTCTTCCTCTCGCGCTCGTATATACTTCTTCGTTTTTCCCCAACACAAAAGTAGATATATATCGAGTTAAGAACCGAGAGCGGTTCTCTCTTTATTTCAGACGCTCACTTAAAAGAGGTACTTGCAACTCTCCTCTCCCCCCCCAGCATCTCTCTCTCTCTCTCTCTCCCTCCCTCCCCCTCACCCTCTCTCTTCCTGTGCCCATACACACATTGCCGAAGTCCACTCACCGGAACTCTTGCCCGTGTACTCGAGTATCTACACCAACCAAGTGTTTTGTGTTGAATTAAGCTAAACAAAAAATGACACAAATAAAGTGCCTCCTTCTTAGTAGTTGTTTCTTGACAAATAATGTTTTCATCATCAAAAACCTCATTCATATGTCATTATTATTATGGACTTAATTGTTAACCATATAAATGATCCCGGGGAATTATTAATATGTGTTTTTTTCAATTACATTTTTCTTTAAGTGAATACGTATACAAAAAAGTAATTCATGAGATAAATTAATCGTAATTAACGATCGATAATGTATATTTGGATATACTTGTATTTATTCATGTATTCGTTGTTTGGAATTATTTAACAGTAAATGCATTCATATATTTCAAACTTTTTATAAAATTGTAACTTCAATTATTTAAAATTAACGATGAGCACATGAGGAATTTTTGAATGAAATTATTTTCAAGTATTCCTAAAGATTTATTAAATTTAAAGTTTGTGTCTGAAGCTTTTTAATGATCGCTCGATTACTACTTAGTTTCACTTTTATATTTTCCCTAAAAAAAAAAATGGTTGTTAAATTTATAGTTTCTTCAAAATACTAATTGTGCCTTATAAGATTTTAAATATTAGTTGATTAAACGCATAATTTTAAATTTGACCCTGATGCCTGAAAATTTATGAATATTCGCCATCCTTTCGTCAGCCACGGCCTTCCGAGGTCTTTTTTTATAAATTTTACCCATCAAATACTTGAGACGTTGAAAGTTATGAGGGTTGGATAATGAATGCCCCTTTTTTATTCGGAAAGCTAAGGCTACCTAAATACGTACGCCACACCAGAGAAGCACAGAGACCGCCTTTGGTGCCTCCGAATCTCTCAAGAGTCTGTGTCTTATATGTCGAAACTCTTGATTCACTTTTACACATTGCACCTGCGTTTGTTCAATCAAGCAAACATTCTAAACGTACCTGTACTTTCGCTAAATAAACAATTCAAGTATTGAAAAAGATAAATAGAGAGAGAGAGAGAGAAAGAGAAAGCAGAGAGCGATTGATTTGTTAATGATTTGCGCAGATGTAGTTGGAACATAGAATTATCGCATGTAAATCTATCTAAAGTAACATCTCATTTCAACAATATAAAAAACAAATTACATGACTTTTTTTATCATTTTTGTGAATTTGCAAATTAGTAGTTTCTTTCATTGTCACATATACATTCTTATATACAATAAAAATACAGAATTTTTGAAAATTAGAACTCTTGTACATATTTTTCAGCTACACATTAACATAATGTTTTATCTAAATTTCTAATAATTTAATTCAAATATTAGACATTAAAATAAATAATTACATATCATTTTTTATATGAAAATAATAAATCACCAAAAATTAGAAAAAATTAAATAAGAATAAATTTTTTTCTAAAACATTTATAAATTTTTTTTTATTTTACAACAATATAAAATCATATTAAGAAAGACTAATTTAATATTTCGAGTCTTGAAAATATCATCACTGCCATAAAAATTTCTTCTTAAGAATTATAAGTTGATGAATGGTGATTGTCCAACTATAAGTTTCGTTCATTCAAATTTTATTGAAATGTCTTGTAAAAGAATACATTGAACAATTGTCACTCAGTAACAAGAAACTAATAAAAAAAACATTACTGTACAAAAAATGTCTCTGCCATAAATTTATATTTCGCTACCCGTCGTATAAGAGTAAGGAAAATGGGTACAGAGTAGGAAGAAATAATCCATAAATTCGATGTAAAGCATAAAAACCACGTGCAGGAAAGATTCTGGACCTACACTACAGTCGTCTCAAGGATATCGTAAAGTGTTAGATCAAATTGGCGTTAAATTTTATCAAGAATAGATTTAAACGCATAAAAAAAAACTTAAAAAATTCGTGTCAATACAAATTTTCAATAATCAGAATAAATTTATTTATTATATCACAACTAATCTTGTAACAGATAATTTAAAATTATAATTAAGCAAATGATGGAGGCTTTGCAGAGCATATCATTCGATTCATAGTATTTTAATTTTAATTGAAAAATTAAGTTGACTTCTTTTCCAAAACCATAAACTTTATAATGCATTACTTTTTGATAAATATATCATTTGGGTAACCTGAAATAAGCTTATTAATAGTTCTTACCGAGAGGTAAAAAATTTTATTTTTACGCCGTAAGATTATTTTTTTTAGTAGTAAATTATATTTCAGTATCTAACTAAATTCTAACATAAATTCTTTGTAAATTTTTGTCCTCCAATTACATGTATATCTTTTCTTACATAAAATTTATTAATCTTATTACAACAGCATAATTATTTATATCTTTGCAAAAATATTCTAATCGCTAGCTTTTATTCCTATTCCATATTATTTTATTTAAAAAGGTCATTCTACTTTTACTTTAAACGTATCGCTTAATATCAGTTCCAGTAATTTAATAATAAAGTAAAGTGCAAATCGAGTATTGAAGGAATTGCATTTTGCTCGAATAGTTGTAAGAGTACGTGTTTTATGTAATATGTTTGTAAAAATTCATTGCATATAAAAACCATCGTAGTATAGTAAATTGATTTCATACAGAAAGGTATATCTGCATTTAATCTGCTAGATATTGAATGGAAAACACCCGCATGAAGCTGAGAATTTCTCGTCCTTAACATATAATTTTCTTCAAACAGGCCGAACAAATTACAGTATTTTTACATGCAGTTTCCTCCTATTGCAGATAAAAAAGTATTGCGTTGAATGGACTTTGAAAATTCGTACTCTTAAAAGCCATTTTCCATGTTTAACCTAAACGTCCTCCAGCCCCGTGCAGGATGTCGAGGTCGACACGCAGACCAATTACACCCGCGTGACAATCACTGAATGTGGAGCAGTGCGCACCTCCCCACCCCCCTCCGAACCAGTAATTTCGCGACTCTTCTGGACCCCAGGAAGGAGGCTGAGAGGAGGTTGGCATCCCCCCGGAGAAAACTCGGGGAACCGTTAAAATATGGAAAACGACTCTGTCTTCTGAGTTCTCTTTCTCTCTCTGGCTGTCTTTTTCTATCGCAACCGTGCCGCACGTCGAAACGAATGGTTTCGCGATCGGCCAGGTTGGGCTTTTTTCGGAATAACGTGAGAAAGGAGAGAGGCGATCGAACGGGTTGCGAGACCTCTGATCATCCGCGAAAGAATGTCAGCGGATGCTGCGCTTGTATCTGTGCAATTGACCCCTCCCTCACCTTTCTTTTGGGCAGACAACAAATTCCAATTTTGCAGTCTAAAGTAACGTCACACAATGCCAGCAACGGAATTAAATTAAATAATAATTTCTTACACGGCAATATTTTCTTTAAATGAATGTATTTTCGCAACTGAAACAGCTATTACTGATACTAAAAAAATATCTTCACATTACTTGCGTGCAGATTTGATGTTTGTAGCTTCGATATTAAAGAAACATTTTATAAATTCTTCAGCAAATTTTAATTGAGTCATGTTAATATCACGTATCATGCAAATTAAAACATAACAATTTTTCGTTTGTAAATATTTCTTTTAATTAATGATACTTAATATCAAAAATATTGTTCGGAGTTAAGCTTCATTTCATGTTATATGCAATCTCACAAACTCATTAATTTGCTCAACTAATTAGTGTAACCCGAAATTCAGGCTTTTTATCATAAGATATTTTGAAAATTTTTAATTTTTATGACTTGGATATTTTTTAGGTGCATTACATTTATTTAGTTGTAAAATAAATCTCTTTAACTTCGGGCCCGTATAATATCTGATCATGTGAAAAGTTTTATAATTATTTTCGTTGTTTTTTAAATAAATAATAACCACGTACTTTTTTAGTAGGATGTAAATAATCTGAATGAAAGACTTTTATTCCGTAATAATATACATATGTGACAGAGTGTGATTGTTAATATTTTCCATTCATAATCAACATTCAAATCTAACTTGATAAATAAATGTAATTAATATTTTTGTTTTAAAAAAGAACTTTTAAACGAAACAATGTTTTCAATCAGTTAGACAAAGTTTTGTATAAAGCATAAATTTACATAGAAAATAATTGAAAATAAATTATAATAAGGAACATTTTATTTGGACTTTTTAATATTAGTGTACTTTTTCAGTTCATAATCGAAAGTCATTTAAAGAGCCTTTTCAGCTCAATAATATCGTTTACTTCTACACAAGTTAAGCGCTTTTACATATTCGAGTGTTTACCGGAAAATAAGTAAAAATATATCAGTACTTTTCTTAAATTCCGAAAAGAAGAAAACTACATTTTTTCATGTCACCATGCAATTCCACGCAATTTTTTTCTCAGTCATTTAAAAGTGCGAAATCTTCTTACATCGGTCCTTGTCTTTTTCCTCTGCTTCCATCTCCGTTTTTTCCCTTAGGGGCACCACGTGTCCCTTCATTGAGTCTCTTTCCCGTCCCTCTTCAGGTACAGCATCCTCTTCTCCGGAGCTCGTTCGATGGTCTGCTCCCACCCGCCCCCGCCCTCCGGATCGGAGTTCAATGAACGAGTGCGGCCGACAGGTGAATCGGCGAATGAGATGCCCCCAATTTGTTTCTCATGGTCAAATTGCATAACCCACTTCACGACGCGGAGATTTTAACGCTGTTAACGTCAGGGGACTGGTACATTGTGAAATGTAAGAGGGGCTCGACCGCCGATTAAACTGCGGCCTTGTTCTTCCTCTTTTTCTTTCTTTTGCCGGAGATGAAGATGATCGTTCTAGCTGTCCCTCTCGTGCGCCACGGCACATGATTTCGGATGCTGTGCTTAATTATGGATTACTACCAATTAACAGGAGCCCCGTCGCCACGGATATTACACGGGCCTTTGAGACCATTAGCGAGGATGTATTTTATTTTGATTCGACGGTGATTAAAAATTATTTAGGATTTAACAGCTTTTTCAAGTGCTCTTGTACTTTTTGTAGCTTTCCCTCGTAAAAATCCAGGTGTCTTGACAACCGTCACTCGCTTTCGTTTCACATTTATAATTTCGGAGAATACGCGACAATTAATCCTCGAATAATTAATTGGAGGGATTTTTCGCTCAATACTTGCCCTCTCCCCTGGAAATCATACGAGTCGCGGAATTTATTAAAATACCTCTCGATCTTTACAGTCATAAAATGATGTTGCGTGTTTTGCTAGCTTGTTTGTTAAATTGGTTCATTTGGGCAAGAGGTTGCTAAAACTGCTAAAAAGTATGTTGAAACTCTAGGAGATCAATTGTATGTTAAAATTTGAAATTATACAATCTCAGTTAGAAGCTTCCTTTGTAGGCTTAGGGAAAGTGTTAAAATATTCACCACGAAAGACTTAATTTTCCATTAATTAGATATTTGGAAAAACACCAATTGCGAAAAAAATTTGCACTGAATGTAACGACTGGCAGTGGCGGGTACGATAAGCCACGCATAAGTGTAAATATTTATCGGAAGCATCTTATCGCAGTTTATTCGGGGCCGAATCTCGACGACTCCGCATAAAGGAAAAACAAAGTACGTAAGTGAAATTAGATATTTTGAGTGTCGTATGATGTCGTGTGCCTACGTACGAATATCTTCGGTGCTCCGACGCTCTACGAGCCAACTAAATTCGCTTATACGTTTCGCTGTCATAGCTACTGTTGTAGTTCGCATGATAATAACTTCCTCGCTCGCGCTATTTTAAAAACGCACAATTCACATGAGCGTAGACCAAACATTTGTCACACTCGGCATTATGTGTGTGTGTGTGCAAATGTTTACGCGCATTTTCCCCCCGCAATCGACGCTTTTCACCCTTTAATGGATGATGCGAATGATATTCTCTGCTGAACAAATGCATGTTTGTCTCGGTCGAGCGATTAAATTCTTTATTTAAATGAGCTTTCAGCTCTCGATGTTTTTTCCTTTATTTAAAAATTATTTATCATTAGTATGCATCGAATTGCAATATCTGAGACAAGAATCGTATGAAATTATTCTTTTCCAGCGACGATTGGAATCCGTATCTATTATTATTACCCAGGAATGAGATGCAAAATCTTGTACAGTTAACTTGACGAAAATCAATCAAATAAATGAAATTTTAAATTACTTTGTTGATCATGATTATAGTACTTTTTGTAGATCAGAGCTAATCACAGGTTGTTGGCCGGCCAGCGAAAGAGTGTTAACTAATAAAGCATTAAGTTGATGGTGGTACAGCTACATAAAT
The DNA here is from genome assembly GCA_018907245.1 of Eupristina koningsbergeri. NCBI lineage: Eukaryota > Metazoa > Arthropoda > Insecta > Hymenoptera > Agaonidae > Eupristina > Eupristina koningsbergeri. Next base: position 668,040 of record JACCHV010000041.1, read on the forward strand.
TGCAGCACTTACAAGGGCAAAAAGCCAAAATTAATACGCAAATAATTGAGCGAGGGTCGATCGTGCAAAAAATGGATCGCACGCTCGCAAAAAACTCGTAATCACTGGAAGGGCCCGAAAAAGAGGGAAATGAAAATCGATAATAAACGGGGCGTCGAGTGTGCACCATGAATTTCAATAACGGGAAAATGGAGTGCACACAAAACCGAGCCTGATAAGGAAGAAAGCGACAGGAGAGAAGTTGAGCACTCGGATCCCCGTCTCGATAATATCTCGAGATTTGTGCTCGGGAAAACGTATTCGCTTGATTTACGGTGTGGCCGGGCGTCCTCCTCCTCCTCCTCCTCGGAGGTGTCGGAGAAAAGGATAACAGTATTGACAGCTGCTCAACTCTCGCGAGGACAAGGGGGAGAGGGGCGCGACTCGAAAAATGTGTGCCCTTTTTGCGCGAGGAGGCGGCCGAGGTGGGTAATGTTGATAAGCCCGGAGTCGAGTGACAATTTTTCCCTCGATAGAGCTTTGGGCTTTCAACTCTTGACAATCGCGTGCACCTCGAGCGCCGCTTTTCTCGATTTTCTTGCGGCAGTGGCGGTCGGTGGGTGGGGGGGGGCCGGCGGCCAAGCATGCGGATGTGCTTCATGGAGCAAATGAAACACCGAGAACTTTTTTTGATAATTTGTTGGTTGTATATGTTACAAATATATTTCAACCCGATAGCGATACAAGGGTAAGCTGTTTAAATTTTAAAAAGGCTCTGACTTGCAATTAATCAACTCTTTCCTCATGTACACTATAGAGCTTGTGTTAAATGCAGTACAACGTTCGTTAATCATACAGTGTACACAATCTACTTACACATCGAATTTATAAATTTTCCAAGTACAAAATGTGGTTTGATGAAATGTATGCAAACGTGTAGCTTGCACTCCTATCTATCTGATTATTCGTTAGGGAAAAATTATGTGCCTGCGGCTGAGCATTAAATGAAACTCCTTGAAATTGCACGGGGTGATTCTAAAGCTTGGCTTTCTTATCAAATTTAAAATATAAGTTTTGAAACTCGATAATGCATTTGTATTTTCAGATAACCTCTTTATTACCAATTCCAATGTGCATTTCGAAATTTGAAACGTTGCAGTATTTCACATTTGAGGATGTTTTGCATATTCCCAATGCTGAGAGCAGATTCAAAATTTAATATTGCGTGAATTCAGAAAAATGAAATATCCATCCATTCGCATGAATTTCTGAAAAAATTTTTAAATTCATCGATTCAAAAAGTCCATTCGAATGAAAAATGCAAAATGAATCATATCTTTATTATTTTAATTTATTTTTTCGAGATACTGGGAAATTCGATTATCAATCTCAATTAATTGAAAATTTAATTTAAATAACTTTAAAGTCTATGACAAATTGTTAATATATATATTTTACTTTTTAATTTTCATATAGAAAATATCTGAAACGTTGAAACAGAACAAACTAGAGTATTTTGTTGAGTTAGCAATTTATCACACAATCTGTTAATCCAAAATTTATTTATGTAAACGAATACTGATATAATTTTATAAAGAAGAAATTTAAAAATGTTATATCTCGATACTAAATTATTCTATATTTACATTTTCAATTATTCTTTCTCACATTTCTAATCTATTTTAAACTTTTAACAAATTTCCATCTGCGTGATACGTGTATAAATTTATAAATTATTAATAAATTAACTATATTTTATTAGTAAGTGATTACGAATTTTATTGATATCTATACAAAGACATATAAGTACTTAATTTATTAAAAAAAAAAAATATTTTAAATAATTTAATTCTAATTTATGGAAATTAATTATTGATTTTAAAAGTAAATTTTCCTTAAAAAGTAAAGTAAAAATTTATATAGTAGACTTATATTTTTACAAATAAAAAATATAAACAAGGAGCTATAGTTTTGAATAAATGATTTAGATTGCATTTAGAAATGTTGATGTAAATTTATCAGTCTACCATAGTAAACATCCATAAGTGAACATATGGAATGTAATTGAAACGAACCTTTATATTCGGTTTACAATTACATAAAGTGTGGTGAACGATTCATTCAAAATATCTTATAAGCCTTGGTTTATCTCTAATGCATCAAATTATCTAAGAATAAAATAATAGATTTATAATAATTTGCTGAGCATTTGAGTGCCATTAATAATGTGTGTCGTGTATACATATGATTAATACATTTAAATCAATCAATTGAATCTTATTTATTCATGACAAGTTTCAATTACGATATAAATATTAGCTTTAAATATCGGGTGCATTTTTAAGCCATTCAATGTGAATAATATTTTAACAGAAACAATGAAGATATTTTCTAAGCTTTCCCACGTCTCCTAATTCGTATTTTAAAGTCTATACGGGGCTCGGATGTAAATTTATTCGGTGCAGGTAATAAGTTGGCAGAAATATTTTTATACAAGTCGTTAATGTTCGGCATCAATTTAGCAGAGCGTTCGTCACAATATCACACCAGCTCTGGTTGATCCGAAATTGGCAAAAAAGAAAAAGTGAAAAAAGTGCACCTGCCAACATGAATTACATTTCGCCAAATCATATTTAATGGAGGTAACGCCCTCATCACAAGTACAAAAGCGTACAAAATAAGAATCCGTAATCACCCGAATGAAAAATAAAGGAACGAAAGCGAAAACCAAAAATTACGATACACTTCGCGTACGGTTGTTTACGACCTGTCGACGTCATTCAGTGCGTGGGTGCGAAGTCATCGTGTGAAAGGCAGCTGCGGGCCAAGAGTCGAGGGCTTCTCGAAAACCGCTACGCCAAAAAGAAAATGAAGAACGAAATTAAAGAAATAAAAGGAAAAGGTGGTCTTTTTTAATCGAGTCCCGGCCATGTTTGGCCCCCGCGGTGACTCCCTAATTACCACCCTCAGCTGCTCCTTTCTATCCCTTGCTTCTCTTTTTTTTTTATTGCTTTATTTTTTTGTTTTTCACTCCACCTACGCTACTTTTTCTTCCTCCTAACCACCGCCGCTGATTTCGGACTCACTTTTGCAGTGCAAAAATGGGCACCGCGATTCATCTGTTCCTTTTTAATTTGGAAAATGAGTTTCTTGCGGTCGGGTGGAATATACAAATGATGAGCATTCATTAAAATTATTCCCGACAGGTACAAAATACAATGCATATTAAACGTGTTACATAAAATTTTCTTAAATTCGCAGTACATAAAATCATTTGTTTACAATTATTTTTCATTAAATATTATTCAATTGAAATATTTCAGTATTTCACTCTCTTAATGAACATTGTCTCGAATTTTAATATCAATGATAATAAATTCTTATAATATTACCTTCATTCAAATAAGGGATTATAAAAAAAACACCATTAAGTTTAAATAGGGTTATGAATACATTAAATATTTTAAAAAAATATATTTATTTGTTGCTTGAAAATTATTGTGCTGTGATTTACATTCCACATTGTCAAATAAAAATAACAAAAATAATATGATTATTATCATAATCATAAATGAATAGTATTGATAAAAAATTTAGATAATTATTGAATGCAATGGAAATGTATGGTACTTTCATGAATATTTCAAATAAATACGAAGTACATATTGATTGGTTAAAGCAAGATACAACAACGAGTGACAATGATTGCAATGTTAAATTTTATCTCTATTGGAAAATGTGTTATTCATCTTATTGTTCATCCGATGGATTAGAGATAAGCTGCCTGTGATTTTTCATTATACTGTCAGTCCTTCGATTTTTCGGAATCGCGTGGGAATGCATCGAGTCGCGTTGCTCTCCATTTCTCCGAGGCCTGACTTCTCGCGATTTCCCCGTGGAGTTTCCACAGAAATTGGAAATTCTTATTCTTTCCGATTGTAATAACAGTCATACATAGTTTGATACCTTTCATCGAGGGTCCCCGACTGCTCAAAAGATTTTGCTATTGCAGCATTCGCCCGGTACTCACTCCGTCATTTGCATCGACTGTCATTTCCCTCGCCCCTTTTCCTTTCCTTTCCTTCCCTTCCCTTCCCTTCCCTTCCCTTCCCTTCCCAACCCTTCCCAACCCGATAATGACATTCGTCTGGAAGTAGAGAGGAAAGTCCATAAAGAAGTTGCGGCGGAAGTAATCGTCGCTTATTGCAAGAATTCATTTAATAACGTCGTAAGAAGCGGAACTTACTTTCGTTACGTATACCTTCTCATGGGTTTACGTAGGCTCGTAAAGTCGTATAACGCTAACCGTTTTGTAAACTACTCACCTCTTGTGCGGTTTGTGCCTCCCTCCGTGTGCGTGCGCACACGCACGCACACGCACGCACATGCTCTATGACCTTTTACGCATTTTATTCCTTCGGAGTGCCATAAACTCTTTCCCCGAGCTTCTTTATATTTAGCTAAAAAGGCTATTTTCTCAGGCATAGACATCCTCATAAATACTAGGATGATGTTATATATACAATGGGATAATAATTTTCTACCAGGAATAGAGATTTAACTATGTTTATAGAGTTTTTAAATTTTATGATTTACTAATAATCGATTGAATTGTAAATCGATTTCTTTTATAAATCTTTTTGCTGGCAAAAAAGCCATTATTCATTTTAAACGGGCGTATGTGCAGATGGATATATCCATATCACAATTAAAATAAAAAATTTCTTCTTAAAATTAATAATTAATTTGTTATCATTATAGCATAATGTTTCATATAAAATGGTTATTTCTTGCCTCTAATAGTCCGTAATTGCATATTTAAATCTTAAATAAAATACTTGTACTAAATTTCCTAAAGTGCAGTTTAGACTTTATGCGCGTTAAAAAGATGAATATAATATTTATCTAATAAAATTAGTAATCGTTTATACACCTTTAAATTTCTTCGTATTTCACTTTAGTATTAAATGAAAATTAAAAATAAATTACAAAAATTATAAAATAATTCAAATAAATTAGATTACATAAAAATTATATAACAAATTTAATTTTTATATCGTCGTTATTATTTCACAAAGAGAATTAAAAATGGAATTCATATTGAAAAAAAATTTCTCTTCTTTTACAATAATATAATTCTTATTTATTTTGAATTAAAAATATATCATACTAGTCTTTTGAAAAATGAAAATAGCTCCATACAAAATTCGTATTACACTGATACACTTAGTATATTAAACAAATTATTTCATTTTCTGTAATCAGCTATAGACGTATCAAATTGATAGTTTTATACAATAAAAATGTAAAATACGAAATGTCCAAAAGCTTTTATTATTTAGCTTTTAATATTGAGCTAATTATATATTTACATGATAAATCGCATGTGTATTCCCCAAAAATTTTTAACACGAAGCATTACATATTTTTTAATTGATGATGTACGAAAAAACAAAGTAATTTTCATTTAATAGTGAATATATAAGTTGCTGCGTTCATTCATATTCACCGCAATGATTTTAAAACATACCACATTATTAACGACCAATAGAAATATAAATTATATACTATTGATAAATTACCAGTATTCAGTAAATATTATGCACCTGCAAATATTTGAAAAGATTTTTAAATCATTATTATATGTAAATTCGGGATGAAGCTTTGATAATAAGTTGTTTGCAAATGAATCCGAAATTTAATAGAATAAACTTGTAATAAAATTTGATTTCTATTTACAGGTTAATTAATAATTTTCTAATTAGTTTTAATAATTTTATTAATGAGATTTAAGTTTGATGCGAGAAACGGTGACATGTATATTCAACATCTTCAATTACGTAAACCACAAATAGTCGGAACAAGGATAGCACCCCCTCCCAAATATTGGTACCAATTGCAAGGTTGTATTTACATGTAAAATAGTAAAGAAACAAAGTTCTTCGACTAATGGATTTTGTGAGCATAAATTTTACTGAAGCAAATTGTTAAGATGCAGACGTGTTTTCTGTTGCTCGACCACTTAACCTATTAACCACGTGCTGTCTGGCGTAAACCTCCACCAGAGAAATTCAATTGAGGTAGCGCGAACAACAAAATGAAAGTCGATTACTAACAAGTTTGTAAAAGTAAATGCACCTTCTCAAATCTGGTTCTATCGGTTAAAAATTAATTCTTAAGTATATTAAGGACTCCCAACTAACCGAAAATACTACTATTATTTGAGCAAGATTTTATAAGCTTAATTCCAAATTTATACCCTTTGAACATAAATCTTGAGAGCAATACCATTCGTGTTTAAAAGTAATAATTTTAAAGAAATTGCTTACAAGTTAGTTAGACTAAACGATTTTAATTTGTGGATAAAATTTAAATATAAATATGATAATTTGTATTTTTAATTTTTGATAAATTTAATTTAGTACATAAAGTTCAAGTATAATTCCATAATAAAAACATAAATTATTATTTTAAGTTCATTATAAATTGAGTTTATGAATATAAAATATTTCTTTTTCATTAATTTATAATTAGACAAATGAAATTTATAAAATACATAATAATTTAATGATTAATAAATGTGTTCATAATATTTATGTAATTCTTCAAAATGTCTAAAACCAGTCTAAGGAGAAAGAGATAAAAACAATATTGTAAACGTTATTACGTGATCTCCTACGTGTGTAGGTCTTATTAATTGCAATACTTGATTAGAAAATGAATTTCTAAAGTACAGAATTTTCCAAATAGATCGCAAAGATGTTATGCAAGCAACATTACTGCTATTACTGCTACTGAAATTAATACTTTGTTCATCTGATACACAATCAAATTTTGATTGAAAAAAATAGTCAAAAATGGAACTTCACAGTCCACACAATGGTACAAATACAATTTGTATTTAATAATATATTATTTATGCGCCCGAAGTATAATTATTTTAAATTGACTTCAATTAAAAGATAATAACGTGCACACGGTCACGTTTACACCACTATTAAAAAATGTCGGTGGATGCAAAAATTGCAAACCGAAAGTGCAATTAAAAAAAAAGAAAGGCGAGAAAATGAATGCGAAAGGGAAAAAATTATCTCTGGAAGACCGGAAGGATGCAGAGAACGAAAGAATGGCGAAAGCCAAAATTAATCAGCATCCCGTAATTACAAACTGCTACACTTGTGCATTAATCGTCGGCAAACGATGTACGCATACAAGTTGCCCTGTTGATAAGATCACGCGCCTCCCTTTTTACGAAGTATTTCCGGCTTCAATGACACACTTAGTCCCTCCTCCTCCTCCTCCTCCTCCTCCTCCTCCTCCTACCCCTCCCCCTCACCTCACACACACACACATACACACAAACCCAGGTATGCCCATTTTTATATTGGAGGGGAACTTCGTGGGGTCCTTACGTGAAAAATTGGTCATTTGCTAACGCGAATTTTGTTTTGTATTTTAATTTTCCTGTTTTGAGTGTGACGAATGGGGCACAATTCTTAACGTTACTGGATTACTCGACATTTTTCATTCCGGATACAGTTGGAGCTTTTTTCTCAAGCAGCTTCGTATTAATTCTACACGAGAACAATGAATATTTTTTGAGTGTTTCAATTTGCGTAATGTTTTATGTCACTTATTCATCAGAGTGAAGATTAACTTTATCGAGTTCAGACTCGAGTTTTGATTTATTTATGGGGGTAAATTTATAATTCGACACGTGGACCAAATCTGTACACATGTCATGTTAATGTATGTTGTTGTGAATTCATTTAGAATATTCGCCTTGAAATCATTTATACATGCACACCGGATAAGAGAGCTTTGCTAATTTCATTCGTAGAAAAGATAAATCCAGTTGTCCTGTATTCCACATTGCAGCTAAACAGAGATGTGTAATCAGGGACCTTACCTATTGTACACTTTTAATCATTAAGCGGGTGTATACAATTAAAGATATTATCTTATATAAAAAAATGAAAATAATTTAAATTGCATTTCTGATTATATATTTAAATTGTATACCTCCGTATTGTATTGGTTTTTGGCGTCTTCTATTCTCACTTTTTTCAGTTTGTACTCATTAAAATTTTCTTTTACTTAAAATTTCCTTCATTATGAGTAATAAATAAAAAACGTTGGCGCATTAAATCAATTGCAGATTGAATGAAAATAACAGCAAGTTTAATGAGAAAATCTCTCTTTCGCATTAAATGTTTGATAATATGCAGTTAAACAAGCAAGCGTAAATGCTAATAAAAGTGCATCGTCACTTAGAATAAAATACCTTAGTAGGATACCCTACAACGTGATATTTCTATCAGCTATTATTCTTCATCATAATGAAGTGTATTGAAAAAATCAAGTCGGTAAACTATACAACTCCTGATGAATTTTTATGCAACTCGGGGATATGGAAAAAAAAAAGAAAAAAATTCTGCAGGATAGATTCAAGAAAGTTATGAGTTTTTGGAAACAATCATTGGGGATTTTAATTTACGTTTTACTTGCAAATTTCAATTTTGGAGCAAGTGGGTGATACTCTACAAACAATTGCGTTTTAAGTTGTGGAACAACCACTTTCTTGTGCTATATTCAGTATCAACTGAAGGTAATATTTCCGTTTTTCTTTAAGATGGCGTGAGGGCCACAAACGTTTTTACCGCCAACTAAGCTTCGTTAATTACTCATTTTCGTAATATCGAACCTCATTTACAGGATCAATATTTAGAACGAGCTGTCTACTCGTCTAATTTTCGATATGAAGTTCCTGAGAATGCCAGAATATTTTCCGCTCTCACCCCTTTCTCAGCAATTAGTGGCTTTTCTTTTTGTGACCTTCGATTTTTGTTCGTTATCCTGAACGAATATTTGCGCCACTGGTCAGGTAAGCGTTTATCAACTAACGCTGTCAGGGAAGCGAAAATCGTCGTAAAGTGTGACTTATGGAAATTAAATTTCGCATTTTTTTCTGTCATTTTTGTTAAGCGCTTACAAACCAAAGAAGTTATGGCGACCTTCGGAGCCAGTAAATATGTAATTTAATGCCTAGTGATTTAGGTTTTTCTCTTGCACTCTCGTAATTCTTGTTATGGTGAGTGAGTAACTCGATTTCTATGATAAACTGACGTTCATTAGAAAATCATAGAGTTGCACAGTTGTTAATAAAATCTAAATCATTCATCAAATACGTCAGTTTCTATGACAAATTTACATTGAAGAAAAATCATTGATATCGACATCTAGAATGAAATTGCAAATAGTGAATAATTCAAAATTGATTTATTACGGCTAAACAGTTCCATTTTTTATTTTCCAATCATTTTCACTTCGTTGCTTAATTATTTTACAAGTCATTCTTAACAAATTTATATTATTAAAAATTAACGTATAAAATTATTTTAATTTGTACAGAATATTATATGATTATAAAAAGTTATAATAAAGTTTGTAATAGTTCTTTTATACAAATCGATGTGATAATAAAAATTTCTGAATAAATCATTGTGATATTTATTATAATAAAAAAATTACTTATTTTTTTTTTTTTTAAATATTGTTTATTAAAATTAATTTTTATTCAAAAGTTTATATATCAGTTTTATACCATTCATTAATTTATATATACTTTTCTATTCTATATGTAATAATAAAATACACTATTTATTTTTAAACATAATATTTTTTTGTAATAATTAATTGAGTTAATAGATACTAATTACATTCAAGAATTTTCATTTATATTATTAAACAAAAATATGTATTATTAATGAACAAATACAAATTATATATCTTATAAGAAATGTGACATTGTTAAATAATAAAAAAAAAATTATACTGTTTAAATATATTACTAAATTTAGCAGATATTTTATAACAAACATATTTATTGCATTTAAAATTAAATTATTATCTAACTTTATCATAACTGTATGCAATAAGCTATTAAGTCATGTACTTACCTATTAAGATTGTCTCATCATTGATGTATTTCAAATTGATTATAAATTAATTCAATGCATATTTCATTTACATAATTTACAAATAATTAATCGGAATTATATAAAATCCATTTTTAAATTACATCTATAAGTATTTAATAGACAAAAAACTTTCATTTACATAAACTTACAAATTCAGATTTTAAAAAACATTTGATCAAATTTATAATATTTGGGAATATATATCAGATAAAATTACATTAATAAATAGTTAACATTTTAAGTCGTTAATCATTTATACAATGCTTAATACCCTTTCAATTATTTTTACTAAATTAATGATGTAGTATAATTTACATTTATGAATTCAATTTTTTTCTGAAATTAAACCATTAGAATTTTTTTCTCTTTCTTTTGAACATTGATTAATCAGATAGCTTTACATAATAATTAATTTCTTTCATATGATGTTTATTTGAAAAGTATATGGGTTAAAAAATTAATGTTTTGATATATATTCCCAAGTGTGTTTAAGATGTATTTTTTAGCAAAAAATGTGAGATAAATAGGATATTACAGTAATCTTATCTAGTTCATCAGATCATTTACATTGTATACAATCAATAACTATTATATGATCCAACCGTAATATAATAAAATAGGTATTGTTACTTTCTTTTATTAATAATTGAATACAAGGAGCAGTACTTATCACAAGTAAAAATCATATTGAAGAAATTGAAAGTTGTAGATTTAAATCTAATATTAAATATGTTTTTAATAAATTGAACTTGTCTGATGCCGAAACTGTCATTCTTTTTTATCATTTTACACAAAAGACATATTATAAAGTGCTTGTATTAAACTCAAAGTATTGTATCAATTAATAAATAGTTAGATAAGGCTTGTATTAATAAAATGTGTGTAAAAAAGTGTTCATGCTATAGATTTATAGATATATTTATTATATGCATCTAGTATTCATTTGGATATGTGTATAACCATCAATAATATGTGTGTGTGTACGTGTATCTAGTATTGATGGTCAGCATATTGAATTCAATCTAAATAAATATTTATTGTATTCTATGAAAATTCTGCAAATGAGTAATAATACAAAGATTAACTGATAATTGCAATTGTGAATATTTCATTGAATATACTTATATCTTATGAGTACTTATATTTTTAAAACTCTGTACTTGGTGATTTGAATTATATTATAAAATAAATTACTATTACTGTAGTAGTTAATAAAGTATTTTTTATACAATATCTTTGAACATATATGTTATTATTTTTTATATATTAAAATTTATTAAAATAAGTTATTAAAATTATTTAAAGTTATTAAAATTAAGCGTTATTAAAATAAGTTGAAATTCTTTATTAACCATATTTATTGTGAAATTTGATGTTAAACTCCCTACTTCCATGTTTAATTCATAAAAAGCATATTTGAGATCCGGTGAGGTACAAGCTGAATAAAACTCAAAGTTTATTTTTAATTAATGTAACTACATTTCGACAAACAATCTCCTGTCTTCTCAAGAATATTTATTAATAAATTATAAAATTAATGTATTACATTCACAATTGATACATTATAAAAAAATTATAAAATTTAAATAATTATCAATGATTTTATAACAGGAATACTTTTAATGTTCACTTTTATTGTCGTTACGTCAGAGTTTTGAATATAAACAATATGTTTGGTACATTAATTTATATTACTGTAATACATCATGCACTAAGTCATAATGCTAGGTTTCGAATCATATGTACTATTTAAATTTTGTGTGTCCTCTTGTCAATTAAGCATATTATTATGCATCTTAATGTATATCATTTCCGATATAATTCTTTTTTTATAATTGCCCTTCATGACAGAGATACTAATTATAAAAAAAGAAATATATCTTTTTGTAATCGAATCTATAATTCTTTTTATTCATAGAGAGACTAATTGTAAAATGTGAATTATATCTGAAATGCTACATATTAGAATGCATAATAACACGCCCAACCGCAAAGAAAGCACACAAAATTTAAATAGTAGATTTCATATGACACTTAACATCATGACGAATAATAACATCATAACGTAGTATACGATGTATTACAATAATATAAATATTACAATACAATACATATACAATAATATATGTAAAATATAAATTTATTAATTTTATTAATAAATAGCCTTGAGAAGAAGGAGGGATTCTTTGTCGAAACGTAGATACATTAATTGAGGATAACCTTTGTGTTTGATTCATCAATATCCTCCTAGGATCTTAATTATCCTTTGTACCATATTTTTAATATATAGTAATTTTTCCATCTTAATGAAGATATTTAAATAATTGTTGGGATAATATCTAACTTGCTGAAATATTTAAGTATCGCAATACAAGCTTTAATTTAACAGTAAGTAATGTATTATCAGTTTTAGATAAATGCACAAAATTACATTCTGCCTTAAAAGTCTAATTCTCAGATTTTTTAAATTTATTGATAAAATTACTTCTAATGGACAAAACTGTATCGATTAAAATACGTTGTAAAAAACTTTTCTAGAACAGATAATTGTTGTAAATACGTAACAAAATTTATTTAAGCTGTAAAAAAGTTACATCATATTTAGTTAATTAAATCAAAGTATAGATTACGAGTCTTAGTTAATAAAGTAAATCACAGGACTAATATTTCTTGCATTCCCAGTATATCTTATTTGTACTTTTCGAGCCCCAAACTTCGAATGCTGAACGCTGAACGGTGATTTAGAATAAGAGCAATTTTTTTGGTAGAGTGGATTATTCGTGCGTGCAAGATAACAGCGATATAATAAAGCACAATCATCCCTGTCAATAAAGAACTAAGGGTGTGTCTCTGTTCACCCTAAGCTCTTAAATCCCCATTCAAATGCGTAGAAGGATGAAAAGGGGCGGAAAGTCGTGAAAACTCCGAGGAGCAGCGATCACTCGGAGTCGATACGCGAATATGCTTGCATAAAGATGTTTGCCACGGACCCCTAAGAATTTTCCGACCCTCACTCTTCTCTATTATTATAATAAATGGTTGTGTGTTTCTTGTCTGTTGCAGAAAAATTGCTGAATAGCGAGGGCCGCGAACTGCGACGTGCTCTCTTCTCCCTCAAGCAAATATTTCAGGTGGGTACACATTGTATTTCTCTCTGCTTTTACTATTTTGTTTCCGAGATCATATGATACTCTTCCTTTACTTTCTCTTATTTGCGTTGCGAGCGAGTGCTCGTGTCTTCTCTTCGATGAAGAGAGATGGGTTTGGCCTTTGAACCCTCGCAACTTTTAATAGGTATTGAGGAGTGCCGTTAAGTATTATTGGCAAAAATTACATTTCATTAATTGGTCTTTGAGACTGCTTCGAATGTCCATTCAGTTATTATTGATTTATTCGTTTCAAATTCTTTTATTTATATGAAGCTGTTTACCTTCTTTTTTTTCAATATTATTATTTAACATCAATATTCACTTTTTCTAATTTTAGCTTGTGTAATTATCTAAATTTATGCAAAGTAAATATTTTCGTTGCACTTATTATCTTAATTCTCCATTAATTAAAAATAAATAACTTCACAAAGCTCCCTTCATATTTATTTAAAAAATTGAAAAATTATATGTAAATATCTATTGAATAAACAAGAGAAATGTAATAATAAGTAAGTATCGTTTATTTCTTATTTTTCAACAAATTACTTTCGTTTTTCCCCTTGCATTTTTCAATGAAGCTATATATGCTCATTTCTTTTGCCACATCTTTTATGTCCCAGCAATGGAGTAAATATTTAAAAGACTATTTAAGCATTGCCATTCTACTAAAACATCAATACAAATAATTTACTTCGCTTTTCACTCTATAAATTCAAGTAATATCCTTTCGTTTATTATCTCTTTATTGCACACTCGTTCTTATGATGCGTCAATTTCTTTTTCAAACAAATGGAGCACTTCAGTTTACATTCGTATCCGGCCCGATTTTTTATAATGATGTAACTTATCCCAGTTACGCTTATCGTGTATTTTATAATGTTTATAATGTTTATAATGTGCTTTATTAAAAAGTACAAAAGTGCCAATAATAAGATAATCCCTTTTTCAAATAATTATAAATAAGATCATTAAAAATCGTATCAAATTAAATTGGGACTCTATCTCTGTAATTATTGATGATTTTTATTTGCACAAGATTCCTTGATTAATTTATATGTTTTCTTATTGCTAATTATATATTATATAAACAATATTATAATTTTTTTATTTGTTCTATATAATACGTGATTAACTCAATGTTAAATCTTTTTATTCTTAAGATTGTAAGCCATAAAACTTCAAATGTTTTGTTAAATGACTCACACTGAAGAAAATTGATGAAGCATAGACACACCGATATATATATATATATATATATATATACATAGACATATGATGTAATAATTAATAATAATAATAATAACACTTATTAATAATTTAAATAAAACATTAAATACTTTATTGTGTAAAAAATCCTTTAATAAGAAATTTTAAGAATTCAACAAAACAAAAATGTCCAAATCAACATATGCAAACAAATACTAATAACTCAAAAATTCCTTTTTAAAAAATCTTTCTCTCAAAAAAGAATTTACGGGATATTATGTTTATCGCTACTCCGAATTTTCTTATAATTATATGCATTCAAATTTAAAAAATTATTTCATCGGAAAAATATCTTTTGTAATTTTTAGAAAAGATAAAGACATACTCTCTAAATACAATGAAAAAGTATTTACAAACTTTATCTTTATAAAATAAATAAATATAAAAGAATTTGGCCATATACGTTAAACGTGACAAAATTATACTTAAAAATCGGAAAGAAAGTAAATGTATACGTGTCTACCAAATTAATTCATTAAATGCATCTATTACCATAAAAAACACATATACATACACATATAATCAAATTTATATTTAAAAAATAAAAAAGTATGGTCTTATAATTACGCCAAAATATTTTAGCATCATGCATTTCAAAATAAAAAAACATTTTCGTATTAAAATCTGCAGACAATTTATATAAAGAGTATATAAAAATTTAATGTTTTGTAATCAAATACTTGAGTAACATTAATTTTACATTTTTTTACTCAAATATAAATTTATGTAATAACTCTTTTAGAAAAGAAAAAGATGTATATAATGAAACTTCAATTAAATATACTAATACATAAATAATAGTGTAAATACAAGCGAAAATTTCCGTGGTATATTATTATTTACTCTGTAAGTACACATACATTTCTCTGCAGAATGAAATTTTCACTACAGTACGTTCAGTTTACCTGGAAACAATTTCATTTTACAATTTTTCTATTAATCATAATTTACTTACATAAAAAAACATCTTATTGATAGGAATATATATGAATTTATCATTATTTTATATAAATAATTTCATGTAAATAATTAAAGAAAATAATTTTTAAATTCAGTAATAAAATTAAAATATTAATGAGTAAATATAATCTGAAAATCAATTTCATATTTTTATTTCATAATAATTAGATAATTTAATTTAAATATTTTTATAAGATAATATAATTAAAATTAATTGAGATATCCCAATTTAAAAAAAAATTAAAATCAAATATTTGAATTCCATTTTTACTAAAATAATTTAGTGTGAAACATTTAAACCTTAATAATTTGATAATATTTTTTAATAGAAATATTATTCGACTGAAAATTTTATTATAGAATTTTCTGTATTTTTTAATAAATAACTTAATATAATAATAAATAATATTATATAAAATATAAATTTAACATTAAATTTATTTAAA
Organism: Eupristina koningsbergeri; assembly: GCA_018907245.1. NCBI lineage: Eukaryota > Metazoa > Arthropoda > Insecta > Hymenoptera > Agaonidae > Eupristina > Eupristina koningsbergeri. Next base: position 683,820 of record JACCHV010000041.1, read on the forward strand.
GAAAATTAGGTTTTAAGAATAACATTCTTAGTACAATAAATTTTTGATAAGACTAAATATTATATAACATTGCATTTTAAACATATAATAAACATACAATGTTTGAAAATATTTTTAGAATAATAAAGCAATATAAATTTATAAAGATTTATGAAAATAAAAATATTAACTTTAATAAATCTGCGAAAAAAGCTTTATTTAAGTTTTATTGCGATTTAAAGATAAACATATATGCAATATAAGTAACGTCATTTTTATCACATCGCTTTAAATAATAAAAAATAAAAAATGTATATTAAAATAGTTTTTTGAAATGTGTTCTTACATAGAATATTAAATAATTCTAAAAATTAAATGTAATTTAATCGAATTTAAAAGTGAATTTGATTCACTAAATTTCTTCTGTAATTTATCAATATATAATAAAATGCAATAAAATCAAATTCTAATAAAATAATCGATAATAGAGAATTTATGAATTTTAAATATATTCACTTACATGATAAAATTATTAAGGTTGGGTCTAGTATGCGCAGATATAAAAAAAATAAACAAACAAACAAACAATTAGAATCGATGTCAAATACAGTACATACTTTGGTTTATGTCGTAAAAAAACAAGCGATGAGACAACCTGAATTCCTTATCGCAAAATGAATTAGTTCAAGGCTTGATGGGCGCGTATAGTTGTATATCTGCAAAGTCGTGAAACCATTTTATTTTGCTTTTATTGCTGTTCCTTAATATACTTGTGTGAGTTCTGGCTGAAGCTCTTCTATTGTATTTCTTTTACATGTTTAGTGCATCAGCAATTATGATATTGTAAATATAAAACAAATATTAGATGTATGTGGGACATATTTTTGTTTTAATTTAAAAGTTCAAATTTCCCTTTAAGAAGAAAATATTTTGTATTCTATATAGTACCAAAAGCATAACATTTTCACAAGGAAAAATCAAATTATACATGAAAATATATATAGTTGTGGATCGTATATTAAATATAAATTATTTTATTTTTAAGATACATTTATTCTAACTCAGATTTAAAAATGGAAAATAAATGATACAAAAGAGAAATATAAAAATTTTCATTAAATAAATTCAAGTTTTCGTATATGAATATAAATAATTATAATTAAGTGAAAATAATGGTTTTATATTTTAATAATATACAAGTATAATGTAAAAAATTCAAATTATATCATTTATTATTATAAAAAAGAAACTTTTTTAATATTTGTAAATAAGTATATAGTGTTCACACAATTAAAGCGCAATATTTAATGTTAAATTATATTTTTGCAAAAAATGAAATTTGGTGAATTCTGTATCTATACTTTATAAGCCTTTATTGAATAAATTCCAAATAAAACCTGTATTGACCTATATTTAAAAAGTAAATAAGTAATCAGCTCATATTGTCATATATTCAACTACTCCTTTCTTGATAATCTTTTTTGATAACCTTTCTTAATTCTTGGAAATGGATTCAAATTTACATTCTTTGACTTTATTTCAAGTCAGCATATTTTCCATTGATCGCACAAAAATCCTATATCCGCATGTGTGGGTGTGGTTATGGATACATGTGTACGGATGCGTATATACTATTAAGGCATAACTAGTTCTATTTGTTGAAAAAGTTTGTCCATGTCTGAGGAGTTGAGAATAACAGTTTATCTGGCAGATTTGGAAGAGTTCAACGAAACAAGTCATTCGGATGTGCCAGGATGTACCAGAATTTTGTCAAGTACCGTCATGGATCTTCAGTGTCCACAATGTTTTTGTTTTTGTAAAGAGGAATTTTTAAACTTCGGATGACAGTTGTTCTTTTACAAATTGTACACTATCTAGTACAATTTTCAAATTTGATTGACGGATCAAACATTGTCGAAAAGTTTTTAAAAGTAATACTTTATAAAAGTTTCAAATATGAAATCAATCTGTAAGCTAATATAAACTTTTCGTTTTCAAATTTGGGTAAAAAAAAATAAACTTTTCAATTTCGGAGTCAAACAATCTTTCATGTAATTTTATAAGTTATATGAATTTTGTTAAATTTGTTTATAAATGATTAGAATTATTTATTTTTTATTGAATTTTTTAAAAATTACATATTTAAATTTTTATACATTATTAATGTTTAAAATATTATATTAAAATTTATGTAAAAATAGATTTGATGGAATAAATTATGCTTCGATATTAAAATATATTCGCTAAATTAATTTATTATTCAATGTTATACATTAAAATTTTAAATAAATTAAAATTTTTAAATTTATTAACAAGAAATAAAATTTGAATTTAATCAGTCATTAGTAGCACCCAAATCAAATGATGTTCGACAGAAAGTGATTAAATGATACTGAGTAAGAGTTATAATAAATTTCGTGATTGTTATAATATTGCATTATAATGGTTTGTTGATTGATAAACCTCAAATGGTACATGCATTTATGCATATTTCAACAAAGCGGGTATGATGGAGTGAGAGGGGAAGAAAATCTGGAATCGACGGTTACAACTTATAGACACAACACGTGTATCAATTGTACCACTTGGATTTAGCGTTTGGAAGAGAGAGAAATGAAAACACTAAGTGAGAAACATCTGATACGCTCGTAAATCTGTATTGCAGGCTAAAGTTCCGGAACGAAATTGATTGCATAAACTACAACTAACAATCGACTGTATCTTTATTGTAGAAATGCTTCGGAACATCGTTCCAGTATTTGCACAAGTTTTTGATAGATTACTGGGAAGGGTCGAAACTTTATTTGACGCGAATTCCTTGGATACTAATTAATAGTAGAATAACATCTGTAAATGAAAGGAACTGGGAATAGGGCTTTACAGAATTATGCATATATATATATATATATATATTAAAAGATAATTTATCTGGAATAAAAACTGTTCTATTTTAACCAAAGTTTGGATTAATTCATAGAAATATTAATTTGTAGTGAATACAGAGAATTGAAGATTTATTAACTTCGGAAATATTTACTCGATATAAAATTAATAATCTAATAGACATAATCAATGGTTATATACAATTTAAACAAGTGTTGTTCTTTTATTTGTTACCATTCATATTCTAATACATCTTCATTAAATAGTTTTTTTTAAATTTCCATATTCATAATGATAATTATTACTTTAAAATTGTTATACGAAACACAAGAATATATATAACTAAAATTTTAGCCCAAATATAAATATATTTCAAAATTCTTTAATTTTCTTTTAAAAGAGATGTTGAATCGCCTGTTCTTTAGCTTATTAAGGAAAAACTTCTTTAAGACATTTAATGTATTTGAAAGTTTCATTAGGTAATATTAAAAATAGGAAGCCAAGAGTGACTAACAATGAAGTTGTGTTTTAACGGATAAATAGTATAGTTTTTTTGAAAGGAGATTTGCATTTCTTTTACATCATTTCTTTTACAGTATGTAAAGTAAGAATTTTTACCAATTATATTTCAACAACATTTTCTGTTGCACATTAAAAATTATGTTGATTTAATAATTGAGAAGTAGAATTATTGTTCAAATAAATGCTCATTTCCATGTATGAATATATGCAAGAAATTTTGGCAATGGCTCTGCGTTAACCAATATGTTTTGCTTTATCCTGTTTTAGGAGGACAAGGACCTGGTGCACGAGTTCGTACAAAATGATGGACTGGCGTGTCTCATCAAGGTCGGCAACGAGGCCGACCAGAATTACCAAAATTACATACTACGCGGTACGTGTAAATACATGTACACTTATGTGCGAATGTGCACCAACATGGCCATGTAGATATAAATATAAATATATGTACGCACTGCGTACGCGTTTATAAAATTTTACGTCCGCTTCACTTATCAATAAGCAATTATTTTTACAGCATTAATTTAAGAAATTTAAATAAAAATATGGTTTTTAAAAGTAAACGACCCATTAGTTTCCAGGGATGCATCTGGTATATAACTGGAGTGTGTGCCCCGTTACCACAATCGAACTCGAAAATTCCCAACAAGGGATGCCTGGGCTCCGGAATGGGAATCGAGGAAAGAGGCGCGGCGCTCGTTTCCTCGGCTCGATTTAACCGTCGTTTGCATGCTAAATGTAATTGCACGGCTGCTTCGACTTCCATTCGTATTCATATTCTTGTTCTTACGCGGATCCCTGCCTCAAAATGACGAGCCGGCATTACTTTAAAACGGCGCGAAATTGACGCGTAGAAGCGCGAGAATTTCCGCGTAATAAGGATACCCTCGGTTCTCCAATGGGTCCAACGGTTTCAAGGACGCCAATCTCGCGTGATGATACACTCTTACGTCATCGGAGCTCAGGTGTAATTTTGGCCTTTTTCCCTGCCTGAAACTTTACGGTAACAATCTATGTAAACAGTTATTATGAATCATGGAGTACTTTAACTTGAAAACCCAGTGGTTCACCAGCTTCAGATCTAGAGCTGCAAAAGAATTTTTTTTTTTGGGGGGGGGGGGAAATCGTCGATATTTTCACTAATAAATCGTCGACTCGGTACTTGCGTTCGCTTTTCCTTCTAAAATGTCTGTATTTTAGCAAAACACGATTAATAGATTCCAGTTAAATGTGCAGACCTTAGGAGTAACGCTTTATTTCATTTTTTAATTGGAAAATTTGAAGGAAAATTTAAAAATTATTTTGTTTATTTCTGGACTTTGAAAAAATTAATTATAGTCAATAAATGATTATAAACAATTTCCGACATCTTAAATTTCATTCCTTTTTATATAGTGAAATTAAGCTTTCCACGCTAAATCAACGCCTTCAAGCTGAAAAATATTAAGTAAACATGTAGTGAATTGAAATTATATAAATTAGATTCAGACACAATTAAAAATAGACAAATAATCTCAAGAATTATCCACATTTAAACTGATAATAATGCAGTAATTTATAAATGTTCTATTAATTATTCTTTCAATTTTTTAAAGAATAATTTGTGTTATTCTTGTGTGCCATTGATAAAATTATATAATTTAATGTAAATATCTTTAAAAAGTATAAGAAGATAGAAAACTAGTTGAACAAAACGTTCATCCAATCGAAAACTCTCTCTAAAATATCAAATACACTTAATAATTATTATTGAAAAGATTAATTCTTAGGGAAAATGAGCAAGGGCATGTCATATTGTGAGTGATATTTATCACCCGATTCGTATGAAGCAGACACGCTCACGCGTTTTTTATTATCATCCCACGATCGGGGCTGTCGACAAACTATATCATTTGAAAAATTTTCTTAACGGGTACAAGTGCAATAACAATAAAGTGTTGGTGGATAAGCCTATACAACGCCACAACAGTGCAAGAGAAAGAGAGTATGAGGCGGTGGTTGGTTGGTTGGTTGGTTGGTTGGTTGGTTGGTTGGTTGTTGGTTGTTGTTGTTGTTGGGAGGGGGGGGGAAATGTTAGACACAAGTTGGCTCTCCTTTGGACCAAACGCGGCGTCGTCCGTCTTCGTTAACGGCCGGAAATCTCCCGTAATCTTATCGATAATCACGCGCTAACACCCGCTAATGTTTCTCCTCGTTATCTCCCTTCTCTTCCAACTAATGAAGGCGTATTCGCTGTTGCCACTCGCGTCAATCTCGCCTTGAAACCGAAACGAGCCTATTCGTTTTGCGTAAATATAGACGTGTAAAGATACATTGTCCTCAATCGGATAATACGCTATCGGACCTGTCATCTCGACAATTTATGAAAACTGTAATTGTTAATTACAGGTATAATGCTATTTCGTCTTATTTTCGCGATTTATTCGAAAAGTCGAAATTTATGAAGGCTTAAGCAAAAATTTAAACTTTTAATTGCAGTGATTTACACCGTGGAAATAAAAGCACGTGCACCCGATTCAATAATTTTAAAAACTGTCCAAATTAACCAAAGACCACTTTAATTTTAATTATAATTCTACCAGGTGGTTGATAATTTAATACGTGTTTGACCGCATAAAAGTGCAATGATTTAAACGTATCTCTTGAGGTACTTATTAAAAGTAAGCGTCAAAGAACAGGAATAATAAATAAGCTCTGTAAATAACTGAGAAATTGGAATTAAACATGATATTAAAAAAATTTGTGAATAAAATCAGAGATAAGATTGCGCATATGTAGAGAAAGAGCTTTGAATATTTTGTGTTGATTTTTATGTTGGTTTCAGGTAATTTGTATGTTCTTAATTTAATTCCATTCCCTAAAAATTTTGGACTTAATCTATTTTATTAAATTGTTTTTACACATATCATGATTACATTCTTATAAACGGTAATCATTAAAAATTAAAATACATGAAAAATAAAACCAAGATATAATTAGGAAAAACTTTGATAAAATATTCAAAACAATTTAGATGAACTTTGTTCTTGTATGCGTAGATAAATAATGGAATTTGTAATTATTTACTCTCACTGCATTTTCTTTATTTCTTAAAAATAAGAAAAATTTAGTGTAAATCCTCTAAAATTTATTTTTTATGTGTTAATAAAAAAAAAAATTCCTGCTTACTGGAAGGTATCTTTCAGCTTCTTCAATAATTGTATTAATACAAAGAAAAATTTCAAAATTTATATTGAATTGTATAATTATAGAATTTATCTGTTGCTCATAGGTATTTATAATTCTTGGTTTATTCAATGTATTTTATTGCAGTTTTTGTATCACGTATCAACTAATTTTAATAATTTAACGTCAAAGAGTTTCCTGATTTTATAATATATTTATAGTGCATAAATAAATTGAAAGATATGAAAAAAATTACATAAATTGATGTGATAGAAATAATTTTACATTGTCCCTTCACACGATATCACTTTTCATTTTTAATTACTTGTCGATGAATAAACATATTGCGGAATTGCATCCTTTTGCTTTTTGCACAGGTACGGGATTAGTCTTTCAAACGAATTGATTGTGATTTAATTGGAGGTGAGGATAATGAGATGTAACGACTTTGGAATAGAAAAGAGATTATTAAGTTATAAAGAATCGATAAATTCTGATTTGACTGAACACCCGTAGACACGCACGTAAATATGCACTCGCACACATGGAAATGAGGATGTGGCCGGGAATCCAACATCGATTCAAAAACCATTACTGCTCTAATTACGATATCCGTGAGCGACGAACAACTCGGAGTTTTTAATAAAGATTGAATCGATTGAAATAAAATCGAACGTCGAGAATTCCATTGGGTTACTCACGTCTGCACTCCATTTGTTAACTGACTCCTCCGATCTTCCATCTATCTCACTCGTGTATACGTATATATGCTCTGTCCGCCGAGACTAGCTCTCCCTGTCACTCCCTGTAACTTCACTTTTAAACGAGGAATGGGGGAAGAAGTGATCCACGAACCGAGCCATAAACGTCGCTCAACCGTCTCTCCTTTCCTCCCCCCCTTCTCCCTCTTTTCCCTAGTTGATATTCTTCGTCAGTTGGTCAGAATTCGAGGCTTTGTCACGATTATTATCGTGACAAAACCGTAGCCCAAGTCCCGGAGGAGAGATTAATGGATAGGAATTTTTAATGTTCAAGTCATTATCATTGGCTAGACAATAAGTTATGCCCTTGCATAAAATCTAATTAGCTGTACTTACTCTGGATATTTGCAAGCTTTCCTCAAGCCAACGATAATCCTTCCCTTACCTTCATTCAATTGCGTTTTCACCTATTATCTACCTGGAGAACTCTTCAACTGTGTATGAACACTGGTTGTAAAGTGAGAAAGATTATTGCACGGTAAAACTCCTTGGTTTGGGTTATAAAAAATGTGCTTAAATTAAAATTTTATTAGGAACCTACGAGAAATTATTATTTACATTATTGCTGGTTTATCATCTCAACTAGTTCCGATAACCTAACGAATCGAAAAAGAATATAAAATAAATATTGACAATTGATCTGCATAGAAACGAGCCTTTTAAAGCATATTTATGGATCAGTACAAACATGAACTATTAAAACTCTATTCATGTACAGAAATTTAAAAATTTGAAATTATTGAAAATTCTTTAAATGTTTAATATTAAATTTTTAATACAAAGTATTCTCTCCATTAAAAATAAAAAATTCGATGATATATTAAAAATATTTAAAAGTTAAATGAAACTTGTTTTATTTGCATCGGTTAAAAGTTGAATATTAAGACAAATGGGTATTAAATTGAAATATAATAAATTTTACTATTTTTCATAAAAAACTAAATCTAATGAATTTAATTTTTCTCGTTTATTTTGAAAATTAAATCTGAATAATAAGAGTAATCTGAATAATAGAAAGAGGAAAAATACAATGTATTGATTTTTATTGGATTCATAATTACTTTCTTAAGCATATTCCAAAACTTCTCGAATTCTTGGGTGTGCCGTTTTTTATTCATCCACTCTCGATAAAAAATAAAAGAACCAACACCGCCTTCGCAGTTCCTTAGGTAATTAAGATCTATCCAGGGCTAACCGAGTGATTAACCAAAATTTCTAGTTGATTGAACAAATGAAATGTTTGGTCTATATTTTTTTTCTTCCATTTTCTGCTCATCCTTATATATTTTTCTTGATCTAACCATGGAGCTATTATATGCTTACGCCATTTATATTAAAATTCCTCGAAATAATTTTAAACAATACTTTGCACAATATGAAATATTGAGGTATAAAAAATGTCATTTAAAAATGCATAACTATCTAAACATATATTCACTTAATTTTATGCTTATAAGCAATAATTTTTTTTATAATTTCTATTACAATTTTTGAGTCTTTATAATCCTATTTCATGCTTATCTGAGATAATTTTAATTTAATAACAAATTCAAGCATGATGAAATTGGACCAAAAATATATCTATGGTAAAACTTCACAATACTGTTAAAATTTATTTAATAATTTTTAATTCATATTTGAATTTAATATGTGGTATATTTTAATAGTTTTAATTTTTAACATCATTTTAAATAATTAAGTTTTCACTTTAAAATTTATTTTTCAAGACAATCTATCAATAATAATAGTACGATATTTTAATTTAAAAAAATTATTTAAATTTTTTCCCCCAAAAATAAAAAAAAAGAGTCTCGACATGTATTAGTCAATTTTTTTTTTTATTTGATATTATAATATAATTATTGTTAGTGGTCGAGAAAGTAGTGTTCGATTAAATAATATTCATGTTTGATATGAATGCGTTGATAATGACACTGTGTTATTGTTTTCCAACAGCCCTCGGTCAGGTAATGCTCTATGTGGATGGTATGAACGGTGTAATGGAACACGGTCAGACCGTCCAATGGCTGTACAGCCTAATAGCAAGTCGCTTTCGCCTGGTGGTGAAAACGGCCTTGAAGCTACTGCTCGTCTTCGTGGAATACGTCGAGACCAACAGCTTGCTCCTAGTCCGTGCTATCCGCTCCATGGACACCTCGCGTGGCATGATACCCTGGACGAACGTGATGAAGTTGCTCAAGGACTACGACGCCGCCGACACCGAGCTCCTCATCTACGCGACCACCCTCGTCAACAAGTGCTTGAACGGGATACCGGACCAGGACACCTACTACGACCAGGTCGACTGTCTGGAGGAGCAGGGCATCGAAACGATTATACAGCGCTACATGACGAAACAAGGCACAGATCTGGACCTTTTGCGCCAGTTCCAGATTTACGAGGCTGTGCTGCACCACGAAGATGGCAACGACCGCGATTCTCCGATCAGGCAGTTGGATGACAACATCAGGTTGGTTATCAGTCACTGTCATAACAAAAAGCAATTCTATTTATGATTGGTTATGGTAAATCCATTGTGAAAAAGTAGGTAATACGTACGAAAAATTCTCATTATTCAAAGTTTTCATTCCACATCTGATGATGATAAAAGTACTTTGTCATTGTTAAAACACAATCTTTGATTGTTAATTTCAGTTTCAAAATTCATTTATGCAATATCTCTATAACTATGCTCATAAATTTTAATAAAGCTTCGCAAAAAAATATTTTACAGTAAATTGAAATTCGTGTTCTTAAACACAGATACATGTTTTACTTTCTGAGAAATTGACAATTACACGGGGATTTTAATCAACATCATTTTCAAATTCATAATATAACGATAGTATAACTATAGTGAGTAAAATAAATAAATCCCAAATTATACACGATTGCGAATGACCCTCAGGAAGACGCTGCGGAACCGTAAATCCCTGGTGGATTCGCACGAACGGCGCAAGTCCCGGCGACACTCGACCGGGACGTCCCCACTTTCGATGGCCCTGAACGCCCGTCTGAGCCCGAGGCTGAACCACTCGATCGGTCTGAACTCCCTGAGCAACGGTAACTCGGGTATGATGCCGATCGGCAACGACGACGACGACGAGTCCAGCAGTTCCCAGAGCTCCCAGGGCCTCGGCGACGTACAAATGAACGGCAGCTACATCGAGAACAAAGGATCGCGTAAGTTATCTCCGGAGCTCCCGGGTAACGGACGTCTCCATTCTCCTGGCACACATTTGCCCTCCTCGTAATATTCGCATTCGCATCCCGGCCAGATATGCGAGATATGCGATCTGCTTTTTCGCTTATCACCTTAATTGAGTTCGTGCAGACTTGCATTATCGACCTGCCGCTTATTTTTATTTCAGTGAGCATTAAATGTATCGGTATCTTTTACTTGGTCATCTATGCATTGCGGTCTTTTGGAAAAGTAAACAGGGAAATTAGTTTTTATGGACCGTCTGCAGCTCAGCTGATGTGTGCAAATGGAATTTCTTTTTGTAACAGTGCACTGTAATAATTGAATGCAAAATCATTATTTCCTATTATTTATTGAGCTCTATGTTGCGTCGAAAATTGTACAAAATTCAACTTTAATTTTTGTATTTTTCGGTAAAATTTTATTTTAGTATCAAAGTGAAATAAAACATTTTTAAAATAATATTTAAATATATAAATAAAAATTTTGTAACTATTATTATAAAACTGGGCTTTAACGTCCTTTATTTTATTATTTACGCTTAATTAATAATAAGATAAATATGAAATTTTACTCGATACACTGACGTTAAATGATATCGTTGAATATGTTACTTCTTAGTTCATAAAGATAAAGCATTGGTATCACTAATCATTTCCTTGGCCTTTTTCGATATTTAATCAAGTATAATGTTCTTAAATTAAAGAATTAGTACTTCTTTCTTTACTAATATTGAATTTGATTATAAAATTAAACGAATATCAAAAATTAAATTTAAAATTAAATTAAACGTTTCTAAAATATTAATTTTAATAAATTAAGAATTTATTCTTTACTCGTAAATGTTATTATTTCTCTTTTTTTATTTCAAGATTATTCAGTCCGAGTTGCTACACATTTCTGTCCGCTTTTCAATCGTAAAAACAATGGTCTAATAAAATCACTCGACATCCAATATTCAATCTAGAATAATTTCTCATTTGAAAGAATATTCACACAGTGATCCTAAAGCACTTCATCGTTTCAAGGTTACCCTTGTAGACATCGCTCAAACACGTAGTTTAGTTCAATGAAAAGCCTCTTCCTTCACCAAATCACGTCCCTCTTTTTCTTACTTTCGTTCTTGATTGGTTCTTTTCCACCGCATATACACCCGTAAATTCGCGTCATTAACCATCTTCGACGAGACTAAACTTCACTTTTCATGAATTCGAACTTGACCGGTCACTGGAGTGATTTGCAAAACGAATGATTGCGCACGTCCACGAATGGACCCTCAAGGTCAAACTCGAGTCCCGGGTAACCTGAGACCAGCTGATTGCCTGCTGCTCTTTCTCGCTCTCACTTATTGCGAATATTGCTTTTCAAGTTCCATCTTCTTTTCGCAACTCTTCGTTTTGTTGGTCTTAAAAAAAAAGAGATACCTTCCTCTCCACTTCATCAGGAAGAAAACAAGACACAATTCTTATTCTTAATTTTATATTTTGCTCATTCTTTGAGATATTATTATTTTAGGAATAACTTTGATTTTGTACATCGAATAACAAGATTCACGGCATTAATTATAATCATATAAAGATAATTTATATTTTATAAGATTGTGTGAAAATAATGAAATGAAAATAATAGTGCCTATTTTTAGTCAAGTCAAAAACTATCAAGCACAATTTAAAAATTTTAAATAATTATTAGATTTTTCTCCAATACCCACCGATCTATTCTATAAAAAAAAGATATTTTTTTTAATAGTATATACGCCGTGTATATAATTTGAATCGTTAAAATTAAATAATGAAATAATTTTTTAAATCTGCATCTTTAAAAGTTCTGGAAATGGACAAATTCTTATGAGGCACTAATTTAAAAAAAAAAAGTAAAAAAAAGTCAACTGAATTTTTAAGAAATACCGGAAATGTCACTTGTAATGAATAAAAGTGTAATGCATGCAGATGGAGTGGCATAATTGTATCTCAAGTTATGAGCGAGCATTATAAAATTCATTCTCTTTACAAACGAAAGAAAATTGCTGTGAAAATCGAATGGCCTCTTAAGTACGAGCATAATTAATAAGGGAAAAAAGCGAGTAGGCTGTTGGTGCAGAAAGTGGAAAAAAGGGGCAAAAGGGAGGGAGAGCAACAGTAAGGAGATTGACGGGGTTGTAACTTTTGCAGTAGACGTGGGAGTGACGCCGGCCTTGAGGCGTCGCCGCGAGAGAGCCGAGAGACAGAGGAGCTTCATCAGGGAGCAGCAGGAGGCGACCGCCAACATGAGGGCCTCCATCGGGCATCCCGATGAGGAGAGTGAGTACTAAACATGTTGCACGTCCACGAGTTCCCCACCCCTCGCCCAATAAAACTACCTGCGCCCGCCTGAACTTGAAATTATGGAAAGGTTTCGCGTTCGCGGACGTAATGTATTCCTGGCCTCCTCTTCGAATTATAACCATCGCATATAAACATTCGCTATGTTCGTAATTTTACATACGCTCCTTTATTTTTCACTCTTGTAATACTATCTCTGCATCAATCAGTCGATAAAAATCCCCAACTCCTCAACCGTTCAAACCTTTTGCGCGCACTTGCGATTGTTTGTCTGATATTAAAATTAGATCAACATCAAAATAGTAATTCTTCTATTGTCGAAGCATTTAATACATTCAATGGAACTCTTGTTTTTTATTGAAATACATTATAATTTCTATTGTATAAATATTTAGTTACTTTTATCCGACAATAAATTATTCAATGAAGATCGTTACCAGGAATACACTTATCATGTTCTTCTCTTTATTTTAACTGAAAAATTATCTGTAATTGATAAGCATATTTTGTTATCTCTAATAAATCGCGTATTACAATATTAACTTTGTTATAATTGTATTTTTTTAATAAATAAAACAATAAACGATTTAAAATATAAAGAGAAATTTAAAATCCGCACAAATTGGATTAACGAATATTTAACTGCTCACTTACATTTCAATTGCCTAAAACTTTATATACTTTTTTTTAAAAAAAAATTCATTTTATTCTATAAATAGAACACAAAATAAACAGTTTCAAAGCTTTTTTCGTAAATTAACCCTTAAAACCTTTGAATAATAAAAAACTTTTTTTTTCATTAATATATCAATTTCAACAATGAATTTTCATTTATAGAATAAAATTATCACAATAATGCATTAAATGATTTTATTAATTTAGTATATTAAGCAAAATTCTAGATAGAGTTGTAGGAAGCTTTAAGAACTTAAATTAGAGCTGCTGGTTTAAAATATTGCCTTAAATTTCATATAATATTGTTAATTATTTTTAATCATTTTATTTTTTTTTTAATTTTATTCATAAATAAAGTGATTAAATTAATTTATAATACTGAGTTAAATAAAATGAAAATTAAAAAAAAATGTAGTTATATATTTTTATTTAATATACATGGTTCATCCACGAAGCATCGAGTTTTTTTTTCATTTTACGACTATTGGTTTTAGAAATTTGGGAGGGGTCTTAAAATGTTGACAAACTCTTTCCTCATTAGTCCTTTTTTTGTTTTGTTTTTTCGATAATTTGAAGCGGCAGGATGCTACTTCGCGCGAAGGGTGTTTTTCAGTTTTTTGACACGATTTTTTTTTTTTTTTTTTGAGTTTTTTGACGACGCGATGAAGCGACTACTCGAACAGCGTTACGCGATAAAGTTTTGTTTGCAATTTTAAAAAAACAGTGTGGAAACGTATAAAGTATTGCAAGAAGCGTATGGACATAATTGCATGTCAAAATCGCAAAGTGAAAAATGGCAAAGAGCTTTTAAAGAGGGCTGAGAAAGAATCATCGACGAGCGCCGATTTGGACGTCCAAAAAGCTTTCAAATGGCTAGGAACACCCGGCTAGTGTTAGAAATATTTAATTCAGACCGTCGATTAATGATTAGAGTAATCGTGGAAAAACTGAATTTAACGCGATCTACAGTATACAATATAGTGCAAAAAAATTTATAAATGTGATAATTTTTGAAAAACATTAAAACCGAAGAGATTGAAGATGCATTTGAAATTCGGAAAATACTCCTTCAAAAATGTGTTGATGCAGAAGAAAATTATTTTGAAGAATTTTTATTTCGCATTGTTTATAAGTTCACCAATAAATCATCTTTCAAAAAAAAGGTAAGAATTTTTTTTTTTTAATCTTTGAACAAAACATTCTCACGTAGTGGTTTTCCGCTAATCGCTTCAGCGCACAGTGTCAAAAATTTGAAAAACATCCCTCGCGCGAAGTAAAATCCTGTTGTACCTAATTATCAAAAAAAACAAAAAAAAAGGGACAAATGCGGAAAGAGTTTGTCGACATTTTAAGAGACTTTTCAAATTTCTACGACCAATAGTCGAAAAATGAAAAAGAAACTTACTAAAGATACTTCGTGGATGAACCATGTACGTAAAGTAATTAATATTAAAGCAATTAATGATTTTAAAAAATGATATTAATTGCATTAGTTGTTTATCTTGACACGTTTTATACAAATATAACCCAGTATGAAATCTTTGCATAATTAAAATATAGTTATATCAAATTTATCAATAAGTCAAATTCAATCACATAAAAAGCCATGATTGATATTAACCACTTTGTCTAGTTATGTCTAATCGATCGATACGATTACCGAAACTGGCTGATTAAACAATTTAACCTATATATAGATTTACGATTGATCAATGATGTTTATTATTTATTTGCAATTGTGTTAGACCAATTCAACAACGACAACAAGCGATACACAAATGGCACGTCGACGTACGATGGGCGGACAAATGGCGTCACGCTCAACAACGACTCGAACAAACTCTCGAGGGTGAGTAGCCGCAAGGACCTGACGCCGCTGATGAATGTGGCCAACAAGCTCGACTCCGAGGAAAAGAAACAGCAGCCCTGGTATGGCAAAAGCCCGGATGAGGGCGTCGAATGCGACGAGGGCAATCACACAGACGAGGACGAGGATCGCCGAGTGATGATGCAACTCAAAAGAGAGGGCACCGTCAAGGATCTCACTCAGAAGCTCACAGCCCAGAATCTCATTCCTAGTAGCCCTGTCGAGGAGAAGGTCTCTAGGTAATTTTCCGACTCGGGTTCACCCCAAGACTCCGGATTTATTTATTCAAACTCCGGCAAAGCATCCCCCCTTTCAAGTGTACTTGGCTAATACGCTTGAGACTGTATTTGACGTAAATACGCCTTTTTTTTAAATGGCCGAGTGGAATATTTTTAGAGCTATTTTAGAGAGCGAATCATTGATTTCGTATGGACATTTCAATTCAAGAATTAATATCCTGTATGCTACTTATACTTGATAATATGATACAACATAATTAGATGTACAAAACAAATATTACTATTCGAATAATTTATAATTCATTTTAAGTAAAAACAACATATTTTACTCAAATTTTATTCGAATAGATAGAATACAGTTATTTAGTTCGGTTAGAATACACATCAAATAAAATTACTATTGTTTGCTAATGAATCCTTCAAAATATTATATGTTCTTCGATGAAATGCTTGAAACAAAATACTTTATCTTTTGATTACAATAGGATAGGGGACGTAAGTGGTTTGATCTCAAAAGCAAAAGAAGGTTTGGCCAAATCGAAATCAAAAGCCGATGTTCTGAAATCACCGACAAATGATAACTTGCCAAAAGTGACGGAAGTTAAGAAATCAGAAAATGAACTTCATTGGGAGGAACTTGTCAATAAATTAAAAAGACCTTTATGGCTATGTGATCTGGACTTCACTGACCTTAATTCGGATGATGAAATCGATGTACTTGGTCCAGTGAGCGTTTCTAATGGCGTTCCACCACCTCCACCACCAATGGCTCCACCTCTCGGTTAGAAAATATTAAACGCAAATTTATTTTGAAATTTTTATTGGATATATTTCTTAAATTTCTATTTTGAAATAAAAAATAAATTAAAACGTAGTGATTAATAAAATTATTTTAAAAGCAATTGGCTGATTATTAAAATAGTAAAATTTATAATGTCAGTTGTGATAATTCATTTTTGACTGTCGTATTGATAATCTAAATATCTTCATCTATGGTTTATGAAAAAGTATCAAATTTTAAAATAAAGTGTACACAAAATATTATACAGTTTGTATCGATTCTTATTATATTTAAATGTATAAAAAAAAGTCAGTCCGAGATTTGTTAAAAAATTTAGGAATAAATATCACATGAAAGTACAAACATGTACACGTATGACATACTTATAATTCAATAATTTTATAGAAAAAAGTAACTTATTTAACTTTATTTTGTTCATAATTTATAGCCATGTTTTCTTTATTAAATTAGAGTTTTTTAAGTGGAGTGTCTTTTTTGAGCTGATTGAAATTTGATGAAACCAGGTCCAATGATGAATTCACGTGGACCACCTCCGCCACCCCCGGGCTGTCGGGCACCACCACCGTTGCCCAACATGCCACCACCCCTATTCGGTGTGAATCTCAAGCAGACAACGATGACGTCACTGAGGTCCACAAATGCAGACACGCCAAAGAGTCCAGTGCCTCCCCCACAGCAACAGCAGATGCCACCAAACGGTAAAAAAAGTAAAAAGACGGTGAAGCTGTTCTGGAAGGAGGTTAGGGACGATCCGATTATCTTGTCCAGACTCGACAAGAACAAGATGATCTGGGACGAGCTTTCACCCATTCCCGTTGACACGCAGAAGCTCGAGCACCTCTTCGAGAGTCGTGCCAAGGATCTCATCACCAAGGTGAGGTTTATGTTTTTTGTGTAATATCTTTATTGATGATTGGATTTTTGTTCACTCATAAAAAAATATGATGTGTACTATAGCCAAAAACAGCTTTCTACCTTTGAATTATTAAATGGTGTGGAGCTGAAGCTCTTTGATTTATTGTGTATAATTTTCTACTAAAGATTTTGGTGGATGTCCTGATTAATGAAGCATTCGAATAATTATATATACATATATATTGTTCTTGTTCTACTGTTTTTGATATTATTTAAAATCGGAATTATTCGAATATTGAAATTCATATTTTTAAAATAATCAATTTATGATTGTCAATAACCTGACTTTTTAACTGATGTCTTTCTAACTGATTTGTTATATAAATTTAATATTACCATAAAACTTGTCTGATTAAAAAATATATTCCATTTATATGTTAATGTGACTTATTTTTTTTTTAATATATGATAAAATCATTGTTAATACTTTAAGAGAATAATTAGAATAAATTATACATTTTTAAAACATTAAATTTTCTGCATAACGAATCTTTTTTTGCAATGGTAAAAATAAAATACATATGTAAGTAAAGGAATGCAAAATAAAGAGGCAGTATTTTATATTGATTAGGACAATCACTATTTAGACACCAAACGTATACAAAATTACTTTATATATTATCATAAAAGTAATGTATTTTTAAAATATGGTATCGAGCTATTTACTTGCTACCATTCATTTGAGTAACAAATCAATTTTTGCCTAATACACTAAATAAGAGCGCTATTGGCCAAACATTAATAGCGTGTATAAACGTTAAACATTCTAACACTCCATTTGTATAATTGACCATTCGTTCATCACATGACTTGAATAATCATTGTACATTACATTAGTAAATATATAGAGTTAATGACAATAGTTATTGTATCACATCATATAGTTGCTAAATTATCACTAAAGGATATTTATGTTAAATGTTATCGTTTTATATTAAGTTCTATATATATTTTCGACTTTATAAAATATAATCAAATAAACTATTTTATCAAAATATATAAAACTGTGAACACTAACTAGTTTTAAGGAAGTAAAATTAATTTATATTTAATAGTATAAATATGATTTTATTTTATAAAATTTAAATTTACTGAAGTTCTTTGAAAACAGCTATTTTTTCAATTTGAAACCGAGTAAAAAGTTTTACTAAACTTTATTTTAAACTATACTAACTTAAATTTAATTCTTTATAATTTACTATAAATATAAATTTGTACAATTATGATGATAAAGTAAAAACTAGTTGGTTAACTTTTAAAATATTACACATCAGTGTAGATAACGGTATATTTATAATATATACCATTTCTATTAGATTTAGTGTAAAAATATGATTTGTAAGAAATGATAAATTTATATTCAATTAATGAGATTGAATAGACATTTTTTTCATTAATTACGCAAACTACTCAAAAATCATGATTGAAATAATTTAGCGAATTTAATCTTTTTAAACACTACAACTAATTGCATTGATGTTGCACAATTCTAAATTTTAGTTTCTCGGGCGCGTGAAATTATTACATAAAAAAATGACTTGAAGAACGTATTAAAGGCGAAAGACATAAAAGTTACATCCATTACATGATTTACATGAAATCTTACAAAGTAGTCGGAGCAGGAAAGTTAAAGAAAATTGTACTCGTCTGAAATCTATGTTGGCAAGACGCCCCAAGATTGAGTTCCCGCTGCGGTCAGTTTGTTAGCTCGTTATACCGGCTCTAGGATCTGGATTATCATCGTGTCTGATTATATAAACTCGATGTGGGTTGATTCAGAAATTTTCACGAGAATATCCTGTATGAAAATAGAATTTCATCTTTATTTATTTAACCTCGGGTGATCAAGAGTTACCTGTATTTTTAGATATTTTTGAAAAAATTGAAAGTAATACATTTTTAATTGTTTTTCATGCTTTAGAAATTGCTTTATAATTTTGTACTGAAGGATAGAGATCTATTTGTTCAATCGAACGATTATCAAAAAATTCATTTCATTCATAACTTGAATTTTTAACAGCAGAATTAAAATTTGGTAAGAAATGAAAAGCTTTTCAATTGGATTCCAGTAAGATTATTTTTGGTATACATGTATGACAGTATATATTTTGAATGAGAATATAAAGTAAGAAAAAAAATAATAAAATTTATTTCAAAAATAAAAAGAATATATAATTTATGTTAAATAAAGTTGATAAATCCTATATTCAGCATTTTAGATTTCAATATTAAAATAATTTAAACTAATCAGTTGAGTAAGCTTCATTCCGTGTAATATCAATAAATGATTGTTTTAACAGTGGTTATATCGTCTCACGGCATCCATGAAAATACTTTTTTTAGACTTCTTCTTATGCATTTTATATTTGTTCCCACTACAGCACAAATAAATATCAGTAACGAAATCGTGTAATCGAGAAAAAAAGGACCAAAGTATTGTTAAGTAATATTTCTGTGCGGTTCTTGAATGATGCCGTAATGTCAGTCGATAAATCGTTTTCTCGCTTCATACAATTTTCTTTTACTTTGTTATAGCTTAATACTGATCGTCTATGTAGACAAGCGTGATTTTGATCGTAGTCAACAATATTTATCTACACATTTTACTTTATTACCCTCAATTTTTTCGTTGCATTGTAAAGTAGGCTTTTCGCTTGATTATAGTAATAGAATTATCATAATTTTAACGGGACAAATTTCAACATTTTGCTGAAATTATGTAATTAGGGAAGTCACCGAGCCTACACCTTCCCGTTACAATAAACAAAGCACTCTTTCTTATACCTCGTTTGCATCTACCCACATTATTGAGTCCAAATGCAGTTTTCTTTCCAGGCACCAAGCTTATAGTTGTATTTTACTGATGCAAGTTGTTCGATTTAGCTATGATTGCAATACGTAACAGAAGAAAAACTCGTATCTAATAGAGAAGATTAAAGAATACTTTCACGATTCAATAAAACTAAGATATAATATTTAATCGAAGATACCAAATAAATTTTAATACATAGGACGTTTGAAAATACTTTGTTTAATATTCTATTCGCTATGCAAAGAATATGCACAGAAATCAAATCATCTTGATCATACTCAAACACAGTCTCCTACTTTCTTTAGTTCGTTTTTACTCTTCCTTACCCATTCTTTATCACTGTCTCTCTTTGCTCTGCTATTTTTATAATTTTCTCAATCAATCGTCAGGAAATAAGAAGAAGATAGTAATACGGGTTAAACCTTCCATTTTTTAACAAAGCCGAAATAAATCTTGATCGACATTGATCCTTTCCCTTCGTGTTATGTGGAACGATAATTTCGAATTTCTCTCGGTTTTGAAACTGTTAAATAACAAATTCATTAATCTCATAACGTTATTTAGGAATATTTAAATTTTTTTAAAGAAAGGACTCGTTCAAATCAATATTATATGTACTAATTTTTTTTTTTTTTTATTTTTTACTTACATGACTTTTTTTTATTGAAATTATATTTTGAAATTATTATAATTATTGATATTAAAATATAAAAAATATTTATTTAAAAAATTACTTAAAGTTATTTTAATTAATTATTTTAATAAATAAATCTTAAATAATATTGATATCATAAATTTAATTTTTATGCAAGTGCATTGAAAAGAAAAAACATTTACGTCAATTTTTAATTTATTAAAATTTTAAATCAAGTGCATCACACCTTCATTTGTCTATTTTTAGGTCACGTTATAAGAAAAAATTCTGAAAGTCGTACTTTAGATTGCATTCTTGAATAAATTGCACACATAAAAAATTATAACATTATTACGAAGTACATATAATAAATTAGCTCAACAATCTTTTTCGCTAATTTTTTTTTTGTTTTTATTTTTTTTTTTGTTTTTTCTTTTCTTTATAGAAGAATTGAAGTTTCTGTTCTGCGTATCTCATTTTCTCAAGATTGCGAGCTTAATCTGGGCTTCAGCTAGCTAATGCATATTCTGTGCTCTTTCCTTTCCTCCACATGCGTGTGTATTCGTGTCCCTTTCTACGTGCGTGTGTGCCTGCGTTTGAGGTATATAAAGCTGCATTTCTATTAGCCACGCGTACATCGGTATAACCGGTCCGATACGCTCCTCTTGAACGTTGACTTGGCATGCCCTTTGCTCTTTCGTGGACGATATACACGCATCCTTTCTTTCTCAAGATACCTTAAATTTTCTGTTTTAATACTAGCCTTCGGATATTTAGTCCCAGGCACTGCAATTCATTATATCTTGTTTTGTGAAACCCTTAAAACTGCTAGTTGTAATTGAAAATTTAATTTAATTTGAATGGAAGATAAGTTATGCCTCGGAATATTTTTTCCAATAATTTTTAATTCAATAAATTACAGGTATTTTTTTTCGAGTGTTTTTAATACGTCGGCATGTGCGTTACAAAAGCATTCATCCTTGAAATGATATTATTTTACAGAAAACAATTAACCGTTTTTGTAATATTAAAACAGCTATTTTTATGTGTTCAATTATTTTTATATTTATATAATCATTCAGAAGATGAGTATCTTACTTCTCAACAAGTATTTTCGTATTTAATTTCAGATTCAATTTAAAACAGAAATGTATAGAGAACTTTTATTTCCATTTTAAAATGACTAAAATTTAAAAATAACCAAAATCTCATGAATATATAAATTGTTATTTATTTAAGTAAAATAATATTTAGCGATTGAAAAAAATAAAAAAAATAAAAAAAAATAAAATACTATGGTAAAAAATACCTTCGGTGCAAGTGGACAATTTTTTAGCTTTATTATGCCATTGAAATTGGCACAAAAGTAATAGGATTCTTTTTTTTACCACCGGTTTCACGCGCACCGAATGATAAAAGTCTATTCCATTGGGCCTGGGCTCTTTGCGTTATTTTGGTCAGCCGATCCATTCATCATAATGCACAGAGAGTAATTCTCGAGTAATGAGAATATGGAAAATGATTGCCGTCATCCCCTGCAGTACATCTCGTTACTTAAGAAAAGGGACAGCTGGTCGAATACATTTGACGGTGATGTGGAGGGCGTGCGAAAAGGGCGGAGATCTCGAGCTGCGAACCAACTCGTTTCTGCCCTTCTCCATTTCTCTCCTTTCGCGGGCTACAAACGGAGCGCATCGAATTAAACCGCGTAATTGCTGTGAGATTTGCCCTTTCGATTCGCGCAATTGAAAGTGATTTTTCAAAAGTGAAGATACGTGTCTTTCGGCTCGGCAACGCCGTGAGAACCTCATCCTCGGACTTTTGCTTTGTTCCCTTTTTACCTCCTCAAATGAAGCACTCGAATGACCTTTACAGGGACAAGTTTCTTTTCAATTGAACTTTGGATGGAATATTAAAAGTGCTTGTGCGATTTTAAATTACTCTCTTTTTTTATGCGAGTAAAATATTCGTGTACGAGAGTCGGTTCATCGGCTTCATCGGTTTCATCGGTTTCATCGGCTTCATCGGCTTCATCGGCTTCATCGGTTTCATCGGTCAACTCTCAAGTGCGTACGAGAATAAGCGAGCCTCAAAAGATAATCTTACATATCATTTTTACAGCTCGTTTAACAAGGTGAATAGTGGAAAATAATTCAATTAAATGTTGGATACCAATTAAATTTTTAATCTGATTGAAAGATAATTGTCATTAAAATATTTTTTTAAAAAATCGCACAATCTTTGAATTAAAATAATAACGATGGTATTTATAATGTAAATTCATTTTAAACAATACAATGAATTATAATATAAATTATAATATATTTAGCTGTGAGCGATGTTTTTTTTAGGCTCTATCTGCATAATTTATTTATCATTTGTAAATACAGATATTTTATAAAATATAAAACTTTATTTAGAAAAAGACCATAAATATTTCAATTTCAGAAAAAACATTTTTAACTTCTTTTTCTTTTCCTAAATGCACTGAAATATGTGATGTATTTTAGAAGCGTTAATGAAGTACACTTTCGGTTGATTTGCAGAATTACATTCATAATTTTTTTATGCACATTTTCAATTTTTATTTCTCTTCTTCACTGTTGTGACACTTTTTTATATAAATCGTCACGTTAATAATACGGACTATTTACCATGATGAACCTATTACCATTTATCGCTGTTTGACACTTGCATCACTTTATACCTTTATTGCTTTGTAAATAGTTTCTAATTGAATCGAAATATAATTGAATCGAAATAATTCCATGGTTTCACAGAAATGTATTCAAATACAAGATAGCGTTTTTATCCTACAATTTAATCTTTATTTCTTCGATGACGGATAAAAATCTTTCCTTCTAACATGATTTATAATAGGAATTGAAACGTATAGCTATTAACCTTCAAAGTTATCGATAAATTTGTACAGAAATACTGCTTTAATTAGTAGTATACGTTTGAAAGAATAAATTTTGCGTTACACGAAATAATATTAGTCGTACACTTTTTAACATATTTTTGCAAATTTAAAATTAATTTTTGTTCAAAATAGTTTTTGATTATTGAATAAATTTATAAAAGTTATTTATGAGTACATGAGAAAAACTAATTTATAAAAATATGTAATATTTGGTCTTTAAAATTTATATAATAAATAATTAACATAAGCACATCAATACGATTTAGAAACTGAAATAAATATACATGTGTATTTATGTAGACATACATACAGAATCTAAATTATTCACAAATTGAATGTATATAAACTTTGTAAATTAATTTATATTTATATATGTGTACGTATATATATATATATATATATATATGTACGTACACATATATATATACATATATAAATATACATATACATTTACAATTGAATATTAAGTTTAGGCATCATATAAGAATTAAGCTAATAATTATCTAACATAAAAATATTAATACAAGTCTTAGTTTTTATAGGTTTAAAAGATTTTTAAAATAAAAGAATAAATACCATGTAAATAAATAATAATTAGATTGATGTTTACGTTTGAAATGAATTAAAATAAGTTAAATTTATAAATAACTTTCATTTTTTATGTAAAATACTCGACATTTTAACAAGTTTAATTCTGTTATAAATTCTGGAATATTAATGTAAAATATAAATGCGTACTACAAATACAAAGAAATACTTAACCGATATTTACTGACAGTTATTTAATGACCGATAACTTTACAACCCAACATGACTCTGATTAATTTTGATCTTTAATACTCAACAGTCAAATAAATGACGGTTTTACGCGATAAATATTACAGAGATGTCCTAATGAACATATGCGCACGACACTGATTGACATTAATAAAATAAATATCATACGCGATACGAAAGCTCAATACGAACGTTCATATGACAATAATTAATAATTTGCGACGGTGGTTGGCTGATGGTGATGGTTTACCGCAAAAACCGACTAATCTGTTTCTTGTATTCTTTGCAATATTGTTGGTGCTCGCACGCAAATGAACGAAAAATGGCATGCTGGAAAAATATTTACAGGAGGTGAGTCACTTAACTTTTTCACTTAACTTTGCCTTTTTAACTGGGCGCATCCTGCGATCGCTTATAGCTCTACTTTTTCTGTGTCTGTATTTTTATGTTTTAATATGTTTTAATGTTTATTGTTACACGTAATAAATATTTTGTTATAAATATCAATGGATCAATAATTTAAAATGTGGTTTTAAAAACGTATCAATGTATTTTGCTCGACATTTAATATCAATTTTTACGTATTAATAAGAAATCGATGTACAATGATAATTTATCTTATCGCCTGAAACTTTTTGAAAATGTCAAAACAAAGAGAATCACGCGGGTGGGAAGGGGGGGGGGAAGAGTGATGGTTGAGCGAGAGAGCTATAAGTGATTGCCATTACAAATGAATTTTGTAGCTTATAAAATACTTTTATAAATATCACGCACATTCATATTTCACTTCGCTTCCTATAAACATGTTCACGCTTATATAAAATATAATACATATAATGCTGTTGGAGCTCCGTGCATGTTTAGAAATTGATATATTCGTTGTGCTTTATATGTGCACTAACGAGTATCCTTTTAATCTTCGTTGTTGTCCGGGATTCTTTGTTTTCTTTTGAATATTGTAAATAGAACAACGTTACACAGTGTCATCTAGTCAACTCCTTGTATGTACATTAAAGAGAAGTAAATATGAACTGTAACCATGTGTATGTGAAGTAGATTTTTAATGAAATAAAATTCATTGTATTCAATTAAATAATTACTAATGCAATTTGGTTTTTCTGATTACATTGAAACACTATAGAAGCAGCAAGAAATGAACAAAAATAAGGAAATCATTGTACTCGACCACAAACGATCAAATGCCATTAATATTGGAATGACGAAATTGCCACCTCCAAGATCCATTAAAACTGCGATCTTGAAAATGGATGCTACTATCATGAACCGAGAGGGCATTGAGGTATCGTATTATTATTTATAATTTTCAATCATTATTTTGCTTTATACATTGTATATTTTTTTTTAAATAGTTCCTTTTTGTATAAAACTCGGAACATCCATTACATATACGTATTGAAACCTATAAAGTCATTTATTATTAAACTATTAAAATTAAAATAAAATGCTATAAAAGTGTTCATAATAAATAGTTCAAATCAATATTAGTAGTTGTATTAAGATTAAAATAATTTCACCAAACAGAAAAATCAATTTAGAATTTTCAAAATTATAATAGGTATATTTAAAAAATTCTATTTTTTTCACCTTTATAAATAATGTTGGTAGATATGTTATTCTAATTTATATGAAAATAGAAATGCGTAGAATCTAAGCTTTTTATGTTACTACAATATTTACTTTTGATTAAATGTATTTTATTTCTGTAATTGACTAGAAATTATTGACGATGTTACCAACGGAAGAGGAACGATCTAGGATTCAAGAGGCTCAGGCCGCCAATCCCGATCTACCTTTGGGATCAGCAGAACAGTTCCTGCTAACTTTAGCATCTATTTCTGAACTTCCAGCTCGATTGAAACTTTGGGCTTTCAAGCTTGATTTTGAAAATTCAGAAAAGGTAAAAATCGGTAGCGCCAATTTTATAGTCTGTATCTTTAAATATGACGATTCGAGCTTTCTCTTTTTACAATTTCGATAATAGTATCGATATACACTTTCATAAACTGTTATTGTCCAACTTTATGCATTTTAACATCAAAGTAATATGTTTTAATTACATATTTACATTAAGCAATCTATTTAAATATGTTATGTTTGGATTGAAGTGAAATATTTTTTTAATATGACTTGATATAATTATATTCGATTTAAATAAAATAATTAATTTAAATTCAATCGGCTATAATACCTAAGAATTTAAATAGTTTTATTAATGGGTATGCAGTTATATTGAAATGAAAATTCATATTTCTTTGACTGTAAATAAAATTTAGTTTTAATAAGTTTTAATTATTCGAAAATAATATAAAAATTATTAGAAGGATGCATTTATTTTTTTTATAAGCGTATTTATCCACATTCATACATACAAACTTAGATTGTTTTATTGGAACAATACATTCACGAAAATCAAAAGCATTTATCGGTATCAGTTTATTAACCTCAAATGTAATATTGTAACTGTCCAAACATAATACACATGTAATGAGATGAAGTAAGATAGCAATGAAGAAGTGAGAGAAACGAAGATTAATAACGTACATCCATAGGATACATGGAGAAATTAGAATTAGATTCCTGATAGGCGCTTATGGCCATCATTTTACGTGAATACAGTTCATTACAGTTAATCTAGGCAAATACATAAGATAATAAACTGTCGTTTGACTATCGGTGATTGGAGATTGCGTGAGTACATTGCCATGTTCCCAATTTTGAGTCTCTGGGACACAATATCTATGTATTTCATGAAATCCGTAATTATCATTGGAATATCTAATAGCCTAGTATTGTTGTTACTATTACTATTGTTATTATTATTATTACAATTCTCTTCTTAATATTTATTTATTAAATACTTTTATTCGAAAAAACGGTTTTATTTTTCAAAAGTGTATAATTTTATAATCAATAATGAAATAATATATTTTATTTTTAAAATTATGAATTCAATTAAATATATGAAAAAAAAATTGGTAAACTTAGATTTTGCACATTTTTCTGTACAAAGTTAAATTGATTTCATAAAAAACTATATTTAAAATATAAATTTTATTTTATTATTATTATTATCTATAACAGAGTTATTAGAAAGAAAAAAATAAATAAAATGGAGTTAATAGTATTAATTAAACAGCTTTATCGTTTCTTAAGTAGTAAAGTTCGTGTTTAGGTCAGACGGATTGATGTATGGAACATTATTCTACACTTCTTGATTGAAATTTATTAGATTATTTAAATATCTATCAGATATTTAATTAATATATCAATATATAAAAACTATTAAATTAAAACAATATATTTATTTGAAATGTTTAAAAATAATTAAGTTTCGATACAATATTTCGACAGATTTTTTATAAAGAATACATTTATTTAATGGAAGAGTCTCAATGTGAATGATAACCTATTTAAAATATTGTTTCTTTAAATTTGAATATATTTTATTTCTTGTAAATAAAAAAAAGTAACAAATAAAAAATCTTTGGTTTTCCATATAATACTTTCTAGACTATAAATATCATAAAATGTCTGCCACCGATGCATATACTATTAAAAAAGGTAATTCAACTAATAAATAATAAAAATTCTAATATACTTTTGTACTCACGGGATACACGGTTGTCTTTATATAATATATAAATTATTATACAAAGAAAATTTATTTAATATCTTAATACAAAAAAGGACTGGTCTAGAATTCTTAGATCAATGTAACTTTCAAAACTCGTTTTCGAAAACGGAGCTAGAAAAATACATGGTTATTAACCTAAACGAAGAGAAGATTCTGCAAAAATCAAGATTTAAAGTGTACCATATAGACTTTTGAATATTTAAATGTATACCTAAAATGCATATAAAAAGTACTTTTATTTGTGATTTTCAGGAAATTGCAGACCCTTTGATGGATTTAAAGCAAGGAATGGAAACTCTGCGAGTGAATAAAACCTTCCGCGGCATTCTAAGCACACTCCTCTCGATTGGGATATTCCTCAACGGAAATGAGGTACGTATTGAAAAGTAGCCAAATGACATCCGATTAATTTTAGCCTCTCTCTTTCTTTTACTCATCTGTCGATAGACTAGATTTGCTCGGTTGTGTTGATTAATTCACTCGTAACTTCGGTTCTGCTAGCTAAAGTCTATTAAAAAGAAAAAGAGAGAGCAAAACAACGATGGGATAAGGAGAGAACTATGAGTGATAAATGTAGATGGCAGATCGATGTACTGGCGCTTCGAGATTTAAAGGGATGAGTAAAGAAACTTCGTCTCTTTTTTCTCATTTTATATAATACCTCTAGAAGCTTTCATGTATCTGAGTTGTCTTTGAAATCTCTGATAATTCTGAACAGAATGCTTAAATAATATGTACCAGAATTTTTTGCACATGAAATGTTGGATCTTTAGAATGAAGTTTCCTTGCATTAAGGAAATATCGTAATATTGAAAAGCAATAGGAATTATCAAATTTTTTTTTATAATATTGACCTGATTAGCTCAACCAAAATAATAAAAGATTTTACTTGAAATTTTTTTTTTAATATTTTTTTTTAAATTTAACAATAGTAAAATCAATTACATTTTTTAACATTCAAAAAAACATTCATTTAATTTAAATTAAAATTGAAAAATTTTTTCGAGAGAAACATTATAAATTATCAATTTATATAAAAATAAAATTCATTTTTAAAGTATATTAGACGAATAATATAATTATTACACATATGTTTAGAATTTATTATACTTTTAAAGCAATATAAAGTATTCGAATTATTACTTTATGAATTATATTTTCAAATTAGCTTGGTATTTTAAATAACACTAAAAAGATTGGATACCATTTTTGGTTACTGTTAATTAAATGTACTTTTGACAAACCTTTTTCTGATAATTTTGAATGTTGTAATCAACTATTTATTCATCATTTAATTATTGAATTTTTATACATTGTAAAAAGCTTACAAAAACACAGCATCTAAAATGTTTTTTAAAATTGTTGTTTATTTTATTGATTAAAAATAAAAGTAGTTGTAAACAATTAAAAATAACAAATTAATTTTTCGATATCCAACAATTAAATTTAAATTTAATTAAAAGAAACAAGTAGTATATAATACTAAATTTTTTTAAAAAATTAGTATTTTTTATAAATCGACATTGATTAAATTATTATGACGTTTTGGTCAGTTACTTGCATTAATAAATACTCCTTGTATATAATTAAGTATTAATACATAAATTGGGTAATTTATTTTTAATACAAAGTTATAAAAAACTTTATTTTAAATATATATTATTTTAAATACATGAATCTTTAAATGTGAATACAGTTTACACTATATTGTAATACCGTAATAATATAATATATAATTTAAAGTTTCTTTTATTTTTTCTACAGGTGAAAGGATTTCAGTTGGAATACTTGGCAAAAGTACCCGAAGTAAAAGATACTGTACACAAACACTCCCTTCTTCACCATCTTTGTCATATGGTCATGGAGAAATTTCCTGACTCTACAGATTTATATTCCGAGGTAACTGACTTTGGATTAATGTTCTCTTTTTAAAAACAGTATAATATCATTTCTGTTGATATCTTTTGCTTAAATAGTTATTTAAAAGTTTTATATAATTAAACGGACATTTATTTTTAAATTAATTAAAGCTAAAATACAGTGGTTTATACAAAATAAGAATTCGTATATAATAAATGTTCTATAAGTAATATCTTCTTTATTGGTCATAAAATTTTATTTTCAATTTTCAATATAAATATAATTTTACCATTTGCATACTAAACATAAAAATTATAAAGAAATATATAATTTAAAAATATAAATTTTAATTTATATACGTGTTAACAAAACTCATTGAAAAATATGCTAAAACTATTTTTATTTTTTTTTTTTTAACTTTTTTAAAGATCGGATCCGTTACAAGAGCTTCAAAAATCGACTTTGACGAATTATCTTCTAATATCAGTAAGCTTGAAAACGAATGCAAAGCATCCTGGGATCACTTAAAACTCATTGCGAAGCACGATGGATCAACGATGATGAAGGTCAAGTAAGTACAACTTAATTACAAATATTTTGTTTATAATTATTTTTTCTTTTATTTATGAAAAATTAAAATAAACTCCCATCTATTTTATGCAAATCCACTATCGTATATTTACATTAATATTAAAAATTAATATTAATAATTCAGGTTCGATTTTTTCTGAACTATTTTAAGAGATATAAATACTTTATAAAGACTTATATCATATTATTGTGTAAATTTAAGTATATAAAATTTGTAGTAGCTTCAGTATTGTACAAATAAAAGGATAATTAAAAATATATCACAGAATATAAAAGATCTACATTGATTGCGTATAATTTTCAGGATGTCCGATTTTCTCGCGGACTGCGCCGAACGCATAATCGTCCTGAGCATCGTCCACCGTCGCATCGTCAATCGCTTCCACAAATTCATCATTTGGCTGGGAATCCCCCTGCACCGCGTCCAGGATTCGAAACCAAACGAGTTCTGTCGCATCGTCTCGGAGTTCGCTCTCGAGTACAGGACAACACGCGAACGCGTCATACAGCAGCTTGAAAAAAAGGCTAATCATCGTGAAAGGAACAAGACAAGAGGCAAAATGATAACGGAGGTGAGGATTTTAAAGAGAAAATCTATTTTTAGATTCTAGCTCCGATAAACTGCCATTTTTCATTGTGACTTTTGCTTTAAATTGAGTTACTTGAAACAGTTATGCAATGATGTATTGATCTTCAGATTGTATCCGAAATTCAGGTTATTGATGGCAAAGTGCCTGATCTTTCTTTTATTTCGCCAATAAACTACAATGATATATTCTTATGAGATCAAACTTAATTTTATGTGCACAATCAATTCATATATAAAAGCACTATCGATCACCGTTTTCATATATTAAAGAAAAAGCTCTAACTATAATTATATGAGCTGTAATCCAGATACATTGGAAAATATGAACTTTAAATAATTATTTTAATAAAATATTTACATCTCATTTATTAACTTAACAATTTATTATTTAAAGTTATAATTTTTAAATTCATTATAGCTAATTTTACAACAGATTTATAAAATACTTAATATTTAAACAGATAATGTAAATTTTCATTAAAAATTTATTGAAACATTAATAAATATCTTCATTTTAAATTTTTATAATATTTTCTAACATTATTTTATGAAATATTTTTTCTGTGTTTAATTAATGGTTAAAAAAAATTTCACATTTTATTTTACCAATTTAACAAGATTTGCAAAATTAAAAATATCATGCTTCAAATTAAAAAATGTTCGTGTATAAATATTATTTGCAGAATATATAAGCACGGTTTTTTTTTGCTATAAAGAAAAACAAGCTTGTTGTACCTACAGAATGAAAAAGAGTGTGTACTTGTTTTTTTCTTTTTCGTGAATTCCTATATTATCTCTCTTTCTCTCTCTCTCTCTCTCTGTCCATCTCTCTTTCGGATCTCTACCACATCACAATGAAAGTACAGGAGAAAAGCGTTCTAAAATAGACTTTTCTATCTCTTGTTTTAGGTCGGGAAATTTAGGACGAAGGAGGATCGAGCGGACGCGGAACTCAGGCAATTACTAGGAAGCGATATCTCCGATGTCGAGAGTATCCATGGAACATTGCCGTGGAGAAGACAACGCAAGGATGGTGAGTTCCTCTATCCTTTTCGTCCTTGTCATATCTGTGCGCTAGTGTTACCAGACACTCTCGAGGGAATTTCTCCTTGAGAACCACTAGCGATCCGATAGATCATTACTTTTGTATTTTTATTTTCATTTTGTTGATAAACCATATCGCGTACAAGATAAATTTTGAAAGTTGTTTACGTATTTATATATCTTAGAATTTTTAAATAAAAAAGGAAGATGAATAAAAGTAAAATAACAATAAAGTACTTTTGTTTTTGAACTTAAAATCGTGATACTATCCTAAAAGTTTATACATTAATTTTGATGGTGAATGGCTTAGTTTACGTGGTTATAGAATTATTTTAACTAATTTAGGTTTACGAAAATATGAAAGTTTATTAAAAGTAGATGTAGAAATTATATCGAGTAGAGTTAATTACTTTATTTGATATATTACCATAATTATTCTTTTCAAATTTATCTTATTCAAAATACATTATTATTTGTACAATATAATTTTTATTTTTATAACATATAATTCTCATAAAAATACATTTCATAATTAGTTAATTACAGTTGTACTAATAAACATAATATAACGTATTTCTAATATTTTAAAAATATATTAAAATGAACATATTTAAACAATAATTAAATTATATTACTTGCAACTTTACGAACTTTGTATTAAATTTATATTATAAAAGTAATCGCTTGATGCAGAAGTAAGTTTGTATGAGTGTAATGAACTTTGAAAATATCTATTCCAGCTTATTCGTGCTCCTTAAATGTTTATTTTGCGCCACTAAGCGATTATTATACGAAGAATTGTTGTATGAATTATATAATAATTATTATATGAAATTATTATATGAGGAAGCAACAAATTCGTTATGATAAGAATATCTAATGTAATAAATTCTTTACTCCATCTAAAAAATTTTATTTTCTACAAAACTAATTTTTTCGAACCGTCATTCAATTGTAATTCACAAGAAAATATTACTATTAAATTTTAGACAAACATTGTTTTAAAACTAAAATCAAGATTTTATTTAAAATGCAATTGTTATTTAATTTTAAAATCTTTATATCTGCTACTTAGTAATTTTATATATTATAATTTTTATTTTAATATCATTGATTTAAAAAAATTTGATTCTTTAATTTTTTAAATAAATTTGCATTTTATTTATGAATATTTATGAAATTTCAATTTTATATTTAAAAAAAAAATTTAATTTATACGTAATCATAGTTAGTGATTCATTCAAGAATACTAGTTTCAACATAGAAATTAATATTAATATAATAATTTGCTAGTTTATTCTTTATGCGTAATGGATTAAAAACTATTCAATCAACAAGAAATTAAAAATAAATGTATGTGAAACGAAAGTAATTAAAGCAAAAACTTGTTTTAAATTTAGTACATCTATGTCATGTCATTATATAAATATTTATCAATATAATAATTTATGAATTTACACTTTTAATTTAAATCCGGCAATTAAGTTTATTTATATATATCTGAAAATTTTATTTAATTAGGATGTTAGTAACATAGTTAATTTCAAGATTTTTAAGATATTAGACTTTTAAAATAAAAATTTGTAATATTATTTTTTCCTTTTTAAATATTTGTTACGCATAGTTCTCCACATAATTATAATGATACATTAATTTATAAAGTAATTATTTAAGAATCATGTTTACTTAATTGTTTTTGTATTTATTATTTTTATTTTATTTATTATTTTGTATTATGAATTCCTTTAAAGTATTTGTTTGATTTGAATGGTTATTTGAAGAGATTTGAGTTTCATAACTAGTATAAAGTTTTCTTAATACCTTACATATAAATTTCAGTCACATTAAAATAAAGAGTAAATAAAAAAAAGTGTTTTACAATTGAACATTTGCGTCTACTTTTTAAAAACTACAAAGAGCATGTAAAAAATATAAGCCGAATGTTGGTAATCTAAGAATTTACCACTCACTTCATAAGTTAATCCTTTCACTTTTTTCCTTCGTTTTTTTGTTTTTTTTCTTTTATATTACTACAGGCTCACATTTTTAGTTTGCGTTATATATATACCAAGAAATATAAATAAAAGAAGATATATAGATAGAAAAAAAATCATAAATTTCAAGTAGAAGTAAAAAAACCACAAGAGCATAGATGACATTCATTTGAGTATATCTGTTAATTTTGAAAATTGGATTGAGGAAATTGGAGGAAGATGGAAATAAAACTCCTCTTGTAGGCAAGTAGCAAAAATCAAATCACTTTATTCGTCACAAAACACCATTGTACTATCGCATAGTGCCGCGGTGTAAGAGCAACTGACTTTACAATAATTCCCTTGCACGCAATTAGGCCACCGAAATTGGCCCCGCCTCCCGCGACTCAATTTTCATCTATTTTTTCCCCGAATCAAGGGACGGTTGGTCTTATTGTTTCAACCGTTACGACGTCTAGAACTTTCCGATCAAACATATTTTCTGACCCCGCATCCGCGTACATTCACACCCTAAACATTTCCCTAAACATAAAAAACTCCCGGCTTGCCGGCGGGAGAAAAAGCCAAAACAATTTAAACGCATATCCTCGTGAATTTACACAATATTGCTATGTAAAAAATAACATTAAATCTTCGTCTCCAGAACTTTTAGAAAGAGCGAGGAAAGGTAACGGGTTATGCAACGCGAGTGAAAGAGAGTGAGAGAGAGAGAGAGATAGTGAGATTGTAGGGCTCGGCCGAGTCATGCTCGCGAGCAAGAGAGAGAGAAGATGGAGGCGTCCACGAGTACGTCTTCCCGAACACACATAGATCCCTACGCATCTGTACGCATACTCAAACGCAACCCTTTCCATTTCACACAAATGGCGGAGCTATACGTACGTCCAATGAGCCACTTCGCTCCAACACACACACACGGCCAGCGCACAAAACAAAACTGCGCATTTTATAGGCCCTTTTTAATGTTTCTGCAATTTGCGGGTGTCCCCGCATCCAGGACGTACGCCTATTAGGACCAAAGCCCAATTCCGTCCCTAACAATATCTTTATTGTCGATACATTCAATATTTTTGAATATCAAATTTTTATAAAAGAAAAAACAAAATACAAATTTTATATGAATTTAATTTATATGAATTATTTTAATCTTACTGTCAGTTCTTCACAATAATCCAATTATAATAAACGGGACTATAGAAAAAAATTGAAAATACTATACTAAAAATATACATAATTATGTTTATATAATATTCCTAAAAATTTTAATATTTACACATTTAATTATAATTTGCATATTTTTTTATCATATTGTTTTATTTTTACTATTTCTAGTACAATGAAATTAAATTATTCTAAAAATTATTTAATTTTAAGAAAAAAATATATTATCCATTACGAATAATATATTGATTTCGAATACATTAAATTAAATAGAGAGACAAAAAAAAGATAAATAGCAGTAGAGAAATCGAATTCTTCTAAAAGATCAAGTGTAAGCTATATAATAAAATAATATTAAAATGGAAAATATATAAAGTTGAATTTTCATTAGGTACCATGCGATACAATTTTAACTAAATTTAGCATAAGGGAAAACTGATATTATTGATTTAATAAAAATAAAGATAAAAATTTACCGATTACATAATAATGTCAATCATATTAATAATTTCTAAATATAAATAAATTTATTTCCAGATATTATTTATAGAATATTAAAAACATTATTTTAAGTCATATTAAATACTTTATATTTTCATGTGCTGTTTAATTATTTAAATTTAAATTCTGAATATTTTTTTTTAAAACTTTAATTTAAAATAATATATATTTTTTTTAATTTTTAACTTTTTTATAATTCAATATAAATATACTTCTATTTGTCATCAAAAAAAATTTCAATCTACTCATTATTACTTAAAATACTACATATAATAAACAATGTATATTGTAAATTAAAGTATTTTCTCATTGACTGTACAATGAATATAACCTCCAAAAAATTCTAAAAACTATTTATTGTTTGAGATGGTTTATTATACGATTTATGGCTATTCGATTTAAATAAATATAAATTGAACTGTGTTAAAATACTACTGGGTATTTGTTGGTTATTTATATACGTACAATGAAATATTTTATTTTTCTGTTTCTTTTAGTGATATTTGTAAGAAGAAACAAAGAAAAAAGAAACAATTGATATATTTACCTTAAAACGAACAATTTTTACTTTTATTGATCTTTTTATTCATTAGGGAATAAAGATAACAAAGATATACGTATGAATAAGTATTTAAATACAGATTAAATAAGAAAATCTTTTAAATTTAATATTAAAAAAGAAAACTATATTATAAAGATAATAAAAAACTGTACATATTTAAAAATAGAAGGATTTTCATAAAATACTCTCGGACTCGCATATATATATACATATTACATATGATTACAAACTGATTAATTTCAGTTGTTTAAAAAATAATTACAGAACTACTTTTTATTATATAATTTCTTACGTATTTAAATTATCGTAATGCGTATATAAGTATTTTCCAATTATTAATCTGCGATACCGTAACTTATACCAGGTTTGGTTCTGCCCTAGCCAAAGCGGTGGAAGCCCTTCGACCTTTATAAGGTTTGATAATAAAATAAATGCAACAACCATAGTTAAGGAGACAGAATATTATTTATTCTAATCAACAAAAAACGAAAGAAAGAGAGTGCGATTTTAAGTGTAATAAAAAGGATGGAGTAGCTCGTGGAGTACTTGCGTTATTGTCTTCCGATTGACACTCGTACATTCATTTTCGGCTCCAGTGCGGAATTTTCACAAAATGACGGATTCAGAAGATCTTATTGCTTGCGGGTTTTATGTTACTTACCATTGAGTTTTATTTGTTTTCAATCAATTTTTTACGCTTTGTCTTTATTTGCCGAGGTATGCACTTTTTTCCTTTCCTTTCGGAATTCGTCACGTATGCGATTGCTGACATGAAAATTAATAATAATATTATGTACGCAACAGGTCCGAGGGTACGGTATCGACGTTCATCTCGACTATTAAAACTTAGTCCCAAAATTGAGATTACACTTGATGATGTATATTTTTTTTATCTCATGCTATCGGTGCCTGCTAACTTTTTGCTTGTGTTACATTACATTAGCAATAGATCCGGGGCCACGTTGTCGACGTCCGCGAGCATGTGCAGAAATATAATGACAGTTTTATTCATCAGTTTGTGTTTGTATATATGTGAGTGTACGTGATTTCAGCCTCCTTTCGGGTCTCTTCATTTGTTTATGTTACCCTCTCATTCGTACAATATTTCAAATTTTATTTATTTATAATATTTTAAGTTTCCTTATGGACTAAAAAAATATATAATTTTATAATGATTACATATATTATTATTACTATTATTATTATATATTTTTTGTCCTTCTCGTACAGTTTGACTCAGCGCCACTTGATGGTCTGAGTTTTTCCTTTTGTTAATTATGTTTAATGTATATATATTTTTATACCGCTTTTACTCCCATAAGTATATTGTTATTCTGAAACATATCCTAATATTAGTACAATAGTTATAAATAATAATATTACTTAAGTGAGTTTTGTTGTTGTTATTATTATTATTATTATTATTATTATTATTATTATTATTATTATTATGAATTATTATTTCAATACAATTTTTTTTATAGCTTTAGCTGTTATTATATACTAATTGCCCCTGTGTTACTCAGAACTGAGGGATGATTTTTTTTGTTACGATTTTTGTATAGCGGTAACTCCATAATTATTGCTAATATAGCTTAAGTAGATAATATATCCAAACCTTCCACAAATATACCCAGTTTATTCTTAATAGGCTTTCCGTTCTGTTTATCATCCTATATTATGTATGTTTTTTTTATTTTTATTTATCTTTTTTACATACGATTAATAAAATGATCAGGAGGAACGGAAGAATAAAAAAATAAAATAGAAACATTGGAAGAAAAAAAGTTATTTTGTTATATGATTTTAAGGGTTGGGGGTTGCATTCTATAAACATAGCTATTGCCGTTCATAGCTCTGCAGTTCAGTGTAATACCTGCACTATCATGCCCTATTATTCCAAGGTCGTACCTCCCACCAACTTCTGCAGGGCTTTTATAGTTTTTCCCCCCTATACTCATTATATCAATTTCCTCTTTTGCTTCTTTTTTCCTTCTTCCTTCACCCTCTTTTTTAAATATAGATTAATAGGTATGAGGATAATCATTCTTCTAGTGATAATACGTCAGTTATATTTTATGTGCTATTTTGATTTTAGTTATTTATTATCGTATTTTTCTAATTATTATTTCGTTCTCATCATGTTTGTTTTTTTTTATTTATTCCGATTAATCAATAATAATTCGTCACTGTTAGTCATTGTAGTAAACTGTAATCTGTGTATTATTTCGTAACGTAATTTCTTAATATTAAATAAAAGTACTTGCAGCAATAACATGGTTGGTTGATTAATACGGCACGACTCTGTCTACTTAACTCGCTATCTCGTGTTCAATTTCCGGTGCTTTGGAAAACTCTTTGTCAGTCCATATTTTCTCTTGTTCATAATCAATGCAAATTTTATTAATAATTACATGGTAAAATAATAAAAATAAAAAAAAAATATGTTTTTTTTTTAAATTGGAGTCCAATTGCATTATAATTTAAAATTAAAAAATTAAAATTATGTTTTCCAATTTTCGCGGAAGTATAATTTATATAATTTAAATAATTTTTTTGAAACAAAAAGATTTTATACCAATATCCACCATAGGTATTTTTGGTAAGGCCTATTTTGATGCATTTATTTTGAGATTTTAGTAAAATTCGGGTTTTGACGCTCGTACTGTGGGATCCTGCATCTCGAATGATCAT
The DNA here is from genome assembly GCA_018907245.1 of Eupristina koningsbergeri. Taxonomy (NCBI): domain Eukaryota; kingdom Metazoa; phylum Arthropoda; class Insecta; order Hymenoptera; family Agaonidae; genus Eupristina; species Eupristina koningsbergeri. Next base: position 722,948 of record JACCHV010000041.1, read on the forward strand.
ACAGAACGTAAAGAAAAGATGAGGGGGGGTTTCTTTTTTCTTTAATTTTTTTCGCCAATGATTATTGTTCGATTATCCATGGGTGTTGTCCTAATTATATAAGTCGCAGACCGTATTAATGACAACTCGACAGTCCTTGAGCGCCTCTGATTTATCCCCCCATGTGAATTGATTTTTTTTCCAGAATAATCATGTATAATACTAATCAAAATTTATAGGTATTTAAAATACCTACAGCCATTTGTGTAATTATATATTGTTATGTTGGTGCAATGGTTATTGCTCTATTATTGAATAATTAAAAGAATTCTACATATTGGTTATTACTACAAAATATTGATTGATCTGTGGTTATTATGTCTAAATCATATTTTATTACCCTTTAATATTTAAAATTATATTTGTTAAATTCTTCTACAATATTACTCGTTTGAATTAATTTGATCTTTTTAACTTGTCAATGTGTACATCCTCGAGCTTCTTCTATGTTTTAAGTTGATATTATGAGTTTTGTAATTAATATCGATTAGTTCGTAAGGACCTACGTATAGCTTGGTCTTTATTCCCGATTTTGGTTCCTTCACATTGTATACCATCTCACCTTTGCTAAAATTCCTGGCGTGTACTACTCGATCATAGTAATATTTAGATCGATACTTCGATTGAATTAGGTTCATTGCTACTAATGTTTGCAATTGACTTTGCGCTTCGAATACAGCATGATGGAACCCGCCGTATGTTAGATAATCGTTCGAGATTTTAAATATCGACGTTATTAGCGATTTTCGACGGAAAATTAGCTCACGCGGGGACATTCCGTCGCGGCGTATTCTGTGCAATTGTAAGCAAGCTGACGTATCATAAACTTATTCACTCATCCTATTCCATATATTTTTTTACGTAGCCTTTTAAATACTCTGTGACGGTATGATGCACTCGTTCCATACTTCCGTTCTATTAAGAATGTCATACTGTGGTGTTAAACTTCTTAATTTCGAATATCAACTCCTCTAGGGTATTATTCATGAAATGTGTTCCCTAATATGTTAATATTGCCGCGGGTGGTCCTACGTACTGTTGTGTCCAATCGTTTTCTTCGTTTCCGTTACGAGCTCTTCGCTAGTCTACCTCCCTTAGTAATACTCAGGATTCGGCGGTCTCATGCCCTTTTTCTCGCAATACTTGCACCAAGTTGGCCGTTGGTACGGCCTGTCATTCCGTGGACCACAACCATTACCAGCGTATCCGGTACCCTTCTTTGATCTAAACTCGTTAAGTTCTTTCTCATATCTTGCCCCCATTTTAATTGCCTCATTCAGGGTTTTCAGCCATCGCGAATCTACGCAAATTGAAATTGAATCTATTAGCCCGACTATGTATTGTCTAACAATTAGATTTTCGTAATGTTTACGATCAAGATAATAACCAAGGTGCCTCATAATACAATCCAATTCCATTGCAACCTTTAATTCCTTTCGCAAAATCCTCATCCGATTTCCGAATTCACCTACTGGATCTCTATCTTTCTGTACGCATTCTTTAATTTTGTCTATCACGTCTTCCACTGCTCCGGGCACTCCTCCCCTAAATCGGTAATGAATCGATTGATTGAATCATAATTACTTTATTTGGATCCCATGAATCTTTTTGCCTTTCCAATCATTTTGTTATTCAACGCACACAAAATAAAGCATTCTACCTGCGGTCCTTCGTCGTCAATCGTTTTCTGTATCCAATTAATTAGATTTAATATTTCGATTTTGGCCGATTCTCTTGAACATTTCAGCATCTGATCCAATACTTTATTTGGTGGCCTGCCGGATCCCGTAGAATATTCAAGTTGATAATCGAATCTTCTCCCAGCTATTAGAATCAACTGTTGTATAGAGGATGGTACGGGTGCTGGAGGGGTCGCCAAAGGTATCGCGGCCAACGCGGACGTGCTCGCGTAAGGTGCGTTAATCGTCACTAACTGCGTTTTTCATTGTGACCTATCCTTCTCCCTTTGGAGCTGCTCTATCTCTACTCTCAAGATTTTAACTACCGCTATTAGTTTTTCGATACGGCGTTCTTTTTCGTCGACTTCGGTCACGTCGGGTGACACGAGATCGACATTCGGCCAACGCTTCAAGTCGATGATATTTTGTTCGTCCGCCATATTAATGATCATGTTATTTACTTCGAGGTTATTCGATTCACTATTGTCCTCGGGTTTTAATCTACGCAAGTTGTCCCCGCAGACTCGGAGTTGTTCTTCCGGGGTCTCGACGTTGACGAGGAGACAGTGCGCGAGCTTAAATATTATCTGCGTTTTATTCGCGATATCCCACTCCTCAATTGTTGTCAAATTCAAGGACACTAAGCACGGTTTCGGCTTAATTTCAAGTCACCTACTTCGACTAAATAGTTTAAACCGTTTAAATAACACCTAATGTACTATTTCACTGAAAATTTTCAAAGCAAAAAAAAATTTATAAAAAAATAAAAAAGTGCAAAAAATTTAGAAAACGGCACGAAAAAATAAAATTTATCCAATAATTACAATCCACAAGTTTTTCGTGTTCGTAAACTTCTAATTCGGACCATGAATTTCATAAATCAATCGATATTTAAAAAAAAATTACATACATGCATATATTTATATAAAATATTTATAATAGTATGTACTTTGGTACTTACATTCAGATGATCACGACGATCGTTGCAACTTCACAGCTCATGATGGCCTCCTTTTTAGTACAATAAAATAATTTTAAAATAAATATTTTAAAGAAAACAATTACAATTAAAAATTCAGATATTTATATTTTTCTTAATATAAATCACTATTAATCAAAAAATCTACTGATATAAAATGTGATTTCATTATTTATAAAAATTAATATTTTATAAATTACAAAAACGGAAAAAAACAGTGAATTTAAATTTTTGTTAATTTCTTCAAATTGATTTACTACTTTGAGAATTTGTATCAAATTATTCAAAAAATTGGTTTAAAAATATAAATTTTAATTTGAAAAATTGAAATTTCAAATTAATGTTTATTATAATATCCAAAATATTATTCGACATTTCTAATATAATGTAGATAAATTTATGAATATTTTATTTTAATACTATTACTTTAATTAAAAATAGCATTTAAAAACTTTTAGTACATATTCAGAAGATAAAGCTACAAGTAATGTATCTTTATGAATAATGAACTTTAAATTCGAAGGAAATTCTCTTTAACTATCTTATACTTCTTCATCTAATATTATTTTTTATTCCCTAATTTCTTATATATACATGGTGCATCCACGAAGTATCGAGTTTTTTTTTCATTTTTCGCCTATTCAACGTAGAAATTCAGAAAAGGTCTTAAAATATCGACAAACTCTTTTCGCATTTGTCCTTTTTTTTGGTTTTGTTTTCCGATAATTAGGCTAGGCAGCATTTAACTTCACGCGAAGTGTGTTTTTCAAATTTTTGACACGGCGCGTTGAAGCGATTAGCGGAAAACCACTACGCGAGAATGTTTTGTTCAAAGATTATAAAAAAAAAATTCTTACATTTCTTTTTTGAAAAATGATTTTTTGGTGGACTTATAAACAGGGTAAAATAAAAATTTTAAATTCTTTAAAATAATTTCCTCCTGTATCAACACATTTTTGAAGGCGTGTTTTTCAAATTTTAAATGCATTTCAAACTCTTCAGCTTTGATAATTTTCAAAAATTCCGATATTTATAGATTTTTTTTGTACTATATTGTACACTGTAGATCGCGTTAAATTCAGTTTTTTCTGAATTGCTTAATCTGTTGATCGACAGTCCAAATTTTAAATTTCTAACACGCGCCGGATGTTCCTAGCCATTCGAAAGCTTTTTGGGCGTCCAGATCGAGGCTCGTCGATGATTCTTTCTCGGCTCTCTATAAAAGCTCTGTACGATTTTCCACTTTGCGATTTTGACATGCAATTATCTTTATAAGCTTCTTTTAACATTTTAATTCTTTTCACACTGTTTTTTTTTTTAATTGCAAACAAATTTTATCGCGTAACGCTATTAGAGTAGTCGCTCCATCGGGCCGTGTCAAAAAACTGAAAAACACCCTTCGCGCGAAGTTAAATCCTGCCGCGCCTAATTATCGAAAAACAAAACCAAAAAAAGGACATATGCGGAAAGAGTTTGTCGACATTTTAAGACCTCTCCCGAATTTCTATTCTGAATAGGCACAAAATGAAAAAAAAACTCAATACTTCGTGGATGCACCATGTATATATATATAGGTGAATTCGATTTTTAATACAAACTCGCTGTACAATTTCACAGGGTATAAGAGAAATTAAACAGGAGCAACTGACGGTGGGAAGAACCCAAGTAGACGTTAAGAAAGTAAAGAAAATAAAAAAATATTATACGGGTGAAAATATAAATAAGCTTATTGTTTTTTGCCCAAATACATAAATATTCAATATTTTTTTGTTTCTTTGGTATATATTCTCCAAAAAACTAAATGTTATAACGTTTAGAATAATTTCTAAAATATATATATTTTTTTATTAAAATAATAGAACACAATACATACAGTTAAAATCAGCATTTTTAATAATTTTTAAGTTTTTAATTTAAAAAATTAGAAATTTACAATTGAAAATAAAATTTAATTCTAATTAAAATGTTTCAAATAAAGTGTAGACGTAGATTTTTTTTAAATTGAATAATTTTGTTTAAAGGAATTAAAAAAAAAACTGAAAATATGTACAATAGACATTTTTGTAATTCATTAAATTATTCTATATTTAAAAATATTTTCTATTTATTACTTTTTTCAATTTATACGCTGTAAATCTTTTAAGAAAGTATCATTAAATTATAAGCTTAAGGAATGTACATCAGGAATTTAATAAATGAGGAAGCTTCTTGAGCCTGGTTTCCGAAAAAAACGTTTTTGTTTTATCAGTTAAAATTTTTCATTGAACTATTGGACTTGATAAAAATAATATCGTTAAGAGCACCAAAATATTAGCGATGATTAAATAAAGATAAAATAACGAAGTTAAAATGTAGAATTACGCATTAGAGATAAATTTTTCTAAGAAAACTAGTATTTATAGATTTTATGAATGTTTTATAAGAAAATATCTATAAAAATATATTGAAACCTCTACTCTAATTTTCTCGAATATTGACAAGATATGTAGTTGTTATTGAAAGTTAGATGAGACCGGCGACGTATTATATTTTGGTCCTTAGAAATGCTAAAAGAAAACGATATTTTGATGAGTAAAAAGAAATGAATGTGTATGAAAGTATATGAAAAATCTATTACAACACCAATTTTCACACGCATGAGATCACATTTCAAAATAAAGCAGCTATTTCATTTTAAATCTATGCCCGTAAGAATAATTATTATAGAGGTGAAAAAAAGAATAGAATAATGCGCAAAAGAATGCCGATTAAAGCAAAGTAAAGTGAAATGAAATGGATGTTTGGATTGCAGGACGAACGTCGCTGGGACCACTTCTGAGGGACGAGAGAACGAACGGGAACTTAACGGACGGTGACGACGAGCTGCTGGAGTCACTGGTGAAAACAGCGACAAAGACACCGGCGACACGCACAACACCGAGGGAACGGAAACGTACGCGACACGCCGATCGTAAGTCTTGTAAGTGGATTCCCTGCACCATGCACCAGGGTACGCGCACCCCCTCCCCCCTCCGCCACCCTCTAGGGCGCCTCTAGAGAGCTCCGAACCTCGGGGTGGATTTGCATTAGCCCCTTCATTTTGCTCGTACCAACTCGGGGCGAACAAAGCGAGGGGAGGATGCAATTTGCCACGAATTCCGGATCTTTTACGGCGATCTTCTCATATCTCGACGTTTGCGGCATTTCCTTCAACAAATGAACTCGCTTTTTATTTACTCTCGCGGATTAGTTTTTAAAAGAAACTATACACACAGTCAGCTTTCAACTTTACCCATTAATCTTGTTTTGATTGGACTCTCAATTGAAATTAAATGTCGTGATTTATGTTTTGTAACACAGCAATTAAAAGAATATTCAAACATTCTCATTGCTCACTAGAATATAAGAATTAAAAATGTTGATTCGCTCATTGCTAATGATTTACAAGAAAATATAAAAATATTGTTAAAAAAAAATTCAATTCTTTATACATTTTATGAGGCATACATTTTTTTAAGTATAATTGTTTAGAGGTAGTTTTAAGCCCGATAACGGGATGCAAAAAATATTTTATAAATACAAGACTCTTTCATTTATATTTTCAATAATAATTTAATGTTCATAAGTCTAATTTCATTCATTACAAAGAGAAAAACATTTTTTTTATTTTAAATATTTTATATTCGATTCTGACCGCATATAATTCAATCCTGTGCTGGCAATTATATTTTCGCTCTGTAAATATGTCGTAATATTTTAAATTCAATTATAAAGTATATCGATAATATTTATTTTCTGTTTGCCTTGATTAAATTCGGTCAAAGCAAATTCTCATAAAAAGGCAGTTGAAGGAAATGACGCATTACGAGTCCGATTGGTGATCGAGCGAGTGGATCGGACCGAGTTCATGAAGAAGTTTCACCGCAAGAAAGAATTAATGATAATGTCGATAATAATAGTTATAATGAGGCTGAGAAGGAGGGAAGGGGTTTGTGCACCTGTCGACGGAATCGAAGACGACTCAAGGTGCCGCCTTTGAAGTCGAGATCGTCGCAGACGAATGTCGAACATGCCAGATAGCGAGCTCGTCGCCTGGTTACTTCTTGCACCTTATCTGCACAGTTCTATCTCTCTTTTCATTCTCTCTATCTTTCTACCTATATTACTGTATTTTATTAAGTTTACCGTATCCTAATGATTATTTTAGCCTTTACAGTATCACTCATATAATTGCACATGTGTTATGTAGGTATACCACAAACATATACATAGTTTCATGCTCTCAGTATTTAAAAAATAATTTATTATTATTATTTATTATTACCTTTATTTCGTGTTATACGTAAAATACAATGTGAATTGATTGTACAAATTTATTACAATCTAAACAAATGAATATAATTTTTATTTTTAATGTGTAAATGTTATGTGGAAGTTCATATTTTTATTCTAGACAGTTCTTTATACAATTTGAATTATTAAGAATGTAGATGAAGGTTATCCTGTATATAAAATTTTATTGCATTTATTTTTTTATATTTTTTGGTAGCAAATTTTATCTTCGTGTCTATTAGAACATACAAGTACTACAGTTATAAATCCATTCCTTATTATTCAACGACTTTTCTCATTATTTATAACAAAGTTTATACCCAAAGAATGTTAGTTCCTTACTTGTGTGTTTATTAATTTCTTACACTACTATTGATAGTAAACAATTCTCTTGTACAGATGGTCCTCTAATCCTTGACACTTTGCCGTTTTGTTATTTTTCAAAATTCACCTCCCCCCCCCATGTTCATTAATTTACGTTTATTCTTAATTGTTCTCGTTTTATTTAATGATTTATGTATATTTATTAAGGAATTTCATTTTTTTTAAGTTATAAGCAATAATACAGAGTCAAATTTTAATTTTGCTCTAATTAAAAATATTTTTGAGATATTCAATATACACAATTCTGTGAGTTTAAATTTTAACGACAAAAATTTTAATTTTACCAAATTCAATCGAAAAAAAAACATTAATTAATAACTAATCCGTACCATATGTATTATGTATTATAATATATATATATATATATATATATATATATATATATATATAATGCTTCTAGTAATATAAATTATTAAGAATATTGAGTTTAAATAAAACATTTTTTAATTAAATTAAGTAATTAATCTTTAATGTAAAAAAAAAATAATTCAAGTATAATCTGATCAATAACTAGGACAATAAAAAATAAATATTTTAAATAAATAGTACTATTAAAAAATATTTCTATTTGAAGCCACCTAGTCAGTTTGAAAAAGATGGTTAATATTAATTCATAGATATTTAACAAGAGTGCTTAATTTATTGTTAAAGTCTTTTTCTATAAAAAGAATAATTTTTTTTTTTATACAATTAGAATAAAATTATTTTGAGATTTAGGATAACAAATAAGCGTTTGTGAATAAAAATGCCATAAAATTCTGGATAATTTTAATGCTAGCATTTGTGGTATTATATTGCTAATTTAAAAAGGTTATCCGTATACATAAACCTTAATTTATTTATTAAAAAAATTAATAATATGCTAATTAAAAAAGTGTATTTGCCAATGCCATAATAAAGTAATAATTATTAAAGCATTAACTTAGCAAAAGCTTTAGGTCGTGATAGTTATTGGTATGGATAATTTGCTTTTTATTGTGATTTTATACTCAAAGTAGAACTGGTAATGGTCTACATAAAATTAAAGAATAAAAATATACGAATATTGAAAATTGAACCATTTAATAATTAAATTAAATTATTTAATTTTATTCTTTAAGAATACAATATACGATTGAAGAATATCAGGTAAGACATGAAGTTTCTAGCAACTAAAATATATATATGTATTTAATTTATACAAATATTATAATGCTTTCTATAATACCCATAATATAAAAAATTTATTTTATTTAATGTCATTAAAATTTAATACTTAAATTCGTATTTTCTATTTTGTTGATATATTAAATATTTCATTAATTGCTGCATTAAGTTTGTCTGTAAATATAATAAAATTTCAATAATAGAAACAGATATGAGGTACAGATAGAGATTACAACAAATTTGTTAATGCAACATTTAGAGCAATAATAATACCATAACATTTCTAACGATAAAATTTACAACTCAAATGTTGTAAATGCGTAATTTTTTATATACAAACCAAAAATGCTGTAGTATTGGCTTATAATTTAATGACATTTTTTGGTAAAGGCATAATATATAATAAAAATTTATCAAATATCCCTTTTTCTATCTTTCAATATTCCCTTATTCCACAGTACATATGTTTCAGAAAATTGAATTTGCGAGAGAAAAACTTGCTGTTGAATGGTACTTAAATTATCCGTGTTTTTAAATAATTTTAAATAAACAAAGTCTAGCATTTGTGATTATCCATCTAAAACAGAAAATCATTTGTATTAATGTTCATTCTTTGTATATTTTATTGAAATTACAAGGTGAAAATAAAAGAAAAAGCTCGTATCAATTTTATAGCAAGTATTCGATTTGCAATTTCAAATAATTGTCTGGGCAGTTTATTTTTGACCGCAAACACATACCACACACACTCTCCCGTAGAACTGTGAAGTTAAAAAAAAAAAGAAAAAAAAGGGGGTAGCATTCAGTTGGTGCGGGGTGCAGTGATGATCGCTACACCTACACAAATGGTGTTGGTTTTGCCGTTGAAACGGGATTTTCACAAGCCTGGACTCCCTGTCTTCCTCTTTCTCTCTCTTTTCTATGTCCTAAAAACAGTGAAGCGCTCACGCACGCGGGAGAACAACACCACACCGGAAGGGTATCGGCCTTGAGAGAGGGCCAGCGACCTTTGACCTGCTGATTTAAGGTTGGCTTTTAAAAGGGTTTGCCGTGCTTGCTTTTTTTCGTTTCTTTCCCTGATTTACGCATGATATTTTTCTAATAGCATGATCTTTTTCTTGCGTTCACCTTCGATTTGGCTCTTGTGCTTTTTCAACCTGAGCTTGTCGCCTTAAATGTATTTGTACTGTCTTTAACTCTAATCGTATCCTATAATGTTCCGTCGCACTTTATCTAAAAGTTGTTTGGACTTAGTAGATATTGATAAAAAATGTTTAAAATATCGAATAAGTTTAAGTACAGAATTTAGTTTTAAAATATAATGTAGTCATAATATCATAATAATTTCTATTTTAGTATTATAATACATTTTGTAAAAATGTAGATTAACCACATGTACTTTTATGTTTTTATGTACATTTTTCCGAAGATGTAGAATTATACATATTTTACAGACGTTTCATAAATACTCTCATATATAGAATATGAAAGTATTTAACGAAAAAAATTTTATAAATAAAAAAAACAAATTTGCTTCTTTTTTAAAAAACATTACATATATTTTATTTTTCAAAATAGTTCGAGCTTAGTAAAATATATTCATATTCTATAAATTCTTCGGTTCTTTTATTCGATTTAATTCGTTTCTATAAATCTTTTATAATCTCCATAATTTATTAAAATAAAAAATTCATACATTCGGTTTGTATTTTAAAAAAAAATTATTGAATATAACAGTAAATAAAAGAAAAATTATATAACTGAATTCCAAAAAAATATATGTGAAGTGAATTGCTTGTAAAATGAACTCAAAAATGCACGTACAATCAACATTTATTACTTATGCATCGTATTGTTGGGTCGCTACGTACATGTAGATATAAGTGAAATAATTCAGACAAAGAGAAAGAATAAAGGATAATCTCAAGATGACTTATTGCATGGTAGGACTCGCTTCATGGAGATTAAATTATTAACGGTTTAATGAACGATAATATATACACCACAAATTTTAATTTCAGATTCTCGCATTCAGTTGTTTTTTTCAATTTGACTCAATTATAAGAGATAAAAATAGAGTAATCGTTAATATTTATAATTGCGGTTGATTAATTCTATTTGTTGTATTGTATTAAGCTCAACTACTCATTCAAAGGTTATTTGTACAGACGTAATTTTTCTTCAGCCTGAATACACATACTTTGTATTCCAAAATAAATTGTAATAGTTTTCTGAAATTACGCAAAGAAGAGTATTTAAAATTTTAATTCTTTTTTATAATCTAATATATTCTAATTTTAATATTTTACCGTTTAATTAAATCATAAAATTACATTCGTTCTATATTAAATGGGTATTATGTATTATATCACCATTCCAAACTTTACAAATAAGTAATACAGTATTTCTATAATTTAAATAGGTAATGGATATACTTAAATTATTCTTTAAAAATACATATAATTACAAAAGAATTTTTATTTTATTAATTTTAGAATTATTTGATCAATTCGCTACTGTATCTATAATTATTTTTATTAATTAAAACTCGTGTGGTAAACTCATTGATTATGAATATTTGATTATGAATTAATTCCATTTAATCCTCTATTCGTTTCGATTGAATAAATTAAAACTGCATTATGAATTTAAAATTTCCTCTTTGAAATTAAAATATCTGTCTCTCCCAGAAAATATCAATAAATCTTCTAAATTTTTAATAATGGAATAAAACAAGATTTGTTCACAGACTGAAAATATCTACAGAAGGAGAGTAACAACATATTAAATGATGATCTACTTTTTTCTTCCATATATTTCTGTTATCAATATCAATCTAATAAATATAATTTGCTCATTTTACATTTATATGTTCATTTATATAAAAAAATATCTATTAGAACAAAGTATTGTAATTTGAATATATCTAATTATATACAAATTTTTAAATTTTTATAATAAAGTTTTAAATTAATTTAATAATTTATTTTTTAATATATTGTATTCGGAGGTCTCATTTTTTTAAATTAAATATTCATGGTATAATAAATTTAAATTAAATAATCAGTACATTATGAAAATGTATTTAAAAAAATATATTCAATTACACTTTGAACGAAATATTTTAATATATTTGAAATTATAATTAAATTTAAAATTTATTCGTCTTAATAAAATCAAAATGTTTATGATTAAACTCCAAACTACGTTTTCTTTGTTTCTTAATAATTCTATTCAAATATTTGGAGCTTTGTTTATTTATTTTTTTTAAATTTTACCTCACATAACAAAATTAAAATTTTTATACACCACCAAATTTTGTACCAAAATTTTTATAATGATTATACATTTACATTTTAGTTGAAAAATTGATTACTTATTTTTTTAAAAAAAAAAAAAGGAACAAAACAAAATTTTCCAAGTATCATATCAAAAAGATAATTCGACAGCAGTTAATCAAATATTATTAAACTATAAATTAAAAATTTTCTTCAGCTTAATAAAACTCAGTGTAAAAAAATATCTAAAAATACGGATCAAGATTATTAAAATTTAAAGATAAATTTCATATTTCTTAATTTATAAAACCTATACTTTCATGCATATTTCATAAGTAGAAATTAATAAAATGTAGAAATTGAATAGTTTATTGAATGTAGAAATTAAATTTAAGAAATATTTCATTAAAAGCTAAATCCTGAAAATGCTTGTTTAATTTGATGAAGATAAACCAATAATTTTCCAATAATAAGGAATGTTTATTTTAAATTATTTTCTGTATTACAGTATGGATTTTCATAATAAAAATTTATTCTTATTTATATAATAAATGTGCATATTTTTTTCATTGAATAGTTTTTAGCATTTTTTTGAAAAACGATAATTTTTATTCTATTGAATCACAAAAAGATCACTTATAATTATTATATTGCACTTATAAAATATACTGGTAGATACTTGTAATGAATTAGAATATAATCTAATTAAACTGAACGCATAACATAATAGTTAGAATTTTAAACTGCATGATACTATGAAATGAAAATATGCATGAGTAGATAATTTGATTTTAACAAAAAATATGTAAACCTAAAACAATTCCTGAATGATAGCAAAGATATCATTTATAAATTGACAAATTTTAATTTTTTCAAAAGTAAGACACCTTACAAAATAATTATCATGAATGTTTAGTGAAATATCGATACATTATCGATTATTTGATGAATTGCATGCGTACATATAAATTGTATTGACATTATTCATCTAAATTAACAATAAAAAAGTCACGTTTCACATTCAAAAATATCATGTGTATAATGATTAATAGCATTGTGTATTATGCGATGTAACTTTGGTAGTTGTACGAGGAGTACAATCGAGAAAACTGTTTGCATGTAGATTTGTCGGAGATGGGGCAATGAAAATCAGTGAATATCATCTGTCAAACGAAATGTTTTTGTTTTTTCTTGATTGTTACAGTGCGTAGAACACTGAAGAATGGTCTCTCGGAAGAGGAGAAGAAGCACATCGCCGCCTACATAAAGGGCTACTGACTGTGATAAGAAAAAGAAGAAGAAGAAGAAGAAGAAGAAGAAGAAGAAGATAACGAGGAAGAAAAGCAGGAAGATGACGAATTGAAGGATGGAGAACGCAGCCGATGACCCTGTGACCTAACTTTCCTCGTAGGCAGGTTTTTCTTCTCTCTCTCGCACCGAATGTAACGACGTCAGCGTCAGGAGGAAAATTTGACGCGTACGAGGAAGAAAGAAATTTAAGATTCCGGACGGAGATTCGACGTTTTCTCTCTCCCCTTACTATAATTACGTCTATTTTAATCGAATCGCTCTGTATTTTTCTTTTCCTTTTGTTATTGTTGTTTATTTCTTTCTTTTGTTCTTTATATGTTACCGTAATTATTTGGCGTCGTCGTTTTTGTTCTTATTTTTGCTTCTTCGTTTGAAAGAAATGAATTAAGAAATTGTACGTCATATCTTTCGCAGCGACGCGAAAATCCTGCTCAGTATGGTTTATCACTAATTTCAAATTGAATGATTATAAAAATTTGGGGTATTTTCAATTTGACGCGGTAAAACAAGGAATCTAGAATGAGTGGATGACTCATGTTGATCAGCGATAGTTTCAAAAATGAAAAATTCATCTTGCGCCTCGAAATTCATTAAATAACGAAAACCGAACGCTACTAGATTATTATTTCTTTTATTAGTTACTAGCTGACGATATTGCGATCAGTATTAAAAATATTTAAAATACGAACATTATTGAATGATTTTTAAATGGTTACTGCAGTGGCTAACCCATGGTAACTATTGTTCATAATAGCTCGTGCTGTTTAATATACACGTGTTTAATTTAAAACTATATAAAATGACTTTTGAAAGTATGTAGCTAGTGAATCCATAGTTTTAAACGGTGTTGAACTAGTATTTTCAGCAAAAATAGAGATAATCGCTGCGAAAAGAGAGAAACAATATAATAGTCACTAGTTAAAAAAACGAAAAAAGGTAAATAAATGTGAACTTCGAATATAGTTACTATTGTGAAAACCAAATAGTGTTGCACGATTTCTCTAAAATCACTTTAGCGCGATCGTTCAGGTGTTATTAATATCGTATGTGTATAATTGTTTTATTTTTTTGTATGTTCAGAAATGAATCAATTGATGAAACATTTGATGAGAAAAAAATAATAAAAAATATTAAAGTAAGATATGATATCTACCGTAAATAAATTATTGTAACGACTAGTCTTACGTTAGCCTTGCAATTATACCGTTCGATCGTTGTTTAAGCAATAAGAAAATGGACGGATAAAAGAATTAAAGTTAGATCTTTTACGTGCATTCACAATGTGATCATCAGACTGTGCATTATATTAAATATACAGTATATATATACATATACATATATTGGACGAGTTCAATGTTAAATCGAAGCCTTACGAAAAGTTTTTACGGGTTTTCTACACTCACAGAACAATGAAGTACATTGAAATTGTTGAATAACCAAAAAAAAAATTTTTTTTAGATCATACTTTTTTACATACATGTATATTATGCAAATTGCATACTAAAAACAAAAAATGAATATAATGAAATTCTTTAGAATCTGACAAAAAAACGTTTTAAAAGAATTTTTTATCTGATATTGTCTTTTTCAAAACGTAAAGATTATTATAATGTAATATAAAAACAATATATTTTAATAAATAGAAAAAAAAACTTTTAAAATCGATAAAATGACATATTTTTGTATGCAATTTCACAAAATGAAATTGTACATGATCAATTTAATATCATCATTCGATAATCAAAAATTTATAATAAAAAAAACAAATTTTATAAACATGATTGATGTAAAATAAAAATAAATTTTTGGCCAGTATAAAATATTTATGGCGATCTCCCGTACACCCTTCACTTTATTATTTTATTGAATGAAATATATACACATACATATGTGATCAAAAAATGAAAACATGCCCTTTTTTAATCAATTCACGCAATTTTTCTTTTCATCTTACCAATAAATAATAAATAAATAAATAAATAAATAAATAAATAAATAAATAAATAAGCGTACACATACATGCACATAAATGGATGTTTGGCTTCGTATATGTACACATATGTGTATACATATTTATGCATGTATTAATAGAATAGGCGTGCCTCGTCCCCGTAAGTAGAAAGAAAAAATTATAATATTGCGCTAATAAGAATAATCAAAGACATTAATCATGAATTGTAGAGAATTTCGATAAATAAAAGTTAATTGATTTTTCAATCGAGTGAAAAGGCATGTAGTGGCTTTAAATATTGAAATCGCGCACACACACTGCTGTAGCCGAGTCAGCAGCTAAAGTGGAGCGAAAAAGAAGAATATCATTCGTGCGATTTAGTAAGTTGGTTGTAGAAATAAAATGTTGTGCAACATTACAAAAAAGTGATCGATACAATAAAGAACTGAAAATATGTGTATTGATATCTGTGTATTTATTAACACTCATAGTTCTTGCTCCTTCATCTTACATCATTCAATATAGTAATATGTTATACCAGTATTATTTATTTAATAACTCATACAAAATATTTAATTACGAAAATATTGTTCTAAATATTTCCTTTAACTTCCAATTGCTCAATCTAAGCTTACAATAATTT
The DNA here is from genome assembly GCA_018907245.1 of Eupristina koningsbergeri. Taxonomy (NCBI): domain Eukaryota; kingdom Metazoa; phylum Arthropoda; class Insecta; order Hymenoptera; family Agaonidae; genus Eupristina; species Eupristina koningsbergeri. The sequence goes on from JACCHV010000041.1 coordinate 738,669, forward strand.
TTAGAAGCATAAATGTAAAAATGCAAAAATTGAGAAATAAAACTAGATGTTCAATTTTTTTTTATTTTATTTAATTACTACAGTTTGTATTTTTTTTTTTTTTTAATTTTAAAACTAATATATTATTACGCTCTTGGAGTAACAAATTCCAGGTATCAAAAAAATAAATACATGCTTATAATAACTACATGAAAGTACGTTGATTAAGTAGATAATGGAAGGCTCTAACAAAATAAATAAACCTAATGTTAATATAAATTAAATACGTTTATGATTATTTATTTATTGAACAAGGAAAGATCATAAATAAAGATTAAACACTTTTTATAACAAAATGTGCTAGAGATGCACGATTTATTTAACCTTCGTCCAGCTTTAACAACATACAATATAATGTGGTAATAAAAACGCATAATTTTACATCAATAATGCTAGCAACGAGAGTGATTTCAATTCTTTTTTCAACTTCTTTCAATTGATTATTTTTTAATAAAATCACACTTTCAAGATCGATTCACCATTGACTCACTGACATTCATATATTTAATTTCCACCTTTTATCGTTATATTTTTATATACTAAGTGCAAAGAATCGAAGAACAATTTTCAAAGAAGCACTGAGGCAAAACGTAATTTCTAAGAGAAAAATGCAACAATTATATAATATATGTTTATATATATAAATATATGTTTGTGTGTATATATTTATTTATGCATATATAATAAATCTTCATTGTTAAATAAACAAAATTCTTTACGTAAAAAACATTATTAATCTTAATCAAACAAACTATCAATAAAAGTTATATAATATAAAAATTTGACGCTAAACATTGCCATTAGATTTATAAAATTTCCATACTCTCAAAAATTTGAAAAGTCTCATGAAAACGACTTTGTATTTGAATATACATAAAAATGAAAACCAAAAAATACATCGCGAAAAATCCTTAAAGTAAACGTTACACATATGTCATAACATCTCGCACGATAAACACTCCCGAATTTGCAATAGATTTGTTTTTTATTTATCTTCACATTTTAAATCGCCCTTCGTTATACATATATTCGAGTAAAAAATCCATTCGCACCTATTTTCGCATTCTCTCTTAGTTATAGTTCTGTCTCACTCTCACATACGACATAGATGATGCTTGGGGTCACTTTACACTTGGAGAATCGGGATCACGGTGCACGCGAATATGTGTCTCTGTGAATGTTCACGTGAGTGTATGCGTGTTGTTGCCTGTGTACATGTGCTCGAGTACAAGTTTTTTTATTCGTGCCTGTATTATATTCCTTTTTTCTCCTTGTCTGGTGCAAGAGCGTATCGTCGGAATGTCGCTTCACAAAAAGAAGATTCAGGTTATTCGATTTCCGACGCTTTCTTCTATCCTCCAGTTTTCTTTTTTTATAATTCCAACGTTTTATAGTGATTCTTCATTTATCGTGGCTGCTTTATGCTTAAATATCTGTGCTGAATATCGGTGACCTGCAACTCTGCAGTCCACTTGCTCTTAATCTTTTATTTATTTCTGTAAGTTCAAAATAATAGTACATCCTCAGACTTGAAAAAATTCATGATCGCTCGTGTTAAAAGCTTGGTGATTATGCGGGATGGAGATTATGAATTCTTTTACTACCAATTCATTATTATTAAGAAATTATAGAAGAAGTCTTTTGAAAATAATGATTAATTTTTACATTGTGAATTTAGAGTGTCGGTAAGTTATCATGAATGAAATTTTCAAATACTGTCAAAATGCGTTCATAATGTTTGTCATTGAATTCGCAAATTTACATTAGCTAATTGATTGATGCATGCATACACATTTTGATGATTTAAACAATGATTTACAATAAAAGTATCGCACAAATTTTTCTGAATTCGACATCCTGAACTCACTCCATTCTACTGTACTCCAGGAGGAAAAGCCGTCCCAATGAACCTGTGATTACGCTCACTAAAACTACGATAAATTAGTAGTGGAAAATCATCTGTCAGTAGATAAGAGAAAAAGAAGAAAAAAGAGGAGAAATACAAGGTATTATTGGTCTATTAATTTAATAAGATAACTATCGAGTTTTCTACGGTCGCTTCCGTTAGACGTGTACTGGTGGGGGCGTGTCTACGTTGAGCTTGTGCGTGCATCCATGTGTGTGCGCGCGCGCAAGCGTGTTCGTGTGTGTGCGAGTGCGTGTGAACGTGGTTGGATGATTTAGGCGAAAAGAGTTTTTCACAGTTCGTCATGTTTGGGTCCGCTGAACTCGTCATGGGAGATGTAGCCGTTCTTGTCCTTGTCCTCGTGTTGGAAAATTTCCTCGACGAGTTTGTCCTGGTCAGCCAGCATTTTCTTCATTTCCTCGCTCTCACCGGCACCGGACTGCTCAGCCTCCAACATTTGCTTCCTCAAGTATTCACTGACCTGTAACAAGATTAAAAGAAGCACTTTTACGAGTGAGATCAAACTCAAAGTTTAACGTGTTTGAAATCGTCTGTCTGAGAATCTCATACATCAAAATCTCTAAAAATTCTTATTCCATCATACTCGAACACCATAATATAAATATAATATAATATAATGTAGTTAGACTATACGACAAACAAAGTTTTACAATCAATCATACTCAATTTCAAAAAGAAGTTTTACGTGCAATAGTTACCTTCAATAGTGCATAATAACTACTATACATCAGTTATTTTATAGTCACATGCATTATTATTATTAATAATAATGATTCCTTTAGTTCATCCTTAATCATCAAATATAAATTTAATTATCTGTTGTTTTTTTAAATACACCATTTTATTCAGAATATTAATTAGGTTATTTTGTATAAAGCTATATTTTATATATATATTACTAAAAAAATTTCAAATTGATTATACATATATGATAATGTAATGTGTATATACTTTAAGGAACATAATTATAATAAATTTAAAATATTTTAATAATTATCAATTTTTTAAGGATATATATATCCTTTATATTACTTGTAATAGATAATAATTTATATTAAATCATTCTAAACAATAAATGAAAAATTAAAAATAAAATAAAATATACAATATTTTACCAATTATTACTTTTTTTATGAATCGAAATAATAAATAAATACCTTAATAAAACTTTCATAAATTTAAAATATAAGATTTCTTAGGATAATACGTATTTATTTTTATTATACTTTCTTAAATTTCAACTTTTCTTTACCTTTAACAATATGAAACCTTATCTTTAAAAATTTCAATCTGAACTAAATAATTTTCTTAATTAAAAGCAAAAAATAATATATATTTTTATCTTCTTATTTCCTACACTTATGATTAGTTATGTTACAGCTTTTACTATTTTTTTTATTAATTAAGATACTTAATTATTTATCTATTTCAAATATATTTTTTAATTTGTGAAACAATAGTATATAAAATAATTAGTCGCACGCTAAGCTTATTGATTTTTTTATAAAAGCATCGTTCTTTTTCTGCTGATATTTTTCAAGGGTCAATGTAGAACATCTTTTGTATTAGTTATTCTTAACTAATTTCTGATAAATAGTAGTTAAATTTTATATATAATTGATATAAATTTCTAAATTTTGTACAATGTTACTGGCATGCAATTACAGAAGTAATCATCTACGATAAATTGTTAGTAATATTTTACAAAAATTATTTCAAGTACTTGAAAATTTTTAAATATTTAACATATAAAAGATGTTTGCATATCATATAAAGCCGACACCGGGTGACCCCAGAAAAAATAAATTAAAAAAAGAACGATTCTTGCCATTGTTCTCACCTCCTCGCGAGATAATTGATTGTCCTTGTCAGCATCAATTTCTTTGAATACATTGGCATTCGGGGGTGAATCGCTGATATTGATCAATTCAACATCGAAGTGCAAAGTTGCTCCTGTAAATTATTTCAAAATATATAAATACCTTGAATTTTACTTCTATATTAAATTATTAATTTTAAATTTAAAAAGTATAAATTTTTTTTGCTTGTATATTTTGTGTATTTTTAAATTTTTAAATTATTTAAATTTGATAAAGTAATATAAATAATTTTTTTTTTTTTTTTATATATACAATCCATACATTTAATTCAACACTTTCAAAATTAAATTAATATTTCCGTTTTGTAAAGTATTAATTAAAATTTTTAAGTTGTCATAACTTATTACAAACTGTAGATTATAATTAGTAAAGCATAAAAATTAACGTTTGGCATTTCCTATTTATTAAATTTTATCGTTATTTTATCTTAAAATTATATGCATAAATTTAGTTCATAATATAATCAATAAAAATGACATAGCAAAAAATTTTTTTTAATATTATAGTCACGATGGTATTTATTCAAATAATAGTATTTCACTTTATTTAATATAAATAGAAAAAGTAATACTGTAAAATAGTATTATTCGTATTAAAAATATAATACAGTAATATTATTTTCAATATTATTTACACTAAACTATTTTGAATTTGAAAAAATGAAATTAATCATTAATTTTTTAATTTTTCTAATTTCTTTACTTTTTTCAAATTTAATTATTTATAAAATAAAAATTCATTATGTTACAATATTATCTCAATTATGATAACAGTAATTATAAGACGATATATGTTATTTTAAATGAATTTTATACTAAATGTTAAATTTCGAGTATGTATTATATAATTATTTTCGTACGTAATATCAATAGTAATTTAAAGCTTAAAGTTATCAAATAACCCGTCAAATTAAATATTAAAAATACACAATTTTTTAAATGAGTTTCTAATCTTTTTTTTTCAAGTACTATAATTACAAATATGTATTCAATTCAAGTAGTGAATATATAAATTTGAAGAAGTGAATGAACTTATGAAAATGTATTTTGAAACTCAGAGTGCATGTGGGTAGAAGAACAAAAGTTAATACTTAATATTAAAAAAGATATTTTAAAACTTTTAAGGAAAATTTATTGACATAATAAAATTTCATAAAGATTTGACTATCTTAAAATAAATTTTGCATAATAATTCTACATGTTTTATATGATTTTATGACACTATCATTTTGATTGCGTTATTAGTTTTCATTTTATGAAATAAGAAAATTAGAATCAAGAAATACAGCTTCAAATACATAAATATTTTATATAATTTTCTAGACTTTGTTTTAAATCCGATAAGACTTAAATTAGAGTTCATAGGAATAAAAAGAAATATTCAGTTATTCCTGAGATTGAAATTTAAAAATGAGTTTTTACATATGTAGAAAATAGATAATGAGCTTCAATTAACATTTTTGTGCATCAATGTATGTGAGTTATTTTAATCGGATAGAAATATCAATGGAAAATGATAGTGGCATCTAAAACTTGTTATTTTTCATTTAACTCAACAAATTTTAATAAATCTTGTTTGAAAAAACAAAATTGCATTTAAAAGCTTTGTAAAAGCTCCTAATCAATGGTATTATATTGTTCAAATTTATTTTTTCAGTATGATCATAATACACATATAATAATAAAATAATATTATAAAAGAAGCTATTATTATTAATACTTTTAACGTTTTTTTAATTAATTCAATACACAATATTAAAGAAGTAATTAAATTATAAGATTTTTTTATTCTTACTTTTATTTCACATGTAATAATTTATTTCAAATATATTAACCAATATTTTTATAGATTTTGATCGGCAAATTAAATTCATATTTCAATTAGTTTTAAAAAACTGCATTTATTATTATACTTAAAATTATTATTATATTTAAATTAGTATGCAGAAAAGCATATGGATTTAGAATTCAATCAACTCTAAATAAATAAAATATCGACCACATTTTGTTTATATGTGTATGAAGTACAAAATTAATTCATTCATTCATTTTGTATAATTGAAACATATTTTGAATACTTTCCTTATGTAGCATATATTACAGTATAATGATAAAATTATTGTAAAAACTATAAATTACTATTTTCAACATTTGTAATGATTCTATTATAATAATTTAAATTATTTTTCATTTACAAACTTTTGTTCGTATTATAATAATGAATTCGTATAAAATCAAAACAAAATCTGTTGGTAAACCCATCATAATTATCAGAAAATGTAACATTATAGAACCAAAAATATCATGGCACTAGTTCGGTAACAATAAAAAATAATAAAAATAACCAAACAATATATATATAACAATATACGTTTCATTTTTTCTAAACAAAAAGTATTGTATCATACCAATTAGCTCGTTTTTTTTTCTCATTTTATTTCATACTTTTCCTTTTTAATTTTCAGTTTTTTTTTCATTCCCATACAGGTTGATATTGCGTATAATGGTATGTGCCAATATTGATATTTATCAATACTATTTATTTATTTAACATTACATAAGTATTTTTTTACAATCATAAAAGAAATATTTTGTTCTCATACCTGTAATCATTATTGTTTTTTTTGCAATTTGTAACATATTTCATTTATTGCATCTACATAGCTACAATTATGAAATATGATTTTGTTTTATTTTTTTTTTTTTTTTTTTTTTTTTTTTTTGAACTCTACTTTTCAAATCAACTGAATTCTTCACACAAAAATATATTAATGATCAAATACGACACAATTTAAAACGGTAAAATGTTGGAGTGCGGAGGACGAGCTACTGTTGAATAATTTTTTGACCGAATTACAATTGAATTTTCTCGAATGCCTTTAATAATTAAAAATATTCATGAGCACTGAAGTACGGTATAGAATATCGTGTACGTTTCTAGTTTTTCCTCTCGACATTGTCTAGGATATGCGAGGAATCCATTAATTGCGTAGGCGGCCGTCACGTTTCAGGTAAAGCGGTTGGACCCCAGAACTAATGAAATATAGTATGCTTAATCGTTCGACATTTAATTGTGAGATTAATATACTGTGACTATGTGCCAGTCTGATAAGTATACAGGTATCTGTTGATATAAATATTTTAGGAAGCATACAAATATAAGATCATGAGACAAAATTATTCAGCTGAAGTGGTCGCTACTTAGATGCACTACTAAAAGCTTTGGCAGCTGAGAAAAGCTTGATTTTCTTTACTTTACTTTATTTAATTTATATTATTTCTTAAACAAATAATAAAGTATCCATTTTTATACGTATCTCTTTTATTGTTACATTCAACAAAATTTGTTAATATTACTGATACTCTTTTGATAAAATATTAAAATCGCGTTAGCCATTGCAATCATTTCCTATTATTTTAATATCCTAATGAATATATATATGGTTCATCCACGAAGTACCGAGTATTTTTATTCATTTTGCGCCTATTCGTCGAGGGGTTTTAAAATGTCGACAAACTCTTTTGGCATTTATCCCTTTTTTTTGTTTGTTTTTTCGATAATTAAGTGTGGCAGGATTTTACTTCGCGCGAAGGGTGTTTTTCAGTTTTTTTGACACGGTCCTTTGGGGTGACGTTACGCGATAAAATTTTCTTTATTTACTTGATTTCCTTTATTAATTATTTAAATTAGTCTTCTATATATAATTTTTATACGCATAATTTATTTGTAATGGAGATCAAAGTATCACATGCATTGATTGTTTAATGAAGGAGTTATGGATTTGCTATCCAAATTCTATTCTGTGCGAGTTAGAAGGCATATAACTTCACGTTACCAAACGCTCTCGAATACAAAACATGGATCAATGTACGGATATGATTGAGCAATTGAGAACTTAGAGCAACAATCAATAGGTAATGAAATTATTATATAACTTAGTTATGTAAAGGGTATAGTAGATCAGTTTCAATTGTTTCACCTTACTCGGGAAACTAATATGAAATATATTGTATTCTTTAAACAATTTTTAGAATAATTACTATATGAATTTTATGTATACACATATCCTAACATTTTTAATGGGCTTCAACAACTTTCTCCTAAAAATTTTGCAATTATGAATAAACATTATAAACTGCAAGAAATAATTATGTTTTCTTAATGATTATGTTTTATATAAGAAAGAGATAATTAATACTAAATTATAAACAAGAACAGTATTGTTTCGATAAACTTCGCGCAATATATGAAAAAATTTAAAAAATTAAATTAACTGATCATCAATTATTTTTAAATTCAACATTATTAATATATTTAAATGTAATTAGAGGAAGATATACAATAATTAAAATTTTTCTTTCTAATTCATGCGACAATTTAATTCGAAAAGTTCGTAAGACTATTAAAAGTTGGCTGGTATACTAATGATAATTTTACTAAATAAAAGTCCATTAAAGTTTACTCCTGGACACTGCCACCACATATGCAAAAAACCTTTGGTTCATCAGCTTATACATTATTCCCGTAATCTTTTTTAAGCCCCGGAACTTTTGAATTGGCTTTTATATTCATAAACAAGCTCGAATCACTATGGCAACAATTTAAAATAGATGCAATTGCATAATCCGAAACGAAGAGAATGAATTCGCCGATTCCTCTTTATCTCGGCGGCTGCACTTTATGACGGCGCGAATGTGGCGATTGCGGATTCTGATTTTGAATTCGGGAATACGGGTGCAGATGCGGGAAAACGTGTCAGGCGTAATTATCCCCCCCCTTCCCCCGCTTTTCCGATTGAGTTAAATTTTTGCGGAAATGAATCTGTGCGCAGCCCTGGCGCCTCAAATCCAAGGCTGACAGCTCGTGGCTGTTTTCGATAATTTGACATTTCGATCGAGTCGTTTCGTCATTCTCCTTGTATTCATCTATGGTTAATTAAAACAGATTAATTTTCAACTCTTTCACAGAAATACTCGTTCTTCTTTACTGCTTTTTCATTTACGTGTTCGTAACAAACGCGACATTTCCAATTATTTTCTAAAAAAAGACATTGAGAAGTGGGAAAGATTTAATTCAATTCTTGATTACCCTCATATTATCTGTTTAAAAAATTTGAAGCGTGAATAACGTTAGAAAGTTTTAATTATTTAAATACCATTTGAAGTTTTACCACTTGAATATTATATTTATCAGATACATAAATTTAATTAATTTTAAATGAAAATATAATATGATTGTTTTTATAATACCTTCTTTAAATAAAATGTACTATGAGATTAATTTCAACGAATATCACAAGAAAATTTTTGCTATTTATTCAATTTCTATTCAAAATATAAAAATGAATATTATAATAATTCAAAAAAATGTCAATAAATGCATATTATTTAACATTAAGAATTATTTAACCATTTTTTAAATTTTTATTCATTAATAAAAATTGAATTCAAATATATATAAACTACACCAATATACATGCTTATCAAAAATCTAATTATAATCAATATAATTACACTTTGAGTGATGTAAAAATATAAATTTTTATAAACATATAACATAGAAAAGAAATGTATTTTTTATTGTACTTTAAACTCGCATCTTTTATATTGATTTAAAAATTATTATTCCAATTTTTATTTCAGACACGGGTCACTCATTATTAATAAAATAAAAATGAAAAGGTAGCGACATATACTGTATCTATTTATTATATAATTAAATCATTAAATATAAATATTTTAATATTCGTAGTATAAAAATTCCAGAGTTTTTATCTCCAAAGTTTATAAGTATTTTCATAAAAAATACTTTTAACAACATCTACTAGATTCATTATTTACTGAGTGAAAGTTGAACTGACAAAAAGATACAAAGTTTTTTTTTGCGCTATTGCAATAAGCATAAGCAAGTATTATTACCTCCTGGAATGACATTTCCAGCTCCACGATCACCGTATCCGAGTTCTGGTGGGATGGTGAGTTTCCTTTTTTCTGACACACACATGTCGAGAAGTCCTTGGTCCCAGCCCTTGATTACTTGACCGACGCCTAGTTGGAATGTGAAAGGTGAATCCCTGTCCAAGCTACAACAAAAAAAATATTCTTTAGTCATGCAATTAAATCTGGGTAATGCTAAAATACTTTTAATTACTGTTTAAAAAAAAAAAAAATAAAAAATTTATAGTTACTCGAATATTTTTCAAAGAATCCATTTTGCTTTTTTATGGAATAATTATGTTAAAAATGATTTTAAGAGGGTGCTACTTTGTATTAATTATAAAAATAACGGGGGAAAATAATTTAATTTGATACTTTAAATAATTCTAATAATAATATTCTTTCTAATTATTATTTTAATTATTTTCTATTTAGAAATTATGATAGTAGAGAAACACTAATGCTAGATGGTTCACAAGATCAAATTGGTGCGAAATCGAAATATACTGATCTATGTAGTGCGAACCAAATTATACTAACAATAACTTAATTTTAACAGCTGATGATTCCATAATAAAGGTATTTGAAAAGATATAATAAAATTTGAGAGGGAAAAACATAGTTTTCACGTGGTTCTATTATATTTTTAAAACTATAATTATAAAGTTTAATAAAAAAAATCCGTAATTGTCGAACGCTTCAACACCTTTGACAGAAATATATAAATAATTTAAATGGCGATACCAAAAATGAATTCTTAATTCGTTAATTAATTAAATTTATAGTATTTCTTATTCTCTGTTATTAATTATACTACAATTTAATGAAACAACCAAGTTGAATGTAAACAGGTCTATACCGAAGCAGTGAAAACTAATCGTACGATTTTGGCGTACAAACTTGTTCTAGACGATCGCGATAACGACTGAATAGAATTCTGTCCCCTCAGTCTTCCACCCTCCACCCTGCATACCACCACCCCTGCGCATTTTAATTATTTCATTATCCCTAGTTTACAAGTGTTACAAATCTTGTTGGCTTGTTTATAGTTTCTTCATAGCCGCTACTTGTTAATAGATTTAGTAAGTAATACTTTCCTTTTTCGTATCGAGACACACCATTTATGTCCGTCTGTAAATATACGTACGTGACACTTTCAGATTTTGCCGCATTGCGGTTACTTTGATCTATTGTTTCTTTATTAAATTATAATATTTGATGAATGTGTATTTTGTTTATGACTTACGCTGAGATGTTTGTTAACGAAATTTCTTAATTTATGATTAAAAGCGTTAATTTTTTATACTTGATTGAATAATAATTTCACAATTTAGTAGATTAAGAATGAATTTCTTTGTTTATTATTATTAATTTAAATTTAATAATTAATAGCTATTTTCAATTTAAAAAATACAAGTATTCATAATAGACTCACATTTTTATCTGAAAATTATGCAAATAATTTATTGAAAATTGTAACTTTAATTCGAAAAATTCAAAAATTATCCTTAATTTCTATTCTAGGTTTTCTATAATTTATGTGTTTAAAAAGATTTTAATTCAATTAAAATGATTTTATTTAAAAAATCATAAATATCTAGTGTATTCTGTTTTACTAAATTATATATGAAATAAATTAGTATTAAATGAATATTCTGCTGATATGATTCTATTGGAAAATGAATGTCCATATTTACGAATTAAATTGTACGATTCAATTTAAAATTATTCTATGCAGTTAAAATAGAAATAATAAAAATTAGTTTAACAAGAAAAAAATTAAAGATGTATAAATAGTGATTTTCATAATGACTTAAATTCTTAGACAATTTTTATAATGTTAATCAAATATAATTTTTAATATGTCCTAATTTCTGTAATAGAAGGACTGAATAATCGATAGTAACACGTAAATATATTATAACCTAACATCTCATACAGATAATGTTATACCAAAATTACTTTATACATTTATTCAATATGTCTAATGAAAATATTAAAATAATTTAAAAATTTGATTTATTTTTTATTATATACACTAATTTAAGTAATAAATTAATTACATAATAAAAAATAATTCATATTAATGATATCTTTAAGATTCGTTCTTTATTCTATATTCAAATTGAAATTATTTAAAATACTTTACTGTCTGTTCGATTATAGTATATTTTTAAATTTTATTTGAAAAGAATAACACAGAAGTAATCTTACAATTTTTATATATGCTGTGTCGTCTGTTATTTTATTTTCTACTATATTAACTATATTTCTATATTATTCTCAAAAATCTTTGATATATCAAAGCTCAATATTTGGTACTTGGTATTGTACTCTTCATGTTTTTCAATAAGTTATTAGAAAAAAAATTAAACTTTTTTAAAACCAGGTCTATGTGAATGAAAAGCTGTTATTATATACAATAATTAAAAGATTATCGTTAAAATTGATGAAAAATATATATTTAGAAATCTGAATAAAGATTTTTATTTTTGTATTTTTGTACTTCACATTAAAAGTATAATTTTATGCTTTCAACTTCAAATCACATAATCAAAAGTTATACATTTATTTATTAACATTTTATATTTAACACAAAATAAATGAAATAATGTAAAGGATATTTGATTAAAAAAATATTATAGTATAATATTATACAGAATTACAAAATCACTGAAGTAAATTCAAAATGAAAAATTTAATGAATTAAAATTTATTTAAACTTTGATTTAAACGGGAACAATATAATCCTGAATACGAGAAAATATATCGCAACAATTTAAATAATAATGTATTTTATGTCGTTTTTTAAAAATTGAATCCCTTCCCGTAAATCCGGCAATCAAAATAGAAGTTTTAAGAGAGGATACAAATCCAAAAATATCTTATGCTATCCAAACCGCAAGGAAATGTTAAGACGGGAAAGAATATGTAAAGTGTGGACATTCCTTGGAGACGTTGAAACCCCTTTTCTTTTCTTTTTTGTAAAGGAAAGAATGACAAAAGAAAATGCGTTTCATCAAAGACTTTTCACTTCTCTGGGGGCTTGTTCGTGTCGCACTCGGGGCTTTTTTTTTTGAATATTTGAAATCGTTTTTACGACGTTACACTTCAAACGATTGTTTGCTTACTGTCCTTATAAACAATGGTCTTGTTCTGCGCTTGTAGACTTTAGCTCAAGGACTAAAGCTAATTGGGCCTCCGTTTTACAATTATTGCTTTCTTTTTATTATCTACGTGTATCGTTAACAAATTTGGTTGTGAGTTTTTTTAACTTGCAAAGGATTTACGAGCAGAACATAGTAATTATTGTTTTTGCATTTTTATTTTTCGAGCTTATTCCAGATTACATTTTTAATTAATTCATAAGAATTTCTTTTAATTGATTCTATTTTTAGTTCAAATAATTATTATTATTGAATTCAGGTATAATTTTAATATTATTCTCTAATGATATAAATTATGACTTTTCAAATAGATCAACATCAATTTGTAAGATTTGTATTACATGTAAATATTCTATTTAATTTTGAATATATGAGAAATATTTGAATTGAAGGTATAAAAAATATGAAAGTAAACAGGATTTGAATATTCAAATAGCTGAGGAACTTATTATATTAATCATATTTTTTAAATTTGAAATATACATATATATTTATACAACAAATACAGAACGTAGATAGTGTAAATAATAATTTGTGAAATAATTGTCATATAATAATAAGTTATACTAAGAATTCAGATACTGAATGAATAGTTAACTAGATAATAAACGCATTTTTATAATTTTATAATTTTATAAATATACAGTCATGATGATCTGGTATTAAAAATATTGATTATACCAATGCACCTATGTATATGTTATAATGTATAAATAGTCATTATTAAAATATAAATTTTTCTTGTATTATGCACTAACCTAGAAATAAAAATATTTATGTATTAATATAATATAATATAATAGTTATTATATAATAGTATTAATAAAATAGTTATTTTATAATTATATATTTATGTAGTTAATGAATTTATTAATTGTAAAATAAATGATTAAAGCTCACTGATTATTTATTGTATTGATGGGATGATGGTTAAATTGTGATATTAATTTTCTTTAATTATTGTTGACAAATTGTGAACATATGGTTCATCGGCTCCATATCACTTGTAAGTAGACGGATGTCTTGATGATATACGAGGCGCTGATACTCATGAATTAAATGAATATAAAATGAAGAGAAAATGATATACGTATTTAAGCAGTCGTAATTATATATATATTCTTTGATAATTGAATCGTGAATTTTTCTCAGGATCTGTTCTACCCTAGCCGAAACGGTAAAAGCGTTTCGACCTTTGTAAGGTTCGGAAATAAAGTCAATATGATAACGTGAATTAGAAGGTAGAATATTATTTTATTCTAACTTATACACAACGAGAGAGAATGCGCTTTGACGTGTAATACAATTGGTCGCGACGCAAAAAAAAACCAAGTCCCAATTGTATAAAAAAATGATGGTTGTTCGCGAACCGGAATGTAAGAGTCAAATTAGAAGTCGAAGTCAGAGTGCCCCTACGTTTTCTTTCGATTTTATTCGTTACTTGTGCTGTATGGAGAATTGCGAAATCCACGAATTCTCCCTCCGGGTGTTCCTGGTGATTATCATCTAGATGCTTGATTATCGTTCTGTCAGCTTTCTCCGGTGTTGTCTTTCAATTGACCCCTGTGTATTCATCGTCGCCTCCGATCTTGAATTTTCACAATTTGACAAATTCAGAAGTTCTTATTTCTCGCGGGTTTCACGTTTCTCACCACTCAGTTCGATTACCTCATTGTCAATTTCCTAATGATTTGTCTACGTTTGCTGACGCAAGTGACAATATTTAAATTTGATTGATTTTTATGTATTTTGACTATTTATAAAAATTTTGTGATAGATTCGGAATTAAATTCATTTATTTAATTAAAATGTATACAATTTTTAGTAAAATATTAAAGATTAATTTTAAAAAATAAGTTTTTAATAGATAGTCTAACATACCAAATAGCATTATAATTAATAAAGATATATATTGATTTTACTTATATAAATTTTATGGTATTTTAATAGAATTTTCTTCAACTTTAATGCCAAAATGTTTATCTACTAATTTAATTTTTGTTTTTATGCAGCTTTATGTATCACCAAATTCTTTGTTTCTACTTAACTATTTCTAACATTGTAACGCTTTTATCACTATTATTTATGATTATACAATATTCTAAAGTACTTTTTCTATGTTTTAATAGATATAATTTAAAAAAATAATAATTCATTACTATTACAACGTATATTTAAATGACAGACTTACCAATAGTGATTTAAAATAATAATCGATTAAAATATAAAAATTTAAAGCGTTCCTTTTATATTAATTTAATGAAACAGCTACTGAAGCGAAATATAGTAAATAAATAATTTTAATGTGCTACGCATATCTATAAATTTCAAACTTTATTGAAATAAATATTCAATATAATATTTCCTTATTATATAATAAAATTAATTGAAAATATATAAATGAAAAATCAAGTTCAATTTATATAATTAATATTTCTATTCAACCGTTTTTAAAATTTTCGAAAATGAAAAATAGCATTATGTACATACAATCTAAAACATTAAATTATAGTTTACATCTGTTTTTACATCCCACTCCATAAATTGAACCAAAAAATCGCTCCCTCACTATCCATTAACACTCTTAATGGAAATAAGTTATTTTTTTCTCTAAAATCACCTTCTATTCCCTTAGAAAACGATTTATCAAATATTTTCGTCGAAATACAATGACAGTATAGTAGTTTATCACAGATTTGAAAGAACGCAGTCAATCAAAATGAATACATCTATAATTAACATTAAGATCCTTGCATTCTTTCTAAAATGAACAAAAATTAAATGAAAATATACAGGGGAAGACCAAGAATAATCTATTACCTCCTATTACATCAAAATAAAAAATCGAAATATCATAACATTTCAATATTTAGACTCATCACGCTCACAAACGTTATTCTCCATAGATATAATGTTGTAATTATGGTTAGAAGAATAACATTTTATGGTCATATATATTTTTCGTAAATACTTATTGAGAAATTTTGTACGTATTATATCATATTCAATATTATTTTTGTTTCATATAAATTTCTTGGAATCAAGTGTATATATGATAGCTATACCTGTGTGAATTTAGATAATTTATTACAGTAAAATATTTATGCATTATAATTAAATTTTAGAAATTATAAATTTATAGAATGTAATGTTTTTTTCAATTAAAATGAAGCTTATATAATGAAAATTTAAATAAGATAAAAAAAATTTTTCAAATTAAAATCTTTTTTTCTACTATTTCATCCAAAATTTATAAAAATTTTCGTGGTCAATACAGATCAAAAATAAGAAACATGAAAAATTAATGTCAAAAATTAATAATATAAACAATGTATTTGTTGAATAGAACTATTAAATTTGTTTCAATTAAGAAATGTGATTATTTTTTATTTTATTTATTAAAGTATGTGTCAATAGACATTATTATAGTATGATGTATTACAGATTAATCTTCTTTTTTTTAAATTAATGTAAGATATTAATTAAGATTATGTATCAAATCATTCATAACAAAAACACTTATGCTTTTGTGAGATTTATTTTTATTAATAATAAGGAAAAATTATACAACAGTGTTTAAAATTTATCGAAAAAATGTATATTTATTGAAAAAATATATATAAATATATGTATAGAATTAAATTATACAAATTTAATTTATTAACAATTTACAATTATTAAAAGTATTAATGAAATGGTTCCTAATTTTTTCTACAATTATTCTATTAATTACGTAGAAACATACATTGAAAAATTGTTCTTACATATTAAAATTCATGGTTAATAATAACCAATAAAATAGGAACCAATAAGTTTTATACATATTTATATTACATAATCGATTACTTTATAAATTGAATTTCTTTAATAAAATTTGGAATTAACATAAGATTTTCTTTTATGTTACTTAAAAAATTTTTATTATTATGGATGTACAATAATCAAGTAGTTGTATACTAAAAAGTATATAAAAATAGAAAGGTCAAAGAAGTATTAATAATTTATACAAATGAAATTTATACAAATGAACGTCATATGAAATCCCATATCAAAGATGCTTTAAAGATTATTTTCCTTTTGGATTTAGTTTTCAAGTGATTCTTTATCATATCAAAAACAATTTTGGCTCTATTTAAATTTATTACACCTCGATACAGGCATACATCGAAAATATTCTCATGATTATTCTATTTTATTAGACACTATCACAAAACATAATATCTCAAAAAAAAAAAAATTAATAATTAAAATTAAATTTATTACGCATATTATTTTTAAATATATATATTAAATCTTTTAAAACAATATTATTAAAAAATTCTATTTTTGAAGAATAGAATACTTTCATTTGATATATTTTTTTCGACATATGTCTTTGAATACTTTTTCATCATTCATTAGTAGTTAGTTTACTTAACAAGTTATTTATAAACCGTAAAATGTGTTAAAAATACAATGAAAGTAAGTTTATTTGAATTTCAGTAATTACTCTTTTGATATATTAGTAACTTTACCCATTAGTAAATCTACATAATTTATGAAGTTTATGGTAGGTTAATATGGATAACAGCCAATAAGTAAAATTTTCATTGATAATTTGTGAGTTGGGAGTCTTAGTTAAAATGCCACCACTTCTATATTACTTTAAATACATTAAATACATTATTACTATCAGTGATTTAATATATATAACAAGTTATATGATATTTTTTATACACTTTATTATTCTATATGGTTTTTATTTTTATACAAATATTAATTTTAAAAAAAATACATTGAATGTACATTGAACCGAACTATTAGATTTTTCTCTAAAATAAGTTAAAATTAAGAACAATTAAAACATAAAAAATATTTGTCAGTAAATACATTAAAAGTAAATTATATTATAAATATTAATAAATTATAACTGAGTAAAAGTAAGTAAAGATACTTTAAAAATAAATAGAAAATAAAAAAAATTTGAACAGAAAATTTTAAACAATTATAATCATTCAATCTATATAAATATAGGTTGAAAATTTGAAAATGAAAATTTGACACGTAATTATATTATTTGAATGCAAATATATAAAAAAAAAATGTAATAATTCCCAATTTTTATGTGTAACTATATAATAAGTTAATAGTTGAAAAATCTCATGAAATTATTATGTCTGTATAAAACTATATTCTCTAAATAGCAATTGATCTCATATAAATCTATCATAAAAAATCAACTAAAAATATAAACAATCTTTTAAAAATTTACATGCACTACAAAAAAACAAAAAATTATTAAAAGTAAAAAAAATAATAACATTAAAAATTCACTTCTTTACATAAAAATTACGATTTGCAATTTTACGGTATTATTACAAAGTAACCTAAACGAAGAAGAAAACCTATATTTACATATTTTGATTAACACGTGCATGTATAAGATCCGCAATATAGACAAAAACCCATCTAATACTTAAGGGATCGGCACATTTCAAGTATGTAAGGGAACTTGAAAAAAGAAGTGAGGGATTAAGCAAAGTTTAAAAAGTCTCATGTACGATCAATTTTCACTCCTTATACAAAAGTCATCCAACCAACGCGTCTCCGAGCCAGCCCCATCATTTTCTTTTGAAATGGTCGCGTGTCAGTAGACTCTATATTCCAGAATCTTGTAGACTCTTGGATGGATAGCGTCAAGACCATAGATCGCACATTCTCTTTTTTCTAAGACTTTTTCCTTAAAATATTTTTTTTTTTTTTATAGAGAAAAAGTTTGTTGAAAAATTTTAAGAAAGATAAAAAATTAACGTGCAGCAATTTGATAAATATGTATCAAGGGATAGAGAAAATAAAAGTGCAATATCTTGATAGGAATTTTGAGATTGATGTTAAAGAATCAAGTAAAAAAGATTTCGAAAACAACTCTTGTGGTAATAAAAAATATCCTCTTATTAAAAAATATTTTGGTTATAAGGCAATTTTTCACTAACATAATTTCCCTAGTACTTGTGCAGAGCTTGTCACTAAATGAAAATAAATTTCCCTTTAAAATCTAGTTTTCGTAAATTTTATTATTTTTATTAGAATATAAGTAAATCTTTCTTTTTAATACTTGAATTTTAATCATTTTTTTTTTTAATGTACAAAAAATATATACTATATATAGTGTATAACGATAATATAAAAAATACATATCGAAATAAAAAAATATCGAAATAATATATAATAAGAAAGAAGCAGCACTTAAAATAAATAAAATTCATTTTTTTTAATAAATGTCTTCAATGAAAATATGCGTATTTGTTCAAGCCTTCTGGAATATTCGAATTGAGGCGGGAGATCACAACATCTTTGTTTACGTTCG
The DNA here is from genome assembly GCA_018907245.1 of Eupristina koningsbergeri. Classification (NCBI taxonomy): domain Eukaryota; kingdom Metazoa; phylum Arthropoda; class Insecta; order Hymenoptera; family Agaonidae; genus Eupristina; species Eupristina koningsbergeri. Next base: position 757,964 of record JACCHV010000041.1, read on the forward strand.
CGACTTTAGATCGCGCCCACGATTGATTTTCATATGGAAACTAATATTTCAAGAGTATATATGCGTTCCTCTTCTTCTCCTACTTTTCAAATATTTCAGAGTTAGCCTTTATTTCTAAAAGTTTTTAACGATCGAATCTCTCTACTTGTCGTCCAAGTAACATGATTGAACATAAATAACATAATAATCGACCCGCTTTATCGAAAGCGCAGAATGCGATTTTAACTATCATTATCTTTTTTGTCGTTATATTTAAACGTTCTGTTATATTATTTTAAAATATATTTGTTCTGTCGTTAAACGTAATACAAGTGATGATTGTTTTTTTTATCTGTATTACCTATGTGTCATGCGAAAAGGAAAAAACGTTGCGAAAATTCAATCACTGTTTTTTAATCAAACGAACAATATAGTAATAGTATAATGACGAGAGTACTGTTATTTCGTAATATTAAAAGTTTTTTAATTTCAGAAATTCGAAGAATAGGAAAAAATATTAATAATATGTAAAATTAAAAATGGGATTTTTTGAGAATCACTAAACATTTTTTATATCCTAAATTATTTTTATTAAAAGAAAAATTATTTTTTTGTAATATTTTAATATTTAAGAGAGTCTTAAATGTATGTCTTATTAAAGAATAACAAATAAAATAAATATAAAGGATTTATTAAGACACATTCAAGAAATCTCTTGCGAATAAACAAATAATAGTGATAAAATATGGGGATAAAAAGAAAATTTAAATTGACTTAGTGAGTATATAAGATAAGAATATAAAGTAAATTTGAACAGAATCAATAAAAGATTTATGTTTATCCGTAAAAATAAAAAAAGGAGTATCGGTGTTTTAAATAAATTTTAAAAATAGATGATAATTAATACAAGCAAATGCATTTACACTTTCCCAGACGTAAGTATAAAAAATGTCTAACATTTTAGAGTAGTAAGATTTTCGTATCCCAATAATCGGATTTTCTCCACAATCTCTAAACGATATCATAATTTATAAAAGCTGCATAAAATCAAAAACGAGAATTTTACGGACAAATTATCAAATACGTAAATGTTGAGTATGAAAATTTTTTATATCGTATAATTTTAAAGGAATTACGTATATACTTAAATAATTTTTCAGCCAAATATATTTTCAATTCTAAAAGATATTTAGAGTTGCTTAATTTTTGAGTAGCATAATAGTAAGGATTAAATACAAAATTGAGATTATCATAACTTTATGGTATAGGAACTTTAGCTTATAGGAATTTGAATTTTTAATATATATAGGCACCTTTGTGCTACTTTGCTTAGTGTTCTATGAGTGTGTGCGTATTAGACAACTATTATTTGACATAGCACACTCAATCCAAGTTACAAGTATTGGATATAAAGCATTCCTTGTAATAACTCAGATTTAATAAAGATTGGGTCGATTCTTTGAAAATTAAATTTGATTTTAATTTCGATTTATTCAGGATAATTTTTATCGAATGATTTTAATTATATAGACAGTTTAAATTGGTTTTTTTTTATGGGAAGTATATATACTCTAAGAGATACAATGTCAGCATTTATCTGTGGCACATGTGACATCTAATTCCGTGACTAAAATTTATCACTGTAGTTAAGTGTTATAATATAAACTGTATTATTCAATTGCACTCAACAAAATAGCTAGAACAATTTAAAATAACACAACAAATCTCATGAAGAAATCTGTATACCACACTTGAAAAATATTTATTTAATTAATTGATCGATTTTCTTTACCGATATATTCATAAAATCAATAAAATTGTGAAATTGTCACTGTTATAAATACAATTTATTGGAAAACATATATTAAAATTTTTATGAATAATAATTAATCAAGTGAGTTATTGTGTTATTACATTTGATATAATAATCTTAAGAAAATAACTACTCAGTAGTGTTTACATAATTTAATTACATATATTTCATGTTATACATTTTTATTTTTAAATGCATAAATTTTATGTTATTAATATTATAAAATGTTTAGTATGGCTAAAATAGGTTAGAATATTATTCGATTTTTTAAAATATATACTTCCAAAAACTATTTGTTTAATGTCAATGATATAACTTTGATAATTTTGTTTGAATTAAAGTTTATACAGAGTAAACAATAGTCTAGATTTGAAGTTTGAAGTTCAAAGTCTAGAGCTTCATGTCGTACATCACGTACATATATAACTTTTACTATGACAAACAATCTAAAGTTTCAATTGTATGCTTTTAGAATTTCCATATCCATTATAAAATAATTTATAAGCTTTAAAAACTTTTTATTAATAATAAGCATTTATTTTTCAAAATTTCTAATAAAACTTATATTAACATGTACGATTAATATCATTTATTTCTACATTATTTTGTAATATACATGGTTTGTCCACAAAGTATCGAGATTTTACCGTTTTATTTTGCGACTATTGGTTGTAGAACTTTGAAAGGGATCTTAAAATGTCGACAAAACCTTTTTCTATTAGTCCTCTTTTTTTTCAATAATTAGGTGCGACAGGATTTAAGTTCGCGCGAAGGGTGTTTTTCAGTTTTTTTGGCACGGTCCGATGGGGTGACTAGTGGAAAGACGTTACGCGAGAATGCTTCGTTTAAAAATTATAAAAAAGGAACACACTTACCTTTTTTTATAAAAGATCATTTATTGGTGGACTTATGAACTAAGTCAAACATAATTTAAAATTCGTAGTCATTCGACAGTTTTTTGGGCGCCCAAATCAAGACTCGTCAATGATCTTTTGCCGGCCCTCTTTAAAAGCTTTATACCATTTTGAACATTATGATTTTGACATACAATTATGTTCATACGCTTCTTTTAACATTTTAAATGTTTCTCACCATTTTTTTTTTTAATTGCAAACAAAATTTTATAGCGTTACGCTGTTCGAGTAGTCACTCCATCGCGCCGTGTCAAAAAACTGAAAAACATCCTTCGCGTGAAGTAAGATTCTGTCACTTCAAATTATCGAAAAAAAAAAAAAAAAAATAAGAGAGACTAAAGGGAAATGTTTTGTCGACATTTTAAGATCCCTTCCAAATTTTCACGACCAATTGTCGCAAAGTGAAACGCAAAATCTTGATACTTCGTGGACAAACCATGTATATTCTTTTAGAATTATACGTATATTTTTGATATTTGGAAGAATTTCCAAAAAAAACCTTTCTTTTACTATGAATTATCTATACTTTTCACTATTTTCAAAAAACAGACTTCTTTATTGATTCATCTTTTCATCGAGTGTATTAAAAATGCACAATGAATTATTAAAGGCTATTGTAAAATAAAATTACATAATGCATTAGTAGTTTGGAATTTGAATAAGCTCATCGGTACATTTGTTGTGTACGAAATATGTTTATCAAATTAGCATTTTTTACAATACATACACGGTAAGTTACTATGGGATTCATGTATGCTAAACGATATTTAACGTGCAAAATGCTGCAAAAGTCTTTTTTGCTAAAGTTTGAATACGTATTACGGCAGGAAATTTTTTCAAATTGTATTAATTTTACATCTAATTTATTTATTCAGCCTTTTTAAATGATTATTTATTTACATAAAAAAACTCGTATTTATCTACTAAATAAAACACATTTACATAAGTTTTATACGTAGAATCAGTCTTTTCAAAAATATATGATTGCATAAATTTTACTCATGATTATATTTTTACCAAAAAATGAATCCATGACTTTTCTCCGATTTTTACCGAACATTTTACATTTCAGTACATTAGCGGTTTTTTACGTATACTAGATTAATATAATATAACATCTAATTAAAAATTTTATTCAAAAGAAGGACTAGTTTTAGTCATTTGTCTAGATACATAGTTTAAGAGCTAGACATTGTATACTAAAAAAATCTAGATATATCAGAGAAAATATAGATTTTTTATCTACGTAAATTTTTTTATTACACTCATTTCACAATTTCACAGAAAAAATAAATCTAAATTTCTTATTTGTAATATACAGTTTATGCACCTGCTTTCAATTTCCTGTCTTTTTAAAATTATTTAAATTGCATAAATTGAAATTTGTTAATACACATCACTCTACTATTTTTATTCATTGCCTTAAGTTTAGATTTTTATATCCTTTGATAAATAGCACATCCCTTGAGTTGGAAAACTTTTACTACTCTAAAGAAAGAAGTAAGCAGAAGCATATCAAAGCATATAAATATTCGAAGCTCGTCTAACTCAGGTAAGTTGCATAAATAATCGAAAAAGTCCTTTGGAAATTCGCAAAGGACCTTGGTCGATATACAATTTTCAGTAGCTAGTATCCATATCATTATCACCATAGAAAGCGTGAAATATCCATGACCAGCAACTCATGTGCATTCATGAGATATTCAGAAGCTTCGTTGGTTGTTGCCGCTGATCTTCCCACCGACTTTTGTTTCTCCCCCCCCCTCTTCACCTGCTTTTGTCTGTGAACTTCATTCCACTCAACCTGTCCCCAGGTAATGAAAATTTTTATAAAATCTTATCTCTCTTGCCCGACCTTAATTTTTCTTTACATACGAGATATTTTGCTTAAAACATCTTCACAAGTACACCACTGTCCCTTAATATATCTTCAATTTTTAATTTATCTTTCGAACTTTTATAGAAATATTGGATATTATTTTAAACTGTTTAAAAAACTAATCTCTGTACTATATAATTTGAAATAAATCAGATTACAGTGGTAAATAATTAAAAATTATTATTTGCGTACTGACGGTATTGCACTAAATAAAAATATCTGCTATTTTTCTCTACTTAGTAAAGGTATATACAACTATTATAAATTAATTAATCATTTTCATATACATTCGGTATGTTATTTTATAAATTATTATATATTGGTAAAAAGAATGCAAAAACTATTTTATAAATTTATTAAAATTTTAAATGTAATTTATAAGCAATATACACAATAAGCTTACAAATTACGTAAAATGATATGTAGATTGAATAAAATTTAAAGGAAAAACTTAGTAATGAAAGTTTTCAAATCAGATTTTACGAAATTTTTTAAAAATATTAAATTTATATAATTTTTATATAAAATAAGTTTACAGGTATTTATATAATAACTTCCGCATTTTTAATTGTTCGCGTTAGTAAAAACATCAAATTTCTAAACTTTTTTAAAAATGGAACAAAATAATTATTGCATAATGTCCAAGGTACTTTTATTTTCATATCGAGAAATAAATTGAAATGATGTAACCATACATAGTATAAAATGAAATCATTTCTAGAAATTATTTCTAGACTCACTGTAGTTTAAAACATATTTTTAAAAAAGAAAAACTAGAAACAAAAAAGTCATGAATTATATATCAGATAAGAGAGGTTTGGAAAGAAAAATATATATAAATGTGAGGGATAAAAAGATTTTTTGGAAATAGAAAATCTGAGAAAAATGCCAAGGATATATAAGTAGATTAAAAATTATCTGTAATCTAACCTGATATGAAAGTTTACTTATACAACAGTGCACAATATTATAAGTTCGTGAGTTACAGAATGTAAAAGAATTTATACGCAATATTACTTGACACTTTCATTTGATAAATTTTGCATCTATAAAATATTTTTAATGATGAACGTAAAAAGAAATAAAAATAGATAAAACAAAAGAATGATTATTCGAAAGATTTAAATGGATATTTAAAGTAAAAAGAGATTTTTATAATATAGTGTACGTCGCTTTAAAATCAACTTATTCAAATGCAAAAAATCACTATTAACACAACATTAAAATGGGTATCTCCTGTACCTTAAAAATTGGGATTCGTTCATTTGTGCAGGTCCTAGATCCCCGGTAAAATCTATCACTAAATGTAGTCTACTACCCTTGAGGCGAAAGACCGAATATTGCCCTACATATTTCATTGACAGTCCAAAACCTATAAGGGTTGCAGAATACTATCATATGCATATTACGTATATGTATAAATGTCTGTACATATTCAATGTGTATGTTTCACATGGGAAATCGTAACACAACAGAACCCTACTGACTTCCGATCAACAGCATCCAACACCCCTGAGGCTCGGGCCTCTACATGTATGTCCGTGTATACAAGTACATGGATTTATGTATGATTGTGTAAATAAAACTGAATGTGCGAATGAGGGTTCCGACTATTACTCAACGATTCAATGATATTGAGCTTTGCATGTAGATAGTTATGGTTCGACAATAAACTGACATAAATTATATACTGATTATTATTATTAATATATTGTTTGTTGACTTTCAGTAAAAATACAACGTCAATATCTATTATTACATCATTATCATTCAACTCAATTAAGATTATCTGAATTTAAAGAAGTTTCATTTACTGAGTTTATGTAGATGCGGTAGATTTTTTGAAAGATAAAATTTTCTCTTTCTGTTTCACTTGTAATTGTTAATGCATTATTTATTTTTAGAGTCGTATGTTATTTTATTATCAAAAGGAAATAAATTATTGAATTATTACACTTTTAATTATATTATTTTATGTAATGTATTTTATTAATATAATACATATAAATGTTAGTATATTATTACAATATATCGTACATAAATTTGTCTTTTATTGAATCGTTAAATGTACATTGAAATTAATTTGAAAAATAAAATACTAAAAAAATCAATTATTTTCATTTCAATATTTATATTAACATTTAATCATTTCTCAATCGAGACAGAAAATTATAAAAAGTTATTAAAAATAGAAATTTGAATACAAAAAATAATAAATAATTAATGTCAAAGTAAAATTTCATTGTTCAAAATATGATGACTACTAACATAAATTTAATGTTTATCACTTCATTTATTATTTTACGAAATTTTACATTACTTGCATATCATAAATTCATTGCTTTTATATTCAACAATGATGATTTATTCGTATATATGTTACATGAAACAAAAAAAAAATAAAGAAATATTAAAATGACGTCACATATTAATTTTGAACAATAAAATTTAGTAATTAATATATCTAGAAAACATATGAATGCATTTTATAACAACATTTTCAGTGCGATAAATCGTTTTATATAATGTATTATAACATTTGAAAATTTATGACATTCATAATTTATGCTAGTAAATCTATTATGAAAATAAAGTTTTATTAAACTTATTTATTATATATATTTTATTTATTATTGATGTACTGTAAAATTTAACCTTTATCATTGCTTGAATTTTTTTTAACATTCTGCCAACGAGCTTTGTTCTTATTTTAACAGAATTTATGAAACTTTGCTGCCATGTAATTAACAACTATCTAATTTTACATCATAATATTTTCATATAAATAAATAAGGGAAATAAATAAAGGAAACAAAAAATCACCGAATATTTTACAGTATTTGATATAAAAAATTTTATGACATTCATGTATATTTTATGAAATGAGTTTGTACATTAAGTAATATGTTATGTAAAGCATAAGAAAAATATGGGGATTTTTTGGCATAAAACTTCTATTGAAAATATTATATTAGCTATTGCTTGATTTAATGTAATTGAAACATTATTATAAAGTAATACATTAAATAAAATATTAAATAATATGTTTGTAAATTCATAAATAATGAAAACACATGAAAAAAGAATTAAAAAAATATTGTTACAAATTTTGATTTATAATTATATATGATAATGAAAAGAAAAATATTACTATGACTATTCTTTAAATAGCCGTGCTTAAAAATAAAAAAATAAAACAAGAAAATATATGAAAGTATAAAAAAGATAGCTGATAAAAATATAGAAATTTATTTTAGAAAAAGAATATAAACAATCTAGTATACAGAGAATAAATTTTAGTGATTGAGAAGCTAGTATAAAATAGTAATAAAATCACTACATGAATCTTCGAAAAATTCGTAGATGATATTTCAAAACTGAAATCCTCTTTTATCCGATGCTTTTTTTTTAGAAACTAAACTGCAAGAAGAATATTGCATCTATTTCTGGAATATCAAAAAAAAAGAATATTTCCGGTTGATAATTCAACTGATTTAATGAAGATGAGGATGATGGACAATCTGTTTATCGCTAATTTACATTATGTAAAATTCTCAGTATTATAAATATATTGTCAATCATTTATGATTGAAAATTGAATTTTTCATTAATTTCACTACATTTATAGGTATGAAGAGTGAAAAAATAGTAATTTTTTCCTAAATTTATTGAAAATATCAGTTGAAATGCATACATTATACAAAAAATATTGTTTCGTAAAATAGAAATTTTGAATATTTAAAATTTTTTACAAAACAATTTTTTTAAACTTCTTAAATTTTTAAATATTTACAAAATTTAAAAGCATAAAATATTTTCAAGGAATTAATTTCATTTTAGGATCCAACAATGTTAATCTAATATACTGTATTTGTAAAATACAAAAGTATAATAATTAAAGTCTGATACGATTCCTTATGTTGTAACGAAACATAAATTCTTAAAAAATTAAGAACTGTAAAATATAGAATAACTTGAAAAATATCGTAAACATCATGTAATAGTACCGTAAATTCTTTTGACATATAATAAACACAAAATATATTCAGAGAAAAAGAATATAAAAAAAAATTGTTTATATTTAAAATTTATTAGTATACATAATTAATATTCATATTAAAAATTCTATTATTATATTAAAATAAAAAAATATTATTATAAAAAAAAAATATTAATATATTATTTTCAAATTACATTGAAAAATGAAAACTGTATAATACAAATTATATAAATATAATTGTATAAGTCTCAGTTAACCTTTAAACGAATAAATAATTATTTTTTACATATTTCTAATTAAGCTAATATATTTAATTATGTATATTTTCTTAATTCTGCTTTGGTTAAGTTACATCTTTCTATCGTTCACCCCAAATCCTGATTACTATTTTTATATGTTCCATCCTTTGCTGATTTCTAGATACGTGATTTAATTACGATTACAAAATTCATTTACCTAATTATTATTTAATTTTATATCTTTTTCAAATATTCGATTCTAATATTATTACAATAATTTTGAATATTTACTGGAGAGTTTCTTAATTTTTAAATTTTCTGTTTTTTTTTTTTTATTACAATAAGGATTGTAAAAAAAATTATAGATTATAAATAATATTAATGCAATTGAAACATATAAAAAAATAAGATACATATATAAGACAATGAAACAGTAATGTTAAAGAAATTTATTTAAATTATCGAATGGTTTTTAATATAATTTAATCAATTCATAAATCTCAGTGCTTTTAGATATTTTATTTAAAAATTATTTTTTACAATATTACAAGCAGTTTTAAATAATATATAATATTTGTATTATTTAAATAGTAAGATCAGATAAACTTAATGAATAATAATTTAATTTTTTATTAAGTTTTAAATTTTCTAATTCTGAAATCAATAGGATTTGTTTAAACCACAATATGTATATGATTATACTTTAGGATAAGAATCTAAAACAATTGTAAAAATTAATTACAAAAATTGAATTATACAATTTCTCTTTTTTATTATAATCTGCAAATAGCTAACAAGCTAACATTTATAATAAATAAGGTTCTTTTCAAAGAGTAAATGTTAAATCTGCTATGACATAAAGACAAACTAAAATCTCCTGAAAATACAGAAAGAGAGAGAGAGAGAGAGAGAGAGAGAGAGAGAGAGATGTCAGAGAAAGAAAGAACGCGAAATGAAAGATTTTTGTAAGGTTGGCTTGTTGTGGTCTCGTAAATCTTCTTTTATTCCTCGAACATGCGATGCGGGTCCTCGGTATAACTGGTGGATAAGTCGCGGATAGGATTCGAAATAAGTTTCACAGCCTCTAACACGTATTTCATTCTTCTTTTCTAATTTTCAACTGTCTCATTATTTAATTATTTGTCAAATTACACTATAATATACGTACTGAATTCAAAAATAGTGATTATTCCTTGATGCAAAGCCATATAACACTATGAATAGAGCAATTATTTTTTACCTTTAATATTGTAATAACCATATTTAAAGGAATATTGTAGATATAAATTCATATTTATCCTATGAATAAATAAAAGATTTAATATTTTTTAAGTTATCTCGTTTAATTAATTAATAAAATTATGAAAATTCTATTATTAAGAGATATTAAATCTTGAAATTCATGAATTAAAGTAGGACGTGAGGAAAGTTACTGTCATTAGGCTACGCTCGTGACATGAATACAAAAAAGAAAAATCCTTGATTATGACTATTACCCTTTGAAACTTTTTTGATAAAAAGAAGTTCGATTTAAGAAAATTTTTCTCCTTTAATTTTATAACATCGAAATTTTTATATAGATTGGTGCACAATAAATAATGATTATTTTTTATTTCGAATTCAAAAAATATTAATTATAAATTCTATATCAATTGTACACACATAATTTTGTAAAATTTAAATAAATAATATGCAAATTAAAAAACTATTTTTTCTCAGAAAATTTAATATTATATAAGAAATTCATCTTTTCTTACTTTGTTATCCAAAAAGGTATTCACACAATGAATTACTAATCTTACTAATCTGTAAACTTATTCATAAGTATTACCAAATGTAAGAAACTTTTCATTTAAGTTTTCTTCTTTTCCCCTGATCCACATCGTATCGTAAATTTTTAACAATTTCCCTTCAAGGAAAGACGAAAAATAAATTCTCCAGTACCTACCCTCCCTCGCTAAAATTACTGACTCGACCTCTTTACGTAGATCTAAAGGTCTATAAAGAATCTTCAACTCTCGGACAATAAAAGCTCGAGATCCAATAAAAACTGACTACGTGCCGTGTATACGCAACGTTGAAAAATGTGTGATAAGAGAAAAAGAAGAGAAAAGAGTGCGTCACGCGCCAGGACTCGGATGTAGAAAAATGAATTCGTACTCGAGACGTAATCTACAACTCTACTCGCTCTCTCTCTCTCTCTCTCTCTCTCTCTCTCTCTTTCACCTCCAATTAATACCATTGTTCATATACCAATAAAGCAGATGATCCTGGCTCTGCGATTTTCTTTGAAAGACAAATGCCAATTCAATAACATATAAAATGTAGAGATTTATAAAGAAAAAAGCCTAACTAATTCTTGATCATTGGGCCAGATTAATGCTGTGTAATCTGTATGAAAACTCAGACTGACTATATTCGGATATATCTACGCGCGCCAATAATTTCTTACGTTATTTTTTTCGTATTGAGCGATTGATTCAAATCGATTCATTAACGAAGGTGATTTATTACGAAAACGATAGTTAATTTATCAAGTCATAATGCAAAATATGTAAATGCACAAAATAATTAGATTCCCTAACTGATATTAATTAAAAATTTTAACTCCTATTGTCGAATTTTTTTGTAATTGTTGGTATATAAATAAATTAAATACTAATTTTTCCATGCAATTCTATGTATTTAAAAATAATAATTACTTTAATTTCAAAGTTTCTTATTGTATAATATATTATTATATTATATTATATAATATTATATATATCAATAAAATTTTTATCATATTATTCAGTATTTTCGTTATTTGACAATAATTAAAACATTCAGAGTGAATAATGTATGTGGGAAGTTTTTGAATGCTTAGATAAGGTCTTATTGAAATAAACTATTATATCCTTAAAAAGAACGTAAAAGAAATATGCAAACGCATTTTTTAGAAATAACATATTTTAAGTTCTATTTTCAACTGATGTATATCTTTAAAATAAAAAAAAAATTATAAGATATATTATTTGTATATTTTTATAAATACTAAATCAATCACAGGTTTGCTCAATTTTTAATTCTTAAAATATTTGTATATTTTAAAATATGTATATATAACATACATTTTTTATTTTATTTTATCAATTATTATTGTATATATAAAATATAGATTTAAAAAAAAAATTTCTTTTTACAATTGCTAATAAATTACAATTACTTAAATATTGAACTTAAATATAAATCAAATTGCATATTATATAAATTAAATCCCAAAATAAAATTTCTATTGAATTTAAAATAATTCGCATAACTATTTATTAAAATATTGTATTTCCTTATCAAATTTATTTCTTAAAAAATGAATAAATAGTATTTGTAACTTATTAACAAAATATTGTATTGAAAATTATTAACCATCCTACACTCAAATGTTCTAAAATTTACTCTGAACTCAATTAAAATAAATCAATTATTCAATGCTGAATGTAATGTATTTGTAATAATTTATTAAACTACAAATATCAGTAAATATATTTATTTTTGAGACTGAAAATTAATTATTATTTAAATACTGTCCTGAATAAAAAAATAAAATTAATTATTAATTATAAAATATAGTATTGCCAAACAAAAATGTCTTTAAAGAATAATGTCCTTATATCCACTATAGTGAAAAAACCCTATCAAGAAAAGAAGTAAATAAACAAGGGTCTATTTAAAATATCAAAAATACGTTTCATTAATCGGAATTCATTAATGAATCTATCGTTTCATTATGGGAATACTAGCCAATAGAATTCCGTAACAGTTAATTATAGTCCTATAATTTCTTGCATACATAATTAAATTTTAGAGGAAATTGTATCAAACATAGTTGAATATTAATTCGACAAAAACTATTGCAAGAGATCCATTGAAGTTTCGAGTGGTGCTGAGAAAATTTCAGAGTTATTAAAAAACGATCAAATACAGCCAGAGTAGAATGTGATAAGATATAAATATTTGCGTGATCAAAAGTGAATCCTTATTGGGTCTAACATTTCGGATTTTACCTTACACTTTGAATATTTTCGTTGATGACTCGTCTGTAAACGATAGTTTCACTTCGAGCAAAATTCATTTTACGACTCGTGAAATATAGTTTTTGTGTTGGTATTGGTATATGATAGGTAATAGAGATAATAGTTGCATTTGTTTACGTGTGGGTAAACATCTTTCTTTCGTAAATAGAAAGGAATTTCTGTAATGTACAATCACTTGAAAGTTATTAGTATTTTTATGTATTCATTCAAATACTTTATTAAAAATTTATGTAATTATCATTATATTGAACTTTAACCTGAAAATATAAAATTATATTTTGTGATTCGTATTAAACGAGATTAATATCAATTCCATTTATCTTATTTACTTTTTTATTCCTCGACTCTTTTCTCTTTACCAACTCAATTCTACTTTTGTCTTTAAAAGATAAAAATAAATCCGCTTTTAACCCTTTCTTTTATATTCTCTTTTCCGTTTAAATATATTTCATAATTTTTATCTCTGCATACTTCCATTGTATTCCTGTATAAGTTGCCTCAGAAGTCTTTTGTAATTTCTTGTATTGTATACCATTGTATTGCATTTTTAATTTATATTAATAAGCTACATTAATATTGTTATTACTTTTAATATTTTATTTATTTATAACTAAACCCATTACTTTTATTTTTAAAGTTCAAATAATATGAAACTTTCAACGTCCTTAGATAATAAATGTTAATCTGAGTTCAAATTTTGAGTTATATAAACTTAATATTCTATTTGACTAATCTTCTTTCTAATAAGAGTATTTATTAGCTCAATAATAATTTAATTTATGTCATAGTTAAAAATTAGATTTTATATTAAATTTATGTTTCGTATTGGTCATAATTTAGTGGAAACATTTTATAATATGTGAATATATTTAAAGTATGCATAAATAATACAAAAATTAATGGTTTCAATAAAAAATTATTTGATATTTAATATGGAAGTCGTTATAATACTTCACGAAATGTAATACATAAATCAAATGGCACAAAGTACGATCCCTTTAGTGAACCAATAAACAATATAGCATTCATAAAATCACATGCAGTTATTCGGAGAACGATCGAAAATTAGAAGAGAATGTGGGGTCGCGAGTGAATTTCACCCTGAGGAAATTATATTCTCGGTGACGATGTAGAAGCTTGCACCTTTGTTCTGACGAAATTAAGTAGATTGTGGAACTTGGTCTAGAGTTAAAGGAAAGGGGATGAAAATTCACTTGTTATACGTCGTTGTCTTTACATAGAATAGTAGTAAGGTGGACTGACCATTAATCAGAGAAAATCATTATGTTGGGCAGGAATAAGCAAGAAATCCAGAACATCGAGGCTCACTTTTATTTTCAGTCATTGTTATTTTTTCGGTGGCTATTATCCTTCAGGGAGTTCTTTTACTTTCCGAGGTAACGATAAAATTTCTGTTTTGGTATATAAAGGAAAGAGCGCGGAATTGGAGTGCTGCACTTTAAAATTATTAGGCACTCTGCTTTCTAAACTTCTTCATAAGTTTTTATAGGCTCGCATACCTTGATAATTAAGAATCGTAAAAGAACTTTGAATATTGCACATATTACTTTGTTATTCATACTATGTACACTGTTCTACAATATTACTCTGTAGAATGATTTAGAACATCAATACCAAATTCAATATTTTATTAAGATGTTCAAAACTGCGTAAGAACTTAATCATTTTTAAGTTATATAAATAATATAAATACTTCCTTAATACTCATTTTTAAATTAGTATTTAATAGTTTTTTATTTTACATATAATTCTTGTGAAAATTTATTTATACTTCTAAAGTATTATTTAATAATACATCTAATTGAGGAATAATTCAAAAATAACTGTAATACAAATATATGTAAATTATAAAGGTCATTTCTCTGTATTTTCTTTGCAAAATATTTTACAAAATTATTTTGAAATTATGTTTAATTTCTAACAGTATATTGCATAAGCTAAACAAAGAAAAATTAATTGTACCATTGTCAAAATATACTATTAATTAAGTAAATATAATATAAAAGTCATAGAAGTGTCAGTGACATTTTAATATTAGAAATATCACTCAAAGAAGGATTAATTATTAAAATAGTTGATTAATGTGATGAAAACGTTGGAATAATAATCTTTCGCATGGATAAACTCAATATTAGTAATTCAGCATAATATTTTTAGAATAAAATTTTTAGTGCATTCATATAGACAAAACTGTTAACCCATTCTTATGTAAATGAATTACAATTCTAATTCAGAGATTAGAAAAATGTTAGATGTCCACGAACACAAACATATAAATCCATAATCCGGGGACGTAAAAGCTAACCACAACATTTCGAGGGGATGGAAGTGCCAGAGGCCTATTTACTTCTCGAACTAAAATCATGCAAAGCTGGAACATCCGCTACTCTTCCTATCAAAGTTATATCGGAGCCGTAATTAAGCTTTCAACCGGAGCAAATGTGATCATTGAGATCATGACACCTTCATACGAAGGTGTTCAATCCATGAACTCAAAGATAATTTACGGTTAGCTTTTAATGAACTTAGATTGTTGTCCGAGTGACAGGCGCTTGTGCACCTATTAAAACTAAACAACTAACCCATCGACCATAAGTGCCACATCTTGTAAATTAAGTTTGTAGTGTAATTTTGGAAAATAATTTTTTGTTTATGATACATTTTATCAAGTGCAAAATCTCGAATAGCAACGGTTTTTAATACGAACGGTAATTTTTCTCTTTGTACAAAATGTTTAGTAAAAAAACGGCATTGCTTACATTATCATTAAAGTCCAATATAAATGTATTCAATAAAATGTTTTTGTATTCAAATACTTTTTAATTCAAACGCTATTAGATTAAATAAAATACAATGTTAAAGCTCAAATATACACATATGATTATTATCACATATTATTATTATTATTATTAACATATAAATATATTATTATATACATATAATATCATTTGAAATACATTTTTTAATTTGAAAAACTAACTTAAGATATATTTTAACAGAGATTATAATCAATTTAAAATTTGAAAAATCGCTCATTATACTTTCTCCAGAAACATAAAAATTGTTCTCAGTAAAATCAGAGTGCATCCTCTTTCAAGAATTTTTCATAATTTATACAATAACTATTGTGGGAAGGTGTTATATATCTTATTTTGTTTAGAATAATTATTGTAGAAATAAAAATAATTTTTACAATTGATTAAGTTCTTCATTACACAAGAAATTCTACACAGATATCAATTGATGATCCGTCAAATAATGACAATAGATATATTATTTAATTTATAAGCACAGTTTCATGTAGTTACACAATTGTTATTATTTCTCATTATTTCAAAGAATATTTTAATTTGTATTTTTTGTAATTCAAATTCAAAAAGTCAAAAACAAAAAAAAGATAAATTCCAAAATAAAAGAAAATTTTCATAAATTTCTTAAGATATTTCACACTAAAGCTAATAGAAATTGGTTTTCTACTTGCTGATTTTCATTCTGTTTGCAGAAATTTATTGATTCGTGAAAATAAGTGTATATCACTTTGCTATGCTATCGAAACCTGCTATTAATTAAATATTGCAATTCAATGTATAAAATTCATTACCATATATCAATATCAGCATTTGAAGTATATTTAAATATAATTATTCTTAACGTACAATTTAAAAAAAATTTTGTTTTAAAATAATTCAATGACCTATTTTGTAAAAATATTATTATTTGAAATATTTAAAAATAATAAACAATAAATAATAAAATATAATCATATAAATATAAAAACGTCTCCATTTGAATCGAAATTGTAAATGAAATTAAATATTAAATTACGTTATTATTCAATTATTCGATAAAAATTTCCAGTTATACGAATTTAAAATCATATAAAGCATAAATTTATAATTATATCTATATGACTACGACTTGTATTCGTAAAATTTATATAATTAAAAATAATAATCTTTTATAAGCAAAAATAATAAATAAATAAATACAAATAACAAAGTATATATAAATATAGCATAAAAATACTTTATAACTTTTTAATAAAAGAAATTTTAATAAAATAAAAGTTAAAGTGAAATCCTGATATATATCTTGCTTCACATAAATTAATTGAATCAATAAAATTAATACGAATAAAATTATTCAATACAGTTCGTCAAAAATGTTAATTTATATATTAATAAAAGTAAAAAAAGTTTCATTAAAAAATAAGCTCACATTCAGTACATTTTTTTTTAATGCAAAAAAATAACATATTTTTCAATTATAAATGTTTTAAATAATATTTTAGCTATTCAGTATGCAATTAATTTTTTTTTCATATTTTTTGTATTTCTAACTTATCTCTTAAAAAACATAAAATTGATAATCTAAAAAAGTCGATGCATATTTATTTTAATATTCCCATTAATGAAGCATTTTTGTAGATATTTTCTTATTTCGTGGATTCGTAGACGAATTTTAATTTCCCATGAGAATGTTTACGTGTGAAACTTTTATGTATTTCTTACGGGACAATTTTAATTAATAAGGAAATACGAGCATCGTGATTTTCTCTTACTTACTCTGAATCTTTTTAATATGAAAAGTAAATAATGGTTGACTGTGAACAGCTTTAACAGCGATTTTCAAAAACTGTACATTGTATCTATTGAAATTTATGAGAATTATCAAAAATAAAATACATTTAAAAATTCTAAAAATGAAAAAAAAAAGCAGGTAAGTAAATTGGAGTTAATCGAAATTTTATTAGCGTATAAAACTCGAAAATTTATTGTATTTTCATAATCTTTTTAGTATATATAAAGTTTTAAAACATGTACTAAAATGTTTAAACATTAGTTGTTGCTTGAAACGATACAAATATCAACTGGCTTGATAATTAATTAAATTGATGTTATGATCTTGAGCTAAAAATAATATTTTCTTGAAAAAATCAAATATATATGCCCTATCTTAATAATAATATAAATAAACAGCAGAGTTATATTTCTTGATTTTATGGAAATGGATCTCTTGAAGCTCTTGGACTTACTGTGGTTTTTCTGGATACCAGAGGCTATTCGAAATCCTCATAACGATTATCCTCAACGTCATTACATGCAGCAAAAGATTTTACGTTCAAATAAAAAATAATAATATATACATTTGCGACAGGCATTAAAGTCGTCAATTCGGTAATGTGTCAAGGGAAAAAGTAACTATCACCTTTGTAGTTTTCAAAGTACCTGATTATAATATTCAATAAAAAATACATTAAATTTTTGCTGCTCTTTTACTTTGATTAAAATGAGTACTGAAACGAATAATTATTACTATTTAATTTCAATACATACAATTTTTTGTAACAAAATGCAATATTTTGTTGATTGACTATTTATTCTATTATTAAAATATATAAAAATTATCAACAATGGAAAAATTTATAAAGTTATTTTATAACTTGATTTATTAATCATCTTTTTAAAAAATGAAAAAAGTATTTCGAAAGCAAAAGAAGACTTACAATAAATTATAGATTTATTTTTACGATACGAACAAATTTTATTATACTATGATTATCGAATATATTTATTTATTGCGCAATAATGAAAAAGTCTTAATGAAATGATAAATTAAAAAATTTATAGTGGTATTTTATATTAAACAGTAGTAGTAGATGTTCATAATTATAAGACTTCTTAATGCCCCGAAAAGTAAAATAGAAAGATAAAGAGGACACAAAAGAAGAGAAAGAATGCGAAAGATTAAGGAGGTATTTTTTCGAGCATTTCAAGAACTGTTTTATGCAATATCGTATTTCGTATATTTTCTTGTTCCTATCCCAAACTCTTGTCAGGGTTAGATAGGACTGCTCTCGATGTGTCGAGTACGAGTAAAAAAGCGAGAAATTGTCAAGTGGATTTTACCTAAAACAAATTATCAAGTCGAGGCAGAGAGACATGAGCTTTATTTTTCTTCTTTTGCTACCATTTCTCTTCTTGTATTTAACTTTCTCTCTTACCTCAATGTCTCCCAGAATTATTCTTCTTTTCTCCTTTCGCTAACCAATGCAATTTTAATATTCGTTGGGTCACGTATTTTTGCACATAGATTACATGACAATTTATTTGCATGTTTTACTAATGAAAGTTTAGATATTTATTTGATAAAAAAAAGTTTCCTTCACATATATTTTCTTACAAATTATGTTAAATATTCCAAAAATTAAATTGTTTCATATTATATTATTATTTATAAAATTAAATTTTTGTATATTTCAAAATTAAATATATACTTACTAAAATAGGATACTTTACTCAAATAAGATTTTGACAAGCTAAATTGCCAATAATTTGTCATTTATAGCATGTTATTGTTAAATTGTTTTTTTTAATTTATTTGCTATCAACATAAAAATTGATTCACTTATAATTTTAAGGTAGATAAATTATTTACAATAGTATTTTTGATTTAGATTTTGTTATAACCGAAAAAGAGGTAGGGATACTCCAAGTGTCAATAATGCCCGAATCTACCTGACCGACTCTTCACCAGAAAAATCCCGAAATGAGTTTGGATGACGGTGTGTCACCAAATTCGTGCGTTTCATTGCACCTAATGACATTGAACTTAACAGCCAGTGCATATGTGGGTACGTAATGTAACAATGCTTGTATCAGGCATCAAAAAGAAAAAGCAAACACCCGAATAGAATAATCTCGACACCTTCATTAAAAATGCACCATCAATATAAGCTTTTTTATTAGATAAAAACGTGAAAAATATAAAACACCGTGAAGTTTCTTGAATGATGATATTTTTAATAATTATACTTAACACACCCTATTTTATTTTAAAACTTAGTTTTTTAGGATTTATACGAATATTGACGCAGCAAAATGTTGAAATTAAAAAAATCATGGCATCATAAACATTAAGCATTTCATCCATATAATAACCTTTGTGCAAGGTAATAAATTTGCCAATTGTATATTCATCAGAAACTTTAGAAATATAGAATGAATTTATAATTTTGTCTAATACTTATTCTGTATAAAATATTAAACTTAACTCATTGCTCTTGTAGATAAAATTTATGGGTTAACTAAAAAAAAATTATATAAAATAACTCATACTTTTTTATTTTTATAATATTAATGATAAAAATAAACTTATAATAATGCAATATACTTTCAGAATAATTATTATTAAATACCAAGAAATAATATACGCTGACATTTTGAGTTGATAAATATTAAGTAATAAAATTCTCATTTACTTTAATTATTTACTCTTCTTTCATTATCATAAACTAATCCTTATCCAAAAAAATTATGACTAATTTATTTATTAAAATACTATGCAAATATATTTTTAATTGTTTTTAATGTGTTTAATCATCCATAATTGAAAAGGAAGTTGTTTTTGTAGAAAATAAAATAATTTGTAAAATTATAGAAAATTTACTGATTACAAAATCATCTAATAATGTTGTTCCATTTTAATAGTGTATCTACGATATAAAAACCACTATCGTTAAATTGATAGTACTTCAGGGATATTACTCAACGTATCATCTGTCATAACTTAGAATGTATAATTAGTTTTTCTTAATCTCTAATTTTCAAGATGTTTTTCAATTATTTCATAAAATTTAGTGTGGTGTAGTATGTATTTTTATGTATACACACTATGCATTAATAAGCCTATATTTTATTATACTCACTTATACATTTGAAGCAATTTATTCGAAATATACAAAATGTATATTACTATATCGAACAGTGCATTTAATCAAATTTTTGCAAATTAAAATCTGTTAATCAATAAACACTTGGTTAATAAATTATTAGAAATAATTATTGTCTCGTATAATGAAAAATATTTTTATTGGGCTATGATTTTTGAATTGTGAAAATTATTTTACAACAAGAACTGAATAAATAACAAATAAGCAAATATATTATAACTAAATATTATGTTCTCTAATTAATATATGGTGAGTGATTACTAATATATTCTTTAGCTTTTAATATTTCTCATACATTAGTACAGTTATTCAAGGAACTATTAAGATAAAAGATAGTTAATTCAAATTCAGAAATGATTTGCCACTAAGCTTAGCTAATAGAAATTTTGTTTCAATTTTTCATATTATTACTGTTGTTAATTTAAGAAAAGTTCTATTACCACTATTTCACTTTTATTTTTTTAATATATTTAATTTTAGTAATATAATAATTACTTGTTCAATGTTTAAATATAAAAATAAAAAATGATCATATATATGATGAAATTGATAAAAATAATGCAACATAAATAAACAAACAAGAACATTAAATTACATAAATGCACAAAATTGCCATTGCAACGAAAAACTAATAATAGTAAATCAACTACGCTACAGATTATCACTGAACTAAAAATGAGAATTTATGCTCCAAATTGCATATGCAAAGTTATACACTTGATGGCTACTTAAAGAGTTAGACTCGAAGCTCATGGGGACAGCATCTGCAGCATCTGACTCAGAATTCTCTTTCTCATCTTCAGAACAGTGCGTGATTCTGTTTCACCATAATGCCCAAGTTTATATACATGAAACTACTTGGGTGGGCGTACGCTATACTCTTTTTAACAAATGGCTGTAAGAAGGGGATACTTAATGAAAAAGTAGGAAACATCCAACAACGTAGCAGAAATATGATCAGTCGAATGTGTATCTATGTTTTGTGAGAGAATCAGAGCTAGGGAAAAGAGTTAATTAAATACATAATTATATTCGTTCACTTCTCTTTCTATTAGTAAACGAAAGTAGAGCATATAAAACAATTACATCCTTTAATTTTAATAATATTAAACATTTGGTTGTATTTAAATTTGAATGATTTCAATTTTAATAGTAATTATTTATGACACGTTGATTAATTTAAATTCCCAGTACATCAAATCTATTATTTAAATCATTTAAACAAAAGCATTTAATTGTAATTCATCTTTCAAACCTAAATTTGTAAATAATTATTTTTTAAATTTCAAATTTCTCAGAAATAATGGACAAGAAATCCGAATTCTATACAGGTCTTTTTGTTTAATTCGTTCAAAAACAATATCGTACAATGCTGTTGATTTCACTTAAACCACATTACATACGAAAACAAATAAATACTCGTCACGGTCAAGTGCTGATAATAATCCTGTCCCTCTTTAACATCCTCCACTCAAATTTGTGTCACATTAATGTAACGCAGACAGACAACGCATTAGCGATATTTCTCGCATAATATAATATCTCGCATCCATTAGAATATCACATTTAAATTACGTGTAAGTGCATTCTTTTATCTGCCATAAATACTATAAATACACCACCTCCCCCTTTTCTTTTATGGCATGCCCCCTGAGATATTTGATCGTTTTTATTGTTACCATAAAAGCCCTCATCACACTTTAAAGCAGAAAGCGTGTCAACGCATATTACTATCCTTCTCCAGCTCTTTTCTATTATCTTTTCTCACAAACAAAGATATACCATTCAAAATAAATGACACGTTTTAAAAGACATTGCGTAAACAATGAAAAGATCCTTGAATTCAATTCATTTTCTAATTTTATGATGGTTAATCAAATTTTTATTCGTCAAAAAAACTATTGAATTCTTCATTATAAGTAATTTGATGACATTTAATTTCTTCTAGAATAATGATAATTACGAAGCTATAATTTCCAAACAATTTTATATTTCTGTAATGAACTTTGTTTTCAAATTCGATAAAAACAAAGATATTTTCTATCAATTTCCACAATGGGTAAAATAGTGAAATGAGATTGAAAAAGTGAGATTAGTCGAAAGTTTTAACATTGAAATTTGAATTTTCAAGATTTCAAATTAAAAATTTACTCATTTAAATGTATAATATTTTGAAAATTATAGCATAAATTAATCAAATATTTTAAGTAATTCATAAATTTTCTAGCAAAATTTCTTAGGAGTAAAACATTGATTAGAAAACTGTTAGTTATTATTTTGTTCAATTATAAATAAAAACCAATAAAAGCATAAATAAATAAATAAATAAAATCCTAATCAATAATAAGTGCTTTTGATTCTGCCAAAAAATATAAATTTATGTTTATCTGTAGACGAATATAATTGAATATTAGGTATTAGTAAGCCATTATCATTCTTACATACTCTTTAACGGTCATTTTATAATATATTTCTGCAAGCTTATTTCTTGGAGCTTTATAGATAAGGAATTGTATCGATTTTAAATCTTTGATATCTATAATAAATATAAGTACAGGCATAAAAACATATGATATGAAATTTATAATATAAATATATTGGATTACAATATGAAATTACGGAAACATAAATTAATTATTGTACATAAATTATTCCGATTCATATACTTGCTTTATAAATAAAGTTTTTTATAAATATTTGTTTGCATTATAATTTTTGACATAAATGTTTTAAATTCTGCGAAAAAGGTACAATTAAACATTTAAAAAATGTAATGATTTGTGCTAGTATAAATTTCAAGAGGTGTAAATTATCAGAAATAGTTTCACGGTAATTATTGTTTTTATCGAACAATTATTGATTTAAGTGTTGGTCGAAAGTTAAATACTCGCCGATTAATTTAGCATTGATTAAGTTTTAATAAAAGAAACTTTAGTGATTGAATAACATTAGGCCGGAGAATAGTGAAAAGTTCGTTGCATAAATCAACAAGATTTACGCTTTTTAAAAGTGTCCAACGTATCGGGCATTTTAAGCATGTAAAAGCTTTCGTCGGACATGGCCAGAGTCGGATGGGAGGAAAAAGGAAAAGTAAACATGTGTCGACAGGTTGTAGCGGCTCTTACGTGACCGCGTGCACTGCGTTATGCATGAGCACTGTAATTTTTACTCTTGATTTTAAGGTCAACCCGAGCGAAAGTGCGTGCGAAATATTAGCCGGATTAGCAATTGCAGCCACAAGAAAGTTCAGCGTCTGGGTCTAGGCTAATGCACGAAAGCAGGTCAACATTACCGAGAAGAGAAGGAAGATTACGGCAATGAACTTCCTCCACCACCACTCGGTCCCGGGGCGAAAGCCCCGGGGGGACACTTTCACATGCTCGGCACCACGTACCCGACGTTTAAGCCAATTATTTTGGGAATTACTTTTTATTTATTGCCATCAATTTTTATCTCGGCAGGTCGTTGGAAGTGTAATCTGACACATCCTTGAGAGTCGGATTATCGGCGAAAGAATTTTCTTCCGAGAATCGATTTGCGCGTTCGATTCCCGAGTATCGCCAAAACTCCCTCCTTTAACGAGTTTAATTTGCAATGAGTGAAAATAAGTATTAAAAATTGCATTTAAACTGCATTGAAAGTCATCGACGGGATTTCAATTTATATAAGTCCGACGCTTTTACGTCTATTATACAACAACACTCGATTAATATTGATTTTACGAACAATCACACTACTTACTTATTAATATCAATCGCAAAAAATAAATAATTTATCTGAGTAAATCTAATATGGCTGGCGAATATAACTTATTGTACGCTTAAGTATTAAAATGATTAATATTTTAAAACACAACTTTATATGTTGTTTTATAAATATGTATACAGTATAAGAAAATACAAAAATAGAATAAAAGTTATAAAAAGTAATCACGATTTATAAAAATGTTTTAAATTTTTTGTTTGTTAATTTTTTTTGTTTATTTTTAATCATTGAACTAAAATATAGTGAATATAAAAATTTAAATAAAATCCCTATTAATATTCAACAAAATTTAACATTTATCAATTATAAATTTATTTAAAATGTTAAATTTAAAAAAGTATGTAGTTCATTCAAAATCCCAGAGCTAAAGTTAATTATTTACTCTTTAGTAGAAAAATAAAATGAATGCCATTCAAGTGAGTTGATATTTAGTTATAAAATAAATTGTACATTTTATTTTTTAACTGCTATTGTCGTTTATTTAAAACTTCCGGCGTTAACTCATATTTCAAAAACTCTTCAATACGTATTTTGATTTAGAGCTTAGAAGTTCAGTTAGTGCTGAACTTTGAATGCTGTGCTCCAGTTCAAAGAGCAACTAAAAAAATTGATGTAGCGATACGTGTTTCAAACCAAATAAAAAGGAAAAAGAAGAGATAGAAGAGGATAACTAACTTATTAGTGTAGGTAACAAAGTTCAAAGATTTATCTGATCCTCAAATCAAAGGAAGAAAAAAATGAACAACATGGACAACAGAACCAACACCAATACATTGAAATAATAATTCTTTTAAATAATAATTAATAATAATAATAAAAAAATAAAATACAATACATTGAAACTCAGATTTTACGTATATATCTGTTGTATGCGGAAAAGGAAAGAAAATCGAATGGATAGTGCGATGATCCAAAAACAAAGTTACAAAAAGCTTCGACCTCGCAAAAATCGCTTTAGAACCAAATTGAAGGACTCGGATTAGTTCTTTGGGGTCTTAGCCTTGACTGAATTGAGAGCAGAGCAAACCTTCCCCAATTTTCATTAAAGTGCTGATTTACTTTTTATGGCTGATTGCTTTTATATAGCAATTGACTTCAGCATGGAAGGAAAAATGAACTCAATAACATTTTTTTAGGATAAATACTGTTACGCTTTGGTAAATTGACATGAATTTCAAAGTAAAATGTTTCAGCAGGGTTGTGTGTGACAAGGTGAATATTAATCTTCTTTTATTTTTGATATTCTTGTTGAGAATATATAAATAAATTGATATTTTATTTTCTTTCGATATACTAACGGACAGACAAGATTATTCCCAATTTTATCAAGATGAATTAATGAGTAATGACAAAGACCGTATCGATAGAGAAAGTTAGCTTCTATGAAACATGAACAAAACGAATTCATTACAGATTAATTATAAAAAATATTTCAAAAGATATACATATTATAAAATATATATTTTCTATTCTGATTAATACTAATTTTATAATAATATAAAATAAATATTATTTTATAAGGTAACGGTAATTTATTAAACATATTCATAACATGAAATAATATAAAAACAGAAATTCTAATTTTCATATTAATTTGGAATTTGAATAAAAATTGAATACACAGTTTAGTTATTTACAATTTCCTAAACATATAATTATAAAGAATTTTATACGTGTAATTAACGTACATTAAGAATTAATGATATTTACAAAAGAATTATATTATTTTATAAATCTCTTGATTTAAAACGTTTTAATTAAATAAAAAAGAAAATTGTTAACTAGACAATTTAGACTAGTTACATTATAAAATTTATATCAAGGAAAATTATTTTTACAGAAAATTAATTAGATAAGTTTAAAAAACGGAATCACTCGTCAGTTCTCAATTATATAAACTTAAAACTATTAAAACTACAAAACCGACCGGAGAATTAATTTTATTTTTGTTTTTTTTTACTAAAATATAAATTCATAAAATAACATGATTATAGAAGAAGAAAATTTGAAAGAAAATCTGTTAAATTGAAAACAAATCTTTTGTTAGTATTTGAATTGTGGTACTATATAAAATTTCCGTTAAATTACAGTACAATTAGAAAATTAGCAACAAGAAAATAATTTGTATCCATTTTTTGTAAAAATTCCTTGTATCGTTAACTGATTTGATATATTAGAATGTGCATTATATTTAGTTGTGTTTCCTTTAATACAAATTGCATTAAATTAAACTGATAATTAGGTTCGCGAAAGTGTGCACGGTCTTTTTTAAAAATTAAAATAATTACTCTTTTTGTTTTCTCTATTGTTGAAAAAGCCACTATGTACAAGTAATAATTTTACGTATTTTACAGAAAAATTCCCAAGCTCATTATTTCTAAGCCTTAACCAAAGCTGCTCTCATACTGGAAAGTAATGTTCTACTCGAACTCTCAAACTCTGACAGTCCTCACTTTGCTTCATAACTATCCTTGCTCGTGGAGTTTTTTTGAACATAAATCTCGACTTTTCGATGAAGCAGAATAGAAAGAAAGAGCGGATGACACTAGCAGATTCTTTTCTCATTATACTAGCCAAACCTCATTCTAACAGATAGTCTTCATACTCCTGCAGCTCCGGAAATTTACGGTCGTCCTCGAACTGACTTTACGTCCTTTTACACTCGCCATTTCCTTTACCTTTTACAGTTCGTCGTCCGACTGTTTGAACTACAGGGAATATGAACCAACTTTATTGCCGAGACCGAGACTATGTTCTTAACCCTCTACTTCCTACTTCTACTAAAATTTGTATGATCTGACTTATAGCAATACTTGAATGAAGTGAAATGCTAAATAACTTCTATACTTTCTGGTCGTATTATTCGATTACGATTGATTAGCCAGAAGTTTTTTTTTTTTTTTTTTTATTACATTGTAATTTAACAATAAAGGTTACTACAAATTATATGAAAAAAGTTGTTTTTCTTACTCATTGAAAACTTAAATGGATACAAGATCATATTTTTGGTTTAACTGACCTGAAACATAAAAAAAAAATTAAAATTAATAAATAGCTTTGAAAATATTAATACTAAAGTATATTCAATTTAATAATATTAATAATTTATATGATGAATTAATTTGTTCATAAAATATAATTTAAAGAAACTAATAAATTTTTTAATGATAATATGATTATTTGATAATACTATCAATACATAAAATTTTATTACTTCGATGATATATACAAGAATAATATTATTGTTTAAATGAAAATCATTTTTGAAATATAAATTAAAGATTTTTAATTAAAAAAAAAATTAAAATATATTGTATAAAGATCCAGTATTATTAGTATTGATATTTTTTATATTATTATAAATATTCAAATTGTTAATTATTATTAATATTGTTATTATAAATTATTAGTGAGTAGTGTGGGAATATATTTGATAATTTAATATTATCAGAATATATATATCTATTAAAAAAAATTAGTGGAGTGTAGTGTTGGAAAATTATTTATAATAAATATAAATAATTTCAGAATTAATTTATAATAATTGATTGAAATTAAATATTATTGGATTATTTATTTGAAGGACATAAGTAAGAATTCCAAGAATATATATAAAATATATTTAAACAAAAATAATATTGAAGAGAAGGAATTATTACCTAAATAAAATAAATTATATATCTATAAATCTTTTGAAATATTCTACAATATAAGGTAAGAATTTATATTATTTAAATTTATTGAGTCGATATTTTTATTATCATTCTAAATTTATTTAATATAAATTTATTATTAAAATTTCATTGGTAGTGTTGGTCAATATTTTATATTTAGTATTTATTTAATATTTTAGCAGAAAAAAATCCCCTCTGTTTGATATAGATAGTGAAAATTAAATAATATTTATTTGTAGTGAGTGATTTTGATATTTGATTATTTATTTTAATTTAATTGAAATCACATCGTTACAATTGTATTTTTTGAAGTTAAAAAAAAAAATCAAGTATAATCTGTAAATTTTAATTGAAATTAAATAAAGAACAGAAGTAGTATTCAATTTATTATTAAAAATGGAGAAGAGAAAGTATAAAATCCGGTTTCCTTTGTATAACAAAAAAATGAAATTTATTTAATTAAGGCAAAAATCTCACACCTACAATCTCTTACTTTGTTTATTTTACCAAGTTCAAATATGTTACTGTAGACTAAAGGTTATCAACTTAAAATCACTTTTTCTTTCATCAACTATTTAGTTATTTAGTTATCATGTGCCGAGGACGAAATAAATATATTATGAAACAATAATCACCTACATTTCAAATATAATTATTTTTTGAAAATCAAAATCATTTTGTACTAAAAAAAAATTTTCATTGCAAACTTAAACTTTATATTTTATTATTATTTGATTTTAATGTACTCATCTTAATATAAATTATCTTCTTTAAATAATTTTTCATAAATTATTAGATGAAGCATATACTAATACATGCAGAAATAGCTTTAACATTTAATGGAATTATATAATATTAATGTACCTATGTAATTCTTGTTTTATATTTAATCAATCAAAAATTTTAAGTTTTAAAATTAATTAAATTTTTACCTGCATGAGTGAACATTAAAATAGATTAATATTGACGTTAAATTAAAATAAATATAACTTTTTCAAATAGATTTAACAAATGTATGTACAAAGATACTTGTATTTTAAAACTATTTATAACATAAAGTAAATTATTTGTGATTTAAGTTTAGATTAGATAATTTGGAGATAATTTTTTTAATAAAAGAGACAACATGGATTTGTTTTGATTTAAGCCAAATTTTTAATACATTGAATATTAATGCTTACATATAAAAATTATTAATTATTATATTATAATAAAATATATTCAACAACTTTATTATCAGTATGTTATGAAAACAATGGAAAGTTGAATATGTAAACAAAATTTGCATGTTCCAAACATTATACTTTTATGGCTTACGTTTTACAACACAAAGCAAATAAATTTTTGTACCAAGTCCCCTAAAAATTATTCCATACATTTTAACAATACATTTTAGTGAGATAAAAAAAAAAATTTTTTTTTAGACTAATATCAAAAGGTATAGAATTTATTAGATTCATACAACACATATTATTACGCAACCTTCATAAACGTGGGATGTCGCGTAGATGCCGAATAAAAAATCACCGAGCGTAGAAGAAAAAAATAATGAAGAAAGGGGTTTGCTGTGTGTTGAGGGAGTTAGGGGTTAAAATGTGTACTGTGATGGTGTAAGTGAGCACGCGCGTATCTGTTGGCCGGAGAAAGTTTCCAGAGGCGATTGCGAGACGTTGCGAGAAAGTCGCGCCACGGCGTTTATACTGTCGTGACTTTTTCAATGGCGCGCAAATTGCCTGGGAAATTGCCGTGTGCCACCTTGTGTACTAATGATTTTTACGTCTTTATTTTTTTCGTTATTTGCTTATGTTTAATTTTCGTTTTCTTTAAAGAAATATTAATCAGCACTGTCAGACTATAGAAAATGAGGAAGCACTTTGTTGTCTCTGTCGAATACTTAGTGCGATTGCATTCTTATAGAAAGTTGTTGTTTCTTTGTAAGAAAATACGCCGTGTAATATTATTGTTAAATATGAATCATGCATATTTATTTGTATGCATTAAGAAATTTGCAAGTTATTATTATTTTGTATTAACATTGAATAATTGATGGCATGTTATTATAGAAATTGAATTGGATAATTTTAATTTATATGATATATGTTTAGTCAGTACGTCAAAATTAATTATTAATATTCAATCTTTACTATAGTAAATGCACATTAAGCGTGTTCTCTTATTGTTTAATTTCCACAGATTAAATTAAAATAGTGCTTATAAATCTATTTTTAATATCATCATTGATGATGATTATAAATATTTCATTAATAACTACAATAATAATGTACTAGAAATTTGGTATAAGTAATAAGTAATAATAGGATAATTTAAATACAGTGATGATTAAAATAATTTATCAAGATATAAAAATGAAAACTGAAGACATAAAACTTTTAAACGATACTTGGAGAAATTAGTTACTATTAAAATATAATTAAAGGAATATAAAACTTAAACAAATTTCTATTTCTTAATAATTAACTAATTTTTTTTATTTTATTGTTTTATATTTATAGAGAAAAATTAATAAATTCTAATATGATTAATTCAAAATATTAAATTAAAAGAAAAATATTCAAACACATATTTATAGATTTGTATTATTTATAAATATTATTTTTATTTTACTTAAGCTTTAACTTTTATGTGCATGATAATATACTGAATATTTAATATTTAAAAATACGTAATATTTATTTATTCTCATTAAATTATTTTATAATATGCATTTTATTAGAAAAAATATATTATCTATAACAATTATATTCGTACAGATACTGGTGATTTATAAAGACACGATCACTGTACGACAAACTTTTAAAAACAGTATTTATTTAATTAATAACATATGTTGTTTGATTGAAAGTAAAATTTTCTATATCAAACTCTCTTTCCTTTCATCTTATTTCTCATTATTAGTGTTTCCGATTTCTTCGGTTTCTCTTTTTCAAATATAAATTGTCTCGCGAAGGCAAAACGGCCCAGTTTCTTTCATTTTGGGCATGCGGTACGTGAAAAAAATGTGAAAGTTCGTCCGAGCGCGGAATGCGGATACTCTCGTTATTTTATATGAAATATAAACGTGTGTCTGCAGTTGCAGCGACAAAGGTGAACTGCGCCAAAAATCATTTCTCTGATTTGGGTCATCACGAATTTTTAGTGCTGATCGTCTGTCCTTTCGAACTGTTAGCTCTTTAATCGGGCATGTTTATATCTCGTTCACCTCATTTTTTCAGTTATTTTGAGAAATTATTTCGCTACTTGATGTCGATTTTATGAGATTTCATTCCCCGCGATTAACTAAATGGTTATATATCTAGTTCACAGTGATTGTAAAGTACTGCTCTAATTGCTGATCGTTTCACCAAAATATTCTTTAAACGTATATATGTCAATAATGTATATAATATTTCTTCTTTTATCTGTGCAATAAATACAATGAAATATTTAGTATAATTAATTAATTATCAACCATTCATTTTTTTAGTTGTAATTTTTACGTATATTAAAAAACTATCTAATTATTTTTGTTATTGACTTAAATGTTAATATAATATCTTATATATTTTATTATTAAATAGGGGTACATTATTCCATTTGAAATTGTATTAATTTATAATATTATTTTATACCATATTTTAATTATGAATTTTTTTATAATTTTTCAAGACTTTAACGTTTATTTTATAATTTAATATGATGAATTTAATTGAAAAATTTAAAACTTTTAATATTGTAATATAAGCATTTAATATAAATTTTTTATGATAGTACTGTATTTACAAAAGTGTTTCCAGTAATTTCAAATGTTCTATTAATATAAACGTTATTGTAGTAAATGACATTTTTTTATTTCTCATTAATTCTATTATTAATATATATTAATAATAATAACAGAAATTTAAAATATAATATACATAAATAATGTACATATTTATCTAGAGTAATTATCTAATATAAGTGACGATAACGAAACACTTTAAAGTTTTGCAAATTGATCGCTTATTGACGTATTTTTTACCTCAGAATGTGTCAAAAAAGTGAAATTTTTTATAAAATTAAAATTTCAAAACCCAAATAAAAAGGGGGAATAGATGATTCAATGTTTTAAAAAATATAACGTGTATGAATTTATCGAATTTTTACTTAAAGTAAAACTGTATCCAAAAAATCAATATTATCAGAAATTTAATGCCAAATATTTTTAAGTATAACGTATTTTAACACTTTTTACAAAATATGAAATATAAATATTTATAAAACAAGATTTTATAAATATTTATTTGAAAAACGTTAGAAATTTTATATTTTAAAATATTGCTAAAATTTTTGCACGTATTAAATTTACACGAATTAACAATTCTACGCTAAAAAATATGTACATAAATTAAATGAAAGTTTCAAAAATTAAATTCAATAAACCAAAAAAACAAGTTATTTTATAGAAAGATTTATTTATAGAATAATATTAAAAATATATAAACAAAAATACATATTTTATGAAGTATACTACTTATGTGCATAAATTGAAATGGCTAAGTACATATTTAAAAAAAAAAAAATAGGAATCTAAAATCAATATAAAAATAAACAAAAGAATTAATACGCTTAAGCTTCTCGTAAATTAATTTATTTTTTAATAATAATTATCGTGTCGTCCCAATATGCAAGTGAATCAAAATTTAAAATTTTAATAAATACATGTCCAGAAAATGTTTAAAGTAATCCAACTCATAGACAATTAAAGATGAGGATTTGAATAGCCCAAGGTTTACTGCAAAAGCGTAGGAAAATTCGCTTTAGTGGTCAAAAATATTCATTGGGGACCAAAAGGGAAGATGAATTTGTAAATATTTGTGTTGCTCTTCTCTACACGAGATTCAAAATTTGAGGAGGAACTCTGTTAATTATTTCACGTGAGTTTTTACGTGTTCCTGATAAAAGTTCCAGAATTGCGCTAAAGAACTCGATGGGACTTCTGCTCGCGCTGTTAATTAGCATCACCGAGAACATTCAAAGCTCATTTATTTGTAGTTTCTTTCAAGTGAATTAAATGAGTATAATGAGTATAATGAGTGACAAATGCACTAGAGAATTTAAATTTATATCTTTTTGAGAACAATTGAAGCTAAATTTTGAATCTTCTTTTTCATGGATAATTTTAAGATGATTTTTGAATTCTTTTACTTACTTTAAATATTTTTATTTAAATTTATAAATGCCTTTTTAATAAAAACCATTGATTAAATCTGAAAATATAACACTGTAGTACTAAAATGAATTAATTATTATTATATTTTTGTTACTATTATTTGGTTTAAACACTTAATATTAATAATCATCTTCCTACAATCCCATATAATACAATTTTACTAAAACTTATCAACTTAGAATATTTTCAATTAATAGATGATATCTTCCTAAATTCGAAAAATAGAGTATTGTATTTTGATAAAGAATATCCGGTCACTACTTTTTGATAAGAATCCCTCAATTTCATATACAGCACTCTTGGAATATAGAAAAGAGAATATCGTGAACTCGAGATTATATTTCAACTTCAGTGCACGGTTTTGCTAAATTTATTGGTTGAACGAAGTATTTTACCTGCTGTATGAATATTTGATAGAAAACAATATTTTAGATGTGATAAGTCAACGATTTTTCAAAAGAAAATTCGAGCTTCTCATTCCATGTCGACCTACGCTTTTTATGATTGGTGATACAATCAACATTACAAAATTACTTTTAAATCATATAAAAAAATAATTGTTTTTTATTTTAAAAGTGTCCTCAGAGGATTAATTATTATATTTTTTAAAATATACATAAAATAATAATTCTTTATTATTTCAGATTTGCTGATTTTATTGATTTTGCTTATTTGGTTTACCAATATTTTTAATGAAACACATTGAAAAATGATCTTCGTGAAAATATACTAAGGGTATATCCATTTGAATATGAATGTAATAATAATAAAAAAACTATAAAAATATAATAATTTATATTTCTACAATATTTATATGAATCTATGTATGGTATCGAATTCGTAGTTTTTTACTAATTTTTGAATGATAAATTACCTCAGGTAAAAACTATTCTACATTTTAGTGAAGCTCTTTTAAACCTCTTTATTTTAAAAATTTAAAAAATTCAAAATAACATATTCTTTTTATATTCATATTCTTAAAATATAGGAAATTAGGTATTTTTTTATATATTTTTCTAATGTTAAAAAAGGTCTTATAATTTAGGAGAATATAAATTTAAAAAATATAAATTTAAAATATCAACCATTAATTAATATAAAATGTTTATTTTATTTTTAAACTTTAAAGTACAAAACAAAGATAATTATACTAGTATTAATATACTGCATTGTATTTAAATTAAAATTTTAATGTTTTTTAAATTACTATTATATCACTTATATAGCAAACTATCTGTATTTCGCGGTTTATTTTACGGATACTACAAGTATAGAACCTCTCGTCTTTCAGATTCTTTATCCACTTTTTTCTTTTTCAACAAAACTACTAATGAAATTACTCAGAAGATGAATCGATTTTATTGGTCAACTACTTTGACAATTAATAAAGAAAATTTTATGTGGTTATATTCTGGTTTTTATAAAAGTGTTGAGTAGTAGATTTTAACTTATGCTAGTAAACAATACTAAAAATTAGAAGTAATTTATTATGCTATTTGTTCAAACTTTAGTAGCTTAGAATAAGTATAAGTAGTCATAAAATTTTAGAATATAAGTGATTTAGTTTGTTTCAGAGGTATAAAAAGACATGTTTATTTTGAAAAATTACATAAATTATTGACTTAATTCATTGATTGTGAATATATATTTACAAATAAATAAATAATGGCTATTAAAAAAATTTCTTTGTTATCCTAATTGGTTTTTTCATTTTTTTTTTTTTTTTTATTTTCATGAATAGTTTTTATCAACGATTAAATATAATTTTAAACTTATACAAATTCTTGTCATGAATATTAAAAATATATTGGAAAATATGATATTTATAAAATGTATTAAAATTATTATAAATAAGCTTTTGTTTTAAGCTTTTAAACGTATAAAATGTATTTTAATACATTTTAAATCCTTTTAAGAAAAGGTACAATAAAATATATTCAAATTCGCATAATAAGTTTAGTCAATTGAAACAAAATAAAAAACTTCAGAAAAAGAAACGCATATTAAAATCATTTTTTTGACATGCTATACACATTTGATAGTGTTGTAATACTCACAAATAAATATTTATTTATTTATTTATTTGTTCAATCAATGATTTGTACATCGATATGTATACCTCAAAATATTTAGCGTATGAAATATTATTTTATAATTGCGTTAATTAAACTTTAAAAACTCGAATCATGAATAGATATTGCATGTGTTCACTGCAAATATAGATGAATGAGTATGCATATGTGGAGACATGACCGAATTTACAAAATGAAAAAGGACTTCATTTCAATAGAATTAGAACACAAACACATTGGAAACTTACTATGAATATTATAAGCTAATAAATATCGGTGTTTCCATAAATTACACCTAAACAAGGGATATCTGTACAATAACAGCGGATTTTCTCGATTTGACATTTCATTTTTTCTTGCCCGAAATGTAATCCTCTTAAAGCTTTTAATGTTAAATCTATTTGACATTCGCAGTTGAAGGAAATTTAAAAAACACAGAAAAGTGATGCTTCTATAGTAGCAGCTATTTTTTAATACACATATCTGATCGGCCTTTCCATTTCTATACGTATAAACATTTGCTCGATTATAATTCTAATCTGGTTTTTAAATGAATTTTGTGTCTTGATTTATATATTTATTATATTTATATATGTATATATTTTAATATTATAATATTATTGTTATGGACATAGAATATTCGAGATTAGCTTGTTATCGTTTAAATACAAATATTTACTCGTTTTCTTTTTCTTTTAAAAATGATTTTGTTCCATCTTGCGTACATTATCAAATTTTTTAATTTAATTTCAATTAAAACTTCAAAGGTCTTTAACAATTTTAGCAATTCGGAAGTAATGAAAATTTGAATTTTTCAATCGTATTTTGAAAAAATTCGTTATTGTGGAAGAGTAAATAAGAAATGATGATAATGAAAATCAATACGATAAATAACATAGATAATATAATAAATAAAAAAATGCTGCTTAAACAATAATGAGTTACTCAAAATTTGATGGAATTATAACATAATATAAATATTAGGTCGATTCCAGCCATGGTAAATAAATATAAATATAAAAGAATTAATTGTGCTTAGTTTTAGTGGCTTTTTACTTTTGAAAATTAGTGAAAGGTTTTTCATACCAGACAATAAATTTTTGAACTAAAGCTTAAAAATAAAAAGGAATTTAACGTTTTTAACACACGTGAGATCGCTTCACGTTGCATATACGATAAGTCGTCAGCAGGGGGACGAAAAAATTGGTAGGAGAATTTGAAGAAATAACGTCCAGAAGCGAAATATTCCATTTTTTTTTATTTATATATAACTGTCTCATCATTTTTAATTTCAAACAAAATCTGAAATTATATCATTTCCGATCTTACAAATATTATTGAATATGATTATGCAATGATGAAAATGGTACCATCATAATTACAGCCGTGTAAGGTAAATAAATGTTAATAGATTGATTAGATGATTAATAATCATACACAAATGTAAATGTAAATTTAAAATAAATATGTACATTGTAATTACTTATTCACTCAACCAATTAAACGAAATTAAATCAATAAAAATTGAGTATTTTATTGGGAGATTTTTGCCGTATTCAAAAAGAATCACTAGATTGATTGAGAAAATATTGAAAAGTACTATCGCAGTTGAATCCCTGTAGTGGTACTCCTACAAAGCACGACAACAAGTACTCGATTCGAATAAGCTTTTTGATGGATCCAAAGCACGGGGGGGGAGGGTTTAATCCAAATTGAAATCGCGGATAGTTTAAGCAAAGTTTTGAGAAAGTAAAGCAATCCTAAACTTCGAGTTTGGATGATCTAACTCGGTGGACTTGTTGAGTGACATCTATGCATATACTTATCTTCGTGAGATGGAACAATAGCAGGCTTAATTGAATGTTCCATTTGCACAATTTCAGTGGATACATCGCAGCCAAACTAACTTAATTTGGTTTGAAAAAATATTTTGCGAATTGAGGCTAATCAAACTAAATTCAAACGCTAAACGTTTGGGAATACTAGAAAAAAATTAAATTATGCTACTTTCATTTTTTAGATGAGAACTTAAATTTAAAAGATTCTATTGTAAATATCGTATAATATTTCATATGTAAAAATGGAAATTTATCTTATGAAAAAGCTCATTTGAAATAAAAATCTTACGTATATTTTAATTATTTGGAATAGATTAATATTGTTTTCTTTATATTAGCCAGTATGTATTTTTTTTATGCTACAGTTATGCGATAATGGAATACTGAGGAAGTTACATGCGCGGTAAAAATTAAATGAAAGACTGATAAATATTTTTATTAATAAGTTTAGAAAATGTAAAAAAATATCAAGAATTAAAAAAATAAATAAGTGTTTATTGGATAAATTGTAAAAAGCAAAAGAAGAATTGAAAAGTAAAAATATAGAAAAATAAAATAAATGATAGAAAAAGTATGTGTAATTTTATTTAATAACTTAAGATTGTCAATATAAATTATTAAAATTTTATAATTTTTAAGTAATTATAGTTTTTACTGTAATTGTATTAAATAATTTAATATAACTTAAAAAATAAATAAATAAATCATTAAAATTGTATGATTTTTTTATAGTATTTTTTTATATTTTTATTTTATACGCTTTAAAATTTTTAAAACAAGTTGTAAAATTCTAATTTTTCTTTTTATATAAATATCAATTGATAAAAAAATTTACGGTCGAATTTTCACAAAAGCCTATATATAAAAATAATAAAAATGGTTTTATAGTTACAGACTTGTATACACGAATTTAGAGTTAATTAACGTACCTGTCAATTAAAACTCAATGGTTTCTTGTGGGTATACTGTTATTCCTAATTTATCAGGAATATGAAACTTTTATATATTACAAAACACAAATAATGAAAGCTTTAAAGGTATAATTAAAAATAAAATTTTAAATAAAAGAACTTATTTAAAAAAAAAAGGTCGTGAAATATTTGATATGTAAGAGAATTATAACAAAAAACGTTGTACATAATAAAAATTAAGAGGGATTAATTTTTTTAATAATAGAATTCTTAATTATAATTTATAAAAATAAGTATAGTGCTGATATAATTATATTCAATATCTCACTAAATAATTAGAACATCAATTTCAATAGAATGTTCCACGATAAAACGACTGTTTATATTAAAAGATATTTTTAAACAGACAATACATGGATTAATCTTGTGAATCAGAAATATTATTAAAATAGCAATTGATTGTATATGAACGAGCAAGAAAAAAAACAACATATTTAAATTCAAAATACCATGATCATATTAATTATCAAAACAATAAAAAATTGAAAAGCCTAGTTGAAAATTTGAGAAAACAGTCTGAACCTTGTTTGCCATTCATAAGTGCAAAAAATTTTAGAACATTATAGACTTAAATTTTTTCTTTAATTAACGTGAAAATATATTCTTTTGAGAAAAATCTATTTATTCAAAGAAAATTATAAAATTTATTAGTGAAAATCTAATTGAAATAATTAAAATTTAGGACTTATACAAGTATTTAAATCGTTAGTAAAAAAGGATAAAAATCAAAAGTGGTTATAATGAATTTTAAAGTTACACGGCATTGGTAACAATAATAATATTATCAATTAAATATATACAATTTTAATTGAGGATTTTGATAATTAAAAATAATTGAGAAAATAGATAGACTTATTAAAAAACGAATAACAAATTCACTAGAAAGGGTAAAAATTATTATCCATAGTTATTGGTACGATTTTATATTTGTGATATGATAAGATATAAAATATTTTATATGAATATAAAATATAATTCTGAAAATACGGTTTATTCGAGGTATTATTTAAATTTTGATATACTTAATGATATGATTAATTTCTTTATTATTATGTAAATATAAAATGCAAATTTATCGCGCACACGGTCTCATCCGTCATTCCAAAACCGAGATATTTCGCTTCTCATGTAAGAAAATAAAATAAGTAAATAAAAAATGAAAATAATAAAATTCTGGGTTCGCGTATATTTCATAAGATAAATATTCTATTTAGGGAAATGGAAATTCCTGCAAAAGGACTAGGAATATAAGCGGGTGCTCACTCAGAGGAGACGTCCTTGTTTTCTGTCCTAAATCCGGAGGAGCCTGACTAATTTACGTTTTATACGCTTTTCATAAAGAGTCCTCGTGTATGGAAAAGGAAAACACGTTCAGTACACGAAGGAAAGTCTCTACACCCATTCTACTATTAACAATACAAGATTACAACTCGGACACCACATACACAAAGAAATATTCGAACATTGCATTTTTTTAATATGCTTTCATAATTTATGGTTTATTTTTAAACTCTTCTATATAAATAATATCAAATATCCAATAATTCGATAAAATCTTTGTTAAACTAATTTCACGAATAATGCAATACTTATATTATTTATAATTACACTATAATATATCATTATTGTTTTTTATTATCTTATATTTTTATCATTAAAGTCTTATAACTAAAATATAAAGAACTTCATGGCAAATATAGAATGGTAATATTTAAAAGTAAATCAATATTCACAACCAAATACTGTATTTGGAATACGACCAAACCAATTGAGAGCTAAAAAAAACTCATTGCATGCAGAGGCTTTAAGACATCGAGTACTTCAAGAGCAATAGCTCAGATCTTATACGAATACGTTACAGTAAAATCTATTATTGTACTCGATAAAGCTGAAACGTACTTTTAATAAGTGTTTTCGAACGTATACTGGATAAAATTTGAAAAATGTTAAAATAACATAATTGGAATAATATTTTTTATAATAATATTATATGATAAAAATGATAGAATATAAATATTAATTTTATTATGAATCACAATAATAATACAGTATTCTAAACGATAATATTTTTTCTTCAAATTGTATAACTAAAATTACTCTTAAAATGAATCTTTTCTTAAGTAAATGGAAATACAAAATGCAAAGCAAAAAAAAATTGCATTAATTTTTAAATTAAAGTTGTTTAATAATTAATATTTAAGCTTACAAATATACATAGCAATATTATAAAAAAAAAATATTACAATAAAAATTATTTTAACGAAATCTTGATAATTCTTTATTTCCAAGAAAAACTACGTTCCCATGCTTTTTTTGGCTCCAAACTACTTCATTGCAGTAAACCAAGTGTATATTTTGTAATTCTCCTTTTTTGAAGCATTCATTCCCCATGATTGTACAGTATAAATCGTGGTTGGTGTCTATTTTGGACCCATTTCGATCATAGAGTTGGGCAAGTTTTAAGAAAAAGGTAAAAAAAAACAAATATCTCGTAATTATCGAATTAGGACATATATTCATTCGATGCAATTAATTAAATTAACCGATACCTAACTCTGATTATTGTAGATCAAGGTATACGGGGATCGAGTACTCTTGACTATTGGAATGCACTATCTATGAACCAAATCAAGTGCTGGCTTGGCTGGCTGTATTACATGCAACTATATTTAGTAATACTCAAAATACTTGTAGATAGATTTGCTTGTACACAAAAAAGAGGAAATATATTTATCCTGAAAGGAGTTGTAATTAACTGTTCGCGTAATTAATTGAATAAATATGATTTTTTTATCAATAACACTTAAAACAAAAATACACCATCAATGGGCTCCGCGATAATGCTTAGTCCTACTTACATGCAATGTACCAATGCCCTCAATAACTAGTACTTACGTAATTGACAAAGGCTTCTTCATTCCCTTTTACTTCTTGAAAAGCAATTAATTGGTTCTTAGAACTCCACCATTAAAACAAGAATGTTCCTATCGCGTGCAAATTGTGCAAAATTGTTGCCAATTTCTCCTCGGAGCCCTCCTGCACTCAAGCTGCGCAAGGCCGTTCGATAACCTCGCGAACAGCTGTTAATGTAACAGACGCTAAGGATCTCATTATTACATTGCGACGCATGTTTAAACTTTGATTTTCATTATAAATTTGAATAATTCGCTTGCGTTAATTCAATATATTGATCCAGTATTTATTTTAACAGCACATTTTTATATTATATTACTTTTTTAATTCAAATTACTTTTAACAAACATTTCATATATCACAAAAATATGTAAAGTTAAAATTTTGACATTATAAATCTTGTATACATATAACTTTCGTATAAAAAGAATTATATGTGATATGATAAGCAACTGTAAAGTAAATTCAAACTATCGCTCTCTCTCTCTCTCTCTCGCTCTATACATGTATATATATATATATATATATATGTATTTCGTGGCAGTAATTATTATTTATTAGAATTTGCGCATCTTGTTTTTTAATTAAAATATATTTCTCGGTGGTATTAAAATGCATACATTTATTTAGAAAGAGAAAACTTGTTTTATTAAAATTTATTAATTAAAGTAACTAAGGACAAAAATATAAGTAATTAAATGATTATTTTAAAAGCTGAATTGAGTTCCAGGCTATTGATTTTAATTAAAATTAAAACGATTGCTTAAAAGTGTAACAGTTTTAATGGTTTTTTACTTTGTTTTTAGAAATAATTTATATAAGAAAACCTGTTAAATGAAAAAAGATTTTATGAAATATCAATAATGATTTAAAGTATATTTAGGATATTAAATTTTATGTGAATTATTTTAATCTTTATATTGTTCCTTTATTAATTTTATACTTCATAAATTCAGATATTTTTAAACATTGATATAATGTAATCATATTGATTTGCATGCTCGTTAAAAGTTTACTTGCATATTTCAATTTTTACTCAAATTTCTTTTCACTATACTAACATATTTTTTACATAAAATACTTTATAAATTTTAATGTATACATATACAATTATATTATAGTAAAACAATTATGTATTCTGTAAACAAATGTACATAGCTTTCAAGAAAATATTTTAATAAATATTAATACTTACATTAAAAGTTATTTTCTTTTAAAAATGAAGATATATGAAACTCACCTGTAAAATAAAAAATTCTACAATTAGTTACATAAATTTAAAATTATACATAAAATATTTAAAGAATCAAAATTATTTTTGATCTGAATATAGAAATGAATTATAAATTATAGAAGATAAAAATAAATAATGAAGCTTTGGCATTAAATTTTAAATATTACTTTTGTAATTATTTATTTCAAAATATTGGATTATTGTTGTAAATTTTATAAAGGTATTAAACTTACTTGTAATGCAAAGCTCAAATAGAAAGAAATTAAATAAATATATAAACATAATATTTAATAGAATTATTTAAAAAAAAATTTATAAACATAAATTAAGAACCGATAGAAGAAAGAAAATATTGTTAAATTCACAATTTAACATATAATTTTTTTATATAACAATGTCAATTAAAATGTATAGTAAAAAATATTTATTTCTGTAGATTAATTCGATGAAGTATTCAAAATATGTTTAATAAATATAATAAATGTTTATTTACAGTACAGCATTTACATTAGAATCTTCATCGAATACAAGGAATAAAAAAAAAAAAGAGGTATCAATTAAACCCTAATTAAATTTGAATTTAGAAACTGTAAAAAGTGCAGTATTGACAGTTGAACTAAGCTAAGAAATAAATTGTACAAGAAAGGAAATTCTAAAAGGGTGTGTTTTAGGTAATGAGATAGAGGATCAGTATAGCATAGTGGAGGTTCCCATAAAGGACGTGAATCGGCAAAATGCACTTGTATCGACATACAAAGACTACTGGTATTACCATCTCTTAATACAATTAAGTACGTGTCTCGACTTGTCAATTGTGTGTCCTTTCGATTGTAAATTGATTATTTTGCGTCAGGTTCTGATGTCTATTTAAATTGTAAATAAACGGATTTCAATAGCAAAAGTCATCAGGTGATGGCAGTTAATAATCAATGGACTGACAATTTGATCTTAAATTTTTCCTTTTTTTATTTATATATATTTGAACCCCTTAATCCAATAAATTGCAAATGATAATTTGGGTAATTTTTTTTTTGTGCGGAAGTGAACTATTTTTTGGTAGATATTGCTG
The DNA here is from genome assembly GCA_018907245.1 of Eupristina koningsbergeri. Taxonomy (NCBI): domain Eukaryota; kingdom Metazoa; phylum Arthropoda; class Insecta; order Hymenoptera; family Agaonidae; genus Eupristina; species Eupristina koningsbergeri. Next base: position 801,356 of record JACCHV010000041.1, read on the forward strand.
CATTGTTATTATATCTGGAGAATAAAAGATTCAATCTTTGTCTATTTTAAGGTATTTTACTGACTTATTTTAAGATAAATTTATGACCCATGAATTGCTTCAAGTTTAACAAAAACAAATGGCATAATATATATTGGGATTATACAGTTTATAAAATATTAATAAGATTTCATATTTGTAATTAAAATTAGTGAAATATTCAAACAAGTTGTTTGGTTTTATTCATGCTTTTAAAATGTTGAACAGCAATTATAAAAACATGAGCGTTTTTTCTTAGAAATAAATCATGTAATTTAGTTATTTTAATATTTATTCACAGGTTACTTTTTACATGTTGTTATAAATTTTAATTTAAAAAATTCAATTGTTATTAGGAAAAGAAAAATTATAATACCGATATTAATGAACATTTAACCAAAGAAATCTAATTAAAATTTATGAATTCAATTAAAGATAACGTTAAACCGCTTTTAAAATTTGAATTTAGAAATTTTGCTTACAAGAGATTAAATAACAGTTTTCTAATGTATAACAGTTTTGACGATATGAAAGAATGCATAATGATAGGAAATGTTGGATACAGTAGATAAAAGAATAAATCTAAAATATAATAAAATAAAATAATGTAAAGAGAATAATTGATTAGCTAAATTTAAATTACAATTATCATATTTGATCGATTATTTAATTAGTAAAGTTTATTTTAATTGAAATTATAAAAATTATATATAATACATAAGAATATAAGTTGAATTAAAATGATATTTAAATAAATTTCTTTAAAATTAAATTAAATTTAAAAAAAAATTAAATGATAATTATTAATTAAAAAATTAATTAAAATTTATTTTCAAATTGTATCTAATTTATTTAAAATGATTGAATGCTTGTACGATATCTTTGGTAATTTTAGTAATTATAACGTTTAATTAATTAGTTGTAAAAATCAAAATAATCATAATACTCATTCGCATGAATTCGATCTTATTGATATATACATATATGTATATATAAAAGAAAATCGTGATTTTTAAAAATTATTTTTTTTTTTTTATTATATACTATGGTCTTTTATAAGCCAAGTTGAAAGAAATTTTAATAATAAATGGAATAAAATTCAATCACGGCCTTTAATTCATGTAAGGAAAAAGGCACGAGAGAAATGCACTAAAATAATTAAGGTATTAAACGATGGAATCCAACTTGAGGATAAATCTTCTTACATCCGAATCCAGCCTTGTTCTAATCTGAAAAACTATTTTACAGCTGAAAGCGCATAAATAATTAGAAATCCGTTTGTCTGCAGCACTGCGTAAAGTGCTTAAAAGAGTTATCGAAATAGTGCAAGTCTCATATCACTTGGCAGGGATTTGCACGAGCCCAACATCAGCAAAGTTCCCGGTTCCGAAAAGCGAAAAGCGAAAAGCGAAAAGCGAAAAGCTTGTATTTCTTCTCGCAGTCCAAAGCATTCTACTCTATTTATAACTCGGCCATCCACCGGAAAAGAAACGCAGAGGATAGGCGCACGTTTTCTCGGAAACGCGTGTGTAGGTGTGTAGCGCCGGAGGGGGGGGGTTAGAGGGTGTGTAATAACCCACCCTCCCCTCCCGCTATCCCGTCCACTATCTGTCCCATTTTCCCGCCGACTCGGTCTATATCTCGAGACGCGTTCGAGATATCTCTGACTCGGCACGAAACCAGATAACTCGGGTGCTTGTGGTTGTGTTTTAGGTCTCAAAACCAAAGCGAACTAACTGCATTGTTGTCCGTTCCACTCGAAAGTATAAAATGTCCGACTGCATTAATTGAGCAGTTCCAAAATGCTTAAACTATAATTCAGTATTTGCATGGTGAGACATTGAGATGAAAGTGCATACTCCTATTATTGTATTTGAGTCTAAATGGTAAAGTTAAATGAGTCAGCGAGCTTAGAAAAGAGAACGGAAGCTAGAAGTTAACTGTGTTTTCGTTCTCAATGCCGATATATTTAACTTAAATAATAGTTTAAATTTAAGCAATTGTTTATTGTGTATAAATATTTGTGCTTGGAGAACAAATTTATTTTTATTTACAATTTATTTCAATTTGTATTAAATTATACATGACCTTAAATCTACACGATAAAACGGTAGAGTTTTATAAGACATTTATTCCTAATAAATTCGAATTAAAATAATGCTTTTATGATTCACATTATAAAATTAATAATAATCTTTGCATGAATTAATTAATATTATAATAGAATTTACAGAGAAATTGATTAATATTCCTAGTTATAAGCATCTTCTTTCATTATTAATAAATAATAATGATAATAATTCTATCCTAATAATTAATTTTACAAAGATAAAGTAAGGTATATAAGCGCATTATTCCAATTTTTTTTTCTTAATGCTTTGCATTTAGAGTAAAAATTATAAGTATAATGAAGTATTATAAAGTATCAAAAGTGTTTCATATATATTATCAATATTGAAATGATAAATATTAATGCATTATTGTATTACATTGTTCAACGATTCTAAAAAATCATAAGCTGTTGCAGAGTTATATGATATCCACTAAAAATAGTGATTTTAAAGAAAATAAAGTAAATTAAAGATAATTAAATTGTAATTTGAAATAATGTATTTTTACCTTTGTGAAATTTCTTCGTATTCGTATTGATTTACATTATTCAAACGTTACTTTATCATCTAATAAATACATGAAAATATAAAATTTCTGTTTTGTTGATACCTGTGAAATTAGTCAGGAATTTATAATCACTAGTTAATAGTAAATATTTTTTCAAACAAGTCTTAATTGTCAAAATTACATTCGTTTAAAGTTAGTTTATGTGCTGTCAACAACTTAAAAGGAATTCCTCGGTAAATCCAAATAGCTTTGCAAAAAAATTTTCTCAACAGTATATCTTTTTGATCATTTTTGATTAGATAAACATATTAAACTTTGCGTATTAAAAGCAGCGACCCTCGTATAAATACAAAATAGAATGCATTTAAGTATAATAAAATATTTTTCAATTTTTTTTAAGTTTATTATTATTCATGTATATAAAGAATAAATAAAACACAATTTCTGATATGTGAACAATGTATTTGTTTTATGTAATTTAAAATTCAGAAACAAATCGTTGCTTCTAAAAGTGCTATTGGCGGACGCAGTGACTCATCAAAAAATCCCTGCGACGATTAAATCCCATTTCTATTGGAGTCCCCGCATATTTTCACACACTCGCGACAATAAAATCCGCATTGAGCCGATAATGTATTGAAAGCGCGAGCCAAGTGCCGAAACGAATGATGAGAACTCGTTTCCCTTTGCTCACCTTCGCCTCAGGTGAAAATTCAATGCACTTGCTCAGCGGCACAAAACTCGTTCGCTCTTTATTCGAAGAACAATGCATCCGTTCTTTCTTCTTTTCTTCGTTTTTTATCGGCGTGCATTCTCGCTGCACCGCCGCTGCATCCAGGGAAGTGCATCAAAAGTGCCATTTCCAAATAAAAGTATGCGCCAAGTGTTCTCGAGGCGCGCAAGCCCACTCTGCATGTGGTTCCCAGCGATGTGTGCGTGTGTGCAGTTGGGACAGGGGTGGAATGCACAAATAGGTTTGCACTTTTCCCCATTCGATGCACTTACTTAGCTTGTATCGCGTGCCACTGCAGATCTGTTGCACACAATCACGGCATGCGAGGGTTTTATTTTGACGCCCGTATGGGCGAACGCGAACGCGGCCACTCATTTTTCAAGCGAATTGTGTTTAAATCTCTTTGTAATTGCACGTATTACGTATTAGCCCCCACCCCGGAACACCTGAATTGAAATAAATCAATTTATTTGCCCGTTTTAATAATTTTAGGATGCCAAGCGGGCTAGCTTAAAAGGAATAACTTTTTGCACATTTTCTCCAAGTTTGCTCGATAAATTTATTCAAGCAATGAAAGTCATATTAAGCCGAATCATCATCGGTTTCTCGTGTCACTAGCTGAAGATAGTTTTATTGCATTAAATTATTCAGTATCCTATGCTTATTTATTGAGCTCTTTTATTTTTGAACGTTTCAACAATTTTTAACGTCTTTTTCGTAATAAAAAGGCACATAGTACCTAGTATTAATGATTGTTCTTTAACTTTTATTACAAAAATCACAAAATTATTAATTCAAAAAACAGTGTTATTTATTTCGAGTTAATTTTCAACAAGAATTTAATAACGAATCTCGAATAAAAAATAAGTTAAAGTCAAGAAATATAAAAATAACCTTAAATGCACAAGAGGAATGTAAGAACTATAATTAGCCGTGCGTATACAGCGACATATCATGCCATTAACAAATATAAAGCCTCCGGAAGAGGATAAGTCATCGCAATTAATGTGACGTATAAATAGAAGTAATAATTTTGATAATGATTTACATAATTTATCTCGAAGCGTACACGTATAATAATAATAATAATGTCCTTGACAAAAATGCAAGTAAGCGTTGTTAAAGCGACAGAAATTACAAAAAAATAAATATTAAATATTTTAAGAAATCTACACCTTTAAGAGCGTATTCATTCAATTAAACATGTCAATGCACTGAATACAAGGAAATGAGTTTTTCAGAGATTTGTTAAGAATATAAATATTATTAAAAGGCTGACAGATCCTGATAAAATGTACATAATTGATATGTAGTTGTGTAGCGACCGTTACTTTATAAAATAAATTATACATTTGAAGCTCGTGACGCGAGGGTATTTGGGCCCAGTGAGTGTGTGCATTACTATGTATAACTGTTTTCTCTCTCTCTCTCTCTCTCTCTGCCTCTCAGTTCCTCTTGCAGTCATGCAGTTCGAGAAGGCAATTAACGGTACTTATAACGGCGGAGCAGAATAATTTTGTGAGGCTCGGGGGCAATCATGAGTGGCTCTCGAGTCCTCGTATTTGCAAACTCAATCCTCGTTTCGCTTTTGGAGACGCATATAAGTACTGGTTGAATACGTCACAGAAGGACTCGAGATTTGCCTCCAGGAGCTTTATTACCAATAAGGAGGGGCGAGGGTGTGTAATAAAGGTAATTACTCAAACTAGGGAAACATCCCTACGTGCGTCTCCGGTGCATGTACGTGCGTTGCCAACATGGTTTTATGACGCGGGGGTTTTCCTCTTTTAGTCGGGCAGGTAACAAAGTGGAAAACGTATGTGGGTCTCCGTTCATTGGGTGAACTTATTTTTCAACAGGATCCTAACTTGTTCATAACTATACTTCCTTTCACGGTTTTTGGGAAATGCTTTGTTTTGCGGCGTTAATTTTGCTCTACCTACATTTTTCTTTAAAATGAATTTGGTAGAACTGGAGCACAAAGCATGTCCTGTAAAATGTTTCAAATAACTTTGAGCTGGAAAATACTTTTTTTCCAGTTAGTAATTTTTTTAACGAAAAAGCTAACTTATTCTTCATGCAATAAAATAGAATTATCATGGAATTTTTCAATGAACAATGAACCTGCAGCTGCTCTATTTGTTATAATTTAAAATTCAGTTTTATGTACTCACTGTAATCAGTATTCATTTACACAATTAAATTACTACATTAAAATATTGGAGCACGCCAAACATAATTGTCAATTATGGATTTATCTAAACCATTAATTAATATTCTCTTTAATTTCGTTATTAAATACTTTATCGTAATATAGCAACATTATAATATTATGCATGTTTCAATATAAAGAAAATTGTATTACTCAGTCTTCATATTACCACTACTTTTCCACGAGTATTTTTTATTTAAACAGTAAAGCAAATGTTTCTTTTTTCATTTGCAAATAGATGTACAAAAGAGAAAAAATTTTTTAAAAAATTGACTTGGGAAAAGAAATTCTTTAAATATATGTAGATTTTTTTATTGTTAAAATATACTTGCATAATACATTTTCATTTATTATTAAACATTGTGAATATGAAATAATTTGAATTATTTGTCAAAATATTAAAATTGAATATAGAAAACTGTAATTTAATTTTGGCAATATGTAACATTTTGAGATTTAATTAATGTTATAATTTAATAATTATTATTAACTTTAATGTACAGAAATTTGTTCTGGACTTAATTATCAATAAGTGCATATTATATAATTTAAATAAATGTTTCATTATCCATATGAGAATAAATGCATATGTATTTTACACGATTCATATTGTAATATTACTAAAGAAAATTAAAAATTTAATAAAATATTTTAACCCATTTAAAATTATAATTTAGAAAATCGACATTAAAATTTCGGATGCAGTCAAAATAACTCATTGAATTTATACGATAAATCGTATGCAGTAATAAATGTTAAAATAAAATTGTATTAACGACAAACTACGGAAAAACGTAAATACCGAGATGAAAATTTTCGACGAGCATTAGAGGAAACAACCGAAACCATAAAAAATTCAAAGAGATGCACAAGAAAGTAGATTGTGCTTAAACATTTAAAGAAGCTGCTATTGTGGAAACAAATTATTTAACATAACTTTATTTTTAGATATTATCTATCCTGATTTGCAAATCAGTGGAATTCTAGATGCTACGTTTTATTTTGTATTTCTTTATAAATCACGCTAGGAAGAAATTATCAATCAAACAGAAAATTATACAAAAATAGTGCCACATGTGTGGATTCCCGTATTTTATTTTATTTTCAAACTTTTTCTTCAATTTCTTCGAAAGCTGAATTTATTATATGATTTGATGCAAAAGTATATATTAAATTTTAGCTTTGAGGAATTTATATGTCTATAAATAAAGAAAACAAAATATTAATAAATGCTTGCAATTTTGTCTTATTAAAGAAAGTTATGTATTTATTTTATATATTTTAAAGTTATGTATATATTTATATATTTGAATATTTTAATCATTTTATTATTTATTAGATTATAAATAACAATTTCGGAACATATTTAAATATTGTATTGACAAAAAACTATTCAAATTTAGAATCACTATATCTCTAAATATAAAAATGTTCTTAAATATGAAAAATTCTGCATATAGATTCTTCTATTATATACAATACCATTAGTTTGATTAAAAAATTATTGATTGTAAATAGCTATGTGTTATTTTATTTAATAATTAAGGGATGCGTTTCTTTTATTTTAAAACATATTACTTATTTAATAATAATTTATTCTTTCTTTACATTAAGATTAAATATTCATCATAAGATATTATTCCCAAATTGTTTGAATAATTGACAAATATTAACTTTAGATTGATGAATTTCGTTTATAAAACTTTCACAACTAAAAATAGCAAATAAAATTGTCAAAATAAAAATATTTTTATAAAAATTATTTTTACATTATTTATTTTGTACATATATTAATATTCTGAGGATTTAAACTTTTCAATTGAAATAGTCAAAGAACAATCACTTTTTAATTTCTCTCTTAAAATAATAACATCATCGATGATATTTTCCAATAAGTAATCATTTTATAATCCAATTTTATACTTTTATGATAAAATGTACGTTGAAGCATAAATTTATCGTGAGTTGTGCGATATATTTTTAAACTGAAGATACCTGTGCATTCATCGGTTATTTTTTTTCACGAAAATGTTAAGAAATCACTTCCATATGGAGGTATTGAACAGTTTTAGTCCTCTTCCTCTTTATCATTCTTTTTTCATCGGCAGGTCGGTGAAAGATGATCCCAACATCGACTTTGCTACTTTTTAGCACAAGATAATGGCTCAGTTACTTGTGTCGGCTTTTAGTCAATTTTTTTACACATCATCAAATACGGCATGCGAGTGTAGATTTTTCGTTACATCAGTTGGACTCTTATCATGTATCGTGTAACAATATGGATAATAAGTGTTATATTACATGTTAACTAAAAAATCCCTTTTCCTTTTTTATAAATATATTGGTGAATATTTTCAAGTACACATAAATCACATTTAATTTTCTACTAATCATGTCATGTATTTTTAGATACAGTCGAGCAATAAATTATTCGTTATCAGTATGGATTTAATTTTAATTCCCAGGCTTTAGTGCATACCTCAATATTATATACGATTAAAAAGATAAATTAAAGTAACTACAGCCGTGATTAAATTATTATCGCGTTACAGATAATTGATCTTGGGCACTATAGAAAAGCGGCAATGAGCGCATTTTATTTTTTTCATTGCGTTACGCTACTGTGCCCACAAAGGTATGTCTGTTAAATTGCATTTGAAAAATTAACTACTCGCGATGAAATGTATGGGAAAAGAAGTCTTAATTCAAAGCTCAAAAAGAAAAAACAGGAAAACTATCACTTCAAGTTCATTGCACGATGGTACAGTAAATAAATCATGACTCTACAATAACACTAGCGTCACGAGACTTTCACTTTCAAATAGAATGAGATTATTTCTTGTACACGTAGTAAATTTAGCAGACCTATTGTACTTACTCTAGATAAACGAAAGAGATCTGTTTGTTTAAGCGATATTTCAATGTTGATTGATAGATCAAAAGTTATTCCGGTTAAATTTTTGAATTTTCATGAGATTTTACAGAAGATTCTTAGGAATTTTCACTATCGGCAGGATTAATCGATATTGGATTTTTTATATTTGATTTTGTAAATTAAAAAGGGATTTTAATTTGCCAAAATCAAATAAATAAAAAATAATAATCTTTTATATCGACCCTATTTTGAAATTGACTATTTCTGTTTTTCACTATTATTTAAAATTTAATTTTAAAAAAGGAATCTAGTCTTTTAAATCAAAATTGGTGAAATAAAAAAAAAAAAATAGTTCATCAGTTTAAGTTAATTATATAAAAATATAATATAAAATTATTATTGATTTTTAAGAATTTTTTTTTCAAACCTGTCGATTCTTCAACTGATAAAAAAAATTACTATAATGGTTCTCTCGCTGAATACACATTGGAAAAAGATATTACAATGTAGGCTTAAATTTAATTCATATTAAAACCATGTGCCATGATGTACCAAACATATGGTTCATTTCAAAGACGATATTTTCTCGTTAAAAAATTGCGATAAAATGTTCTAACCAAGATTTTTACCGGTATTACGCTGAAATCAGAGCGCAAGATAGAATTATAAATGAAACATGATGATTCGCTAGCTAATTATGCGAGGGAATGCGAGATCAGCCGAAACCGGCGAACACAATTCACACAGGAATCTCGCACGCATTCTACTCCAAATACTTGAGCATATAATTACGCTAAATGAGATGCAACGAGAGTAACTTATGTCCGCCTTATGCAACTCGTGAAAGGATCGAGGATACGAGAGCATATTGTAAAAATGCAGGCAACGAGATTTGGTGTTGCACCGATCGGTCGAGCGAGTAACCGATGGTACAACAGTCGTAAGCTCGATCGCAGGGACTCGATCTCCCTTGACCCGGATGCCCCCGCGTTCTCCGATCTCAATCCCGATCCTCGATCGCGATTCTGTCTGCGTCACTGACCTTGAGTCGAACTTGGTGCCGTCCTCGAGCGTGCCGGTGTAGTGCATGGTCAGCTGGTCGCCCTTCTTGGACTTGAGGTCGCAGACCTCGGGCACGTAGACCTTCTCCACCTTGAGGTCGGCTGCGGAGGCCATGAGGATGAGCCAGGAGCACTGGCACATCGCGAGCGCGAGGAGCGCGGTACCTCGAGCAGCCATACTACCGAAGTGCGGGTTACTGGGATTAGAGGAAGACGAGCGAGAGGACGAGGAGGACCTGGTACGACCGTCTAGGAGCTGGTACACGTATGCGTGCGGAATAAAGCTGGACGATAGACTTGTGCGTTGGCGGAGTGCCGGCAGACTACTGGCGGTTCGTAGGCGCGCGCCTCGCCAGAGAACCTCCGCACTCCTCTCTCTCGTTTTTCCCGTCTTCTCTCTTGCTCTCCTCAAAACGAGTGCCCCCAGAAAGAGAACGGTATACACGCCACATTGCGCCGTCTCATTGGCCCCTCGCGTCGAATATGTAGGTCTCCGGCGCGATTCCTCCAGCCTCTCTCTCTCTCTCTCTCTCTCTCTCTCTCTCTCTCTCTCTGTCTCTGTCCGTCGCACTCCCGGTTCCTCTCGAAGCTGGTTACCATTTCTCGACGCCACCGCCGAGGAGTGTACGTGGCCGTGTGCGTGTCCGTCTTCTTCCCACTCGATCATTCCTTTCGTCTCTTTCTCGTCCCGACTTCGTCTCTCTTCCTCTTGGTCTCTCCGCAAATGATTCCTTATGATCATTTGACTCTATCTCTTTTCTTCTCCGTAGAATTTTCGCTTCTCCACACGCATTTTAGTATATGCAGGTCGTATTAAGCGATTTTTGGAAATTATCTGTTGTTTGGACATTTTTTTGAGCAGCCGACAAAACTTTCAGTTTTTTTAATCTCTAACCATTTATTGCGCTAATCATTTAATATTTCGTATTTGAATAAATTATTGAAGTTGTTAAAATTGGCATTGTTTTACCATTTCCTTAATTATTAAAAATTTATATGTTAAAATTTATTTAATACTCATTAAAAAAAAAAAAAAAATACACTTTTATTGTAACTATTTTATTGTAACATATAATTTATTATTATTGAATCAAACATATTAAAAAAAATTTATTTTTAATCATGTTTGATGTTTCGTTAGTGTGAATGCATCCTTATCTGTTTTTTCTTATTTGCAAATACATAAAAATAATAAATGATTAGTTATATTACATAGTATTTCTTTTTATTGCTTTGAAGTATTTGCACAAGTAATTGTATATACGTACAGGTACATCACCAACCAGATATATTCATAAACACGTTGATAAATCATTAATATTGTAATATCATAAATAAATTAAAGACATAAGAAATAAAAGAAGATAAATGAAAGGGCCCATAAAATCGAATTTATTCATATAAAGATTATTTTTCATAATCATTTAATAAAAATATCATTGACAATACTAAAATAGAAACAATCTTAATCTATCAATTGTTACATTTGCGAAAATTAAATTATTTTTTTTACTTTTATTTATTTATTTTATGTAATAATGAATAAAATTATTTTAATTGCAAAAAATAATATCAAATAATAGCAAATAATATTTAAATAATTAAATGATAATGAAATTTCATTTCAATTTAGTTAAACTGAAGTTAATTGAAATAAAAAATGGGTAAATATTAGAATATTTTCTAATGCTTCTATTTTATACATAAATTGATAGATTAAATAATTAATTGTCACTTCTAGTAGATAAAGGGAAAATTATATTGTTTATTTCAATTTAGACATTTGATTTAATGATGAATTTAAATTTCTATGATCAATGTATTGCATTGTATTAAATTATTTGAATAATAATAAGCTTAAATAAAATTAATCAATTCATCAAAAATACTAAGTTAGTAATTATTATTTAAGTTACAGCACTTACAAACATAAATTTATTCATTTCATTTCTCATTAAACATTTATTATTTTAAAGCCCTAAAAATCTTTTGAAAATCAAGTTCTACGTATATTTTATATAAATAAAAGTGTATATGTCATAAATCCAGAAAAATTACGGATTGAATAAGTTTTTTAAATAAATTAGCTACACAAGAATATCAAGTTTATTTATTTAAAACTAAAAATAAAAATGTATGGCATTAACATTAAATAAAGAAATTTATAATTTTGAATTATAATTACTTTTAACTATTATGATTGATGAAATCCCAGGTTTATTATTATTAATCAATAATGATAGTAAAATTACTATACAATAATTCTTTATATTAATGCAAAATTACATGAGAATTATGAAAAATAAACTAAAAAAAATGGCTGACTATAATTTTGTGCAATATGAATATAAATAACCTTAACTTGCGAATCATCCTTTGCATTGCATAATGTATTACAATAAAAATATACAATAATTTATATTGTATTGAATAATTTAAAAAGAAAAAAATATTTTATACATGTGTGTAATTTTTATTATTGTAATTATATTGATATCTTAATTTCTTCTCTCCCATTCTTGAGTGAAAAAAATTTACAAGCACCGAGGGAAAAGATATAGATCGCTCTTTGTAAATAATTTTCTTATTAAAATAAATTATTAAAAATGTTATTAAAATAAATTGACGCAGATGCTGGAAATAATATCGGATTTAGTTACATTTATGCAAATCAAGACCTAACAGGTGTTTAGGTTGTCAAGGAATATTTCGAAAAATTGTCAGCAAAGTTGGTCATGGTAGTCGGTTTTGCTCCAAGTGCTGGGATGAACGTGTGTTCCAAGTTCCAAAATCTGGTTATCTTATCCTATTGGATGGAATCGGTGAGGAGAGCATACGAAATTCCATTATGATTTCATTACCTCGATATCTAATCTACGGATAATCAGCCTCCTAGCGAGCCGCGATACCAGTGACGATTGACTCTGACAGATTTATATGATGAGTGCTATCTTCAATTAGTATTTAAACCAAAGTTTTTGGCAATATTTATTTTTCTACTATTGAAAAGCCTAGCACCACTCGCTAAACTTTAAATTCCTTATATTAAAAACGATAGATAAGTGTAATAGAAAGATGTTCAAACGATAAGGGATAACAATAAAAGTTATAATTGTAATTATTATTGTGATTTTATTCGTAATAAAATGTTGAATTACAATTATAAAAATATTATTTTATAAATATTATCAGTATACAATATTATTTCAATCTGTTATATTTTAAATACTTAAAATTTGAATTAAAAAAAAAAAAAAAAAAAAAATATTTAAATCAGATCATTATAGAAAATTTAAAAAAAAAAACATCACATAGAATAACACTTCTGTCATATAAATAAAATTTATCTAATAAACAATTGGATTGGCTTATAATGTATTAATATTAAAATTCATGACTTACAAAAAATTACTTTCTAAACTTTAACTATTGGTTATAATCATGTGAATTAAATATATATGATACTTGGATTTTTGTTTTTATTAGATATAATAAATAAAAAGTAGTTATAAGATTATTAGAACTCTTGTGAAAGGTAAGAAACTTTGCTTGCATTCGAAATAATGTATAATGAAATGTATTTTTTGCATGTAAAAACTTACAAAAGATCTATAAATTACATTTTGATTAAAATTTTTTCTATTCTATACATCATCATTATTAGAAATAATAAAACCTTTAATTTATTTCTATGATAATCACAAAAAAACTGTATATATTTCTTTTAACCATAGGGATAAAGTTGAATGTTTAAATATTATTACAATGTTATAAAAAATTTTATATTCAAATTTATAAAAAAAAAAAAACAACAACAAACAAATATAATATGTAAATAAATTTTTTAAGATTTTTTGTTTTTACATTATTAATTTGTAAAAAATATTATCTTTTATAAATATTAATTTAAAAAAATACTGTAAATATTATTATTTTTGTAACTATTAAGAAAATAAAAGAGAAACAATTCTAAACCTATTTTTGTTTTCATTGATTTATACAATTTAAATCATAAATTTCTGATTAGCCCATGAAACAAACATAAATGAATAAATTAGTGCCTTATTTACGATTCAAGAAAACCATTAAAATTCATTATTGCCTAATATTATAATATCTAATCAGTATTTGAAGTTTTATTTTTACCAAAACTTGTATTTCGAATGAAAAAAAAAAAGAAGTTTTATATGAATATTATGTTTTTCTTTCTATTAAAGTACATCTCTTATTGGACAAGGAAGAGCCTGGACAATAAAAGAATGGTATTGATAGACAGCAGAAAAGTATTTTTATATTAAGATAGTACGAGGAAAAAATAGTGGGCGTGACTCAGAGGACACGTGTAAGTTCAAGTTGACACCTTAATTGAATGCGGGATTATCATGTCGCCGCACTAAGTACCTGCCATTGCAATGTGTACTGTTACTGTCGTAATTTTTGATAATTTCCCCACATTTCTTTTTCTTGTTCAATAGGGGAATTAAAATTTATAAGAAACACGATTGGACCACGTAAGTGAAAAGAGTTCACGCTCGGTTATCTTTGCTATAAAATGTTATAGTGTAGGTTCATGATTATTGAGGGAGTGGACAAACAGCAGATTATTATACTTAAGTTAGTGTGTCTGTTAATATTGCATGCTTCGTATTCGACGATGATTTTGAAATGGAATTTACGAATTTCAAAATCTATGCATTAGCAATGATATTTTTAACACGATTGCTTAATGATACATGTCGAAAATCATTATATGGGTACTTTTTTATTTTTCTTTTATAAACACACAATATTTTATCAGAATAGAAAATGTATTTTTTGCAATATTAATCTTTACTTTGAAATAATAAAAGGATTTGACAATTAAAATTTTACTTTAAAAATAAACCATAGATTATCTATGTAGGGAATAGTAATAATTTATAATTAAGCCTATATTTATGTCAGTAAAAACATTCAAATTAAATAAATTTTGAAATACATTATGAACATGTTCTTATTGATTTTTCATATTTACATGTTTTTTTAAATATAATTATAATTATATATCAGCTTATATCATCTAAATAATTCATATAAACATTAAAAATATTTATATACTTTGAATACGTTTGTAAATGAAATTAAAAGCAGAATTGATGGAAACATAAAATAAATTATAAAACAAATGAATTTAACAGTTACTCATTTGATTGTCATTGAAACTATTATTCATAATAAATAAATTCAACAATATTTGACACGAAAAGAAAATTTGTCAATGACATATAAATTGTCGTTAAATTAAGCCTAATGTCTAGAAATATCATATAATCTAAAATTATTCTAAATATAAAATGAGTGCGTATACATATTACAAATTTATAAAGCCTAAAAAGTGATAATTTAATAATACTTAATGATACTTTTATCAATGCTAAATTTAAAATATCAATAATTGAAATATTTGATGTAAGTAAAGCAAACAACTTAAAACCAGAAAAATATGAAAACTTAATACGCAATCATTCATCAGATACTAAACAAAATTTGCAAACATTGTTTAAAAATATGGTCTTTCCAATATATGATGATTTTATGAAAAATAGAAGTTTGAATATTTAAAGTGAATTTGTTATTTTTAAATACATTAAGCGAAATAATTAGATTAAAATTTTGTTTATATTAAATTATTTTTATATAAAATTCATGTCGAGTAAATAAATTTATCTAGAAGAAAGAATATTGTTATACAAAAAAAATAAAAATCTTAACTGTAAATATTGGATAATTTAAAAAAAAAGCCTCAGATTCTAAATGGAGATAAATGTAAAAAAATAAAAATATAATTTATTTTTAACACAAATTTACTTTTTTATCCTAGAAATGCATGACCTAAAAGTTACGAGCTGATGTCGTTGGATTTTTGAAATTGGTTTTAATTAAAGTTGGAATAATGGAATTATCTTTGCAGGGTTTTATTTCAATTTTAGTTTACAATATTCAAATTTTTAAGTCGAATCATAGGAAAGTTTTTTTATCGATAGTACACCCATTTCTTGAAAGAGTGTAAGTTTTTCATTCATAGCATGACTAATTTAAATTTTAATGGTTATTCATGTGAAGTAAATCCATAATTATAAAAATTTCTATTTTGATATTGATTAATTTGATAATATTATAGTTTAATTTGTCAATATTTATATTATCTATCTTAATTTTATTTATTAGTTGACTCACAAAAATAAATTAATACTCAATAATTAGAATGTAGTTATTCAATATTTAATATTTAAAATACGTAATTAGAAAAATGCTCATGTACTAAGTACCAATATAATACTTAGTATAATGTACAACCTTACCAAATAGAAAATAATATGAGACAAAGTTTATTGAAGTACTGATATTATGTACAAGAATCATATCTACTATAAATTATATATATATATATATATATATAATTATATATCTATTATATATGATATAACTAAGTTTCTAAGAAAATATATTTTTCGAACCGTAAAATTTAATAAGAATAAACTAAAATTTATAGTTTAATAATTTGTAATACTATATGGCTTAGATAAAAATGAATAAAATAACTGTAAATAAATACTTATTTTTTAATTTATTTTACGAACAAATTATAATTATGAATAAAATAAATCATTTGAATCGCAGCCAATATGAATGTTGATAGAAGAATACATATAAACAGAGCACTTGAGCTCTCATCTATTGACTTATATTCAATTTATAATAAATACTTCTCCTATGTAATAAATACTAAATTTATTTAATAATTATTAATATATAATTGTATGGAATAAATTAAGCTTATTAAAAATGTTATATGTTTTTTTGACCGATGATATACAATACCAGCTATTTAATAATTTATACTTTTAAAAGTTTCAATATTTCAATATTAAACTGTATATAATATATTTTGTGTGACACCAAATCATATAAACTATTTTATTATAGATGTAAGAGGATTCGATAGCGAATCCATATAACTTCGAATGGATAATGAGTGATTTGTAATCGTATATTGTTGAAATAATATTGTTCTGAATTACTATGAAATATATGTATCATAAAAGGAAACCAGGTCATATTGCATATAATAGTCATTGTGATCTGATAATAAATTTGCAATATTTAGAAAGCTGGAAATTTATTATTTTCTATAAATTTAAATTTTTAATAAACCATTTGTTTTAAAATCTATTGTGTGTACTACTATTTACAACTATATTCATTACTTAATTTCGTATTAAATATTCAATTTTAATATTAATTTAATATTTTATTTAATTGCGTAGAAAAAAGTTTAGAAATAATTGTTTTATTTAATATTAATAATCTAGAGAATATATCTTAAAAATATTAAATTCCCTCTCTAATTAAATCGAGTTTTTAAATTCAAATAATATTTAATATCTGTTATTATGGTAATTAAAGTACATTTTTTATACAAAATATATTCTTAGATATATTCTTCAATATATATTCAAATTAAATTACTAATTGATAAAAAGTATAATTTTCTTATCTGAGTTAAGTATTTGTAAACTCATGAACGACATATTTTTCCTTACGGGTAGTATAGAATGATAAAATTTTTTTTTATATAACAAACTTTATTTAATTATCTGTTAAAATTGAATAGGATTTGAATTGATCAACCAATCAATGTAAACAAGCAAAGTGATTCTTGAATAGTATACAAACTTTATATGATCGTACATATATTCTATGTACATGAAAAGAACCCTATATCAATACTGTATAAATTATTTTAATTTCGTAAAATATGCAGAACATAAATTAGAATTTAAAATATTCAATTTTGGTTTTACATAATAAAGTTAAAATTTTGTTATAATAATATAATCAATTGTTATTGTTAATCAAAATCAATATTAAAGTTTTTCAAAATCAACAAATATGTATTTAAAATAATTTTATCTTCTAAAATCATAATAGTTAGAATGTACAATTTTCTTATATAATTTTAATTAAAAATAGATGTTATTGTAGTTTTCCATCAATATATCGTAATAATTTGTGTTAATATTAAAAAAAAAATTATAAAGAATAATAGATATAACAAATAAAAGTTTTTCAAATCAACGTAAAATAATTGATTAAATTATTTCCGTTATTTATCTAATATGAAAAAAATAATGATGCTTTATGCAATGAAAGTTTTTTATTAAAATTATTTTGCAAAAAAATATTTATTACATGTTATTTCATGTATCGTTTATGTCATAAATAACCAATTTTCTACAATAAATATTATATTAGTTTAATATTAAATTTAATTTGAAAATATTACTCATAATAACTATTTATTATTGCATATTATTATAGGTCATATAAATAATGTTTTTATAATTCATAAAAAATAAAATTTCAATAAAATTTTACCCGTAAATATTGCTATTCATAGAAATACAAGTAATTATAATTTCAAGAACTAAAAATTATAAACTAAAAATAAAGATTCGTATTTAAAATCAATGAAAAATATTTGTAAAATGCTTTGAAGTATTTTGAAAAATGATGTTAATCACTATATTTTTTAATTCAAATTGGTTTAAAATTTTAAATAGTAGTTATGATGTCTTTGAAATTGTGTATAATAGTATAGAATTTCTCGAAAAATTATTAAGCCTAGAAAATATGTGAAAAAGATTGCCGAATAGCTTGTTATATCGATAAACCCCAAATGATTTCATGTACACAAAGACTATTATTTATATCACCACCCTTTATTACTTTATTCAATGAGGAATATAGTATGAAAAATTATTTTATTTCAATTATACTTGTAATAATATAAGCAAATATCTTAAGAATCTAATTTTTACTAGACAATATTTTTTATACTACATAATTTTACATAATTTTATGCTTTTAAAAGTTTTTTTTTATAAATTATATCCATATATAATATTATTCTCTATTGATTTTTTTCCTTTATTAATTGTTACGTATTTAAATAGCGTCAATATATGTGTATATTTTATTTCATTTGCCGCCGGGTTACTATTTCGCCGTAGCTGAGTCGGTCAAATCGTCGCAGCCTTTGCGAGGATCGGATTACGTTGATGAATAATACGATAATTAGAATTCACGACTTTTCGTTTATTGTAAATAATCGGAAGAAAGAGACTGCGTGTTCTGATTTGTGTGTGTGTGCGCGCGTGTGTGTGTGGCTCGTGATATATCAAGTGTACCTTAATTGTGACCGTTTATTAAAATACTGCCTTTATGTTACACTTCTCGTTTTGTTTAATAAATTACGCGTTACTTCGTACTCGATTCAGACCGGGAACCCTTCCACATATTTTTGATTGAGTTTTTATACTCTTTCTGCTGCAAGTTTGTGAATTCTCCCACTACCTTTCTTACCCATTTCGTATGCTTGATTATTCTTTGAATAGTGTCAATCTTTGTTTATTATTTCAACACATATTCTGAATTAAAGCCATCTGTCCCAAATTTATGCCGATCAACCATTTCATAATCTCGATCCTTACCAATATTATGCGGTAAATAAAAAGTTATATGTATGTGCATAAACAAATATATCCTTATTATTCCGTATTTCAGCAATTTTACTATTGTGCGTAAGCTTTAAAGCTCAAAAATTACAAAATTACAAAAATTACTCAAAAAAACAATTTCAATTGCGTATTACTTTAACCCACACAAACAAACACTTGAAAATAAAAAATAAAAACGAAATAGATGTTTGTTGTGCATACATATTTAACTGCTCGAAACATGGTGGAGACTTTTGGTGAGGTGACACATGTGGTTTAGCATCTCAGAGCTCTTGGTCTACAGAAGTTTATACATGACAACATAAGTAACTACTCCTTTTAAGCAGGAGTACTGATAACTTACCAAATATAATTCCTTTGATAATTATAGATGTTACCTTCTTAAATTAATTAAGATGTTTTAACACCTTAGCTTTTCAATCAATTTAACAATTGATATAATACATTCTTATTATTCATTCGAACTTGCAATATGTAACGTGCAACTTTTATTAGCGAATCTCATTATCTATAATTCAAAAAAATTAATAATCTTAAATTGAAAAAATTTTAATTTAAATACCTAATGCCATAATATGGATAATTAATAAGTACTTAGTTAAGAAAATTATGTTTATATAATTTAGTTTTTATTAATTTTTACGCTTTATATCGTAAAAATTGATTTTATTCTATTATTAATTGATAAAAAGATTTGATTTTATTATGAATTCAAAATTTTAAAAAAATATAGAAACTCGTAATCTAAAATTGCAGTAAAAATTTTTATATGATTTTCTGTCAATTCATAATCCTACATGTTTATATTTTTATATTTTTATATTTTACATTTACCTGATATAATACTTTTTAAATCTTATTTTCTACAATCCCAATTTTTATTTTTTAAAATGTTTACCTTTATCAACTGTATACTGGTGCATTATGTGAATCACTTTATGATTAATATATCATTAATTGATGTATTACAGTAATGTATATCCACGCGATAGTGGAAATCAGAATAGTTAGGCTCGGAGAATTAATATCTACCCTCAGTAGAAGGCGTATGTTAATTCGAGTTTAAAAATTAGTAACTTGATCACATATATGGTAAAACTTTCTCCGATAATGTGCGTATTGATTTTACTAGTGTATGATCACATTGATTGTAGATCAAATATCTTACGCAACTGTATATTATTCTAGTATACATCAATGATACCCATTCTATCAATCTAAAATTATTTTAGATAAAATATATAATAAATATTTTCTTTGTTATTCATTGATAAACGTAGTCTTCGCCTCCGGCTTGGGAGATGATTCAAGGCGTACATAAATTCTTTATATTTATTTTTTTCATTCATACATTTTTATTTACATATTTAGACATCTATACAATAAATATTTGTCTATATTATTAACTACTATTGATATTAAACTTTGTTCCAATTCTTGAAACAAAGCGCATTATTATGAGATGATATAATGCATTTAAAAAAATATATAAATACTATATCGAAAATCAGGTGTAATATAATAAAATTGTTTAAAAATTAATTAAAACAATTCTTTCCGAACTATATTAGTTTAAATTATATAAATAATTTTCACATTTCACTTCACTACAATATATAATTAATTAAATAAATTTTATTTTATAAAATTTATATTATTTCTATGCTTATCATTTATGTTTTTTAAAGATAGCGAAGTTGAAAATTTAAAGCTAATGCTATTATACAAAATATTTATGCTTTTATCATAAGTAATTTTTTTGTCTGTAGATTTTCTATTAAAGTGATATAATATAAAAATATTGTTTTTATCTTGTAAAAGATTGATTTTATCTAAATAAATAAATGTTTCAGGAGGAATGAAGCCAGAGTTAAGATAAGAATCAAAGTATAACGAATTAGGATATATTTTCGGAAATATGAGGCTATTATTTTTAATATTTGGTATAGCAGCAAAATGGTTTATACATAATTTTAAAATATGATTATCAATACGATGAATATTAGCACTATTACATACAATTTTATTATTAATATAATATTTATAATTAGATTTTGCCGACCTGTGAGAGTTTAAGCAAGATCTTAGGCATTTTCTTTCGAAAATTTATAATTTCTCCATAATACATGTAGAAATATTATACCAAATAGGACAGCCATAAGAAATGATAAGTCTAATTAGAGCCATATAACAAATAATTTTAATTTTTTTATCCAAAAAGTTAGAAAAAAATAATCTTTTGCAGGCATAAAATGCATTTTTGGCTTTGTTCAATTTTTAATGAATAAATTTTGTAAATTATGTTGGATTTGAATATTATTACTTTTACAATAAATAATTAAATCGTCTGCAAACGCTAAAGCTTATAGGTCGGGAGAAGAATTTAGATTAAAAAGATTTATAATATGACTAATAAATATGTTAAATAAAATAGGCGAAGTAACTGTGCCTTGTTACAGACCATTTTTAATAATAAATTCTTTATTAAAACATAAAGAGCCATCAAATACTGTGAAGGATTTATTTGTTAACATATTATAAACAATTTTAATTAAGTGTCAAGGAAAATTTTTCTTTATCATTTTATATATCAAGCTATCAGTCCAGAATGTATCAAAAGTATTTTCTATATCAATTGAATAAGCACCGATAAAATGATTGTCATTGAAAGTCCAGTTAATGTAAGATGTAAGTTTACTTACAGCATGAGTCGTGCAGTGTTTATGTCTAAAACCAAATTAATATTCGGGAATAATGTTATTTTTATTACAGAATTCAGTTAATGAGATATTAATTAACATTTCAAGAATTTTACTTAAATTAGGATTACAGATTAATGGGTCGTAGATTTGAAAGTTGATGTATGTCATTTGATTTTTTAGCTATTACAATTAGTATTGGCGAGAGATCGGCAGATTTGGGACTGCGCACCGCCCACTCATAAAGCGAGGGGCGGCAGCCGCCGGAGAATTTGAGTTGAAAAATCCACACTGTAGCAACTCAGGGGGACACAACCCGGCCCCGAAGGGCGCAGATGTACGCATCAAGTGGTATGCGGACACGCATTTCCATCGATGAAAAAAGTAACCATGACCACTCATGGGTGCAGGTAACGGGCCGGTAGGTCTGGCTAATTTCGCCTAATCTCCCAAAAAACCAACTAAAATATAATTGCGAGAACATGAGGATGAGCAGTTCCCGAAGCTTAGATGTAGCATGCTTGTTTCTTCGAGTCAGTTTTATATACTACAGTTGTATCACTCTAAGTAGCCTACCTTGTATAATTTTCATTTAATTATTTTGCCTAGGGTCCGTTTTATTGTATTATCCGACTTTCATTTGTATTATTTTTAAGCTATTTTATATATAGATTCAAGAAAAATAGAATGTAGACGGCTTTTTCCCCCCGCGTGCCCAAAAGGGGTTTTTTATGCCAGGGAAATCAAGAACGGCTAAGCCAGGTCCGAGCACGTGCTACCGCTACGGTCGCGCCGCCTCAACTGATCTCACACCCCCCCACCCCCACCCCCCGATAGGTGATCGAAGGCCCATCGGCCGACGGGGGCGGGCAGCCGATTGGCCGACCGGAAATTGTAAGGCCCGCCTAGCCAAATATGCGCGACGAATAGAGAAACTCGAAGGAGAAAAGGAGTAATTATTCGGATAAGGATAAATTAAGGGAGAAAATGAGGGGCTTGAGACTTTTTGCTTGAGCTTTGTTCGCGTGACATCTCCGATTCTCCTTTGAGTCTCTGAGAAGTTTTGTGTAAGCTGGGTAGAATAAAATCGTAATACTATATCGACATAATTTTGTTTTTCTTTGATTTTTTCTTTGATGTTCTTTTCCCCGCATTGTTCCGTCGTAACTTAACAATTAGTTTTGTTTTTTTCCATTTAAGTGAAAAATAAGAGTTATTAAAACAATTATTAAATAATATAGTAAGAATTTTGATAACTTTTAGTGGTAGATTTTTAATAATAATATTTGAAATACCATTGAAACCGAAAGATTTTTTATTTTTTAGTTAGCTGATTAATTTTAAGATTTTAGAAAAGGTAGTAAAATATGAGATGTTGTTAAATACGAAATTAGGATTATCGAACGAATTAGAATTAGAGCATTCACATATGATTAGAAATTAATTCTGAAAATTGGTTACTACCTTAGTTAAGATTTTTGGTGTGAACTTTAGAAAAGTAAGTGACGATTAAACTTAATTTATCTTGTGAATCAGTGATGATTAAATTATTAACATTATCTTTATTAACAATGGAAGTATTTATACCCGATTCTGTAATTAAATTAGTGTTAGAATCTTGAATTTTAATAAAGGGAATAGTATTTTTTTACGTCTAAAAATTTGATTAATTTTAGAAAAAAAGTCATTAGGGTCATTTAATTTTATATTTTTAATTTTATCTAACCAATAAAGGTTTTCTGATTTTTTAAATTCGTAGGATAACTGTTAATTAATGAAGTGAATTTAATTTGAGAAAGAATATATTTTTTGTGTTTCAATATTTTTTGTGTTTTATTATTAATATAAATTTCACAGCTATTATTATAATTGATCGTTGAAATTGTATTTAAAATTGCTGTTTTTATAAAATCTTCCACTATATTTATATATTCTTTAACATAGTTCTTGGTTAGCTTTATATTATTATATTATATTATTTATTAATATCGAAATTATTGAAGATAAATGAATGAAATTTATTCTAGTTAGCTTTTTTAAAGTTAAAAATAACATTATCTTTCAAATAATCAAAATTAAATATGGTATTATTTGAGTTTTTTATCCTAAAAATAAGTTCAAAGTGATCACTGTCAAATGTAAAAGTTGTAATTTCCTTATTCGTATTTAATTCTACAATATTTAGTCTGTAATCTAATAGGCATAAGTCAATGAAAGAAAGTTCTTTGGGGTAAGAAGGTTTATTGGTATGAAAAAGTTTTGATTTGAAAGTAATACTATTTGTATTAAGCCAACTATTTAAGAATGTACCGTTATGATTGCAAGATAAATTTTTGCAGGACCTGTGTTTTGCATTTAAATTACCAGCTAAAACAAAATAATTATTAATATTATCTGAATTAAGTAATGAAAATAATGAATTAAATTCAGATTTTAATTTAATATTGAAATTGGATGTGCTTGGTATATAAGTTGAAATGAAAAATATGTTATCATTATTATGCAAATTAATTTTAATAATGCAAGATTCAAGAAAAGTGGATTTCATTAAATTAATTTCAGTCAATTTAATAGGCTTTTTTATTAGAATTGCTATTCTTCCCCCTCTAATAAAGTTGGGTCTGTCTTTTCTAATAATGTTGTAGTTTTTTAAAGTAAAATTATGATACTTGTTTAGTTTTGTTTCGCATAAGAGAGCTATATCAGGTTTTAAACCATCTAAGGTGTAAAGTAGATCGTTTCTTTTTTTATTAGAAATTAAAGAGTTTACGTTTAAAGATATAATTTTTAAGTTATCAAAAAACAATTTTTAATTATTATTTATATTACTTAAAAAAGGATAACGGGTAATTATGGTGAGATTTATGTTATGATATTGAGTATGCCATTAATTTTATCTTCATTATGTTTAATTGAATTTTTTATGGGTTGCAGTTGATTATTTAAGAATTCAGTAAGATTTTTTTAAACGTTGGAAAATAAATTTTTAATATTAGGTAAATCAGTGTTAAAGCCATTATTATTTAAATTATTTTGTTGGATAATTTGTTCATTAAAATTATTTGATATATAACTAGTGTTTTTAAAAGCATCAGATTATTTAACGTTAAAATTATATTTATTAAAGATTTTAATAAATTTTTCATATTTTTGAATTTTCGTAATTAGCATTTCTTGGATAATTTTTTTGCGAAATGCTACAAGAGTCGGACAGTCTCGGTAAGAGGCAGAACGACCATATTTTTTACAATTTGAACAGAATAATTCAGTAGATTCAATGTTATTTTCGCTTGAAATTTTGTATTCGCCCGGTTTATGAGAGTGAATGCATTTAACACATTTATAAGCCATATTACATATTACATAGAAGTGTGACCTAATCTTTGACAATTGTGACATTGTATGTTTTCTTTTTTTAATTATTTGTTCCCATTTTATATGGTGATGAAGTATATATTAACATTTATAATGTTTTTTATGAAATATCTGGCGTTAATTGTAGTAAATAAATAGAGAGTTCGATGTTGTTTTTTATGGAATTAGTTGTTAAGGACCAACTTACTTTAATGATTGTTACATTATTTATGTTAATATTTTTTAATTCTTCAAAAATTTCATTTTTTGCATAGCTGATGTCTAAATCTTTGATTAAAAGTGTATGATTTTTTTTGCTTTTAGGAGTGAATGTGTAGTATGATGTATTTGCGCTTTTCAATTGTATAATAATATTATCGTAATCATGAATGTGTTTCATGTATAACGTGTGTTTATTGTTATTTATTCTTTTAATATAGAAATCTTTACAATGATACTGTTTACCAATTTAATTGTATTTTTCGGATCTTGAAAAGATATGTAGATAGGAGGAGTTTTGCCATGTCCTTTAATTGCACTTTGAGAGGTATTTGTTATAAATCCATGTAAACATGGCGGAGAAGGTGAGCTTTCACTAGCATTTGTTGACAATGGGGTATACGTGATATTTTCCTTGGAATTTCTTTTGTTTGTATTTTTAATTTTAATTTCATTAATTATATTTTCTTTTAAATATATTGAATCAGAGTTTTCGGAAAATTCGTCATTTTCTAATAATGAAAATTTGTTGCTCAGCGAAATTTTATTTTGATTTAAAGATGATATGTTTTGATGTATTTGCTTTATTTTATATTTTTTAAGTTTCTTAATTCACTTATTACTTCTTTTAATTTTTTATTTTTATTTTATAATTTAATAAGCTTATCTGATAAACTGGAGCTCGGAAGAGATTTATTAATCTCCATTTCATCAATATGATTGATTTCAAATTTTTCAGATTTTTTTCTTACAGTGATATCAGTATTATCATTTCCTTTTCTTTTTCTTGCTTTTAGATTAATTTCCATAAGTTTTATGGAAAGCTTTTCATTTTCATAGTTTTCAGAAAATGATAGAAATTATTAATTATAAATTTAATTACTTAATATACAATTTGTTATATACTATAGACTTAATTACTGATAAATTATATTATATTGTTTTATTCATTTCTTACTTTTATAACTATATGAGGTTATTAAACCTTAATTGCATGAAGGGACGTAATGACACGACACATGCTTGCGTTAAACTGAACAAAGCTTCCCTTCAATATGATTTTTTTTGTAATATTAATTTAAAAGCTCTCTTTCTAAATCTTGATATAGCTAAGTTCAATAGCTCTATTGGTTAAATTAAGAGTTATAGCATTTTCTAGTGGCAGTCTTTTGTTCTGTAAGTGTTAAAAAATTAATTGCCAATATAAATATTGACAATTAATTATAATGTTGTATACACATTATCAATATAATAATTTATTAATAAGATACTAAAAACTTGTAATATTCATGAAAAAAAATTATTATTAGTATTCCCGAATTGAATTTATAAATTTCTTTGTAACTTTTAATAGTATAATACGTTTATTAGCAATTTAAATTATATTCATTAAGCATTATAAAATAAAACTAAGTAGTTTGTTTAATTTAATGAGATACTAATAATTTCAATATTGAGAAAAAGCTTCGTAGGCATTACAAAATTTTAATATATTTTATAAATATTGTGAATATAATATTCCATTGAAGAATTGATGAATAAAATGATACATGAAGTATTACGTACTATAATTAGAATGGAACAACGACGTAATTAATAAAATTTTTGTTTGTTTCTACATATATATGAATATAAAATATAATTACACCATTAACTTAGTTTGAAATTGCAAATTTGAAAAATTTGAAAAAAAAAAAAATTGATAAAAATGCGTAGAATAGACTCCTAAATTTTATACTTTACAATCAAATTTTTCAAATCTTTTTAATTTTATCTTTAAATTATATTAAAAATACTGTAATTTTTAAATATATTAAAAATTTTAATTCTTGTGAACAATTATATTAAATACCTAGCCTTAATTGTACATTATATTTCTAGTTCATTAAAGGAAGTCTTCATATTCCACAACCAATTAAAAATGAAATATTATTAGGTCAATATATTTTTTCTTTACAAATTATTTTCTGCTATTATACATTATAATTTTTTTTTTCATATAACTCTTTGATAATTGACATATAAAAATGAATCCAATTATTTATAAATAAATTAAGATGATTCAAATAAGTTTGAAAATCCTACTGTTTTGTTAAATATTAAAAACTATCTTTTATTATTTTTTTGATTTTTATGGGAATTAATACCTACCAAAATATTTACAACAATTCATTCATAATGACTCAAACAAACATTACTATTTGCATTATTACAACAATAAGAACATTCATTCCCATTATTTTCAAACTAGATTTTATTTTTTAATATTTTATATGCTCATCTATAATGATTTAATCAGATATTAATATGTTTGATTTTGGTGAGCTTGGTGTTGATGAGTTTTGTAAGAAAATACACTTGTATTTTAGATATAACACGGCCACTCTCTGCTCTTTATTGATATCAAATATATCTTAAAATTACTTATTTGTATTTAAGAAAATAGACAAAAAGACTGTAGATTGTATATTTATTTATAATGCGGTGTGTAGCACCTGAGTCTACTATGAACTCAATTATCTCTGAAGCATAAAAATTATTGACATCCTCATAACAAATATTACCTTGTATAGTAGAGTCATTTTGTGCGGTGTTTGTGGCCTTTCCCGCTTTGTTTTTCTGGAACTTCTGCTTCCTCTTAAAATTCCTTTTCGTGACTCCAAACATCTTTGGTTTGTTGATTTTATTCTCTTGTTGGTTGTTTTTCTAGCCTACATAAATTTGTGGTTGGCGAGATGAGAGATTTTTGTTGGATTGACGACGATTTAGATTCTTAAAACAATCCGCCCCTTTGTGAGTCCTTAAACTCTGACAATAATAACAAAAGTATTTATTTGTATTATTGTAGGGACAACTCACGGCATAATGTTGTGAAGAGTTACAACGGTGACACCGATTGTTACCTGCTCCAAACATTGCACGCGGTTGTTTATTTTCATCATTACCCGGTCTTTCCTTTGTTGTTTACTCTTTTGTTCGGCTTCAAACTCAAGAGTAAAGTTTTTTAATTCTTCATATATTGGTTCAGGTAGTCCTTTCCTGGACTAACTCATATGTTCTATTTGTAGGAACACATCTACAACCGTATTGTAGTAGCTCGTTCTTTTTTCCATTTCCTTTATTTCTTTGGCATCTTCATGAGCTTCATAGTCTGTAATGATGGCCTCAAACCTGTCTATAAAGTTGACCACCTTTTCACTTTTTTTCATCTTAATTATATAAAGATCAGTACGAACATTTCTATGTGAAACATTCCATTCTGACCTTTTAACTTCTTTAACTTTCCTTATCATATCTTTAGGTTCAGTTATTTTCATTACCAGCTTATGATAACGATCCGATAATCTTGCATGTATCTTAGTACGAGCCACATCTTTATCATCTTGAAGTTCTTCATAAGTGCTGTTTTTTGGTGCCGAGTATTTATCATCAATTATATATATAAGCCGCTGGCATAACAATTCTGCTCTCATATTACTTTCCCAAATAGCAAAGTTTCTCTTGTGAGTCAGCCTGAAATCAGAATTGTAGCATGTTGGCCTTCTCTTTATTCTACTTGTACCTTCTTTGGATTGATTTTCAGCTTCTTTATTTCTATTATAATTTTCTTCATCTTTGTCGGCTATAGATGCCATATCCATTGACACATCGTCATCAGTAACATTGAGAAGGATATTTTCCATATCCTCCACCACTTCTTTATCCGTTACACTTTCTGCAACGGTTAGATACCCACAGTTTTGCAGGAATTCCAACTCATGAACACGTAAACGTTTTAATTCAAGTTGGTCAGCCTGTATTTTGTAAATACTGGCTAACATTTCTCTCATTAATTCTCATAATTCTTCTTGCTGCAAGCTGTCAGGTTTCATCATGCTCTTAAGCATCTCGCGTTTAGTACTATATATATGTATATAAAACCTGTGTTTAGATTTTTGTTTAGATTATATATAATACATTATAAATGTTACTGTTATTTATTTTTATATTTATTAATAAATTTATCATGAACTATTATTTAACGATTACATAAACGAAAGGCTTGTGAAGCCCTACACAATAGTAATCTACCAATACCTTCAATGGACGATTTCAACCCGGCAACACAATACAAAAATAAAAAAGGGAAACTAAACCTTCGCCCGAATCTACAAGCCGGCAGACCCGCAGCCTCCTCCTCATCAAATACAGGTCTCTCTGACGAGTGATATTCCAACATCATCACTGCAAATCGGTTCGAGCTACTACGCCATGCAAACGACTCCTCAATCAACACCAACATCAAGGACTCCATCTATCATGTATCGACTACTCAACAAGCCAGCAGCATCAACAACACTCAACCAGCCTCACCCGCCTTTGTACATCATCATACCGGTAAACACAATAGCCAAATTAGTGAAAATAAAACCAAAAAAGTACCCCCAATTAACGTTTATTACATTGAATTAAAAAAAATTATCCAAATCTTAATCTCCAAAATCCCCTCAAAAAATTTCACCATAAAAAGAATCAACAACATAAAGCATGCCCTTCATCTCACCAATATTAAAGACTTCCAAATAGCTAAAGATACTTTAAAATTAAACAACATACCCTTCTTCACATTCACCTCTAAATGTCAAAAAAATATAACTTGTTTATTAAAAGGCATCAACTAAGAATTCACCTCCGACGAAGTATTATCTGAATTACTCAACAAAAATATTCCGGAAATAAAAATTGTAAAAATTACTAAATTTTCCACCCGCAGATCAATAACAGCAGGCAAGAACCTTCCTATATTTCTCGTTCAAACCACCCTGAACAGTAAAATAGCCAATTTATTTCAAATCAAATCCTTACTCTATCAAATTGTCTCATGGGAAAAACTCCAAAAAAAAGAAATTACGCAGTGCTATAACTGCCAAGCGCTCGGGCACACGGCTGCCAATTGTAATTTATCATATAAATGTGTAAAATTTGCGACAACTCATACTCCTGGTAACTGCTTCCTACCTAAAAACAGCGTATCGGACCCTGCGATCGTATACTGCGTAAACTGTAAACAATACGGACACCCAGCTTCTTACAAAGGCTGCCCCTCTGTAATTGCGTACAAAAAAAAAATAATAGAAAATAAAGCAACACTCTCTAATGTTAAAAATAGCAGACTCACTCTTAAAAATAGAAAAAATCTACAAACACTACTCACCACAACTCTCATGCGCTAATGCAGTCCAACCTAACCTCACCACCTCCTCTACAATACCACCCACTCACTCTTTCACAACATTATCCTCACTCCCCCCTCCCTTCCCCTCCCCAAATCCTCCCCATGACAACAATTACATTAACACCTCTTCTTTACAAACACTCTTTGACAACTTCCAAAAAAACCTCATGAACTACTTACATAGCCAAATCCCTCAATTACAGATCAGCATCAACAACAACGAAAAACGTATTGACATGCTCACAAACTCTTTAGCTGATCTTATCCACCCATAATGTCTACCTCTCACTCTATCACCATCACACCTTCTACTTCCCATCCCCTTTCACTCAAAATCATCTCCATAAATGTCAACTCCATCATACTAATTAAAAAAAGATTTGACCTTCTCCTTACCCTTGAACAACTAAATCCCGATATAGCCTTCCTCTCCGAAACAAAACTCAAAACACAACACTCTATCTCATTCACCAACTACAACACTATCCGCACCAATACCTAACAATAGGCCTAACTCCAAACAAGGCGGGGGAGTAGCTATTCTCATAAAAAAACATATTCACTTCACCCCCATCAACTCACCCATACTTTCTAACTTTCATTCACTAGAAACATCAATCATCAAAATCAATCTCAATAACAACAATAACCTCTTCATCATCTCTGCTTACGCTTCACAAAAAAGAAACAGCCACTCATTTAATCATGAATTTCGTGAACTATTTCATACTCTTAATCTCACCAACCCTCATAATTTCTACATCATAGCCGGCGACTTGAATGCCAAACACAACAGTTGAAATAACCCTACCAACAATATCCGCGGATCCTTCCTCATGGATACCCAACAACTCATCCCATTATCGTTCAACCCTATATCACTCACTCTCACCCTCATTCCCTCGCAGCAACGCATTAATTGACCTCATCATCATCGATCATCAAATTAAAATTTCCAACAGCACCTCTCACAAACAAATCCCCACATTCTAATTCCTTAGCGACCATCTCAGACTTCTCTTTACCCTTGACATTCCAATCCCATCAGTCCCCGCGCATCAAATTCACCCTCACCCATCATCTCCCCACCATCATTCACGCAAGAACTAACTGGAATCAATTTAAACATCTCATGCAAACACAGTACCAATATGTAATCAACCCACACCGCCCCCTCACCAACAATGAAATAGACAAACACATCATTTCTCTGGAATCATTCACTCGCAAAACCATCATCAAATCCACACTCCCACCCTCTCCCCCCGTTCTTATCACAAGTATGTCAACCCAACTATCACCAAAATGCTCAATGACCGAAAATTCATTACTCGAACCATCAAGAAAATCAAAAGCCACAGCTCACCTTCCCTCCACTTCCCCCTTCATCTCTTCAACCTCACTCTTAATCGAATCAATTCAGCCTTATCCATTCATTTCAATAAATCTGTTAAATCATATCGGTGCAATAAACTTGCCTCACTTCCACACAACAGTACCCCCGATCTATTCCTAAAACTCAAAAAGCATTTTAACCTCAATCCAAAATTTTCCACCCCCTTCATTCATATTCCACAACCGAATCTCTCTCATCTTCTATCCAAAAACATTACCCTTTCAGCCGCTATACCCCCATATCCCCCGACAACCTCTACATCTTCACCAATCCCGCAGACATTCTGAACCTCAAAGGCGCACATCTTCATTCCACATACAACATGCCACCACCCATCAACCCCTCTCCTTTGGATCTTCTAGTCAACAACAAAGTCACCGAATTCATAAACTTTCATTCCTTCATCTCTCTCACACCATTCTCATTACAAAATTCAGCCCCGAACTCCTCTCAGCCTCCTGATCTCTCATCCTTCTTCGTCAACACTCATCTCGTCAACAAAATCATCTCCTCACTATAAAGCAAAAAATCACTAGATATCGATAACATTCCCAACACCGCCATAAAGAATCTTCCGCCCAAAATCATCTCCATTCTCACCTTCATCTTCAATAATGCACTTCATAATTGTCATTTCCCCTCTCATTGGAAAATCGAAAAATCATTACTATCCCCAAAAAAAATAAAAACCCCACATCATTTGACAAACATCGTCCCATCAGTTTCCTTCCTACCCTCAGCAAACTCTTCGAAATCATCATCAATCGTGCCATCTCCTACACATGTCGTTCCAAAAACCTTTTCCCCCCTCATCAATTCGGCTTTACTATTCATCACTCCACTGTTCATGCCATTTCCAAATTTCATTCTGACATCTGCTGGTCATTAAACTCCAATAATTCTCTCGGTGCCTGTCTTTTAGATCTAGAAAAGGCATTCGATTCTGTCTGGTACAATGGCCTTGTTTTCAAATTAATTAAAAAAGAATTCCCGCCATACCTCATTATGCTCATCCATAACCTCATTACTAATCGCAGAATCCATACCGCCAACAAATCACACCTCTCATCTCACTCCTTTTCATCATCAAATGGTCTCCCTCAAGGAGCCATCAACTCCACCATTCTCTTCAACATATTCATCAGCGACATTCTCCGCCTCTTTAACACTAACATAAACCTTGACTCCCAATCACTAGCATTCGCCAACGACATCATCATATACTCATCCAACCATAACATCAACCTCATAAATCAGAATCTCTCATCTACACTATCCAAAATTATCATTTTCCTAAACAACTTGAGGCTAAAACTCAATCACAAAAAATGTGAAGCCATCCTTTTTCATCCTCCATGCAAGCTACTCTCCCAAGAAAATCTTAATGCAATCAGTCACTTCAAAATCAGACCCAACAACAGCAACTTTACCATCTCTAGAAAAATTTTTGTCAAATACTTAGGCATAACTATCGACAAAAAACTAACATTTATCAAACACTTCACCGTACAACTACACAAAGCACAACAAACCCTATACTCCCTCAAAAATATCTTTTTTCCAAACTCATCTCCCCTTCCATTAAAATCCTCTGTTGCACAATCCTCATCAGACCTATCCTTATTATATCTATCTATCTATCATCTGGTTCACCATCCCTCCCCCACTAATGGAAAAGCTAAGAGCGCAAATGCCTCTGAAGTTGCACAAACCTCCACTACCACTCCACATCAAACTATAATCTCTCATTAAACAATATCTTATATCACAAATCTCATACCAACAGAATTGACTGTAACATACTTAAACTCTGCAGAAATCACTTCGCACAATGCACCTCCATTAAAAACCCCCTAATCTCCGACAAACTCTACCTAAATCCATTATATTACAAAAAATGTCTAGACACCGGACTCATCCCACCTGAAGCCTTTATATTTCTCGATCACCTTCAACTTCTTCAAAATTCTTGCAACATCCTCATATTTTATCACAGTCTCAGAACCTCAAAAAACCGTTCAATTTCTCTCTCTTCCAGCTCCTCTCCCCCTCAAATACAACACTGACATCCCCACAAAGGATAAACTCGATAAACACAGACTCAACAAAATTAAATACTGGTGGATTACATAAATGCCTATCCTCAATCATTCATAACGCCGCAACTTGTCTCAAATAGCCACCATTATTATCTACTTTATTCTACATTAATTACTTGATATGTAAATATATGTATATAAATCTAATATTCTTAGTTCCATCTTCCCTGTACATAATCTGCGCCCCCCTTACTCTAAGCTAAATATCAAGTGGATCATCACCAGGTATTCTAGCCTTTCTCCTGGTCTGTAAATTTAAATTGTCAATTATATTTATCAGCATTCTTGTAAACAACATCAGTCATCACTCACCATTTGTATCGCAATAATCTTAGTCACCGTATATAAAACTGTTAAGGACCCTCAGTGTTCTCGGTTGTTCTTCCACATTGTAAAAATTTTTCAGCGTTTATTCTGATTCTTTGTATCATTGTATTTTTTGGTTAAATAAACTACTTTTACAAAAAAAAAAATCTGTAAAAGGACTACACCCATTTTTACGGCCTCGGATTCGAATTCCGGAGACTCCGATTTTTTTATTTCCTTTTTTTTCATTATTAATTTAAATAAAATCAAATCTTATTAATTCATAACTCAGGTAAATTGTAAAATTAAAAAAAAAAATTTTCCTTGAAATATTGAACATTATTATTATTGTTTTTTCTCCTTTTCTTGAAATTTTCATTTTTTTAATTAAAATTATTGTGATAATTTTTGTCAAAATTATTATGATTGTAAGTAAATCTTGGATTATTGTTATATTATTAATAATGTTATGATATTACTAATAATAATTCAGTTTTCCATGTTAATAAAAATCTTGCTAGAGTTAAGGTGTAATGATAGTTCGTCTCTTAATTCCATTACTTCTGGTGTCGTATTATGTTTTCTTTCGTCTTGACCAATGATTATCATCTAATATATTTTGTTTTCGTTTGTACTTTAGTTTTGTAAATTGTGGGTGATGTCTTAATTATTACGCCTTTTCTGATGCATATATTATAATTACCAATAACCATTTATAACATTATTTAATAATAATTTTCCTATAATTAATAATAATTTAATATTTAATAATAATTTGAATTATTTAATAATAAATTAACATTCATAGAACATTAGTAATTGACTTATGGATTATTTTATAAAGTTTTATTTATCATTTCATTGGATCTCTAAATAAAATTTCCTCTATTATATCCTTTAAATTTATCATTAAAATTTTTATTAGGATTACTTGGTCGAAATCCATTATTAAATTTGCCGTTATTATTGAAATTATTAAAATTTTCTTGATTTCCCGTAAATTGGGCAAGTGGTCCCGTCCCAGTGTTATTAAACCCAATATTTTTTCTCTTCTCAATTTCTTCCAACACTTTCCAGCATCCTGGTGTGTCATCTCCTTTTTTTCTACAATATCCACATTCTATTTGTTCATTCGGATTATTTATATTATTTCTTTCTATTTTATTTTTATTTTTTTCGAATATATCTATTCATAATCCATGCTCGACTTGTATGGCTATACTAATAGCTTCCTCCAATGATGATGGTCTCGCACTTTCTACATGAGGTGATATTTTTGCATCTAACCCATAAATAAAAGCTTCTATAACCATGTTAATATATTTTTTATAATCAACATAGAATTCCTTGTTCCGAATAATAGCGTCCAATTCTACTGCTGCATATAATTGTGTTTTTAATTTTGTCATTCTTTTGCCATATTCTATTATAGGTTCTTTATATCCTTGTACACACATTCTAATTTGTGCTTTCGCATTCTTAATCGCTCCTGATGTTCCAAAAACTTCTCCCATTTTTGTAATAAACTCATCAATTCTATTGCAATCACTTACACTGGTTCCCATTAACTCTCTGGCTTCGCCAATTATTTTATTATCTAATGTACTAAGTATATATAATTCTATTTCTGGTCCTTCAATTTCAATAGTTTTTCTAACTCATTTTATTAATTTTAATACCTCATCTAGTTTTCCTGAACACTCCGGCATAAATTCCATTGCTTCATAATAATATAACCGTTGTTGTATATTATTTATTGAATCATGGTAATTGTTTTTGTTTTCTACTCCCATATTATTATTATTAAATGTATAACTAGTGCTTGGTTCATTACCCCCTAATGAATAATTTAACTCTTTTACTTCATTTCTATCCATTAATCGATTTAATTCTCCTAATATTCTTCTCATATCATTTCTTATATTGTGTTGAATATCATTTTTTCCAATCATATTAGATCTCTCAGTAATGGCTGTACTCGTGTTTTAATTTTTTTAATTTTTGTTCTAATTTTTGGTCCTAATCAGACTCTAGTAAGTCTTGACAAGGACGCATAGCTAAAAGCAGAGAGAGAAGAGGAAGATATAGTATCACACATATTTTCAGTATACGATGAAGCATGTGTAAACTCAACATAACACTTTTCCATTTTATGTACATAACAATTTCTACATATACATATATTATAATATAAGGTAAACTTTTCTATTATTTTTTAGTTAAATCAATTTTTTCACTGAATTTTTTTATATTGTTATAATCGATTATTCATTTTCTGAAAAATAATAATTAGATATTTTTAATAATTCATGGATTTCTTTTTATTACTAGTAATTACAAAAGTACAAAAAATCGTTTTTCAAGTATATTAATTAGTTTTAGAACTGCAATGATATAAATTATCCGTCATAAATCAGATATTTTTATGCTACAAATGATTTTTAAATTTGGAAAAATTTATACAATTTCAATTTTTCATGTCAACATCTGAAAATAATAATTCATTTTTTTATTTACTGTATGCTTTTATTTTGCTGCAATTTCATTAATTTCAATATTCATATCTTTTGCATAAAGTTTTTTGTTTAAAATATTTATTAATACACTGTAAAAAAATATATTTACATAAGTTTATGGTAAATTATCGAGTTTATTTACTATACTTAATTAAAAATGTGGGTTTTTGATAATTTTTTTAATATTATTTCACATTTTTAATTTTTTTAATTTTAAATGCAGATTTATAATTATTAAATAATTATCTCAAAATATTATATATTTATTGTTATACAAACATTTAATTCTTAATGATCATTCAAAAAAGAGTTTAATATGTGTTGGGAACTGCTGGAGCAGTCTTGAGGAAAAGCGTGTGGAGGATTTAAGAGAAAAATCGAGAAACAAAACTTTGATTATTTTCAGAATTTCTTTCACCCGTATAGTACAATTTTGTTATTTTCAAGTTTGAAGGAGGAGGGAGCGAGATATAGTGTAACACGGAAAAATCAGAAAAAGTATCCCCACCCTTAATTTCACCCCGTACTTATCACATCTCTTTGCCACCCCTTTCTTCTTCTTCGAGCTTTCCCATTGGTCAAGCACCGATAGGGGGTTGGCCGGGTAGGCCTCACAATTCTCCTGCACGCTTGACTGACCGCGTCTCCTCCCACCTCCGTGGGTGGGCCCTCGAGCGCCCATTTGGGGATGGGTCAGTCCAGGCAGCACACCCCGGCAGTCAGACGTACTTGGGTCTAGTCCTTCGATTAGTCTTAGGTATAAAAAATCCTTCTTGGGCGCGAAAGAGAAAAAGCTAATACATTATTTTTATAATAAAAAAGCCTTATAATATAGTTTACACCGATTTACCTTACCACTATTAAAAACTACTCTTACTGCTTGTACAACAATTTGGGATTTGCCGCATTTCCGGGGCCATTGTCATCATCTTTAGGTGGTTAATTATAGGTCAAGTATATAGGTCTAGTAAAGGTTCGTGTACATGTATCCACGTACTTCCTCCTTCGCCATTCGAGACCAGGTTGTGTCGGCTCCCCTGGTCCCGCTGGGTTGCCTCAACGCCTCATCTGCAACCCAGATTACGCGGTGGCTACCGCCCTCCGCCTAAAGATATACGACACGCCGCCCTCGAAAACCGTCGGATTTTCGGGAACAATATGTTTTGTCTTGTCGCTTAAATAATTTTAATCCAATAAAATTTAATATTTAAATAAGACACTCATAAAATACTTACTTACAAAATACGAAAATATAAGAATTAAATTTTTTTAGATTTTGTTTTATTAAATTGTATTTTATTTGTTAAGAAGGGTGTTCCGTACTTGCGTCAAATTCTTCGCGACGCGAGTGATGACGTAAAGTAGATCGGGGAAGAGAGTCGCAAAGGTTAATAATTGGATATTTTTATTTCCTTTTTTGATTTCCTCCTATTTATAATATTTTGTCCTTTTCCCTCTCTTCCTTTCTCCATTTTGCTCTTTACAACACCAACTACAAATATACCTCAGCTCTTCGCGCGTTCCAATAACGCAATATATTTGTCTTACCTCATTAAGGACGGTTTCGTTGCTGCTGTGACGATACTTATGGTAATATTCTTTTAATATGGCTCTGGCTACGGTATGCTTTTCGTTTATATTATCGGAAAGTTATTAAAATTATGTTCACGGGTCTTTATCGCTCATCCGTTCGCACGTAATAGACCGGCGCTATCTATAAATGGATCGGATTTTAAAATTCTGCTGTCTTTACGTATTACTTCTCCTCGAATTAAGTCCTGAATTTCCCGAGCGAATGAATCCCCCTGTGCCATTCATAATAGAAAGTTCTCGTTGTCATGTTGGGGGCTCGTGAAGCTTTCCTTTTTTACCTTTTCCAGTTTTTTTTCGATGTTTCCATTGGTTCGTGTCGCTTGGTTAGCGGGATTATCTTTCGACGGTACCCAATACCAATCCACGATCTTTGTTGTTTCCGCGATTTTCCCTAGTCGGTTAGCTATAAAGACCTGTGGCGTTTTAGGCTAGGATCATATCTACAAAATTATTACCATCAAATCGCTCGAGAAGAATTTACTCGCTATTTCAATTTGCAATTCGGTTTGAATGTAGTCGGCCAGGGTCGTTCCCAATAGCGCTACCTGTAATTCTAGACACGGGATTGTCATTGGTTTCAAAAGAGCTACGCTTCTTTTCGCCATGATTAACGAAACGACAATTTTCCCTTGTGTTGTGCATATTCGAAAATATGCAACAGCTACATAGGCACTCGAATCGAAAAAGATGTGATGTTGCACTCGATAGTCACCGTGCTTCGCCAGTATTAGGCATTGGGGCACACTACAATTCTTCGGGAGTTTATTGTTCGCGCCCACGCGTGGAATTCGGCACCATCCTCTGTTCGTACTTCATTATCCCATCCGATTCCGCTTTTCCATACCTATTGCATAATTAATTTCTATTTGAGGGTGAACGGCGCGAGTAATCCCAATGCATCGAAGATAAACACAATAACCGACAACGTTTCGCGTTTTGTTCGCGCTCACCATTTAGTATATCGTCTTTTAGTTTCGTGAATGAAACGTTAAACTTTAAGTTATCTCGAACAGTGTTCCAAGCTAAGCCTAACACCTTTTCGTCCTTTTTATTACCAAGATTCAAGTCGTGTTTCTCGGTCTTGTCACTTCGCGTAACTTTATTTAGAATCCGCGGCTTACTACTCGCCCTCCCATGGATTTGGAAGTTAACGCGTTTATTTATTTCAATTACCGCCTTTATTGTTTCCGTGGCTACCTTTTTTGTTTCTGCGCTCGCGATTTAGTCGTCCATGTAACTATCGTATATAGCGCTTTCCGACGCCGAAGTGTACGATTTTTTAAAATGACTCGCGTTTCTATTTTTAACATAAATCGTGCTGCACGGAGATGATTTTATCCCAAAAATTAGTGTATTCATAGACTTTTGGGTGCGTCTTCCTATCCTTGCCACGATACAGGAATCATTGCGCCATTCGATCTTCTTTTATTTTAACGCGCAAAATATGTCTTTGATTTCGCCTAGAAAGCCTACTGCGTATCGTAAAAATCGGATTAGGACCTCCGGCAACGATTTCAATAGATCCGGGCCGGCTTCGAGTTGGTCGTTCAGGCTGATGCCATTAGTCTTTGCCGCTGCATCGAAGATCAATCTTATCCTACAGGGTTTGTTAGCATTTACGAGGCCAAAGTGCGGTACATACCAGACTCTTGCGTTTTTAGGTTCAACGCTCCTCGTTATTTCAGCGTATCCTCTTTCGAGCAATCTATTCATTTCCCGATAATAAAGATTCACGTAAATAGGGGTGCGATCCAAACCTTTATGTTATTGATGCTAATCGTTTTTCCGCGGTCTCTTTGTCATCCGTTGCTGATCTACGGGTTTTATTCCATAGCAGCCCGGTCTCCCATTCCTGTCCGCAGAATTTAGTCGTATTCTGCAACGTCGCGATGACGTGATTTTCGCGTCTAGTTTTTATGCTGGTTCCAACCGCGGCTGCATTTTTCATATCAAAATACTGCCTTATGAATACATCGAATGCAACGTCACGCTCATTCCACTGCTCGCCATCTCTGTCGTCAGATCTTCCCAATAAATACAAGACGTCGCGAGTTGTGTTGTTCGTATGCCTGTACGATCTGTGCGCCGTCCAGCCGAGGAGGCATCGCGAGAACGCGAGCTCTGTCGTGCGATCTTATATATGATCTTGGATAATTATCGCGGGCCAGTTATCCTGCCCAATGAGAATTTTTAGTTACGCCTTTTGATATCGATCTGTATCCGCACAACCCGACAGTTTATGTATTATTTTGAAGATATCCAATGTTATTGTTTGGTGGTGCTCGGCATCGGTGGTGCAAGCGAGGCCCAGGCGGAGGGACTCAGTTTGGCCGGTACGCCCCTAGCGAATAGACATGCTTGGATTACCTTTCGACCGCGCGTCGATTGGAGGTTATTTTTCTGCAGACCTTAATTTCTTATTGCCCTGGCGTAAAAAACCCTTCTTGGGACAGAGAAGGAAAAAAGCCATACACACTAAACATAAAAATTCAACTAATTCTAGAATATTTTAAGGCGATATAAAAACAAATCTTAATTTCTAGTTTTCCGGCACGTTTGAATATGTTGTAAACTTATCGTCGCGGACAGATTTCGGGGCATAAGGTAATTTTATGCCGCCCGGTGCCACCACTCATAAACGGCCAATTTCTTTATTTTATTTCACCCTATTACGCTCTGCCAATAAGCACATTAGCGTCCTTCGAAATCGGGTTATTGGCGAGTTCCCTGATCTCGCTGGGTTTGCCACACGTGATACATCTGCAAACCCAGGTTTCGAAGCGCATCATCATTCTTCGTTACACGGGTGGTAGGTGGCATGCTACCGCGGCCTCCCCTCGATCCATTCCGTGAGGACCTGAGGAAGGTAAGATAACTCTCACCGAAACGTCGCCGATACATAAATAAGTATTTTATTTAGCACTACACAACTACGTGGAACTTTAGTTTTACTCACTAATAGATAATGGAGGCTGTTCTTTCCAACTTTGTAAATTAAATTTTCTAGTTGCTTATAATAACCTTTAATAGATTAAGATAATTATTGTTAATTTTATTAAATAATATGAATCATAAATTTCTTGTATAATATTATCCAAGTAATATTATCTATATTGTAGAAATTAAGGATTCAGTTCCTTTTTGGGATTTATAAAAAAGCGATTTTCAGCACGTTATCTGCTTTGGATAAGTCAAAATCATAAGTATGTAAAACACGTGACTTTCCGTAATTTAAAGAGTTATACTTGGATCACGCGATACATCTAATGTGCACATGACTTGGCTAGAAAAAACGGGTAAGTAGTCAACAAATGCAAACGTGTTTGTACTCATAGCACAAAAAAGAAAAATAGGTTAAGTCAACATTTGAGAATCAGTCGAGAACTCGTGCATATACATAACCGCTTTCATATACGTGAACAGAATTCGGAAGCGTACGCAGCAACCCGGAAATCAACAAAAATTACACGAGCCTTAGATAATATAAAGAGTAGCTCAACTGAACTCGAATCATTTTTCATTTACAATCGATACTGGCTCCTGAATTTTTTTTTTTACTCGTTTTTTGGCTCAACGTTCTTGGATTATATGGATTTTTGTTGAAAAATAGGGACACGTATAGTCGAGAATAATTGAGTGGTCCACTATCTCTATAAAATGTAATGTTACATAATAGACATAAAACAAATTAGTTTATTGCTAAAATTGTTGGATAATTTCTATACTAGCAGATATATAAAATAAATAAAGCACTTGATCATTTATGAAAATAAATATATGATTTTTTTGTTGCTGCAATATTAACATGCACAGAAAAAATATATGAGTAACTTATTGAT
Source organism: Eupristina koningsbergeri (assembly GCA_018907245.1). Taxonomy (NCBI): domain Eukaryota; kingdom Metazoa; phylum Arthropoda; class Insecta; order Hymenoptera; family Agaonidae; genus Eupristina; species Eupristina koningsbergeri. The sequence goes on from JACCHV010000041.1 coordinate 843,670, forward strand.
TAAATTAAAATAAGTTGATAAAATAATCACATTTACTGGAATGAATTATAGACCTGTGATTGAAATTTAGGACTTCTTTAAAATTAAATTGAGTATTCTTTAAAATATTGAATTAAAAGCTAGAAACTTAAAAAAAATTTTCTTAAACTAAAATTGTTTCAATCTATTTTTTATTTACATTTTTACAATATACGGAGTTTTCTTAAATTAAATTTTATAAGATATTTTATTTATAATGTGCAATTATAAACGTAGAAATTATAAATATTATTGTAAACTAAAAATATAAATATAATAAATGTAGAAAATTAAAAATTGTCTAATTCAAGTGGATGTATGACATAAACGTATTTATAAAATGTAATTAACAATATAATAATAATTGAATAATTTATTCAATGACTTATTTTTAAAACAAATTTGAAATATTAAAATTTTTAAATTGGAAAAAATTAATTTTTTTTTCATGACGTTGGTACTTGAAAAAAAAAAATTTATAAAATTTTAATTAAAATTTATTTATTTTAGCTTCAAGAAATGCTTTTCAAGCATGATATTTAATTACTGGATCTTAGAAAGAGATCGAGCGATCAAAGCTAAAATATATAGCAAAGTTAAACTGATCTTGAAAATCATTTAACTGAAATTTTTCACTCGCATGAGTAAACTCACAACGCATGATTGAATGTGAGACTGACGTTTCATTTTCCATTGTACTGACCCACAATAGAAATTTTGTCAAAGTTTGAAATTTATAAAACTTTAATGAAATAAAATAATACCATCAAGGTATTGTAATGTACCAGTTTCTTTAAGATAATCCATCAAATTTAAAAAACGTAAGAACTCTTAAGTTCTTAAAAATTTTTTTTAATTTTTTTAAGATAATATAATATAATATAAACTTGTTTAAAAGATAATTATTCCAAATAAGTTTTAAATATTAAAGTAAAAATATACAGTATAATATTTACTATTAACATGTTGTTATTTGAATTATATAATTATTATTTTTAATAGAGTTTATCAATAAAAAATTGGAAAATATATAATTAATATTAGATTATGTAAAAAAAAGATTCAGTTTTAGTAAAAGATATAAAAATGAAATATAATTAATATGCTAAATTAAAATATAAATAAAGTATTAACAAATACTGTAAAATTGATCTAATTTTTTCCTCATTTTTACACTTTTAATAATATAAATATAAATATAAATATAAATATAATTTAAATAAAATTGTAAAATTAACATTCACACTGCATTCATTATTTTTTCTCTTCAAAATTTAAATATTTGTGATTAAAGTCGATGAAAAAATTTATTAATTTTTTTGTATTATATTCAAGAATAACATTGCATATAGCCATATTATAATATACAACTTTTTGAAGTTATTAAGTATATAAATAATTTTTAACTTATATTTATGCCAAGTAATACTACAAAGTATGAGATATAAAATATCTGAAAATTAATATAATAATAATAATAATAATAAAAGTAGATTTATTCTCACTTTAATTTTATTAGAATTTAAAAATCTTTTTATGTATTAAATAGTTCTTTCATACATTAAAATGTTGTATCATAAAGCACAAGCTTTAAGAATTTTTGCGTTTCATTTAAATTATTTTTGATCCCTTTTCAATGAGTCCATAAATAAAAATAATATTAATATCTTGAAAATATGGACTAAAAAATAATAATGCTCATCCATTCCATCATTGAATGAAAAATTGCTTCTATCGATAAAAAGTAGGCTATTATTAAGTTTCCCTACGTACATAAAAAGGGCAACTGAAATTTCAATTTCTTGGCTGAAAAGATCATAGTGAAAAATAAAAAACTCCATTAATAATGGCCATACAATTACACCAATGTATCGTTTTTTTCCAAGCCAGGGTTAAAAACCAATTACACATGGACGTCGTCTCCTGGGTGCATTACACGTTCGGCTTCCTGGTGCACGGAATAAATGACTTTTCTTTTCTCCAGTAGCTAATCAGTTGGGTGCAGGGCGTCTATAGTGGCTTCTTCTCACAATTTAATTCAGGAGCATGGGATCTGGTGTACCGGAAGCTGATAGCTAATAGGGCCGAGCATTAAATCGATCGAATGTAATGAGAGTGAGGAAGAAGGAGAGAAAACGTAACTCGTCGATTCATTGTGGAAAGCTGAATGACTGTTTCCGTTATTCGCTGAATTTGTTCGTACAATTCGAATAGGGTCACTGTTTATTTCCACCTATAACCAAGAGTTAATCCACATCACTTAATTATTTGGTCAGTCGAGTTATTTTGTTGACTAGATGACATAATATTACATTCGCAATATTTTAGAATAACTATTTCTTCTTTATCAGTACACAAATTGCCCGTAGTTTATACTGTATTTCCTTACTTACATAAATTTATGTAATAATTTGATCAACAACAATTTATAATTTTAAATTAAATTTATTTTATAAGTACTAATCTATAAAGATTTTTTATACGCAATGTTCAATAAGAAATTACACGTACTCTTGTAATATCCGAGTTAAAAAAATAAATATTTTGAAACACAATAATCCTTGACAAAATTTAACTTAAAAACGAACAATTTCTTCAATATAGTTGTTATGATTTATATCGATATAAAAATTTATTTGCGTACCATCCATGTATATTATAATTATAGACAAACTTTCTTGAACTCAACTATTATAGGGTAAATGAATGTATAACCGTGACGTACACATTGAAAATACACAGTTAAGATTATTTAAATTTATAACACTTCTAATGTACTGACAAGACAAAGTATTAATATTTCATGCAAATAAATATTTATACAGATGCTCAGACGGATTGGTAAAGTGGAGATAGCATCGGAAAATCGATATCCACTCTGAATATCGACAGGTAATTTCCGCAGGCCACCTGCACTAATGAACCTCGTGATAGGGAGTAAATCCTATTCATTATTCAAAATAGAGAATAATGTCTGTTAACAGCCTTACGTATGTTCAGATTGCATCTCTCGTTGCAGATGATGACGTAATCACTTGCCGTGAGATGCATCGGATACTGGAGAAATTGTGGATTTTCAGCACCGGATAACACACAGCCGCATTTTCCGGATATCTAATCTAATGCCGTAAGTTTTTAGTTTCATGCAAAGGTATCCTATGTTCACAAATTGATGACGTTCACTGGATATTTATTTCCTTGGCGTAGAAATCTTTCTTTACTAATTCACGTAAAATTATGAGTAATACGTTCATACGAGTTATTAAAATATATTTTAATTATTATTTGAATAAATTTAATAGATTAAATGGATAAAAATTCAGCGAAAGTCGTAATTTATATTTTTTAATTATTTTTTAATGAATATATAATAAAAGATGAGATATTGGATTCTATTTTTTTTAAATTGAAAGAAAAACATGTTTTTGTCTACGCACGCACACACACACATATGTGTGTATATATACATATATATATACACAATGAATAATGGACATATTTTACTTTTTAAAATTAAAATATAAATTGAATACAAGAATATTTTTATAAACTTTATTTTTTCTGTTATTAATATAATGGACATTATTTTGTAAAATATAATTTTACTTAAACATCTGTGAATGGCCTTTAAATCAATAAATAAAATAAAAAGAAATCATAAATATGTCATAATTTCAAGATAAATTAAATCAATCAACCAAATTCAGCAATAAATTAATTTTAATTAAAACTACGTGAAACTATAAACTTCTCTATAAATTTCTGTATTCAATGAACTATGTATTTAACGAGACTGTTCTTAATTACAATAACTTAAAAATAAAGAGCTTTCCTTTAAAGAAAGGAAATGAGAACAGGTTTTTATGAAGGCAAACTCTGAATTCTCGCACTTTTTTCAGACGCAAGATGGAAAAGATAAATAAGAGTTAGCACTCAGCATTTTATATCTTAGGAGTAATTAAATAGAATAAGTTGTAGCACAAATGTAAGATGTGATTCATTGATTATCGGAAGGAAATGAGTCGACGCGCGGATACTAATGTATTTACACAGCCCAGAAATGTAATGAATTCGAAGAAAGGATCCTGACTTTCTTGTGTTGCTAAACTTCCACCAAACTGAGAGTCGAATTCATGTATTCTTGCGTCTCTTGCTTTTCTCCTGATCCTTTTGTCCTTGCATAGTTTCAGTTTTTTTATGAAATGCTTAATTATTCATGTTAAGCCGAAGATCGAGCTTATTTACAGGGAAATGAAGTTGTTTAAAGTTTGGTCTGAGAATGAACTTGTCTTCCTCGACATTTAAATTAAAACTAATAAAGTTTGTAGCTTCTGCTCACTGATAAATTAAAGTGTTTGAAATACATGCTAATAAATATTTCATTATCTGAATTATGCAATAAAAAAAAGAGAAATAATACAAAAACTTTGTAGTTTTTTAGAATAAATTTTATTGCAGAAGCTTTCAATTCATTTTGAAATTTTGATTTATTTACTTTTGTTTTATAAAACTATATGAAACATATATGCTAAATAAAAAAAAAAAGTATGACAAATAACATGAAAAAAATGTTTCTATCAATTTATTTGTAATATATAGTTTTTTTTTATTTAATATTACAAAAATAATAAATAATATCAAATAATAACGCCATTAAAGTTTAAATATATGTAATTTATAACTTAAAAATGTGAAAAAAAATTTTTATTTAGTACTCTTCTATTTGATCTCCTAGATCCTAAAATAAAATAAAAATGTTAAAGACTAATACATAATAAAGTTTTTAAATTCAGTCAAAAGATTTAGATAAAAACACCTTATCTCATCATTTTATGTTAAGTTAGATAATTTCTAAGATGAATTGTAATAATTGTAAAAGTAGTAATAAATTATATTACTTAAATTGATTATGCCAAAACTTTAGTTGTCAAGGACGATTGCAAAAGTTTTATTATAATTTCAAAGATTAATTTCAAGTTTAAACACAAAAATTAATAAGAATAACATTATTTTTAAATGAAAATGTAATTTAGAAATATATCATTTAAAATTAAGATAATTTAAATAATTTTAACATATAAAATCAAAGTATGTATAAAAAAAAATAATATGATTTTAAATGTAGCAACTGATTAAAAAATTATATTAAATATTTTATTAAACATTAAATTATATACTGAATATTTAAATATGACTTGAATATAAATAGTAATTGATAAATAATACAATTCTAATGATAACTATACATTATATTTTATATGTTATATATTATATTTTACTTCGATAATTATTAACAAAAATCGATCGTAACTCTAAATTTATTTAATAAAGAGAAATAATAATTTTCAGTTCAGTAGCACTGAATTTCATAAATAATAGCGAAAAATACATCAGAGTAGCTTTCTTTGTAATTATATTTATGTACATCTCATTTAAGCAAATAAATTTTTTTTTTTTTCGATTATCTTAAAATAAAGTAGTGATATGAGAAAGTGATGAAATCTTATTTTTGCGATGAAGTGCAATTACAATATTCAAGAAGTAAAAATGTTCAATGTTCCAGCATTCTTAATATTACTTGTATATGTAACGAAAATAAAATAACCAAAGTCATATACTTGTAAAGAATGTTGTACAGAACGAGGTAAGATTGATGGGTAAGATTAATATAAATTAGAAACAGGAAATTCCAAATATGTGTCATCTCATTTCTTCATACAAGTTATGTTTTACTTTATAAAAGTAAAAGCTATTAATTTATCGTTTTTCATGTATGTATATGTGCTTTGACCAAATCATGTAATAAAAATTTATTCGAAAATATGATTTATGATTAATGCATGTTTTTATGTTTTTCAGTTTAAATATATATTTTATCATTATTATTAGTTCCACGTATTTATTTTTAAAATTTTACAAACATTGATTTTCTATAATAAAAAAAAACTATTATTGCACAATAATTTAAATATTTATTCCGCTATTAATTATAATATATTATTGAATTACTTTTTTTAATTACATTTGATTTAATTTTAAAAATCACAATCATATGCACGAATTATTAATCAAATAGTATAAAAAATGTAGAAATAATAATCACTATCTCATACCTATAATATTTCTCATTATTTTTTACATGTAAACAAATTAATAATAATTTCTGTGTACATAATTTTTTAGACATTATAATCAAGCCAGAGGGCTCGTGGAAATTAGAGCCACGCGACGTCCATTTCAGTTAATAAAGTTTAACCAACGTCACAAGGAAAATATTGCAAAAATTTTTATCGATACATAACGCACTTTTACGGAGATTACGTGAATACGCACGTATATAGAAAGTTATATCGCAAAACAACTTTCACTGGCATGATCGAGACCTTGTTAGTATCTAAGTTTTCTTTTAGAAGTAAGTAATCGAGAACTTTTTACTTGTGCCTTAAATACTCATCCAGGGAAAGTTTATTTTATAAAAATAAATTTTTATTATGCCGTAATATATAAATGTTAATTTTATTCTGATTGCTTTTTAATCATTAAAAAAGTAAAGGAATATTTACATTTTTTTAAGCCGTACTTTCTGATTTTCAATAAGATTAATTTTATTAAATACAATATTAATAATTAATAATATCACAAATACGTCATATTAAATAGATTAACAATGAAATATATAACAAAAAGTAAATTGCTTTACTTCTTATTTGTTATTAAAAATGTAGTGAAAATGTTTTATCAATTTTCTTGGATTTTAATCAATTGTCAACAACAAATAGTAATGTCCTGCGGTTTTACAAGCGGTCACACTTGTCGAGGGAAAATCCGAGCTTCATTTGGGGATGAGTCTCTGCGGTGTCGCTTACCTGGCAGAATACCTGCTGTTATTTCTCTTATGTTTCTCTTATTATGGTGATACCTCTTGTTTTGACGGTCAACAGGTAACTACTTGTAATAACTTATTTAGCTGCAAAAACTTGCTCTTCGTTTACTTATGCGCACGTACGCACTTCCGTAGTTGACGACTTCATCTGCCCTCTCGTTATTATTGTGATCGTATATTACTGGATTTCTATCTACAGCGAATATTATTTGGAATTATATATATACATATAGATATACAATTATATATACAAAATATATACATCATCCATGTGTTTTGCTTCAAAAATGGTCACCCTCGACCTCTGGTCTATCCCCCTTCCCACCTCCGACTTAGCAAATCGCGGTGCAATCCAGATTCTTTTATAAAATTATCTTTTTTCCTCTAAACGAAAAGGAGTTTTTTTATGATCGTTCATAAATAAAGGAAGATGTTTGGGACAGAGGTGAAACGCTATATAGTTCATTTTTATTATTTCATCTAATTTCTTACTAACTCTCGTATAAAACAATTTTCTCCCTCCATATTATATCTTACATTTTATTAGTTATTAACGAATTATATGAAGAATAAGAATATTATTGCTGAATTATTAAATAGAAGAAAATATTAAAGGGAAACTTTTAAAATTGTATTCTAAATGTATTCTTATTGTTAAGATGCTATATACCTTCTAATTATACTCTCTTTTATACTATATCTATGCTACTATTAATATAACTGAAGTACTATTCAATGTAACTGAAATTCTATGAATTTTTAATTAATTTTTTAATTAATTGAATGTAAGTATGAATACTTTTTTTTTAAAATAAATTTAAAATATATGTATTAGAATATCAAAAAAATAAACAATGTTCTGGTATTTAATCGTATTAAAATTTTAAAAAATTTCTTTGTCCTATACGTAAACATTGATATTTATGGGAAATAAAATCATATGTATACATATTAACCACGTACAATAATTATAAAGCTCCTGATTAATAAAAAGAAAAGACAATAAGGAGCATTATTCTAAATTAAATTCTGTCTTCCATTCTCTCCGTCGCTCTCTCTCTCTCTCTCTCTCTCTCTGTCTCTCTCTCTCTCTCTCTCTCTCTATCTATCTATCTATCTCTCGCCCTCCCCTCTGTCACTCGCTGTTTCGGTCGATTCTGTAAAATGTATTCAAATGTGGAATTTGCTTAAGTGAAATTTCGAAATCCCTGCAAGCTTACATTTTAATTGAGCTGCTCTAAAAGTTTCCGTAAACACACGGTTCATATGTCTTTTATATCTAAATGCTAAAGTCAAGAAGTTCTTTGTTTTACTATTTAGCTCAGGAAAATGTCCTTATGAGAAATTGTGGGAAAATAATGCTTCGTATTATTAAGAAATCTTAAATAAGATCCTCCACTTTTGCATAAAAATCAATCTGGTATATTAAAAGAAAATTGTGAAATTATACAATGTATTTTACTCAAAAATATTTTGAATATTTTTATCGCTTTTTATAAAAATTATATTTTTAAAATTCAATACTCGTTATTATTAAAATTTAAACGAATTATTAAAAATTTAAGAATTGATAATTAAATAAATTGAACTATATCGTATTTAGTTATATAAATATATAATGAATAATTCTTAATCGATTTATGAACATATATTTTATAATTTTTCAAGATTTTAATAGTATTATCGCAGTTCTGATTTTAGGAATCACAATTTACTTAAGGACAAAATTAACTATTAGTGTCCTTTATTATTTATCATATTTTTCATTTAATTTAAAATTTTGAAATAAATAATAAATCACAATTTATTATTAACAATACGATATTAATAATATATTATGAACAGTCTGCAAATGCTATTAATAATCTTTCAGACAGATTAATAATATTTACAAATAAACATCTATTTTTATTTTAAATTTTATTTTTGTTTCAAATTTAATAATATTATTTTTAAAATTTAGTAGATATAACTCTTTTTAAAAATAAAAACTGTATTATACGTAAACAATCATTTTTCAATTCATTATTTGATTAAATTTTTTTTTTTGTTTTTCTAATACATATTAATATTACTTATATAGTTTTAATTGTGTTTAAAACAAAGTATATTAAATGTTATTAATAGTAATTCTAACAGATTGTGTTTTTGAAAAATGATTGTCCTTTATATAATAGAAAAGCTCAAGTGTGGTGTATTGTCTTAAAAAAATTTTATTATCCTTAATTTATTAATTAAATGCAACGTATCTCTGTATGATAATTAAGTATGAATTAATTAATTAAAAATTTAATGTCACAAATAAACTTTTTGCTTACTTGTAAATGATACTTTGATATATTTTTTAAAACATTAAATATGCTAAGTTTTAATACGAAGGCAAAAGTATTAATAGTATCAATACGTAAGCACAAAATCATTATATCGAAACTAATGCATAGACCGTCAATATTTTTTATTTGGAAATAAAAAACAATAAAGTACATCGATTTAAAACAAAATAATAATAATAAAAAATTCACGATATTATTTCATAAAAATTACTTAAAAGTTATCCCTTACTCGTTTAAATCAAAATATCTACGTATCACTGATTTCGTTCTTCCATCATTTTTAAAATTGTGTTTTACGCATGCGTCGATGGTTATCAATCATAGTTTGTATATTTTTCAGTCTAGTCATGGGTTTAAATTTTGCGATGTGCATTGATATTGAACCCGGAAGTGCAAGAAGGAGAGTCGGTAATCGGCGGATGCACCGTTGACGTCTCGCCGGAGAAAGTTCTGAATCTGAGATGTCCAGATCGCGTTGCTGCATTGCTATCCCAAGACAAATGGACTTTGTGTTTTATTGACTGCGTTTTAAATAGCCCATTTAGATTCGTCACGAATGATATCAATATTCTATGTACACATCACGTGATATATATATATATATATTATAAGCTGATTAGAATTTTAATACTCATTTTTGCTAATTGTAATTTTAAATATTTTAAACTAACTTTTTATATGGAGAAATTATCGATATAATTATAACAAATCCTGTACTTTTTTGGTTTTCATTTTACAGTAATGAAATATTATTTATATTTTTACTTTGTTTATTGTTATAATAAATAATATAATCGACAATGATAAAGATATGATATGATAAGATTTAATGACATTCGAAATGTCTTATATAAATTCAAATCTATGAGAATTTTACACAATAAAAGCTATAATCATAAATTTAAAAAAAAAAGTTTTATAAAGTTAATGAAATATTAAATTTCTATTCTGAAAAATGTTTTTTGTTATTTTTTTAAAGCAAATTTTTAATTAATATTGAATTTTATTTTAACAAAAGTATAAATGCTATCCTAAACTTTCTATTAATATTACTGATTATTATTCACATAGTAATAAAATAATAAAATTTGATTTTATCATTATTCGAAATATTTTAAAAAATATTTATGCCATTTATTAGACTTTTTTAATGAGCCAATAGTTCCTCTGCAAAACATATAAAATTTGTTTTTTTGACATGTTCTATTTTAGATTTTCCTATATTTATGTGCCCTAATTTAAATATTTTTTTCCCTGAAATAAAAACTTTTTACTGATACTCAAAACATAAATACTATTGATTTTTAGCGTCATTTGTACAATTATTTATTTATATTTATATATTTTTTACCGACGCTGTTATGAAGTAAATATACTCAATAGATTATAATCTTATTGAATTACGAATAACACATTATTGCTTTAATATTAATAATACTACTACTAATATTACTATTTTATATAAATTTACTATTTTATATATTTACTATTAATATTTACTATTTTATATAAATTATTTATTATATTGCTTTTTAAAAAATTCAAATGCTATTCTCAATCATGACATTATTCACATGCTAGGTAATTAAAATTGAAAATAATAAAATCCGTTAGCATTTTTTTGGCCATATATGCGAGATACTTCGAAATTATGCTTAATATTGTAATAAAAAGAGAAAAGAAAAAAACGAATAAGAAAAGTACATATATATATTAATAATTATATAACAATAGTAATATATTTATATAAATAAATATTATACATTTAAATAAAGATTATATTGAATATATTTAAAAATAATATAAAAAACGTAAAAAGTAAAAAATAATATTTTACATTTATTTATAACAATATATTTATTTTTATTGTATAATATTATTGTAATAGAGTATAAATATATTTATAATTAATTACAATAACAGAACGCTGCTTTTAAAAGAAACACTTTTCTTTTTTTTTTTTCTAAATGTGGTGGTTTTCTTCATCAGTTTTGCTTACTACAAATCAGTATTATATCTATAATTTTTCTACAATTCGATAATAAATTAAATTATCTCAATTTCTCAACTTAATATATATTCTTAGAATCATGTCTAGACTTCTACTCATTTTCATTTTATCGAAGTGTCTTTTAAGCAAATTCTTAAGCACTTTCACAATTTCTCTTACAAATTTCTCATGCACAAAGCCATTTTAAATAGATATAAGAATTTTAGTCCTTTGAAACTTTTAATTCATTTTATAAATATATTCCACATTCTTTTACTACATTTATGCCTTCCAGTTTTTATTTACTTTTTTTATTTTCAAATATTCACCTTTTTTTTGTAATAAAAATTTCTGAAACTATTATAAATTCCAAATAAATACTCTTACTTCTATTATTATTAAAAAATTGAATTTTATAAAATAATTTTTATAATATTTCTTTTTACTGCAACAAAAATTAATTTATAATTATTATATATATAGTTAATAAAAATATTTTTTCGTATAAAATTATAAAATATGTTATATAACTATAATGGTTTCATTTGTAAATGTTCTTTTTTGTCTGTAACTTTTTCTAATATTTATTATATTTCGTGTTATAGTCGATGATACCATTTTAAATATAAATAGAGAATAATAAAAATACAAATGATTAATAATAATTGTATTTGTAATATTCTTATATATTTATAGATTCATTTTTTATTATTATAATTTAATTCACAAGAAATATTTTTGAAAACAGAATTCTTCTAGGCTTTTATTGTCAAGAATATAGGCAAGTAACATTGTATATATTGAATATCAAATTAGATAGCTAAAATTTTTTCACTTATGATGAATCTTAAAAGTTTTGTATTATGTGCATGCATTTAATATAGTAAGTATTTATGTTATGATTCTATAAATAATTTTATTACCTTATTAATAATATTATTTATCGGATTATTTGTAATTGATAGTTAAATTAAAAATATCTCCTGGATTGAGTTAAAAAAACAAAAACCTTTTAATTTTAATTTAATTTTAATTTTAATTGGAAAACTTATTTACTTATATTTATATTTTAAATATGACTTTTTAATTTTATAATATAATAGAAAGGCTTTAAGCCATTAAAATCCTTGACTTTATCAGAAAAATTATTATCAACCTCTTTTATAACTTCAAATACTTTGTATTTATCTTATCAAAATATGATAAAAATATTCAAGAAACAAGTGCACAAAGGAGAGTTGGTGACAGTTCGTAAGCAATTGTTCGAAATTTCTGCAGTTCACAGTATTTCATCATCGCATTGTGAATCCTTGTCACGTTTCTACGTCTTAACGCTTATGTCAAACAAAGGAAGACTGGTAATGCACTCATTTATGTCAAGGGATGATGTGACGATGGTGACAAAAGTTTACCCAATTTTAATATTATAATATTCTTGAAACAGTTTTATTATTATTTTTTTTTTTCTACGAAATTTCTTCAATCATATCATTCAATCATTTTACCTACCTAATAACAGCATGTACCCAGGAAAATACCAAAAAAATTATACTATTTTATTTTTCCCACGATATATTGTCTGCGACAATTGTTGCTGTATTTTAAGTTTTTTATCTTTTTTAATCTATGATTTTTATTTCATTGTTTTCTAAAAACATATTTAAATGGTGATTTTACAAATAATAAACACTTGTTTAACAATAGAACAAGTAGTAAATGTTGAAAGTCATTCTGTTTAATTTTTTCAGAGAAACTTAAAAATATTTTAATTTCAAATTATTAACAATTATTTTTTTTTTCAAAACAAATACTTTCTTTAACTTTTATAATTTGAAGAAATAACATTAATATCAGTGGGGTTATTAAAAATTTTTCGGGACAGTAGTTTTAATGTATCAAGTATCTTCAGTAAACAATGTATAATTGTAACACGTTTAATAAAATTTTCGATGTAAATATAAAATAATATAATTTTGCAACTTTCCTTTCATTAATTTATTTTTTTTCACTTTTTATAGAATATTTTGTTACATATTATTTTATTTTTATATTATTGCATTATCATATATTATATATTTTTAATAATTTATAATATTACTGTAAATCTGTAATTTCTCCTTAATGTCTATATTATTCTTTAATGATTTTAAGTTAATTCTCATAGAAAAGGCATATTAAGAACTAATATATTCTATAATAAAAATATACCAAATTTTTTAATTCATATGATATTTTAAGGAATCATTATTTTAATTAATTAATCATAATTTAATAAATTAATTATAATCTTTCTAAAGTGACAAGCAGACGCACACACCGACATGCAGATCCAACCTAATTGCATTTTACACAAAGTTTTTGAGGAAAATTATAAATATGCATACAAGCAAGTGACAATTTGCAAAATTAACGAGTGAGGAAGTGACCTGTGACATTAAATACGAGGATCCACACATGGATGGAAGATCACAAAATTTTCGCTACAGTATGTTACATGAGAAAAAAGAGATGAATTTCGTTGAGATAATGAGTCTTTAATTGATAATATGTTTCAGATAGTGTTCGTCGCTAAATCAGTGTCTGACTCTAATGAATTTACATTTGAATTTTATCCAATTATTTAACAGTCTTTTAATTTCTTGGAATTCAAATTTTATTCCCTTAAGATTTTTGAAAAATATTTTATCATGATTACGCACAGTCCTTGCACAAGTACAATTTGTTCGTTAAAGTTTTTACGAAGCTTGAGGTTTAAAAGAATTTTATCCTCAAAGGATCTGTCCCAAAAATCATTTAAATGACCTTATGCTGTCCAAGACGCGTCAAGTGAAATGGTGATGAGAGGAGGAATTGATAGAGGAATGAAGAAGGAAAGAGAACCAATCATGTCCCATAATTCTATAATGAATATCTATAAATTTAAAATAAAATTATCCGAGTAATCACAATTTCATATATTTATTTACCTTTTTTTTAGTCAATTGAAATAGCTATATTTAAATTTTTAATTATATTGATTTTTCTAATTAATATATATTTATATATATATATATATATATATATATATATTATATGACGTATTGACGTATATATAATTATCAACTGCAATGTGATGGTGCAATTGATAATTATTAAATTAATATTTATTTTTGCTTATTTTGCTTATTATGGGAAAATTTTGACTATTTTATAAATTTTTTTCGAATAATTATTTCGTGACTTAAACAACGTGTATAATGATTTTTTTATTTAAATAACACGAAAATGCATATAAATACCAAGAGTGCAAAAAATCGATAAGTTCAATTTCGTCTTAATGGATCCGGTGACGAGATTGAACTGCCTTGGTTTTCTTTATCTTCTTATTTCATTTTGTTTTCCCCAACTTGCTTATAGTAGGAAAAATTACAAATACAAGTTCGTGCAAGTTCTTAAGCACACTATGAATCTTACACCAAGCAAAAGACATCAATTCATTGACTGTCCTAATCACACTAAGCAGTTCTTGGATGATTCACCTATTGACCCACCAACAATCAGGTATCGGACAAACCTGAAACGAATGGCGATCGAACACACTCCACTAATGTTAAAATATTATTACTAAAATACTCTTATATTTCTAATTTGCACTCTTCTTTGCACAAATTATATTTTTTTATTCATGTTTTTGCTTATGATTTTTTACACAATTATTATTAGTTACACATCTTTTTTGTAAATAAATATATTTACAATTTATCATTTAATCTATTTCCGTTTGTTCCATTATGTATAATCAATTATTATTTTTCATTTATACGTAATGGATCTAGTTCCTTGACGTTTACATGTTTCCTTAGCTGTTTTTATTATCACTATTCACATGTTTCCACCAAGACCGGAAAGAATTTCAATCACTCGACCAATAGGCCGCTCTTTTAGAGGTTGATTTCAGTCTCAACACCATTAAATTCTTTCGAATTATGTTTTCCAATGGTTCATTCATAATGAACAGTTAACTTGTCCAAATACTCTTAATGCTATTGGGATCAGTAATGCTCTCGCAGCGTTTGAATATCCTACTAGTTTGACAGTCAATTTAATGATGTATTTTTTAAAGTTGTTATCTGAAAAACTCGTCAATGTATCGCCAATATGAAAGTGCCCAGGTGTGAACGTAAAACAATCGCATCGTAAAACAATTAGCATCTGTGGAAATAAGGAATAGAGGGTGGGAGTTCAATATAGCTTCAATTTGCATAAATAAAAAGAGTTCACTTCATTATTTGATTGAAATGGAATTTAAAGCGTTTAACTGTCGTTTCATATAACCATCTAAAATGAAGAAAAAGTGGTGGAACAAAACTCCATTTAATATTTTCGTTTGTTAAGAAATTATTCACCTTCCCTTGATGTCCACCACTATTAAATAATACGTATAATTCTTTTAATTTATTGTGAGAGAGATAAAGTATCTTGAAAAATGAGAATTAACATCATGTGTAAATGATTAGTGGCTAGAAGTTTAATAATTTTACCTTGGCAAAAAGTTTTCGTTTCATTTAATTGAAAATGAATTTATTCATAAGTAATGAAAGTTTTGTTTATCAAACTTTTTGCTAAAAATCAAATCCCTAATTTTAGCTGTTCATCGAGCCTATTTCTTAAATGACAACAATATTTATATCAATTTGATATTATCGACTGTTCAATTAGGAAATTTTTTAAAAATACTTTGCCAATACAAAGAATTATGCAAATGAGTAAAAAATATTGATAAATGTACATAACGCTTAAAATATGAGCCAAAATATATTTAAAGATATAAATCGTTGAATTTCATTTGTTTAATAATTAATAGCATTGCTTTTTTCATCTTATCTTTGTTAATTTTTCGAAAAAATGAAATTAGTATCATTATCAGGGTGAATTGTGTTCGATTTACCGCGGTGTGAGATGAATCTTCTTAATGCCTCTAGAAAACCGTTTGTTGTACAATTAGTTAGAATCTCAATATCTACCACCCATACTACGAGACAAATCAATACAGAAAGGTAAACCTTCATTTGTGCTCCATTGCAATGGTTTTTCTTTAATAAAGAAAGATCCATAATACTCGATTCCTAATTGAAAAAATAACCTTGTTGCGTTGACGCGGTTAACAGGTAAATTTTCCATGACACTCAACTTTTGGCGAATTAACACGAAAGCACCATATACATGCTCGCAGTATTTTTTGCACTTGATTACGTCTATCGAGAATCCAAAATCTTTGATGTATAGTGTATAAATTGGTTCAGTTCCTTGCATGAAGATTTTTTTTATGATAATACATGATTATTAAATCAGTTATGCGATGATATTGTGGTAGAACAATAGAGTGTTGTGTTTTATACAGGATTTTGGCATTACTTAAGCGCCCTCTAACACGCGATGTGACATCTTTGTCTAGAAAAAGTTTAAGCGATTGAAAGTTTTTATTAGAGGGTTGTTTTTTATGTCTATAGTCGATAGTTTATATATCATGCCTATAGTTTCAAATTTGCACAGAAGTGAATTTTGTGTCCATTTACAAGTAATTTTTTAGCATGTTGATAATCTACTTAATATGGTATCATAGTTTGGCTTACTAATCAGCTGCATATATTTCAAGTAGGGGTATTGTGACGGTCTTTATGGAGGCTATTTGTGATTTTGAGAAAGCAAAATACCCTTCTTTTATTATTTTTGTATAAAAATATATCTTTTAACACTTGTATCACCAAATTCATGTATCTGAATATTAGCAAATTAATTTTAGTTGCGATGTGAATTCAACTCTTTTTTGAATAGATGAAAATGAAAATTGACTCATCCCAATGCAATTTATCACGCCATAATAACTCTAGAATAATTTTTAAGCATAATAATTCCATAATAGCATGTAATATTATCAATCATAATAATGCCACAGGATCGAAAATCTTAATGATTTCTGCAAAAATCGATCCTTTTCGTGTAGTGGAAGTAAGGCCATTAGAGTTTACTGTATATTTTATTGAATCATTTTGTGCATCCCACGCTATACCAAAAGTTTTTAGCGTATGATAGACATTAAACTGGAAATTTACATTGATTTCATTATCAGAAAATCCTCTCAATAATTTCTCAACATTTTATACCCATTATCATAGATGGGATCCTTCACGGTTCATTAATTGAATTATTTTTTCTTGAATTCCTATATTGCATTTACAGCAATAAGTAAATTATCTAAATACATATGGTTTTTTTACAATCCTAGCTACCTCCGAAAATTCCTTGCCTTCGGCCAATTGTAATAAACATCGAGTAGCACATGCTAGTCCTAAGTAAAATCTATTAATTTCATAAACAAAAATGTTTTCGTTATTTTGCCGTATGATTTTCTGATATTTTCATTCCTCTTTTTTTACAATAATTTGTTGATACATTTTCTTAATGGGGGCACTGAGGATGTAATTAAAATATTGGAATTGTGATATGATGTCAAGCATATATGACTGAACAGTCGCTCCAACCATTATTGTTTCATTCAGTAATTTTCTGATTCTTTATTTCGCTGATACATCAAAAATCATACGAACTTTCATTGTGGCACTAGCATCTTTCATATCTGCCTGATTGGACAAATGAAAGCTAAATCACAAGACAATTCAAAACATTGTCATGTGATTTAATGTTAGATACTCATCTATTACTGTTGTATAATTTTTCTTTTTTTTATGATCTTGTTTTAGTTTTTTAAACAGTAGATTCAATCACTTACATGCTTGTGTGCAAGATTCTCCAAGTTTTTTGTAATTAGCTTTAAAGGAAGGGCAACAACATACCGACATTATAACTACGAGTTACATACTTTCTAAATTGCATAATTTGCTCTTCGCATAATTTTCCTCGCTATAAAGATGTATAACCCTTGGTTTTTTTTTAATCATATAGAATTTTGTTAAATCCTTTTGTAATTCAACAAAATTACAGATTATCCTTTTGATTAGTCCCTCATTGGGTGTTCCGGCTAAAAGCCACCCTATCCTTGTCTTCTGTAAGTATAGTTCATTTTCATTTTTGGAAAGATTTAAGTGTAATATGTAGATTAATGACAATATAGTTCATGCTTCTATTATCATTTATTATGAAGAAGGTTTGTAAAATTTTGGGAAAGCTAAAGAACAATTCCGTGAGATTTCGATTGAGTTTCATGAAATAAATTCATTTGGTAAAAAATGAAGGACTTTAAGAATCGTAAGACAATTGATGATTTTCTCGGTGTTATTTAAACGTGGCATTAACTTCACTACATTTTTGTCGAAATATTTTTATAATTTGCAGTTTCGACCGAAATGTTATACCTGTTTTTATTTAGTCTTAAAAATGTAAGATTTTCCGTTATAAAATTACATATAAATTTACATTTAAGTCTATATATAGAAGTGCCCTGAAACAGGCCATTTGTTCATTTACATCATACATATTAATATTCGTCCTTGGGTAATGTTTATATATTTATTTGTATCATTCAGCAGGTAGAGATAAATTAATGTTTTAATATTACGCAACAAAAAGTACCCAAATATAATTTCGCCAAGGCACTGGGAATTTATTCAAATCAAAATAATATAATATTGTACAATGAAGTCTGAAATTTAGGGAGTTCAACCTGTATATTCATCTATTACAGCTAAATTACAATTGTCATCAATTTTTCTTCTAAAATAGTACGGCGTACATTTAAACAGTCATTTTAGAGCAGTTTAATCTTGATTTTCGATATTCCGAAAAATATGACACATCGGAATTTCCCAACATAAAATTTGCATAAGCATAATTGACCAGAACTACGCCTACGGTTAAAACGCAAGTCGTATTCTAAATTTGAATTTAAAATTTTTGTAAACAGATAAACTGATAAGAATTTTACATGCTTCTCAAACAACAGTTGTAATTATAGAATTTGAAATCCTTGCTGCAAGTGTTACTGCGGATTTTTTAGAGATAGTTCTAGTCCGTTGTTTTTAAATTCATTCTCATGTAACAAAATATTATGTATTTGTTTATTTTTTATATTAATACATAAAATTGATTACATCGCACACGGATTGAATTTACATTTTTTTTCTTCAAGCTTCTGTAAGTAATTTAAACAGAAAGATGACTTTTGCAGAATCTTCATATGATGGGTAATTGGTGAAATTTATTGTATCGAAATAAAAAATGGTTTTAATCACAAAAAGAGAAGTAATCTTCTTGTATTTTCTAAGTTCTTAAGCACAGCATGGAATACAAATACCAATACACTATCTGTCCTAATTACACTAAACAGTTCTTGGATGACTCACCCATTGGCCCACCAACAATCAGGTATCTGACAAACCCGAAACGAATATCGATCGAACGTAAGGTATTGGAAATCTCTGATACTATCAGCAATTGAACATTTATTTAAAATATTATTTAAAGCATTACATTTGTCGCACAATTAATTTTATATAATATTTAAAATATAATATAAATTTATTGATTATTAATTCCAGTGAAAATGAGATGAAGCAAAATAAACTAGAATGAAATGAGGTATTTATAAATGATAGTTGAAATGAAAAAGAGTAGATATTATGGATTTGAAGGGGAAGAGAATTTAAAATGTAGGATGTGCGATGTATTTATCTAAAAAGCAATAAAAAGAGACAAAAAGAGAGGAACTGAGACAAAATGGTCCATTTAGAAAAACAAAGCATGTATTCACATATGACATTATCTATATATAATATAAGTGTACATACATTTGATCAAAATTTTATATTTTTCAGTGTACACTATTTATTATTAGTAGATATCGTAAAAGACCAGCTTGATTTAGATATTAAGTGACGATACTATGACCACATTATATGTGTTTAAATTTAAAACCTTTAACAAATATTCGTGCAACATATCTTTTTTGCATTCTTTATATACTTATGAACATCCATTACATAATATTATAAATGCTCATAAAATTTATATAGTTCGACATATTAAATTTTAGATAAATAAAGATTTTAATATATTTGAGGATATTGCAAATATATATTTAAATGAAATGATTATTTTTTATACAAATAAGAATTATTTTTTAAGAATTACTTAAATATTAGTAATGCATATTTAATAATTAATAAACAATATAAAGTTGTTGGAATAAATAAAACAAAATATATGTTGTAATAGAACATAAATTTATCCATAATGATATAAATTTAAAATGGAATTAATTATTTATATAGATTTCAGAAATTTTGTTGTATTGAATAACTTACTACTTCACAATTATTTATATTGAATAAAAAATTAATACATAATCAAGAATAAATATTGAAAAAGAAATGATATAACAAGTCTTAAGCATTATTTTTTAACTAATTGGCTTTCTTGGCATATAAATTATACAGAGTTGAAATTTCAAACCTCTAAGTATATTAAATAATATGAATCGCTTTTGTAAGATTGGAAATGAATTTTGTAAAAGCAAAAGTTTCACGACCTCCATTCTCAGTTAAACATGCAATTAGAATTTAAATAAATTAAACTTTGATCGATTGCACAATGCAGATAAAAGAATATTTATAAATATTTGATAATAAATTAATAATTACATTAAAATTGTAACATTAGATAAATTATATCGTGTATCATATACAATTTTTTGATGCCCTTTTTTTTATATATGAATGGTTGAAATTGAACTTTATGTATATTTTTGGAATCACAACATTGGACATTAAAATGTAATATAATACATATAGATAAGACAATAGCTTTTTTAGATTGAAGTAAGAACTTATATATTCTAAGTCAAACATGATGACGTAATCAAAGTTTTTATAGGTGGTACAACATTTATAAAATACATTAAAAAATTATTTGAAAAAAAGTTGATTACTGAATGAATTATTGAGTAGGTGCAAAACTAGCAATGAATTATTTGCAGGAATTTTAACTAAATAAAATTTGCAAGAAATTTAGAAAATCGATGAAATAAATTGAACTTTTAATTAACTTCGATCATCACTTATAACAAATTTCAAAGGCTACTCATACTACAAATGGCTTTCTGCACATAGACCTTGATCGAAAAAGAATGGCAACGATCTAAGTTTGGTTGTCTAAAAAAAACTACAATCCTTTTAAATTTATATTGAACGACTGTGTACTGAAACATTCATTTAACTCAAGTACTCTAATACAGAGTACAGTATTGCGAGTTGCAATAACTAAGCTACATCATTGAAGAACCAGTGCGTTTACAATGGACCATTCAAATGTTGATAGAATTCTCATCTTCCAATGAAAAATCAATAACTTCTACATTATTTTATGGATTTTGCTACCTGCTTTTCTCTCGAGCACCGATGAATAATAATAAAGCATACACTGCGTATTACTACAGAAGTGAAAAAAGAGATTGAGCGAATAAAGAATTGAAAATTCGGATATTTAGCATCGACAGGAATTTATATAGTATTGTTACAATGAGATGACAGTAGATTAAATAATTTGTCATGGCCTAAGAGAATGTTTGCAAATATTTATTCTTTGTTTTCTGACAGTAGAAATGAAAAAAGATTTATAATTTATATACATTAATTGTAAAAATATTTGTTTAAACATAATTTATCTGAGTAGATTATTGATAGTACTTGATATAAATAATTCTTCACCTTGATTGCAATTGCTTCCTACATGGAGAGCACTCCTAGACTGATTAACCTCAACTGAGATTTAGACCGAATGCTCATCTTTGAAGCTATATTCACAGAATAAATAAACTCGAGAGATTCGCGCCATTTAGATTTTAATTTTTGTGAAAGCTATTAAGTTTTCTTTCATATGACTGATTTTATTCTTATAACTATGGAAAAAATTAAAGGATGCATTTCAATTATTATTTTTTTTTAATCATAGACTTATTTGTTATCATTTGAACTAACCAGATACAGTGGCAAAAGACTGACATTGCAAATTTAGATAATTGCAGAATAAATTAAAGGTAAAAAATACTATTATTTTAATATTCAATAGCATTATTAATAAATAAAAAAAATATTCAATAGATTAATTATCATTTTAATAGTACATTCAAGATTTAAGAATTGAAAATGTAATTAAAACTATTGTAAAACTATAAAAATATTTATATCAACATGAATAATGTATACATAAAATTTAATTAAATTTATAAATTAAACAATAAAATTGAAAATATAATTAAATAATTTATATTCACAGTATAATAAAAATAATTTTATAAGATTTTAAAATCGAAATAAATTTTAAAAGAAAAAAAATATCCAAAAATACTTATACATGTACAAATTATAAAAATTTTTAAATTAAATAAACTATAATTATTAAAATAAACACTAAAATTAGTTTTATCAAATTCAGTTTTAAATTTAATTCATGGATATATATTTAAATAAAATTATATATCCGTAAAAATATACATTCAAAATATTGTTTTTTATGTAATATTTCATTTATATTTTCTAAGTTCTAAACGCCTATTTTTTTATATTTTTAAAAATTTATATTCATATTGGAAACTGCTCAATAATAAATAAAAGAATTTAATGTTTATTTTAACCTTGTTTTAAATTAAGTAATCAATTATTATTATTAATGATTTAAGTAAAAATATAATTTTAATCAAAATATCAAGAACTCTTTAAAATACTGTAATTCATTTTTTATAAATGATTTAATAGTATATAATATTTCTATATTACTAATGAAAATACTATATTTTTAATTTTAATATCAAAAAACAGTTCTAAAGTACATATAGTTTAAAAAGTCCTAAAAATTCAAAATAAAATTTTTATATTAGTATTATGATTTTAAAGTATTAGATTTAAATAAAAAAAATTGTAAGCCATTGCTTATAATTTTTCTTTTTAATCAATAAGTAAAAATGTACGATATATGTTATTCCATATATTTATAAAATTAAATAGGAATTAATAAAATAAATTATTAAACTTGTGCATCAAATCGTTCAATGGTTAAAAAAAAAATTATTTTAAACATTAGAATGAATTTCGCTTACATGCTTCTTGATTTGTGTGATTTGAATTACACAGCATCGTTTTAAAACAATTATCATTTTTAATACATCCAATTCATGTACTATGACAAAAAATGAACTTATGAAAATATTGGCTGAACTTGAAAAATGCAAATTTTTTTTAAGCCTAAATAAATATTTTAAGTTATATAGATAAATATAAGTTTTCATTCATAAATTCGCAAATTTTAAGAATCCTCAATTTATTCCTGTAGACAATGACTACTACGAATATTAGAAGGCAATAAATTTAGCATTTAATAGTAATTAAAGAACTAAAAAATATTAGAATAAGTATAAAATTAGTGAACTCAATTACTTTATTATTTGGTATTATCTTCGGTCTGAGGAATCTTTTCACTTTGCTCCTCGAGAAAAATAATATAAAAATTAAATTATTTATTTTACATTAAAATTTATATTTTTTTGTTCTTTACTTTAATTAATTGTTCTATGATAAAAAGACGCAAGAAATGTATTATAATGAATAAATCAGCTAAGAATAATACTGATTGTCTATTTTAAAAAGATTTGAAATGCCGCGATTTTCGTAAAGTATTGAGTTCTTAAACTCCTGTCGTCGCCGTCGGCGCTGCGGTCGATTTACAAGTTTACGTAGAAACGACACGCACATAAACTCATTCTATTTAATATATATTCTTAAATTCAAAAACCATTTTCTGTATTCAATTTAGATTCATAAGTAATGTAAATATATTATTAATACACAATTAAAATAAATAAATAAAAAAAAAAAAAAAAAAAAAAAAAAAATATAGACCCACTTCGTCGGTCTCCCCGGCGGGGAATCGAACCCCGGTCTCCCGCGTGACAGGCGGGGATACTGACCACTATACTACCGAGGACTTATATGGCTAAGTTTAAAACTTGTATTTACCCAGCAGATAAATATATATATAGTAGTAAAATTGAAAATAAATAATAAATTCCTATTACTACATACAAAAAATTTTTTTTTTACTGTGTTTACAATATAAAAAAATCATATAAAACGTTAGTTTTGTTACAAATATTATATTATAGTCGAAGACAGTCTATTAGCAAGCTGTTTTTTACTTAAGCTATTTAAACGTATATAATAAATATTAAAATATGTAACGGAAAAATTTCCCGTTGCATTCTTTACTCAAGAAATAAATAAAATAAAACAAACAGGTGACTACAATACACATAGGATTGATATATTCGTTTAATCCATCACCGAACTTCTCTAAAAAAAAAAGACTAATAAACCACTACAAACTATCAAACCAAACCAAGCTAAGTCGGACAAATTAAAAGTAATCTTAAAAACACGGAACACACTATTTAACATATTGACATTAAAAGCAAACAAACCAGTCGCACATCTCCTTTAAGGTGTAAAATCAATATACAAAAAAAGCGCGTCTGAATTAAAAATCACAAAAATAAATAAATTAAAAAATAGATCTGTATTAAACAATACCGAATTACTCATATTTATGATACAATTTGAGCTAAGCATACAAATGCAAACAACACTGTAAACATAAAATACTCTGTTCACCATTCAATGAATGGGAAAAATTCTAAAGAAAAGAAGTAACGATTGTTATAATTACCAAGACCTAGGATCCACAGCAATAAATTGCAGCCATAAATACAAATAAGTCAAAAGTCAGAAGCCTCATGTTGCAGGTTAATGCAAATTATCAAATGAAAAAGAGCTGATCCTGAAAAATTTCGGTCTTCCAGCTCCTTACAGAGACTGTTCGATTAGTCAAAATATGGCTGAAAGTAGTCATAAAAATGGGCAACATAGAAAAGACAAAAAATTAAAATATTTTTAATATTTATTATTTGGTATTAGAATCTGAGGTATAAAATATTGAGAGAGTGTGCAGAAATTTCATAGCAAATTTTATTATTTGAGGGGGCAAAGACGAACAGAGTTGAGTAGGAAAAGAAGTAAATGGACGCTTTGGTGCTGCATGCCTGGGGGTTTTATTTTGAACAACAACTTTTGCATAAGACTTAGTGAAAATAGTAGCAAGAGGAGGATAAACAGTAGAAGACAGAACTTTAGTAATTAGTTTTAGAGAAACATCAGTGGTAGTAGAAGTTTGTTTGGGGATGGAATTTGAAAGAAGAATGTGGAATTTTATTTTTATTCAATAGTGATGTTACCGCGTGATAATCTTTTGAGGTGATGGAAAAAACCCTGACTAAGTCATAAATATTTCGTACTCGGCAAATATCAATTTTGTAATAAATAATGGCATTACTGATATCATGCCATTTATTTTTGTCCCAAATATGAATGGAAGATGGAAAAAAAGGTTTAGGATTTATAGGAGTTATAAGAAGAGGATTCTGATATTACTTCAGGAGAGAAGATAAGAGTTTTTAGATTACGGAAATTGTTCTCCGAATCGGAAGAAGAAGAGTTGGTGTCGTCTTTCCTCTTTTTATTTTTCTTTTTAAAAATAGAAATATTGGGTGTGGAAATAGTAGTGAAAAAGAGTGCTATATTAGCAGGTAACGAGGTGTGGAAATTTGGCTTAGGAACAAATCGATTTGGTTCTGAAATTCGCTAAGCTTTGATAACAGAAACTCACGCTCCGCTAAAAAACCAGCGCGCTATTCCTCTATGTACCTAATAACTTCGGGAGGAAAAGGTAGTGTAGGAGTATTTTGGCTACTTGATGTACCTTCGTTGGTGAGGTTCTCAATGTCTATGGTGGAGAATGATCCGGTACTGTTCATTTTTTTTTTTTTTTTTTTTTTCTAAAGAAGGGTATCGGAGGGCTACTTGCTGGGTAGATGCTTGAACAGACAATGAATGGTGCAGTCACTTAGTGAAGAACCTGAAAAAAGAGTTTGAAAAAAGGGAAAAAGGAAAAAAGAGAAAAAAGAAGAAAGGGAGAGGAAGAGAGAAAGAGAAGGAAGAAATAAAAAATGTAGGAAAAAGTAAAAAATCTTTACACAATCACTTGTTCACTTATCACACGCGATTAGTTGTAAGTGTTAAAATTGTAATATATTATGCGTGCAGGTACAGAAGTACAGAGGAGTAGTGCCAGAGTAGGAACCTCGTTCCTAGATCAGATCAAGAGACCTCCCAGTCCGACCCTAGTCAAACTGCTATGCGAGTGTATCATGTAGCATTGTTCAACCCTATACTTATAAAGTGAAAGTGTAGTAACTTCCAAGTACTGTAAAACTCCCTCCACCGACCCGGTCGAGAATCACTTTCAGAGTATATTATCGGTGTATATTGTAACAATTAATCAAAATTTAAATTTATTTAATGTATTTTTTTTTTCTACTCGAATTAAAATTTATTTATTAATATTATAATTTAATATATTATAACAGTTTTAAAAAATGATAATTATTGGCGGATAATCTTTAAAATATAATTATAAAGAAAATTATCATCTTAGAAAAAGTATAGAAAATATATAACTCGAATTAATATAAAATAACATAAATTGGTAATACGAAGTATAATATTTAAATATCAATATTTGTATTCAGTAACTAACGTGTTTAATGTTCTGACAAATATAATACAAACTTATCGTGTTTATATTTCTTAATTACTATACCTCACAATTTGAGTCTGTGAGATAGTTTTCTACCAGTATTAGATTGATTATAGTATTTATATTAAAAAATAATCACTTTTTGATTAGAATTATTTTTTACCTTCATTTTATCTATTTTTTTATATTAAAATTTTTTAAAGGACAGTGATTTATTTATTAAAGGATATATAAACATAAGAACTGAAAAAATTGTTCAGTTTTATATATTGTTTTTTAAGCATATGTGATATCCTGAAAGGAATCTTCTTTACGTCGCCTTATGCGTTAAAATATATATATATCTGTAAAAAAAGTTTATTATATTTTGAAAATTTATTGGAAAAGCTCTTTATTTATATTGTATTAACTTTCGCCTAATAATAATAATTCCAAGAATTCTGAAGTACATTAATATCGATTCTACAATTTCATTGAAAGATTGAGAATTGAAAATCAATTTAATGTCGACATGTAAAATTACGATACATCAAATTTTACGTGGATTATTGAAGAAATAATGATTTCCTCCGTGGGAGTGACAAATGCAAGTACTTATTGACAATGTGCCTAGCGTAACAAAATCAAGCTTACAACATTACTCTGCGTAAATAACCAGACTCTCCCAAATGCTCACGTAATTAAACATTTGCGAATACTTTAAACGCTGGTATTCCGGAAGTGCGATTTCAGTCGATTGCTTGATATGGGAAGGTAGTGTAGCGAATGACTTTAAATGCCAATAATTTGTAAATAAACGAGAATTTTTTAACAATTATAAGCAAGCTTTATCATTAACTTTTTGTTATAAACTTATTCCACGAGAACGTAATAATTTTATTTCTTGCAATTAAAAAAACAATTAAATTAAACGATATTTGTTCAGTTATAATGAAAATTCTACTTTGAGAAAAACATTTTTTTAAATGCTTTAATGAAAAGTTATGAAGAAATTTGCTTGAAGTGAGTATCATAAGGACTGTGAAATAAATAACGTGATAAAGTGACAAGAATAGGTAAAATTCGAAAGTGAAATGTGGTTGACGAAAATGAAAAGTTATGTTATAAAATAAAAACCAGAAATAAATATTTTTTATATAGATTTTGAAAAGATTTAAATTTGATTGAAACATTTTGATGAAAAGTTACATTATTACGACAGTTGAAAAGCAAATAAACTGTACAAAAGTGTAATTTCAATACTTATTGAAACAAAATGGATGAATCGACATTGAAAACATCCGGTTCAAACCTTGGGAATAGAGATGATGATATGTGTATGATTGTAGCATATCATGGCATTAAAGTAAAGAAGAAGAAAGACTTGTTTGTTATAGAACCTCCAAAAATAGTTATCAAAGAGTATCAAAGGTACGTAATAAAATATTTTCCAATTGTGCATTGTTATTAAATTTATAAAGATCTTCAAATTAATTTAATTTTATAAAATGTTAAATGAATTTAGTTAACAATTATAAAATTAATAAAATTAATAAAATAATAAAAAAGAATTAATAAAATTAAATAATTAAAAATTAAATGCATAAAAATTTTAAACTTAATATGTAATTATAATAATAATGTATTCTTTTTTTGTTTCTGATTTATAATATTAATTTTATTGTACTTTATTTAATTTAAAAGTGATATCAAGTATGAAAAATAAATATTCATAGATAATATTAGCATGTGTAAGTAATAATAGTTCAGTAATTTTTTAATTTCAAAATTTCGAAATTCCATAAATTTTTCATAATAATGTTCTTTAAAAATATAAGCAATTGATAATATCGCTGGAATCAATAACACACAAGTATCCAATATTATCATAAAACTAGGTCTTACAATCAATACACGAGCGTAAATTCTTTTCGTCATCAAAATATTAATATTTACCGTAAATTTGGAAATATTATGAATTCTAAAATCAATTGCTATTTTTTTCGGGAGACCGATAAAAATTATTTTCACCGAAGATTGAAGAATAATGGCCAAAAGCGGATTTATAGCAGAACAACCATGTGCACGAACTGGTCGTTACTTTTCAAAGACGATGCCGCCATAGAAGAGAAACTGGAGGAAGTCACTTGGGGAGGGACGGGGGTGGGACGGGGGTGTAGTATTCCAGGTGCATATAGCCCTTCGCTTTCATTGCTAGGGCACAGAGGACGCCTACTTTATTTCCGGCTTTTACGTGCCGCCTACACTCCCTACGTGAGATCTGCACTTTTGGCACAAATCGCTCCTGGGGATGCAAAATTTTGGCGGGTCGCACGTGCCAGGGGATGTTGCGTGGCCACGGGTAAATAAATCATGGCGTTTAAGCCTCCCACACACAGCTCCGTGACCTCTTTAATCTTTTCGCTCGAAATGAATCGGAAGCAAAATAGACAACGGAAGTGCGTTCTTTCCGTTAGCTGTCGGTTGAGCCGAGAATGGATTTTAAAGTTTTTTTTTTTTAAATTTTGAATAGTGCTTTTTCTTTAGACAAGGCATCGGCTAAAGCTGCTTTTCTCTGCTCTTTCACTCGTTTTCTAATAAATTATTTGAACTTAATGATAAGCTGACACTGATGACAGTAAAAGGTAAACTGTTCTCAAAACGAACATTGGCGTTGGCAAAATTTTCTATAATGATTGCTGTATAAATGTATGTAAAGTCTACATGAACTTATTCATATCAAGATGTTATTACCATTTAAATTGCTATTTCGAAATGTCTACTATCTAGTGTCTAGCCTAAATCTATCAACAAAAAAAAAACAATAAATTTCTTGATAAGTTTTTGAAATTATATTTTGTTACAATCGCAAAATAATATTAATTTTCACTACTGTATAATACTACTTTATATAATAATCATAATAACCTCAACTCAACATAATGAACTTGATGAGCATAAATTTATTTGTAAGATTAATTTTGTATTTAATCTGAATCGATTTAAAACTTTGACCAATAATATATATAATATATATATATAATAAAGGTTTAGCATTACTACAACTTGTATCGTTTCTAAGAAACTTCGACACTGTACATAATATTAATTAGAATAAACATGTGTTAATAATAATTATTTAAACCTAATTGCTTAAAATACGCGTTTTACTATTATTTTTCTATTATTTTCTACAAATGCAGAAAATATTAATTAACAAATACTGGAGGTATTTTATATTCCTAAAACATAGAACATAAAGAAATAATTAAATATAAACATCGCCGAATTCACGTAAATCACCGTTAATACATTCGTACAAATGCAGCAGAGAATGAAAGGGAGAGCTTAAAAATTATATGGGCTGATACAATTTCGTAAAAATTTTCTACTCATTTTTTTGTCAAAGCTCACGATGTCACTCTTTCGTAAATTGCCTGAACACCTAAGTTGATGGGTCAGCTGAAATTGAAAGGTGCGACTTTCGTCCTCCGGTAAAACTTTCCTAGAAATGCTAATTTTTCAAGACTGCTAGCAATTTCTCTTTCCAATTTCGGAAATCTACCTGTCAGCCCTATTAGTTTTCTCATATCATTTTCCGATTAGCCCTCTCCTTGCTATACATATCGATCTATCGGTATGCCGCTTACAACCATAACAATATTTGAAATTACGAAGGTTGTTATAGTTGTAAATATTTTAACTACCATCTAATAAATCTTTATTACATTTATATTTTTATAATTTGACGAAATTTACTTTACATTTAATTATTACCTTTTTTGCATTTCCATATTAGCTTTTATAATTTTGCAAATGAAAATAGCTTTTGGAAATAGCTTATTGATTAATAATTAAATGTTTTTCTAAGGCGTATAATTTATTTTTATAAGAATGCCATAATGTTTATACAATAAATATTACAAACATATATTAAAAAATATATGTTTGAATTTTTAAAAATTTTAAATTATATGTCAGATACTTTAACGATTAAACGACAAATGAAATATAACAATAAAAGTGCATTTAAGAAAAACGTTTGAACATAAAACGTAAAAACTATTTAAATTAAATAAACAAATTATTATAGTATTTTAAGAGGATGGTAGTTTATCTATGGTAATAAAGGTTCCAACACAAACACGATTCAAACAAACTAAGAGAACTTTCCGTTTTTCACAGGACTATGGTAATAAAACTATTCTGATGAACAAAATTTATTTTGAATATATTTATTTTTATAAATAAATTTTAGTACCTTATACTTCCATGTATTTTAAAAATAAATTATGCATTAAATTTCTTCCATTTATTAATATAAATTGCAATATTCAATACTAATATTAAAGTATTTAAAGTTATTTTATATTTATAATAATTCTTAAAGAATACAATGCATTATGATAAAAATAAAATTTAGTTTTAAGATACATCTTAATTTTTTAAAAGTTATAATAATACTATAAAATTATTTTGAGTATGTGCCAAAAGCTACAATAAGATTTATTGTAGTAAAAAATCACAATGCGCAGAAACCAAATGATAATTTGTTTGAGATACCACTTTATTAATTTAAAAATTCTCAAAAAAACTGAATATATAATATATAATAATTATACATAAAATTTTTTTATTATTATTATTATCATTATAGTAAATTCATACATCAGAGTAAAAAATAAATTAATCAGAAATTGACATATATAACTAATTTGATATGTAAAAGTTTGAAGTTATTTAAAAGTCTGAAGGATTTCTCTCAAAATTTTAAAAATATTGAGCTGTAGTGTCTACTTTTATAAATTTTTTGTAAAAAGTTGTCTACATAACACACCACGTGCATGTGTAATTTAACAGTATCACATGTGGCTTTCCAAGATTTTCTATTTTCCACTTTCTTTAAATCCTTGCAGTTTCACTGGAAAATTGAGAATGGACAATATCCTTGTCGTTGTACTGGTTATGTTAGTTTCACAACTATAAATTGTAAAAGCAACTTCCGCGTTCCGTCGTCGGCCATAGATCCTCGAGTTCGTGAGGTGCCGTCGGTGAAGTTCGGTGATCTACACACTGATGTGACCTACAGTGGCTCCCAATCTCAACTTCAAGAGAAATAAACTGGTGCTCAATTGTAAAATAACTAATTTTCATCGTGGAATATTAGCCCTAATTATTGGGTTATGGTTCATAAAAATAATTTACTTCTATTTTCGGTTCACTAAATTACATTTACTCACGATAATATTTTACGACTTTTTTTTAAATTTATTTCTAAACAATGAACTGTAGTTATTTTTATAACAATTATTGAATTTGTCGACTGTTCATGAAATACATTTTTGATTAAACTATCAACGTAAAACATTAAATTTTATGAAAAAGCCATGTTTATTGAGAAAATAAAAGTATTCCATTATTTTTAATATAAATATGCAATATATATTTATACAAAATTATTTATTGATTATTGTCAAAAGTTTAGATGTAATCAACGTGATTCTAATTAAAAAGAAATTATAAGAAATTTTTAATTATTTAATAAATGTTTTCAACTTCTTCAAATTCATTTGTTCAACTATGAAGTATCACTTATACATTATATTATACGTGTACTAAAATTACTTCATCGTCATTATTATTATACAACGTTATAAATAAAAAATTTTGATTCATTTTTACATGGACATTTTAGTACTAGATTTATTAATATACATTAGTCGCAATATATTAAAAACAAATATTATATAAATAGAAGTTTAAGATAACATATAAGTGTAAGATGTATAATCTTTGGTTAATTTTATTCAATTGACATATCAATGATATATAATTATAAATTAATCATAAAACTGGTATAATTATGTGTAAAATATACAATTTTCAGTTCAAATCTGTACAAAAATTTAAATTCAATAACAAAAAGATGCTATGAATTTTATATTTCAAGTAATATATTTCGATCTACGGAAATAAAAATTTCTATTCAAGAAATCTTTTTTCCTGTATTTTCTGTACTATTCAGATTGATGATAGAACTTATACGTAGTAAAAAAGAGAATAAGTAAAAGCAGAGAAAAGATAGGCGAAATCGATATACAATGAAATTTTCCTTTTTCTTTACACTCCTACTTTCAGTCAGCGAATTCCTACCCTCTTTTTACCTACACATTTGCAAAATTTTACAGGAAAACATAAATACTCAAGACTGTTCTTAAAAAATCAATCGGATTTTATTAAACATTTCAAGAAAAGTAATGTAATATTTTTTTTTTAAAGTAATCTAGATTTGCAAACATTATAAAAATTCCTCTTTATTTTTAATTTTTTTTCTTTAAAGCCATGAAAGTTTATTATTAGAAAATGTGAATTATTTATTATTGAAATGTTTATTATTATTAAAAAAAAATTAATCAGAAACAATTCTCGAAAGATATCTCAAAAATATTAAATTAAAAATGAACATATTTACGTTCAAATTTTTTAATTTAATATTATTAAATTTTACAAGAAAGAAATTTATAAAATTTACAAATATTATGAATGTTAAATGTAGAATATTGTATTAACATTTACTATATTCTGTTACTTAACATTCGCTCACGTACATGTCATATATAAAATATTTTCCATTTGATAGATTGCATTTTTTTATATTCACCTTTTAAATGTTCAGCGAATTTCTATAAAAACATTTCAACTTTATATAATAAAATTGGAGAAATATGAATTTAAACTTAAATTGTCAGTATAATAATTTTAAAGAAAGAGAATGTTGAGAACTTTTTTTCAATAAAATAAAATATGTATATTTGATAAAATTCTATAAATTAATTATTTTTTATACATAAAAAAATGCAGTCGTTAAAAAAAATACTTTGTACAACATATGATTATGAAAAAGTTTAATTATAGTATATCAAAAAACTTTGTATTTATAATTATTTTAGATTAAAACTTTTCTTTGTGTATCGCACACTAAATAATTTAAAATAATTTTAATTATGAAT
This sequence comes from Eupristina koningsbergeri, assembly GCA_018907245.1. Taxonomy (NCBI): domain Eukaryota; kingdom Metazoa; phylum Arthropoda; class Insecta; order Hymenoptera; family Agaonidae; genus Eupristina; species Eupristina koningsbergeri. The sequence goes on from JACCHV010000041.1 coordinate 877,519, forward strand.
GAAATGCATTATTTAAAACTTGATGAATTAGCAAATGCTGATTATAGCACATTTTAGTATACACGTATACCGTAGTCTTGTTTGAAAGAAAACACAATAATTGATACCCTACATATAGTATATATCAATAAGTGTAGTTTTATATATTTTTTATATATGTTTTGACTTCAATTTTAAGAACAGAAAACAATAAGAAGAATTTCAATATATTTATGTTTTACGTTGATTTTTTCCACAATAATTATAATAAATTTAAAAACATATTTATATTGTTATTTAAAAACTTATTTATTTTATATTAATTAACAATTTTCTTATTCAAAATATTAATAACAATATTAACATTTAATAAACTAATATTAGCATGCTATAATATTATAAATCATTTTATTAACGCCTGATAAAATAATTGGAGAAGTTTGTAATTAAAACCAATTAATAATAATACATAAAAAATACAGAATACTGAGTTTTTATATGAAGTAAAATTTTAATGAATGTGTTATTAAAATTTCATAATACAATTATATAAAATATTATAGTATGTAATATAATTTCTATTGTATATAAATTATTCGGATCTATATTATTTTTAAAGTTTGTAAGATTAGGTACTGTAGTTGAAAAAATTAATCACAACTAAAATTTAAAAGTATTCGTTAAAGTACAAACTAAATGGAGTTTCTATTTTTTAGTGGTTCATTTTTTATTTGATATCACATTAGTTTTACTGCCAAGTTTTTGTGAAATAATAATTTTTATATTATAGAATACAATTATTTGCAATTTCGAATGAAACATAATTTGCCAAATCAATTAATCTGTATTATGTATTTAAATATAAAAGTTTCATAATGATGACTGATAACGATTTACGTTTAAAGGTCTGTGGATTGGTCTTTTTTGTTCTTGCATCCTTTGGCTTAAAGTTGATTCTTATTTCCATTATTTTAAAAAAGAATGAAACGAATATCGCTCAAACTTCCGGAGACAAATGATCAAAAAGATGTTTTTTCTCTTAGATATTGCGGTTTAAATTGTAGGCGATAGTACCGAAACCAATAAGTCGTTCTTTTCTCTGTAATTTGCTGACCAAGGAAACTGAATTTTTTATGGATCGATGAATATTGTTCTAGTTACCTGACAGAATAAATTTTTTATGAATTTTTTTCTGGTATCATAGAATTAGTATTCTATGTCTATCTGCGTTACTTTACTTTTCTCTTCATTAAATTTCCTCTTTATCTAATTATTGAAAGATAATTATTTATTATTGTCAGTATGTACACTAATACACTAAAAATTATTTCCGTAATATTAAATATAATTTTAGATATTATAAAGTAAAAATATCCAATGTAAAAATAAGTATAAAATTCAGAATAAAATAAGAAATTAACAAAGTCTGTAAATTGGAAATAATTAATAAAGAAATATTATTCTAAACATTCATAGCATCACTTTCTTTGTAATACATTTTATACATTTATTACAATTATAATAGGTATTATATTATAAATAGATATTCCAAACAGGATAGTAAATTAAATATGAAATTTTATACACTTCTTTTTTTAAATATTTTTTTTATAATATAAATATGTAGGAAATTAAAATACTAATAAAACTGTTATTAGCATTCTGTTCAGTATTTAATATCAAAGTAAAATAATTATTTATTAATAATTTTGAAAATTATACAATTATGCACTAGAATAATTAAAAATTTTTTCTTTTTTTCAATTTCTACATTAATTCTTTAATATCATATTAATAATTATCCGTGATTATAATTATTCTATCATTATAATTATACTTGCATGGCAAACATATTTTATGAAATATTAGCTGGCTATTGATTTAGTGAAATGAGAAAATGAATAAATATTATGCAATCTCCATTTAAAACAAATCAGACTTGAAATATATAATTATATAAGGAACAAATAATTACTTATGATAAACTAATTATTTATTATTAATAATCTTAGAAATCAATATTTATGCATAAAAAATGTGATGCTTAGCTTTTCAGTTTATAAAATTGTATTTATCCAAATATATGAAAATTTAATATATCTTTCCTATTCTAATTTATGATGAAAATAAGGGAAATATCAACATGGAGAATTGTTTCAAGGATAAACAATCAATATATTTATTTTATATAATATATTTATCTTACCAAAAATGTTCTTTATTATATCTATGGTTTAAAAAAGTCGCAGAATAGAGGTCAAGAAAAGTTGATCTAAGGAAGTATAGGACCTCGGTAAAACTACTACCTTTTGCATTATAAATATAATCCTTATCTGAATAACAGGTCAAAGAAAGTTCTGAAAGAAAAATTAAAATTTAAAAATTTTATTTGTATACGATTTATTATTCATTTGTTATAAAATAAATTTAAATAAAATAAAATCTTTAAACCATCAAATAAATAAATATTGATCTTTTTGGGATAGAAAAAAAATATATACTGAAAATATATTATCTTAATAAAGAATGCAACCATTAGTTATATGTACAGCTAATTAATTAAAATTTGTACATATTTTAATATTAAGTTTTAAAGAAATTTATACGTTATTTTATTACCGCAATACACGATGCAAATTAATGAATGTAAAATATGGTACAAAAATCATTTGAAAATCCTACTTGTTATGTTAAAAATATTAAATTTATTTCATAATTTAATTCAAATTTTTTACGTAGTATAAAAGTTATATTTTTAAATAATAAATAAATCAAGAAATAATCATTTGTACAAAAGATAATTTTTTCATTGCAAAAAATAAATATTACATTAAATACATAGAATTCTCTTTTCAATTTTAAACAAATTTAATGAATATTATGCATAAATTTATGTGAATATAAAAACGTTCATTTTTTACAAGATTGCTAGACACGAAAGTTATAAATTTTATCTAGAAAATCTACGAACTTTCGACTTTTTTTCATCTACTTAAAAAAAGCTGTGTTTCACTAGGTGATGTCGAACTTACTGGTTTTCCTGTGGGATTTTCTTTTAGGAAAAAAATAGATGAATAACCTGTGTTGCCAGACATTTCTTGGTTGTCTTACCCTAGAGGTGGTTTCGTTTCTCTTTGAATTTATCGGTTATCAATTTATTAATTCGATAGAAGAGATGTCTCAACTTATAATTAGATTTTTGGCATATTTTCTAAAATCATGTTTATTCGTCATAAAATTTAACAAAATAAAAAATTGGATGCATAAGCTGTTGAATAATTATCAAATATATTATACATGATTGAATTTAACAAAAATAACATAATAATTTTCACATAATGATTACATTATTTATTTTCTGTATTGCATATTATTATTTTTTAAATTATTGGTTTAATTTACTTTATTAATTAATTTTTATACCCGTAAATTATTAAACTTATACATAATTTAAATGGATTGATTGATTTTTGTGAAAAATAAAAATATTTAATCTTTTGTACAGGAGAATTCTTTTAGATATATCATGATAAACTTTCATAATTTGTAGTAGGAGGTCATTATTAATTTTTAAAAATTCTTTTTAATATTATTATTGTAAGTATGAAAGATATAAAATCTCTATGTCGATAAATGTATGTAATTTAAACATTTTATTAATATTTAAAATAATTTACTTAAAACTAATTTATTTATAATACATAATTCAAGAATTCGTCAGAGTAGTTTTTTAGTCAACCGATTTATAGGAAGTTACTGTATACATGAAAAATTGGAAATTTCATAATAATCAATATGTTGATTGTCAATATTATATTTTATTAAGTAATATATATTTGCTTATTGTTTTTAACAGATATCATCTCTCGTTTTAACAATATCATTTATTCAATTTATTTTCATGATAATTATTTCTGATTAATACAATGATTTTATTATTCTACGGTAAGCCCAATTGTTTTTTTTCAAATTTCAAAATATAATCATGTATTTCAACAATAAAGAAATCGAAGAATTGAAACCACTACTATTCCCGGGCTTCCCAATATTTATGAACTACAGTATTATAAATTGAAACGCGCGCACACAAGGACACACTCATATACACATGTTTTCAAATAAACAATTAGGAGTTATTTTATTTTTAATATACACCCTTAACAGTTATTTTTAAAATAAATATTCTACTTTAATTCACCCCGATGTTTATTATTATGTATATATATATACTTATATAAATTAAATATAATTAAACAACATTAGTCGTATGCACAAAATACAATGGAAGAATTACATGTGCTGATAAACGAAAAAATTATCACTTTAAAAACTTATCGGATGATATTTATTTTAGGAACCTTCTTGTTGCATACCGAGGGATTAGACCTCAAAATATATTTTCTCGATGTATAAAGTCACTAAGGGACATTGTAGGTCTGCAGTTTTTGAGGACCATCCTGAGTCTCAATTGACTAAACAATATACAACTACAAATAATACACATTCACCATCAGATGTACGACTATTTTTTTTACATATAATTTAGATATTATTAGTCTTATTTTATAAGTCTAAATAATATTAATATATCAATATAACATTTAATGAAATCAATACAACATTATAAATGATTATCACAGTGTGAAATATATTTAAATTCAAAATGATCATTTTATGTATTCAATATGTATTCAAAATATGTAATTAAATATGTTTAACAATCAACTATGTTAACTTCATTTCCACCGATAGTTATATTTTAATAAAATATTTTATTTAAACTTTTCCATATTTAGTACGATTTGTCATAAGGTTTGACGGTACTGATACTAACATCTAACTGGGTTTACTAACAGGGTTTTACAGGGCGTCACTGAGCAATTTCTGGAAAACATTTATCCCTTCTAAATGAAATGAAAATCTGGTATATGTCATGCAAAATCTTTCATTAAAAATATTTCAAATAATTTATGTGTTGAATAAAACTTTTCATCAAATTTTACCAAATTTGCCTTATTGAAAATTTCCTTTAAATATTTCTATAGAAATAGTATTTTTTTATCAATATCGTTATTTACAAAATCTTATTCTTTACCAGATCTTATGATTTGTTAAAAAAAAAGTTAAGATATACGTTTATAAAAATTTTAATATAAAAACTGAATTTTATTCTGTGATAAATATTTTGAAAGTTTTTATAGTTTAATGAAAATAGATCATTTTACAGAATTTTTAGATTAGACAAAATATAATGTATGCCATATTTTATGAATAATGAATAAACAATTTGGGCAATAAGAAAACAAATATACTCAAAATATTTTCAATATATAATTTGATAATATATTGAGTTAATTAATAATGTTTAAATTTATATATATAATTAAAAATATTTTTTCTATTTATACGATGAGAATAAAATGAAATTAATAACTCTTGCTTGATTAGAATTTTAAATTAACTGTTGGATATTAAATGATAGTCGAATGATTGGTAACATTTTAATTGTGTACCTTAGTTTAGGTAATTAATGATAATAATTGTCTTAAATATTTTGAGTGTTTTAAATCAAGAAATAAATTTCTGTAAAAATTAAAATTTATACTTAAAATTAATCTTTAGAGGTTTAAATCTAACAAATCTTTGTAATTAAAAGATGTGAATAGCACTTTGAAATGTATTTCATAAATGTGTTTTCATTTTCATGAATTGCATGGTTCACAGAAATAAAAATGCATTAGGTGTAAACAATTGTTGTGAGATTTGTTAATCGAAGAATAGGTACATGAATATCTATATTGAACAATTGAATTATAGGAATTTTAACACACAATATTTAGGATTTATGACTATTCGATTATATATAACTACATAGTTTACAACGGAAAATGAAATAAAATAACAAATTATAATCGCAATTTAACAATTTTTATTATGATTTTATTTAATTTTGCGTTAAATATTATTTATATTTCAGAATTAATTTAGAAAAATATTCCCTTATCATATGAAGTATTTTAAATTTTGCAGGTTGACAAAGAACAAGATGTAAAAAATAGCTTTAGTTTGAAATATTATTATAAAAATGAAAATTTATAAAAGTTTTCAAATTATTAAATTCAGTATTTAAGATATAAGTAAATCAGTTATATTCTTGTAATAAATAATTTGATCAACTAAGTTTAAGATGACTATTTTTTTAAAACAAATACCTAGTTTATCACCGAAATATAATAAAATGATAGGCCGTATAATGATAACTAAATAATTAAAAGTTCTTTATCATTTGCAAGATTTTATTACTTTCAATAAATAGCAGCGATTTCTGTTTTAACATCATATGATAAGTTACCGTGTCACATCATAATAGAAAATTCGTTATCTTGGCATAATGATGAAATCAAAATAGAAATATTGTCATATCCTGGAAAATGTTAAAAAGGGGTTTATAAGTAATTCCACTTGCGGCTTCGAATGTTTCAATTGATCAATTGGTTCCGTTTACTTGCTAATGAAAGAGAGACTTCAGTTTTAAGTAAGGCGATAAAAGTTGTTGGGCGCGAGAAAGGCGTAAAATAACCTCAAAATGGTAGGAAAAATGTCAGACCCCCCTCCTGCGTGCACCGCTCGTACGAAGAGCCGAGAACAAAGAAGCATCAGCCGCCTTTCCCGTAAAAAGGTAAGAGGAAAAAGGCAAAAAATCCCCGTAGAGGTGGTGCACGTTCCGCCCTTGGCCGCGCAGATGTCGACACGCGGCGCCTTTCCCTCCTCGGGTCTCGGTCAAGTCGTCGAGTGCGCAGGAGATCGCGCGCACTTCCCATTGACCAGCACTAGCACCAGGTTCGGTCTTAAGCAACTCCTCGCCGATAGTACTGCACGGTGCCTCCGAGACGAACGGACGCTCTTGAGGAAGCGCAGGAGTAAAGATCCACGACACGCGAGGGTTAGGGCAGCCGCCACAGTCTTAGGGACAGATAACCCTGCAACTTGTTCTTCGGGTCCTCGAGGTTTCCTGCGACACCCTCGTCCTCAAGTCACTGGGAAGCGCCATCAAGGTAAGGAGTCCACGATACGATTCGATACCATAGGACAGGATAGGATACGATGTATACAAGCGCGTGTTCGACTCGAGCGACGCGTAAAAACGAGCGTAAAAAACCGTCAGCTGCTGTCGCCGCCGCCGCCGCCGCCGCCGCTTCCACCGCCAATTTTGCTGCTGCTATTTTCTCTTATTTTCTTCTCATTTCCCCGCATTTCCCACCCCATTTTTCTTTCGATCACTCGTCGTGCAATTATTATTCTGTCTGCTGCCGCCGCCGCTGCCACCGCCGCCGCCGCCGCCGCCGCCGCCGCCGCCGCTACCGCTGTTACTTTTACTCTGTGCGAGTGGAGTTCGGTGCTCACCGACACAAGTCGCCAGTGCGAGTGAGCGAGCTAGAGTGTGTGTGTCCACAGTTTGTGGAAGGCAAAATCGATCGGCGCGGGTATCCCGTTTGTGTAGGTGCGTTCTCGTGGATGTCGTAGTCGTCGTCGTCGTCGTCGTCGTCGTTGTCGTTGTCGTTGTCCTCCTGCTCCTCGTCGTCACTCTTGCCATTCACCCCGAAATACGTCCACCTTTTTTAATGAGTCGTGCGTAATGAGGAAGTAGACGCTTCTCGGACTTAAGGGTTGGAGGGTGGATTTTGATGGATTCGTTGGTGGTGGTCCACGGCTAAGTCGCGATAGATCATTCGTCGATTTGCAAGCATTTTGGCGCGGATCCTTTGTTATGTCAATACATAAATGATTAGCTCAAATTACTTTACACAAACTCGAAAGATGGATGATTTCGAATTTCAAACATGATAAACAACTGCTTTGTAACCCTATATTTAACCAAAATTAGGGGTTGACAAATTACCAATTATGCTTTTTTTAATGAAAACAAAACTCTCAGAAAAACATTTTATTACAATTTTGATACAAAATTGTGCTGAATTCAAATTTTTTTAAAAAAAGTGTTACATGATTCTTGGAAAATTATTGATTTTCAAATTTTACAATTTTACAATTGTATGATAAAAATATTATGAAAATAAATTTTAAATATTTAACGTGAAATTAAACTAGGGCCTTTAAAATGTTTTTGTAATTTTCTCATTAATTGTATATTTATAGTCAAATGTAGGCAAAATATATCCTTAATATTTATTATTATATTACGGAAGAATAATTTTGTAGTAAACAGTTGATTATTATCTTTTTTGAAAATGTAACATGTTTGTATGTAAATATTTGCAAAGTAATCTTTTAACATACAATTTTTTAAATGTACACCTCAGTAATGAGTTTAAGAGTACACGAACAATTCATTCATTTTATAGCAAAAAGGAAACTTAACTTCTTATAATGTTACGTGTTTAAGTACTATGTATTTTTAATTGCATTGGAGTCTCAAGCATAAGAAGTATACATAAAGTGTAAAATATTTAAATAAAGATTACCACTCACAAATTATTAACTGTATTTCAATTAAATTAGTTAACTAAATAAAATATAAAATATTTTGGAAAATTTTTTCATAATTACAAGAATTTTTATACTCTGATTATTTACCTTCTTTAATATAAAGATGCATTATAAACTGAATAGAATTCAATCAAATTTAATAATTGAAGTTTTTTTTTTTAAATGCATTCGGAATTATTGCTGAAACTTTCTAGAAGATATTTTTAATGATATAAAATTTAATATTTATAAGTATAAATAATTTTTATTTTTAGTTAAATTTAATAAAAATTGAGACTTCTACTTCTTATATTATTTTTCTTTATTCAAATTTTATTAGTTAAAATAAGATTAATACATAATATTTAATATCAAATGTGAAAGATATATTTTTATTCTATACTTTTTTTTTATAAACTTTTTACTGTATTTTTGTGCAAATTACTCATATTTATCATTAAAAATTTGTTTATTTTAAATAAAGATTATATATAATAATCATATTAATTGTTGACAATATTATTCTAAAATTTTATTTATAATTATAAATATTGTAAAGTTTTTAATGAAGAAATTTGTATTTTTATTTTATTTTATAACTACAGTATATAATTCACATGTCACAAAATATATCCAAAATTATGACTAACATTAAAGTATTAATAAAATATAGAATTGTGTAAAACTTAATATTTATTCTACAAAAACACAAGTACATGATTAATATATGAAAATATGAAAAAATGACAAATGTTTTTCACAAGATTTAATAATATGTGCGAAATTTAAACTACATTAGTTATATTATATTAAATAATTACAAAAATCTACAAAAATGAGATGAATTTATTAATGAACTAACTAAATCTACTTAACTATATTAAATATTACAGTACTAATTTTAATTTACAAAAATTTTTATTTACAAGCAGTAAAGTTAATATAATTTTATTAATGAAATGAAGGGTAGTATATTTCAAATATATTTTTTTTATTAAAATTGTGAATGTTCTTATAGTTCTATAATTAAATTAAAAATATAAACCAAAGTATTGAAATATTTTATTTCTTGGTAAATACTATTAAATAATGTAGGGGCAGAAAGATTTATTCTACAAAATGAATGTTTTAAAAGTAGATTAAATACACAATCAATCTGTTTGGATATATTTATGACTTTAAACTTCTAAATTATTATATTCTATTAAAATTCTATTAAATGAATAAATTCTATTAAAAAAATGCAACATAATTTTTTCTAATATATTAGATAGGTATCCTAGTATGTCAATGAATTTTTTAAAATCAAATATTATATATATGTTTATATATATTCATGTTTTATATATTGATTTATACGTTTTAAAGTATAATAATTTATGAATTCAAGATGCCTGCAATTCTAATTGAATATATACATATATAATAATAAATCTCATTTAAATTCAGGTATAATAATGTATGAAAATATAAGTTTCAGCTTTGAATATCGTTTAGAAAATTCAAGTTTCCTTATAAATTTGGAATAAATATATATTTTAGTTAAATCTCCTCTTATAGCACTATTATGCATCTTGAAGCAAAAATATTAAATATCAATTGGTTGCAAATAAACTGTCTATTTACATTTTTATCTATGTCTTAAAAATGTAAAAAAAAATGAATTCAATTTTATAAATAAAAATAAAAGCTATTTTGTTCTGTAGGAGCTTTTGTTCGTTAATAATAGTAATCAAGATGTAAGAACTTCAAAAAGATCATCGTTGAAGATTCTTATTATTAAATAGACCTTTTCTTCTATTTCATCCATTGTGTTTACTCGTGCGAATTTCTAACCTGATTTAATTATTCTTGAAAACGACCCGTACTATTGCATAATTATTTCACGCAATTAATCGCAAGTGGTTCCGTATGCATTTTAATGTTTAAATTAATAATTCAAAAAGAGAGAATAAAACTTCTTTTTTAATACTTGAATAATGAAAAAACCAATAATGGTAATAGTAACATTGTTTAAATCATTCTTTAATGATATTCATTATTACACGACTCTTTCTTAATGTAGCTATTACTCGAATAAATACTCAAGATGCATTAAGTAGATTCGCAGAACTAGACGTCTACATAATAAAGCAATTCATGAATACAACATTTCAAAAATATTAAATAAGTGTAATTTTGCTAACGAATATAATAAGTAGGACCCGATAAAATGTGCATAAAATTATTTGATTAAATTGGATTTAATTAATTAGAATAATTAAAATATATGTAATCGATAGAATGAAAATGAACTAGATTTAATGTATTGAATAAAAAATTTTGTTCGGAAGTTTTAAATGAAAAGTTAGAAAAATAATTTTGCAAAAGTGCATGAATAATAATAATAAAGTACAATGAAAATACGAAGAATTATAATAAAAAGAAAAGAAAGAGAATTATAAATGCCTATGGCTTGTGGGTGACATTATTTTACAATATCTCACCTGGTAAATAAAGCAAAAATGGTCCTAATGATTATTTCGTAAAACGTGAGGAATCGAAAGCAACTTTGCTTTTTCGATCAATTTAAACTTTATTTTCCAGGGCGATCGTTGCACCCGATTACCAAATACTTGAGCAAGACACGTTGCGTCTAAAAAGGTACAAAGTCATTGTTATCGGCGCCCGAGCCCCCGTTACTTTTTTTATATTTCGTCGGCGCGACGACGGAATGACAATACAAGAGCCGTGAGATAGAAAGGCGAAGGGGTTGAAGGGGGGTGGAGGAATTAATGGGGGAAAGAATGAGGAAAGCACCTGGAAGAATTCGTCTTGATGCGGGGGTGGATAGGCCGAGTTAACCTCGATTCTTTGCCACCCGCTGGCGAGTATAGCAAAGCGCATACACGTCCAGAGTTACTGTTACTAAGTTTATGCGCGAAAAATCAATACGAACAACACATACACGCACACACGACAGCCCTGATACGGGCATACGGATGTATAGAAACGTACATGCGGGCTTTTTCCAGGCAAGGAAGGAGAGTGAGAGTGAAAGATGGAACGCGAAATGCAATTATTGTGGTTGTCGCGATAACGCCCGGGACATTATTATATTGCGGGTGGAAGGGGACGGGGCCGTTGGAAATCTACACGTTGGTAAACATGAGCATTTTATTTTCCTTTTTTTGTCTTTTTTTGTCTTTTTTTGTGACTTGGATGCTTGTCGCTTAGATTCCGCTCGGCGACGGAATGAGAAATGAAAATTTTCGCATTTATTAGGTTGTATTTTATTAGGCTGTAATTATTCTTGGGTTGTGCCTCGTTTATCTGTGGTAATTAAGTTTATTATTAGATTATTCTTAATTAATGTTATGAGAAATTAATTACGATGGAAAATAAGTTACGTAAAAATAAAAATTGGTAACGATTTTTTTTATGCATTAAACAGTTAATGCGTGTACACAAACTTCGAGTTAGTTGTAAAGTCGCGAGTATGAACTTAATCGCAAAAGGGTATTGTGAAATATAATTATGTTAGATATATACATACAGGCTGATATTACAATAGAGCTGTCGAGTCTAAATTTTGATAATAAATACCACTAAACAATAAACATTCATTACACATAATGCAACTCATGATATTCAATAAATATGATCATTTTAATTTTTGAAACTTCTCATGGAAAATCTGTATTATTTAAAAAAAAAAAATGTTTTCAAAACTATACCTGTACATTACAGGTTTGAAGCTGACATATATTCATTAATTAATTCGTTAATTAATCATAAACTAAATCGATCTTGTGTTTCTATTTTTATATTAAATTATGCAAAAAAATAGATTTTATAAGTAATTGTGATTTTCAACTTTACTTTAAATATATGAATTTTTTAGACAATGCTTTAATTTAAAATAAGCTCATTAACCGTAACTTTCTTTATTCAGAGCTTTACATGATAAATTCTTGAATAATGAATGTCATTCTCAAAAAATTAGTTCTAACATACATAATTAATTCTTTAAATTTCATTTCTTATATTTTATTTAATATACAAATATTTTAATCTTATGCCTGAAATTAATAATTGGAACTTAATTTTTAAAAAGCTTTATAATAATATTGAGATTTTAAACAAAATTTCATATGCACACTATTATTTTATTGATTATTGACAAATCGGATTAAATTTTAAAATACAGTTTGCATTTTCGTAGTTTTTTGTTCACTCACTTAGAAACAGATGAGAAAATTATCTCAGCAAACATAGTTTGGTACTCATATAAGTATAAAGTTACTGAAAATTAGCTAAATCATGATTAAATGAACAAACTGAATTTGTAATGAATTTAAAGTATATTTATTACTTGATTAATTAAATACAAATTGTTAATATGGACAATAATTACAATTAAATCCATTTATAAATTTCAAATATCGTATAATTTTACATAATAAGTTATTATTACAATAATTTGAATCAAAATAAAATATTGGGTTATATTTAAATGAACAATCAATTTGGTTTATCTCATATAAATTCAAACAATATCAAAGAATATACATTTAATTATCAACAATTAATTTAATACATTAAAAAATATATTTATCCTTTATTGAAAAAATGTATTAAATATTTTTAAATAAATTACATCGTTCTCAATTATCAAAATTGATTGAAAATACGCCAATACAACATTCAATACAAAATCATAAATAATACAAAATGTATTTTTTAAATAAATATTTATTTATACAAAAGATTGAAATATAGTGTAGGATATAAAAATTATAATTTCAAAACATAATAATATTTATCATACGTTATTTTAATTTTTGAATTTATGACTTAAATGGAATTTTTTAGTACATATTTTGAAAGATAAATAGAAACATAAAACCAACCAATATTTATAATTGGAATTCTATAAAAATTTTTTATAAAATATTAATATTAATATTACAAATTATGGATTCATGTATTGAGTTAATATAATTTAAAGATATTATAATTTTCTTCGTATTTAATACTTTCATCTATATATTTAGTTTGAATAATACATAAAAAAAAAATTTTTTTTATCCATTATCGTTAAAATATTGAATATCTTTAATTAATTTTATTCATTTTAAACAACAATAAAAAGAAAGAAAACACTTTAAATATTAAAAATTGTGAATACCGTTATGAAAGATAATGCACAAAGGTGGATACGGAAGGAAATCAGGAAATTTTTTTTTCTCTTTCATAGAAGAAATTAACGGCATAAAAGTGAAGAAAATACTTAAACGACAAAGTAAAAGTAAAGATGACGGAAAAAGACGAGCATAAAAGTAGGAAGTCATCTTCATTTGTAGCACCAACATTTTGTCTGTGAGGCTGCAATGTTTTCTTTTTCTTCTTTTTCTTCTTTCTTGGAATCAAATTACTAGGAAAGATTTCCTTGGTTAGAACTATAGTAGAGTTTTTATCCTTTTACATATACACACACACACTGCGCTTACACAGATACACCACACATGAGCCCGTTTTGTAACAGGTTCTCGAATGAAAATAGCAATACAAAAATTATGATCTTAATAGCATATCACGAGCAGAATATCTGAATCTCTTTCTTTGAATTTCGTACATTTTCTCAAGCTTATTTCATTTCTGTAGAGAAAACTCTTTTAATACTTGGTATTTTGTGAGCGTACAAGTCTTTCCTACTGTGTTCTTTATAACGTTAAATTAAGTAGTCGCGATTCGATTAAAAAAAAAAAAAAAATATTGTAATATTTTTAAAATTATAAAAATTGTATTCTAATTAATAAATTGAAACTTTCAATTAAAGAGCTAGTTATAATATAGTTTAATAATATCAAATTATGATTGCACATATATTTTTGCAACAACTATTGATATTGTTTAAAATGCATTATTATTTTTTTTTTTCATATTTATAATATTTTCTATTATTTATTTTTTACAATATATTATTTATAGACAAATTATTTCATATTATGAGAAATAAATTATATATAAATTGCTTGCAACAAAGAAAACCAGAATATATATTGAATTTATAGGGTGGAGTTTAGAGATAAGTATTTAAATATGTTGTTTTTTGTAACACATTCGATTTATTTTTATAACTCGGACATTGATTTACAGTTGAACTTTGTGAAAACGAATTTAGAGCTTTGAGCAAAATTTTTTATCAAATAAGTTTTGAAAACTTTAACAGCAAAAATAAGACTATATTATAGGGTAACTTGACAACTAAAAATCAGTTCGACTTCTATTACAATCGTTCACAATCTTTTTAAAGTCACCAAATTATAATTTACGTCTACATCATCATTTATCGTATATTTATTTTACTTAAAAAAATGTTATTTAATTTAAAATTATTTTAATTTACTATTTAAATATAACGGCTTCATAATTATAAATAATATTCTAAAAATAGTTTTTGATAATATATGTTTAAATAAATTTTTAAAGCTGTTATTTAAAATTACTGGAATCGATTAAACTTCATATTTGCTGATTAATTATAAAATCTAGATTTTGAGAAAAATTATTTATGTACCATAAAGAAACCAAGAAATTTATTTTCTTATATCTTATAAATGTTTTAACAATGGTTCTCAAGGATTGCGATTTCATTTGCATTCTAAGCTTTGTAAAGTAAACGGTTCATCGGTTTTGTAGACAACTTTACTTTGGTCATTAAAACTTAATTTATTTGCTATAAGTGCAAGTGATGTATTTCGTCTTTTCAAACAATATTTAATTTAGAAAATACTTGAAGTCAAAATTAAACTAGATCAAACATTTAATAAATAAATAAATTCTCCTTAAATATTTATAGTAAAGATTTAATTATTTTGTCTATACTCAATTTAGATGATCTCAACTTGAAGAGAATTTACGAAATAATATTTAAATTAGAAAACAGTTGTATTAAAAATGGAATTAGTTCATAAATTTAACAAATACACTAATTCATATTGAATATGTAGAGCGGCGAATGAATTTCTTAACTTACTTTACTTACTTATAGAATCTCTTATGTAAACAAAAGTTAAATAATAATAATAATAATAATAATAATAAATCTTATTTTTTATGATTATTAAGGAATTTTGTTGTTGTTGAATATTTAAAGTGAACAATTACACATTAAAGACTTTTTATAGTACTAATAAAAATATGTACATATTTAAATAATAATCAATAAATTGTATATAGCGATATAATAGAAATATTAAAAGATTTTTTTATTATCATATTTAATACAACCGTTGGAAATATTTAATTCCAAGAAAACTGTACCACTTTTAAAAAATTAAAACGTATTTGATGAGATTAAAATACTTTTAATTCTACTAGCATGTAAAACTTCAATGAACTATTTTCCTGTACATCACTTATCATGTTTGAAATCGGCTGTAAATCAAATTTCAAAATTTTTACAATTGCCTCTCTTGGATCCGTTTCCCGAAAATCCATTCGCATTAATAAATCAATCATAGCATTACAATGTATAAGAAGGGTTTATTACAAAGTAATGAAAGACGCCGAACTGCATATATCGAATTGAGAACACGTTCGTTGGTCGACATTGAAAAATGAACAGGATGGCGAGCAAAAAGTGTAACGCTCGTCGATGTATTACCTGCAATGACGACGAAGACGACGACGGCGATGACGCCGACGACGACGTCGACATCGGCGTCGCCGTCGACGACAAAAACGACGAGGTTTTTTGCGCAGACTCATCGAGATTGAATATACATTTCGCACGGCGAATGCCAAACTCATGACCTTCGACGAGGTTTCGATATTCCATCGCGATCGACGGTTTTCTGCTTCATGTTCCATGATTTTTTTTTTTTTTTTTTTTTTTTTTACTCGAATTGATTTTGTGCAGCCATATCACTCTCCGGGCGTATCTGTTATTTTAATTTATAAAGCGGGATGCAATTTGAAAATTTGAATAATCACCAGAATAAAAAATGTAATTCTTCAGAACTAAAAAAGAATGGTTCTTGATGCTTTGATAAGATAAAGTATTATATATGTTTCTTGATTTAACTGTATTTAAATGAATAGTCAATGGTTTTCACATTTTAAATTTTCTGAGACATTGTATTACTTGTTCATTTTTACTCTATGTTCTAAATATAGTTTTTAAAATAATTGAAATAGATATTTGCTGTTCTTTATTGTAACACAATATTATATAGTATTCAAAATTCCGCAAAATGTTTAAAATAAGACATTTACCTATTACAGTATCTATAAATTTTAAATTTCATTGAATTTAATATATTTTAATTTTTGGTGTCTTTTATAAACTTTTCCACATCAACCATAAAGAACATGGCTATAATATTCCAGTATGATTCTGTGAATCATTTTTTATCGAAATTAAATCATTTGCATAGCGCTGTGATGATTCTATATTGGAATACGCGATATTATATACGAAGAGTTTAAATTATCATTAAACGTGCCAATTATTAATAGGGAACTTAGGGTCCATTAAAGCAAAAATCGTACTATATCTTTTCTAAATATTTGAATTTTTTTAAGTCTTATAAAATTATTTATTGCGTTTTTCGGCGAATAATTAAGTAATGGAGTTGCATGTTTCCAAATTTTTAATCATAATAATCAAGATTTTGGCAATTTTCAATTTACGTATGTTCAATATATTTGAATTGAAGGAGAAAACTTGTAGATTGTGCAAAAGTTTTTAATATACTAATGCCAAAATATTTATATTATTGTGAAGAAAAATATGTGAAAAAATACGACTTCAAAATCAGTATTGTCCCATTAAAAAGTAATATATTACGCGTTTATAATCTAAAAGTTATGTAAACAACTTTATTTACAGATACACAGATTTAACACAAATTACGCATGTGTATGGTATTTGATGTAAAAAAAAATACAATATTTTAATGTTATTAGTTTGATTTAAATGTTTATAATTGCATTTTCGAGTTTACATACTATTAATGGGTAAATATTATCTTTTTCAAATAGTCATTTTATATTTTACAAATTGCATGATGCACCGTCCTGTATTGTGTGTAAATATGAATGTGTATATCTGCAAGCATAACTATTTTTTTTATTTATATGTAAGGCATGTCAGAAAAAATTTAGCGCGTATTATTTTTGCACGATCCGTCATAAGAATATGTTTATTATACTCCACAGTTATTTAATTTCTAACCAGAATTTGCTCCATCTATAACTTTTTCCGAGGTACTGATATCGCAGCAATACGTTTGTTATTATATTTGAATTCCGACCTTTTATTCAGTCTGGGACTATGAAAATGTAGAGACATATGAAAATGATGAAAGTAAAAAAAACATTTGAATCTACTCACTATTTCTGATAACTCTTAAATTGAAATCAGATATTAAGAACAAAATAGGAATAAGGAAACAGCTTTTGTTTTATTATCTTGGCATATGCCTTGCACTAGTGAAAGGTAATGTTTTTAATGTAAAGAATTATAACTGTGCGTTTTTTTTCTCTTACGTCAACTTTTTATATAATTGTAACGAAACTTTGCATTAACAGATGAATTGAAATGTAAAAATTTCCAAGAGTATTGGACGACTTGTGTATTTTCTAATTTAAATTAATAATTTATGATAGAATTTAAAAATTAAATTTTGTTTAAGAACGTGTGTTAAATGAATTATTTTTATATATTTGAAAGATATCCAGATTTTTCAGGCAGAGATATGTGTTAGTACTTTATATTCTATTATTATTCTTATATTTATATTTTATATTTCATTTAATTATTATTTAGAAGATTTCAATTATTAATTCCAATAACTTCAGATTTATTGGTCAACAAAATTATATTTGCTTTCTGAACTATTGTCACAAATTCTTTTTTTTCAAACTTTACTTGGAAGAAAATAGCGATTCGAAACTTTTTAAATATTTAATTTTCATCTCTAAAAATGTTTTGATTGGATTAGTTATCTTTTTTTTATGGAAATAATCTTTAAATAAAATTATTTAATAAAAATTAATAATATTTTTAAAATGATTATTATAAAAACGGTAGATAAAACTTATTTCTCTCGTATTTTTCTACTTTATTTGAATAAAAATATCTTGAAAATTTTAAAATACAGTATTTTCACTTGAGATGAAGATATATTATTTAAATGTCTGAAAAATAAGGCAGCAACACGGTATTATTCTATATTATCTACATTAAATAAATTAATTTTTTTCTATTAGTGGTGTATTTAAAATAAATATTTTCATAAATGTATGACAAAAAAGCTGTTTCTTAATGTCATATTTTATTTACGTTTTAAATTATCAATATTTCAAGAATATCAGTATTATAATTTCATTTTTACACTTTACTTTTTAATTTGAATGAAATATTTTGTGTAAAGTTCTGCATTTTCATTTATCATAAATTAGCATATTCGTTCGTTTTTCGATTAAAAATGACCTTGTTCTAATTCATAGCTTATGGTACGAGTGTTGCGACTCTTTTAAAAGTGTCTATTACCTGGTAATATCATTGTCTAACGTAAATAATAAGCAACACTCAGGCATGTGACTTTCGAGTAATTGTCCGAGTTTTTAAAGTCACGTAATTACATTAAAGATCTTATCACGACTCGAAGCTTAAAACGTGGATAATTCATCATTGTAGTTTAGATTGTCCGATATTCCTTCTATTTAAACTGCGTTTGAAATATTTTTCAAATTTAAAACGCAAGATTATACAAATTATACAATAAAAATTTCTATGAAAAAGGATAGCATGAAAATGTTAATTTTGCAGAGCAATTAAAATGCTGGACATCTCTAAAACATTTCAGAATATTGTGTTTGCATCGTGTGCTCCAAGTAAACCAATTGCTTCCGTGCATCGAGAAAATGTCGATTGCTAATTACTGTAGGAAAACTTTCTTAATATTTGCCGGGAAAGAAGTCGAAGCGATCGATGTCCAGAAGATTGCCGGTAGCCCAAGACACAAACAGCAAAGTCAGTACCTCGGAGCAGTTCCTACTCTCCTTACCAGCAACCTCCGCATCACCCCAAGCACACCCTCATTGTCCTGTAAATCTGGACGACCTTTTGGTCTTCTTCCCGAGCGCAGCCTCGCAAAAGCCACGATCAGCGAAAACTTAAGCGAAAATGGCAGGAGAACGGGTCGTTAAAGGTCGCACCCGTGGTCGGCGGCCATAATGAGAAAAGCCACCCACAACACGTAGACACTGTCTCTCTAGCTCTCGAGCACGCTTTTCAAAGCGGCGTCACACCCCGCACGCCTCGCAAAAACCAGCCACGCTCGCGTTCCTCGGGCGGAAGTCCGGCACTAGGTCCGGGCACGGGCGGAAGGAGTCAGCGCAGGTCCACCGAGCCCGGGGTTGGAACGAGCGCCGGAGTTGGCGTCGCTCAGAGCTCCGGAGGCGCCGCGACGCTGCCCTCATGCCTGCAGGTATAGGCGCTTCGTACAGGTCCCTCGGAGACCTGGGCGAAGACGTCTACAAGAGCACGACCATCGTCGAGCAGACCCAGACCACCGGCCACAGCGTGTTCGAGTCCGTGAAGAAGGCCTTCAGCTTCGCGGCTCCCAAGGTCGAGCTGGGCGGCAGGAAGAGGGACCCCCTGATCGAAGACAGGCGCGAGAGCGTCTCCATCGTCTCCAGGTAATTCAGTTTCCACTCGAGTTGTGTTGGGTGAAGGCCGAGTGTAGGATTACTTATTGTGGGATGCACTAACCAAGAGTTTTTTGTTTGGGATTTTTATCTGGTGCGGGTTGTTTTTTGTGTCTTTGTACTTTCCTTGTGCTCGTGCAAAACTTTGGCGATGTTGGTAACATGTTGGCTTTTAAGAGACAGCCAGCCAGTAAAGTCGTGCAATTACTTTTAAACTTTGCTTTTATGCAAACAAGATATATAATATTAGGTGTATCGATTGGTTTCTCATTGAAAACAAACTAGTGGGTGACATTAGTTCTTATTACTAGTTGCAATTTTTTTTCAAATTGTTAGTCAATACATAGATTTTAAAAAAGAAGCACCGAATTCCCACGGCATATTTAAACTATTCAACTGTTCTGTTCAATCAAACTTTTCGGATGCAAACTTACAAATTATTCTCTCTAAAATAGATGTATGTAGTTTTTAAAATGATATGATATAAATGTTTCATAAAAAACTTTTGTCTTTATCTTTTTGAAGTAAATGCCAAAACTCGGTACTGAAATTTCATATTTTGGTGTGCGGATAAAATCAATTTTCATTCGCAACGAAAAAATATGCATACAATATACAATGCCTACATTGAGTAATTTAAAGTCTATCTTCATAAAAACTTACGTGCAAAGATTTTTAAACTAGTTTTCCCGAGTAGCAAAATTGCAGAAAAATTGCATTTACAATAATACGCGGGGGGGGGGAGGCGTGTAAAATGAAAAAAAGCACACAGTAATGTGCGCGCGAGCGATTGTTTGAATAAATTTTATCCTGAAAAGCATTGAAAGCCCTATTTCTCGGCTTAATAGGCGCGAATTAAATTTTTAATCTAAGGAATAAATAATAAATTCCATTACACGAGCACAAGAGTACACGGCATAAATGAGCGCCGGCGCTGCATCGACGGAAGACAAGGGGATATATTCCGCTGTAAACGAGAATATTGCGAGGATCGCTCACTTACCTGTCCTCTCACTCCCTCTGTCTATCTCCAAATAAGGTCACACACAGAGGGACGAGTCGCGCGTGTGCGCGTGTGTTCAGGAATCGAGCGCTTCCTCGTGATATCACGTTTCCGAGCTACGGGTGCTTTATATTTGGTGGCGGGATCATCTACTGGCACAAGCCGAAGAACAAAAGCTGGCCGCGCGATTTTTCTAGTCAATAAAGACTAGCTTTAGCACTAGTTCCCCAGCTCCCTTTCTGGGCACCCGCTGGCTGAGGGTGACAAAGTGCCGCGCTGCCGTTGGCTTTTTTCTACGCCACGATACCCGATAAGCTGCTCTCGAGATGAAATGGCCCTCTTGCATATTGATTAAATCCGAATTACAAGGACTTTTACTTTGTGCGCGAGGCTTGCGGTGCTGACAGAAGTGCAAATCATGTACCTCGTAGCACGTGGAATTCGTATAATGGGTGGAAAAATTAAATTTAGCTTCTAAATTACGTAGTTGCGCGCGGCGAGCAGTTGGGAGTTTTTGAAATAAGGAAAGCAGGCCAAAGTATTGTTCCCTTTGCAACTTTTTCATTTATTTTATAGTATTCGCTGGGGGTGAGGGGCGAGGGGGGGGGTGAATAAAATAAGTTTCAGAATATTGTACCGAATGAGGTCACGATATTTTTATTTGTCAATTATTAAAAGCTCCGTGAAACATAGATTCTCCGCGAAAGAATTTTTCGCATTGAATTGTCGGTAAAGTTGAAATGCTTTTAGATATTCGTGGAATCGGGGTGACGCAAACCTAACGGTAGGCCGCGAAAAATAAAAAACCTCGAAACTGCATGGGAGTACGAACGGCACTAATGAATATTAAAACAATCATGAATCAAAATATTTCCACTCGTTAATTTCGAATTACCGCAGTGACTCACAACTGCCGCGGACACGTGTTCCGACGATTTTTTACACATCCGATTCCACCCACATCCGTATGTTAATTCTCACGCGTGTATCCGTCAAACGCATTTCGGTTAATGCCCGATAAATTTAAAAGCCGCGCTCAAGTTATGAGACAAACGAGGTGTTTTCCCAACAAAACTCGGCAGTGCCGTGATGTTGTGGTGGGGGAGCGGGGACGAGGGGGGGGGGAGAATGGCAATGTCCGGCCGACTTTAAAAATGTTTACTTCGCGCCAAATCGATCGGCCCACGCGTAAAGTACAAGGCCTTTCAACTCGAGTCCTGCTTTCCAACATTTTCCAACAAATTATTGGACTTGGACCCACACGGGAGTGAAAATAAAGAGGAAACGGTAATTCTTTCGTCTGCGCCACACGAAAGTGTCCGGAATTTTTAGAATCGGAAGCTGGGGGCCACAAGGAGGAGTAGTATCGATCTCCCTCCCGTGGCCCGGAGGTGCCAGGACGAAAAGCAGGCCGACGACGCCGAGGTTCCGAGGTAAGACCACGACACACCGAGTCGCTCTACTGGCACATCCTCTGCTCAACGACCATACCTACATGTACATGCGTATGCATGTGTGTGGGTGTGGGTGTGTGCACGACATGCTTTAAATTGCTTTGGTGCTTTCATGCTTTACGATTATACTCTGTGTACAATGTGTTACGAGCTCTTCGTCTTATTCATTTGGCCGTGTGTCCCATTTAACTGCTTCCAGATGATTTTATCACGTGGAAAATGTCCGAGATAGAGTTGCCAGTTTTCCTCGTGCCACATTCTGTTCGTGAACATTGGAAGTATCTTCTTTGCATTATCAACACCATAACATTTGCATAACCTCAATTTTAGATCATAAATTGAATATTACTTGTAATCTGTTTACTTTTCATTAATTAGCCCATGTAAACAAGTCTTTCCCTATGATTTTCTATTACTTATTGTTCATAACAACTGTTTGAATTGCACAAATTTATTGACATAATTTTCCCGGATATTTCAATTATTGAATTTGCTTTTTAAGGATAACTTGACGTATCGTTTCTATATTCAAAAATCGAGTGGCTATTTATTCAACGAAAATCGATACATATAACGTACCTTTATAATAAACCATACACTTGTATTTAAAAGTTGAATGAAATTTATTTAAAATTCAATATCTTATTCTTTGTTCATTTTATTTACATTCATTTTTTGTAAATAAAAGAAACTTTTTTTTAAAATAAAAGGATCTATTCTATTATGATTTTAATTGTGACATATAAATATTGGCTCACGCTATTATTCAATATAGTTCTTTAATTAACTGCCTTTTAAAACAAAAATAAAAAATTTTTAAAATAACAAGAAAACTCAATTTTTTGTTTTTTATTTCACAAAAAAATAATACTTAAAAATAAACTTTCGGTATATACATATATTTAAATGAGGGATATATTATTAATGAATCGTTTTTAATTAAATAATTAATAATAATTTAAATACGGCTTACGTAACTGAACTAGGCTCAAACTAAAATATACTGAACGAAAGCGATGTCTCGATGCAGTTTACTCTCAAGAGATCTAATTATCATGATATAAATTGCGGTCTCTAAGGTAAAATGTAAGTCTAAAGTGCCATTAAGATATTTTTCGAAAAAAGTTTATTTAAATGTAAATTTTTTTTGTAAAAAATGTTATTTTTAAAAGTCGTTAATTATAAATAAATACCTTAATAATTACAACGGTTAAATTAATTTGTCTAGTTCGTGTACACTCTAAAGAGATTTCCAAAAATTCAAAGTACGCGTATTTTAAAAGTATGTACAAATTTTAAAAAAGCGTTTAAAGGGTTTCGCATAAAAATAATAATGAAAATGTAATTAATCAGTGTTATTACAATTTTATATAGTATATCATATGCAACTTCAAGTTTTTTTTATAATTTTAACTTGTATTATTTATGTAAATTAAAGCAACTAGAAATATTCTGTATAATTTGTGAATATTCTAGCTAACACATATTTCAAATTTTAGTGACTATTATTTGTTTAAAAAAATTGAAGTTTATCACGCTATCATCAATTTTATATAAATTATTACTATAATACTTAAAATTCTCTAAACATTAATATATTTTTTAATTTGTATAAAAGTATAACAACATAAAAATATAACAATACACAGATTATAAATTCGAATTTTTATGAAAAATAAAAAAGGATTTAACCATTTTGTTAATTCAAATTTTTTCAAAAATTTTATTTCAATTTCCTTTCAGAATTTAATTTGATTATTTTCGAGATTTAAAGATGTTGCAAATCTCTTTATATAAATTTTTATAATGGCGTGCCAAAGTATTTTAGTAATTCTGAGTGTATTCAAATTAAGTAACTAAAAATTTATCCTACTTTTGAAATTAATTGAATAAATACCTATAAAATGCATTTGGTTAGCTTAATAAAACCACAGGTGGATGTTTGTCGAAGACGCGATTGTTTTATATTGGTGAGAAATTTTTCCGTGCCACTGGTAGTATCGTAAAGCACAAATCAAAAGTAAACAATGCTCACTGAACTTCGTTACGCTAGATTCTTTAAACTTTATCGAAAAAGACTTGCTCATATGACTCGAATCAATGATCCTTATGACGGCATAAAAGCTTAGCATCAGATGTAAAATCATTGCTGAAACAACAATAGACGCGATATCTTTTGATAAACGCAGTTGGGACACACGTTTGAATGCTCCAGTTTTACTTCATTTTATTATTATCTTTCAAGGTGATTATTAAACTGTGATTTAGAATTATTGTTGAATGTTTGGGACATTGTTAATTAGGGAAGAGAAAGCAACTACTTTTTAAAAAACTTTTCTGATTGCGTACTTTAAAAATGTAATTTGATTTTTATGAGGCACATAAAAAAAGATTGTGCAAAGTAAATTCCAGTGCATGAAAATCATTACTTGCAGAGAAGGAAGTACTTTTTATTTTTATCTAATTCAAATGAAAATAAATGTATTATTTTTAAATAAGAATGAACGTTGTTCTCACAAGGCACTGATTATTATGTTTTTTTCCAAACACTACAATTTCCACAGAAAAAATGCATTTTTAAATTGTGCATAATTTCAACGATTCATCACTAAATATTTCCTCGTGCAGCTGAACAATCCTTGTGCAAATATTTATAATCGCTTCAAGTGGTATGAGGACAATTTGTGATCACTTGAAATAGTTGAAAGTGGATTTATATCGTCTTGTGCTATGCATTGTACACACTTATGCAAAGAAGGCATGCTGTTATGTTATTTCGGGTTTATGTGTGTTCTACCCGCGAGCTTTACGTCGATATGCTGCATGTAGTCATCGAGCAATGTAGAGTAGTGATAAAATATAGATTGAACAAGATATCAGGGATAAAGAAGTGTAGATAAGCCATTAGGGCTGCCATTGTGATTATCTGCGCCGTCCATTCTGTTTTAGGGACAGAAATAAGATGCCGACCGCAGCCACTGCCGAGGAATCTGCTCTATTGGGGTAAGTTTGACCTAATACTTATATTTTTTAGATTAAACGTCTGATATAAGATGAATTCCAAAATCGTGCTTCACCTAGAATGATAAATTTTAATTCACATTTTGATCACGTATTTTTAAAAATTATCTGTACGACTCTTGTATGGACATTATTAATATCATGCTCCTATGAATTTCACATCAAATAATATTCCTAGCTATTATTTACAACTACAATTATAATTTGATTAGATTTCATTGGTTATGTAAGTAGCTTTTACAAAAACTAAAATATCTTACTGAATAATAGTACGTTCTAGAAACTTACTCTAAATTAAATCATTTTATAAGTGATACTCATTTACTAATTCATCTTTGCTCAGTACTTTACATTGCAATTGTAAATTGTTTCGTTGTGAGGTGTATTTGCAATTTGCAAATACAACTAATTAGAATATATAAATTAAGAAAATTATTGTACGATGGTGTATTTCCTTAAAATTGATACGTTTTACATGAAATCGAATAGTGTTTTTATAGTGTGTAAATATTTCCTGTACATACTGTGTTAATGTAAATTACGTATTTTGATAAAATAATGTAGCGTAGATTTGATTTCATAAAATATACAATAATAATAATGTTGTACACTTGATCGTTTAATTATAATATTTCATAATTAGATTATAAAATTTTTATACTCTAAAATAATTTCTATTATTACATATTAAATGGATTTTGAATAGGTTTTGGTAGAAATACTTAATTTATTATTAGTATATTGGTTTTAAGCTGTGTTTTAAATTTTAATTATAAAGTCTTATTTTAATAAATGTGAATTTATTTTTTATATGATGCACGTCCTGAAACATCGTAAATTTATTATGAAATTCATTAAAGTTTTCACTACTAAAAATATCCTATTTAAGAAAAGTTTATAAAATTATAAAGGAAGTCTTTATAAATATAATAAACAACTGTCTTGTAAAGTTTATTTAAAGAAACGTTAAATTAAAAATACTCTAAAGATATTATGGATTTTTCTAACATAGGACGTTTATTTATAAAGTGCTACTTAATGTTTAATAAGCAACCGATGTGTTTGTTCGAGAAATATTTCGCGCACGAAGAAATATTTTGTAATCTTAGATTATTGAATATAATACAAAAAATTTTGCTAGAGAATGCCAATTATTTTTCATACTGGTAATGCTATGGTAGCCTTAGAGTACATACGCTATTTAACACACATACGTACTCATATATAATCCACACACCCTTTAAATACTGGGCCAAACTGTGACGCTAGGTTGCGCTCCTGTTGCAGGCTCCACTTGTACTTTAGCCCAGTTATTTTCCATACTTCTCAGGTGTCCTGAGCGCGAAATTATGTTTATGGTTCCTACAAAGTGCCCACAATTCTTTATTTTACAGCACCATTTTCTTAGCGGTTAACCATCCAACGAAAATGTTGGACTTGTTGTTTAATTTAAAAAGGAAATGAGTTTTCCACATCATTCGTTCATTTTTATCAACCAGTCAAAGGTGGTAATAACAAATTTATGAGACATTATGTTATCCGTCCTTTAATGAAATTCCTAAATTTATGTAATCTTTAATCTTTATTTTAATGTTCGATAATGTGCAATATTAATTTTATAATTTAAAATTAATGTGAATGCTACAACTTTTATGAAAGATAATTTTCAATTTCAAAGGATATTACATATTTTACTTGGTTTAAAGTATTTTTAAAGTAAGAACAATTAGTGGATCAGTAACGCTCAACGCATATTTTAAAATTAGTACCTGTTGGTTAAAAACTGTTATTAAAATATCTTTTCAATATTATATTTATAGAGTATAAAGCTATTTTTAATTTTTAATAATTATTTACAGAATTTATATCTTCATATAAACATAGAAATTTGTGTAATAAAAAATTTATAATAAAAATTTATTGATATAACATTTACATATTATCATCGTAATTAAACAATTGAACGAGATGAAATTTATAGTTATTAAATCATAATTACATTACTGATTAACTTTGTAAATATGAAACAAACAAGTTTTTATGTTAACAAGTTATTATATTTATTTATAATATATGTCAATTATTTTTATTTGTATATTTTTCATGTTTTGAAGTTTTCATTAAAAATTTATATTGATGAAAAATTTATATTTATTTTATATTGATGAATGTGACAAATAATATATATTTACAATTTACAGTAATTGTAAGTGCTTAAAATTACATAAATTTTAATAAAAATAATAAATATTGTTTGACATTTAGAAAGCTGAGTTTGAAATAAAATTTATTGTTGCATTTTAGATTTTATATAATTCTAGATGAAATAATTTAAATATTTTCCAGTTTGAATTTGATTAAAAGTTTGTAATATTATTATAATTTCATTTTTATTGCATAATATTTACATTTGTTAAAATTTGTTAAAGTGAAAGAAATTACCTTTCGTTACTCTGAAATATTAAACAGAGATTAAGATTAAAATGCTCTTTAAAAGACATAAAATAGATGGACTGCTCATTTAACAAACCTACATTGTATTTAATAGTTAAGAATGTAGTGAAATTCAATGTATACAACTAACATTGAGTTTGGGTTATGTGACCATCAACCTAAATATGAATGTAATTTTACATTATACTAACTGAAATAAATATACGAATCGTATACAACCGTCATGAAATAATCTGTACATTTAAATTTCTATAAAAAAACAAATTAGTTGTGTTTTCATTACAATTTATTTTGCAGCAGTGAACAACTGCACTTTCGTGAAATTTTGCGAAAAAATATGTTTACTGTAACATCTGTAATTGATGAATTGATCCTTGTAATAAAAAAAAATAAATTTGAAAAAAAAATTTTTCTGAATGAAATATGATAATTATGAAATATGGATAATATGAAAATTAAATTTTGAAAGGAAATTTTCAATAATTAATTGTAACTAGAATGTATTTCTAATATACAACTATTGCAACATGAAAACTTTTTCAGATGTTATATTTTTATTAAAAAGTATGACGTCTATATTACTTATCTTTAATACCCTGTAAAATATCTCTATGAGAAAGACTTTAATACTGAATGACGTCGTTTTGGATTTATACGTACGTCAATACAATTCGAATTTAAAATTTCGATGTTTTCCCAAAAAATACCAATGTTCCAAAATTGAGCTTTAAACCAAGCTTAAACTACTTTATTGAAAAAGTAAGATCGCTAATAGCACGTCATTTTCCATTATGAATCAAAATGGTCGATTCAAAAGTAAAAAAAAATCATCTGCATTACTCGCGAGGAAAATGAAGGTAATGGAATGAGGTTAGCTTGGATTAGAGGAACAGCGGAAGCAGGGAAACCGGAACTTCATGTGAACAGGTCACAAGCCCCCGCAAAGCTAATGGGCTAATGTCTCGTTATGCGCGACGTGCGTTTTACGACCGTCATCCTACCATCGGTTAATTACCCTTCAATCGACCGTAATTTGACAGCAACAACAAACGCAAACAACCCGCGAGCCTCGGGGACGTTAAAGAGAACCCGGGGATTATCCTGTTCACATGTTCCGAATTATTAAGTGGGGGATGCTGGCACCTGACGTAATTACCGGACAAAAATAAGAGCTTACGGTCAAGGTAGTCATGTTTAGGCGTGTAGGTGGAAATGTAGGAGGTTGATGAGTTAACAATATCTCCTGCCCTGTCTTAATCCTGAATTTGGTGCAATTAATAAAGCATCTTTATTGAGCTGAAAAATCGATTTCTATTATAATCAAACTATTAAGTGTAAAATTGCGGAAATAGTCAAGGATTCGATATCATCTTTATGCCATTTAACCACAATAATGTTTTAAGATGAAAAAGTTATTTCAGATTTAAAAAAAAAGAAAAAAAAAAAAACTTGAAAACTGTTTATAACTAGCTACTTTATTTGGTACGATTTAAATCGAGGTCATTCAATTTTTGTTTTCTTAACCCACGACCTATTTATTAGCATCGCCAATTTATTTATGCAGTCATAAAAATAGATCTAATGATTATTTTAATTGAAACTGCAATGTTACAAATTCTAACTATTTTATTACACAACAT
The DNA here is from genome assembly GCA_018907245.1 of Eupristina koningsbergeri. Lineage (NCBI taxonomy): Eukaryota > Metazoa > Arthropoda > Insecta > Hymenoptera > Agaonidae > Eupristina > Eupristina koningsbergeri. The sequence goes on from JACCHV010000041.1 coordinate 907,260, forward strand.
TTTTGCATTATTTTTAAATTATGAACTAGCTTAAGCTCCTCGCAATTATTATATATTAAGGATACTTAAAATGTTTATTGTTTCATCTTACCCTGAAATTACACTATTAGCACAATTTTCTTCTGTATATTATATCACAAGTCTAACATTAAAATAATAAATAGACTAAATGTCGGATAATTTGAATAAAAAAAGCCAAAATAAATTGTAATATGATATTGTGTTATTTAATATTATTTAAATAAATATCCATTAGATGAGTATTAATCATGAAATTTTACTGTTTTATTACACAATAAATAATAAAAATCCTTAAACAACTATTTGATTAGAGTTTAAAATCGTTGATAGTTGATAGTTGATAGTATTTGCAGGAGTATCAACATTTGTGTTTTGAAATTAAGAGGGCGTGTATGATATTGCAACGGTCCTCAAGATTTAAAAAACTCGCACCTTTAGGAAGTGTCATACACAAAGTTCTTATTTCCCTTCTTGTCAAACTGTCGCTCAAAGCCTCTGATTAGTGTCAGAATTAGGAATAATTAGTCCTAGTTAATTAACATTCTAACAAAAGCTCAATACTTTGCTAAAAGACTACCCGTGATAAAAGATTTAATTGAACGAATGTCACCAATGTGTTTATGCAGTATGTGGCATTGCACTTGCGGTGAATGAGAAAAAGTAGACGAAGGAAAAGGAAGGAGATGGTACGACATCGAAAGAACGTAACGTACGAATGGAGGCTGAGCTCAGCTTCCGACTTTGTTAATCGCGTTGGCATTAGGACACAAAGTCTCGTTTACTTCGGAATTCCTCGGAGAAATGGGAGGAGCTTTTGATTTTTGCATTCTTTATTACAAGACAATTTATTTTTCTTCTTGCTTATTTTCTGCTCTCCGGTTAAGAAAAGTCAGGGAATTGCCTTTATTAGTATATTGAAAATCTTACTTGAAAGGTTTTGATTGGGTTCAGTTTTGTGATGAAAAGGTTGCGCCGTTGATACATTTAAGTAAGTTTATGGAACTGCTTTAAAGTAAATTTTTTATATATACTTCAATCATAAAAAGGATGAAATTACATGCGCTGTTAAGATTTAAACTAATTTGGAGATTTATTTTAACGAAGCTTATTAAGTCTAGTAAATTGTGTCATTTTGTATATTAAACGAAGATATAATAAGTTTAAAAAAAGTATTTTTTGATACTAAAAAGAAAATTACATTTATCCATGTTTACTCATATTTGTTTACTTGTGTATCTATTCAAATAAATGGAATTTAGAACCAAATAGATTTTAGAACCGTGAGTTTATTCTTATATTTATTATTTCAGAATTTCAAAACTTTTATACATTTGTGAAATTTTTATGTTAGAATAAAATAAGATTTAAAATAGTATATGAGATTTAACCGTATTATCATAAAAAAGTATTATTGATGGAAAATACATATTGAATAATTAAGTTATAAATTTTGAGTTTCTAGATTAACATTGTTAATATAATAAAGATAATATATGCATTTTATTATCCGAGCATTACAGTTCATGTAGATTTATATTTTCATATTATAAATAATAAAGTAATAATTTAAATCAATTTTGTTTATTAATATATTTATATTAAACCCTTTCTAAAGTATATTTTTACTTTATCAAAAAAAATAATTAATCATGGTGTGCTCTTATTATTATAATAATAATTAAATATTATGTATAAATATTATAATAAATTAAATAAATATTATAATAAATTAAATATTATATTATATTAAATATAATAATAATTAAATCATTAAATATATTATAAAGATTAGTAAATGTTAGATAATTCTGTATTCACTTTTCGTTCAACATAAAAGTTTTAACGGTTCTCTGTGAGAAAAAATTTAAAACCAAAAAGTAATGTCAATCTCATTTTACTTATGGGCAATGAAACAAGATGCAAAAGTCATGAAAAAAAATTATATACTTTACACCTACCAAAGGAATGAAATACTAAAAAAAATGGCATATCGAGTTCCAGATATCAAAACCTTATGCTGTGGTCAAGGAGAATCACTACATTTTCTGTGGTTATTGTGTCGCCATTTAAATATTTTCATAAAACTACATAACTGATATAACAAAATTTATCACTAATGACATATAATTTATTCAACAAGTGTAGTATCATATTACATATAATAACATTTCTAATAGTCAATATTAAAGGCAAATTTTAATTTTCAATTATAACTACGTTCTATAATATTTAAATAATACAAGTATTGGATTGTATTATTCCTATAACTGGATCGACATTCTATCTGTATCAAGATGTAGGTCACCATCACCGATTGTATTATTAAAATTGTAATTACAAATAAAATGCATTGGGTATTTAATATTGATTTAGCGTTTAAATTAATAATGAAAACTCAATCGAATTTTTATCCAAATAATTACATGTAATAATTAGTATTTCAATCTACATACTATGTAATTTATGAACATTTATTTCATTAATTGGAATAACAATTTAGATTATATTTTAATTTGTAAATACAATTAATTGATAACAGATAATATGATAATATATATAGTTATTATTCTTTAATTTTCGAAAACAATTTTCCAACCCCCTGAAACAAATATCAAATATTATTATTATTGAATTTATTACATAACGAATAATTTATATCGTATCAAATTATTTTGTTATAATTCCATGAAGAACATATAACTTTTTATACAATTTATTATTAAATCTTATTTTTAAATTTTACTACAAATATTAATGACAAATTAATTATTGAACTAGTAATTTAAATCTTAAATGCATTAAATAAATAATAATTGAATGTTAAATTATATATAAATACATATCTATAATAAGAAATTTACAATAAATATAATAAATTTTTTAATTAATAAATTAATTTAAATTTTAATATATGTAGAGCAATTTATTAAATGATTATAACGTTAATTAGGCGAATATATCGAATATAACTTGATAAATGATATAAACTATCAAAATTAGTGGATACAAGTGTGACCCATATGTGAAAAATAAAAGTTCATCTAGAACATTTGTGTTTAGTGTAGAATTTCCGAAATACAATCGCACACACGAAATATTGATGAAATTTTCAACGATATAATGTACAATGATTTAAATTATAATATTGGTAAATATTGCTCATTCTAAATCAGCTGAGTTATTCACTTGTATGGATTTGCAGTAGAAGTATCCATTGGTATTTCACTTACCTATTTTAACGCATATATTTTCATAATTGTCATTCCCTAAGCCGATAACGAGGACATCAAAAAGGAATTAACCTATGACAAACCAATTTCAAAGTGCAACCATTTAGGATTGGCCGAAAATCAAATGGACGTAGCACAAGTCAACCCTGTTATGAACTAAGGACATCAACCATTCGGTGCCTCTATTAAATCTACTCTGGCTGCAGGAGCCAGGTGTTTCACCTGATGAAGTTGATCTCCATTTTAGTTAAGATTGAGTTTGTGTAATCAGCGTTCGAATTAGGTTGCACTGCAGTTCGCATTACGGAAAATTAGTCAATGACCGCGAATGCGATGACTATTACTCATCCAATTCATCACTAATTCAAGTATTTTGTACGAGTTTCAGGTGTCGAAGCACGATGGTTAGAGTTTTTCTACCCAAGTGATTCGCTTGCACACGCTAATGCAACACAAACAAGCGTGTTTCTATTGTACCCCTTAGCACTTACTATGCATTATAATATATCTTGTATATTTGTGAGCACACAAGCCATTCTGATGACTTATAGAATATCTTAATGGGGTGCAGTGGGCGGAAAGAGACAGGAAGATGTATACGTGAGGAGAAACTGTTTTTCCACTTTTTCGCCATCGCATAGGATTAGCTGAATAAAATTCAGTCACACAATAATCTATTACTGTCTATTACCTTTGCTAATTTTATTGAAAGAGCTATTTGAATAGAGTTAAGGTTGAAGAGATACTGAATAAAAAATAGGTTATGCCCTACGTAGTTTACGGGTTATAGATTAGTCATTTGTTATGCATTTATGAGATATTGTGCATCGAGAATTAAATTGCACATACACTTCTTCCAATTAGTCGAAGATGTCAAAATCCAGATTTCCAAAAATTAAATATTTTTCAAAGCAGAATTTTAAATTGAATGAGTAAATTTTGTTCATATAATTAGAAGGTGGACGAGGTATGAATTAGTGCTTGGTAATTTTGTATTAATACTACCATAAAATATTCTATTTTATGAAATATTTTTAATAAATGCCTCATTCATATTAAGAGTTAAGATTTTACTTTTATAAAATAAAAATGTATTTAAAATCTTCATTATAACGAGGTCATATATTTTTTGTCAGAGCATTTAATTTTATTGTATATAAAATTAAATTCTATGATCATCAACAAGAATTAGTTTATTACATAAATTTACCATACTAGTCAAGTGCTTTATACGCAAACACAATATGTATTCCTCAGCAAAACTAATCTCATAAAAATAAAACTTTATTAAAAGTAAACTTAATTATGCAAGTGAATCTGTGCTTGATCTCGTTTTTTATTAAATTGAAATAAGTGTTTATGAGTGCATGAATCAGTTGAGATTTCGATTTGATCAAGTACAATTTACGACCGAGAACAATGAACTTTGATCCATGGTAATCCCTCACAGAATAGGATTACTTATACCGTATCTTTCCGTAATTCAAATGAGCCCTTTTTTTGTTTTGTCTCGGATAATATCCTTTTGCCTCATTGTTGTTCGGTTGCACGTGTACACCCCGAGTGTCAGAGACGCAACCACGCATATAGATTTCTATAACAAACTTTATCCAACTTTATTCCGTGCAGATATATTTACATGATCGCGAATAACGTATAAATGAACACATGGGAAAAGCTTAAATAATGTAGTCAAAAGTAGACTAACAACATCATAGAAAATGCATAGACATGTCGACACCTGTACTTACTTACTCACTAGCCAGACTAACTCCAATGCACTCTCGTGACAGGAAGGGTATTGTTCAACTTATTTGAGCTTTGATGTCAAACTTTTGGCATGGATTCTCTTAGTTTAAACTAAATTTTGTACTTTTAAACTCATTCGCTTCCTCTTTTTGTATTTACACAATATCAGTTTACTAATTTAAAATCTACATTCTTACATGGATCAATAATAAGATAATCAGAAAATAGTTTTTTCGATATTATTGGTTGGGGGAAAGAAATTTTTGCTTTATTATTATTATTATTATTATTATTATTATTATTATTATTATTATTATCATATATATTTCTATATCAGTGAAATACCTGTATTATACATAAAAATAAAGCAGCTTGGTATATTTATATTAAATGAATAATAAAAATTATAAAAAAAGTGTCGTCTTCTAACAAATATAAAACAAAAATTTTTATTATTCAGAACAAAAGTATTCAATATGTTCATAGGTGTACATGCAAAGTATTAAGCTTCAAATTAAAATGATATAAGAGAGATAATTGTATATCTATATTTTTTAACCAATAAAGTTTGTGACATTTTATAACATTTCATATCCATACCATTAATAATTAACAATATTTTATATATTTCAATTTTTTAATACTTTAAACTATTATCAAAATTCTATATACTGAATATTTTATAAGTGTTTTTGAAGTTTATTTGAAAAGCGTTTTCTTTTTTTTTTTTAAAAAAAAAAAAAAGTTTTAATACTCAAGTTTTCTAATAAATTGCATTTTGAGCTTATCAAAAAATTTTTTTATTTCATTTAAATGCTTTTTACAGTAATAACAAACTAATATTTTTTGCAATCACAAAAGATTTAATTTTTTAAAATATATATTTTTTAAAAAAGATTCAATTCTTATAAATTTAATCGGTTTATTTCAATCAAAGTATGATAGATAAGAAATCAAATACTTTAAATTCTATTATTTTTAGCACTTTTAAAACACCGATGTTTATATTGCATCTGACATTAAATTCACAATAAAAGTATACATAAAGATTTTGAACTATAAAGTACGATACAAACTCGTAATTTAAATTCGAACATCACTATTTCTCATAAAACAGTCTATAAAAAAATTATTTACTTAAAAAGACATATAAACTTACTCTACTATTATTCAGAACTTGATATAATTCTTAATATTTGAATACACCTTCTTAAAGCAAAAAAAGGTTTAAACGAAAAAATGCTTATGTAGATCACTTAGGGAAAAATATTTAAAAAATGAAGAAAAATAAATTCTACAATGATTTTAATTATATTTTTTTAATTTTTTTCGCAAAATAAATATATTTTCAAAAGCTGAGTATTTATTTTAAAAAAACTTTTTAATTTATTATTATTACTGTATAATAATAATTGTACTACTAAGTTATGAAATAAACTGAAACGCAATAAACCTTAATTAAATTTAACATTAACATTTTAATAAAGTTTAATAACATTAAAAAATTGTTGTTATTAAACTTATTAGTATTTATTAAATATTATTATAAGAAAGTCTATAAAAATGAAATAAATTTTAAATTCTATTCAATGAAAAAACCTTAATGCGTTTTAAATTTTTGCCATAAAACTTAAAGTTATTTTTGAATTTATTCATCAAACTTTTGTTCTGGTGATTATGTACTCAAGAAACTTTTTGAATATTATATAACGATGAAAGCTGCAATTGATTTCTATATTTATTATGCTATTAGTGGAAATAAATAAAACGGGCAATAAACTATATTTTGCCAGCTACAAAAGGCTGTAAGTATAGTCCTAGAATTTGCTATTTTAGTAAATTGTATCACATATTGTCCATTCTTGGATTTTGAGGTAATAGGGATATATGTTCAACAATCGGTGTACTATTGTTAAAGTGGAAATTGAAGCCTAATAATGAGACGAAATAAAAAGTTAATTAAGTTTTGATTATCTAATAAAGAATTAAATTTAAGATGTACAACTGAATTCTCATTTTAATAGTAAATTACTTTATTATAAAGTCAAATAATAGTTTCAATTCAATCACTTTCTAATTGATGGGAGAAAAAGGAAAGCAATTAAGAGCGTTCTTTCATCATTAAAACAAAAGAAATGAATAGGTCTTTTGTGTCTTTTAATTAATTTGTAAGAACATTAAATTTCCATGATGAAATATTGTGAATGCATGTATTAAAAAATATTACATTAATAAAAAATTTTTTCTATAAAAAAAAATCTTTTAAATAATAATAAAGATACATTGTTCAAAATGTTATTTTTTATTATGCAAATGTTCTTTTTGCAATTAAAATATTTATTTTACCAAACAAAAATTATTATATAAAAATTACAATATTATTTACAATAATTTACAATATTATTTTTCTTAATTTAAATGAAAAACTGCTTATATTTTTTATTACAAAAAAAAGAAAACTATAATGGATGAATGGAACTGGTTTGTGGGATGATTCAATCTTCGTTAAAATAATCGTTTATTATGTATAAGCTTTATTGATTAAATTTATGTAATATTTATCTTTATTAAACTCAAGAGGATGAAATATGACAAAAGCTTGCGAATTTATGGAATAAAAAATTAAGAAAAATGGTTTTCTTCTAATAAGATAAAGAACTTTCTATTTTCCAATACATTGTAGTATTAATGAGAAAATATTTCGAGAAGAAATATCTTGTTACAAATTGTTTACAGTAGAATCTTTTAAAGAAAAATTGAAAGTTTAGAGCTATAGTACTGCAATTAATATAAATATCAATATCTTTTTGAAAGTAAAAAACGAATTTTTCTCTTTTATATACCCGAAATAGTGTATTTTTAAAATTTGTGTTGTATGATAAACCTATGTAATATTTCTACTAGAAACAATGTTGAGCTTAATGAATACGTTTGAAGTGAAACTGTTTTTAAATTCTGTTACTCGACTGAGTAACCCTAGCGTCTAATTTAATGAACCGATTGGTCAAAATAAAATCATTCCATGCATGAAATAACAATAAGGTTTATTAATCAAAAATAAGACGTAGTGACGCTCTGCCTTTGGTTGAAAAGTTCAAGTAAGATAAAGTCTCGAGGCTCTCGAGTCTCTTTCTTACCGTCGAACGTCGGACGTCATACCGGAAGTCGCGTATATATGGTCAAGTGACGTGGGAGGTACGGGAAATGGTTCATTCGAACGTGCCTTGACGATTAAATGAAGTCATACCCGATGTTGGATACTATCTACGAGCACCCCTAGACTTCGCAGCCATCAGATTTGCGAACGAAAGGAAAATCACAAAAAGGAAAGAGAGGAAATGCGTGTAGTTCGAAAAAAGAATCATCAGTTCTATCCTCGACTTTCTTTGGTTTTATGACTGCAACCTCTAACAGACAGCCTTAATGCCATTCGCTTTTCTCTTTCTGAGAATAAACGCTAACAATTGAATCAAACGACTAATCTTGATCCGTTTCAGCGTGTTGTACTATTTTAAAATAGCAAGGAAGATATTAAAGCATTATTAAATCAACTTTTATTTGTTTCTAATTGATTATATATAATATTTGACGACAAGGATATGATTGCAGAAATTACCTATTATAATAAAAAATAAAAATTTATTTTATTGTTCGGCAGGGCCATTAGAAAACTTGTCATTTATAAATATGATAAATTTTTATAAACTATACAAGTGATTTAAATCTAGTTTCCTCACATAAACCTTATTAAATTATTTATAAAAACTGTTTTCACGCAGACGAGAAATAATTTCAGCGCGAGGTATTTACTTTTCTACAAAAGAAAAGCACAATGCAAAAATCGGCTCTAAGTGAAACAATTCTTCAATAAAATCCAGAATTTCGCTTGGTCGTAAAATAAAAAAGTTGAATATTCCAAGTGCATGCCAAAATTGAAGAAAGAACATTTGGGAGAGTAAATGTCTACTCTTGAAGTATCGGAACCAACACTTTTCCGGATTGCAACGATTATTGAGCCGCGTGAACAAACTCCAGACGAATTTGCAGTTGTCCAAAGCGTAAACCACAAGTATAAGATAGATATTGCGTTGACAGAGGCACACGGCCAAATATTTTGTCATAACGCGAGAGTTGTCTTGATCTGAAACAACTTTAAGAACGCATCTTGGATTAGAAAACCCAAATTACCTTTCGCCGGGGTTTTCTTTACTTTTTACTTTTTTTTTTTTTTTTACTGTTTGAGCAGGAAGTTGTTGAACTCTATATGGAGGGTTTCTTCATGTTTTAATCCATTTTTAATTACAACATTGATTAAGGCGAATAAAGTATCCGTGCAATGTGAGAACCTGAACTGATGGAACTGGAACGAGCTTCGTTCGAACGCATTCTATTGTTATTACTGAGGAATTGCTGAATCGCTTGGTTTGGTCTGTTCAGAATTTCGAATGTCTATTTGAACCATTATTAAATATTCTGCTGGTCGGACTTATTGCTTTACAACAACAATTTAATGATTATTGAAAGCCATAAATATAGTTGATGAAATGTTAAAAATATAAAAATAATACATAACATGTATTCCATGAAGTGAATACGCCACTTACGCAATACTTCTATAGACCATAAATTTTTGAGTTTAATGGGTTCATGGTAATTGTTAATACACTACCTTATTGCATAAAAAATTTTATACTAATAACTGGATAACTCTACCGACTCCATGGGTATCTTGAAACTACATTATTTATGCTAGTCCAACACTGTACGACTAAACTAACTTCTTTTATATTAGCAAATAAGCTAAATTGAAGAATTTTATAATGGCGCCAACACTTTTCTTTTGCGTTAAAACTTTCTATCATTCTCATTAAGATTAATGTAAAGAATAGGAGTTGAATGCAACAAAAGTAAAGTCAGGTTTTAAAGCTTAAATTGGTGTACTTTTTCAGTCATAAAAAAATGATTAATATTACATAAATTATCATTATTTTACTAATTGGGTATACTGAGTAAGTTCCTGCACAACATAACAATACAAGAATATGAAAATAAATGTCCAAAATTCGTGATAATACTCCTAGGATTTTCATAATACTTCACTTCATTCACATTTTCTAATTTATTAATTATCATTTAATAATCTTTAATTTATTTCCGATCATGAACCATAGCAGCAACTATGTGTGTATATCCGTTAACCCGTTCCGTTACGATCGTGTGGGACCTCGTAGAGTTGCGAAATGTCTTTGATAGGTCATCAAATTGTTCATTCCTTACGCAAATCCACCACATTAATTACGAACGTTCCAGTTTCGGACATGTAATAATTGTATAATTAACGGAGTAAGTATTTTAGTTACCTTGATCGGTAATCACACACGTGTGAATTAAATTTAATTGCTTATTTATGATCCATGAAAATATTGTAAAATCATTGTCGATAATATTTTTTGTTGTTTTATACTTGTCCCGTTAGATCGACATAATTATGTATGCAATATTAAAAAATTTATGTAATATCATGAACAATTGAATAAGGTATACATTGCATATTTTATATATTATAATGTCTGAAAAATTTGAACAAAAAATAATTTATACTACCTCATTATTTTCTAATTATGTTTGGCAGTGAACTAGATAATTCAATTTAAAATGGTTTTTAAATAAATATCTATAATTATCTTTTAAAAAATACGTTGATATAAAAAATTGTGTACAGAAATGGTACTTACAAATTACATTATAATATGAGCCGAAATTTGAAACACCCTACTCGATTTACATATTCCCTGTCATACATGTATCTATATTTAGCCAATGAAATTATACTTTCATTTTCTTTTCATTATTTTGCACTCTTTATTTTTAAAAATCTCACTTTTCAATAAAAATATTTAAAAAAATTTTAAGTTGACATTTGGGGATAAATTCATTTTAGTTAAATTTATATAGCACAAGATATATTTTTTTCTTTAAAGAAATATAGACCAGAGTTACACAGCATACTAAAGAACTAGAAAAAATTGAGAAGGAAAGGAGAAGTTTGAATAAGGGAATTCTCGTGTACAAGTTAGATAGCACCCTGAGGCCACCAAAAGGTATTACTATGTTATTTATTTTACTGCAGCTTTTTTGTTTTTATGAAAAAAAAATCGAAAAATGAAATTTAAGACGAATTGCAGTGAAATTTTAAACCAACGAAATTCCATACGCCGTTTCGTTGCAAGTAACATGTTCTTTACCTCTAAATTTGTCGAAAATTTATTTTTTTTACTGTACAATTCAATATGAAGCGTGTCAAGTTCTCCATTAGATTATTTGAATTTATGTGATTTGATTCGCGGAATTTGTTTTTTTTTTTCAATTTAAATTACAAACAAGTTTAGTAATAATTAAATTTCTGCATAAATTACTGAAATACAAGCTTTGTAAAATAATTAAATATGATTATAATAAAATTCGTTATTTTTTGATATAATTATTAAAATACTATTCTTGTTAAATCATTAATTATGTCTAGAATACAAAATACCATACTTATTGTCGACTATCATTTCTGTATTCAAAACCGGTGTTTCAAATACATTGAATGTAAAAAAGTACATGAATATAAATTGTATTAATTTTATTAATTTGATCTTAATACTTTACACTTGATTACATTGCAAAATATGAAATGTGTGTGAACGTATGTACGTAAACTAAGTTCTTATTCTGATTTAATATATACTATTGAAAATTACCAAATCTGAAAAATAAAATAAAATTTTAAATAGATATTATATATTGTAAAATGAAATACGTAGAACTTTAGTAGTAACAGTTTATGTAAGTATAATAAAAATGTAACTGTAATACATAAATATATATATATTTCTAAATATATAAAATAATGAATTACTTACTTTGCTTCGTTGAACTACTAATACTTATAAATATTAAAATATACATTTTAGATTAAGTTTAGTAAGACATTAGACTAGTTTATAGTTAATGGAATAAATATGGCTTATAAATGTTAAATAATGTGACATTAATAAGTTTTTCGTTGATTAATGCGATAGATGACTAAATAAATAAGATCTTAAATTTCAGATGCATTTTACAAATGAGAAATTTTTTAATTCAAGAGGGGTATTAATTAATTTATAAAAATACGGAAAATCTCTTTAAATTCTCTAGTTTTTATTTAATCTTCATAAAATATGAAAATTTAATTTGAGAAAATTTTTTTTTTTTAATGGCTTACATGAAATTATTTATTCAGTGTAATTATCATTAAATTTATATTACGCAGAGCCTCGTCGAATGAATATTTTTTCCTTTGAATTTTCTAATTTTAAAGCAGTGGCTATTGCAATTAGAAAAATTAAGTAAAACAGATGCTTTCAGATGTACCCTTGAAATTAAAATAAATTGAGTTTGCCAAAGCTGACAACGGGGATATTAAATTAAAAGTAAAAGATTTGAATATAATAACTGCTCTTTATAGGTTATCAATTAACATTCAGGTTGGTATATCTATAAATATCACGTAAAAATTTGAAAACTGTCTTGCGAAATGGGACGTGATAGTTAAAGATAACTATCACGTCCCATATTATATATTATATATGATAACGCAGCATCTGAAGTGTCGTCGAGCATCCATGCAATCTTGTAAAATACCTTAGGAGCGTATATATACACAGCCGAAAACACAACTACAAACACCGATTTCCACGGAGCACTTAATACAAAGCAGCAGTTTTTATCAAGAGCTTGAGCCATAAACTGGTGCTCCTGTGTAAAAACAGTGTCGTACACGTCGACGTCTCCCAGTCCCCGTAAATCAATTGATGGGCTCTGCGCGCCACTTGGACATCCTGGGACATTTAATTCGACAAATAGAGGACTGACTTGGTGTAAATCAACATCAGGCAGAGGAGCGGGCGACCGGCCACGGATTCGCTTCGGAAAGTGGAAAGTGGGTTATCTAGATGCTAGGTGTCGCTGTACTGGCGTGCAGCGCCGGACCCCGACAATTTTCACCATTTTCCTTTTTATTTAAAATTCCCTCGTATTCCCTTCGGTATTCCGACTCTCAGTGACTTTGCGCTTTAAATTTTTACGTCCTTGCTCCGCGCAATCAAGACCTCGTTATTTCAGGTCATTCCAAACTCCTACTCTTGAGTGACCTTTATTTGATTCATTAATGTGCATTAGGAATTAAGGGTTGCATTGAATAACTCGCGATGGAATTGCACGCTTAAGGACTTTTCTCGAAATTAGATAGCAATATCATTACTTCTTGTTGCATAAACTCCTGTTTTGATTACTTTCCTTAATTAAGTCGGAGTATTAAAACTTAAAGCGAATATTCAAAAAAGTTTATCAACTAAACTATTAATTTAATTTGTTATCATCTATTTTTTTTTTTGGGGTCTTTTTAAACTAAAATGCTATTTCAGGATTCATTGGCTAAATTTTCAAATGCCAGAGATAACCTTTTGTGATAAATTTTTTAAGATTAAAATTTTCAATTAAAAGTGGAAGCTAATTTTTTTAAAAGTTATGTGTAGCGTTAAAAAAAAGCTCAAACAACACTAGAATTATTTATTGAATTAGGAATTACAAAAAAAAAAAAAATTTATACAAACACGTATATCTAGGAATATTATTCTCAGGAACTTTAAGATATTTCTCACTTTAAAGGTGGATTCACGAGTTATCTCAAACTATTATTCAATACAAATATCAGAAATACTCGTATGACGCAAAGAATTTAATAGTTTTATCAAGAATCTAATAAATAATATAATTAATCTGTTATCTTCTGACAACAGTTATTAATTGGAATTGGAGAAATTTCAAAATTAAATAAATAGGAATATTTTACTAATTCTTGTGCCCTTTAGTAGATTAATAAGTCAGGATATTTGAATAATTGTTTATAGTACAGAAGTGCTTTTAGGAAACTGTTGAATTCGCATAAAAGTTTCTGATAAAGAAAATTTGTTTATCATATAATAAATAGAATTATATTGCAATAAGAATTTGGAAGAAACTAAGAAGCTAAAATAAAAAACAAAAAAAACAGATGATAAACAGAAATTAGGCACTTTTGCAGAAAAAATTTAACAAAAAATTTGAGGTTAAATATTTCCTTACATCTGGTACGGCAATATACTTGAATGCACAAAAATAAGCAACAAAATATTTGAACTAAGAAATAAAACAATTGGCATTATGGAAAAACGGCGATTGTAATGTTTCAAAATACATCCACTCACGCTAGCGTTAATTTTCACAAGTAAAATCGTCAATTATTAATATAAATTAACAATATAAATCATTAGCGTTACATTTCGAACTCGGGAAAGAAAAAATAATCTAAGACGAAACATAAATTTTCAAAAAAGTAGCCAAGTCAACATGAAATTATCTAAATGAATGCAAAAGTAAATTTACATATGCAGAAAAGTAGTTCCGCAAACGACTCTCGCTACATACACTAACGAATCACCATGAAACTTCCGTGTTTATCTCGAATTTAACACCAGCGTACGAGCGTACAAAGTTAGGTATTGAAGCAATAAAATAGTACCAAGCGGTGGGTAAGAGAAAAATGTTCTTGAATTCAACGATACTTGCAATCTCGTAAATTCCCTTCTAACTAAATGAACAATTGATTGCGATTTTCAAAATTCAAGTCAACCAGGAATAATAACAAAGTGTAAATTACCCAATTACAATACAAAGATTTTTATATTATGAAAATATTTATTATGCGAACTCTTTTGGACTAGTGATATGCTATAAGTTGATTCACATTTTATTGCGATTGCACCTGACAAAGATTTAAAATTTATTATATTCAATATTACAATGAAATTTTTATACAGCGAACTGAAGATCTATTTGGAACTTCCGTAGTGTTACATTACCGAGAAAAGTGGAAACTCAGTTTGCAAACTAAAACTTAAATTCTATGGCCTGAAAAGCAATCGCATATAAAAAAATTTACAAGTTTTTAAACAGCTTTAACTTTAAGAGCCTTTAGTGATAAAAATTAAGAATGATTAAATCAACAAAATCAAATTGACTTGACATTATATAATTTACTTGTACAATTCAAATCAAAAAGAAAATTCGTATTTATTAAATTGACAAAATTTTTTGCTAATCATTATGTAAGAATAGCAAATAGAAAGATTAATCGATAATGAATATTGACCTTGAAACACGACACTTAGGTTCATAGGACTTAATCCGACCTATATAGCAATGATATATGTAACTCGATTATCTGCGAACGACTCATCATCCAATTAAGTCATTACATCATGAACGATGCAAACATGTACCCATCTTTGTCCAAAGACTAAATCATTTTTTCGATCATTTTTTCAGAATATCCTCAAAGTATTTGATAGAAATAAAGGATTTATTTATAAAAACCAGAATTAAAATTCATCCTAATAAACGCCAAAAAAAAGTATTCATAAAATATAATAATGTTTTGATTGTAGAAGAAAACTTATATAGCAGAATTGTCGAGTGTATTTTTTATTTTAAAAAAAATTACAGATACTTCAAATAAATTTCTATATAGGATCAATCATTATTAAAATATTATTATTGCTATATTATTAAAATTTATAAAATTTTAAATTATAACGAATATCTATTGGTAATATAAAACATTGATATAAATAATAACGAAAATCAAATACACCTTATTCTATAAAGAATTTTTTAAAAATTGAAATAAAAAAAATCTCCTTTACCGTACCTTTGGAATTTATTTAAGTAAATTTGATAAAATGCTATATTGCATTATAAAATATTTTATTATAAAACTATATTATAATAATATTATAAGTACTATTATGCCGTGGCATTATTTCCATTGGTAGATTGGATATGAATAAATAAATTTTAATTGTATCGTGATAAAGAGAAAGAAAACGTCAGTAACATTTTAAGAGAAGAAGATCGGGAAAAGCTTCTAGTATGAAATGGCTGAAATGGTGCTGCTATTTCTTGAAATAAAAAGTAAAAAGAATGATGAAAAATAATAATCCTTGCTTGAACTTTAAAAGTCGAATGTGCAAATCCGAGAAATTTCATTCTCATGCAAACCACTTGCCTCAGTTAGACACGGGGGAATAACAGTGCGAGTATCAGTGCATCGGAATATTCTCGACCTCTACACGGGGAGAAAATCGCCTGTCATCGCATATTGACACTGCATTATGGTGGCAGCATTGATTGAGAATTGAATCACTAAAGCGAGAGGCATTCAATCAAGTGACGGTGTCTTCAGGTAGAAGATCGTATGTTGATTAGAGATTTTGTGACACAATCTTCACCATTGACGCTAAAAACGATATCTTTCTCTTCTCGTTGATTTAATTTTATTATTTTCATCGTGTTGAAAGGTATTTTATGCCTTCCTACAAGTTATAAAGTTAAAACCCGACCTTTTACAAGAAGTGGTGCATACTAAGGCAGTGTATTGGAGAAAAAAATATTATAGTAAAAAATAAAAAATAGTACTTTTTTAATGCTCGTTTAATTACTCGCGCTATTCAGGTGCAATTAAAAAGAGTTTTTTTAGATTTCACATCAAAAGTAACTTTTGGATTTTTTTTATAAGTTTTTCATTTTTATTAATTTTGAAGTTTATTCAAGAATAAACAAGAAATCAATAATATTTCTAAATTAAAAAAAATCTGTTATATAGAGATTAATAAAAATGCAAAGTTTAATAAACAAGTTCAACTTTATAAAAAAGTTAATCCTTTAAATTGTTCTTTATTTGTAAAAACAATCTAAAAATAAATATTTTAGATAATAGTTTGATAATATTTTCCATCTTGATTTTTGAAATAGAATTACAAATTTTTTCTAGTTTTTTTAATACACGTTTGAATCCATAAATATTACAGAATATAAAATATTAAATATGCTTAAAAATATTGAATCAATATTAAAAATATAATCTTTTATTTATTTTATACAGTGCATTAAAATAATTAGTTTAAAATTGGCAGGTTATGAAAACACTGCAGTACATATAATTAAATTGGGAACTGTTTATGTAATTTATCTAATTTTGAATTTATTCACAAGTCCATGAATTTAACCTTCTAAATAATAGGAGTTGCGTGCTAGGTTCAATGCTAACTAACCCACTCGACAATTCTCTCGCCTATGTTCTTCATTTTAGTCACCAGTTTACTTTCAAATTATTGTTTTTCCTTTAACAATAATTTAATCTTCATTACCTCATCAAATACATTTAAAAAAAAATTATTCATAAAATTATTAACCAATTTCTAGACATGGACATAAAACCAAAGATGGTGTGATTTATCGTTAGTCATTTGTTTTCTGTGTTACAAGCGGAATTCCTTTATTTTTACAGTCACTTTTGAAAAATTCATAGTACATCCGGAGATATTTATCCATTGAATTTCGCATACAAAATTTTTTAATGTTTGATTAAAATTGCACACCATGAGAATTCTGAACAGTATAAACGAGTGGGAGAATAAATATGTTTTATTCGTAGGTACACTCGTAAAAGAATAGCCCTTCCGTGCGAGAGTAAAAAAAAAACTATTTGTACGCGAGGAGAAATAAGGATATAGTTATATACGACCAATATTCCCTCGATTTCATCAACATTCATTTCTCCGTTTACTGCAATATTTTTTCAAGGTATTTTTGCCATATTTCAATTGATTTTTAAAATGATAAAACATGCGAGTTGAATTGCGATTACTTAATAAATATGAATAAAAAAAAAATAGAATTATAAAAGTTTTTATAATATGTGAACAGCATATAACAAATGTTATCCGAGATATCAGTCATTAAAAGAAAAATATGTATATTACTTTTCTCAACTCTAATTAGGTCTCTAAAAATCCCTGAAATATAAAAATCTATTGATTAAAAATTTTACACTTGTAGAAATTATCTGTGGTCATTATTAGAAGATTTTGTGACAGTCTAAATTCTAAATGACCCAAAAAAAAAATTAAAATTATGTGATAAAGAAAGATTTAGTGCAATAATTTTTAAATACGATTATACAAGAATACTTTAATAAACCAATAGTGAGATACATTTGTTAAAAAATCGTTTTTAGTTGCGATTATGTATATTTTTTTAAAATGTACACATATTTGTTTACACTTCATAAAAAAATATTTGTATTTTAAAACAACATTAAACTTTATGTTTTCCATATTAAGTATAAAACTGAATTTAATTAATGTGATATCTAAATGCATGATACACATTGAAAGTACAATAGTTGAATTAATATTTATTATTAAACTTATATTTAAAAAAATAATTTTTTAATAAACAAACATTTGTATTGATTCGAATATTGCATTTTAATTACCAAAGAGAATTAAAATTAAAAAATAAAATTGGTAAAAAAATATTCATGACATTAATTATAATTACGATTTGATAGAACTAGAGATTATGGAAGATTTATAATTTCTCTAAAAGAAGCTTTAATGGTAAAAAATATTTAAAACCTTAGAAGTGATTAGACACGAGATATATTTTGACAAATGGAAATAGACTCGAGTACTTTTATAAGCTTCAAGAAATAATTGATTATTATATATTTTTTTCTTGTATTTTTATTTTGATAGTGATTTTATATGGTATTGATAATAGTGTTATAAATATTTAATGCAAGTGTCATCGAAATTTCTCGTATTTATTATTTGTAGTAGTACTTATACGTCTGATCATATCAATTTTAAAGCACCTCAACGTGTCTTCAGTGTAAACCAAATTTTTCTTTTCAACGCTTTCTTTCCCTCGCTCGTCAATATTTCCCAACAGAAGTTGGATCTCACGTCAAACGACATTCGCGTCTTTGTGTTTCGAGTATGAAATGAGCGAGACTCGAAACACGAGCAAACTCGGTAGAGACAAAGAAAAGAAGAGGTTGTTCGGTGTTGGCATCCTTTTCCAACATTAATTCGTCGCGTTCGCAAAACTGCCACAAAGGAGACAAACACACCCACACACGGAGATTTTGAGATTGCATGCACGAGTCATCGCCTGCCCACCCACCCGAAAATGCAGTCTGGGTCACAGGGGGAAAAAGCTGGTGCATTTTCTCCCGTGTGATCGCGGGCTCCGTCTGGTCTCGCCTCGACGGGGCGTGGCCTCGACCGATCGATGTCCCGAGGAGCGCCCGCGAAAAGGGCAACCAGATACACGGGCGCGCGCGCGCACACACGCACACACGCACACACGCGCGCGCGAGGAGCGCGAGCTCGCACGCGGTTTCGCACACCTTTACAATCCAGCATCCGATGAGAATAAGTGCCTGGGTCGCATCTTAATCCGACCTACGCATCCTCCGGAGGGCTTATGGACCATTTCTCGCGGGTGCATCTTCCGCCCCCGAGCGGATCTACTTGATCCACCCTCGGTTTAAGTGTGGATCCGCGCACGAATGATCTTTGTACGAATAAGTCCTAACTGCTTCCGTCTTACTAAACCTGGAACGTGTCATCGTTTCCTTTTTATTACGAATCCTGGGATGCATTATCCCTGAGCTTTTTCGTCTGTTGATTTTTCTTCTCTTCCCTTCTGCCCACTCCTAAATTTCCAGATCTTACCATTTTTCTCGTGCATCCAGGAATTTCATTAAAACCTCAATGTTTATGTGCTGGTATGATTACTGCCAGCAAGTTTTTTTTTTCTTGGCTTTTTCCATCCTGTTTCGCATATTCCTGGTGGAGTGTAAATTTTTCTTGGTTTCATCCCTTGGGGTCTTCCGGAACGAACGCCGTTGTTCGATTTTATATTTCTTTATTCAAAGTAAAATAGAGGTGGAATGTGGAATTGAAGTTGAAAATGGATAAATTTTAAAGATTTACGAATGCAGGGAAAGTAATGAATTTTTTTTTTAACGTTAAATTTTGATTTCTAGAAATTTTGTGCTATTGCGAAAAGTATTTTATATTTCTCTTTAATATAAAAACAATTTTTAAACTTGATTTTTCAAAGCTTAGTCATAACGATAGAAAATAACGTGATTGAAGTATTTAAAAATTGAAACTAAACTATAAAGAAAAACTTCATTTTCCCTTCAATATTTTATAATAACAAAATATTGCAATTCTTTATGAAGTAATTGAATTTTAATGAATTTTTTTTTTTAAGCAGTAATTATATGATGCGAATTTTGACAATGAGAAAATAAAAATTGTAAAAATTAAAAAATGTAGACATAATGTTATAAATTTCATATTAAAAATAAATAAAGTAACAGAAGAACATCATTTCATGGTAAATATTTGCACTCTCACTTGAGATCTCTTGCATTTAATATAAAGGTGGAGTATTTTCTCAGTAAAATACAAAATAAATATATTTATTTATTAAAAATGCACTTCTGATATATAACAATGAAGTTTATTAAAAATATATACGTGTGTGGGGGTAGGGTGAGGTAGGTGTGTGTGCCTGTGCGCGCGTCAGAATAAGAATAGATATGTTTTTAACAAGGATTCAAGTGGTAGTAATGAACAACTTGAAAATATATAGCTTGTTTGAGATATTAGAAGAAATGATTCATAATGTAAGACATTGAAATTATTGCACATTTCGAAAAGATAACTAATTTGTAAACAAAGCTCTTTCTGTTCCATTGATATTCAATCGATCTATCTTTTATTTTAAATATTGACGTCAAACAAAAAGAGAAACTCAAGAAAATACATTGCCGCAAATATTTATTCTTGCATGGTCGATCAATATGAATTCTTTATAAACATGATCGATTTGTCCTCAATCGGCCGTCGTGTGTTAACCAACTTGTCCATAAATCCTGAAACTCCCAAATGTACATATGAAGTAGTCTATCTTTGAGTATCAAAGAGCTATAAACTCTGGAGGATTCCGAATGCCGGATAATTTGCCTCGAATCGAATGGAGCAATGGTTTTACGAGCATTTTTCTTCCATCGCGTGAATGTTCACCTGCTCGGGGGGTCGTTCAACCTAAACTCCCGCACCCCTGGCGGAGGTTTTTGTCTAGGGGATGGCGTGCGTTCCGGTATGGAACAATCAAATTCGGAGACTCGATTTTTAGTGACGATTGGTGGAACGTGAATTATAATTGAAGCGCCGCCGGAGTCGATAATCGTGTCTCTGTTAGCGGCGACACATTTGCTAGATTACGCGTTGTTGACGTCCAAATGTGAATTGCTGCTCATACCCTAGCTAAACTATCGAATCTACTAAACGTATTAAGGTACAGATGAGAAAGGAAGATAGAGATCAGACGTAAGTGAGAGATAAAGAGAGAGAGAGAGAGAGAGAGAGAGAGAGAGAGATGGAACGAATTGTTTTACCCACGAAGCGTATCGATCGGCGCCACATTCTACTTAAATGCAACTTTATTTTAAAAAATATTCGAATTTCTCGAGTGGGGTAGTTTTTTTTGTAACAAATATTTTCAAAAAATACTGTTTTTATCAAATGTTATTTCAGAAAACGATTGTTTCATCATTTCAAATATATTTTCTCCAGATCTTTTGTAATTTTACACTTCCTGAGTTTTCGTTTTGTGTCAAAAGAAAATTGCGTTAACATATAAAAATAACAAGCAGCTCAGCGTATAAACGAATTCAGTGCTTACAAATGAAATATTTTTCGAATATCTTGATGGTAAATAAATAAAATATTTATAAATTTTTCATTTTTTTTGGCACGTCTATGTGAGAATATTTATCATTTTAATTCATGGATTTTAAATTCAAAATAAATTTAATTGTATTTCAAATTGCATTTTTAAGATTATATAATAATTTTTAAGATTATATAATTATATAATGAAGATAATATAATGTTGCATGATTATGTTAATCTAATTATATAAAACAATTATTTGATAATGATGAAATGCAATTTTTAATATTATTCATTTTTTTAAGTATGAAAGGACCAAAAATCTACTGCGCTAAAAATATCTTTTAAAAAATGATCAAATCAGATACTTCAGATTAGTACACAAAATGTATTAATAAAGATTAAAAAAATTGATAAGTTATTGATTAATGTTGAATGACGATGAATTATTGAAATTTTATGTGTTTTTAATGATGACATTTTAATTCGTAGTTTTTAAAGAGTCATCGAACATAATTTATATGTTTAATATTGATTTTTTGTTACCTCAACGTAGAACGCAAATACAACAAGATTTTTGTGAAATTTTATCACAATATTTACAATTTATACACCAGTGTTGTAAACAAACACATTTTTGGAAGAAAGAATTCATAAATTTTTTTTTTTTTTTTTTCAATGAGTTTAATACCAATTTTTCATAATTTTTTTTTTATTATTATACTGCAAAACATACATTACAAAAATATTAAATTCAAAATAGTTGATTTTGATGGAAGTTAATTTATTCTCAACTATTTCGTATCTAAAACTTAAAAATATGTTATAAGTTCATAATAATTACACAACTAATACTTTCAAAACTTCATTATATAGTATCTTTTTAATATATATTATCAAAAGTTTAATCTTAAAAATATTAAATAGTTCTTATTTTTGTTTATTTAATATAAGAAAATTTCCATATATTTTTAATTTAAATTCGCATTCATTTCTTTCATTGTTTATAATTTTGAACCTTCATTATAAAGTAATTATTTTTTTAATTATAATTTAAAAACGAGAATTTATCTTATATATTTATATGTTTAAATGTATTTAAACAAAATTTTAAATCTTATAAATGTATATTTCAATTTATATGAATGACTCATATTAACTGTATTAAAATCTCATAAACTTAAAATTAGAAAAAAAAAAATAATTATGGTAGAAATTTATTTAAATTTCTAAAATAGAATTTGTGACTAGGATTTTGTAATATAATACTTGTTTTTAAAGAAACGTTTTAATAGTTGACTTTTTAATTTCAAACTATGTAATCAATAACCTATGCGTTCTTTTGAAAAAACATAAAAAAAATTATTTTAAGGTTATATTGTTTATTTTAACAATTACAAATCATAACGCAATAATTTTAATTTCTAATGTTATTATTATTATAAAATTAAGATTAAAGTCACAAAATTAAAGTATAAAAGTATAAATGGTATTAATATTTATGAAGATAAGAATTTTGAGTTAGAATTGTTGAATATTAAGGTAAAATTAAAAATTTAGCCTTACATACAGCGCATATTAAATGCAATCATAAAAATGTCGACTTTCAAAGTAAAGACTAAACTCAAACATTATGTTATGGATTGGTAGAGGCAAAAAAAAGGAGAGAAGAAAAATAATGTCCAAGGGAAACAGTTCTCCAGGATGATTAAAATGTGTGAACCTTTTGTATTGTAATAGCGCGATGCCATCGGACAGTATGGATGACATCGAGCTCAAGAATATCCAGCTGCAGTTCCCGGCGCTGAGGTATCTGACGAGGGAGGACGGCTCGGTGCGCGAGGAACGCGTCGAGACTGATCGAGGATCCCTGCTCGTCGCCGTCCAGGGTAACCGGGCCAAGCCCGCCATCCTCACCTACCACGATCTCGGCCTTAACTGTGAGTACCGCCAATTCAACTGCAACTCCTCCATTGCCAAATCCTTTTATCAACATTAATTTCTTTACGATTACAATACATTATTCAAAGATCTTGATAATCAATCATCTTAAAAGAATAATAAAAAAATTTATTTATCATTCATTAAATAATAATCAAACAAAAATATTTTATATTAAACCTTAATAAGCTCTGAGTGAATATTAAAATTTTTTTTTAACGGTTAACCTTTGGTCAACCTTTCACTGATATTTAGCTTATACTATTTGAAAAATATATTTTATATTTAATCGACAATATAAAAAGTATAAACGTATTTTGTAAAAATTCAATAATACACATTTAAAGAAAAGTATGAAAAGAATCAAATCAAAAAAAGAATCAAAAAAAATCAAAAAAAAAAAAAGAAAAAAATTGTTCAACAAATTTATTTCAGTACTATATTCTTAAAATAATATTCTAAAGCACAAAAAAAGTTGCTTGAATACTAAATATATTTCTGTTTTAAATTAAGGTTATAAGAATACAGTACTTAAAGCTATTATATCAAGATTAAAATTAACACTCATTTTAATAAGTTTGCCGTTTTTATACTCGTAGAAGAAGTGAAGTTGTTTTATTTCCATTTATTATACTTATACTTGGATGACTAAGAATGTAGTAATTTTCTAATAAATAAAATAATTTATTTTTTGTACACTATTCAAAGTATTTTATTTTAAAGATGTTCTTGATAAAATATTTAAAATTTGTAAATGATTAAAAAAAAATGATTATTCTTTATTACTCTTCAAAATTATAAAATTGATATTATATATGAACAAATTTTAAGAATTTTTTTTTCAATTTTTTATTGGCCTATCTTAAACTTTTTGTTATCTGGCAAATGAAGATTGTTTTTCTGTAATTATATAATAAATTTAATTGGGTTTAAATATTAACTTATTTAAAATTATGTAAAATGCATTTCAACAAGTTTTTACTTCATTTTTAAAATTTTACTTATTCTAATATTTACATTCCAATATGCATCTATTAACACTAATTTTTTTTTATTTAATTTCTTCGCATAACTTTATCAGCATTTATTATTCTCAATGAGCTACTTTAGGCACAGTAATAAATTCAGTATGAAATGGAAATGAATTTGCATTTTTGTAAATTCGAGATATTAACTTGTCCGTCTCGATGAAATATTCATTGTGTCGAGCCTGTGATAATAAAATCGATAAATAATGCTGCTATACTTAAATTGGATCTAATAATTAAATGCGACAAGAAGTTGGATAAAATCCAAGACTTATTCCCTTTTTCCAGGACAAACAAATTTTATATAATATTTTGTTTCATCAAATAGCTACTTTGTTTATCAAAAGAACTAGCTTAACCCATATACTTATGTATAAAAAGTTAATTCTTAATGGTTAAACTAATGTTCAATTTATGATGGAATAACTCGTAAATTATTTAAAATTATTAAGAAATGGACATAATTTACACACACACACACACACACACACACACACATATATATATATATATATACACATATCAATTTATATGTTTATTAATTTATCTATTTAGTATATAATCATGTACTTTTGTACATTTCATTTTTAATAATAAGTACTGTAAAATGTAAACAATGTTTGTGAAGTAAAATAGCCCAATTAAATTTAAATAAGTTATAAATTTGTTTAAATAATAAAGTTAAGTTAATAAAGTTTTACCTATTTATTAGAAATTTGTGTTTTATTAAAAAATTAATGGTTATCTCATCTAATAGAAATTGATATGTTTTCTTGAAATGAATGATCCGATATTACTTCCTTGTAATACAAAAAAATTAAATTAAATTAATTTACTTTTATGACATATTTTTAATCAAAGTTAATTAAAATATCATTTATAATAACATACGAGTCAATTACTGTTTCTCTTTTTCTTATAAATAAAAATTGATCATTAAAAAAAGTACAAGCACATGGAACTAATCAACGTATTTTCAGCGTATTAATGCTTAACTTTACTTGTTCAGATATCTCGAGCTTCCAGGGATTCTTCAACTACATCGATATGCGAGTTCTCCTAGAAAACTTTTGTGTCTATCATGTTAATGCTCCAGGTCAGGAAGAGGGGGCTCCAACATTAGCTGAGGAGTAAGTTATATTTTCCAGATTTATCCTGAGATTGATATTTAACAGTGTTTTGTATATCTTTTTTCCTTTAACGTGTATTCAATATTCGACGATCTATCTCAGCTATGTATTTGTATCACACTTTATGATAATACTTTTTCAAATTTATGAGATTATCAAACTGTCTATGGATTTTTTAATAAATTAATCTTAAATTTAATAAAGTCACATACTATTTTAATATAAATTCTTAATATTAAAAGTGCAATAAGAAAATATTAACATGCATTAAAAATAACATATATTTGTAATACTTTGAGTTAATAAAACTTTAATGCAATGTAGAAATTTTTTAAAAAATTATTTTAAAATTTTTAAAAATTATAATTATATTTTATCTTTCAAAAAATTGAGCGATTTTAAAAAGGATTTTAACTTTCAAAAAGAAATTTCAAGAAATCAAATCTTTTATATTACACTAAAAATTATTTGACATGAAATGAAAATAAAGTAGTTTACTAATTGCATTTATATTTTCCATATTAGACAAAAAATGTTTTTAGCTTTGTTTATCATCGAGAGTAATATTTTTTAAAATTGTGGAATCAAATCAGTCTATATGGATTTCGACAGCTGGCATTGTAAATTAATCGAGTATAAATTAATGATATAAATTCAATTACTCAAAATCAAAGGGCTTTCTAAATTTGTGTATATACAATTTATGGTTTGGTACACGTTGTGCATTCAACTTCGGAGCGATGAAGTTTACGACTGACGTGACGTTGTATAACGCGTTACGAAAATGTTACAATGTGGCTTAAATGCCCCAAGCAAGATTACTCTGAATGGTATTTTCAATAAAAAAATAATTATAATTATTTAAA
Source organism: Eupristina koningsbergeri (assembly GCA_018907245.1). Taxonomy (NCBI): domain Eukaryota; kingdom Metazoa; phylum Arthropoda; class Insecta; order Hymenoptera; family Agaonidae; genus Eupristina; species Eupristina koningsbergeri. The sequence goes on from JACCHV010000041.1 coordinate 933,892, forward strand.
TTTTCGTTTGCTTCATAGTTAAATTTATGATAAAAAAATGATAATACATTTCTGCGAAGAATACAGCAATCTTAATTAATTAAATTACTATTACATACTAGCTATTAATAATAATAAAATTAAATTATAATTTAAATTAATTGGAATAATTACAACAAACAATTTGATTTTAGTATAATTTAATTTAACCAATCATTTATTATTATAAATATATTGCATCGGCACGATTATTAAATTTTAAAATTAATTCTACTGTATTCTACTCTAGTCTAAATTGTTTCGATAAATTAAATATCAAATAGATAGTACATTTTATAATTAGATAATTTTTTAAAATAAATTTATATCTCCGTAGGAATTGTTCCTTTGATATGTAAATCAAAAAATATTTTCAACTGCATTGCAGATTTGCATGATAAACTCTATAATTTTTTGAATCGCGTGCCAAATTCATCATTTTTACCAAAAAATTCAAAGATTTCATTAAAAGTCGTAATGAGACAAATTAATTTTTGTTTTTTATTGACACTATAAATAATTTTAAAAAAATCATGAAATGATTAGTCACTATATATTGATAAACATGGCATAACATATTTTATTCTTCGAAACAGTACATTTTTCCAATGTATTATTTTAAGATTAATAAATAAATTATTTAAGCAATATTCATTAATTTATATACAGAATTTATACAAAATTCTTTAATAATGTTTTGATTATATTTATATAATTTTAATTGTATTTTAAAAATTAGTGATTTCCTGGAAATTATATTTCATTACATCCTAAATTATGACACATACTTCAATATTAAAGTATTGAAAGATTAATTTTTATTAAACTAAATTAAATTATAATGTTTAAATAAAATCATTGGAGGGTCAATAAATTGAGTTGTACCATTAATTTTAATAAAATTTATAAAGATAGTACAGAAAAAATTTTTTCAAATATTGCGTTTAATATTAATAATTTATTAAAAAATAATTGAATTCTACAAATTATCAAACGAATTTAAAAATTACTACTGACAATATAAAATTGTTATTAAAAAATTGGGAGAGACAAATTAAAAGGACTTTATACAAAATGTTAATATGCGTTTCTGTAGTATTTGAAGAAATTTAATTAGATTATATAAATGAAATATTTTAAAAAATATCTGAAGAAAAATATATTAGATTAAATGAACGTCACCATCAGATTATTGGAATTTTTGCATTTCTATGTACTACAAAAGTAATGAAAATAACACATAAAAGTGTATATTAATTTTTAATGAAATAAATAAATAAATATTTATTAATATTAAATTAGGTATACATCAGTAAAAAAAAACAATTTAATTGTTATTTTTGTTGTATTGAAACTTTAATTTTGTACATGTCAAGTATAAAATTTCATAAAATACATAAAATGTAGTAATAGATATAATATAATATAATAGGAAAGATTATATCTTAAAATCAATAATCTATAATAGAATGTTTATATCAGTACTAACCAATAAAATGGTGATTGAAAGCCTAAATACAAACTGTTTTTAAACGATCATTATCCTTTTAATACTGAGTTCTAAAGATAAAATTCACATGACTGAAGATGGGGAACAAATACGTAACGGGAAAATTCAATCAACGTGCATATGCGATATTACAAACATTGGCATTTGCAAATGTGCTGACAATGAGAAAATTTTACTAACACAAATTTCCTCTTCAACCATCACGTACAATCATCTTCCCTTCAGTTGAATGTAAAGCTATTTTTCTAATAACCGGTATTATGTATTTTAATTTAAAATATTTTAAATCCCAGTTGTTTAAATCATTCCATTTAATACACTATTGAAAATTGAATTAATTTATTTTAGTGACAAGAATTACGCTCCGAAAATTTTTGTAATTCTCCATTAAAATATAAATTAAAGTGAAAAAGAGAATTACGCAATTACGCAATTGTAGAACGTTGATGAATCAAACAGCTTTTAATTAAGAAGTTCTCCTTTGTAATAATCATATTTGATAGGATTGAAACGTGAGAATTTTCATAAAATTCGACAAAGTAATTATATTAATTTGTTTATAGCATTAAAGATCGAATGTTGCTTATTTAAAAAAAAGAAGAAAACTTAATTAAAATAACGATCAGATTTTATTAATCTTCTTTAAGCATAAATATGTTTTTGAATAATTGACTACGTCTATTTTAGAATACTTGTGTTGAAATATGGTTTGCAAATATTTATACATCGATGATTTTAAAATTGTCAGAGAATTGCTTAATAAAAACCATTTACGTGTTGACATTCTTTTAGTCCTGCATTAAAAAGTATTTAAATAATTTCGAGTGCTCATGTGAGCAAGGAATTATTAAATCTTAAATTTGATTTCTTACCAGTCACACCCATTAAAAATAGGTTGAACTAAAAAGCTTGACACAATGAGTCATGACACCTCGTTAGGTATTGCGTGATTTAAAAAATGCCATGCCTATGCACATTTCTAACAATGCAAAAAATACAATATTTGATCTACGCTTGTTTAATATGCTAGTATTCACAATCCCAAAAGCTTTTAATATTGATTAATAATTCAGCTATTGATGCAAATGCTTTCACAATTCCTGTTGCATTCAGTAATGCGTTATCGTTTCCTTTCCTAAATTTCCTAAATCAAATAAAATTGATGATAAATACATTTTATATGTACATATATATATATTTTACTAATGTATTCCGTTTGTATTAAAGAAATTCAAAGCTATATAAATGAATTGAATTGGAGTTATAAATATATTTTGTTTTCATGTTTAATTATTTATTATCATAAATCAATATTCGTAATTAAAATATATTACGTCACAAATTTATAAATACATTCGCACAGCTTCTATTGACACTATATACATCATTCAAATCATACTCAAATCAGATTAACAAACACCTTCTTTTATCAATTAAAATTAAATGTATCTATCATTTATACTTTTTAAATATAATTTCATGCTCTTTTTAAAATTAAAACTTTTATATTTCTTTGTAACATGAAATATAAATTCTTTAAAGAATGAAACTAGTTATAGCTTATAAAAAGAATCTATAACGTATAAAAGAAGGTAAAGTGGTACCTGATTTATTATAATAGGATATTATTGAATTATTTGTAGAGTGCGCATACTGCGATTTAGAATTTATTTTAAGAATGGTGGTATTACCGTAGAAACATTCATTTTCGCACCATTATTTTTAGAAAGAATGAAAAGAATTTTCTGAAAAATTTTATTTTTACAATTGAAAATTGAAAATTTTGATCGACGGATTAAAAATAATTGAAAAAAATTTAACAAAAAAAATGGGTCGTCGGTAGTTTAATGGAAATAGATGTATAAAATGTAAATTCGTAAAAAACTAAAAGTAAATTTGGTTGCAGGTACGTTTACCCGACAATGGAAGAACTGGCCGAGCAGTTGCTGTTCGTGGTGGGTCACTTTGGGTTGAGATCGGTGATCGGGTTTGGGGTTGGAGCTGGAGCCAACATCCTGGCCCGGTTCGCCCTGGCGCACCCTGAGAAGGTCAACGCTCTTTGCCTCATCAACTGCGTGTCCACGCAAGCCGGTTGGATCGAGTGGGGATATCAAAAACTCAATTGTCGACACCTGCGCTCCCAGGGGATGACCCAAGGAGTCCTCGACTACCTAATGTGGCACCACTTTGGAAGAGTGAGACATTTTTTATTCTTGGTGTTTAAGATTTACTCAACGTATTTTATCGTGTGGACACTTTCGCTTTCAATGTTTTTATCCATCGAGTAAAAAAATTATTTGACGTATTGACGTTAGTAAAATAGAGTTGGTTCGAATTCAAAAGCATCTTTTACAGGATAAAAAAAGGTTAAAGCTAAAAATAGCTTTATTTTTATTTCCTGATTCTAACTATTTTATTATGTCCTATTTAAAATCATAAAATCATCGTGAAACACAGCTTGGAGATAAGATGAAGTCACAATAAAGTGAGTATAAGGAAGAGACTGGTAATGCGCAAATATCGCTTTGCACATAATAGTAACAATTCCGAAAGCCCTTTGAATAATAACTTCTGAATAATAACTGCCGAAGGCAAGCTAACTGAAGAACTCGATCCGAAATTCACATCCACATTTGAAGCGGTTAATATAAATGAAGAGAGGTAATGAAAGTAAGCAGGTCGAGGGCGCTTCCAAAATTAATTGATATTCTCGGAGCGCGGCTGGAACAAAGCTTTTCCGAGGATTACCTACAAATACATAAGTACATAAGCACTTTGAAAGTAAAAGACAGAGAGTGTCGGTGACTTACGCTATTCGCGACGCCAAAGATAATTTGCTCTACTGAATCGCGAAAGCTCATCATTCAAGTGGGTTTAGAATGACGCCGTTGGAATTATCGACTCTTGCAGCAGTGCGATTCGACGCGAGTTCTGGAAAATTGGATCAACGGATCCCCAGCGATTCAGCTGGGAATATGTACCCGTGCACAGATTTATACTTTTTCTTTCTTTTTTTTCTTTTTTTTCTTTTTTTTCTTTTTTTTTTACCTTCCCTGGCCGTCATTCTTCCCTTGACAATAATTGGAGCTCTGAGCACGAGTGACAGCAGAACTCGACGACTCGATCAAAACGAAAATGCGATGGTGCTCATTACAGAAGTGCAGTTTTATTTTATTACCGAGTTGTAATGAAATCTGCTTCTCCAACGTCAACTGCCTTTTACATTTAGATTTCCCAAATAAATAACAAAAAAGGTACATTTATTAATGAAAATATCTAAATAAAACACAAATGTTTTTTGTTCCGTCGGAGTGCGCTGTCGCGGCTTTAATATAAAGTTTTTTATTATAAAAATATCGAATTTAAATTTAATAATATCAAGTCGCTTTTTATTTTTAAGCTTGATTAAAATTGACATTTTTTAAGCTTTTTTCATTAAAACAATTTCATTAAAACTGTTTCTCATAATATCAGAATCAGAACCTGATGAATAAAAATTTTTTTAATATTTTTCAAGCTTTTAAACATGATTAATCGTTGAAAAGCAAGTGGAAATATTTGCCTTAGGAATCGACTAGTAGAACAATTATTACTCTTATTATTTCCAATAAGGGTATTTATAATCTGTATTTTTTATCAATTAAGCTTGTCCAATTACCTGTTAAAAATTTAATTTTCCAATCGTCAATAACGTCAAAGATAATTGGCGATAAAGATGACGTTCAGGAATTGGCACTAAATTTTATTACTTGAGTTAAGCGCCAAGTGCGTTATGACTTGTATCCCCCAGTATGATTTTATTAACTTTTTTAATTTTACGGCATGAGTAATAACATTAAAACAGAATTATTATTGTAAACTCTAATTCTATGATCAATAATCGATCTCTACTTCTATATCATATTTTTCTCCTAAAAATAATAATTTATCGATCAAAAAAGCAGCTGGAGTAAATTAATAACCATAAGAAATTCGCATTGCAGGGCACCGAGGAAAGGAATCACGATCTAGTGCAAGTATACAAGAACTATTTCGAGCGTCGAGTTAACCCGACGAACCTCGCCCTTTTGATCGACAGCTACGTCCGTCGCTCAGATTTGAACATCACCCGGGAACTCGACCCCACGCGCAAGAAGGACGGCTCAACCCTCGCCGTCCCGGTAATGAACATCACCGGGTCCTTGAGTCCTCACGTCGAAGACACAGTCACGCTCAACGGTCGACTTGACCCTACCAACAGTTCCTGGATGAAGGTAAGCACCAGGGTTTGGCGAATAGAGTGTACTTTGCTTTGGGGAGGTAAGCTTGGCTTTCCTGGATGTCTAAATGACGGCTCCCTTCTTCTCTCGAATTATAGTCCTCGTCATGGCTTTTCGCCTCGTTCCACTTAAAGCCACCACCAAGTCGATACTTTTTTACTATCCTTTTTTACTTATTCACTAAGGAGAATGACTTTACTTGAGCTCTTTTTATCAATTTAATTTCCTATAGCTTTTTTCGTAAAACATAAATTGTTAATACATCTGATGTAATAACGTGATTCAAATTTAAAAGCTAAGAATTATAAAAGCAGTTATTAAATCAATCTATTCATATTCTCTTTTATTAAAAGTATTTTTGTGATTTTAAATTATTTGCAACCAATATAATTCTATATAAAATTAAAATAAATTTTATTTATATTTTATTGGGCCTTTTTCTATTCAAAAATTCAAATACAGCTCTTTATTTTAATAATATTGATAATGAATAGTTCATTATATCTAATAGTACCTTTCTTATGTATTATACAACATATTTCGAATTTTTTTTTAGTCTTTGAAAAAGTTAGTTTAAATATTTGAATTTGATAAAATAGTTGAATTTAAAACAAAATTTAATCAATAACATTTAATTAAATTATTTTATACCATTCATAAATTATTACAATAAATATTTTGAATACTTATGACATGTGTTTATATTGATTATATCGATGCAGTTCTAATATTTGAAATACTAAATATTCAATTCAATTTTTTTTATACTTTTAATTTATTATATGAGGATAATTAATTGTTTACATACATTTCAGATATCAGATTGTGGAATGGTATTAGAAGAACAACCTGGAAAAGTAAGCGAAGCCTTTCGGCTGTTTCTACAGGGTGAAGGCTATGGTAAGTGAGCAGCCGAGGAATACTAAACGAAACATTAGAAAAAGCAAGTTATCTAAGAATTGAAAAAACTATCATCATGATCTCATCACGTAAATTCGCATCTCGTATCAATGATGTAAAAAGAAGTTTATTGCATCCATGGAATCGCGGAATTTCAGAGATTAACGGACAAAACAATGAGAATAATAAAAATAGAAACAACGGCAAGCGGAAACGATAAGTTAGTACGCACTCCCAATGATTGAACATTAATTTATTGAAGAATTAAATTTTAAAATTAAAACAAAAATTATTGAAATTCCGCTTAATTGAAATGCATAAATTGAAAATTAAATATTAACGACTATGTAATATAAAATAATAATAAATATAAGACATTGGGATCAGCGTAAGATTTATTGTAAAACGCAAACGCATTATCTGAAAAATCTGAAAAAAATTGAAAAACACTTGAAAATATTTCTGTTAATATTACTTTTGCATTGATCTTTTTTGGCCTACGGTCGTAGTACATAGATGAAAGAAAGCAGCATGATGCGTTCAAATTATATATAAACGTTGAAAAATATAATAAATACAAGCAAAATAAAACAAGCAAACCAAGGTATTATTAAGCGCGCATCCGCTCTATTTAAAATTTTTTTTATGTGTAGATAATATCTAGATATATTATATATACTCGAGGTAATTTCAAAGCATGAATCCTTGGTTCTGCTGCTAACTTATTTCTATAGAATTATCGTAAATTACAAAAGAATTTTTCATAATTAAACTTGTTTATATTTTCTTTCTTTGAAAACGTTAGTGTAGCGGGTTGATTTTTGAAAAGTAGTAAATTTAAATCTATTGATCTAAAACAATAATTGTCATTAACTGCAGAAGTTATAAAAAACTAAGTAATTTTGAAATAATGACAACTTTCAAAAATTGACTCTTTTTAAACTATTCAATTTTAAAAAAATCATAAATGTATTTTGGCAACGGAAAGAATAAATGTTTGTAAAACAATCAAACAATCTTTTTGGCGCTTAAAGCTACATAAAAATACATTGAAAAAAATTCAAAAATATCATCTTAGATTGCACGAGCATTAAAGTAAACTAGCTTGAAAATAATATTTTCTGATTAATCGGTAGAGTTTACAATTATTAAGCTGCGAGCCAAGTAAGGAAATTGAAAAGAAAAGAAATAATTATAAAAATAAGACGCTCGGCATCGAAATGATGTCTATTTGCTGTCTAAACGGGAAACTTTGTTCTGTTTGGCTTTTTGGTCACAGAAAATACACTAGCACTTGTCACTGTACACTAAACGCTTCTGTCACAGTAAACTGTACATCGATGCAAATAAAAGAATGAACCAAATAATTATCTCGGTTAAAAACGTGTCAATTATTTACTTATTAATACTATTTTTAATTCTTACATCAAACCTTTATTTTGTCTCTATGAAATCTGAATGTTCTTGTACTCATTGAAAAAAATAGTTATAATTTATTAAATGTGTATGGGCCGAAATCAGTAAATAAGATGTTTTAGTGAAAGAATAATTTTTTAATTGATTGTGTTTACTATTAAATGTTCCCTGTAGAACATGAAGAAACCAATCCTTCCACTGTCACTGTTATTAAAACGTTATTTTATTTTTAGTATAATCATTTATTTATTGATTTTTTAACTATCTTTTTAATACAAATGAGTTAGAATTTCTTTTTGTAAAAAAATTAAATAATAAATATGGATGTTGAATTTTAGATTGATAAAAATTTTGAATTTTCTTATTGATTCAAGCATAATTTTAAATGGTAAACTATTTAAATAATAGAATTTCATTTATTATTATTATTATTAGTATTATTATTCAAAAATTCAACATTTATTTAAATAATTATTTGTCGTAATTTTTTATTTTAATTCTCCTGATGAGCAATCGAATGATTAAAAATATTTTATTAAACTGCTCGTCTCTAAACTTCATCATTGTTGGATATTGTTTTTCATTCATTCTATATATCATGTTCTCAAATAGTTCACATAGTAATAAATATAGTAGAAATAAAAAATTCTTGTTCACCCACTTGAGTCTTTATTTCCCACGCGTCTCGGATTGATCGAGTGGTATGTATTAAAATATTTTCTCAAGTCTGTAGTAATTTATTTTCTTACGGCTTTTGCTAGTATCCTTTCCGATCGTTAAATTATTCTTTTTTAAATTTATTTTACGGAGTTCGTGTTATATATAGAAGCAAAGTGACTAAAATACTTAAATTTTAATAGAGAATATTTAGAAAACTAAAAATAAATTGATAAACTTTGTACTTCAAACATATCTATTAGTTATTGCATACAGCATCAATTCTATTTCATAATGTATATACTTGTGTAAAATTTTATAAATTAAGTATTTTTTTTAATATTAATTTTAGTAATTTAGTGTAGAAATGAAATATTCTCTGAAATTTAAAAATAATAAATTTGTAAAGAATGCGTGCTCAAAGTAATAAAAGCTATTAATTTATAGAAGTAGTTTATAGAATGAATTATAAGGTAAAATATAAATAAATTAAGAATTAATAAGAACAAAAATGTATTTAACCTTATGATTGATTATAATTAAAATACCGCCTTCGTCTCAAATTGATAATCTGTGAATAAAACGAGTGTTTCTGTTTCTTCTGCGTTTTAGTGGTGAGATCCCCGGGGAAGCCCACGACGCCTACAACACCCGAAGGTAAATGTAATTAGGAATTGAGGCCGCAAAAGGAGTTGAACGCGCTGTGTCGGTCAATTAGGCCACGTCTAAACGTTAAGTAAGTCGGATTACAAAATTATTTTCGGGAAATAAAAATATAATAGAGACTAACAATCGATACTAACCGGAGAACTTGGCAATTAACGTAATTCTAAACCAATAACCGTATTTCCTTGAACTAACAAAATTTAACTCTTTGGTTAAAGCACTAAGTCTTACTTGCGCCTTCTACCACTTAAACTTACTAACTTAATATTGTAATAATCTTGGTGTGTGGTTTTTGATTAAAACTATCAATTCGAAATTAAAATTGTAAAATTAAAATTAAAATATGGATCTTAAATCAAAATAAATTACAATCGCACACATTGATAAAATAATTATATATTTAAAATATTTGCCTCCGCGTCATATTCGGTAATGACATTTGTTCATCGACACCTATAACACCTTTATAAATTTTTAACTCTTCCTGTTTAGTCTCGTGTAAATTACGAATAGAGTGAATAACTTAATCGTTTATGTAATCAATATAAATTAATATTGTCTTCGAGCTTAACAATGTGGTCTCTTGTATCTGGTGTTTGTGTAAATGTATGATATAACTACTGTTAAAAATTGTATTGATCTCGATGATTATCGAGTGAAAAGCGTCGAGTAATTATATCAAATTCTTTGGTCATTACATATTTTAACAGTAGAGATGTTAGCACTTCTTGCACGTGATCTTTTGCAAAACATTTAACCTTATTCTGTACAATTGTTATTATTTTAAGATATTTTTCAATACGATATAGTATGTAAGGAATTTTTTTAAATCATGTCGCGTAAATTAGTTTTGAGTTTTTTTTTTTTTTTTTACACTAAAAAATATGAATAATTAAGAAATAAAAAATTTTAAGATTCTAAATTAAATAATTGCAAGTGTAAAAAAATTAATATTGTATTGTTTTTATAAAATTTCTAAAATTGCTTGTGGAATTATTATTAATTATTAGAATCATACAAGTACATCTACGTATTTATGAATAAAAAGTTTAAAAATAAATATATAAACTTATATAAATGTACAGAATGAGTGTACCGATGAATATACAGAAAAAGTTTAATAAATTTAGTTATTTAAATATATTAAACTGAAAAATCAATTCTAGGCGATTGACGTTACCGACAGAGATTTTAGCAAATAGTTTAATATATGTAATAATGTATTAGATTATAATTTATGCTCGGATATCAACTGACGGTAAATTGAAGACTTGAACAAAAATTTTCGAGCTCGAAAATTACCAATCAGAAAATAATACCAAATCTTCAATCCTTTCCTCTTGTATTGTCTATTTAATCCCAGACTTCTTCCTCAATTAGACTACAAAAAATAATTGCAATTGAATTTTAAAATAAAATATATTGTTTTACATTTGTTTTTAAAAATTAAAAAAATTTTAAATGAAATTTTTTACCTTTATAGCGGCTCTCAAAACTTTCGCGGTAGGAGTGCATTTAAATACAAATGTATATACATATTTATATGTATATACTTGTGCATAAGTATATGTCTAACATTAACACAATAAATTTTTCTATTAAGAAAATAAAATAAACATAACGTATTAAAAGTTTAAAATAATTGCACCGAACATAAATGTAAAGTATATTCTGTTGCATTTCGTGATTTATACACTATATCTTGCTATTGCACACAACAGACCACTGAACACACGCATTCTACTTCTTCTACAAAGCATGTTTGTTTGCTTTAGCTTATTCTTTTTGTTCCTTTTTTTCTTCTTTTTTTTTCTTGAGATTTTATTTTGCATTGCTGTTGTTGATGCGCTTTATAATGAGTTAGCGGATTGCAGCATCGATTTGATACATACAAGTGAAAATATTTAAAAATTTTATTTATATTTTAAACTTATTTAACAACTGCGTATTAAACCAACAGAAAAGCCAAATTAATTAGCTTTGGTAGAAAAAAGTTAATGATTTACAATTGCTAAATTCAAAATTCTAATTAAAATTTAGAATTTAACAAAAAATGTGGATAATAACTTTTAGAGTAATTTCGTGTTACTCTAGCTACACTTGTAATTTATTCACGATAAATGATTGTCTTGAGAGTCATTGGTAATATTTGCCTTATAATAAAATATATTTCATGCATGCCAAGTCATTCTAAAAAAACAAAAGCATCAATCGAATGATAATCGAGTTTTTAACCTATTGTTAAGTTCTTTCTACCAAAAGTGATTCTGCGCATAAACATTGCCGTTCCGAGCAAAGAGTTTTCAAGTTTGGGGAAATCACTCATTGTGTCGATGTATAATTTTCGTTTGCAGTTGCGCCGCTTTCTCCCCTAAAAATGGCCGACTACAGACTCGCATCGCTTGAGGGTTTGCAGCACATCTGTAGCAAGAAAATAGACTGGCCGACTGCTACTATACATATCACCGAGAATCCATTGCCGGAAGCTGTCGTCTGTTAAATGGAGAGTACGAGCCCTTTCTTTTTTTCCCTAAAGAGATAAAAAGGAAATGCCCACTTCTCCTGCATTTGTGTATAAATGAACTAGAATAAAGGTGATGTTGTCTCGAATGTAGGAAAAATCCATCAAGAGATTAGCTGGATTGCCGCAATGAGCAGCCCCGGAGGGATTCAATTGATACCTGGATAAATTGTAGTATCTGATTCGATGGATGTTTCTTATGCTATTCAAATGCATTGAAAATTTTAAATACTTTGTGAAATGATTCGCGTTTTTAAACGAATTCACATTCATAAATGATAATTTGTACATAGGTACACGACCGAGCTATGTGCTGGAAATATTCCATCTAGATTTTGGTTTCATGACAGTAAATTATTCAACTAACTTTTTTTTTCTTTGAATGAAAAAAAAGAATTGAAGGATTTGTAATCAATGCATTAATTTGTAAGCATTCTTTAATTATTATTATTATAAATTATTGTATTTATCAAAAGATTGTAATTATTCTATTGATATTTTTTCACTATGAATTCATTAATTCCATGATCTTTAATAGTTAACTTCAAAATCATCATTCGCTTCATTTTTATGTCGGCTTCATAAGCTGGCTATCATTTATACGTAAAATCTAATCAAATTCTCTATCAGAAATTGATAATTAAAAGATAATATTAATCGAGAGATATTAACAAAAGAGGTAATTAATAAATTGAGAAAAGCAATGAACGTATAGAAACCAGCAACGAATGAACAAACATCAATGTAGTTGTGTGATTATTGGAAATGAGACGCTTACATGATACCGCTTTTCATGTTCATAAAAATACATGATCGAAATACATTTATAGTAGCATCATTGTATCATCGCCGTTCGATCATCTAAAATTACATTACGAGCTTACAGACTTTCTCCAACGCCTGTTTGTGTAAAAATTTGTGTTTTCTGTTCATTATATGGTGTTTAAATATTGTTAGCTTAGAATAGTTGAATAAGACAATTTAATTAGTTTAAGAGAATTTAAAAAAATTATATTTTTCATTTGAAAAAAAGTATTTTTGTTATTTTTATGTAAATTTCTACATAAAAAAATGTTCATACAGTAATGGTGAAATGCTATGCTATAACTTTATGAAAAATGTCTGCTATCCATTGTCCTTTTGCTAAGTATATGACGTATAATATAAACAGTTATATATAACTCTAAAATATTGATGTAATATAAAATTATTCTGTTAATTGAACGTATCTCATATTCATTCACACAAGTGTACTCTGAAAAGCTATTTAACTTTCATATAAACTTCTAATATATTAACGTAGTAATATTGTTTTTACAAATTTCTCACAAACAGAAAGGAATAAACAACATTACTGTATTTAAAAATATGCATATGTCCTATTTATGTATAAACATATATTATATAATCACAATCCACGATGTTCTCGTACCTTTTATGAAAGACTATAAAGCCTTTGAAACGTATTTAATCTATCCCAAAAATGAGAACTCGAAAAAACTAATGTACAGTTTATTTTTATTAATTCAAGGTGTAAATGTATAATCGGTGTTTTCGTGTAAAGAACTTAAAATATTCTTAAAAAATAAGAAAGCTTTATGAATCTAATATTAAATTGAAATGATTAAATCCGTAGCACTTTTATTCCATCTGCTGAGATGAGTTGTGAATATACAATCATTATACATACTAGCTTTGAGTCCTAGATGTCTTTATTTAAAAACGTATTTTCATCAGAATCAAAAATCCGATTTTAAAAAGGTATTTAAACAAGCTTTTTATGATTTATTCTTTTTTCTACGGATTAAGAAAACTTGCGAACAATCTTAAATCCAATTCACAATTTCAAGTACAACGCGTATTTATTATTTAAAATTTAAGTACAACGTTCTTTGTGTTCTCCAATAATCTGAGTCAATCCTTGGGATAACGTACAATAGAACCGCTGGTTCCTGCGTTTTTAACAACGAGAAGTCGTGGATGCTTTGAATACAGTGATAAAGAAGGAGAAGTTATGCTGTGGAATTAATCAGTAGGAGCTTAACGCGAATAAAAATAATCTAAACATTGGCCTACAAATAAAAATAGAGGAATTTTGAATCAAGGAACGCCTATAAACGTAGACAAGTTTGCAGTTTAGATAATTTTAAGGACAGTGAATAGAATTTTTTCAGTCATGTGTATTTTTTTCTTTGATTAACGTAATTATATTTATACTTAAATGTTCATATACGAAATTTTACAGGAATAATAATGCAGTGAGTAAATGATGTGTATATCGCAAGTGCCGCGTATAGAAAAAAACTGATCGTTTATTTCTGACTAAAAAGGATTTATATATGTCGACAGTTAAAAATAATACACATATATATATATATATATATTTAGCCTTTTGTTATTAATAAGTATATAGCGTTGAATTTTTCAAAAATGCATATTTCATTGTTATACGTAATTTGATATTAAAATAGCTGTTTAATTGAATAAAAAAAGTGTTTTCATAATTTTAAGTATACGCTGTTAATGAATGATACAATAGGTAATAAAAATAAAATTTTATCGTTAATATGTAATGGTTACATTTATTTTAATTGAGATAAGACTATATATTACTGCATAATATTTTAGTTTACTAGTTGTGAAAAATAAAAACTATAAATTCTTATTAGTCGGAATATTTTATATGTTTTGATTGAATATTAGGAATTGATAAATTATTGTACGTTTGCATTAAAAGTTTGATCTAAGCATATATTGCATATCACATTAAATTGGTGTTTTTTTGTATCGTTTTTCTTAACATTTTCTTTAAAAATGATTGGCAATTTTTGCTCATTCTAAAATAGACGTAAATATAGTTAGAGTTAGGAACGAAAATCTAACGAAAATTCAATGAAGCGTTTGTGTTTCATCACACAGAAAATGAGAGAAGAAGAGTAATAAGTTAAATTCATAGTGAAAGGGTTCATGATTTGTCAACATAATTACACCTAAAATGTATACATCTTTATACCCACTTTTTTCTTCTCTCAAAACTGTTTACAAAATAAGAAAAGCATTTAAAATTATTTAAAGTATGTTAAATATTGTGATGGGTTTAGTTAGACAATTATTCAAACTAAAAGTATTTAAATAAACATGAAAAAATAATGAAAAAGAAACAAAAAAATAAAAACAATAAAATTTACGCGCGCGACTAGATAGTATCTTCTTACAAATATACAGCGCATTGTGATTATCACTAAATGTGTGCTCCAAGCCTCTAGCAAGTGATAAGAATATTAATATATATATATATATATATATATATATATATATAAAAGAAAACGTGCCTGCTACACGAAACAGAAAAAAATGAATATGTGCATAAAACTTAAAAGAGTCGTTGTGGAGAGTATAAAACCACTTGCTAAAAAATCACTAATATCGCCTATAGTTTCATACATGGTATTATTATCAATTTTTCATACACTTACGCAAATTTTGAATGCTCTTGCTAGATATGTGTCCCTTTTAAGAAATAACATACTCATTGCTGTTTATAAATATAAATATATTCATATACATTTAATTATCATCACACCTCCCTTGTAGTACTTAAATTCCTTTTTACACTATCCAGAATATCGACTAAAGACTGTCGTATTTTTTAATTTAAGACAATTATTTTTTAGTTGAATAATTATCGAAATAATAAGATATATTTATTAAAGTTTCATTTTTTTAAAAAAGTACAAGAGAATTAAGGATAATTATATTTAGACACATACAAATTAAATATATATTATATATACAAAGCTAAAAATCACGCAAGTATAAAATTATAAATTAATAAGGCGTTTGTAGTAATTTTATAGAATTTAAGGATTAAATGAACAAATAAAAAACAACAATTTATAAATGAAATGTTATGTATTTGTTTAGAGAGCTTGAAAGCTGGCAAGAAACTTGATCGAGAATCAATTTTATTACAAATATCATTATAGCCTCGTAAGATATTATTTGCATACAATATATATTCTAAGGCAAAGAACCACCCATAACTTTCATAAAAAAATTCTACGTCTCATAAAAATTTCTAAATATAACTTGAAACAAATTCTGTATTCTTTCTTGTAATAAAAATGTTTTGTATGTTATATTAATTCAGGTGTATATGTAAACTACAGTACTAAGATCTGCAGTTATTCGATGTACTTTATACGTGTACTTCACCTCTAAAACCATTAAAATTTTTTAATAATTGTAATTCACTAAGTAAAAATCTTATATAAGACAAAATATTATTAAAAAAATGTACTGTTATAATATTTAATCAGTTAAAGCTTGGCGTCGTATTAATCTTTGTTGGCACAAGCATCTAAAAAAGATGCAAAATTATTCATTAGCTTTTACTAAAAATACATCTGGAAATTACATGGAATTAAAAAAAAATACAATCTAATGAAACATATGTATCGATAAACAAAATACAGCCATCTATGTTTACGAAATATATTGTTTAAGGAAAAATAAGATTATTAAATGATGATACCTAAGGTTACCGTCGTAAATAATAATTTGAATAAAAAAAAATTGTACATAAAATATCGCCATTGAATTTACCACAATTATCTTATTTCAATTTATTCAAGCTCCTATTTTTTATTAATTTATCATGACTTTTTAATACATTTTTAATTTAATATCACAATTTTAATGACAAATACGGCTTTAAAAATGTTCATTAAAATTATCTTTTAAATTAATATTATACCACTGTACGTTAAAAAAAACAAGAAATTTTTAATCATTAATTTTAATATCGACAAGTTGATACCTTTTATTGAACAAAAAAAATGGCGATGAAAAATCCAATAAAACAAAAGAATAACTTTAAATAGCCAAGACATTAACATTAATGATGTGACATAAATGCATATGTTCAAGTTCTGTAGATTGATTAATTGTTCTATAAGCAAATAACAGCGAGAGAATTTGGATGCAAGCGATTTCACATTCATAGATGGAGCTTCGAATACCATAAAATAAGTGAATACATGCACACCGAAATAATTAATACATGTTGTTATTTATAATAAACAGACGTGGAAAAAGTAAATCTTGAGTATTTATTTCATTTTTTAAAATCTATCATTCTAAATTAATAATTAAAAATAACAAATGTTTTGTTCAATTTTGCTTAGCATTAATCTAAATTAAAGATATTAAAAGTATTAATTGACATTGATTAATAATTAATCGTTAGTTATAATATAATAATTATAGTATATATATAAGATTACAATATAATAATTACAGTAATAATTCTCATACGTAAATACTATTTGCAAATTATATTATTCAAACAAAAGTTACTTACATCTTTTCATTTTTAACATTTAACTTTTAATGTTTAATATTTTATAAGAATGTTTACATATTTTTTTATATTATTGTATAAAATAAATTTAACCATATTTAATGTAAAAAAAAATATTATAAGTCATAAAATGCTCATATTATAGATATACATTGCACACAAAAACTAAAAATATAGAGTTAATGAATACAGTTATAAGTATGATACATAAAAAGTTTCACTTTTAATAATTACAAATTAATATTTTATTCGACTTTTTTTTAGTATTATTATTTAACGAACTTATATTTAAAAATATTAGTTTTTATACAATAATTTTTTAAAAATTATTAAAAATTATTAAAATTGAATTAAATACATAGACTTATCTTCATTTTTTATCTTGTATTTGTGGTAATTAAATTACAAATTACTCTGGTCATTTATACTTCACTCAAAATTAATACAATATTTTAGCTTCATTTTGCTCAAAAATATATATTACTTGATTTGAGAAATTTAATACACATTATATTGTTATTCTTGCAGTAGATATTTTAAATGCGCGTTGACTTTTGGTAGATAACAAATTGTGTCAATAATTACACTGATTTTTAAACTTTTAATTATTCGAATAAATTTTTATGAAAATAATGCATTGAATTAATGATTAAACGAATGCATTGAACAGTTCACACAATTTTAAAAAGTACTTGTTATTGATAAGTTAGAGTGACATTTAAATAATAATAATTATAAATAATGAATCCGATGCATGTTGGAGAATGTTAAAAATACCCTCACCAGCTTTGATGCCTGAGTTGCTCTTAATCTTTCGGTTCGCACGTTTTTCTTCACGCTCTTTCTCAGTGGCAAGCCGACATTTGGTCCAAATGCTCGCAAAAACATCATCACCACTGGGTGGAATTCCCTTGGTAGGCCTACAAGGATGATCCTGGATCACATGATGTCTGGGAACGCATCTCAAACACGTAGTTATCAAATAAATTTTAAAAAAATACGTGCTTGCAGCTTTTTCAACCCGATGACATCTGTATATTCGCGAGAAATGATGGCGCCCGAAATTTTATCGCTACGTCATTAGTTTTTATGACTATTTTTTAGGAACGGCTATATTCGACATCGCTATAAAGTAAAATTAATAGTGTAGTAGATTTAAAGCATTCACTTTTTTAGTGAAATAAATTTGTTTTTAATTGAATTTTAGACAAATACAAACGTCTACACAAAATATACAAAATTTGTTCTTATAAGTAAACGAAAACTAAGTGTAAAAATTCAATATTCCTATCTATTTAATTATGCAGTCATTGTTTATAGGCTCATTTATTTTTTCTCTTATACAAAAAGAAAAATCATTCAACTCAAAATGAATTCATTCAAATAACAACGAACTGCTGTTAAATATAATTATGAGAATCTCTCGTTTCTACTAACCTCCATCTAAAATAGTAGCCAACGTCTATGTGTTTTGTTATTTTATGAAATTTTGAATTGTTCGTTAGTTTAATTGTAGATTTATTGCCAACATTCATTTTTACAAATTCGCGTGTAATATTAAGCTCGCACAGCACATCTACATCCATATGGCTTCTTTAGCTTCATTTACCAAAGTTGTATATGTATATTCCACTTCGTTTGTATATAGCGATACAACGTTATAACTACACTAAGCAGTGAGAGCATTATTTAATACAAATACAAAACAACTGTGATTTTCTTGTATCTAAACAACCAGTGTAATCTGTATCAGTGTATCCTATTAAAGTATTTGTACTCGTATTTACTGTAACAACGATTCCATAATAACGATTCCATAGTATAGCGCATATATATAAGAATGCCTTTCAAAGCTTTCCAGTATACATCATTAAAATTATTTAGACATTCGCTAAGAGTATTAACTATTCTTTATCCGAATTGTAAATTCTTTATCCGGTATTGTAATCTTTGCTGCAAACAAATCTAATCCTACGGCTTCTCTATAAGATGTGCATGATTTTAAATTGTCCGTTGTACGTTCATTTTTATTATTTTTTTAATATGAGTTCGGTTTTAGCAAATATACGTACAGTATTTATATTATCCATATCAAATATTTATAAAATTCAATATAGTTAGTTTATTTTATTTTCAAAATTTTGTTTCTTTAATCGCCCTCGATTTCAAAATCAACAAATCAATCGGAAGCTTCAAGTGTAACTTTAAAATGACTTTTTTAAATATGCTAAAATATTATTAACTGCTTCTAGTGACTTTGATATTATTAGTCCTTTATCAACATAAATAAACTTATTTATATTTAAATTAAAACTTTATTTTGTTTATTAATTATACATATATTAATTTGATACTGAATTGTTAAAATAAAGTTTTAGCAAAGTGTTAAAATAATTTATTTTTAAATTAAATCTTTATTTTTTTATTTAATTACATTTATATAAATGTTACAATTCTTTAAATAATAAATCAGAAGTGTATTGTAAAATAGTATATTAAATAAAAATAATGGTCCTAGGTTATATGAAATAAACAATCAGATAAATAATATTATTATGAAATTCAGTTGTAAATATTCACATATCCTCTTCAATATTATGGAAATTAAATTTATATAAAAAATTTACTAATTTTCATTTACACCGTGACGATTGTTTGAAATCATATAAACTGCTAAGAGTTTCCTTACTAAATGTTCTTTATTTTTTATTTCCAATCTCTATGGATACTCCATGTATATTTTTTCTTGAAAGTCTCTATTTAGAAAAGCGACATTGCCCTATATATTTGCAATAATTAAATTTTGTTTTCTGTTTTAATTGATTAATTTTTTTTATTCTGTACTTTCCATCATTTTGATTTTCAAAACTTTTTAAATTAATACTACCAGCTTGCAAAGCCAAAGATTCACTTTAATCGTTTCATTTTCTTTTAGTTGATTCTCTTCATTAGTTCCTAAGGCTAGTTTATAGAAAGTCTGTGCATTTTGAAATGTACATTTCCCTGTCATTATTATATCATTGTGAAAAATCTTATTGGTAGGTGGTTTAAAAGTTTATTAAATTTTTATTTTTTTTTTTGTAACAATCTCCTCGGTATTTTCTAGTTTATTACAAATAATTTCATATTTTTCAATCTGAATATTGACTGGTTATCAAGAATTATAAATTCATAAAATTGATACTATGTTGCATTAATCGCGTCATCACTCGTGTCATAATACAATGGTTATGGCTTATCCCAAATGGCTTTGGGATTATTGCAATTTATTAAACTAGGCTATAATTTTACTCCATTAATGTCGATTATATCACTGAACCTTCTGATCGGTTCTTTTTTCATTTCTTTCACTCATCTCATTTTATTTCATTATCTGTCTCCATATTAGTTCCATTAATAAAATCTGTACAATTTTTAACTGCAAGCATGAAAAGAGGAGCACCAAACTAACATATATCATAATTAGCTTCATTTAACTTAATCAATTTCGATTTTTTTTCTGCCATTTTTTTTGTAAATACGATAAGTTGATTTTTCACAAAAATAATTCCAATTGTTTTTAAGCTACACTGTATATATTATAGCACAAGCAGATCTCTGCACGTTAATCTCATAATAAAACGATTGTTGGATCTATAACCTCTTAGATTTACTCTTATAAATAAACGAAGCAGTTTTTTTATTGTAATATTTGGTTAATATAAATGGACAAATAATTTAGGCATACAAGTAGATTTTTTCAACTCAGTTATTCAGAATCGACTCACGTTACTTTATTTATTATAGAACTCATAAAAAAGTAAAAATAATTGAATATATAAAATGTAAAATGATATTAATTGTATCAAAAATAATTCACGTGCCCGTGAGTATAAAAAATAAGTTTAACGATAGTTAAACAAAAACTAGATATAAAAATTTAACAAAAAATTTATTAAATTTCAAGAAAAATTAATTTTATAATTTTTTTTTGATGACACCTAGCAACATTAATATTTCCTTTAAAAGTTATATATGGTAAAAAACTTAACTTAATTTTCGTCTTATTACTTCTTTTAATATTAAAAATTTAAGTAAAACATTTTTTAAAATGAAAGCAATTAGCAGTAAACGATAAAAAATAATTATTATCACCTTAAATTAAAGATATCATAAAACAAATCTCCATTTATCGATATTGAATACAAAGTTTTTTAATTAAGTATTGAATTATTTATTTTGTATATTTCATTATATAATATCCATAAATTAAATAAATATAATAAAAGGAATTATAAAATCACAATCAACTATTTTTAAAAAGTGAGTATTTTCTAAAATTGAATACAGCTTAGTATACACAACAGTAATTAATAAATAGTATTTATATAAATATATATTAATATAACTTAGTTTAGTTAAAATTTTTTTATAAACCTAAATAATTATTGATTGATTGATTATTAATAAAATATTACAAAATATGTAAAATTTATCCGTTGTATTTTCCAATTCCAGAAAAAATTGTTAATGTAGATGAAGAAACATATTTATTATTTGTTTAATACTGTTAATGTCTTTAAACTAAAAATCATTACTAAAATAATTTCACAATTAAATGTTAAACCTTTAATGTTTAATTAAATATTATCAAATATTTATATTCTTACTTGTGAACAATAGCTGTGTCGCGTGTATAACAATAGAATCTAATTATAAGTATGCATTATATAAAAGAAATAACATTGATATTGAAATAACGTTGCAATTGTATAATTTTTAATGAATACGCAATATGTAAAGACTAAAAAGCAATAAAATTATCATTTATACATAAAAATTTATAAGCGTACAGATTTCTAAAGAACATTTAATAATTTTATATTTTCCTTACCACGTTTATACATATTAATATACATTCTAAACATTTCCCTTCACCAGCATCCGTTTGTCAAATTGTCAATCTTATATTTTAAAAAAAAATAAGATTGATAATTTTAAGTCTTCACTACTTTCGGCCTCTAGAATATTAACGAGTTATAAAGTTGTAATTGAAATTAAATGAAATAATTTAACAATAGACGCGAGATAGAAGAGAATCATATTTAGAATATTGAGAAAGAGAAAAAAAACATGTTATACGAAGTTTAATTAATGTTATAGGTCTATTCATCAAAGTATATCTATATATATCAAAGTAACACTCATAACATACGATAATATTTTTACTTAAATAATAAGGAACTATTCTCTTCTAAAAAAAGTAAATAAGAATAAAGTAAACTGTTCAAATTTTAAATTACTTTATTTATGAGATTTGATAAATTAGATTTTAAAATATTTAATTCATATTTCAAATTGTTGCATAAATCAATACGTGTAGAATATTATAAGTACTAATTATTTAAAGAGTCTCTTTAATAACGTTTGTAGTTTTTTAGTATTTAAGTAAATTAAAATTTTTAACATACATTTTATATACATTGAAATTTTCAAATAAATAAACATACAACTATTTCTATGTATATATAACTATATAAATATGTCAACTAATTAGTTGACCAATTTTATATTTACCAATTTCCATAATAATAATAACGTACGTATTTAAAATTTGTCTTATCTAATAAGATACGTAATTCGTAATTTTTCCAATACTTAATGAGGAAAGAAGCACAGAATATTATGCAAAAATAAATTAGTAAGTAATTAGATTCGGTAGGAAGCAATTGCTATGGCGAGTCATAAAAATTTCACCCTCGGAGATAAAATTTCCTTGAGAGATAAAATGTATCGGTAAAATCTCGAGACTGCGTATATTATCTCGCCCCCATGGTGTTTGTGACCATTGGTTGTGTTGGAAAACTAGTTATCCATCCTCGACGTTGTCGTCGTCGTCTTCGCCTTGGTTTGCAATTGCGCATCACAATTTTTGCGCCAATAAAGCTCAAGGAGAGAGGAGATGGAGACTCGAAGATACGTGAACACTTCTTCGAGGAATCCAAGGGACGTCGACACAGGTTTCTCCATAATACATTTTCCTTTTTCCTCCTCACTCACTCGAAGCTTATGCGTTACACAACATTTGCGACTAGTTTTCACGATGGACTCGAGTGTATAAGCTCGACAATCTCATGAGAAAATTAAACCTCCTTTAGGAAGCGCTGAAGATTTAAGGTTATGAAAAAGCCATTTGAGATGTTAATATCGCATTATAAAATTTAAATATGTAATTACGTTGTTATTATATAAGATTAGTGTAAGGATGAAATTAAATAGGAGGACATCAGTGCGGTCATCAAAAAACTGATGAATCAAAAAACCCGGCAGTTGGTTTCTTCATTGCAATTTAATTGACTACTAATTTTATTCAATTTTATTCAATAACAGTGGTTGTTTCAAGAGTTTGTTTCTATATGAATCTAATTAAAATCTCTACATATACAATAATTTTGTTGACTAAAAAGTACAATTGGACATTCACAATATGTCTATACATCAAACACATTATATACTTATCGTACACATTATATAAAGTATACATGTATGTAAACTTTTCAATGTATTTTAACAGGTTTTAATCTTATACGATAGTTTCTTTGTAAAATTCAAAATTATATCTTTCAAATATGAAAATCAATTATATTTTATATTCATCATTCTGCGTATTTTTGACTTTGATAATAGAGTAAAGTATACAATTTAGGATTTAACTCCAACATAAATGTTTCAAATTTTTTTAAAAAACAGATCTAGCGAGGACAAATAACTACTAAGATAATTTCACTGACATATAAAAAAATGATTATTGTTTACAATTTTACCAAAGAATATCTATTTTGTTATTAATATTTAATTGTACACATATTTGAATATTTGAATTGCAATTGAATAAAAAGTTCCTTCGTAACATTCTTCCTTTTATAAATCTCAAAGAAGTAGGGATCCTGTTGAATAGCAATGCTTTATAGTTTTATCACATTTTAAAGTTGTTTCTTTCATATGATTTCTTATAACATATTAAAGTTTTAAAAAAATTGAAAAGGTATTAAATTTACATGTGTATTTTTCTTGAATAATATAATAAAATTTAATTAAGATTACCACACGTATTTAATAGTTTTTAATAATTTTACGCTTCATCTGATACTACCCCTCGAGGTAAATGTAGGTGAGGCAAAAAGCGTTAAGCGCAAATTAAAAGGCGCAAAAATATCAACTAATCAGGGCGATCCCATCCGTTGCAAGTTAAAAGTGAAAAGTTCTTTTTGATTGCAGTTAATGTAATAAGAGGATAAGAATATTTGGATTACATCCGCAATCTTTATCTAATAATAATATCAAAACGTGTATAGGACTTGTATTAGAGAGAAACACGATTAAAAAAATTGTAGCCATACTTCTTTAATACTTAGTTCTTAAAAAATTATTCATCGTATTAATATAGAAACATCTTCTATTGCTTTCGAATACGAAAAAGAAATTTAATTTTAATTAATTTATGGAATACTTCTAATTGTTACATGTTAATTACAGCGTAAAGTTAATTTAATTATTGTTTATCGTTTAGAAAAAGTCAAATGCTTCTTGTAGATTTAACATTTATGAACCTACCTTTTTAAACAGGCCGTAATCAGTGTTATTCCTTCGTCAATTATTACAGGAAATAATTAATCAAAGTTCTTGCCACCTAAGATGGTCATACATCGCCGCTGATAATCTTTATGAACTATGCACATTATCTGTATTACTTAATTATTATTACTCAAATAAATCAATTTTTTTTATATTGTTTGAAAAATGTAAAATCATTTAATTTATTTAGGATGTGATGGAAAAATTATAAAAATTTTCAAAGATTTTAATAATATTAATGCGAACAAGTTTTGAAATAATTTTATTCACATTGCTAAATTTAAATACATCATGAGTATTTATATTCAATAAGCAATGAAATTTTTATAATATTAAAATATTAATAAACAATTTTAATCTAAAATAACTGAAAACTATCTGTTTTTAAATAAAAATAAATAGTTTAATAAGCACATCCCTAGATCTAAAGGTTGAAGCAGGAAATAATTCTACATTTTATTCTTATTTTTAATTATTATTATTATAATGAAATTCTATAATGGTTTAATATATCTAATAAAATAAATATTTCTATTATGTGTAATAATATGAATCGATGCGCTTTCGAGAGTAATATCATAATAAATAATTTGCACAAAAAAAAAATCAATTGATTTAATTAAAAGAAAAGAAGCACACAGGTAGAAGAAGATAAATCAAAATCTTATTAAAAATAATTAGTTGATTAATATAACAAAAATAAACCACTAATTATTTTTAAATCTACAAATCAATTAATCAATAACAATAGACAGTAATCAAGTTTTCCCTCAAGTGATTCTTTATGGAATTATTGACCCGCAACTCTTTTGATTCCGCGTAGGATTGCGTCAAGAATAATGTCCTACTTCACAACTCTTCGTAGACCCCGAACACTAATTTTCGTTGCTCGGCTAGAAAAAGGGTAAAAAAATGCATAGAGCGAGAGTCTATTCGCAAAAGACAAAGAGAAGCACGAGCAATCGTGTGTCTCCGAAATATCGGGATTTGACTCTTTTTCAGTTCAATTCTTCAAAAATCATTTGTTTTTTTATTATTTTCTACTCACCGACGATTGGCACAACCACTTGCATTTAAAGAAGGAAAATTCAACGAGTCTCAATGCAACAGATGCAAGTCATGCTTTCAAAACATTATCTCATTAACAAGACGCTTTTGTTGATATGATTTAATTTGTCCCCCTTTGACTATTAATTTATATTATGTATTATTTATATTATGGAGTTTATATTATGTAAGAATAATTATTACGATATTATATTTAATTAACTTTTTAAATTTATGTGACGTAGTTAATTAATTTGATTTAATACTGTTTATGACTCATATCGATTTAATTTAATCAATTTTTAAAGTATAGGCTACTTTTATTAATTCAACCAACTACAATTTTACAGCCCACAGCTGAGAATAAAAATTTATGTATGTTTTGATGTAAATGATATTTTGTATTAACATCATTTTCAAAACTATTACAGAAATAAAATTTTTTCTATTTATTCACATATATTTATTTTAAGTAATGAAAATAATGCAAGTCGAGTAATTAATACGGTATATTATTTTCACGATTTTACGATTACTAATCAATATTTTTTAAGTACTACAATATACCTATTTTATTAGTTCAAATATATATTATCATTTATAAAAAGTCTATAAAATTTAATTAAAAATGTATGTATTAATGTTAAAGTAAAATAAAGAATATTGTGTTTCAATTAAATTTAAATATCTATAATTTCAGAAAGATGTATACTCTAATTATACATGAATACATGGCTAGAAAAAGAGGAAAGTATAGATTTGTCTATAAAAAACTTCACAACATTCAATACTGTTACTTAAATATATTTTCAATATATTTTATTAAATTTTATGCATTTCCATTATCTATTATCAAATCCGATACATATACATATATATATATACATACATGTCTAACTAGTATTAAGAAATGATTTGAGCAATCATTGTGTATTACCTAATTTTAATCACTATCATTATATTGCACTAAAATTATTATCATAAAAATTAATAAAGGAGAAATTGAGTGATGTTCAATATCACAAGTGTTAATATTATAAGTGCTGAATATTTCTCTTCGTAAATAATTTAGCGCAATAAGCTGAGTAAAAAGATTTCAAAACTATTTAAAGAGATTATATAAATTAAAATTAATGATTTATTAATAATAATACTAAAAGGACAACTAAATAAATTTAATAAATAATTATATAAATAATTTTTTTATCAATTGATTATTTATTAAAATAATAAGTTCTTTACTTGCGCAAATTAATACTGAATTCTTATATTTTTAGATTCAGTTAGATATCTATATTTTCTTAGAAATTTTAATAATCAAAAATTTATTGAAATGGTAATACTGTTTGTTCAAACAGAAATAATAATTAAGCAATAAGGTGTTATAATAATTTCTGAAAATCATGAATGTATCGATAAAATAATCTATAACTAGTTAATATTTTCACATATATGTTTGAAAATATTATTGCATTTATAAAATTAAATTTTCATAAAATAATTTATATTCATATTTAATGAATATAAAAGATTTTTTGATTATATATTTTTTTCAAATTATAGTCACAGATTAAACAGTACTCAATTTTAAGTAGTAATTTGATGTGGTTGCGAAATGTGGAATCACCGACAAATGACTGTATTTTCATTAAAATTTGAATATTCAATGTTTTGTTTATGTAAGAGTAATGATGTAAATATTTATCCATATGTTTAAAAAAAAAAAGCAATGAATAAAATTGTAAAATGTAGATTTGTGTATTATAAAATGTAGGTATACTACATATTAGATACACCGTGGAGTACTTGAAACATAAATAATTCATACGTCTCATTTTTCTAAATGACTGTAACATTTCATCATTATTGATTGGCATTTCAAAACTTCGATGTGTATTATAGTGCAGTTAAAGTTGAATTATTGTTATTAAAAAAAATGATCATAATTAGAATGTTAAAGGTTTCAATACTTATATCTTATTAAAAAAGTCTTCCAATTACAATATATCAATTGAAACCCGTTTTGCGTTTAAAGGTTTACAGTTGCCGGACTATATTGCGTAAAATAAAGAAAACCTTCATTAAAAAACAAATGAAATTTAACAAAATATAAATATTAAACATTTCTTTGTTTTCTAAGATCTACAATAAATATGCTAAAAAAGTGTCTGACTTAGGAGCTGATGACCTCGCCCTCGGAATCAAAACGTAACACTTGGGGCTCGTCGACACGAATTACAGTGCACCTCGGGTGAGTTCACGGAACGGCCGCCCGTAACCCGTAACCCGTAACCCGTAACCCGTAACCCGTGACCACCAAGAAAGCACTTGGCCAAATAACGGAAGATGCACTCGTCGGTGGCTAATGCACCTCTGCACGGGAGTGAGGGACAAGCGCCGGGAGCGCCGCCTCGCGGTCCCGAGCCCAACCACGACTCGCGTCGGCGCGCGCACAGCCTCGGGCCCCGTATTCTTCGCTCGAACGGCGCAGGAGTGAGTTCGGTTCTACCGTGCCGATACACCGAGGTTTCAGGTTCCGTCCTAGAGACCGACGCCAGTCAGCGTCCTGATCCTCCTCCGCGCGAGGAACGCCGCGAGTGCCGAGAAACACAGCCCCCGTCCTCGTCCCCGTTGTCATCCTCCTCCAGGCAGACGAGCGGAAGTCCTGGAGGTAAACAAAAGGAGTCAGCGGAGCACGACGGTCCTTTTTGCCATCTTCGACATAAACAAAAACGCCAAAGGTGGAAGCTCGATGGCGTTGCTCCGGAATGGGCACGTAGAGAAGAGCTAAGCCGGTTTTCGAGAGTGCGCGAGTGTGTGTTGATCTCGACCTGTTGATAAATCTTCGGGATAATCCGGAAGGCGGAGGGGGCACGGTGGTTTTGTTTTGTGTGGATATGCGTTGCAAGGAGCGTCGGCTGCAAGGAGCGGCGCCGAGGTCCTGAGATCCTGAGAGTCCCTGCTGCGAGAGTCCGAAGCCGCGCCGACGCAATGCGAGCCCCGGGGATCGTTGGCTACCTGTTGCCGGTGCTGCTGGTGCTGTTCCCGGTCGCACAATTGGCCCTCGCCGACGTCATCGAAGAACGAGGTACGAACCTGTTTCCCGGGGTTGTCCTTATTTACGCTCTGCTCTGATTTCAAGGATGCGCCCGCAACCGATATCGATCTCTGTACCTGTCACTCAATTAAATCGATCCTCTCGAACTCGCATACCTGCCCGCACTGACACTAACTATTTGCCGGATAATCCAACATTTTCCCGGCACTTTCCTTTTTTCCTTCACCCTCGGATCCGAATATTTTTTAATTCCAAAAAATTCTTCCTTTGACATTCATCCCATTTCACCTGCTGGCTGCGTTACTTTTCCAGGGAATAGGCACCAATGTGTTTGACGTTGATGTGCGATTCTTCCAACTCCAATCCTTCAGAGAAAAGTAAACTTTGCTGGAAAATGTTCTGACATTTTAATATTTTCACGCGATTACTTGATTTATCTTGTAAACAGTGACATGTTTTGTTTTCGTAAATACTAGGTTACGGTGGAGGGGGTTGATAATTATTCCCATTATTTGTTTACACTATTTTTTAAAAAAAAAATTTGCACATGTTTACTGAGCGAGTATTAAATTTATGTAATGACTATTCTAATGGCATTTATATAAGACAATATATACGTATTCCATTCAACTCAACCGTTTAAATACTCTTATTAATCGCTTCTACGTGACATAATTTTTTGTTTGCCATATAATATAAACATTCAGAAATGATATAATTATACCACATTGGATTAAAATAATTGTTATAAATGTAATAATAACATTTAATGTAAGAATACCGTTGCATAATCATATGGTGAAAGTCCTGCACGCTAAATACATTTCCGTTGATAAACTCAAGAAGATGTATTGACTTATTTCAGCCACAAAAATACAGCTTGTAATAATTAAATTTGGTATTTATACATTCGGCGTACATGTATACATTCTATTGATCTCAAAATAAGTACAAACGCACCAATGTCTGTTCGAATCTAATGAGTCATGACTGAACTTCTTTATAAATTTAACGTAAAATAAGATACCAAAATTAACAGATACCTAATATTACAAAATCTAGTAGTTCGATATGAGAAGAGCAGGAAAATGCTTGAATATAATATACTATTTAATATTTCTAAGAAAATTTCGTGTACATTTATACGATACGTCATAAGTACACAACCTGTATACAACACTAGTCTTTATTTTGCTCGTAGCCAGCGATAAAGTGAATCGCAATTTTAATGATAAGAAACTTGAGTCTATATCTCATTATCAGCATTTATAAGCTGATAAGAGATACAATAATATGGGTAAAATAAGAGTTATGTTCCAATCTATATTTGATAAAATCAGTAAAAATATATCGATCGTATATTGATTTTAATTTTACAAATGAAAATTCATTTTACATTCAATTAAAAATAAAGTATTCACTTCCTCTTTATTGCATTAATGATTAGCATTAGAATAAAAGAATATTTGAAATTTTGATGTAAGACAGACATCAATTTAAAACTCAAGGGATGAACTTATTGATAGTTCTATGTATTATTTAAAAAATCAGGTCTTTTTGAATATTATTTGATATTTTAAAATAAAATCTAAATATTTTCTGTGATGAATTTAAATAAATTTTAAATACAAGAATACGAATGAATATGTTCATTATTGATGTATTTGAAATTATTGATCAACCAATTTAATCTAAACTATTTAGATTCTATTTTATCATCATGATTGAAAATAAAATAATCAGTTAATGGAATTAATTATTTTGAATTAATAACGAATTATTAAAAATAATTAAAATTCAATATTTTATTACGTACGTTCTTTGAAGTTGAAAATTGTATTTTTAAAGATAAGAGTTTTAATAAAAATTTTAATGTTGCTTATAAATATCATATCAATTCATTTAGTACACATAAAAAAAGAAATACAAATTGTCACCTTGAAATAATATTAATTAATTTCATAATCATAATATCTAGATAAAACTATACATTTTTTATCTCAACAATTTACTTTATTAAACGAATATTTACTTGTAAGAAACGTATATTTATTATTATAAACTTTTTTTATAAATTTCCATTTGTCTACATTTAGTAGGCATAAAAGTATACAACGTTTCACGTAACTGCTGGTAACAATTTAAATACGGCATAAAGTTTTTTAAATGTTTTTATTTATTGTCGATAAACGTAAATAATACGATAAGACACATTTGACAAATAGTTTGTTTCATAAGTGATGACATAATGAGGGTACCATTGAATCAGAAAAAAATTTGAAATATTTAGCAAAAAGCAAAGAGTCGATCATTTAAAAATAACAAATGCACAATTCTTTATTGACTGGCGTAAGAGTTTTTAGCATTGAAGAGTAATCTGCTTCCGTTGATACGTGATTCCTGTTGACGATATTCCACTTGTAGAAAATAAATCACAAGGCTACATCAGAGCTACTTCAATTTACTCGAAAAATGAATAAACCACTGCTGCAACCCGACGTCCCCAGTTAACCAAACACAAAATAAACCAAGTGTCTTTGCTGGTGATTCGCCTCAAGTTGAGCACATCTTCCGCGAGCAATTGGCTCGCGGTCTCGCAACCGACGTCAGGACTCCGCCTCGTCCTCCTCTCGAGTCTAGACTCGGATCCGCGATCTGTTTATTTTCGCCGACTCGATGCGCACGCGCGGGTTAAATATATCTTGTTAAACGGTTAATTAGGCCTTTAATAAGATCGACTGGGCGACTGAGCGCGGAATTCAGGCCAATGCTGAACTAAGTGGGAAATGCACAATGTACCGGGAAAAGGGGGAGCCGCCGAGTTTTCATTTTATGAGGATGTCCGTAAGCGATCGCCTCCGAGTCTCCGTGGATCCCCAAGGGTTGCGCACTTTTTCTCTGGTACCGCCGATCTCCTGCTCTCACTTTGGTTGTGGCACGTTTCTGGTGCTGCTGACCCCTCGCCATTGACTTGGATCGCCGTTTCATCGTAATTATGCCCCATCACGCGTCGTCCAATTATCAATATAATAACCAATATCCATGTGTTTTATGGATTTTTTATTGTTATTCAGAGTGGTATACTTTATTTTCTCCCTTCCACGTCGAGGACGCTTGTACATTTTTACGCAATCACTAGAGCAATCGACCTTAGCAGCTAGCATTAGTCGGATATTATCCAACTGCTACTATCGCTTATCATTGATAAGCGATAGTTGATCGGAGCGTTGTGACATTTTTTACCCCTTGGCGCTCCAAGTTGAACCTGTTAGTTTTTAGCTGTCTCTCGGATACTCGGCTCATGAATTTGAGATCACTCGGGCACGATTGCATTTGATCGATCAAACATTATATCCCGTTACAAGCGTATCAAATTTAATTCCTCGATATTTACACAAAGTTACTTAGGCATGTTTTCAATCAGTCACTCCTCAGCCTCGTTCCCCAACTTACAAAAAAGAAAGCAATATGCTACTCGCGAGTAGTTGGCAAAAACTTTCACCGACTCGGTATCATCTACGCTGTTCAAACACGCCCGGACCCTCCTCGCAAAAAATCCGCGCACAAAAGCTTTCTCATGGGTGAAGGAACACCCAACCCACTCTGCAAACAAGAAAACGGCGACGTCTCCGTGGCACACCACTGTAGATACATATAAAGTTTAATTATGCATCTGTAGAGCGTCGCCGAGACGTCGTAGTGAAGGAACGTCAAAAGTTTGGAGAAAAAACAAAAAGACTTGTTGCGTCGTAGTTCTTCAGTTCAGGGAACCCTTTGCATTGCGCCATGTGTGCCTTTCGTGAAAGTACAGAGGACAATTTAGAATAATGAAGGATGGTTTTTTTTTTTTTATTTATTATTTGAAGAAAAAAAGTTTGGGTGAAAAGTAATTGTTAAAGTAATTATCAGAGCTTATATGGAAGTAGATTTTATTCGTCAATATACTAATACCTTTAAATTTCAGAGAATTGTGAGGTAATACGTAACATCTCATTTGTGCAATACAATATAATATTGTATAGAAGATAAATGCACAAGATAACGCATTTCATAATGAGGGAAAAGTTATTGTAGACAAATTTCCTAATTATCGTGAACGTAACGAAAAAACCAGCAATTAAAATTGTAACAAGTTGACATGTAATTAAAGCTTATTACCAAGAAATTTTGTAAAAAATAATTTTTCTCAAGATAAAAAATTTGCTGCTATTGACAGTACAACACTATATACTGTCAATGTAAAATAGCCATAAAAAATAATCTCGTTTTTCCGAAATTTCCCAGAGCATGTGTCAGAACTACAATTCACAAGGATTTTCGAGCTTTCTTTGGCAGTGGAATGGCAAATTGGAGTGACTGACTGAGCAACCGACGCGCTTGCGCTGGCAAACTGAGAATCTGCTGGAAAATCGGTGGAAGAGTACGGAAACTGGTGGTTTTGCGTATGAATAATACGTCTCTGTCTCGCTCGTTGCGTCCCTCCTTCCCCCCTCGAGGCAAGTGTACCTCTGCCAGAGTCGTTTCCGAGGAAAAGGCGCATGGGCATGTGGAGGTGCGGTAGCCATAGCCACCCAAGCATGAAGCCTAAGACCGAATCGAAGTCCATAACCTCGGGGAATATAAAGGAACGACGCGCCTTCGCCGCCGATCGAGGCTTTCTTGGCGCAAAACCTGGGGAGGCCACCGACAACTACTCCACTCCCCTCCAACGGATAATTGTATTCCGGATTTTTTTAAATTGCCACTCGAGACTTCTTGTTTGGCCATTATTCCGGCAGTTTACAACAAACACTAGCCTTTTTTTCTGCGAGTCCGGTACGTGTCTGTTGTTTGCCGCATTCATTACAACTTACCTCCAAGCATGCTAATGACATCTCGGGACGCTTTTAATATTTCGCCGATGTCAGGACTTTCTAGATATTGCGCGGGAACATTTTAAATATAAATTGAACGATTTAACTAAGCAGTCACGTGGAGAAATATGCCATTTTTTAGCATTGATGGGGGATATTTTCAGCGTTCCTCAGAGGCCTAAACGCTAGATTGGATAACGCAGCGCTCGCTATTAAGATTTATATTTTATTTATTTTATGTGAATATGTCTCTAATAGAAATTGTAATTTATGTTTTCACAAAACCCTATTCATTTCCATTTATGCTCATTGAGCTCCTAGATTACACTGCGGGCACTTAAAATTTATTGGTTCCTATTAAAACTCAATAAAGATCTATATAAACGAACACGACTCGAAGTCGCTGATAATTTTTTGGTAAAAAGAATTTTATGCCATTTTAAAATTTATTGAATCGTATTACAAACTCCAACTAGAAGACTATACGTGGTGAGACGATTGTTTAATGAACCAACGCTTAATTTTTTTTTTTTTTTTATGTTAGCTTAGCCATAAAGCAATCAAATGAAATTTTGAATTGATGTCGCTTCAATTATAAAAATTGAAATACAAAAAGCGAACAACTACTGAAAAAAATTGCGAGTACGCTCGACCTTTAAATGCTCACAGTGCCCAAGCACAAAAATTAAAAAAAGGATTCTGTGGAACCCGATTTCAAGAGTAAGGGCTCCCGCAATCTTGTCGAGCAATCGCCGGGGGGAGGGGAAGGGGGATCGAGATTAACATGTAAAGAACGCAAGTTGGCAGAAGGTGAGCGTATCGCTCGACCCCGATCCTCGTGCACGCCGATGGCGATAGCTCAATTGCCGTCGACAGTCTTCTTTAACGCCGTGATAAGTCACGAGAGTGATAGCGAGCAGGAGACTTCTTCCTTCGTGACTCCGCTCGTGACATACTCCCTCCCCCGTACCCTCCATTTTTCTCTTTTTCGAAGCTTTTTTAACACTGCTCTTTTGTGGAAATGCACGAATCTTATCTTATAATAATATCCTTTTGAGCCCCACGTATTAAAAGTTTTTGAAATCTTCGTTTTTAATTAGTTTTTAAATGCAGCCCCCTTCTAGGTGAAAGTGATATATATATATATATATATTGCTATATTGCGAAAACAGTATTTTAATACCGAGGAAATCTTAATCGAGATATCTATAAGAATGATTGATCATTTAACAAAGAAGTTCTTTCGATGGTCAATCAAAATCAATCGTTCAATTGTCCCCTTTCATTATTCGTGTTAAAAATTTCATACACGATACCCAGTTTTGAATTCTCATAACAGCAGCAGGTAGTTAACAATAATTTAATTTGTTCTTCCATTGTTATCGATATGAAACAAAGAAAAAAACACGACGCTGGCTTTATTGAATCTTGGCGGTGAATTCTGGCCGCGAAGCAATTAGATTTTTCAAAAACATTCACCCACGATCAAGGCAACAACGCATTACTCACCCAAATTAACCATCATCAGCGAAAATAGTCA
Organism: Eupristina koningsbergeri; assembly: GCA_018907245.1. NCBI lineage: Eukaryota > Metazoa > Arthropoda > Insecta > Hymenoptera > Agaonidae > Eupristina > Eupristina koningsbergeri. The sequence goes on from JACCHV010000041.1 coordinate 969,313, forward strand.
CAGGAGCCGAAAGAAGAAACGCGCCCCCGGCAATAAAACGAGATCACGATCCGGGTACAGCCGATGTGCGTACAATCCCGAGCGAACGCAACTGACTCGCTTCAAACGCGCGCGAGTGGCTATTGATGGGGAGGGTCCGACAACAAGAATTAAAATCATCTTGCCGCGAAGTGAACCGACGTTCTCTTCGGTAAGAGCCAAAGCGAATAGGAGGCGACACGATGCCCCGGCGCGTGGCCCACGCCTTCGTCGAGACGACCTTGGACATCGGTGGTGCATCGGCCAGCGAATTTTAGGAGAGCGGGCATCTCCAATTAAGGCTACTCGGCATTTTCATTTGCTGATCTCAGGTTTTTTCATTTACAAACAGTCACATCTTCTATCCGATTAATCGAAAACCGTTTGCAGAAATAGGTGGTGCTGAAATTGTGCTTGGCGAATGTGCTGAATCAATGGCTGTTCCTTGAGAATAAGGCTAGGCGTATCATTTTATACATATTACAGAAAAGAATTGGACGACTATATTAATGCATTGGCCTAACAATTTAAGTCACTCTAAAAATTACGCCGACTATTCATTATTTCGAACTAGAGCGTGAATTCATTAAAATTCTCTGATGAAACGATGACTTCACAGTTTCTCTTTTTGAGATCAACTTTCACACTCCTTCGTATTGAATAATATCAAGGGTTGCTGCAAACACGATTCCTAAAAACCAGCAGTTTTTAAAATTAAAAAATTCAAAGTAATTCTTCAAATTGTAACAATAAAATTTCTGGCACTGGCTATAAAGGAATATTGACGATCAAACTCAATGATGAATGTAAAAACTATTACACAATAATGAATAAAGTTCTTTTCTACAGATAAATTAAGTTCACAATTTGAGAATACTGACAATAACTTTGAGTTGCAGTCTTTAAAATTAAATTTTTACTTAAAGCTTATTTAAAACTTAAAGGTCAAAGTAAAACAACGTGCAGTGCAGCCTACGATTAGCCGGTGTCTAATCGTCACGTCAATGGCACAACTGCATTATATATAGGCACGTTTGATTTCAAGGAGATTCACGACGTGTATGCGTCATCATTTACGGGAGCAGTTGTTATCAGGATTAGTTCAAGTGATGGTGACCCGCAACAACCTTTTTTCTCAGTCTATGCCATTTATTGGATGATCGACTGGTTGTGTGAAAACTCATATCGTGGGAACGTGACGCCTTGTTTCAACTTGGTGGATGCGGCACTTGACCGATGTCCAGTTGCGCTTTACATATTGATGATTGATCCGCTTGATTAATAAGAAGCTTGCGGTTTGAAAAATGGGAATGACTCAATGGTGTTCGGAGAAACTTGCCAAGCTTTGCGTACGGCCATTGGATCGTAGGGAATAAATTAGGGCCGCGTATTACAGGGAATTTGATAAACATTAATTGCGTTTTTATTTGCGAAGGGTAATTGCACAATCGATTCATTACCCGCATGTTTTGTACTCTAAATTGCCAAGCGACCTAAAGAGTTGGATATAAAAAAAATGTATATTTAAATTTGGTGATATTTTTTTAGTGGATAGACCTAGAAGATACTCGCAATTTATTGCGTACGTGCAAAATACGCAAGCCATCGTTATTTAAAGCAAATTCCATGCCAATTAAAAATTCGTAAGCGCGTTTAAAAAAAGAAACAAGCGCAAAATTGAATGAAACAATAGGGACGCTGAAGAAACCGAAAAAGATGTCCGGGCGGGGGACGAGGTAGCGGGGAAGATTTAATAAAGTTGAAATGTCTGGGCGTCGCGGACAACAAAGGCGCTAGAAAGTACGTGTACGTCGTGTTTATGGTGTAAGAAAGTCCCCCCCGGCTGAGAGAGTAAGTGCGACAAGTGGCCTCCGACTTTAGGCTCGCGCTCGATATGAGACAAATTACAAGGGTCGGAGTGCCGCAGCTGCCCTCGCTGGACCATCAACCATCATCTCCGCTCTCCGGGGACACGAGCGAGGCTCGCGATCATCTCGTGCAGAGCCGCGCCCGCAGGCCTGATTGTTTAATGCCCTAATGAAATGATACGAGGAGCACCGAATCCGAGACTCGTGGCCCCGATCTCGACCTCTCCACCGCCGTCGACGACGACGACGACCACGACGACGACGACGACGACGACCACGACGACGGCGGCGTTTGTGCTTCTGGTCCACTGGTGGATTAGCGATGCATTGCTTGCATTCCCGTTTCGCTCGTACGACTGTTGACGCTGTTTTTTATTCCAGGGTTTTCGTCTGTGTCGACACTCGACGTACAAGCTTTATGAATTGTATAATGCCATTGTAGCCGGACTCGCAAAGGATAAATTGCAATGCTTTATTTTATTCTCTGGTGGTTGCTGTGAGGTTCTTTGAAAACAATGATTGTTGTAATGATTAAAAACTAATTTAATTTAACTAAATATGGCGGCATTGAATTCATATGAAATCTCGGATTCCAGATTACTTGGACTAATGAATCAGCCAGCGGAAGTCTTGGTGTACGTTGCTATCATTTGAAGAATAAAAGAGATTTATTTGAAGAAAAAATAATTTGATTTTTAAATGTAGTTTATTCCACTTTCTTTTTGTGCGCGCTCTTGCGAAATTGTTATCAAGTCGTAAATCCAAAGTTTTAAGTGTCTTTAAAAAATATAGTACACGATAACAATGTTATTACCAATTTTTTACCTTAAGAATATAAATTATCTTTAAAATGCTAAATATTTTAAAAAGATATATTATCTCTAAGGCATATGATATAATAAATTAATTAGTGCCATTAACGCACATGGATTTCAAATTCCACCTCTTTCCCCGAGATATCTAAATGCAATAATCGATAAAAATATATGGGCGCAATTAAAATTATTGCTCTAGCTGAAGGTATTTGGTCAGTCGGAGATTACAGCTAATTAAAATTAATGCTAAGAACGCTCATGAGATACATTACTCATATAAATAAACCGAAATTAACCAATCGGTTAAGCGGCATTCGCATTTCATTAATCTCCGTGGACGATCTTTTTTCTTTATTTCTCTCTTCGGTTGTCGCGCACGCATGCTCCTTTCATTTGCATATTTGCATGCACGGACGACCGGTTGGACGAGGGCGGGAGGGACAAGGGTTGTGCTGTGAGACATTCTTTTCCTGGCGAGGACGCCGGTGGTGGAAGGTCGTGGATTTCAAGACGCGCGCGAGCCGAGATTTATATTGTCCTACGCAAGTGGACATGGAGAATGCGGTTTTTTTCGAGGAGTTCGGTAGCATCATTGCTGGAATTCCGAAATGGATTATGAACTCGGAGGATTATTCAAGGGTTCGTGTTGCACGAGCGTAAATGCCTGCCGAGCTCTTTTTCTTATGGGGCACTTCCTCGATGGCATTTTGATTGCAAACATCTGGATGAACAGCGTAAACTCATCAGCGTATCATTAATGATGTTGCAATTGCGGCCTAATACAACGGGTAGTTTTTGCGAGGGGAAATAAAGTGAAATTCGTTCGATGCGCCTCGTTTTTGAAAAGAGAAACTTGCAGTGCTCTGGTTTGGATAAAAGTTGTTTGTGGATTTTTCATTGTTGCGAGAGCTGAGCTTTTGAAACAAGTACTCACATTAGGGAGAGAAAAGAGTAAGCGGCGTCAAAGAGCGTCGTAAATTACAAAAATTGTGATTAAAGTGGCACCATCCCATGGCATTGTTTAGTATCGGCAAAGTATAATACTCGCTTTGTCAAGTTAAATAGAAAAACGCAGTTACGAAAGTCACACCTGGCTTTCGTAAGGTTGTCGTTGGAGTTTCAAAATTTCCAGAGGTAAAGAAATACGCACTCGAATATTTCGCACGGTGCAGTCAGAACATGAACGTCGAAATCTGAAAATCGGGACGACCGAAATTCCTGAGGCAGGTTCGGGGAGTCGGTGGTGAATCGCCAAGACCGAGCGCGAGAAAGAGAGAGAGAGAGAGAGAGAGCGAGAGAGACGTAGGAGGGACGTAATGTAAACTTGGCAACGTGGCAGCGGCGAGTCCTGGAGCGGACTCCAGTTCTTGGGTCCTCCGGCGGGGGAAGAAAGCGAAGAGGGAGGCACCCCGTAGCGAAGGTTCAACGGGGGTGGCTCTGCTCGTCCGAGTATTCATTCATCCATTCATTCATTCCCCTGTGCAACCTGGTGCGACCCGCCCGAAGAAAGGAGAGGAAGGGGGCTCATTTCACGAAAGCTGCCCTCTCCTGGTCCTGCGCCGCTCCCAAGAATGCAATTCCGTTTTTCCGTTCAACAAGAGATCAACTTTGTGCACCAGTTGATGTCATACCGAGACCAGGAGTCGCCTTCGACGAATCAACTTTTGCTTGCTTTTTGCTTTTTGCTTCGGGTAATAAACATCAAAATTCGGCTGGTCTTATGATGCGGCACATTGTAAGCACTTCTGGCGGCTCGGCTACTTATTTAATTTGACCTTTTTATTCGGAATGCGGTATTTTCTTGCTTAATATCACTGGGTTAACCATTGTCCTAGAATTTTCTAGGTAAAACACTCGTTTGTATTACTATTAAAAGCGACTCTACGCTTTAAAAGATCTATAAGACTTCTCTACGAAATTTTACATTTAAATCCCTTGAGCAACTAAACAATGACTCGTTCAAAATATTGCTATGTCGAAACAAGTTTTTATTGCGATTGAATGCTACTTTAATATATATATTTTATTATAAAAAAAAAGGAAAATAATGTACAGTTGTGCATCGGTGACCGTGCATAATTATTTCATAAAACATTGGTTTAAAATTAATCTGTTTTTGAACCACTAGCTTACAATTACGTTAAAATGTTGTTTTTTACTTAATCTCATCTTTTGCTAAATTTACAAGAAAAATTTACGACATTAAAATTTAAAAAATTTTAAAAACTAAAAATGTAAAAGTAAAAGTTATTAAAAGGAATTTCTAATTAAGTGTGTATTTCTTGTAAACAAATTACAATTTGCATAAAATTGGCATTACGCTACAATTAGTAATTTACCGGGAAATTGCTTACAGTGGCTACACGAGTTTCGAGTTCATTCGACTTTTATATTAGTCTGATTATTAAATGTCCGATCGTTTTAAAATCGATTACAAACTTGATCAGCTAAATATTACAAGGCATTATTATTATTACATGTATTATTATTATTATTATTATTATTATTATAAATAATTGTATTACTTTTGAATATAATTACGAACTCTCTATTAAAGTCATTGGCTAGTTACCAATTTTTTAATCAATCTTATATTTAAGGTCATTCAATTAGATCACATTTTTAATATTGCTAATAATTCAATAATTATTTATGTATATTATATGTAGCAGATATTTTTATGCAAATAATTGCATTCTCTTTGCAAAATTATATATACTCCTGCAGGATTTTATAATGTGATGTTTCTTACGCTGATGAAGGTCAGTTGCATTTTAAACATATAAAAGAAAACAATCTCTCCTTGTTTCCTGTCTTTGCAGTTTCTTGTTTACCAAGCCACCTGCAATGACTCCATTTTTTTTTATGCCAACGTCTTCAACACTCGAAATATTTTATTTGCCAGTTCGTAACTGGATCGAGTCTTTTCAAAGATTTTAATCCTACTTCCGTTGATGGAAACCAGTTTATGTTTCTCTTTTTATTGAATTTGATGATGCGTAAGTATTGTCTAAATTATGCAAAAATCGGTGAATATGGACCGGAAACCAGACCATTGGGCTTGTGTCAAAATAAATAACCAATGGTTACAAAAAACAGCAAATTTCCTTAAAAACGTCAATTTCACTGTTGTGATTTACGAATAAAATTTTTTAAACAGGTGGATTATAAATTAAATTTTTTTTACAAAATTAAATACAAAAAATAATTTTTATTAAAAACTTTCAGAACATGCGTCAATCGTGTGGCTTATTTTAAGAATATTATATCTTCATGATGTTTTTGTCTCACTTCGTGGCACAATTATGTGCAACCGGATATTTTTTATACCGTAAGATTAAAGTAAGGCCTACGGCAAAAACCTCAGTCAAAAAATTTGCAATGAACCTCGAAGCTTCATAAAATCTTGTTTACTTATTTTTCAATCGCATTGGATATAGAAACTAAGAAAAAGATAAAGATGAAATATGAGAATAAAAAATTGCGACGAGAAGAGGATCCAAAAAAATAAAGTACTGAGGAATTTTCGACGTAATGCGGACTCTTATTTCACACGACGATGCCTATCTCCTTTTTCCATTTCTTCTTTCTCTCTCTCTCTCTCTCTCTCTCTCTCTCTCTCTTTCTGTCTCGTGCAAATGCACATACGTATTCCTCTATTCATCCTTTTCATTTTTTCGTCCCTTTCACTTGGTGCCCAAGTAGATAAGTGTCAAAGGCGATCCACTACCGCTTGCACTTTTTCGTCACTCGATCTTAGCCGCAGACGCAAAGAATGCGCTTGCGGTTTTGCTGTCGCTGAAAGCTAACGATCTTACAGCCTTTGATAAAGTTTATGCGACTTGACTTTGAAAATTATTTGATTGAATTCAACATAATTAAATCAATATTCTGCCAAAATAATTCTCTTTTTTATCATTCAAATACATTTATTTATTTTATCATCTTTTAATTTAATTTTACAACGATCAGCACAACTTTAAATCACATTATTTTATTGCTTAGTTTTCATTAAAATTTTTTACGTTTTTTCACATAAAATAAAGTAAATTTTATTTGAAACATTTATGAAAATATGGTAATATATTTTTTGTGAGCATTAAAATTTTGATTTCGTCAGAAAATAGGCTATATTTCATATTTATTATTTGTATTATCATTCAGACAGTTTAAAACTGCTAAATATTTACAACAGTTTACATTTTTTAGAACTATTATATAATTTTTTTTATCTAAAATCAAAGAAAATAGATGCACATCAGTAAATGATTGATTACTATTATTATTTACCTGCAGCTAAATTATTATAGTGATATCATTTTATAATTTATCACAGATAATATGATATAAATTAATCATATTATTATGATTTTGTAATAGTGTGAGCAATAAAAATATTTGTATAAACACGATTGTATAAAAAATAAATAATATTTTTATTATTCATCTAAAAACTGCATAAATAACAAATATTTTTGTACAAATTCTTATTTTTATGCATAATACAATATGCATTTTCAATCTAAATTCAATTATAAATTCAAATAATATTAACGAGTAATCTAAGTTTAAAAACGTTTTTAATTTATACCACAGTAAATTTGCTTAAATGTCACATGAAACTCACGAGATAATAACAAAATTTTCAGATTATAATTAAAATCTCCTTTTGACATACATGTGAGTATGTAAGTTAAGAATAGTTGTTTACAGTAAATACAAGAGTAGAAAAACCATAAAAAATTACTTATTATTTATTGCTTGTAAAGGCCCAAAGCGCCGAGAGTCACGCGCAACAAATCCACGGGAAACGTCAAACGCAGAAAGGTGTCGTGCGTCGTCGCCGTCGAGTAAGTCCCTTAGCGGAAAAAAGGCCCGAGGACTCCGGGGGTTCGGGCCTCATGCCCCGCACTCCTTCCTTCCACGGCACATAAACCTCCGAGACTCGAACTCGAGGAACTCGACACCCGCGTCCAGGAGTCAACGACTTGCGCAATCTTTTGCCTGGCCGGACCTCTAGCTTTTGCTTCCACCGGCTTGGAGTCATTTTCATTTCAAAGGATTCGCGAAGTGAGCCTCGCAGTTGTAACTCGATCGCTCCTCCTTTTTCTTCCCGAACCGACCCGCATTTTCTCTTTTTTTTGCAAATATTCCGGCCGTCGCGAGTGATTGAAATTTTAAGTGTCGCCTGTTTTTTTAGGATGGCCATGGATTCTGTTACAAACGGCCCGCTGAACCAATAGCGCCCGAGGAAATGTTTTCCTTTTCTCCTTCATCTTCTCATTCTTCTGTTTTTCACTTAAACATAAATATATCAAGGTATACACATGACAATACGCAAGAACTTCTTGAGAATTTATTCTTTTCATGTCTGCTGTGTCGGCTGGATCACGCTGCTTATCACATCTAACATTCTATTCACCGTTGAATGTAAATTATGTTTTTACAAAATATCCTTTGTAAACGCGTCTATGATTTAAATACGTTTAACTTACAGAAGTGATACATAACCCAAGCAATTTTAATTACAATACGAGAAATGGAATACAATAAATTCAATTTTATGCAGTCTAAGATGTATTGGTATTGTCATTAAATTAGTATTCAAGATGCAATCGTAAAGGTCAGATTTTCAGATCACGCAACAGGAATATTATATTTGTGCAATGTAAAGAAATTCATTTTTCTCGGTTATATCAATTAATATTTAGTACTCATAAATGAGACTTGGTTTTGCCAGTTTGATCTTATCCATTATAAATGATGAAATACTTATTAGAATCATGAGTGTTAAATCGATAATCCATCGATATTCATTACTTGAGAAATGTCATTTAAAATTTTTTATTACAAATGATGATTAAAGTGATATTGTGAGTTGTTCAGATTATTTGTATAGAACAAAATGGCGTATTGATTTTTTACGTGTTTACTATTAAACGCATCCTATTGATTGTCAATTTTATCTTTTTTTTTATTTAACGCGAATATCAGCTGATTAACTGAATATTTGAGTGCATAAGAAAATAATAAAAAATGAATTAGAGAATTAAATGTCGTTGAGGTGAAAAAGGAATCACATCCACGAATGAAGTAGTACTTTATAATCAATGATTGGCGAATGTAGCATCAGAGTATCGGCGGTTTAGAAGTATTTTTGTTGGAGGCCCTTGGCAACTAAAAATAACAACTTCCCTTCTCTCTTTCTCTCTCTCTCTCTCTCTCTGTCTCTTCCCCGTCTCGCTCTGGCCATTTCTCTCTGCTCCTTCATCGCAATCAGGTCGCAATCGATGTCTTGCCGTGCCGGCTTATACCCACATAAAAGACCTGTAAACAAGCCATTAGCCCGGCTCTCACATACGCGCGGGGGCGTTCGATTCGCCAACCCCGAAGCAACAGTTCTTTATAGAATCGAGGGAGCCGGACGTCAGTGCGTCCTCTACTCTCCCCGAACCGGAAGTCCGACACGCGCACGATAGATCGACAGACCCTTTTCCTCTCGGAGGAGGTTCAAAGCCCCCGCGAGCACGGCTGCACTTCTCTTCCCCCTCCCTCCCTCCCCCCCGCCGACTCTCAATGAGCCTATTGCTTTTCAAAGGCTCCTTTTCGCTTTTTCTCCCCCTCACTCCTTTCTTCCTACCCTCGAGATCGGCATTCAAGTTCAGTGTTCGCGACGAACCTCATAATCCGCGGGAGATGTTCCTGGGCACACGCGACGCCGCTTCTTCGGAATTTTAAAAGTGCTGCTCTTTTCTCTCGAGTGTCGTAGTGGCGTTGACCGGGCCCACAACATTCCCATGCCTCGGTTTTTCAATGACCTTTGGCTTTCTTTCGATACGATGTCGCGTTAATTTGCTTCGTTCAGGCGATCGTTCACCTTGAGTGCTCTACGTGCGATTCCAGGGTCTTATCTCCCCCGGCTCTTTGTGTCCTTTCCAAAGCCCTTAAACGCCCACGCCTCTTTTCACTTTTTATCGGTGGGCGCATTGTGACCCGGAAAAGCTTGCGCTGAAAGGAAAATTGGTGGGGGGATTTTTGAAAAGCCGAGCCTCAGAAACGCGGCCGCAACACCGAGATGATTAGATTAAAGAGGAGGAAAAAACGATACTTTGAAGCTCGTAACACTTTCACGGCTTGTTGAATTCGTAATAAATTTCACGTGTCCCTCGGAGTTTATACTCTGTGAAAAAGGGCACTTTTTACGTGTTATATTTTTAAACTTTAAGCGCCAATGAATCGTTCTTCTCTCCTTCTATTATCACTTTTTACCAATTTTATTCGTCATCTTTTCGTAAAAAATTTATTTTTTTTTTATTAATGGTCTTGACGATGTTCTTGATCTGAAACATTAATAATGCTTTATTGAAAATATTTCTCAACGCTATTCAAAATATTTCTTAATTCACACACATTAAATTTGAATTATTCACATAATTTTCCAGCATTTATCCGATCTTTATACAAATCGCTTTTAATGTAATAATTAAATTTTCAAACTTCTAATGCCATTAAAATAATGCTGTTACAACATTCGAGGTAATAATCCAACAGTAAAATAAATTCAATTAATTAGTGAACATCATAAATTGCAAAAAAAAAATATTAAAAATATTAAAGTTTTCCTATAAGATAACTTTATAAATAACTAAGAGGTACTGAAAATCAATTAAGTATAGTCAGTTAATTCAAAGACTTGAATCAAACTATTAAGTAAATTTCAATTTTTATTCCGCAAATAACGCGTGTGTTATTATCAAAATAGAAATGAAGAATTTAATTGAAACAATTTTAATATTTATATAACTTGTAAACCTATCGACTTGTTTTTATTTGATAATTTTAAAGTAGATGAATATCATTTTTAGAAAGTATATACCATATAATTGTAATGATGTTGTCGTGGGAGCAGGTGAAAAATCTTTGTTCTCTAGTGAAAAAATGAAAAAAGACCAAACACTTTTAATTCTTAATATAAAGTTCTGAATAATTTAGGAAGAAAAAAAAAAGAAATGAAATAATACTTATTTTTGTGAGCAGCAACACGGTATCATATCGTTGAGATGCATTAGAAAAGGAAATGATTTATGTCGGTTCCATTTCTTAACATAGTCAATGAACCAATAGTTTTTAAGCAAATCGAGTTTAATAGCATATTTGTTTGCTTTTTATTGTACAACAAAGTTTTTTTTTTTTTTTTTTTTTTTATATTTATTTATGCAAATGCGCTTAGTCACATCTGAATCTAATTTATTTTTAAGGTAGAGTACCTCGACTCGAAAGAAAATTCAAAGCTTTTTTTTTCACACAAAACAAGTCTTTACATTTATCGCGCAGTTTCTTATTTTGAATGCAATTATTTTAATATAATTACATTAAAAACGAATATAGCTTATTACGCATTAAGTTCAATTTTCTATTTAAGCTAAAAAAACGTTCAGTTCATTGAAGGTGTAATTGAACTCTACGTCGTCTTGTATATTTCAATTATTGCCACATTTCATATCGTGCAATAAATTTAAATTTGAAATAGGAACAAAATTTACATTCATAAGCGAGTTTCACTCTGAACACTTCGAATCACTTAAGCCCGGAATTCCTTTGATTAAAAAATTGTACATTCATCAACTTTAGGATCGAGACGAAGAAAAAGTACCACCAGCTAATCACCAAACCTCCTAAAAAACAGAATTTCCTCCAGGTCGAAGTGAATTTCTACGTCGAAGTGCATTTTTACTTGTGCGTGCGTGTTGGGCTGTGATGGAGCGCCTCGGGTGCGAAGCGCAAATGCGAGACGCTGGAGTTTAATTGAGGTTGATGAGGGAGGCGCTCGTATAGGTCCGGAATTCAATGCCGAGAGATGATGTTTTTTTCTGTAAACCTCCCGTCTCTCTTGCGCAGCCACGATCAGCCCGCTTTTTGCGTCTTGGCTCAGCGGAAAATCGAATCTGATCGATTGATCTAAATTGATCCCTTTCTCCCACCCTTTCTCCCTTCCTTCGTAAGTAATGCGTGTTATTTAATAAAATCAGTTCAAATAATAACAATTTATTGTTGGGTTGTTTAAAAAAGAGACATTACCGATCTTTGTGTAAACGTACAGGGCTCTGAATTGCATGCACGTATTATTAAATAATTAAAATAATCGATACTTTTACTTCTATTTTGCTGTTATCGAATCACTACAGGATTTGTTAAAACAATTAAAATTGATTTTATCCATACATTACACCCACTTTGATTTGTTTATTATAAACAAACACCAACCCATGTAGCGTGGTTAATAACAATTACTTCGCGTTTAATATCTCGTATCGGCCCATGTTAATAAACGAATACGTTCATTAGTTATTATTTCAAGTGCAATTAACAACATAATCATTATGATAAAATATGCATTCAATTGTCGTTTCAAATAGACCACTGTTAGTGATTCACATAAATGGAGACTTTTGTCGGAAGTAATTCAATGATTTGACAATATAAATCAATATCGTCGCTTTTTCAATAAATATTCAATTAGTGACCCGTGTGTGCAACGCACAATAAACTCGTGTATTTCCTATATCAAAACAATTGAAAGCAGCCAGCGAAGATATCGCTGACAATTCGAATCGGCGTCCGCTCAATTGAATCAATAATCGCGCGAGTACTTCAGGGCGAGTGCACCTTTCCTTTTCCCTCTCGCATGCGACCTCAACTCAACTGCTTTCTTCTTAGCACTTATCGCTTGGCTAAGGTGTCTCCTCCCTCCCCCGGTGACATTCCTCAGCAACAACAACAACGGACTCGGGGGGCCATCAAACGAGACTTTTGTGTATGCTGAGTCGCGCGAATCTTGGCTCGGCCACTGAATGGAGACGTACGCACCGCAGCTTCGATAATCGAGTTATCAGCATCCTGTCTTACGCGGCACTCTCGACCGAGACCCAACAACCGGAGAAGACAACAGAGAGAGGTTGTTGGCGGCTGGAAATTCGCGGGGAGTCTTGGTCTGCGCTCGAGAAGTTCCTCCTTTGTTTGATCTTGCCGCCTGGACGGTTGATGCTGCAGGGATTAGTCACAGACTCTCTTGCAGTTGTTGCGTTTACGAAGAAATTGTCGTTGCGTGGGCTTTGATGTGCAATGAAAAACTTGTCTATACATGAATCTGACGCGCTGGTTAGCAGATTGTTCAAGGATAATGAAATCCTTTCTTCGAGCATCGCAGCTTCCAAGTGCCTTTGCAGTGAGGTACAAGCCGCACCTTGTATTTATTTGTCAGGGTGAAATTATGTCCACCTGTTTTTCTTCTTTTTCGAAACTTGAAAGTACGAATATCTCTAATTAATGAGATGGGCGTTTGATTCAAAACAGGAGTGATTCTGGTGGTATAAGATACACTTTATTTATGCCTCTTTCTTTGGACCATCAAAACTCTCTCTCTCTCTCTCTCTCTCTCTCTCTCTTGAAAGGTACAGAAATTCGTAACTTTTAAAAGGCTTGCCCCGAAATATTGAAGTAAAGCGAAATCCTTCTTTCATTGAGTGAAGAACTAAAGGAAGGGTATACGTGTCGGGTATCTTCTCAGAGTTTTCTATAGTCCCTCCGCGATATTGCGTGCGCCAAATCATGAGGTTTGGTTGGAGTAATACCTCCCAGTTCGAGTAAAACGTCCTCCCGTCATCTTTCAACCTCTTTCCACGCTACACGTTCGACATTCTTGCCTCTTCCTCTGTCTAGCCCCTTTCTTTCCTTTTCTTTCCTTCTCTTATCCTCCTCCTCCTTCTCTCCCTCCCTTCCTCCTCATCTCCTATCCTATTGAAGAGCATAATAACCGTGCATTTTCCCAGCGCGTCTTCAATGGGCGAAGATTATATGTTACAAGACCTCGGTCCGATCCTCCTTGTTTTTTTTCTTCTTTCTCTGTCTCTTACGCTGGCTTTTTACCATCTTTCCTGCTCTTTCTCCCTATTCTCCCCTTTTTTTTTGTCGATAGCGTTTCTTTTTCTTTAGCGATTTCTCTCTTTCTCTAGCAATTTCTCTCTCTCTCTCTATCTATCTATCTCTATCTATCTATCTATCTATCTATCTATCTATCTATCTGTCTGTCTGTCTATCTATCTCTATCTCTCTCTTTTGCTAAATTGTTCTATTTTCTTTGTACTACCAAGATTTCATATAGTTGAGTATGAAAAAGATTCATGAATAATGCAAATTAAATTTTTTCGTTGAGTTTTTAACTGATTAAAGCTATGTACAACTCGAGAATCACATTTCTGTTATAGACGAAGATCAATCTGCTAATTATCAAGAGAAATAATAAAAAGTTAAATCACATAGTAGAACATAATTAAATTATAGTACCAAGTCTCATACTATTTAAATTCTAGTGAGTGCTTATAAGGAATTCATTATGAGCAATTAAAACTCCGAATTTATGAATCCATCACTTTAATGATTAAAATTTTATTCTCAGTTATTTGGAGTTTTCATCTTGATTAATTCGTTTGATTGGTTAATGTAAATTTAAACAGGATAATTCTCTCTACATGTATACATACATACTCATCTGAAATATTTTTGAAATATTTAATTAAATTTTTCTGAGAGATTAAAGAATGTAAATAATTCAAAAATTGCCACGGGTGCAAAAGCACAAGTAATCTAATTTTCCATAAAATTTGTTGGCCTTGAAGTAGTTTATTAATTTATATTTTAATTAAACTATTAGTTTAATTACCTTGAACCACAGGATTATATAATTTTCGCGTGTTCAACAACAAAATCAGCTGCCCAGCTGCATCCTCCATTAAAACAGGCTTTTCCAAATTCTCTCTTATCTTTGTCCTTCATTCAGTAATTTACTAATCCTTTTTACTCGAATCGTGTGTTGTTACGGGATTGGCAACGACAAAGCAAAGAGAGATAGATAGAGAGAGAGAGAGAGAGAGAGAGAGAAAGGCTGCGAAGCATGTCGACGATGTCGGTACGTAAAGCGCGACCGCGAACTCGAGCATCTTCCTCCCTCTCACTAATAGTAATGGGAGACTTCATTCTGTTTCATTGGCTGTTTCTTCCAAGAAAACCATCTCAAATTATACGTTTAAATGGCATTGTACACAATTACTATGCGCGTAAAAGGAAAAATAAAAGAGTCGAACCGAGAATTATTACAAATGCCAAAGAAGCCCATGCATGCACCCTCAACCTTCATTCGAATCTGAAAAAACTCTATCCCAATCGACAAAAATTTCAAAACGAACCTGGCAATATTACGAATTTAAAAATCATAATATTTCATTGCCTTCACATAGATTGGATACTTTGTAAAAATCGATTTGTAAAAAATAATAACGATTAATCGATTGATTTAATTTCTTGAGAAAATAAAATCTAATCGTATGTTTCAATATTTTATTATAACTTAATTGTGGACTATAAATTATTTATACTAACCATTGTAAACTATAACTAAATGTTTATGGATATTATTATTTGTATTTATAATCACTAAAATAGTCGGAACTATCAAGAGTAATTTAATTTTTATCATATATTTTTAATATTGAATTGCGGAGATTGATTAAAATTAAATACACATCAAATCTAATTAAATTTTCAAGTCTTTTTTAAGAAATATAATCAAAACTTTAATATTATTTCTTAATCGTCAAATTATTTTATTTCAGTCGTAATGGTTATTTAAAATTTTTTGCATTGAAATAAAAATCGGGAAAAAACAAATCAAAGGTAAACAAATATTTTATCACCGTTGAGTATTCATAAGCAAAAAATCTATTACATTAAATGTCTTGATCTAAAATAAATTGACAAAGTTAAGATTGTACTTGAGTCCTTTAATGACGACTAGTAGATTCAATAGCCATTTCATTCTATCTATTGCATTTCATAAATTACAGCTTACCTTCCGACAGACAGATTTTTATTAACTATTCTGTCTTCCCAAATAAATTTGTTCAAAGATATCGGTGCGTAGTCTCGAGTAGGATTTATCTTTTATTTTCATCGTAAATAACGAACAAATCTAGGTAGTTAGCTTTTCTTTTGTCGTAGCGTAGCGATCCATCCATCCCCATTTCGGAGTTGATAGCCTTCGAGCAAAAGATCATAAAAACGGTCTCATTATGGCTCATGGAGCTGTTGTTGCGAGTCACTACGAAACTCTTCGATCCTTCTTCGCGATTATGTCCGAGTGACAACGTATAAAACCAGCATTCGTTTCTGAGTTTTTCATCGGAACTCCCCGACTTTAATGCGCGTGAAATAATAATATAAAACGCCGCGCGACCATCTAGTAATTGTTGAACAAGTAATTCGAATGTTCTATCTTTCTATCCTTTAGCTTCGCATTTACTTTTTTAATTCATAAAGTAGTGAGCAAATACGTTGCGTTTGGTACTCGTGGCCACACATGCTGCACTTGACAACAATGCAGGTGGTTATATATCTGTTTCTTCGACGTAACTACTTGTAATTGTCGTAAAAGAAATTCGACCACTCTAAAAATTTATCGCAACAATATATTAGCTAAAGGAAAATGTTTTCTATCAGAGAAATCGTTAAAATTGAAAATAGTGCCACGCAATGCAGATGCTCACGGTTAATCCTGGTCCGTCGACATTGCCACATTAACATCAAGTCCAGTATAATTCCCCATTTATTTAAAATTCACGTGATCGCCAAAGAAAAAAGTTGAGCGTAATGCATCTCTGGATGAGCACGACAACGTACGTCGTAAGTGCAGTTGCGTCGTCGAACAAACGAGGCGCATCCGTTCGTTTTGCGGTTTTCTACTTTTGCAGAACCTCGCCAGTGAGATGGCGATGTTGACCAAAACCGGCAACCCGCGCTCGTCTCGTCCTTATCCCCTCTGCCAGGAATCCCAGCCGAGGGACGTCCCCGGAGATGTGCGATTCCACCCAAGCGAAACTCAGCTGGAGCATGTGTACCCGCTTGAGAGTGAGGGGGGCGGGGAGGGGAGACTAGAGCACGAGAGGTGAATGTCCACGCGAGTCTACGGTAGACTGACTTGCTGAGGATGCGATGCTTTCTTGACGATCGATAATTCTTTGGCCGACTAGACTCGCTGGGCATTTGCTCGAATCATTATGATCGCAAGACACGACTATTAATCCAATTGCGAGCTCGTAATAAGACACAAGTACAATATAATACTGGCCTCGTCGATAATTTCAACAATGTGGGTTTTGGATGCCCTTAGAAAGTACGGGCACCTAATCAAACACCGTAAATACAAAAAATATTTGCCGCCAGATAGATGATTTAAGAACGATGTAAAACGGGATTTTTGAAACAGGCCGTTCCTCAAAATCAATATTTTGAGTGTACAAATTGGTATTGAGGCCCGAGCAAACATCAAAAGAGCCGCGTCATCACCGGTAAAAAACTCGTGTTTGTACATTCGTTATTACCATTAACCTAGTCTGGCCAGGGTGCCCCACCCGCGATTCCTCGCAAATAGGAACATCCATCCACGAGCACACGGACTCGGGGTAAGGTGAAGTAGCAGGAACAAGAGGCTCGTCCCGTCTTTCCTGGGACGCGCGTTCTCAAGTTCGGTGCTACCAACAAATAGGCGCAGGTCCCTACGAGGCATCCCTCCTTCCCTTCCCCGAGGCCGACATTCCATCTCCCTCGCACAATGTGGGCCCGGCGACAATGTGCCCTGGCGCAGGTAACTCAAGCTCCGCCGCAGGACTGCAGTTGCTCCTGCGCACAATGCCCTCCATTCTTCCCCCCTCCTCCGATGAATCCGACATCTCCTCCTCGGATGTGCCCGCGCGTTTCCGAGCGTGGTGCGGATCCTTCCACCTTTTGCACCCCGTCCGTAGCCTCTTACCCCGGAGCACGTGCTTTATTTCCGTCTACCGGAAAACGTGCAGCGACGTCATCCGGATTCAGGGCGGTAGCAGTGCTGTGGAAACATTGTTCCTGGGCATAATAATAATTGATCGCTGAAGCTAGCGGTAACGCGCGCTGGAGGGCGAGAAAATTCTTTACGTAAGAGTAATACGGTAATTTATCGGGCGGAAATCATGAGGTGGACTTGGATTACCGACTGCTTAAGAATACTATTTTTTATTATCGTCAAGATTGCCATCGTGATAATGTTTCAATCTCGGATTTACCGTTCCCCATCTTAGCAGTATAAAGCAACATAAATATCAGACAGAATTTTTCACAGTGTAGTATAGTTGCATTGGAAACTTTTTTTTCGTAATAATGCTATTTTAAATTTTTAACTTTGTAAACTTTTCCTAATTTTTTAACGAAATAGTTTTGCATTCAAAAATTTCGTAAAGTGGGAGATGCAGGCTAAGTGAGCAGTGCAATCGAGCAAACACCGTCCTAATTATTAATCAGCGATACTTAATCAACAGTGGTGGCACTAAAGAGGTCCTCCCCTTGCAAGATAAGTCTCGTGATTAAAGTAACTAATTGACAGTGTCACATTTTCACTAAACTCAGTTTTTTAAAAGAGGCCCAGGATAATTTTTCACTCCGGCGGTTAAAAAAAGGGAGCGGTTTGGGACCACCCATGCAGAATTTCCTGGGCCAGCGCACTTCTGCCGAGAGAAATGTAGGCGAAATTCAGTCCTCGATGGCGTCACCATCATCCTCGTCGCACATCATCCGAAGGTATAGCGTTACCCGAGCTACGCTGCTCTCTTCTCTCTCTCTCTCTCTCTCTCTCTCTCTCTCACTTCGGCTGTGGGAACGAAAAAGATACTGGGGCTCCAGCCGTGTGCATGGCAGTCCGCATGTATCGTGTGTGAACCGGACTTGTCAACGCTCGCGTGTTCTTCTAACTGCCTCCTTTCCTTTCTAACAAAACGATGTTTGGTTTTTGTCGAGCAAAAGTCACTTGACAAATGACAATGCGGATGACAATGGCTTGGGGTTTTAATCGAACATTAATATTCTTATGTTTTATCAATTGTCCCGCTCGGCAATTTAATTCTTGCGATTTGGTGCCTCAAAGTCATCCTATATTTAGATGCAATCAAAAACCTTTGGTTGCGAAAATATTCCCTATACAATTGCTACGAAAACAAAGTTTTACTTTTACACTGATCCAAATAAACTTCCGCACAATGCTCATTATAATATCCTTGCTTTTTTGCTAATTTTTTTAATAGTGAAATTCGAGACTTTGACTCTTTTATTTCAAACTGAGGAGTATACTTATTTTTACTAAGTAATAGTGTTAAATGACAGAAAACATTGCATGTTTAAAAATTTGCATAATGAAATGAAAATTCTTAAAAATTTATCTGTAATAGGTTATTTCTACGCATTTATCCAGCATTTGAATAATCTATTAAAATTTATTGTGCAATAATTGTATAAGTTAATTAATAATTTAATTCTATTGACTTATGAAACCATAGGCTCTCAAATTATGTTGTAATACTTAATCTATATATTTGATTATAGTACAAGCAAGTGTTTTTTTATTGTGAAAAATACATGACAGTGCCAAACTAAAATTATATTTCAAATTTTTTTGATCTCCATAAAAGAAAAGAGAATAAAAAAAGTCAAAAACAGTGTGTATGATGTTTTGAGAGCCATGTGGACAGAGTATTCACTTGTATTTTGGCTGCGGCACATATGGAACTTTTTTAATATTATGTGTACATAAATTGCACATTGTACAAACCTAAATATAAAGATACATAGTTTGCGTTAGCTTTGTGCATATATTCGTTACTTTCTGTGAATTGTCTTTTTCATAAGGTTAATCGTATAAAATATGTGTACGAATAGTTTTACATTTTGATATAGAACTTCAATTAAATATTTAGATAAAAACTCGTAATTGTTAAAAAAAAAAAATAACAGGTGAAATATTTTAGAAAAGTAACAAATTAAAATCCACGGATCTACAGTGAATATGTTCGACTCTAACCCTGTATTTAATAAATACATATACTTGATAAAGAACAACACAGAGTAAATTTGTTTTTAAATAAGGCAAATAGCGTGTGCATAAAAATATCTTCAGCAGCAGAAAATGTTGCACTAGCCAGCCAAGTTTTTTTGGGAGGAATAAAGGTATATATAATACCGTAACATGTCCTCGAGGGTACGAACTCGTTGAAAAAGTGCTAAAAAAGGCGGCAAGTTTTTGAGCGTTGGCCGTTCATCATTTCCTAGTTTTGAAACTGTTGGACAGCATCTGATGAATTGGAGCAAAATATCGCGGCAAAACGCATAAATCAATCATGGTTAGAATCCCCGGGCTCGGAGGTCGCGGAAACAAGAGTCCCGGATCCCGTTTTGGGACAGAAGGCAGCAACACGCGAGTCTTCCCCATGAGTTTACCATTCGCTCGTCCCTTTGTTGGCTCTTCATTGGCAGACTCGGGAGATGTCTTTGAAAAAGAGTCGCTGCGGCATAATTTTCGTAATTTTATCTGATTTACGCGAACCTTTTTCGTGAATGCTTTTTGTTCGGCGTATTCATAAGAGTTTTGAAAAACCAGAATAATTATTTTTATTTTTTAAGGAGATAACATTATTTCTTCTTTGCGGGCAGCAGTGGTAGAAAAGAGTAAAGCATTTGAGCCGATTGTTTTGATTGAATATTCGTACGAGAAGCAATCCCGCATGTAAAGCTCGTTTTCAAAGCAAATTTCTCAAACTTCTCTTTTATTGCGAATTAAATAATTAGTCGACTATTACTCTGAATTGTTTTGAATGTATTTTACTCGCAATTTGGCGTTGTCGAATATTTGCTGAGACTTTTATGTTTTCACTTTCTTGCGTATATATTTGCATGTTGCCGAGACATTATCTTGAAATTTGAGTGCCATTATGAAGGCTTTGAATGTTACAGAATATATCCCAAAATCCTTTTACTTTTATTCGTGCATTTACAATTACACCTCGAGTAAGACCGTGTGAAGGTAGAAAGTTTTATCCCCAAAGCTCGCGATACTGCATTCGGTATCATTGGCAACTTAATGAAATCTCAGAAAACGCAGTTGAATGCTCTCGTAGATACGGAGTCTCCCGGTCCATTCCTCATTCATTCCAGATCAAGTATCCTCAAAACAAAGAATCAAAAATGAATATTACATCAATTTGACCACTGTAAAAGAAATTAAAAAAAACATTGTCTGTGGGAGTAGTTCCCTGCAAAAAGAACATCCCGCTTGCAATGAAGAGTTTGCGCCGACGCCCCAAGGCGAGACAAAAAGTTTTCGCCCCCATCGGTCACCCTCCCTTAGATAAATAGCCCGCAGCTCGGGCCCGAAAATCGCGATCTCCGCGCGTATCGCGTCTCGCTTTAAACTTCCCCAGCATCATTGTTCGGGTACAGCTCCGCTCTTCACTTTCTCTTTCTCTCCCTCCTCTCGAGTGAATGGCGCGGGATTCTTCTCTCTTCCTCGTCCTCCTTTTCCGCACGCGCGGATGGTTGGAAAGGACGTCGGCGGGCGGGGGCGAACAATGGTGGCCCATACCTCCATACCACTTTAAGTCCCCGTGAATGAGGCCCCGAGCTAAGGGTTCGCTACCACTACCAGAGCTCGTCAGGGATGCTTGGCCCGGTATTCCTGTTACGATCTTCGTAAATGTTAAATGGTCTTTTTCAGCTCTCCCGAGCCCTGTGGAATGGCCCTGGACTGCCCTTAGCCCCCGTGCGCTATGGTTTTGGTAAGCTGCCAACATTCTGCGTCTTCTTTTTTATGTAATTCCCTCTGACGTGTCTCAACCTGCATCGTACTGGCTAATTTCAGGAATTCCAGAGGCGATGATCCTTCGGAGCTACTTTTTTCCCCCCGAATGGGCACAAAGACCCATGTGAGAGGTCGATGTTTTGTTGTTTTTTGATATGGGCCGCTAACTTTTGTGCTCATCAACATTAATGACGATGAATAAGCTTTTAATAAAACGCAGTGTAATGACTTGTTTGTGCAGTTGAGAGACCTTGTAAAGATATTACAATAATATGTTGTGATAAAAGGCTAGTTTTTTTATCATTAAAGCTCATTCAGTGTTTTCATTCAGAACACATTGTCCATTTTGAATTTCCATTGGTATGTCTTAACTCTTTTACACTGATTTTTTTATTACCGATTAAAACAAAATGAAATACTTTATTGTTGTATTTATCTAAAGCATATCGTTAATGTAATTTCAAAAATATTATCTTTATCAAAATAGTTATTATTTTATAACAAAAAAATCAACAGATTATTAGACTTTTGATGATAAAAATTTCATATTTAATGTATTTTAATTAAAGTACACTGTAATGTTACTAAAAGTGGCATAATTTGTGCATCAAAAATTACTGAAAAAATTCATCCTAACATTTACAAAAATTCTTTTGTACTTCTTGACCTATACCTCACTTCATTTTTAGTCTCCATTTACCGTGACAGAATAGTGTAGAGTAACTATACTACACTAAGAATAAAAAATAAAAAAGTAAAAATACGGTGAAAAAATGCGTTCGAATTTGAAAGAAATAAGGTAGTCAATGATTTGCTCTGTACGATATGCTTATTATGCAGAAAAATGTATAATTTAAGGGGAAAAATTCTGTACATGTCATAATTTTGATCAATAATAGAATAATTTATAAATTATGTAAACCAAATCATAAATCAGATACCAAGCTACAGAATGTATAAATTTTTTTTGGAAATATGAACTTCTCATTTAAATTGTAGATTAGAAAAATATATTCGTACAGAGTTTCTTGTAATTTCAGTACTGGTTTATTTCATCTCTTCTTACTTTGGAATTTATTTTTCAATCTTCACTTACATTTTTCGCTTGGAATAAAATCATTCATAAAAACTATTGGAAAATTATAGACTTATTAAAATATAACTTTTCAGAATTGCAGAGTTTATTTTAATTTAATGGCAGAAATAATTTCAACGGATTGAAATAAAAATGTAAGCACTTCTTTGAAAGTCGGCCGATACAGATAATAATAAAATACGAGAACTCGAGCGTTTCTCAATATAAATTTCTACAATTTAAAAATTTTACTAGAAACTGTCCCCGACTCCGTAGATGCACATGCCATTTATATGCATGTGTGCGTTTTTCTCGGATACGCTTTTGCATACGATTGCGAGTATAGATTTCCTCATCTTACACGAATAATACGTAATATACCTGTTGCAGGGTATACACTTCACTGTACACAACACTTTTACACACTATACATACGTGTACAAGCAGAGTATAATTATTTACATAAAAATCGAGCAAGCGACCGCTTGCTAATATTGAATGCAGAGGCCAGTAAAGGGGCAGTCGACAGAGATAAAATATCCCTCTTCCCATTTTGCTCTAAAGTAAAACTATTTCTTTTAATTTTTTTTTTTTTTTCTTTTTTTTTTTTCGCTTTTTACGACTATATAGTCGTATATAGCAATCATTAATAATAAAGCTTATGATTTACCATACCATAGATCAATCACTTATAACATATTCAAAGTGCACATTTCTCACATGAATATCTTAAGTAAATACTTGTGTGTGATTTAACTCGGGAGACAAAGAGCGATTTTTAATTAAGTACTGTCGTTGGTTTTAAATAAAAGCACGGGCTCAATCATTATAAATGAAATGAGGCCGTGCGATTTTCTACAGCGAAAATGTCTGGTAGCGATATTTTCATGAAATTGACTATCAAATACGAGTTTTCGATAATAAAGCGACGCACCCACCAGAAGGTATTGAATTAACGGAAAAATGAGCCATCGTTCATGCGAGACGACCCATCGACAAGTTCCTCAACGTTGCAGCGTCTCTGATTTTCGCTCGACGTCTTAATCTATATCGTACGATGCACCTACCGGCAGATAATGATCGAGTTACCGTTTCGTCGTACTAATAAAAGTATCAGGAAAATTTCAGTATAGGGGTATTGGACCTCGTGTGTTTTGGTGTCGAATTTAGAGCTTCCGAGGAAGGCTCGAGAAAACATGAAAATTATCGCTGCTCGCGCTATTTCTACTTCAAATACTTTTATTTTTACGCGTTATCGATTGAATTTAATTGACCCACTTTCATAAATTTATCAAGTTCGCGTTTCGAACGGATTATATTAAAAAAAAAAATTCATTTACGATACGTTAATAAAGTCTCTCGCGCATTAACATTTAACTAATTCCACGAATGCGCTGATAAAAATATAACTCGTCACGCAGCAATGACATTTATTCCGGGAAGGTCGATTTAAAAAGTCCAGAAAAGGGCGACACTTGCAGGGCAAACTTCCGACCGAATCTGATGGAGTCAAGGGTCAGAGAGGAAGCACTTTCTCATTGGAGCCCCGAGATGTGCCCGCAGTTTACAGCTGTAATGCGTCGAATCAACAATCAATGAGCGTTGGTCCGTGGTTTAAAAGGGCCACCATTGCCATTGCCGTTCCCTTGAGTAATCTTCCCTCCCTCTTCCTCTTTATGTCTTTATGCTTGCTCCGGGAGTCGCGTGGGACCCTCGGCTCGTCGCCTCGCGCCTTCCTGGATTTCTTGTGGAAGGCCCCCGTGGATCATATAAGTACTGGCTGCTACCAACCACTTACGTGCTTTGCCAATTGCACTCGCTTCTGGAAAATCTCAGGACCAATGTTTTTTTTCTTGCCTATGTCTAGGCTACAATGGTGCATGTGGCTGAACACCGTGTGAAGGAATAAAAACTCGAGAGCAAAGCGATGGGACTATAGTTTTTTCCTCTGTAAATTAGACTCCTCTTGTTGAATTACGGGGACACTATGATTTTATGCTATAAATAATACATTGATGGCCTACAAAAATTAACTCCTCAAAATTTATACATGACGTGATTTCATAATTTATTGCATAGTATTAGCTTATTTATAAGAGTTATAATATACTAATGATGCCGGTTAATGAATAAGATCTAAAAGTATTGAAATGTTTAGATTAAAATTATATTTACAAGTGTTCTTTTTATTCATAAAACTCTTGATCTTTTAAAAATATCAGATATTGCTATAAATTAAATTTTAAATACATTTTGAGATAATATTTTATATACAGTGGAGTAAATGTCAATCTGGTTCGCTATTGGCTTACCTATTATATTCTCTATTAAACCTTCACTTGAAAATCAGAAAATTGTTTAAATATTATATTTATTTAATAAACACCATTGGTATTTTATTACAAGCACTTTATATCACAATTTTATCAATCCATCTTCAAGTATTATTGAAAAATAAACCACTACTCAATTCTTTTCTCAGCTTCTTGTTAGTTTATCACAAGTGCATATATTTAAAGTGTCTTAAAGCCACTCAAAAATCTTGCAAATCTTATGTCCTTCCGGAAAAATCGAATGGCTCCTTCGATTTAGTTAAATACAAAGTGGATGGATGCATTCTTTTTCTCTGGTTTTTCTCCAGTCCTTTACCTTTCGATTATTCATACAACACAAGTCGGCATGTTCTCAGACCTTTGTAAATATTAGGACATGACCGTGCGAGACAAGTGTCGAGCTGAAAGTTAGGTATTTCTTTCCTGACTTGAAGCCAGGAAAGATCCACTTAAAATATATCAAAAATATTATTTTATGGATTTAAGAAGGCGCCAGTGTAAACAGATTGTAATTAAGAATGATTATAGAAAAAAATTTTCTCATATTTTTATAGTTGACCAAAATTTTCTGTTCTCAAGACAATTATTTTTGACAGTTGTATAATTTTATTTTAATATAATATTTAAGTAAACTAGGCAAATGACTATTTTTATATTCTATATATAATTAAAAAATTCACTTCTCACGATTGCTTCCAATAAATATTAAAGCGTGTGTTCTGTTCTTTTAAAAAAAAATATTACCATTTTTGAAATATTATGCACTGCATGTATTATTTTTGCCTATAATATTTTATTCGTATATTTTTTTTTCATTTTTGAAAATAATATGTTTTTAGAATTTAATTTAATTAAATTATCTTTAATGTTAAATTTTATTACATTTAAAATTTTTTAAAATATACATA
The DNA here is from genome assembly GCA_018907245.1 of Eupristina koningsbergeri. Taxonomy (NCBI): domain Eukaryota; kingdom Metazoa; phylum Arthropoda; class Insecta; order Hymenoptera; family Agaonidae; genus Eupristina; species Eupristina koningsbergeri. Next base: position 995,036 of record JACCHV010000041.1, read on the forward strand.
AATTTATTAAATTAAATGTGCAATAATTCGATTATAATTACTGATTACACATAATTCATTGTCCATAAATATTTGTTAATAAAAATAAAACAATTGATAAAAATATATTGAAACATCAAAAAGAAGTCATAAAGGTAGTCAATGACTATAGTGTCGATACAATGTAAGACACCAAGTACAAGTCAGTCAAAACTCAATAGCATTTGGAATTGGTACAACGTGTAATTTCACGAAAAAAGCATACTCTAAACATATGATCCATAAATAGATGCATTGTATCCTGAGGAAAAAAAAAGATCTTGTTAGAAATACATTACCATCGGTAAAAAAAGAGGAAAAGGCGTACACAGTTCGAACCAGGTGTGCATGTCTCCTGACTGTGAATATTAAACGCGTATTCTCCCAGACAACCAACGGAACCCGGAAACAGGACCTACATAACTACTAGATCACGCACGTCCTGCTTCAAGGATTCTTGAGAGCTCCATTCCTGTCTATACCCACACAGGGAAAAAAGCACATGGACCTGGTCCTAGTCCGGGCCCTTGACAGCTGGACCGTTAAGAGGAACAACTCCATCCGATCTTCTTTCACTCTTGTTTTAAGGAAATTCACTATGTAGGATTGGTGGAAGAAAGTTGATAAATATCGAAATGGAATCTGAGGAGAAGAGATGCACCCCCGGATATGTTGTATTATTTGGAAAAACTTTCACAAATTAACAAGGCGATAAAAAATATTTGGGTTGCTTGCGCAGACCACCTTTTTTTTTATAAGGATTAATTTTAATCGAGATCTACGGTGTGGTATTGACAGGAAGCAGCTGGTGGTGTGATAACAATTAGGTTGGTAGAAAAATCATTGAAAACCGAGACGGGCATTTTCATTCGTCGTAAAAAAGGGCAGGAATAATTTGTTAACCGAACATCCCTTTACGTATCTAAAGAAAAAAATACCTACCACATAGTTTTTTACGCTTTCAATCATAGCGAGAAAGAAGTAATAAATGAGGAGATAAATAAAATTTACAAGTATTATTCGGGCAGCGCGCAATTGAAAAGTAAACAATATCCCCGTGAATTTGGTCCTCGTGTGTCAAAAACTTGAGATATATATCCGTATCTGTCGAGATTCCAGTGTAAGGATCATCTCTGGACCGGGAAGAAGAAGAAGAGCCTACACCCCGCTGGAAGTACTCAAGAATCAACGATCGCCCTTCGGGTTCGATCTCCTTTCGAACTTCATATTCATGCACGTGTGCATTAAACTCATGCGGCGCGTTTAATAATAGGGCACGTCCGCGTTATTTCCAGGATCCCCGTATCCACCCCCGCGTCCTGGACCTTTTCTCCGTCTCCCATTTCTCCGTTTCTCTTACCTGCGGAGGTCCTGCCCCCGCGCATCCTCCCACGCGACGATGCCGGACAGGTGGCGAGGAGCCGTTTAAGCTGGCTTCCATCGATACATTCGACGGGAGGATCTTCCGATCTCTCACTCTCAACCCTCGAATTTTCACCTTTTCGTGTCTTTTTCCTTTTTATACCTTCGCCCTCTAATATTACACTTGGTCGATTTTTTTTAATGCGGAAATGATGCGCATTAATAGGAGAAAGAATTATGAGGTAAATCATGATGCCCACAGGAAATTGATAAGCTCTGCGTTCGTTGAATATTATTAAATTTCATCGTGCCTGAATCATGGAAATAATAAAATTTTTAAAAAGTGGACAATGTGTTATTTAATACCATTGTATACTTTTCCAAAATAATAATTTTTAAAGAATACATTAGATTAGCTTAGTCCAAAGCATTATATATAAATCGTTACATTTAATTTTGAATCGTATATAATAATCTACATCAATATATAAATTATAAATGTTTTTTTTCGATGTTTTCATTTCATATAGAACTTGAATTGAATTTTCAATTTTTTATTATGTCATTTGTATTCTTAATATCATTATTCTGGCAAAAATATCGACATTATTATGTATCTCCAACTAAATTTTAAACAAATTTATTGGATTTATACATTAAGTCAAGTGAAACTCTGGGTCAGTATAATAAATTTACGAAAAGCTACAGGATTACTTCACTTCACTTCATTAATTAATGAATCTACCGCAAACCTGTTTGTGTGGATTATTTTTATTGATTAATCAGAGTAAAGAATTTTTTTTTCTAATTTTTGATGATTAAGAAACCTGAACAATTAACGGAGAAATGGGTAATAAAAAAAATGCAAAGAGATACTATAATTTGAACGTCTCGAAAGGTACAAACAGTATTTAACTTAACTAAATTTTATTCTCCTTGGTTAGAGAGTTCGTAAAGACATATAATTATCTAGACATTAGATATACGTGTTTTTTTATTTAAAAACCAATAGACAAGGCAATAATTTATAAGGTTAATTTATTCACGAGCCATGATTAAACGAATTACCACGGCTGTCTCAGTTAACCAAGAGAATGAAAAAAGGTCATTTGACATAACCACAGTCTCTGGTAAAGTTTTTCATCTTAAACTGAAAGCCTCCATTTCAAAGGTTTGGATCCCACCGAAAAATTCGAAAAATAAAGCATTCCAACGGAGATTAAAATATCGCGCAAAATCGGATTCCCTCGCCATTTACGCCTGGCACTCGTCATTTATCGCAGATTCAAAGTGAACGCAGTTGGCCTTACCTTTCAAATGCCGAGTTTGGCTTAGACTCTTGACTCCAGACTCCGCAGGTGAACCACTTGGCCTTTCTCTCGCAGATACTTGCGATGTCCTTTGTTCGACTTTGCCACACATCTTCCGTATTCAACGAGGCTCTGCATTTACAAGCGACTCGACTTTTATCTTCCTCGCAATAGAGCCAAACGTCACCAATGACACTTTCGTTGTGGACAATATTGCATTCATGTTCGAGAATATTCTTCGCATTTTTCTCGCTATCGGATTACGCGGATACCTCATAAGCTAGCATTCTTTATCGTGAGAATCGCACACGCCTTTTAAATAAATTTTCACTAATTTTAATAACAAAAAAGTATTTTAATGTAGTTAGAAGTGGAAAAAATCTAGGTTTAATATTAAAATAAATACATTTTTAATAAGGTGCTCGAAGGATATGCTTCGGTTATTCTTGAAAGTTGTCAGGTAAAATCAACGATTGTTGAGGTTCCATATTTTTATAAAATTTATAAAATAATGATTGAAATCAATTGTGTGTATTAAACATCTTATTCATAATAAATTACATTAAATACTGAATTTTTTTATTATTTTTTTAAATCAAAAATCCACTTTTTTTACATGTAATATACTTATGATTAATATTCTAGTTAACATAAAGCTATTTTTACGCAGACCTTCCTATTGGTTATTATTTTCTTTTGTCACCATGACTGACACTTCATTTAAGAATTGATGACAATAATATTGTCATAAATTCTTAAAAATTTTAACTGTTTTAACAAATAGAAAAGTTATAAGAGAATGTCTTTGGAGAACATTAGGAGTCAATATAAATAATCATATATTTCACTTACGTTGGCGATAGAATTTTGTAATACCGCGGGGACAAAAAAACGTGGAGGAAATGATTATGTCGATAGTACAGGATTGTTTAGTCCACTGAAGTAATAAATCTCAGTATTTTATTTTAATTACATAATTAAAAAATCTGCCAGCAATCACCAACAATACAAGTAATAAATTTATTCAAAAATTAGAAAAATCCAAGCATCAGTTATCTAAAAAAATTGTTATTGTCTTAATAGTAGAATGTGATTTTTATGAGAACCCTCCTATTGATTCCTACGAAGCAACGATTCCTCGACTTCCACAAAAGATCCTAGCGTTTATTAAGAGACTTTTTTTCGACGAAACTCGGATTTTCTGTTTTCTCCACCAGTGGAAAAAGGGCTAACAGCGCAAGGATCGAAAGGCGCGACAGGTACCGCAAAAACTTGAAGTAATTTCAAGTGTAATGCACGGAGATAGTATTGGCGCGAGAGAGAAAGAGAGAGTGAGAGAGAGAGAGAGAGAGAGAGAGAGAGAGAGAGAGAGAGAGAGAGAGAGAGGTAAAGTCGACGTGTTTTTGTCGCATTCAGTTGTCGTTGTAGCTCTGCAATAATTCACGTTGGTCCGATGACTATGCAACGAAAAGTTAAGAAAGAAAGCGTAGTTAAACTACCTCAACTTCAGCGGAGTTTCTCATTTCGGATTCAGCAAATAATTTAAGATTTATAACTTTTCCATCTAGCTCTCTTATTTTTGAAATTTTATACAGATTCACGCATATACACAAGCTATTGTCATGCATTTTGAAAATTTATTTTCTCGACTTGTAAAACGTAACTGAATATTGTGTGTAATTTTTTTATTAACGTTGCATTAATTTTGTTTGTTTCAGGTGAGTCATTTTGAGCCATTGGACAATAGTTTGAAATATCTGTAAGTAACTAAAATATGCCTCATTTTAAACATATTAATTTATCAATTTCATTTGAATACAAAAGAATTATATTTATTATCATTAATGGGTATTAAATAACATGGAAGTATAGTGAATTAATCATTCCTATTAGCTTTTTATAATTTACATTAATTAAATCTTGATTAACAAACTGAATATTTATGTATAAATAAAGCCAGACGTATTCGTGATACTAAGAAATTGTTTTGAGTCTAGTATCATAAAAGTTTTTATAAAATCATACGATTCACATAATTTAAATTATAACATACGATGGCGGATGTAATGTTTGATATGAAAAAATGAATAAAATTTAAAAGTCTAACAAGTGCACATGTAAAAAGTGTAAATCTAATTTATGTAGTATGAAATTAAAGTCTACATCGGATTTATCCGCTAAATCCGTACACTCGAGCTCGTTATCAAGCCTTCATAATCTCATTGGTAAGAAGCTCGAAGCGTTTGTTACAATTTGCGCAGCAATCCACTTGAAGTGAAGTGTACCTTGACAATTATGGAAACATGTCTCGAGAGATTATACGTATCAAAATTTCCAGATGCTTGTCGTCCGGAAGCCGCAGCTGAATCAACCGACGAGTTCACACTAGAAAAACGAAAACCCTAGCATCTCCCTCGTCCAGCATCCAAACTTCCTCTCCGTCCAGCTCCAGTGAAACGAAATAGTTGCAGCCCTTTGGCGAGGTTCCCGTAAACACAGCCTCCACCTCGGTCCAAACGAGTCGGTTACTGGCGGAGCTACTGACCCCTCGGACTCCATCCCAGGAAGTGCCGTGAACGAAGGCGGCGGAACGATAGCGTGCCTTCCATCTCTTTCATCGCTTTTTCCTCGTTTCTTCCTCCGAGACGCGCTTTTTCTTCTGTGGCGTGCCGACAATTACTCGGAGAGCGAGAGAGAGAAAGGGAGGATGCCTTTTTACTCTCGCGCCGTACGCGGACGATCATGACGCGAGGATGACTTGGAGGATCTGACCGAGACCGGGTTCACGGGAACTGGAGGGACGCGAATCATCGGCTCGACCTGTTGCCGCTGCCCATTAAATACTCATTTCTCAAATTGATCTCGAATCCGAACTCGGAGATATCTGAAAATATCTGGTGGCGCCTGTCGGAGGATACCGACTTTCCTCCTAAGCCACTGGGAATTGAAAATACTCGTCGATGGCTTTTATCTCTGCATTTTTTACTCACTTAATTAACCTTCCGTCAAATTGAATTAATTATTTTTATAAATATTGCCCCTGGCGCATTTGAGATGATTATTGTGCTTTGATGATGATGATACGAGTGTAATGCTAAATAAAACTTGTAGATAGTTAGAAGAGCGAGTTGAATTTATTAAAATATTGTATAATTCAATAGTAAAGATTTATTTATTATATTAAAAGCATGATAATTTCACTTTTTGTGCCAACGCAAATATTTATTAGTAAATACAGAATCATTAAAATAATTATTTACATCCGTCTTTAATAAATTATTTCATTACTTCATTTTCTACTTTCATTTTAAATATTTTACAAATTGCTTTTGATTAAAATTAAAGGAATAGTTAACCAACACTTGTAAAGTAAATTATTTACTTCAAATGAAAAAGGGACATTATTTTTGTTCTTTTCAAAAGATATCATTCATCGTGTTTAAACTTGCTGTGTCCATTTAACAATATAATCGTCGTGTTTGAAAGTCTTTTTTCTTTTAATATAAGGACAAATAATATATATTTAATTATTCATTTTATTTCAAAATCAGTGTCAATTATTTTATGACTACAAATATCTTTGCTCTTGTTGAAACAACATCTTTTAAATTTTTTTCTTATACGCAGTCGTGATTAAGTAATTTAGAGGATATTATTATGCAATTGACCTGTGCATTCTATTGCAAAGGTCAAGTATAAAATTCTTACCCATGCAAGATGTGTACACAGTACTTTTACTTATAGTGTGCGTTTGCTGCGTTTATATTTATTGAAGCTCAAGAATACACGGGATTATAAAATGTAACAAAAAATGTGTAGCATATTTTTTATTAAACAAAGCATTACCTTCGTGTATTTTAATAAAAAATTTGTTTTACTCTTGGTTTTAAAGAGTAAAATTTAACAATTTTAGGTAGTTATTTTTACTGATGCCTAAGTAAAAAAATACTTGACTGGTGTCTGCATTTGATAAGTATATACGATAAGAACGTGGCGGAATGAGCAATGAACTTTATATCATTTTTATATATGACTAACTCCTATAATTTTTTTTCCTAGAGAGAACCGATGTTGTTTACGCGAATCTTAAAAAAAAAATCAATTTTATAATTTATGTTTTTTGCAAGTTACATCTTTTCTGTTTGGTAAAAAACGACGTGCAACATCGTTGTTACTCTTTGTTTTGTGCGAAATCAACAAGCAAAAATTTTGTATTCCAAGCGACAATTTCGCCTCCTTTATGTTCGACTCTGCCTTTCATCATTTGTTCCCGGATTGACAGCGAGAAGGCTGCTTTTAAATATAAAATTCTTGATTTTCGTGGTACTACAAGAGTACAAAAGAAACCTTTATACTGCCAATTTAAATTTCATGTTTCACATAAGATATGTGACATTTATTTACTAGCAATTTTTTATGATCAACTAATAAGTACCTTTAATGGATTGCGCTGGGTATATATTCTTGTATATATTACACATCTAATTATTGATATTGTGAAATAATTGACTTTTACTCAAGAGCGAAATCACACAAAACCCAATATAAAACCATTATGTTAAGATTGCATCAATTAACATTTTACATTGCATTCTACAATTGTTTAAATGCGTACAAAGTTAATAAACCATTTTCATAAGATAATACTTATTTATCCTGTTTCAATTAATCATGCATTTCTTAATACTCCAATAGGAAAAACCTGGGTTATTAAGTGCAGAATAATTCTTTACTGTATCTTGGCATCATTTAAAACACATAAATACCTTGCAGTACCGAGAGCTAATCCTCAAAAGAAACTTTGCGTTTTCCGGCAACTTTTTCACAATCGCTGTCCAACATTCCATCTTTGACAATGAATGCATCACTCGCTTTTGATGTCTTCGAATCCAGAGATCGAGGATCGTCCACTGGGTTTAGCGCTTAGATCTACATTCCGGTTCACGCGTTCCCTATAAAAACTGCATTGACAAAGACTTTACACGCAGATAATGAAAAGCGCACATTTCTTGAAGAAATGTAAGACAAACCCCCAATGCCTCGCTTTTTCTACATCGGTTCCCTTTTTTCTCTGAAAAGCTTGGGTACATTCTGAGGCAGGACAAACAAAGTCGTTCAGGGTTGGAAACACATAGCCATGCACTTTAAATTGCTCTAGACCATATAAAGTGTATTTAATTACATGCATTTTCTCGTTTGAGTTCACTGGTTTTCGGAAAAATTGCAACGACGAACTTTCAGATCGATTGTAGAAACGACGGAAGCGAACCTCGTGAATCGAAAGTAATCTGATTCAGCTGCACGTTACATAAAGGATATTTTTTATCCGGTTAAGATGGAAAAGAGTACATTACATCATACGCCAGAGCTAATAATTGGACTTAATATTCATTTTCTCAAATACTGTAAATGGATTTCCATATTAAACGCAAAAGACATTGAGTAAAATATAGCCTTGCAAATCGAAATACAAGTTGTGCTCTGATGTATTTATGTTAATTATTAGTTCTGCGTTTACCTTCTTTTTTTCTCCAGTGAGGGAAGAGATTCGTGACGCTTTATACCCAATTTCACAATCATTCGATTCACATTGGTTGCTCAATTGCGAGTGCCAAAATTTGCACCTGAGAGCAAAAAGGAGAGAACGCAAACTTTCATGAATACGTTATCAAGCAAACGCTCATTATTATTACCAGCACAATCGAACAGCTCAGGGAGTACGTCAGTGCATATGCAAGTTGAAAGGGCCAACCCAAAAGAAGAACCAAAGGATAAGACCGAGTTTCGTTGTGCTCCTCCTGTTTCTCTGGAAATAATTGGAAACACTGCAGAAGCTCGTGTGCACGAGCGAGAGAGAGGGAGAGAGAGAGAGAGGGGGGGGGGCTCCTTTGCTTTTCCGCGCACGCAGAACCGAAAAGCAGACACGAAACAACACTGAACAACACGAGGAGGTAGACCAGACCAGACCAGGGCAGACCAGACCAGGGCAGAGCAGAGCAAAGCAGACCGGCGTGGGAAGCGGCGCTTACTATGGGAAGTCGGTCGAACGCCTCTTTCTCCGGTCGGCTGGGATGGGAACTCGCGTTGTTCCCCGAGGCCAGTGTGAACGAATGCGTGGACGGATCTTTTACCTTTATGGGCCCGCTGCTTTTGCCGACCCGAGCTTTCTTTATAATTTCTCTATTGAGCTTTGACTCTCGCCTTTGGAAGCTTCCCAATAACTACACACAATGGGTTGGGGGATTCGGCGCGGTTCACCCGAGGTCACGCCAATTCGCAAATGTCGTAGCTTCCGAGTAAAAAGTGTGGCTTTGATAAATTAATTCTGCTCATGGAACAAAAAATATGAATTGTAATTAATGTGTGCAAATTAATTAAACGATTGCTATTGTGCTTTTTATGTCGGCTCATGTCGATAATTGCAAAAACATAATCAAACTCAATCAGCAGTTTATTGCTCTGATAAAGAAAAAGAATTTACTAATAAATCATTAAATGAAGTCATACCATTAAATAAGAGAACATTCAATTCAAGTAGTAATTATTGATAGAATATATTTTCGTAATTATAAAATAATTATAATAACCGAATAAATTATCAGTTCTATTAAATATGAAGAGAATATTGAAACTCATTTGTAACAAAACTAGAAATGTTTTCATTAACTTATAATTATATTAAATTGTATTACAAAAAATTGTATAACAAAGTACTTTATTAAATATTTGAATGAATTTCAATCAATTAATAAACATTTTAATAGCTCAACTTCTCATATTTTTTTCTTTACCATTTAACATTTTTATTATTTTAAACAATAGTATTCAGAAAAATTATACATTAGAAAGAGAAAGTGTAATTAAAATTATTCTCGAATTTTTCCAAAGGTCATGGATAAACAAAAACAGCCTTCGTATATCCAGTCTTAAATACGTAATGAATAATTATTGTATAAAAAGTGTATCACATAAAGATAGATGGATAAAGACATGCATAATTGGTAATTAAATTAATTTAGAAATGTAGAACTATGTGAGTCAAGCGTAACTAGAGCTTTTATATTCCCTACAACACATTCATATCGGAAAAACAAAGAAAAACAACCAAGATATTATTCATAAATGAGAAATTAAAAAAAACCAAGTAGTTAATAATAAGAGAATGCGTTATCGATCAAGAATTTATCGTTCATTGGTACGCATGTCTCACTCGCTTTCTCGCTAGACACTCCTGTCATAAAGAAAAATCGGAAAACACTCAAGGACCGCGGGAATGGGGTCCTACCGTATTTCCAACTATATGAAATCCTCAGGCTTTCACGGGAGAAAATTCGGGGGTAGAGCTTAGGCTTTCTCAGAGCCAGTGCGCACACGTGTCTTTCGCTCGGGCGCCACCCATTTTTCCCGCACATGTGTGCGCAGACGCAGAAAGTAGCCTTTCTCATCTTCTCTCGCCCCTCCAGCTTCCCACGTCGGAGTTCTGGGAACGCGAAACACAGATCAGCTGCTGTGGGGGTGGTCCAGGGAAAAAAGCGCGAGCGGAGTTTGGAGTCGGAGTCTGGAAAGCTTTGGCTCGTCATCTGTACCCCCGTGACCGCGTTCGACGCTTACTAGCTTCCCCGTGCGTGGGTTATTATGGTTTGTTTTTACCACGGAGCTTGTTTTGCTTGGGTAATACGAGATCACTCTCAGGAATTCGTAGCTCCAAGTGCCTGGAGTCTCTTTGGGACTCCGTGAAACACTATACCGAGATTGTCTCTATGTCCCTATTGTCTCTTCTTCTTCTATCTAGTTGTAAAAAAATTAATTTTAAGGTTGTTATTCTTAATGGTGCAGGTTGAATTAGCGTTAAGCTTTTCAATTTGAGTGCATGAGAAAAATTGAACTCGCCTACAATTACCCCATGTACCATCAATGTACCTAACATTTGACATCAATGGAAAACTAATAGCTCTAAACTCTTTCAATGTAACTGTTTGTATTTATTTGTAAATTATTTATGCTCGTGTAAACTTTATGTAAGTGTTTATATTGAAAAATAACTTGACAAACGTTTAACAGCGTATATCCTATGAGAAACTATGTAACTCGTGAGAAATATTTTTTCATTTAAGGCAATTTAAAAGTTTTGTTGTACATTCTACGCATATTTCAATTATCCTCATTGCGATACTTCCTCTATACATCATCTGTACATTTTTCAATTTTCTTAAATAATTAATAATACAGCAATTCAGAATCGAGTAAACGATGCTAATAATGTGGATATTAAGATCTATTGATAAACATAAATCGATTCCTCGTCGCTTAGGATTCCTACTATTCAATATTGCCGTAATATCAGTAAATAGTTAAGGTCTGAAATGTCAAAATTAATCACATTTTTTTTCGTAAAAGCTTTAAAAGCGAATTGCAAATACACTTGGAACATCATTAAATCCATGTCCATATGGAAATTGTGATATGTGATTTAAATGCTGTGGCCAAACCTTTGAAGAGTTAGTTTAGGCAATTTTATTGCGTCGCATTATTATGCAGCACATGAATCATGTACACACGTTCAGAGCCACACGGTCTTCGCATATCACATGAGCTGAAATATGCACTACTGAGGTAATAGCGTATGCAAGTACCAATTTTATTTTACTGGTGTGATAACAACAATGAATACATAAAATTTTGTATCTGAATCACGTAGAGGTTTAAAAAAAGTCAAAATCTTTATTGCAATTGACAGTAGCGATATCATTTGAACCTTCATGAATCGAGATTTTTTATTTGAAAAGTTGCTTCTTTTTCATTAAGAAAACATATTACAGCAGTGTACCAACTTAAGCTCAAATTTGTATTAAATACTTATGAGAAACTATTGAAGTTAGTAAAATTTACAATGGGTTTACAAATTTTATACCCACGTAGTAAATGAAACAAATGCTGTTCTTTGTAATAATACAGCTGCCTTTTTATTCTTTAATTAAATTTTAAAATACCAATATTGTAACGCGTATAAAGTACGAACATTAGTTTTTACCGAGCTTTAGATCCGGTAATAAAATCTTCGTGAACTCATTTATGATCACGGAATACGCTAATAATTATCCTATGACAAGAAACGCACTTTCATAAAAAAAAAAAAAAAAAAATTAAAAGTACGTAGGAATGCGTATACCAAACGTGTATTGTTAATTTGCAAATTACATGAATTAAGTGGTTTTTCATGTACGATAATTTACACATCGGTCAGAAACCTCTAAACGCTTCAATTTCTTAATTACGTCTTCCATTTAATTTACATTCTTATCTAAAAGGATTCCATTTGAGTCTCCAAACCAAACTCATCGAAGTCTTGGAACAATTCACAGATGTATTGCTTATGATGAATTTTATTACTCATCCAATGGTATAGATCGATTGAAAGCATTTCATTAAGAAAATAGATTATTGCCAATCAAATTTATCATGATTTCTTTATTAATCAAAGGCATTGTTATATATTATTTAAAAAATTAAAATCTTCTATTAAAATGATAATTAATGTGTCTTAAAAAAATTTAATGTTTAACTCGTAATTAAGATAAATAACTAAATAATTATTTAGATTAAAATTTAATATAATGATTATTATATATTTAATATAATGCTTGGATATTTCATTACTAAACTTATTACTAGAGTTTAAGAAATATAAAATATAAAAATATTTTATAATCCCTATTATAAGAACAATATGAAATGAATAATATAAATTTTATTTAAGTATTTTATGATAAAATTGTGAATAATTGTTGGAATAACTAGTATTAGTAACATTTAGTAAAGTTTTCTGTTATGCATCATAAAGCAGTATTTTCAATTTTTACTACTGCATTACAGTTACTGTTTGTAATACAATCAAGACATAATAATAAACATAATGTGTCTATAATAAATATTATACACATATGTAATTGGAATCAATAAAAGCATTAGTAAATATATGTAATTAAATAGGTAGAAATTGCAAAATATGTGCGAAACGAATAGCTGCATTAATTTTGATCACACCTAAAAGAATATATTCGTTGTCTCACAAGAATTTTTTTAGCAAATAAAGGCTGTTAAATAGATAGTCGTAAGTATTCCTGTGACAATTTTGTGTACCAAGTCTTGTGTCGCTTCATCGTCCATTGACGTCATCTGTTCTGTGAATCAGGTTAATTATTGAACCACGTTAAAATAAAATAAAATAAAACACCAACTTGTAGCTATTTAGGATTTACAAGATTTTTACAGCATATGCCGGAGATAATTGTGCTGTTTTAAGTTACTGATTTGTAAAATAAAAATCTAAGTTAGTAATACTTTAAATATTACAATCTATTTATATGTGGAAAATGTTGGTTTGAGTCAAGTCAAACAATTTTAATTGCTTTTTCCTTTAAAAATTAATAGTTAGTTTTAATTTTTCCTAGCAACTCTTTATTTTAAGAAAAAAAATATCTTTTAAAAAAATTTTTAAGAGTTTTTGAAGATAAATATGCGTTAACATTTTTAAAAGTAATTCATCATATTTGAAATTACATGTTAATTTACAAATAAATCGTACACGTAAAGTTTAAGATTTATTTTTTATTTGCTTTTATTGAGATTTGAATTTAAGCTAGTGTGACAAATAATTAATTTTTTTGTTTCTGGTTTTCATCAACTGTATATTAATATTTATGCATCTCAATATTTCATTGCATAAAAATTAAAATACCTTCATAATACACCATCCACTTTTTGAAAGTATTTTTTGGGAAAATTTAAAATATATTTCCCATAATCATATTGCACACAATAGCGAGATAGTTAAGTCCTGATATCGATGTTCAAATTATTTAAATGAACAGTTGTTAGATTAAGAAATAGGAATGTGTTAAAGAAAACGAAGAGATCTATCAATAAACGCACTATCAAACTCGATATCAACCAGTGATTTCTACACGTCTCCATTCCTATTAATTCCTAATTCCAATTCCGTGTCTAAAATCGTGTAGAAGGTTGTTTAACGCGCAGCTGCGGTTCCACTAATTCAATGATCGCTCGCCCAACTTTGTATCAACATGTTTCACTCTCTCGTTCTCTCGATTCTGTGTTCCGCATACACGTGGAGCTCCAGTGGCCGTTAATTAATGTTTTAATTACCGTCCAGAATCCCGTGAGTGGCCCATATATCGCCTCTCTAATTATGCGGGTATTGTTCACATCGGCTATGTGGGCTACAAAATATAAAGTTATGTTCCCAAAACATCTCTATTACGGCGTTGGAAATGTCTCCATTCGATGCACATGTACAGAATTTAATTGCTTGGCAAAGCTCGAAAGTGTTAAACCTTTTATTTCTGTCAATCAATTATTGCTTATTCGCAAATGTAAAAATTATAATACAAGAAATTTTATATCAACACAATGTGATGGAGGTTTTGATTTATGTTGAACTTAAATGTATCATTCGATTGAAACATGACGTGTGTGTTAAATTAATAATAATAATAATAATAATAATAATAATAATACTGCGATAAGAGTACCGATTGAATTATGTCGCTGCGTTTTTTCTTTAACTTTGACTACACGTTTAGCATAATACGCAGCTCTCGAATCGTTGGGTTTTGAGAGCGAATTGAGGCAAGTTAAGCTAGGCGCCAAGAGTAATTTCTCATAACAATGCGTGTAATAATAATGGAGCACTTATCGCTTATAGGTTAAGAGTCGAGGCGGTATTGATATTATAATGAAAAGTTTCATTGGCAGGAAATAGTTTTCGTTTGAATCGAGTGCAAAACGAAAATGTAGCGACACGAAAGCTCATTCACGAGCAGAACAATACTTGAAATTTGCACACGCAGTCGTGGAACAGACAAGTTTGCGAAGGCCGTTTAAACGCGAAGGTCTTTTCTTTTGCATTTTCTCGCTTAAATGTGCCCAGACCTTATAATGCGCACATCATGTAACTGCGTTTTGGATGCACTGCGAACCGGAGGTTACGCAAACCTTAGGATCGAGGAAGATCCACAGGAGGACGAACCAAACGAAACGTATTTATAAAATAATCAATGCATTATCATTGTATAATTCGCCTTTAACGGAAACTTTAATACGCAATAGTCACTTGCAAATAACATTTTGAATGAATAAATTCAAAAGTAGCAATCTTTTATCAATGAAAACTTGAGAAAAAAATTTAAGTAGAATTGATTTTTAAGAAGCATTCAATTCATGATCTTGTTTCTAGAGCCGAGCTCCATTAAACTATTGTTTTCTTTCTTTATACATTAATTTTAATTGTTCATTGTATATTTCGCTTATATGATGTATCAAATATTTCTCCTTTGATACAATTAGAGGAGAAAAATGAAAAGTTACGAGGCCGATAATTGTATTTATCGAATTCCGTTTTTTATCTCCTTGCTCAACAAAATAACGATTTTTAAATGAATTGTTTCTAATTAATATAGCGATAATTCACTTTTAATCTGCTTGTTTGATATTATCGCACCTAAGGTTTCACAGCTGATCTTATTTTAACTTTTACATCAATACAGAATGATTAAAGCATATTTTCATTCTCAGCTATTGTGTTGCGTATCAACATTATATTAGATTCTGTAACAATTAAATCTATAAAACATTCTTTGAGAAACTCATCGAATATAACTAAGGGAAAAGATGAAGTTTTATTCAGAAGAGAGTTCATTTTTACCTCATTTTAACGTATTACAGATCATGCATAATTGTATTCCTAGCTAGTAGATTTATGGCGGTATACATAACAATGAAAAACGATGATATCTCCCATAGAATGAACATATAAGATCGTGAATAGATTCACGCGTGTCCCTTCTTAGCCTCTCTCCCTCTTTCCACTCTCTCTCTCTCTCTCTCTCTCTCTTTCTCTCTCTCTTTCTCTCTCGATGTCCTCTCTTTTCCTCTTTCTTTCTAATTAAATGAAAAAATGGTGAGATTTTTCATCAACGTGATCGTGTCCTTCGCATCGTTCTCACAGTCAATTGTTCTTCATTGCGATGGAACCGCTTGGCTCTGTGGAAAATTACAGCAACAACGTCTGGCAATATTCCCATAACGATTGACTCTGGAAAATATAATACGCTATCATTTCTGTTATCACGATGATGGTCGACGCGCAATGGAGTTTTTCTGTTTCAACTTTGTACTCGGCAACAACATTGAAAATCAGGACTTGAAAATAAAAAAGTTGAGTTTGAATAAAGATCGGGGTAAACATGTTAACATGATGTTACTGTACGTTTCTCGTATTTAAAGTATATCGCTGTATATAAAATGTTCCCAAGGTTTGAAACGAAAATTAAATTAAAACTACACGCATTTACTTAGATCGGTGAAATTTATAGTCATATGCATTTACACGGACATAACAAAGTTCAACTTTGAAAATTTTATAGTTGAAGTGTTTTCCTTTAAAATTTATTTTTAATATTTGTAAAGAACTATAGTGTTGACCGGTAATATAGGTATTATCTATTTAAATTAAAATTAAAATAGTTTTAAAATGAATCTTAATTTATACGATTACCGTATTCTGTAATATTTTTCTTCATTAATTATAGTTCACAGATAGTATCGGGAATTATACCGATTTAACCAAAGAATTCATGGCGAATAATTACCCGGATCGATAATTCCGTAAAAATACCTCCTCTAATGGGTAAAGATTCAGACGGAAAAAATGTGATACGTGTCTAAGGAGGAATAATTAGACGGCCAATACGCATTCCTTCCTTGCGCCAGGGAAGGAACATTGGCATCTGATCGGGTCTTTGCGAAGTCTCACTCCCATCGGCGATCCTGCGTGTCGTAAAAAATTTGATGCTGGAAGAGAGAAAGGGATCGGCGGGCGAATCGAAGATCAAAGGGCGCCGCCGATGATGCGTTCAATAGAGTTGGAGTTCGCGCCGCCGAGATCATGCCCCCGGCCCTCATTAGTATGCACGGCGGGTCCAGCTCAAACGCGACTGTAAACACGTTCCCAGCTGTTGGTCACACAAGAGTAAACTCGGCCGCGAGCCAAACTCCCCCGACGCATCTTTTTGCGCAACTTTTCGGGGTCTTTCACGATGATTTCGGGACTCCTTCGAAGCGGAAAAAGAAAACGGCCCTCGATCAAGGAACAGGATCCTGGAACAGGAAGGAATAAGACTTGCGCAGACCTTTGTGCAAGGGGGCGGGTTGCGCACAATAGTCCTTGCCATGCATTCCATATGTTGGCCAGGATAAATGGAGCGAGCGGCTTTTTGGGATTTTCCTGGCAGCCGGACCAATGAACGGCTCCGAAGCCAACATCACTCGCAACTTATCGGACATCATTAAAAAAATTCTTTACAAAGCAGTCCTCTTTGTTTAGTATCGAATTCCATCTCTCATAACCCCCGATATAATTTCTCTTCATTTTTATAGCGGCTATACGATACAGTAAACCTTCAGAATTATTTCATATTTTTTCCGATTAAACTGTTCCCTCATGTCGGTTACACTTTATTTAAATTTAATATTTAAATTATTATTCTCATTTTATCTACAATTTACATATCTTTATCTATTTATTGTTACTGGAGCAGCATCGACTTGCATTGCTTCCGTCATGTAACATCTTTATCATTTATACAACGAGTTAAATAAAAAAATTATATTTCTCACATTTTATGTTTAGGCATGAAAATTAGTCAAAATTATAGTTAAATTATATAGTTGATTTGTGTTGGTATCTTTTTTCAAGATGTTTTTGTAAAGAAGAGATTATGTAAAAGAACCAACTAATAATATTTTGTGTGAACGATAAAATATACTAATTTATACTTTAATAATAGCTTTTTTAATAATTGTAATGTTATGTTACTTGGATTATTCGTACAGAAATAGTGAATTTTCATTCTTGTTGAAAGCTAAAGTATATACTTCTTTTACAACATCTTTCATTACTTAAATTAAATAGTTATTAGTATAAAAACAGTAATTTACGTGCGCGTGTAAATTATAAGAATATAAAAGTACTTATCAATAGGCTTAAATCGTTTGAGTCTATTTAAAAAAAAAATAAAAATTAATTTCTGATTTCAAAATAATTAAAATAATAATTATAAAGTAAATTATGGTGGGAAAATAATTATTTCACAATGAAATATTGAATATTCAATCAATTTCTAATATTATATAAAAATTAAATATTTTTATATAATATTAATTAAAGCATATACGCATTAAAAAATTATTATTTCTGTTCTAAAAAAGTCGAAATGACCGTAAATTGTAACTCGTATGAAAGCACGTGTGTAGTGCAGTGTCACTCATTGTATCAGCCGTGTTTGACGGATGTTAGTAAATCAGCTGGGCACAATAACTCCAATTAAGCCGCAACTTTTTCCCATTCAATACTAAATTTCAATTATTAGATGAAACACTTTAAAAAAGTATTTCCTACAAGGATGAATAAAAATAAAATGCAACCATCGTGTACTTTTTGAAGAACTCGATCAATCATTATAAAAATTCTACATTTGGAAATGGATAACATACGGAAGATCGATACTGCAATTGAACATCAAATAGATGAAAGTCTTATTAGTGCATAAGCGTTTTCAAATTTCACGTGGTTGTATTAACATATTCGATAGTAAACATTTTCTTTTTTTAACGTTACAAATATCTTTTTTTGTGTATAAAAAACTATTTCAACATATTTGTTCATGTCTAAGTAGGGAGTAATTGTACACAATTTCCTTTTTATTCAAGATCTGTGTGAAATATAACAAAGTTTTTACCGAAATTTACGGAAATTAAGCCTGAAATAAAAACATTTGAACTTTAGGCACAAATACTTAGGAAATATTTCGCACAACAGGCGATATTAATTTTATCAGCAGCAGAGCTTTAACTTTCATGAAACTACTGGTAAAAATACTTGTAAATCATTCAATTTGTTAATTAAATTCTCGATACCATGAAACTGCAAAAGTATAAAAAAAATTTCTTATAAAAACGATTAATAAACAAAGGCAGTTATTCAGCTATTTTTTTAGCTATGTACCAATAAACAGAATTAATTGGTGGATTTACGATTGGACCAGTACATAAAATAATAAACGTAGATGGAGCATAAAATTATTTTTAGTGCTCGAGCTCAATCGCCCATTCAATTGAAAACTGCGCAAACAGCCATTTATCCAAAAACAGTTGAACAAAATGGAATACAATAGTTGGCGGTCGGGAAATTGTTCGCGTGATACGTAAACTCTCGGAGTGGATTTTAATTGTCAGTGTTCCCTCCCACACCCTCGATTTAATCTCAGGGTTGTTGCCTCGAGATCTGCACCGACGCGCGAAACGCAGCGACACTTGAACCGCGAGTTAATGGAAGAGCTGCCCTCTTTCAATTGCCGGTGCCCGCTCTAGCGGTAATTGCTGCCCGCGGTGGCGATGAAAATTGCCAAGAGAGAGAGAGAGAGAGAGAGTGAGGGGGCGAACAGGAGGGAGAGAGACGCTTTGCGATTAGCTAAACACGTGCTGGTGCGCATCAATTTGCGAGAACCGTAGGCGTGGAAGGTAGCGCGGTGGGCGTCAAGTTTTTAATCGCAATTCCCGCGATAACAGAGTCGGGGATTGCGATTTTTTCATCAGGGCTCAACTATCAATCGAATCCACGAGTCCAGGTCAATTACTCCCCCCCCCCGCGTCTTTTGTGCCTAACGTCGGCTTTTTAACGCCGAACGCAAGCCTCGGTTTCAGCAACGACCGTGAAAGGACTTATTTTTTACGTAATGTTTATCATTAATTGCACCCCTCTGCGTTTATTTCCTCAAAGGGCGCGTAATTACTGGGGAATCAAAGCGGCCGAGTCCAGCGGTAGCTTCGCTCGGGAAAAGCGAGGGGTCGGAAAAAGTACGGGCGACTACAAAGTCATCTGTTAAAAAACGCTCCGAGTTTGATAACCCGCAAATGACGTAATTGCGGAGGGTCGCTGTAGCTCGGGATTCTCCCTTGTGTGTACACACGACCTACTTGCGACTAAAAGGTTTCGCTTGATGCACGCGATAATGAGCAAACGGAATAATCCTGGACAAGTTGCAAGTGGCTTTTCGTATCCCCCGAGCCGGGGACGGAAGCGGGAAAACGCATTTACGAGTGGTGCCCCTCTAACCCCAGAGCGAGAGTTCACGCGTGACGCCGACGTGAGGATCACCAGAGGGGAGATCGAGAATTAAAAGCTTACGGGTGCATGGAATATCGCTCAAACAGGTGGATTTCTAGCCCTTCACCTCCATTACTTGCCCATGGGAATGCGCCATGCGGAACTCCGACATTTTTCATTCCAGAGGCTCTTTGTTTAAGTTCACCTGTTTTTTAGAACATTTTCAAATCTAATGGCTCGCACTTTCCAAAGAAATTGGAGCTTTGCGGTCGTTCCTTTGCACGTCTACCAAGCTATTCCTTTTTGCTTAGAGCTACAGTCTGTTCCTCGGAGAAAATCTTCCCGTTTTTACTGTTGAAAAAAGTAAATTGAGTGTTAAAAAATTTGCAAGCTCTGAGTTTCCAATCAATCAACTGCTCGTAACCTCACTTATCGGCAAAGCCCACCCTAAATTACCAATTCTCAACACCCAATTCAAGCGTAATAAATCTTAATAAACCTTTGAAACCACAAAAATACTGTTTAATAATAGATCCAATGGGTCGTGAGAATAGTAACTTGATCCAAAATCTCCAAAGCTCTTCAGCTGCCCGATGCACTGCGCACCAGTTGAGCTGCACTTTGTAAAATTTTTACGGAAGCCAACATCCTCAGAGGGCCAGCATTTACCTTTTGCACGCACGTCAAATGCACAAGTGACAGAGTCGCGGACTAATAGCCAAGGGAAGCCATCCTGGTTCCTTCCTTTTTTCTCACTTCAGGCCTTCGGCTTCCGGCGCGTCAGGGGCCGGAAATCGAGTCGACCGCCCCGGTATTTCATCTCTCCGCTCCTCCCGTATCACCAATTTTTGCTTTCACAAAATTTTTACATGTTTTTCGGGCGTATCGATATGTCATTGACCCTCTGTACATTGGCCAGACTACAATGCTCAAGATGAGACCTATTATTTCGGTTTCAATCTCTTAATTACAAGTTTATGCAGGATTGTGGACATTATTATTTTATGTGGACAATTATTGTTTGAATACTGAAAAAGATATTTTTTGTTGCGACACATGTAAAAAATATGGAAATTGTACGTTTATTAAAATAGGGGAATCTCATCTTTTTTTATCTGTTATTTGAACTGTAATAATAAATAATGTGATAAATTAATATTAATTTATATATTAATTAATGATTCAGTCTATAAATATTTACTGCAGCTGATAATTGTTGCAACCTATTCCAAATCATAATGTAGTTCTTATAAGTTATTTTATATCGGTAAATTTAGTATAAATACACCAACTAATGAAAAGTAATTCGAAGTGAAAAAGAACTATTTTATAAAAGTGATTTTAATCGTATAATGCAACTCAGCAAAAGCATGAATATAAAGTTCTGAGAATTGTTAATGTCTACTGTCCAGTGTAATGATTATATTTACGTTGGAATACCCGCGCAGGCTTGAATATCTCTTGCATGATAAAGATAAATGAAGTTTTATCATTCAACTAGTGCACCAGTTCTTCTCGATCTAATGGGAATGACATCTGACTCTTTTTGATTTTCATATGCTTAATTGGCACAGCACGTGTTAAATTTTATTTTGAAAAAGATTTTAAGTGTTCATTACACGGAATCGCCTGTACTTCTTAATGCTATTTGGCACTGGTATAGCATCCAAGTGATTCATTCTCTAAAAATGTATACTGGAATGAAAGACTTTTTTTATACTTTTTATGATTAAACGTACGGCTAATTATTATAATTAACCTTATCAGTTATTTACAATGATTGTAAACCTGAAGCACTCAAGAAATTCTATTTTATTTTTACCCATAACAAGCATGTTTCTTCAAACTATTATTTTTATTTGAAAATAGTTCTTTAAAATTCGCAAATTTAATGGTTATCACACTCTAATAATATAAGATTAGAGCTGGTTTTGAGGGATTGCAAAGATGATGGACGACACCTTTTTCCATTTCACTAAAGATTTGCTATGCAATAGTTCAGAACGACATTAAATATCCACAGGAATTTTGAGGTTTGTTCTTCGTCCAAACTCGATTAACATGCCAAAAAAAAAGTTAGAAAAATATTTGAGCAGAATTTAAGTCATGGCCGGTGTTTCGGTCGCATTTTTCAAAAGCCGTCCTTCGAGCCTATCGTCATTGAAAAGCCCCACTTCTCTCTCTCTCTCTCTCTCTCTCGTTTCTTCACTGTTGAGCGACGATTTAGCTCTTTTTTTCTTCGTGTTCACGACGAATCGCCTATACTACGAGCTAATGTAGTTGTTGCTGCCCACTACTTCCTTTGTGTGCGTGTGCGTGTGTGTGTGCACAAAGACAAGTGACCCCGTGAGCTTACAAAGCGGAAATTATTAAAAATCTAACGGTACAACTATTTACCATTATTTTAACACATTTTTGATGATCTTTCTTTTTTGTATTTATATAGAGCAAGCATTTTTAAAAAATATTTTCCACAACCAGTTATTGCTTTTGTTAGAAAGAAACTGATTTCTATTCAAACTGAGGTCAGTTCACATATAATTATGTAATAATGTATGTGCATTGAAAGAGCATAAAAACAATTTATATTTCAATTGATGTACTTAGCTTCAAAACAACTACTAAAACTTTTTATTCGCAAGTATATCGTTAATGGAACAGTAATCTTTTTAATTGAAAATCAATTAATCCCTAGCACATACGGTACACATAAATGTACTACATAGTTTTAAGGTACTAATAAAGTTACCCCGTGATTCATAGTATATAATTAATTTGATTTAATTTATGCAATAACCCCTTCAAATTATACACGATTAAAAATTAAAAAGTACTCAGTACGAAAATTTACCATTACAAAAAATGTACATCTTAATGTAATTGAAGCAGAGTAACGAGTTGCTCCAAATGAAGGATATTGTAACACGATTTCATCAATTCTACCTTAAGAACAGTTGCTTAAAAATATCTTTTACGAGCAAGACAACGAAACCCGTGTTTTCGTATCTTGAATTGCCGGCAACAGCTCGCAACGAAAAAACGTACCTGAACATGTGCAGGTCGCGGGGCAAGTCCTACAATAGACGAGGAGGAGATCGGAAATACCGGAGAAGCGTGGGCGTGGGCACTAGAAAGGGCGTAAGGGCCGAATGGCAGTGCAAATGTGTGAGTGCAGTGCACCGTGTTCCAACACCAGAAAGGGACATTTGCATCGAAGGCACTAGCTGAGATATTTACTCGCCCCGGCGTACGGTTCTTACAACGGTCCGACGTGCCTTGATTTTATCACTCAGCATTAATACTGATTAACTTTTTTAAATCCTGGATTAAAGTCTTACGTCGCTGATATTTTTACTTTGTTGCGCATTACGACTAAAAAGTAAAGATCCTGTATAGAACGAGACAAGACAATTTTTTATCAACTAACAATCATTTTTTTGACAGCAGCAATAAATAAATTAGTTACAGTTTGGACGGAGCTTCATTTAACGCATGTACAATCAGACTTTAAATAAAATATATTTTAAAAGTCCGGAACATGTAAAAACTGTTAATTAATATACGTCTATTTCCTTTTTTTTTAGGTAAGGAAATTCGGCAAATCACGGTGCTAAGGTATAATACGATCTTCCATGTTAGTCCATCATCGATTACGTGAGTACAGGCGAACTTCAAGAGTTAATCTGAATTTCTCGAGGAGTAAGATGAAAAAAAAGGAAGACTGAGAAATAATCTTCTTCGTCAATGTACTTTTCGTTCCGTAGATTTTCTCACGTCGACTCGCGTTACTTTCGTATTACCTCTTTTTTGTTTGCCCTTCATTTTCCTTCGCCTCCCCGCCCTCTTCTTGTGTTCCGATTTCAGGTCTTACGCATCTAAATCTCTTTTATTCTCTTTTACGTTTACCATACACATATACACATTGTGAACGTACAAGT
Organism: Eupristina koningsbergeri; assembly: GCA_018907245.1. Lineage (NCBI taxonomy): Eukaryota > Metazoa > Arthropoda > Insecta > Hymenoptera > Agaonidae > Eupristina > Eupristina koningsbergeri. Next base: position 1,018,849 of record JACCHV010000041.1, read on the forward strand.
ATCAGATCGCTTACAATTAACGTTAATTTTAAACAATCTCCAAATAATCTAAATGAAAACTTACACAAGTAAATATATTGCTTAAATAATAATTTATTTAAATTTTCGACGATACTTTAGAAAACTAAAATAAATTTTGAATAGGTTTCTCATGCGTTTATTTATTATGAAAGTGATAAAATTTCACTGTTCATTTTTTTATTAATTGTATATAAATACTTTTTTGTATTTATTTATTTACCATTAACCTTAATGTCACTGAGAATTCAATTTTATTATTAACATGCATTAATTTTAAAGCCGATTTTCATATTGGACAATGAATTCAGAAATCTAAATATTAATTCTAGTATTATATTCTACCCAATACATGATCCTTCACCTTAATTCTTTTGGTATAAAATCCAATCCGCTCGTTTATTCATTAAACACATCCATATATATGTATATATTTGCACAAAATATTAATCGAAAAGAACAGGTTCTGAAAACTAATAAGCCGACAAAGAATTGAAAGGATTTAGGGATTTCGCTTTGGGCCGATTGATCGATCCTTCGGGGGCGCGACTGGTTTTTTCGTTCAGTACACACGTCAATCTTCGAACTCTTATCGAATGAGAACAAACGCACTGTTTCAGCGAAATAAAGTAGGAAGAAACTCATTTCGACAATCATAAAAAAAAAAAACAGGGGATGCTGTGTAGCTGCTATTTCGCATGCTTGTCGATTACGTTACTCAAATCCCATTGGTCTTTATGAATACTTTTCTTACTTGAATCGGACTTGACAAGAGAACACAGGGAGAATGATAGGATTTTTTGTTTCAGACATTGTACAGGCAAAAAATGTTCTTTATATCTAAAATACATGTTTAAAAATTCGTAAAAATTATTCGTGGGTGATTATTAAGTATAAAACTATCTTAATAAAATATTGAATTGATTAAGATTATGAAAAACTATATCGTGTATTCATTATTATGTTATTTAATTTGGATTCTGTGCTTCTTCACTCGTATTTTTTATTTTAGTTAAATTTATTTTAATGAATATAAAAGATTATATTGGATATTTACATGCTTGTTACTTTTATCCGATAAATTTGATCGCGCTGACTTTATTCGAGTGCAATTAAATATAGTAAACAGTAATAAAATAAAAAATAAAAAAATTGAGAAATGTTAATATGCGAATAAGGAGTCCTTGGAAGTTGGGAGATTCACATCGAAATCCTGCAAGTCATATCGAGCAAAAAAAAGCAAAAGAGCATTACGACGCGTAATTGAAGGCACATGCTGTATAAATCCAAGCTTGTACTTGTGCGAGATCAAGAATCGGATTGTTCAATCTGCAGGAAGAAACAAATACGAGTACAGGAAAGTGCAAAAAAGTCCAAAAAGAAAACCAAGTTTGAAACCGTTCCTACGATGGAAGAAATATTGTCTGCCTTCTGAATCTATATTATTACAGTGGTTTTCTTCTTCCTCCGCAAAAAATGCTTGCTTTATATACTCGATGTCCTTCTTCGGATTGTAGAGGCGAGAAAACGCTGATTGATTCAAAGAAATGTTGAAACGGAAGCCGATAAATTTTGATATGATAAAAGTGGCGATCGATTTAAGAAAATTGGAAATTTTTACTCATTCCAAGTTGATTATGAAACTGTGCACTTGGACCGTAGAAGCGTAACTTGCAATTTTATACTAATAAGTATCGCGAGCAGCGCGACTGTCGACTGAAGGATTGATTTGTGTTTGCCATGTTAAAATTCTGAAATAATACAGCTTTTTTTGAAACCTCCAAAGATATAGAAAGTATTTTTATATTTATGCCTGTTACTTACATACAGCGGATGAAGTCAATTACTGTACTCAAATAACAGTAATCATCCAAATCATTTTTATTAAAAGTTGAAGGTCGTTCACTACTCAAAACTTTTATCACTCATTCGCGAGTTTTAATTATTTCTTCCAATAGAGTATTCATTTAGATACAAAAACGCACACGTATATTCTCAGTTGTATCATTTTCATTGGAAAGTCTATGAATCCGATGAGGCCGTGTAATTATAATTCTTTCACTTGGTACTTAATTCTGCAATTTAAATTTCCAGATATCACCGTTGAGACCATTTCTGCTTAAAACCGAGTTGGATTAAAAAGCGCTATTTCGTAAATTCAAATTCACAGGATTGAGGCGTGTTCGTCTTTCTTGGGTAGGATCACGTATGCCTGTAGACGAGAGTTGAAAACGAGCCACGCAATTGTAATAAATGCTCGCACGTCTACCTTTGCAAGTAAGAAGACGATGTTGGGTTTTGAGGAAGAGTTGGCGAGGAGCTTCGCGAATATCGCCGATTGAAATCTACATTTGCATTGACCGCGGATTCACTCACGTTGCACATGTTCAAAATATTTTATATGCCGTTTTTGAGAGTTCAGTCTTAACTTCAGTTGTACTCGTGTATTGTTATGGCTTTCTTGTGCTTTTACATTTATATTGGGAATGTTAAGTCGTGTAAAATATCTCTAGCTTTTTTAAGAGCATTCTAAAATTAGGAAATAATAAAATAATTTGATTCAACCAAGTACAGTCTAAAGTTCAAATAACAATCTCTTTATTATTAATTAATTTACACTCTCAATAAGTTATTTGCTTTTATGTTATTAATAAAGTGTTCTTTCGATTATTAAATTGTAAATTTTTTGGCGACGATTCAAGGGTAAACATATTTAAAATCATTGGTTTTAGATACTAAATCATTGTAACTGAATAAAATTAAAAAGATTAATCAAAACCAAGTGATTATTTAATTAAAAATGCCTGGAGTGTAAAAGGCAATATAAAAATCCGAAGATTTAATTCTTGAAGAGTGTCAATAACATTTTCATATAAAATGATACACATCAAAAAAGGAGTCGTATGGCCGGTACATTTTTCATATATATTGATTACTATCGCACGTTTCATTTATAAAAATATATATAAAAGCGAGTTTGACGTTATCATCCGGTCTATATAACCTTACATTCGTCATTTAATTGTACACAGACGAAAATTTGAGAAAAGTCCAAATACATTGAATTACAATCAGGGCGCGTACGATCGACTTCCTGTGCGTATTTCCTACGTAAATACGCACTTGTTATTTGTAAACATCGTCACGGAAGTTCCTGTCAAAAATATTCAGTTATTCGAATAATCGTAATTATAAGCCCGGGGACGAAATTGCTTGATCTCGAGATCGACGTCGCATAGTGAATCGCTGTTATTTTGTAAATTCTCTGCTATTCGATCCGAAACAATCGGATCAACTGATCGCTTATTAGAGTAACCTGGAATAGATGTGACGTTGAAAAGGTGCCATTGCGGTGGCACCGATAAATTTAAAGAAAAAACGGATCAGGATCAAGTGCAAATGTACACATGTGTGAGTTTGTAAAGGTGGGAGACAAAACTAACACAGATCAGTCTCAATTAGGCTGCTAAGTGTTTTGATATGTGAGCTGAGGATGCAAAGTCTGCTTAGAGGCGTAGGAGTTTGTTTAATTGGGGGTTTCGTAATTTTTTAGGAGATTGGAGTTTAGAAACGTAACCGATATGTTTGATCTTTTATTTTTGAATTTTAAAGCTGACATAATTTGATTAATTTGAAATAGATGAAAACAAATTGACTGGCAATAATTTTAATATTAACGATTATATACTCTTAAATCTGTTATAAATCTCTTAAATCTTAAATATCTGTTACCTATTTTCCCATTTAGAATATTTTCGTGTGACAGCTTTACTCGTGGAAAACAAATAGTTTTCAGAGATTATATTTTATTCAAGCCAATATTGCCAAAACTTAGTGATAGTCATTCATACCGTAGTCATTCATCTATTAATCGTAAAGTCTTGTAAATTGATGCACTGAAATATTTTATATCTTCAAGAAAATTCAAATGATATTTCAGAATATTTATAAAAAAGTTAGGTGTCGAATTTGTTAATTTGTTTGGAGTATGTGGAATCAGCTTAGTTCCCAGCAGTCATGTACAGATGAAACCTTATACTTCTGACTCAGCGATCAAGACATTAAATTCCATAGGCAAGCGTAAATTAGAAACTGTATAATAGTTATCAAGGAAGTAGATTAAACAATACTAAATAATCCATTAATGAAATTTAGATTATTAGTACACATCGTGTAATTTTTATTTTAATTGCTATTGTTTCTTCTGCATATCTTTCTTTATATTGCAGTAATGGTATTTATAAAATATGTTGATTCCTACCGCAGATAAATAATAAAAAAAATTTCTTTTGTCGACACTAATAAATTGTTAAGCCTTTGAAGTAGTAATGTAAAAAAGTAAAAAATTTGAGCAAATACAAGAGGGAAGTGCGAAGGATTTCATATCTTCTCGAGCCCATGGAAAACGTAAATTTCAAAATTGAGAAAACAAATCAAAGATAAACGATTGTTGACATGAAAAATATTATTCGTCAAGTTGTAGAATAAAATGCCGGGCTTTTATTTCCAATCACAGTTTGAAATCATTTTTTTTGCCGGGGCTCTTTCGAGACTCTTAATCGTGCTACAATTGTTTCCCTCGGAAATCTTATCGATGCTTCCGATCAAAAAGAGTTGGCCGGTGCATTACGCGGAAGAGGAGGAGCTGCTACAGTCATCGACGAGTTGTTACTTATAGCACATGAAAGAAAAGGCAGGTGATGTGGAACCAAGTGGGATTAAGTGCTGCATCCTGTCTCTCACTCCAACTATACCTCCGCAATGGTACACATCCTTTTCCCTTTTGGGTATCATTTCCCATCTCTAGGCTTTTTTTGGGAATAAATAGAAAAATCAGTGGTCGTGTGAAATCCTTCCTTTTTGTGTTATTTTTTTTTAAGTGCTGTATAAAAAAAGGGTAGAATCATTTGGTTTGGTTCGAGTACACGTGTGCACGCATCCGACAAATTCGAACATTTGTAAACGTATGCATGTGCACTAAATAACTAACTAAATAAATGGCATGATCACTGTCTAACGCACGAAAGTAGTATAATGTTGTTTCGCAAACGTCAGTGATCTAGAACTTTATTTTAATCCCATTCGTGATAATCAATAAATCATTTCAACACTTCAATATTTCTGTTTCTATCTTTATTCGATAGATAAAGAAACTAATTCAGCAAGGATCCTAAAAGTATGGGCGAGTTATAAATTCTCCCCCTTCGAATATAATTTGATAAAAAAGTTGTATTATAAATCCTTGTAGCACGTATGAAATGGTTATGTTTTATAATTTTTTCGAGTGTGCAGCTTTCTGCAAAATGTCAAGCATCCAGAGAAATTCGTCCCTATAAAAGTGGAGTTACAATGCGCAATTCAAAGGATAAAAAAACTATAAAGATAAAGAGGACGAGAGAAAGAGCAGAAGCAAAGAGCGACACACGATACTCGCGGGGGGCTCCAGGAACGGCAAAAGAAAGAAAAAGAAAAAGCGAGAGGACACATCGTCTGTTCCCCTCGAATAAACACAAGGTTACAGACACATCGTCTACCTCTCTACCAATACTGCAACTCAACACAAGAGACAAGAAGTTCCTTGAGATGCACCCGAGGGTGAGAGAGAGAAAGAGAGAGTGAGCGAGAGGGGTTGGGGGAGGGGTGGTTCGCCCTCCGTCTCTGTCTCTCTCGCACACGCGTGAAAGGGTTCAGGATCCGAACACTCTGGATGAGATATAGCGGAGTACCCGGAGTATACAACTTGTGTCGTGCCTCTTTTCGGGTCTCGAGAAGTTAAACTCCGGTTACGTATGTTTGTGTATGTGTGTAGTTGTGCGAAGGCGCTTAACCCACCGGTACAAGGTGTAAGAGTTAGACAGCAGATGGTTTTCGAGAATCTGCCGCTTTGTATACCTTCCTTGTCTTCCTCCAGTAGAACCAGTCTTAAAGAGTAAAGGACAGCTGCTTCCCTCTTGTTTGCTCTGTGTATATGTGTCTCCCTTTTTCGAAATGCGGATACCCTTCGACCTCACTTTAATGTATGTGCGGTTAACTAAGAACAGTTTTTCGATTGTTGAGGTTTCTATTTACGCAAGTATTCAGGTCTAGGGTTCGTCTTGAAAATTCTAGAGTGCTTCGACACTTATTATCAGATTTAATTTAATTGTACTCGTGTTATATTTTAGATCATTAGCAGTGTGGTTAATAACTAGGAAGAAGAGTCGAAACAAGTCATATTAAAATTTTCTTTTAAGGTTCCATTACGTACTTAGATAAGAAGATATTTGAATTAATAAAATAACGGACTATTAATACAATAGCAAAAAAAAACCCTACACTTTGTATAAGTAACAATTACACGTATAATTTAATTTTTTTTTTTAAATACAGTATAGGAATCAAACCATTATACAACGAGTCTAGCAGAACAATACAATGGACTTCTTACGACAAGTTGATGTTTGGTTTCGCGAATTCGAAGTTCTACAATCAGGTGTTATTTACACATGTTTACAGACAATATTAATACACGTTTCTCTTTTTTATTTCAATGAAAACCTAATGTACGTTCCTATTTAATTTGTTTTTTCTAACGAATTTTTATACCCGTTCATTCACCTCGACCTTCCTCTCCGACTCTTGTGCATGACGTGATTAAAGTTCATTACGAGGAGGCTTTCGCGACGTGTGTCGACATTGCGTGAGAAAAAGTAAAATCAGTCTGTTCTCGATGGTTGAATCTACTTCGAAGCTTCGAAGCTGGAAAGATTCTCCAAGTCTTTATCCAAGACGCAGCAGATGGTGAATGCGCACGTTCGCCTTTAGTTTTTCTACCTTACAATATAAGCTCCGTGCGGCTTGTATTATTAAATGTTTTGGCTGACCATAGCCTTCTTGACCCCACCTCGGGCACTCGCTTAATTACGGGACTGCACTCTGAAATTGCCGTAATGTGTTGGGGATTTTTCGAAGCTAAATATTTTACTTTCGCGAGAGTGACACTATGACTTCATAGCCAATAATTGAGATTTTAAAATATTATATCGGGCGAACATTGCGAGATTAAAATTAAAAGTTTTATAGTTATCGAATTATCGTAACGTTCATCTTGCCAATTGAGTTAATGAAATTATTTCTTAAGCAACTTGCTAAATACATATTAAAATTTAACAACTATTATACTTATTCTTATGCCGTACTTTTAGGTCCAAATAGCTTCATTTGATCTATTAAAACGATATAAAAATATGAGTTTTACGAAGCTTATACTAAATAAGCTTAATTACTTGTTCGATGATTTACAAGCTTAATCCCATTTTAAAACAGCGGAAGTATTTTTCAGATATCTCTGTAAAATCAAGGTGCGAAAGATTGCATCTCGCACACTTTCAAAAATTAAGAATTAATTCTCCACTTACAGTTACTTCCCTTTACAATTAGCATGTACCTCTCGTATAGCAAGCTAAAAATAGATCTCGAGTCCGCATTTCGCTCAAGAATGTAAGACTGAAATAATTCAAGTTTGTGTCGAATAGCCGAGCAAGTTTTGCTATTACCATGCATCGTTGATTCAAGTTCATTGTTCCGCTACGTAAGTTATCCTCTTGTGTCCGGTTAATTCCACAATCTGCTCACCAATCGCCATATTTATAAGAAGGGGCAAGTATAATTTAACGAGCGTTCCATCGGCGGGTGTACTGAATCGGAGCGAAACGCCCATTGTTATCTCATCTGACTCAAACTCGGGCCACGTGGATTATTTCGTCTTACCCTGGAGTGAAAGGCATTTTATATTTCCTTGCGAGCTTCTCTGAGGTCCGAGAAAATTAGAACCAGGAGACGAGGTTGGAAAAAGGATATGCAAGGAAGTTGGGACGATGGAGGGATGCCTTAATCTCGCGAGATAAACTTTTGCTTCTATAGGAAATGGAGAAGGTCGCGTCGATGACACTCAAGGGTCCAGTTTATAGATTTCTTACCTGATAAGTTATGCATTATTCCAGAATATGAAAAATATTCAGGAAAATACCATAAATGAATTGGATTGAAAATAAGGAATTAAATTTTGTGTGCGTGAAATTCTTGCAACGCCGAGATGAACCTGGCCATTTAGTTTCAATATTGTATATTGAATACAGGAAATATTCACCGCAACTAATTGAATTTCTCTTCCTTTTCTTTTTGAACACTACCACAAATGTACATGCAACGGAATAAAATACTTTTTCCAATGGTTGAAGAAGAATCTTGAGTATGATTATATTTTATTGAATATGAAGGTATTGGTTCTTTATTCTAAACTATAATATAGTGAATAAATCATTCGATTACAATGCTTTATATTTAAAATCAATTGTAAAATAGTTTTTTTTTATAATGAATTTTTACAATTAATATCTAATAATCATTTCAATGAAAGCAATGAAATATAATTACGCTTTATTGTCCCATTATTTTGGAATAAAAACACTAATTGACCATTTATAATGATGTGAAAAAATATCCCAAAGAGGACAACCTATTTAGATGTAAAAAAATTAGACAATAACCAATCCCCGAGTCAGCTCTGAATTGTGAACAGGTGTTTACAATCTTATATCAGAGGGGTGGCCAGGAATTCTCACGTGCAATTAGAATAATAGATATTCGTAGGTTCCGCTGATTATTTTGACAGTTTTGTACAAGGCCTCTGCGTCGGAATGTAAATGTGTTCCTGTGGTGTTGTTCGAATACGCCAATGGCCGTCCTGCGTATCTTATCCGAGAGAAACAACGGGGTCGCGCTTTTGACGGGTGTGTGAGATACGCGAAACTTGACGAAACGCGCGCATGTGTGCTTCCTTCGTCGGCGGGGCCCCTACAGTTCCTCGACCGTGACGCCCTACCTCGAGCGCGCACCACGCGAACCCCTACGAGGAGGAGGGCGAGGAGGAGGGCGAGGAGGTGCATAGTACTACGAGCTAAATCAAGGTATGGGGCTTGGCCTACGCCTATGGCAGTCTCGTGTAAGTTTTCAGATATTATGAAGAGAGCTGTTTAGCTGTTTTGTGTAGTTGGATGAATGCCTCGGGAAATGACCAAGTGAATGCACGTGAGTGACCGAAATCAGAAGGGAAACCTGTTGAGGAACTGGTTTTTTGATTTACGTCCTGTAAAAATAAATAACTAACTGTGGGTTTTTAAACAATGACCATCAATGTCATGTTGGGATTGCAATGTTATTACCTGCCCATCTTTGATTTATTAATCGATTTATTCTATCTTTTGAGTCGTACAGTCCGAAAGTTGCATAGTCGATCGGTCGAATACTTTGGAATATAAAATATATAATGGTACTAACTACAGAATAATTATTGGCATTATTTGTTTTTTAATTTAAATACGAATGGATACTAATTCCGTGACATCCTAATCTTTCATTATATTTAAATCATTCTTAAATTACATGTTGAATAACGTGTCTGAGTGTGTTATTAATTTACATTAATATTACAGAATAATAATAGAGATGAAACTTGATGAAAAGAATTACTTTTGTTGGTGTTCACAAACCATATAAAATTCAGCGTAAATATTTAAATGGACAAAGTTTTTTATAATAACAAAATGAATGCATTTTGATAAATCATGTGAGATTTAAATACATGGGACAAGAAAGCTGAACTAATAGTCGAATTAAAACTCTGCACTGCTTCCAAACGCCCAACCAAATTATTATATTAAGTTATTAAATCTATTTGTTCACTGACGTTAGGCATCTTGTGAAAATATCATTTGAGTTCGTGTCTCCGAGCTGCATTATTGTGTCCCGATTTGGTCGACTTTTATATTTGCATGTGAAATAGCACCGACGTAGATGTGATCGGGCGGACAAGTTGTACACACACACACTATCAATTCTCACGTCGTGTAATCTCGTTTCCGTGATAACATCAGTTATTTGCAGCAATGAGTTTTTCGATATTCATGGTATTTATTTTTTTTATACTATGAAATTTCTGAATAATAAGCTTAGATGTAGGATGGATTTTATCATTAAAATAATAATACTGTAATTCTCACGGACCTTGGTCATACCTATTCTAATATCAGCGTCAAAATTAATATTTTTAACAGTACATTCTCGTATAAATCATATTAATATTTATAAGCTCATTAAAATAAGTTTTTATTATAGCTATTTGTCAATCTATCAGTTAAATTTGATTCATTTAAAAACAAATATACATAATAATTTTAATTAAATTTTTAGCTATAGAATTCTAATCAATTCATTGATATTAAAATTCGTGTATAAAAGCAATTCAAATTACTTTCATTTAATTAGAGGATTAAGAGTCAGTTTATAACATTGTGTACCTAAAGATTGGTCAATGAATAAAAAACGATACATTTCAAGTAAATAAATAATATATAAACTATATATTTTATTATAAAATATATAAACGATATTATAAATTAATAGTTTATAAAAAGACCATTTTACAAACGGTCATTATTTAAAAACAAAATTATAAATAATACAATATAACATGAGACACATAATATGTAGATAACAGACATTTAATTCAATTAAATATCTCATAAAGATCATTTTATTTACATGTTTAAATAATTTGAGTTATTTTAATGCTTAAGAATATTATATAAAATGTTACTTTATGTCTACGTTGAAATAATATTATGTAGTAATAAGTTAGATATGTGTGTGTGTGTGTGTGTGTGTGTGGGTGTGGGTGGGTGGGTGTGTGCGTGTAAAAATATTTATAAATTAAATAGAAAACACATTCCTTCCAAACATTAAACTGAAAATATCGTTTATTTATTATAAAAAATGTTAAAAAAGTCAATGCATGTTCATTATTAGTTAACACTTGAGTGAAACTGTGTACATGAAATTTTTGTAAAGAATATGAATTTTATATCCCTTATATTCGTAAGAAATGTTTATATGTACATTGTGTGTTAAACTGACATTAGGAAACTACTTTTTTGTTTGAGTAGAACGTGTACTTTCGCTTTCACAAATGTTTTTATCTTATTTACACAAAACTAAGATTTCATAAGACAGGTAGAGAACAAACTCCATCGGTAAAAGATGCCTGCATTCCATGTACCTTGAATCATGTATGTTTACTTTCCGTCAAAGAACCACGTGAAACACATGTAGAATACTGCACAGAGTCAGTTTCTTCGATCCTTTCTATACTGTAGATTTCTTACTTATCGACTTACGGTTCCTACCTTATGGGTTACTCTGATGCTTTTGCTTTTTTCGCGGTCTGATTTTTAAATAAATACATTAGGGAATTATTACAAATATTTTATGCAAAATGAGTCTTATTAATAATTCGGATTAAAGGATTTTCAATAATTTTCAAGATAGTTTGATTATTACATAAAAAATGTTCGTAACTATTTTATAAAATATATAATAAGTCAGCTGCGGTAATATATTAATTCAGTTAGATCACTATTCTCTATTTAATAATGAAAATCAAAAAAATTTTAATAAAAAATATAATACGTACAGAAAATATGAAAAAACTAATTACAAAAAAAAGAAATAATTCGTAATTTTATCTAATATTTATGTATATTATAAAAAATTGTAGTTTATTTACTTACATAAGTATTTTGGTTGTATTTTAGTTGTAAATAATAATCGTTTTTCATTAAATTCCAAGAAATACCAAAATTTATACAATGTACAGAATGTAATAATGTAATTTATTAGTTTAAATTTCATTCATATAATTATTGAAACATCAATGTTTAAATATTTAAAAAATAATATAATAAATCTTAAATCTATTTAGATTCTTGTCGTGATCAATGTTGAATATCGAAGAGACGTTGTTAACATTGTTACAGCAGTGGGTAATATAGAATATTTCTTTACCAACAGTTGTATCGAGAATTTTGTGATTTATCACTCATGCGCAAGAGTGTAGTATTGGACATTAATTTTTTAATATAATTGATACAACGCCTAGTGTTATACATAGATTTTAGTTTCACAAATATACAAGATACAAATACGGTCAAACGATGTTATAGAAAAATAGAAAGAAAGAGATCGAGCAAATGAGAGAGATTGAGACAGAAAGGAACAACAAGGGTGGAAGAGAGAATAAGTGTGGAAGAGACTTAGAAAAAGAGGGAGAAGGGAAAAAAGTTGTTGGCGTTGATTTGCTGAGCCGTGAAAAACAGCTATCGCTGGTCTCTCAGAATGCCAGCAGCGGTATAATCATAAATCTTAGTTGTGGGTTTGTGCTTTCTCAGAATGGTAAAAACTTCTTAAACGAAATTCACCCTGTTAGCAAGGACTACTTTAATAAATGTTTGAGAAATATGTAGGAAAACTTGATTCAATATCTAATTTCCTGATCTGAAAAAGATTACACCAGTAAAGTTATTTTTTGAGTAAACTGTTATATAAATTCCAAATGGTGTATGCAAATTCAAATTTTATTTAATTTTAATAAATTGTCGAATATGCCTGAACAGAATACAGCACTACGTAGTATATAATACACTGTATATATTACATAGAAATGCATATGGTATAAAATATCACATAATGCATAGCAGTAGTTAACATATGATATATTATGTACATTTATACTGTCAGATATAAATGGGTAATAGATTTTAAAAATATGGAAAATGACATGTACTGAGTGCTTTAAGCCTTTTGAAGCTTCTTTTAAATTTGATTATTAATACGTTTCTTGTTATAAATTCTTTATTTTAATGAACTGCTTTTTTTTAAAAAAAAAAAAAAAGAAAAAGAATAGTAGACAGCAAATGTTGAATTGATTAGGAAAAAGATTTTTTATATTCCCTTCTTAAGAATTGTTCTTCAAACTAGTAATTCAATCTTGTTATAATTTTATAAATAAGTTCATACACTTTTTTTAATCAAAAAGTCGTGGTGTTTCATATGTAAAACATGAAATTATTAATTGTACGCTTATGTGGAGGCTTAATATTAATAAATAAATTAATTAATTATTAATTAATTTAAAAGATGAATTGTTACTTAATATTGCTGTTGCTATAAAAAGTTAAAAATTTTATTGTAATTGACTAGGATTTCCATGAGTGAAAATTATTTGAATTAATTTTAAATGTACCTCTTATAATAATAAAATATATTTTATCTACTTAAGTTCTGTTTCCCTCATTATCTCTGCGCTTAGTACCTGTTTATAATGATGTTGTTGTTTCGTTATGTGAGGGCAATCTAGTGTGAGTAGAGATCGCACACTTCATGTAGAACTGGAGAATTACGCTGTCATCTCAGTTGGAAAAAAAAAAATCATCGATCATTCCTTGTCGTCGCTTTGTATTACGGCTTCATTTACATAGATGGAGACTTGACTGCGAGGTAATATCTCCAAACTAATGGTTAAAAAATGCTAAATACAGGAAAAGGGTACATCTAAATCAATAGTAACAAAATTGTTGCGATAATAAAATGTAGAGAAAGAGGGAGATTAGAAAGACAACCCAAGTATGTTGATCGGCATTTTACATTCGATGCAAACATACATAAGATTATGAATATTCCCGAACATAAATGCGAGAGCATACAATGTATTTTAAAGTGTAATAGTTTCGGTGGTCGTTACGCGACATGACGTCAGCACATATTTAATTACAGAACACCATGCATTAGGACCCCTAGTATTATGCGTTGTTAAAGAACCCACGTAAACGCACTCATACACTTGTATTGAAGCGCGGTGACAAACTATTCATCCACAGGCTGTTAAAAAAAGAAAAAGGAAAATAAAATAAAAGGATGAGAAAAAATGTATACACATACCTTTACGCTATTAGGTCTTGGAGTTTGTTTTACCATCTCATAGTTTACCACTCTTTTTATATCTGACTTTTTTTTAGAAAGCAAATATTAAAATGTCTCGAGTTTGTAAAAGAATTTTATCTCGCTCTCTCCTTGTCTCCTTCCGTCTTCTCTCTCCCTGCTCTATGTCCCTTTCTCTTTCTCTTTAACTCTTTATCTATCTCTGGGATAGATGTAATGACGGGAGACCGGAAATCGACACTTTCACGCGACTGCATCATGAAACCCAAAAAAGGAAAAGTATAAGGTTCTCCCTTATCTGAGCCAATAATCGAGAAGGTAAAAAACATGGGCTAAGATATACAAATTAGGAGAAGCAGTTTGTCTCAAAACACAAAAATAAAGATATTAATATTTTTTATTGTTATGGAATATCAGACGATACTTAGCAGTTGTGTACATAATTAAGAGAGGCTTGTCAGGTAAATAATTGTAACTTTATGTTTTCGGGTAAGAATACAAAATAATAATCAGGACCACTTTAAAAATAACTGTTTCATTAAAATTAGCATTAAAAATGAATTTCTTGTTAAAAATAGCCGTCACATACAAAAGTAAATTTAAGTTTTGTTTTTTCGTTTTAATTGTTACAAGAAAACTCTCGCACTTTTTAATAATTACCATGAAAAATAGGTGTAAAAAAATTTCTCCACGATAATGTTATTTACGTTGACTTATTAAAATGCTAATTACTTTATTTACTAATAGTTGATATTTCTCATTGTAAATGAAGCAAAATGTATTGTGTTTAATAAACATTTAAAAACTAACGATCGTGTCTGTATGCAGCTGAATTGAATTTCTGAGAATTTGCCATTGTTTTATCTTTTGAATGTTGTTTAATAAAAGTTACAGTTCAATTTATTTTTCAGTGCAGACATTACAAGCGACTCGGAGAGAGAGAGAGAGAGAGAGACTGGGACGGGAGATAGAGACGAAAGAGGAGGGTGAGAGGGTGGGGTGGGGGTGTAAAGAAGTGTGGACGTGGAATGGTGAAGACTGTCGTGGGCCGGAAATCGGGACTGGGACACTCGCGGTTTCTAATTAAGGCGGCTACAAATGACTTTTAATGCTCCATTGAGCAGAAAAAGACGTCTCGAGCTGTCACTCCAAGAGATTTGTAAATATATTTTATTTTTTGCTGGAACCGCCTATACTTCTAACTATAGGATTGATTTAATTATTTATTTTTTTGTTTTTTACTTTTCCAAGGGAAATCTAATAAGAACCTGCCTTCCTTTATTTATTCGGTCAAATTCCAACTGAAACTATTAATTATTTGTGTATTGGATAAGATCTCATTGTAATACAAGTGACCTCTGTTATAATTACTTTCTTAAAGGATAATTTTTTATATATAAATTATAGCATAAATATTTAAATTTTTAACTTTTATTAAATCTTTAATGATAAATATTTCTAGAATCTAAACAAATTTTTATGAATTTTAATAAAATATTTTTTAATTTTTCGATAACTCAAAATACGCAAAATTAATATAAATTATTGAGATATTTCAACAGCAAAAATATTTTGTTTTATATATACTTATATATAGTTAATTACTAAATTTATATTTGTAAGCATTTCCTATTTTTCATATAAATTTAAAATTGGTAAAAAAATAAAGTTATTAAATAAAAAATGATACAGATACATATATACAAATTCTTATTCGCTAAATGAAATCATTAGAGTATTTGTATTGACTAATAGCTAGATCTTGAAGTAAGAGAAACATTAGTTGAATGATTACTTGCATGTACATATATAAAATTTGTTGGTAATGTTATAATATTATAAATGAATTATTCGAAAAATTTGCTAAAAGTTCTCCTTTTATCGATTTATATTTGTAATTAAGTAATATTAAATGTATTTATTTTAATTATGTTTGATATCATTAGTGAAAAAATAAATTTTAATACGTTTATATCTATAAATCAGGGAAAGTATAGAACTCGGTTTCAATAAAATACTACGATCAATATATTATTAACGACTAAAAAATTTAAAGAATTTTCGAAAGTGAAAGAATCGATCAAAAATGATGATATTTGTTTGATGTGCATCTAATACATTCTCAGGATTATTAAACAATTTTGTTTTTCATTTTTTCACTACAACCTAACAAATGATTGAAATCCATAAACACTGTTTACTGTTAAACTCATTAGCTTAAAAAATGCAATTGCAGCAAAAAAACAAATGTTCACCAAAAGTTTGGTCACCGAAAGTCGCGATCCAGCACGAAATTCTTACACAAACAGTCGCATGCGTGTGAGTGTAATTGCGCATGACATACAGAAATGCGGACACATTGCATTCCTACCTACTGACTTTTTTTTCCTTGGCGACAGGATTTCTATCTTGACTCGTGTAAAGTTGCATGATTGAAAATGTACGACAATGAGAGGCTCGCGTGCCGGTAGGTTGGGATGGATAAACAGAGAGAGAGAGAGAGAGAACGTCTTCTTTTCTTGAGGTCGACGGCCTGGGTAAAAGGAAGGAGGCTCCTCATGTCCAGCATCATCTACCGGACGAAGGTCGAAGCAACGCCATCGTAATCCTCATTCGAGGATCCCAGGAATCCGTTACACTTCTAGCCGCATATCCTAGTGTAAAATTGTAAAGGGATTTCTTTGGCAACTCCATCTTGTAATGGAGGATACGCCCGGGTAAAACTCGGTTCGAGGATTTTGCTCGATGTCTAAGTTATATTTGGTATCGCTTGAAATAGATAACATCTGAAGATACGGTTTTAATCTTTATTGCTAATAAAATGCGTCTGGGGTGTTTACTTACAATGCCCGTAATACTTTTATTTATTTTTGAAAAATAAGTAAAGTGCATTTATAAAAATACTGTTCGGAATTCTTATGTTTCAACTATGCACATTATTCTTGCTATTTGAGAAACTATTTACATAAATTTCCAAGCAACTTTAATTAAATTTGATTAAGATTTTTACATTTTAATTTGTGGATAATATAAATTGCATGTTGCAATGCACGTTTGTTTATATAACTAGTATTTTTGCTGCATAAAGAATGCTATCTAAATTTACAAATTGAACAATAATTTCATAAGTCTAAGTTGAGATTTATATTATAAAATCAATGAGACATAAAATGCTCTTGAGTTTTATGTTAGCAAATAGCTTTATATTATTCATACGATAAATTTTCTTGATGTTTAAAAGATTTATAATGCGGAAATAATTTGAATTTTTTTAATTGACCCTTAAACTAATCTTCCATTTACTTTTAATACAAAAATTAGTATATAAAAAATTATTCTTCAATATTGCAAAACTTTTTTTTTCATGTAACTGTATTTAAAATTAAAAATAAACTGATTGTTCTATATTTTTTTGAGAGGATGGACTTTTAAAGAGAAAAATATTGATATATTCTACCATTTATACTTATGCTTTGTCAATATTTGAAATATTTTAAGATTTTAAAGCAAGTTCACATTTATTTTACAATTTTACCATAAATACACACGAACTACGTAATTTTTACTGAATAATTTTTAATTTAAACAAATATTCATAAATACGTTTAAAAAATATCAATAATTATATTGATAATTCCATGGTTTTTTTTTCATTAATTGAAAATCATGAATGGTTTAGTATTCCAATATAAATTATTGTATTTTCAAGAATTTCAAAAACGAGTTTATATAAGTAAATGTAATTATTTTATTTATATATGCTCATATTAAAAATGTCTTTATATAAGATCTTTGAAGATTAACTTAAAAATTTCAATTTAAATCTTACGATAAAAAATTACATTTTTCGTGATATAAATTTAATGTTTGGGTTTTTATACTTCAATTAAGAACTCAAAATATATTTAAAATATATATTTTACAATTTGTTTTAAATAAAATAATTCAATGAGTCGATAAGATAAAACATATTTTTTTTTATTATCAATATTGCAGATTGTATATTTAGTTTTCAGAAATACATTTATACTTTACTGATATCATTTGAATAATAGACAATTTAATGTATTTGTATAATATACAAGTGTATGCATAACTAGAGTTCACATAAATCTAGGTGTATACAAAGTTATGTGGCGGTTTATTCAAAAATATTAATCAGATTCGAATAGAAATTTAAAAGATGAAAATGCTACAAAGGTTATCACCCACATTCGCAATATGAATTATAGATAAAATTTTATTTACATTTCGTTGATAAATGCACACCTCAAATTTTTTTTCGACAGAATTACTTTCCTCTCTCCTCATATGCGACAATGTTACACCTTCTCTGCGTGCACTTCACTCTTTAGATTAAAGTAATCGAAAGAAACGCAATCAAGCATTTTTATGTATCACCACCATTCCAGAGAAATTGCGAAACGTAATCGAGACGAGACGAGACGAGCAAAATTAATTGTTTTCAACCCTCGCAAGTAAGAAAACAAAATATCTCCGCATCGACGGCTTGAATATTAATACATCCCCGCGTGATTTATAGCTCTCACAATCATTAAGACAAAGTTCTCTCGTTTATTGCGATCCATGGCTATAAAGAAGAACAGAGTACGTTCCACGCGTGTTTTTCCTCGACGGGGCAGGAAAAACTGGCCGGCCCGTTTTCCCCGACGCCTGGAGTCGTTAATTCTCCGGGACAGCCTTGAGTCTGAAAAATCACACCTGCATGAAATCACAGGGAAGCCGGCTGTTGGTGCCGGTGCTGCTGGTCCTCGGCTGCCCGGGATACCCGGTGAAAGTGTTGGGGAAGGAGAACTAAAGCTGGCGCTTCTTCCTCGATGCACCCCAAGGTCAGATGTTCCAAGGGGATTTCGTGTTTTCTGCTGGAAAAGCCAAGTGGCCTGCTCGAGCAAAAGATAATTGTCATGGCACCTGCGCCGCTTCATAATAGTTTCACTCGGTGATTACTTGCTTGACCGAGCATTTTCTCAGGGAAAAAACCTATGCGGGAATGCTTAGTAGCGCGTAAATTCTTATATAATATACCCCATCCAGGTCATTCAAGGTTTATTGTTTTCTAGGCACTTTTGTATGATTGCGCACTCTTGGGCAAATACTCTTTAAAATTATTGTCTTTTTAACTTGCACTGGAGTAAACAGCACAATTAAGTCCTAACTTCGAGGCGTTTACATGACCACAGGCACTTAAACTCCGCTGCGGGTAATCATATCGTCATTTTTTCGCTGATGCCCACGATAAGCCCTCGGTCCTCTAACGAAGTATTCGAAAATTATGAATAGTTAAAGTAAATTATTGCACGAGTGTATGTCAAGCGAGTCCAACAAATTATCCCCGGCTAAATAGAAATAAACAATGTAGCTGAAATTAGATGTAAATGTATTCTCATTATTTATGGGATATGTACAGCTTGCTACATATAATTTACCCAAGTATGTGCTTCTTATTTTTAGAAACTCGTAATACACATGTGGGTAGGAAAGTGCTGATGCAAGTTTCCTTTTCTCGATTCATACGTATATGCATATAGAGTGAAAGGGGGAGGGGGCAGGAAAAGAGGAAGGATTTAACGGGCACAAATGATTTGTGTCTTATTCGCGACAGTTCAACTTCTTTTGAGAGAGTGAGGATCCTTTTGAGGTGGTGCATTTTCACTGAGCTGTACGCGGCAAAAGGGGTCTAGCGTAAATGGCCACGTCGTCACTTCGGAGGATCTATGAGGCATGCGTAATTGCCTCTGTAATTGACGATTTTTCCAAAGTTCGTAAACAAAATGCCGCTAGATGTAATTACCTTGACAGACAATCGATTATTTAGTTAAAATGCGTTGACACACGTTGATTGTACAAGCGCGTTCGATCGAAACATAATTTACACTTTATTTCAAATACGCCAATATAATTTATAAATCTTTCAGAATTATAATAATAATTTATTCTGCATATTCATATTTTTTACTTCCATGATTAATAGAGTGCAAAAAGCTATTATAAGAGACAGGAAGGATCAAAATCTTTTACAACATTATTCAATGCCATTTTTAATTTAAGAGTAAATTTATTTTGTACATTAGGCAAAATTTAATTATAAATTTATTTTTTTGTTTCAGGTGAGTTTCATTAAATCAATCTACTGTCTTTTCCATTATGTAAGTGTGTTTCTACAATATTTATTTTATATTAATTTATATCCGCATAAAATTGAAGTATCTACTAATAGTATTAATTAATTCTGTAACATTAATTATTGTAAAAGTTACAGCTTCGAAATATTTTAAATTTCAAGTTTAATAGTAAAGATTGTTGTATAAATTTTAGTTTCTTTTTATTTTACCCGAAAAATGAAATAATTTTAAAAGCTCATGTGTATACATAGTTTGTAATTATCAAAGTGTCTCTTTAATTTGCTCGCAAAATCTAAAAAATACAGACGATTCAGATAAAGAATAGTCTTGAAATATTTATTATTTTAGCAATTCAATTCGTTGACATTTCCGGCATTATTTATTATAAATATTCATTTTCTTAATACAAACAGCGAAGCGCATTCGTATCTTTCATCCACATCACCGGTAGAACACACACGATTCAACTGTGTAATATAGCACCGGTGAATTTTTATTATTCGTATGGCTTGACCATCGATTAGAATCGTCAATCGTCGAAAGCTTGCCACGCCTTCTTTCGCTAATTCTTCATAAAATATCATTAATAATCTTTTGCTTGCGGAGATAGTTGGAAAGATTAAAATGTGAGTAAGGCAGACTGATTTAAAACAACGAAAAACACGCAAATTAACAAGAATTGCTTATCTCCAGGAGATTCACAAAAACCTCATCGGACCTGTTCATCAAAATGCCATTCATTCCTAATCGCGCATATTCCACTCGTGACCATTCGAATATGATCGATAGACAGCAGGATTTTGAAGATAATTGCTCGTCTAGAGTCGACTAATGAATTTTACACTTTAAACATAATCAGATTTAATCCAAAGATTTGGCTTTGTTCAGGATTGCCGAATAATCTCAGAAACTGACAGATTAAAACATAATCGAGATCAGTGTCGTACAAAATTATTATTTGCATCAAATTTTCATTTACATATTTTAACCAAGTTATATTTAAGATAACATAATTGAAATGAATATAAAATATCAGAACGGCATAACTATGAACTTTTTCAACGAATGACTAAATTTTGTTGATTTAAATTAGCTAACACATCGTGATAATCCTCAACAAGATATACTCCAGCGACCCGAGTAAATTGTAATGGATCAAAAGATAAAGGATTCAATCACCACATAAAATATTTTTAGTAGGAAATATAAATGCACAGGCCATCAGGCCAGCATGCATCATCCATAAATTCTAGTCCGAACGGTACATTAGCGTGGCCGCGAAAAGAGGAAACGTCACGCAATCCTCGGGTTAATTCGACGCCAACTTCGATTCTCCTTCTGTATCCCGAGGATGAGGCGCGATCCGAGTATCCACCAGCGGACACCGAGGGTTTTACCAAATTTAGTCTTGGGCCATCGGGACAATCCGGGTGTGTATCGGCATTCGAATGCCGTATGGCGCCGCCGAGGTTCTGGTGCTTTGGTTCTAATCGGTGGTCTTCGGTCTTCTCCTGCCGAGGCGCGATACCCAAATCACTCAGAAGCACCGGTACTTTTTAGGAAATCATAGTGCCCGTCACTTTCGAAACGGACACTTACCATACGCTGTTGAGTGTCCCGTGTCTTTGTGTGTGTGCACGCGAGTGCCTGTGTACCAATGTGGAGACGGAGTTCGTGATGCACAATTTTAATTAGCCTTAATAATGATGAATACTTGTCTAGGAAACGTCTTACATCAGATGTACAAGCAATTGATGGCAAATTATTTTTACTCGTAAAATTCTTTTACTTACGTTTTTTGCTTCAGACCTGGCAGTTTGTGTCTAAAGAAAGCACTGTTCACCCCAATTGATTTTTTCTCAATTTAAAATATCTTCCATTATTCTAATGTCTCAATTATCCGTATACAATTATCAAGCTGTTTTCTGTCACTAGAAATAACCTCCTGAATAATTATCATACTCAATTTAAATTGATATTTATTGATTGAATTAATTTTGAAATGAAAATTATACATTCTTGCATACCCATATGAGTGACTATTGAACTATTTTTTGCTTTGAACAAACACCTACGGAGTTTAGATATTCATAATTTTTTATTTTAAACGGATATTTCCTGTCGAGCAAAAAAGGATGAAAGGAACGATTGATCTCAGATTTAAATATAGCTATATAAGTCGATACAATATGAATATATTCTTGATTTTGTAAGAATTTCTACATTACATTATACAGCTTATCAATGTATATAGCTTAACTACATATTTTGTATATAAAATCAATATCTTAGAGCGATTCTACTACATTATAATATGTTTTGATTGCAAAATTCTTGTATTAAAAAAAGTATGACATCCCTAATCTATATTTATAATGTCGATTCTAAAGCATTAACTTTCAGATAAAACGCTTATGCCAAAGTATTTTCAAGTCTTTTGGAATAAATACATTGTACTTGTATTTCATTTGATTCAATAATCTTTTTCTCGTAAATTCGAATTTCTATATCATTGTACTATCATATTTAATGTAATAATTTGATGTAAATCGTAGATTTAAAAATTGCGGGATACTTTACGATCAATTAGCATATCATATTTGATGAGTCTTGTGTTAATTATGATATTTGATTAACAATCTACGACTTATTTAAAATTTATCTTAAACTTTGTATTTTTTTTATCACTTTTAATAATTTATTTGCAAAAACAAAAAAAAAACAAAAAAAAAATACACATCAATCATACATTTTTATATTTCGTGTTCAACAATCTATATTGTACATGTATTATGGTGATAATAGATATAAAGGATTGATTAAATACCAGTAAAGGAATTAAAAAAGAAATAATAATTCGTTTAAATCGACTAATTATTACATCTATGTTTACAGAAATATTAATAATCATATGTAAATTAATAATGTATCTAGTTGCTTAATAAACAGGTTTCAGATCTAATGATTTCCATGATTAAACAATCAGTTCAAGCGCATATATTTACCTAATATTAATAATAATTTTGAAATATCGATTCGTGACGCATAATAAAGGAATGAGAGGATAATTAAAAACAGTAGTTGTCCGGCATGGGTAAACGTTACATTGAGAACTCGCGCGTCATCGGGATAATAATTACCATCGATGATAATAATTGATATGACACGGTTGGTTAATATTCGCTCCCCCAGTTCCGAAAAAAGATCGGCGGTAGTGAACATAATGATCGGCACGGCAATTGAATAATTTATGTTTGCTCAATTATTTAAATGTTAGCCAGTGCGGGGCCCCTCCCTCGGCAAAAACCCGAACGCACGGATTTAAGTAGCGGGTATCGATCATAAACGCATGGGCGATCAGGGAATGGGGTATTCCGTATCCGGAAGAGCGGCGACGTCACTTGTAACGTTGTAATTGTTATTATCGGACCCGGAGTTGGGCCCCACCCCCGTCGGCTAATTTTCGGGACACGCGACACGCCAAAAGAAGTCGCGGGCCCGAAAAAACGTTAATTAAGATTCCGCGAGAGGAATATATTGACGGAATGCGCACGCGCACCACCACCCCCGGTTTTTGTAGGAACGGGATTTTATTGGTCGAAGCTGTTCGGCTTCCCGTTTTTGCGCACGCGCTGCACTTCCTACCACATTCGGTAATTTATGTATTGCGCGTGCGCATGGCATTTAGGACCCCGAGTATGGTCGTACAGACCGCAAGAACAAGACCAAAAAATCGTCGATTCCGATTTTAGTGTTGACGTATTTGGATCATTCCGAATTATCGGGAAAGTGTTCTTTTTACGCAAAGCTTGCATGGAAATTCAAGCCTTTCACATCAATTTTCTTGTAATTCTGCTAAAATGATTACGCATACCAAATGAGATATTGTTAAGTTACGAGATTTATTAAATTTTCCGAGAAATCTTTTTTATATCGATTCTGTATTTAACTTTTACGCATATGCTATTTTATATTAAATGCTAGCATATTTCATTTTCACTTTCAACTTTTTATTGTACATAAATAATGGACAAACAAATTAATAATTCAGTGTTCTGAAAAAACTCTTAGAAAGTGTGATTTATATTTTACATCCCAATTTATGAGTTTTACAATAATAATCTCGACTTATGTATAATTGAATGTAGAAAAGTTGTTGTAAATATTATTTACAGTATTGTGGACTTCAAACATAATTAGTAGGAAATCTTCAAAAAAGCAATTTTATCGCAAAACTGTTATTTAAATTTTTTTTCGATTTATAAAAAGATTTGTAACTATTATTGCAATCGATTAAAGATTCATAAGACAACTTTATATAAAATAATAAAAAAGCATTACAACTTTTTTTCTGATATAATATTAATAATGTCAGAACATTCGCAAAAAAATATACATTATTAAAGGCTATTAAATATTAATTAGCCTATTAATGTACATTCAAAAAATTTTTTTTATAAGAAGTATTAAATTAGATTTTGTACTTGTAATTAAAAAAACGAAGTAAAAATTCAGTAATAGTATGAGTGGAATAAACAAAAAATTTCGAAATCTTCCGATTTATGCCAATTTTACTATGAGTTTTATTTTTATTAAAACGCCATTTTTGTGTTTTTAAGCTAGTAAATATTTAAAATTAAATTATTGCACGGAAATGACATTACAACCATAATCTATGCATGAGATATACCGAGACAAATATTCCCAATCTTTGTGCAATAAATAAATGCAATAATATCGTTATTGGAAGGATTAAATAATAACACTAGAAATATATCGATTTTATAAGTATTTAACAAAAAGAAATCGGATTCACATTCAAGTTTCTTGTGGCAGCAAAATCGACGTTTGGCTAATCAGAGATCCATAACAACCTACGTATTTATGACTTCAGAAAATCGGGACCTTGAGACTTTCAAACGGAAGAAGAGAAAAAAGCTAAATGTTTTCCTTTTTCTTCTACCATAAAAAAGAGGTTACGATTAATGTAACTTTGTAGCGTTATTGGCGAGGAAAGCCGGTTTTTTGTTTCGGCCTGGAATTCGCTTACATGCATCCTCTTTCACTCTCTTCCTCTCTTAGTCTTCACATAAATCTTCGTAGCTCGTAATTAAAAGCGAATTTTTCGTGCCACACTCCACTCGCGTCTTATGAGCCCTTTTGCAAATTTCCGTCTCTTCTCTTTTCCTTCTCCTCGTAATGAAGAATAATTTAGGTGCTGCCGGTGAATTGCGTGGGCTATTTAAAAGTCATAAAGGCTCATTCGATCGAAATCGTATGTATAATAATAAATAAATCGTCTCTGGCTCATGTGTAATCAGTTTTGTGGATATGATAAGGCTTGAGGACTCTAACGGAATGACTGAAGCCAGTTATTTTATTTCGAAGATAGTGTGCATGTTGAGATGCGCATTTAATGCTGTGTTATTGTACTCGATATACTGTTTACAATGAATTTCACTGCCGATAAATTATTTTATGGAGGAAGTCTTTTTTATAATAAAAAATGAAACTTGCTCAAAATGAGATGAGATGTATATATTTTGTTTTACGCTTTGGATTTAGTTTTTACGCCTAAAAAGAAAATCGTATCCTCGAGTTTTAGTGGAGGAATGCTCGTAGGGAACGAAGAAGTAGTATATTTGTTATTGAATTGATCCAATAGCTCCAAGCATTTTAAAACATTGCCAAGAACAATCTGACGGACTTGTAAAGATTAATGGCTTTATTTCCCGTTTCTTTCCAATAATTTCATTATAAGATACTTATTCTTATATAAATAATTTACCTTGAATCATTTAACCGAACATTAGTGCAACTAAAAATAAACTCATACGTAATGGCTGGTTAATTATTACATTACCTTAGAATAAGAATATGAGATACAAAAAGGATGGTTTAACTAGACAATGTAAAATATTTAAAAAAAAAAAAATCTCAACTGTTCTGACTAATCGCATTTATTTTTTAAGGTAATACGCGTCGAACTTATGAATAACTCTGTAAAAAATTTAGCTGAACAAAGTTTTTTTCAAAGCGTAACAAAATCCTTTAAGGTCACCTAATGAGTTTTTTTTTGTAAAATGATTTCTTCTAAAGAAATGAAACTAAATAAAAATAAGCATTAATTACTAATTCCAATGACTCGTAATTCTTTAAATATTTTCCAAATTAAATACGTATGCAAATAAATTAGTAAATTTTATTGTAGCGGCAAAAATGAATGACAGGAAATTATAAATTATTTCTGAGAAAACTCTTTAAAAATTGATTGATAAATATCTTTGAGGTAACTTTGTTTCAATTTGAAGTATATGAAGGGCAAGAGATGCGAAATAAAAAATATAAGAATTAAATTTGTAATATTTCTTATTGTACAGACATACTTTTGATAGATGGATTTTTGATGGAATTGAAAAGGTAAACATGATCTCACTCGATTGAATGTCCAGCAAGACGCAATATTTACAGACGAATGATTGCACCAGTTAAAAACATTAGTCAGTCAATTTATCTAATCTTTGTGTTATTTTTACGATATCGAAGCGCCAGGTTACGACAATAGTAGATATTTTTTTGTGTTGTCGGTCGATATTAAAAAATTTGATTATTTTCAAAAATCAATGCATATTGTGAACCAAAATCTTATTATATAAAAAAGGAAGGATTAATGTATATAGAAAATGTTTTGTTTAAAGATTAAAATCATGTAAATTTGCAACTTTATCTTTTATTTCGATGAAAAAACTTTTCTTTTTCGACGTTTATTTGTATTATATAAGCATTTGATTTACTCACTCGTACGTTACTCTACGTAAATTTTGAATTCACTGAATCAATCGTTAACCGAAAAATATCAAAATAAAATAGTACACCTGGGCGATAAACGCAGATTTATTCATTTTGTGCTAATATTTGGCAAAGTCTGCCCGACTGCTTTTTAGATAACATATGTATAGAAATCAATAAGTTTAAGATATGTTATATTTAAACACCGTCTCATAAGTAAATATTGTATTTTGTTGTATCAAGAAGATGTTGTCGAAAACTAAATTAAGCTTTAAAAAATTTAATGAAATGCAAGAGTTTGCCAATTGATTTGATTAAATGTTTATTTTGTATTGAAAAGAACCTTTAAAATAATAGTTAAAATTTATTTGATTTAATTAACACTTGTTATTCGGAAGATTCGTTTTGTAAATAAGTTATATTTTCTCTTTATATTGTGAATAGTAAATGAGCATGGCATAATTATATTAATAGTTAATTACAACGAAGATCGCAATGATTATTTATAATATAGTACTAATTTTTAAATAATTTTGGTGTTATCGCACGTCATTAGATGTTGACTGAGATAAAACTGCTGTTTTAAATTAAACAAGAATCTGGTTTCGATAAAATTAGCAAAAATGCAGTAATATAATCTGTCAATAACTCGACAGTGCCGTGAATTATTTTCATGTAAGAAAATCAATCCGTGTTTCAAAACACTGCAACGTCCGATAAATTATGGAATGAAGTATGAGCAAAAAGAGTCGGGCAGTGGTAATGACTGGGCGCCTCATCCCCAACACCCGAGCAATTTCAACGTCCCAGTAATCTCGATTATCAAATTGGAAAAGCACTAGAGAGAGAGAGAGAGAGAGAGAGAGAGAGCAAAGGAAGGCGGAAAAGCCAGAGCCACGCGCACGAAAATGACGCCTCCGATAAAAACAAGCTCACGCGTAATGAGCCCGGGTGTCCAAGTCCCGGTATACCGGCGCCTTTCCCGTGTTCTCGGACACGCTGTAGATAGTCTTGGGAGCGGCTTCCAGCCTTCACCAAGTGCATTAAGTGCCGATGTCTTTTAAATATTAAAAAACCAATTAACGTTCGCGAACGACAGTAGCCTCGACGGGAGGACACGTTTATGTGACAT
This sequence comes from Eupristina koningsbergeri, assembly GCA_018907245.1. Classification (NCBI taxonomy): domain Eukaryota; kingdom Metazoa; phylum Arthropoda; class Insecta; order Hymenoptera; family Agaonidae; genus Eupristina; species Eupristina koningsbergeri. The sequence continues at coordinate 1,046,743 of JACCHV010000041.1, forward strand.
TAACCGGTATCTATGTCTCCGCACTCTCAAAGAAAAACCTTTTTCGACTAAGGAAAACCGGAAGTGCTGCGACGACGAGCAGGTCCAACGAGCTAACTGGACCATATATTTCGAGAATGAATTTTTCAATAATCTTCCAGTAGGTGGCCATTACTTCTTCCTTATCTCTTAGGAGCGGTACCGTTTTTTTTTTCGTGGGTGGTAATTACGGGGCTTGGGCAATACCTTGGAATTCTTTCTCCCGCTGGCGCTTTTTATTTGTTGTCATATCATAATACCTTATACTTTTGAATTAATTATTTAGCGACAAATATGGACCGGTAAAAATATGACATTTTATAGCCTGGTAAATGTTACCATTGAGCAAAACAAGTTGTTCCACTTGAATTTTATCTCCCACAAGCCCAAAACGGGGAAAACAAACGCCTCTTTCCATTATTTTCAATATCAACGGCCTGGGGTCCACTTAATTAGCCGACCGCCTGAAATAGAAGTAGTGAGAAGGAGTAGAAATGGATAAAAATGGAGATGCTCGTTTATAATCTCACTGTATTACGCGCGGGATATGCTGTTTCGAGTTTCGTGGGCGTGGGCGTGCGCGTGCCGGCCGTATTTAGTCAGCCCGGAATCGTGATTGTTAACTTGTAGAAGATGAGGCATTCGAAATTTATCAAACTTATCCTCGTTCTCGCCTCTGATACTCTGCGTGTCTATGGAAAGATTTCTCTGTGTTGAGCACGTTTCATCATTTTATAAGTAGTTTTCGAGGAGTTTAAGGATTGGAATTTTACGCCGCTATGGAGAATCCGGAAAGAAGTTTCAATTATGAATAATATTTAACGAATAATTTTTTGATTTTAACGCGGTTGGTCATGATCTTTCTTGAAGGTGACTCGAACGACTGAATTACGATACGGGAATCGAAAGCAAAATATTAAATGCTGAAATTCGTACATTTGACGAATAGGACAGGGAACCTTGAAACCGAAAAAAAGGATAACTCAAAATTTACGATCGTCGAAATTCCCTCGGAAAATATCACGGGCGTGCATCCACGAATTTATGATTTCAGATAAGGATTTTGCAGAAGTTTACTATTATATGCTTGGTCGTGCCGACTATAAAGTCTTTTATCTGGATCGCGGATCGATTTGGCTTATAACGGGGTGGCGGCGTTTCTTTTGCTTCGCCGAATTTCATAAATAACGCTTCAGAAGATCGAGCACGAAAAATTTGTAGTCTTTAAGCGTTTTCAAGCGTTTTTATCCACCAAAGACCATGTTAGGCTTCTATCTCTCTCTCTCTCTCTCTCTCTCTCTCTCTTTCCCCCCTTTGCTCTCTTTCTTTTGATAACGCTGCAATTTACACAGTACCTCATAAAAATGTTTTGAGTCGCTGATACAATGATTATCTTGAATACTTATTGACGTTAATTAACGGTCTAATATGAATATTGATTTAATAATGACTGGTGTTTTTTGTGTCTACAACAACGTCTACTAATTGTGATAAACAATTTCAATGCAAAACACATACATTAATTAGAAAGTTATAAATATCTTTGGTTAAAAATTCAAATCTTTAGAAACTGTTGGGAAAGTAAAGATAATACCAATTAGAAGCTGTATTAAAATATTTAGTCGTCATTTAACGGTACTTGATATGAACTTTGAAACCTGCATATCTCCCAAGAAAGCTTTTAATCTAGCACACATTCTTCTTCTGTTCTGTCAAATATTCGACAATCGAACGTTTATTTTTTCACGTATTAACAAATTGCATCAGTTTACATAACACATTTCAAGCGGATCTTGTAGGACAATTTTTATCCAACACTCGCCGACATTTCACTGGATTCTTTTTTCGAAAACCAAAAAGAAGAAGGAACTCACACTCCGCTGACTTCAATTACGCTAAAAACGTGAAACCGCGAAGCCAGCGGGACGGGATAAAAAGGGAAAAAACGAAAGTACAAAGAGTCGAGCGCCAGTGGTTGCGAGGTAGAAAACCAGTTTGCCTAGATCGGCAGATTTAGAATCTGCGATTCAGAAAATTTGGGCCGATGCGCCGATTCGGGCGCTGCAATGTTAACAAGCACAAACGTATACGTTTCCGATGAAACGTGTCAAAAGCCCTGGAATGGGGTTGAAGAGTGCCATTGGGATTGGAATTGGGATTGGCATTGCCATTGCCATTGTCATCGTCCGTGCCATCCGACATTCCTCCTCCTCCTCCTCTCGGAGAGGAGGCTTCTTGATTGTCCGTCCCTGTTGCTCTCGTTCTTCCTCAGCTTCCGTGGCCCGTTTCTTTCTGGCATTCGCCGGAGCAGCAACAGCAGCCAGGGAGGCACGACGCTTTGTCTTCCCGTCTCCGGGGATCCTGAGGCTCGCGTCAATCCCCGACGAAGAAACTGGTTTCTCGAGCGTGTGTGCGGCGCGCAAAACAAATTAATAATAAGAACATCATAAGTCCACGTCCGGAGCAAAGGAGCAAGGAGCAAAGGACCAAAGGAGCAGAGTTACAGCCGCGGGACGAGGACGAGGACGAGTTATACTGGGTGACTTTGCACGCGAGCCTCTTGAGGCCCATTGTCGAGCTCCGCAAATTCCGGCCTCTTAATTTCTTGCGACGTTTCTGCGCTTATGTGCTCACTTTTTAATTGTTTTGTTAACAACATTTACTGGCTTTGGGACCGGGACTCGTCCTTTTGCGCCCGCGCGCGAAATTGTTCAGAAACTTGCAAGAGGTGAGCGTGTCGAATACAACAGAACTAGACAACTTTTATTCGATTGTCAAAATTAATAAACTGTATATTCAATTAATACTAGTCGTTGGAATAAAGCGGGAACCATTTCACATCTCGATTTATATTTTAAAATATACAGACCTTTTTTGCGAGATTAAACTTTGATATTTATTTTAAAACTTGGTTGAGTTTTATCTAATGCAGTATAATATAAAAAATGATGGAGCTCGCGATGGTTAAGCTTTACACAGATTTTATCTACATTTTAAAGTTAAAACCGATTTATGATTGGTAAGATTTAGAAAATTTAATAACTGATTCCGTAATCTTTTAAAAATATGTAATTATGAAGTATTTTGTTCAATAATATTTATTTAAAGTACAGTTGATGTTTATAGAAATTCAATGGATAAATCAAAAAATTAAATGTTTATAAATGTTCCATTAGTAATAATGACAATGAAGATCAAGATCAGTTTTCTAAATGTTTTTGAAGTATTAAAATCTAATTTAATGCACCAAAAGAAAAATTGTAAATGAAAATTTATTTTTCATAAACTTTTCCCTAATTAGAATTTAAATAATTCATTTTTAAACATTATTCGTTTACTACACTTTTTATGAAAAATTACCATATTCTTAAGAATTTCTTTTAAATGTACGTGTTGTCAAATCATTGGCCATTATAAGATTAAAATTATTTTTTTAAATGGAATTCAAAATTACATGATTTTTCGATCTTTTCATTCGGCTGGAGGTGGAATCTAAATATTTCATCAGAACGTGAATTATTGAATATAAGATAATAAGACAAAAATAATTTATTCAAGATTGCAATATATCGTCCAGCCAAATCCCTTAAAAAGCGCATTTATAAATTAAATTACGAACCGCTTAACGTTTTCACGCAAGTTTTATTGTGATCGATTTTATCCACACTCGATAAATTCGAGAAAGTAAGCCCGCGAGTAAAAAGGGAAGAATTTTCGCGCGCAATCTCAAAATTCATCAGAATTTACGATTTCCTTTTTGGCAAGAGTAAATTCCAGGGGTTTATCGAGAGACTCACCAGTGCACGGGTTATGTCAGAGGGAGCCACTGCGGCCCTCGATCGCGATCGTGTTTCACCGCTCGCGGTACGAGTTTGATGCCAAGCTCTTTTTACCCCCCCCCCCTTTCCCCTTGTCCCTTGTACACCCGTAGCATAACCTCTCGATCGCTCGCGGAGATAGTTTAGTTGGCTCGTTCGTGCGAGAGGGACAGTGCGAGAGTTATGCCATGCGCTAGAGGGCCCAGGCGAGGGTTGGACTTTTCTTCAGGGAACTTCCCTCCCGATATCAACCATTATAATAGAGAGCCCGAGATTGGCTTAATTATAGAACCTGTCACTCATACAAAAGCCCTTCGAGTGTCGGAGGTCCAGTCCTCGGATGAAATCCCTCCTTTCGCAGGCTTTTAAACAATTGGTGCGAACAGAAGAGTGGTGGAGCGAATTGGCAATGCCCTCATTGTTTTTCGATGTATCGCAGATTCCCTCTTTGAATTTCAGCTGGAATTTCAATTTTTAAGGTGACAAAGTCAATTATCGCGCGAGAATGATTGGCTTTTCATTGCAGACAGCAATTTCTGAGCGGCGAGATTGCTCCGAGAGGGAAATAAAACGAGGTGACTTTTACAGGACTGATTGTCGCCTTATCTCAGGAATGTGATGTTGCGAACAATAAAAGATGCTTGGATTATTGAGCTTGGCGATTTGGCTGCAATAACAATTCCATAATGTACAAATTTTTATTCAGTACCAAACTGGAACATTTTTATAAATTTATTACGGGCTCGTAAAAGCTTTTAAAGGATGAGTTGACTTGATTATAAGAGTGCAATTTTACACATGCAAAACTAACGTGGAACGAGACAAAATAAATTGTTATACATGAAAGTCGTGCCTCCACGATTTAGCAAAGTACCAATTATCAAGTAACGAGTAAACTCAAGAATTCGCATGAACTGTCACAAGAAACAATAAAAACTAGCCTACTACATTTAAATGCATCGAAAACTTTCTCCCGTCCCGGTGTAAAAATATTTTCATGCTATGAAAGAGTAGGATTCGTAATCTTCTCCATACTGCAGAATCTAGGCTAATGTCATGCGTAATGGCTTAAAATTACAGCCTGCAAGAATCCGCCGCAGCTTCTGTCCATCGGCGCACACGTCCGTCTCTCTCCCTCTTTAAGGCTGTCTCATTTTTCTCATTCCCCTCTACGCATGACGTACTCCGGTTAGTTACATGCATGGCTAATGCAAAGACGCCGAGGTACGTGACCTAGTAACGATGTATCGATACCCGAGGCAGCGTTACCTCATCGGTTCGATGCCACCGAGTGTTGCTGCTCCTGTTGTTGCGGTTGTTGTTGTTGTTGTTGTTGTTGTTGTTGTTGTTGTTGTTGTTGTCGTCGTCGTAGTCGTCGTCGTCGTCGTCGTTGCTCTTACCATCAAGGGATTAAATGCATGCATACATGCGTGCAATCGAGAGCCGATGATGTGTAGCCCCGCGCTGTGTGGTCTGGTCCCCATAGCGGGAGCAACATCCGATTGCCACCAATGAATGTTCGAAGCAAAATGTTTTATTTTCCCGAGTCAACGGGGATTCGTAACAATTGTCGATGAATACTGAAAGCTTATTCTGCATTTCATAAGTGAGACAAGGGTCTTTAGTTGCTTATGAGAGGTATAACGTCAGTGTCCTTGGGATTTATTAAATAATTAACAATTTCTCTCACTGATTTTAAAACTTTAATTCAATTCTAATTCTTCTTTTTAGTTTGAAGAAAATTGTGTCATTATTGCGATATCAGTGCTTTTATGTGTCATAAGGGCCAGCAGTTAAATTTTATGTCATAAAAACAGCGTGTATCAGTGTCTGAGAAATGGCTGGTACTTAATTTATCGTGTTATTAAAAGTGTATAATTCGCGAAAATGCTATTTAAGAAACTCAACAATAATTTGTACAATAATTGTTTAAATTATGCGAAAGATGATTACTCCGCAGACTTAAAAAGTATATAAAATTAATTTATGTTCACTTTATCTAATTGGAATAAAAGCACGAAAGTTTGCGTACTTAAAATAACAATTAATTGTTCATGAATAACCATTACCTCCTCCATGGAGCTGACTGTAAAGCCAAATAAACGAAAAAGGGAGCCAAGTACTCCGAATGACACTGTGTAGCGCAATAAAAAATACAACAGTCTACATTTGGCTACCGAATAATACATAAAAACAAATGCGTAGCATTTATCTAGTAATCTCTTATCGCTTAATAAACGGAACACGCCTCCGAAATTCCAACTAATTATTCCCCAGCAGCTAAAGAAAAGAAGAGAGAAGAGGAAAGAGAGAAAGGGAGGGGGGAGATGACGTAAGGAGGAAGCGGAACGTCGTTCCGGGCTCGGAGGACATTTACATATGCGCGCAACACGCTGGTAGAATGTGGCCTTTCCTCCTTCTATTCCCCCCCCGCCCAATTCGACACCCCTTGGACGAAAGATATCGACTCCCCTCCATCTCCTCTTATATTTTCAACTTATTTTTCTTCTTTTCCCGGATTCTATTTTTCATTCATCGGGTCGATCCTTCCTCGGACGTGCATCTACCTCATCTCGCTACCGTGATTGGAGTCCCTAACTACGCATCCGATCAAGTGTATTATGAAATTTCCCTTGTAGCTCTGGGTTTCTCCCTTTCTTGGGGTACGCTAGGTCGTGTACCAGCGGATGACACGTTGGGCCGTTGACTTCCCCGGGTGGCGTCGTCGTCAGTCTTCCCTTCGAAGATTTTGTGGATCTTTTAGTGTCCATCGCGCGTTCGCGCTAATGACGTGAGAATACTCGGTTGCCTGATTTGGGAAGCTAAGAGCTCAATTTGTAATCCGAGGCTGTTTGATACGAGGATGATTAGGGAAATAGATACAGGATGTCCGGTTGACATTAGTTATGTTGCTGACCATGCATTTGACGATGAAGCTTCGAATTGTCAAACTAGTGGCTCTGATACAATCACAAACGTGTATTATGACACGTTTAGTACATGTGCCAAAATTGAGTACTACAAGATAGCCAATCGATATGCACTGAATTAATACGACTTGTTTGAGATAATAATTTTTTTTATCAACTCAATAATAATTACAAAAATCTGTGCAGGCAATCTAAATTGGACAAATATTTAATTGTCGATTGTCGCTTTTATTAAAAAAAACTAATTTATTTTTGTAACAAAATTATTCGTGACTTAATTTTAATTTTCATTTGATAATAATTTAAAATATAATACACCCATTGCCGAGGGTAATATTTTCAGGTTGAATTCCTCGAACCCAACAATGCAATGTTAACAATCATACATTCCTACATGTCTTTTAATTATTCTAATTGGAGGCTGTTGGTCGAGTGTTTTTTCTTTTTTTCGTCTCCGAGTATATTAGCAGCTGCTAATCAGCGGCAAGAGCCAAAGGAGACCAAGGCGAAGGCTTCGATGTTTGACTCGTCATCATCTTGCTCTACGTAAGATTTAGAAGCTTTCACATATAAGAAATATTAACTGACTCAAGATCAAAACGAAAAGTAAAATCCAAACTCAAACGGAAAAAATAAAATTCAAGTTCTATTTGAAAACAAATAATTACATTTATCTACATTTGTTTAAACTGCAATTAACATTTTTGTAGATATTTCTAAGTGGTTTAAGTGTATGTTTTGAACTGTATTCAAACATGTAAAGGAGAATGGAAGATTTAACGCAGAGAATTAAACATAATAGTAATTAAGATTAAAGTAGTTATGAATATTCTTCAACATTCATGGGACGCTTGGAAAACATGTAATTTCCAATTATATATTACTTGGAACGGTGTACTTGAGAGAGTGAAGAACAAAACTTGGATTATTAATAACTTTTTCATACAAGGAAATATCTACGACTTTAAAATCAATCGCCTATGTTTTAATATGTGCTTAAAAAATAGGAAAACATTAAATGTAATGTTTTAATCATTTTTATCTTTTTAAACGAGTTTTAACATTATATTTAGCGGAAATTTCATAAATGTAATATTATGGCAAAGCTTGCTTTTAAACCTCTAAGTGACTCAGCATAAAAATAATAGTTACATATAACGAAAATATAATATTAAAACAATATCTCATAATTTCGTTTAATTATCAGTATTAAAATTACAAAATAAACAGGAATGCACGTATTTTTTAAATTCTGTTTTCATGTCACTTGTAATCTGTTACTTATGTACGACAAATAGATAATATATCTTAGAACCATATACTTTAACCCTAGAAAGATGTTCATGTGGCAAGTTGATTGCTTATTTTGCAAGATCCATACAATGACAATTACATGACTTTAGCAGAAGACTTTTTCACAATATCGATTTAGTAAATTTTGCGCAATGGATGATCTGTTTAATTGAATTTCATGGATAATAAATCTTCCATAAAGTATAAGCTGGATACAAAATTTTTTTCAAATTTTGTGAATAAAAAAATCTTATTTGAAAATACATTTATATAATGTGGTTTGATATATCCTTATAAGTATATTTTTATTACAAATTTATTTTAAATTAAATTGGTTTTTTTTTTAAAATTAAAATTAAATATATTTTATGTTATTCTCGAGGTCAAAAATATTTTTAAATAATTAACTATTTACATGCTAAACGGACAAACATATTAAAAATTATCATAAACCAAAAATTTTTTTCTTGAAATCTTTCCAGTTTCATTACACATAATTATGGCATTAATTTTTATTGTACTCGATTAAAATATGACACATTCAACAAGAAGAATTAACTTATTAAAAGTTGCATATTTTCTAAAAATATTTTTAAAACGAAAAAAAAACAAATAAAATATAATATAATACGTTCTTGCTTTAATAAACCATAATATTTTATTTTATGTATTAGAATAGTTTTTTTTTTAAATAATAAAAACAAATTAAAGATTGTGTAGTTATAAGCAAAATTATCTACATAAGCATTCATTTTTTAAATTTATTCGCTATCAGGATCATAAAATCATAATAATAAATATTTTTTATTAATAAAGCAGATAAAACATAAGTTTTAACTGACGTTGTAAGTTGTAATCGTTTATTATATAAATTCTTAACCATATTAAGTGTATTTAAGTACTCTAATTTCGATATAACGTTATATTCATAATCAGTAAACAACAACTTATAAAACATGGAATTCCACTTTTTGTCAAAGAGATAATGGCGTAAAAGCGCTTATCTATGCAAAATATAAATTCCAATAGTTAAAGGTCGGCCATCAAGATTTTTTTGTATATTTTGCACCTGATATGTAAAAAGTGCAGATTTTAAAAAATGAAAAGAACTAAGGAAAAACGGGATTGAAATAAAGATGAATAGAAAAAAGAAAGAAAAAAATGGGTGGTACAAGCAAAAAGGACGAAATAATGGAAGGGGTAAAAAAGGGTCCTGAATACGGGAGATGAAAAAGAAGCATGAGTTTGAGGTGGGCATCCATTAACGCGTAGATAGCAAGGACGCGTGGAGGTTTCTTCGTCCTTTTTACTCTTTTCCTTAGAACCAAAATGCATCAACGGAATGGAAGAGGAGGAGGAGGGGGAGGAGGAGGTGAAGGAATGAGGGAGTGAAGGAACGGGAGAGCGAGAGAGAGAGAGAGAGACAGAGGCAGACTCTTAATGCTGGAATATTTCATTCGCGACACTCGATAAAGCGTGTCCTGGAAGGCTTTATGCGATTGTAAGCAACTGTATGGCATTTCCATAATTAAAATTTATACGAATGTATTTGCCGGACTTAAGTCGCTGTGCGAGTTCGAGTTCGAGTTCCTGTTCGTTTTTGTTATTAATTCAAACTCCATAAAAAAAAGTTAAAAAACTACGAGTAATTTATATACTGCGGGAAACTGTTTAAATTAATTTAGATGCTGTAATATTAAAAGGATTACATTTTTCGAGTTCTATTTACTTGCGCGGAATTATTTGTAAGACACGAAATCTCCCTTCTATTCTACATGCGAAATAAAGCGTAAAGCATAACACATTCAATGTAAAACATATTCCTACATGGACAATAAAAGAATGTGCAATTGCGTTTATAAATAAAAGATCGTGAAATATTTTTCAAAAATAATATAGAAGGCCCAAATGAGCGCTCTCATTTATATATGGAACAAGCCATGAGGTGAACAAGATGAAAATTATAATAATATTGCTAATTACTCCACATTGAAAGACCAATTTTTTCCGAGTATTTTAGAGATTCGGACAATTTTACGAAAGCAACAAAATTAAAAAACAAAGTACACTCGCAAGAAATTGCCGTATTTCCCAATTACGATCACGAGGAGTCGAATCTCCCCGTTCCGATCGCGATTTCATTGCTGCCGTAACTTCGTTTTACACTAAGTGTCAGTGGAAAACACTCGAATCCTAGAAATGAGCTCAACACCTCGAGATTGTTAGATCAGGGAAAAATGAGCGAAGGAGAGTTAAGACTCGCAAGTCGTCGTTCCAGGATTCTACACGGTCGAAGACCTCGTTTCGCACATCCAGTCTCGCACGTACAGGCACACGAACAGGTATGTGCGTCTGTGGTCGGACTCGAGGAGAAGAGAAGGTCGAGTTGAACTCGCGCTCTGGACTCTGATACACCAGTGAATTTACACACGTATATAAAAATATGTACATGTGTATATATATTTAGTTGAGTCTGGATCGCGCCGCTATTATAAACGTGCCGGGAGAGCTTACTAACAACCAATTAAATTAGGTCCAAGACCACTACCCCTCCCCTCTCTATGTTTTCATCTCCCTCGCATGATTATCCTATTTTATAGTAAATTGGAAACTTGTATAATCAGCTTATTCTTGTTTATAATTTTATTTTATTCTGTATTTTACGAATTTATTAGTATCCGACTTGCCAAAGTTTTAACATATCGTCGCTAATCTAACGCTATTTTTATAAATCAGCTTATTTAACTTATTTTAATACTAAATTTTTTAAAGCTTAAAGCGAGCTTAGCTTAAATTTTCATGCAAAATACGATATAAAATTCCGTAAATCACTAATCTCAATGTAAGAGTCATTATTTTAAATTTAACTGTTGATATATTCCATGCTGAAGTAAAATTTATTTAATGCATCTGCATTGAAACAAGGCAGTTTTCAAATTAAACTTTTACACATTATGGAATACAGAAACTATAAAATGTTTTAAATAAACTAATAATGAATTATTTGTATAAAATACAATTACCATTAATTATACTCAATTGAACCGGAAATTTTTTTGATTCAATAAATCTGCTCATTGTAAAGTTCATGTAATAAAATATTATGGTATATTTAATAATTTCAACTGAGAAACGATGATTTCTTGAGTGAATTTATTTATTATGCGTATATCACAGACTTGGATTTACTACTTAAAATTGTATCTTGCCCAATTATTATAATATTTATAATTTCTACTCTCTCATTATCACTTTCATACATAAATTAAACATTTTATTAAAATTCATCACTTTCAGAGCTGGTATTGTAATTCAACACTGAATGTATTTTTTCCTTTTTTGTTTCAGGTGAGTAAAACTACAAACTGAACGTTCAAACTTTATGCTTCACTGACCTCTAAACCTGTGAATTCTGCACCAAAACGATAATGCACCACCAATTCAAAAGCGAATATTCTTTGATAAGAATCAACCATGGAAGTTCGTTAGCGGCTCTGATGAAAAGCCACGGGCTAAAAAGCTTACGAAAACAAAGTGCCTGTTATTATCTTACTTCCTTCTTTTTCTTGAACCAAGACGTAAATTTAAATAATTTGTTGAAATGGTTAGAAAAGTTTATTTTGACCGGTAATGAAATAAATTAGTTACAAATAAGAGAGTCATTTCATTTTGATAGCTGATTGTTACACTAGAACCCATTGTTACTTTGTGTAAAGTGATTATAATTTACAGTCTTTGAATATTTATAAGGCCAATTACGATTGAAGCGTTATTAATTTGAACTTTTATTCTACAAAAATTAATTCAAGTTTAGATAATATCGATAAATTAATCGAAAAACTAAACAATTAAATGAAAAAGGCGTTTGTTGTTATTTAATGTTGAATTTGATTTTTCTATAAGATAACGTGTATGCTTTAAAATTTTATTTTATTTATCCATTTCGTTTCAATAAAATGAACAAGCTTTATTTCACTTTTACGTAATATTACTCCTAATTACGAAATTTTTCCGTGTACACGAAAATTGATTAGACTCTCGCGTAATAACTTGAGTAAAAATCCTTATGGTATTAATATTTATATGTGAATCGAAGAAATTTCTTAATTAGTGTATAAATCGTCTTAACCGCCGATTTGAAATCTATAAAATCGTCGGTGGTGTATGCAAAAAAAAGAAAAAAAAGGGAAAAAGTAGGAGGAAGAAGGATGGAGATATAACGGAGCGCGCGGTCGCTCATTTGCAAGTTGTGACCAACAGCCAAGGTACAGGTATAAAAGCGTAGGTTGGGATCTCGAGGAGAAACGAGAATGTGGATGTGCCAAACTTCTTGGGATTTGGTCACTCATTTTCTCTTTTTTATATCAAGAGGCTAGATCGTGCGGCTTGATTTGCGAAAAACACATGTTCTGGGACTACGACGGCCATTACACTGACGTAACTTCGTTCTTCTCCGGCTTTTTTTGTGTACCGCGTTAAGCAGATAAGTAAAAAAATAAAAATAAGTGTTGGTCGGTGCTCCTGTGATGTGATGTAAACAGGAACTACAAATCGTTTTTAATGAAATGACAGATTTGGATTTTTATATAATTTCCTTTGATACTTTTTTATCACTTCCCTCCGCGCAAATTTTCTTGCTATTGTATATTAGCTGCAGTTTTGATGGAGGAAATGATTACCCACTTGAAGAAATAAATGAAGATATTAAATAGAAAGTTTGCCAAGTACTATGATCTATAAAATAGATTTAATGCCACATTCTCGAGGTATTTCAATACAAAATACTTACAGCTTGCATCACAAAAATCAGATTTCAAAATTATTAAATCCTGAAAATCGCTAGAAATCTAATTCAAAATCTAGAAGCCAAATATTGATGTTAATAATAGATTATTCTTTAAATTATACGCTTAACTTTATTCAAACTACAAAATTATGTAAACAAGATAAATAATATTAATTTTATGATAATTATAGTAAATTATGATCGTTTTATAAAGCCTGTAATCAGTTTTTATAAAATAAATATTCTGCGCGTAGATGATTTTAGATTTATATTAAGCTTTTAGAAAGTAATACAATTCTTATTGTAATAAGTACCAGTTTGAGCTCGATATGGAAAAGATTCTGGTTTATGACACACTAAACAAATACATTTGTTAGACGTAATTGTAATATATTGGAATATGCTGTAATATTATTTTTAAATTAAAATTTAATGAATTTTTATGTAATTAAATACACTTATCAGAGATTAATGTTAAGTTCGTGACTATAAAGAAAACAAATTTATTTTAAGATCTCGTCAGAGGAGAAAAGTCATAGCACAAAAGTATAAGACACGAGTACAGAAACACAAAAATTAATGTTCTAGTTTATGCATAACATTTAAATATATTTCTTTTGGATCTAAAATAAAAACTTAATAGTTCTTGAATTTTTTACGAATCCGCAAGTAAATGTAGATTCAATCCTTTATTTTGAATTCAGTGATCGGAAAAAATCTAATTGGAAGGAATTGTATTTCTGTATCCGATTTCTTCTCCACATTGTTAGTGTGACAGTAGCTTATTTAGGTTGAATGTCAAAGCTTCTTGTTTTACGATAAATATCTATTCGCAAATGTACTTCCTTTCTTTGTACTTTTCTACACTAAGGGCAAATATTTCTTCACTCCGATAACTTTTCAAAGTTCGACGTGGATTTTTGACCGTTCGACTCCATCTCTGCAGAAACACGATACTTTTCTGATCCGAAATAAAAAGTCAACTAGAAGGAAGAATGAGGGCGATGTCTCGATTTACGGATTTATTCGTCGGATCGGTCGATTTTTTCATTTTTTACTTTTGGTATTTATGAGTTTTACTTTTAGTTTGCATGTGGCGTACGTATACACACGAGAAAAGAGTAGATTAGTTTTTAAGACTTGTTTATTACAGATAGAAATGCACTTTCACGAGTGTTCAAAATGTTGATTTAATTGAAGATTAATAATCGGTTATGAATTTATGATTAATGTTTACTAGGAATTAAATTTTTATTTACAATTACAATGACACAATAAACACTGCTTAATGGAGATTTACTTACAGATGCAAATGCTCGACGTCTGATTGCTGATTATGGGTAAAAAACTTATTTTTTTGAAATGTCTTATTCTACAGGCAATTTTGTCACTGTCATTAGATAATGTTTGGAAAAAGCGGTAATTATATGAGTTTCTTATGCAGATTTATGTATATTCTCGAGATATTGTCGCCGTCAGATATTTTACAATTAATTTTCCCGATGTTCTCAGCGAACACCTGATCCACGTTCGCCAATATTAATATATATAGGCTCCGCCCTGATAAAATCCTGGGATGCCCCAAGTCTTTCCTTTGAGATAAAATCCTGCCGATCGTCTCTCATCAACATTGCTTCTCAATATTTTTTTTTGTTTTTTATGTCAAGTCGCTTACTGATTATACGTACACGATGCAAAATGAGCAGAAATTGTAACTTGAACTCGAACCCAACAGAGAAATATTTTAAAATCATTGCATCTGTTGATTGTAATCGTAAATAATGGATTTAAAATGGGATTTTAATTTATATTATTTAGTACAATTTACATCTTGTTTTCTACTCTAGAATGTACTGTATTATTATTATTACTGTAAAGGTATTATTATTTAAATAATAAAATTCTTGTCGGAAAGAAGAATATTAATATGGATGAATAATAATATGATAATTATTGCTAACATTCGTTTGCCCTAAAGTTATTTAAAAAAATTGAAGGATTTAAGTTTGGTATAATTTCTGCTATATACTGTTTTTAATTTTTAAATAATATCTTTTAATTTCTTATCTCATTTGTAAATAATTTAAAAAAATACAATGTACTGTAAATAACCAAGTTTTATGTATTAATTTAATCGATATAGAAATGCATATTTAAGATTCTCTTTCATTCCTAATAACGTAAAAAGATGTAGTCATGAATGTCTCGCTAATTCTTCAATTAAACAAATTTATTTTTATAAATGTTGAGTTTTAGAGTGTTTACCTTAAAAGGTACTAGTGTCCATATTTACAAAAATTCGAAATCCCTTATCACTTATTCGTACTATATTCACCAAAGTTAATTTATTATACACCGATTAATTTATTTTTGACTTAAATGTCATTGTAGTTACAGCATAAATTACACTAGGTTGTCGTCAACACAGCAAATACATTGCTATCTGCATATACTTCTAGCATCTCTGTTTTTCTTTTCTCGCTTTATCTCTTTTTAACACACATATTTATAATATGTAAGAAGGTAGTTCGTATCATTATGTAGGAATGTTTTAATGCTCTGTTTGCATTTTCCTTTATTTGTTTGGTATTTTTTAGAGAATTTGCTCATCAAGTGTAATGTAAAAAGCTTTTAAAAGAGTATAATAATATATAACAATAGTGAGTTGTAGAGCTGAATACATTTTCATTTTCCTCTCATAAAATTATAAATCTTGTCAACCAAGGGGTTGTTGAAATTTTTTTTAAACATTTGACGTATTGAATGAATGATATGTTATAATAGATTCACATTGGCAGTGAAAAAAGTACTTTTAAATTGAATGTTTATGGCGCAAAAGTAAATTTTACCCATTTATTTAAAAATAGAGCGTCAAGTTTTATTGCATACCTAGTTATCCAGTCGGTTGAGATGCTACGATACGCATAAAATGCTTGTCAAGTTCTTTTGTTAATTTTTAAAAGTACAGAATGCAAAATTAAAAAAAAAATATTCTTAATTATATGTATGCGCTCATAACTTAATCTCTGATATGATTGGAGCACCGTTTAAGAAGCTATATTTTCCGCAGGGGAGTGCCACACCCATTGATACAGATTCAAGACGAAACGGCACGCGAGTTCGGGAGTGTATGTGTGTGTATACTTTATGTATTACCTGTCGTAGGAACGCAACATTTTTGCAGAACAATTCCTCACCCCATTATATGCGCATACTCATGGGTTGTTTACTGTCTCAGGATGACCGGTTCATATGATTGGATGATTCTATCTCGGAGGATCGAAGCGAGTCAAGAATGAAAGTTCGCTAGCGAATTTTATACACGATTCGAGTGCAACCGAGCAGAATATTTATTACGTCTGCTTAATTAGCGTGCTTTAGCTAGCGATTATGCGTGGAGGATTTTCTATTTTAATCTCTGTACTTTCACTATTATCGCCTCGTAAAAATGGAGCGATTAATATAAATTACAGTAAAGTAAACAGCACAAGACGAGGCTCGAGCCTCTCTTCAACTTAACAAATTTAATGAAAAATTAGCTTGCGATTCAAATCAGTACTCATCGGGTGAAGGCTTACTCATAAAGCAGCTTTGAATGACTATCCAAGACCTTTTCCTCGAATCTCAAATGTTCATCGGTGTAAAATCGAGCGTGTAAAAATGTAAAACAATGAGGCGACAGCCAAAGTGCAAACACAGCGCGAGATCATTTTCAAACCGAGCGCGCCAAGTCCAGCCCCCGAAAATATACACGACAGTTCTCATGGCTTATCTCGTGGATGATCGACGTGCAGCTGTTGAGAGCCTCCATGGAGTTGCACAACCTCGCCAGTTAAGCCCACGTGCGTCTCCTCACCCTCCCGACCTCGAGCACTCTCGGAGAACACCTAACCCCGGGCGTATAATCAGTCCGGATCGAGTGAGATCGCGTTTGCGCATTCGAGTAAACGCCGAGGGCGGGAGACCAGGGTGTGGGTGTGGGTATCCGGAGTACTCTCGGGAAATTGATACCGTGCGATACGCAGACTTGAACTCCTCGCCAACAACTGTACTTATGCAAATCGATGATTTCTGCGCTGCAAACGGAAAGCTAACTTTTTGCTGTCTCGGCCGACGCGAGAACAAAAGGGCGAATGTGTCTGGCGGGGATGAGGCGTGCGTGCGAGCGAACGAGCGAACGAGCGAACGAGCGAACGAGAAGAGGAAGGTAATGCAAGAAAGAGAGCTTTGTTCCTTTGGACTCGTAGAAGCGATGAGGAACAAATTGCCGAAGGTGAATTCGGCGTCGACAGTCATATTTGTAAAGCGATATTTGGCTGAGAATCGCCGACGTGAAAGTCTGAGTTTGAGTTCACTTGCCGAGATTTGGGAATATTGTAAGAGATCAAATATGCCTTTCACTTGCACAAGTGTTCCGGGATTTAGCTAACTTGCATTTCTTGCCCACGTCTCGCAATTTAGTCTGAGCACAGATATCGAATTTTGTAATGGCTATCTCTAAGATTGTACACTTAAGAGTAAAGACTTGATTATCTGCAACAATTTATTAAAACGTCTCTTTTTAAGAGTAATAATTAGTCTGAATTTCAAAATGCGGATCGGAGAGCAGCCAGGAATTATAAAAGCGAAACAATTAGTTGTCAAAATGGCTACGAGCATGACTGTTGATTTGAAACTCTTAAAAATAAAAGTGCGTGTCAGGGCAGGGGTTTTCCCGGGTTTCCCACGAACAGGATTGTGGCGATTAACCAGAAGTTCCCGAGATCGCCTCCTTTTTTCGCAGAATACATCCGGGCCTTTTTCTCTTCCCCCCATCCGCATCCGATAAATCAGTCGTTGCCACAGCGGCCGCGCTTATCTCTCTTCTCTCGAAAAATCCGAGGAGAAGCCGACCCAGGCAAAGAGGCTCTCTCTCCCACCCCTTCTTTGTCTCGTTCTTTCTCTTTCTCTCTTTGGGGCCCAAGGGAGTAGGGCCTCTCACTCAGGGGTCCGTGGGCTCGGGCCTCGCGCGGCAGTTGCTCGTTTTACAAGTTGTTTTACAAGGGTTAGACCCTTTCTACTCGGCTGCTCGCTGTGGGAGAGACAGAACAGAATCCGCTCTCCTTTTATTTTTGTGGGCCTGTCCTCGCGATTTTCGAGAGGCCACTCCTGTATGTGGACCGGCCCCAAATCCTTTTGTTGACGCGGTTTTGGTCAAGTGCAACGCCGATTATCTATGGCTTCGACGACACTCACTTTGGATTGTCGGCGGCTCGTCGATTTATCGAGAGGATGGCAAAAAGTGATGTTTACTGAAGTTTTTTAGTAGAACGAACCAAGGAATTTGTTCGTAATTAGTTTGATGGTTTATTCTGAATGGTTTAGAAAATATGAGCCTTTTCACAGAGTCATTAAATGGATAGATGTGTAAGCTTCTCTTTGGTCAAAAGCGTTAAGATTACTGACAAAGATAAATCCGCAAAGGAGTTTATTTAAAACGTACATTCGCGAATGTTGCGTTGTAAAGATTTTTTCTATCCGCAGATGACTACCTGTAATTTATATGTTTATGAATGATAGGTTTATTATCTCGATTAATCTTATTGAAGCATATAGAAATCGAAAGTCTAAACTTCGATAGTGCACTGAAAAACATGATATCTTGTCCTTATTCAGGTTATAACTATCTTCTAAATCGTATTTTAATCTTGTAATCAATCGATGTAGGTCCATTGAAATATTTTTAAGTCACTGATACGGTGGAAAATTAAAACATGACTCACAAACTATAAATATGCTGGGCCTTATTGTGCTAAATTTCAATTCAAACTTGAAAGCTGCTGACTGTGTATTGAACTGATTTTCCATGCCGCGAATAAAGACATTGAAGGCATTGCGAATAAAAATCGGAAACCCCCCAGTGAGGCCAGTTATGAAAAAAGGTTTTTCATAACTGACGACGTACGTACAGGGGGAGAAAAAAGAAAACCAAAATGGCGGATAGAGGCCAGGAAGAAGAGAAGATACGTGTGGCACATTTGTCGCGAATGAGTCGCTGATGCACTGGATGCGGAGGACAGAAAAAAAAGAGGCGACAATTTAGCATCGGCAATGGCGCTCGGCTAATAATGATTTACGTCAGTCAAGCGGCCGGACGTGCATTCTAGCGTCTCTTGATGCAAATTCATGAAATATCCTGCCCTCTCCCATCAAATGAGCACACGCGTGTGCGTCCCCCTTCCTCTTCTCAATTTGCACTACCGTTCTCGCCCTCTTTCCTCCCTCCCCCCTCTCTCTTTCTCTCTCTCTCTCTCTTTTTGTCGTCGGTCCTCAATCCTCTAATCTTTTGTTTTCTTCCTCTTCCTACTTTCGTCCAGTTGATTTCAATTGCCGACTCTTTTAATTGTTTCTTTCCCTTCCGTGGACTTGGTCTGTGTATCCGTCGATACGAAGAAATCTGATACTCGATTGGTGTTTGCGGTTTTGTCTTTTTTGAAAATCATTCGAATTAAGGGTCCTCAATGAACCTTAATTTTAATTCTCCATTTTAATTTTAGCGTTTGTACTATATTTTTGCTTTGGAAGCCTTGACTTACACAAGAATTGTTTTTTTTTTAAGCCATTTGATTGCTTGCACTTTTTTTTGCTTTATTTAATTGTGCGATAATGATTTTTACGATTACTATTGCCGTTAAGAACTATTTTTATTCAAAGAAAAGTTTTAATGAATTCAACTTAAACTGGTACAGATTTTCAAGGTAAAAAAAAAAAAATTTAAACTGATTTATTAGATAAATTAACAGGCATATTGTATGAAAATTTATTTCTTAAGATTACACAAAAAATGTTAATATTGCAATGCAAAAGATATTATTTGATAAACATTCGAGTGAAAATGTAATGCGTGTACGACGTGCTAATCAATAAAAATATATATTTCGGTAACTTTGCGTTCCTGTGATACTCGCCTATAGTATACAATAAATATGAAACATATTTAACGATATATTTCAGCGCTCATTTCAATTATACAACGCACTTTATTACGCACAATATATTAAAACGATATCTCGAACCCGTGAAATTGAGCGCAATTCATACTACAGGGTATCGGAGAACATTTAAGGTTCCTCGTCTACAATCATATAATTTATGGACGCATCCAGACCAATAACGCTAAGCTTTTTAAAAATCTTCGTCCTCCGGGATTCGTGCGATTTTCGGACGGTCGAGCTTTTTGCAGGATTACAGAGCACCGACCGACAAATCCTCGGTTCCCAAAAGCCAGTTAACCATCTCCGGGGTTTACGAATTTACGTCAGTGGTCGTGGTCCACGAGAATTACAGGCCCTACGATTCTCCCCGAGTCCTTGGACTTTTATAATCCGCGGCCATTAATTGCGTTAAGCCGACGTGCATTCGTGCGTTCGATAACGCAGCATCAGCCTCGGCACCATGCATAAACGCATACAAATACAAGTGTGTGTGTGTATATATATACCGATGCTCCCAACTAGCCCATAAATAATTTCCATATTCGTCCTCTTAATCTGACTGACATTTTTTAGTTGTCTTTCGTAAGTTTTTCAGCGAGGATCGCAGGCACGTTTTAGCTCGATTACATCGAGGTCTTGCTTTCAGCACGTGCCTGCGTTCCTTATTAGATTTACGAAAAATGCAGGAGTGCATTCGGCTGACATTTTCTCCGATCATGATTGATTTATCTCGATTGGCATTTTCTAGCATTTGACGGCCAATCATTCATTGCGCGCAACGAGTATAATAATGATAAAACAACATGTCAATCGAATCCAATAATTGAAGGTTATTCGACAGGACGCCTCTTGGATTCTTAAATATTTTTAGACATCATTTTTGCCTATAATTGTAATGTAATTATCATTGTTATGTTCACCGCAATTTTTAAACATTTCAATATAGTCATAGTTATATTTCGTGCAGCAAATTCAATAAGAAAACTTTATATTTTTAAAATTTATATTTATTTATACTTGTAAATCAAAGATTAAATTTAATTCATTATTCCATGGCAATATCAGACATGAAATATTTGTATAAAGTTATTTTTGTTTCTTATTATGCCTGTATACGTTAATCCAATAATGGTCTGTTTACAATGAAATATCTAATTGTAACAAATCATCGGTATTAATTCTATAACAAAAATAAATGTTTTTCTCAATAACGTTAATTACTACATTAAAAATTTTATAGAAATCGACCGGCTTACTCATGTAAATTAATGTCGATGGAGTTGGAAGAAGCATCAGGCACACAAAAATGTAGAGATTTAAAAGTGTGATAGAGCAAAAGGTTCCCAGGACTCTTTTAAAGTTAAAATCGATTCGGTACATAATTTATTCCATTCAACGAGTAATAAACCTGTGCAGTCACAATAAAAAGTTACATTGTTTTTTAATTTCGATACACTGAAGTAAAAGTGCATATAATTTTATGGTATTTTCGAATCTGATACGTGAATTTATTCTGATTTAAGTAAATATAAAAACATCAATTTATACTCTACATTTAAAAATTCACTTACGCGTGGATAATATTTGTTTTTTACTATAATTATTGCGGACAATTCTTCATGTAAATTCAAAATATCGGTTTATACATATTCATCAGTTTTATAATTTCAAACTTTATAGAAAAAAGTGTGCGACTAAATGTTGAATATTGATATCACTGTGCAATTATCGTGTTTTTCGACTAATTGAAAGTCGTTTATTCGTGTTACTCAAAATAATGTGGACTCAATCTCACAGTTGCACACGATTCGCTCTAGCACTTGACTCTCCGAACAAAAAGTGACAAAAATATAAATATTATATTAGGGGGGAGCCCATAAATATTAGGGGGGAGCCCTTAATCTTCGTGTGCAAAGGTAAAGTAGTGAAAAAAAAGTCGCATATGCACACGTTTTCACCAAAACACACGGACGTCCACACAAACACACACACACGCGCGCGCGCGCGAAATTAAACGCATTATCCCATTTACTTTTGGAATCTTTTGTTTCCCAAGCAATGAGCAAAAGGACCGAAGGAGCCAAGATCCTATCTGACATAAATAATTATCCTGCGGACGTGGTCGCGCGGCAGACCTCCTGTCCTTCTCTCTCGTATTCCGAGGCCAACAAATCTGTCTGCAGGGATTTTCGTTTTATCACGCGGAATTTCGCCGCTACCTCTTTACCTTTATTCTCAAATGCCTTTGCGCATTCTCAGGATGATCCTTCTGCTTTGGCTCCTTCAAATAAGTGGGAAGACTTCAACAAAATTCATTTCAACATTCTTCTAATGCATAAACAGAGGAATGGATTGGTAGTTTTTGAGGACGACCACGAGTTCGTATCTTAATTTTTCTTGAAATTATTTTCGAGAAATTTTCTTTCTACTGAACATTAATCCTCTCGTTTAAAGTAGATTTGTAGCAATAAAACTGGTTTATAATGCAATTAAAATTTATATAATATCTGTCTGTAGATTTTTGATAATTGCACAGATTGAAATGTTTTAACTGAACGAGATGAGAATTCAGTTGCAAAAAACAAATACGAAGAATTTAAAAGTCTATTGTTGTCGTAAAAGTTTTATCAAAAGACATTAATCGACCATTCTTATAAATTTATTTTCATTTAAAAGAAATAATTTATATATATAACGATGAGATTTATTTTTCACATTGAGATAATAATTTTGTACCTTATATTTTGTACAAAAGCATATAAGAATATATATTTTTTTAATATAATACTTAGAATCGAGAAATAAGGTATGATTTCTATTTTTACATTGATGTCACAATGAAAAGTCTAATCAATCTATCTTTATCTGTTTAGCCATTAAAATAAGCCAACTTTGAATTATTGTATCCTACGAATTATCAATGCATTTTTATTGAAAATTAAAAGAAATAATACGGTCTCATTATGATTAACAATCTAATCTTTCATTGAAATAAATAAATGTGGATTAACGTATATAGCGATATAGAGATTCAAATGATTTTTTTAGAAAGTATATTGATATCAGTATATTCATAATAAAACTAATCGTGAATTGAAATCATGATGGTGAAAAAAAGTTGAACGAAATCCTGTGTTTTTGTTCACTAACTTATAAATTTATCTTTCTTTTATAAGTTTGCAGATTTATTTGAAAACCAGCATTTTTTTCTTTATTTACTTATCATTCGCAAAAGCTTAAATATAACAAAACAATTATATAATAATAATAATAATTATTATTATTATAATAACTTAGATTGCAATTAGAAATTTTTAACAATAAGACAATGAGAAGCTGTATGTGAGTGATAATGCAAAAAAGATAACTTTTTATAATTGAATCAAATGGCTAATATAAAATTAAAAAATGCTCGTTTCGCAATATTTAATAGAATTAAAGTGCTGAGAGCGAACTAATGAGAAGACATTAGTACAGTCTTGATTGATTACAGATATTCAACAACAAGCTCGACACTATCGGACTATTAACCATCTACAGAGATTAAAGATTGTAGATCATATAAAAAATAACGTAGTGCTAAAGCATTTACCAATCGTTTGCAAAATTTCTTTAAATCAAGTTCGGTATATAACAGCCATATCTGTAATATAACATTTTTAAATATATTCTTAATAAGTAAAGATTTTGATTCGAGTTCGATACCATAATTAAATTAAGTCTATTTTTACGTGATGCACCTTCAAAATTAATCAATTTCATTGCATTTTATAAGAAAAACTATGTAACCAATAATTTAATGCAACATTTTCTGGGGTCAATTAATAAAATCTTTCTATAAAAGTACTAATATGTTTTAAATTGCCCAATGATTTGAGTTAAGTAGAAATTTAAACGTGCACGAGCGTCTTCTTAATCTATTTGAGTCGAGATTTCTCTCTCGTGTGCAAAGTACTTAATCAAAGTTTAGAGATGGATATTTTCATTGCAAAAAATTTTGAGAAAGTTTTGGAAAAATTAAAAAAGGAATTATTATAACTTCTATAAATTTAAATTTGTTTCTTCAAAAAAATTTAATGCATTTAAGTTACATTGTGGACAAAAGCTAAAATTGTAGCAAGAAAATATTAATCTAATTAAATATTGAAGACTATTAAATTTAAATTAATTTAAATTATTAAAAACGAATAGCGGTTTTTGTACAAAATTTTTAACTTTTGAAGTTGCGTAACTGTTAAATAGACTAAAAAACGGTTATAAAGTGTCACTCAACGTTTTTACATTTTCCATAAAATATTCGTAATAAAATAGTTTTATTATGATATTTAATAAATCTAAAATGTCATAAATTCGTTAATATTAAATAAAATTCAGGTAAAAGAATACTTTACCCATTTTGAAAGCAATTTATTACGTACTTAGAATCCTAACAATATTGTCATGAATAAATCAGTCAATAACTTATCTTATCATTAAACTGATCTTGTTAGGGAAGACGAGTGACACTTGGATTCCACTGTAAAATTTCTTTAAAATGATATTCTTCTAGTAGTTTATCGAAGTACGATTATCGTTGTGAAAATTGGACTGAAAATCACGCACGGGTAATCAATGGATAATATAAAGATCGACGACCCCGGGGGGACAATTTTGCTGTATATGTTACTTTTCTCGCTTGAATTAACGAATCGCTTGCGGTTGCAAAAAATTTCTTGGGTAATCGGGCTGCCATGTTGGTAGACTGGAAAAATGCAATGGGGAGGAATCAGAAAGCAAAGGAATTTTGCACAGAGTTTACTACGATACACAATACCGGTAAGTGGAAATTCTTTTAATATTTAATTTTTTATGCCTGCATTTAATTTCTCAATTTCATCGTTCGAATAATTTGGAAATGATTTTTTGAAATTTATTAGATTGAGATTGACATTTGAAGTAGAAGCTTAAAATTCGTGGTTAAATTTCTACTAACATTGAAAAATGCTTTCAATAACAATTATAAGAATTTCAAAGCAGTATTATTATTAAAAGATTTATAAACATACTAAACTGTTAAAGCAAACTTTTTATAAAACCAGATATTATTATAAAAAATATTTAAGTGCGTTTTATGATTCAATCTCAATCTGATAAACCGTATTAATCTTTATAAGCTTATAAACCATGTTACGGTAATTATAGCGTACTACCAAAATTTTTTGTTTCCAACATAAAATATTTTTATTTCGATGAAAAAATCGACTTATTAAATCTGATTTGATAAACTGAAAATACGAGCTATTTGCGTAAAAAGGGCAGCTACGCGTAATCGTGATCAACAGGAGAAAGTCCAGAGGCTCAACAGTCTAAATCGAAATATTTATGAGATTCAAGGTGGAGGAGCAGCAAATTAGCATTGAAACAAAATGGCAAACTAATCTAGCGTGCGATCGTTTCTGCCCATCCACATCGTACCCGAAAAAATGCTGCTGAAAACGGGCCCAAACCAAAGCTTTCGCCCTCCCCCCGAATTGGCAAACTTCGGTACTTGATTTACGATCCCAACGAGTCTCGCGAATGAACTGCAGATCAAACCTTCGGATCGGTCGATATTGGGCTCTTGACCCCTCTCCTCCCTCTGGTTCGGGGCTTGGGTTAGACTAAATTGTTCATAAAAGACTATCGTAATGTGAGAAGGAATTAAATTTTTAATTAAAAAGGTGTGAATCTGATATTGAAAGCTGGTCATTGATGTTCATAATATTATCAGCCATTAAATATTTGCTTCATGAGCAAATGCATTTCTTCTATCGTGAATCTTGAACAAGTTTACCAATGTAAATTATTTTTAAATTTACAAAAAAATCGGTACCTCTAAAAAATTTTAATATTTTTCAATACTTGTAATTGATAGATGCAATCGATTTAAGGGTTTTGCAGGAATTACGGCCGGATGTTTGCAAAAGATAAAGTAATTTGAAAAGTAATACTTCACCTGCTATTATCCTAACAGTTAATTAGGATATTACTCCCTAGAACAACACTAGTGTATACCGTATCATTCAATAAAACTATTCTCATATCTATAAGAAGCATCCCATTGAGATAAATCATTTTGTACAGGTATAGAAATTCTGATGGCTAGTGACGATATTTTTTATAAATTCCAAAAGTCTGACTAA
This sequence comes from Eupristina koningsbergeri, assembly GCA_018907245.1. Lineage (NCBI taxonomy): Eukaryota > Metazoa > Arthropoda > Insecta > Hymenoptera > Agaonidae > Eupristina > Eupristina koningsbergeri. Next base: position 1,072,723 of record JACCHV010000041.1, read on the forward strand.
CATCTATTTCAAAATTCCTTTCAATGCGAACTTCTGGCCCAACCCATTCAAAATATTTTCCGAATGAGACTTTGGAAAATGAGGCTTTCTCAGTAAACCCATACTTTTAATAATGATTACATCTTTAGAAGTCCACTTAGGCTTTATCGACACAAATTCAAGAATAAGCATTGCAGTGTTTCGGTCATTCGTAGGACGTCGACGAAATAAAAGTTGTAGGGTTGTTGCATCATTTCCTCATCTACGTGCATCTGCCGGCAATAAAACAACCACCTGATCGCTATCCACCGTTATAAGTCATCTCGGGAGGAGCCTCGAAACACAGGCAAACCCTCCTCCTGTCATGGTAGCCAACTGCAATCTTTCTTTACCTTTTTCGCTTTTTCCCTTTTTTGCTATATCTGCGTTGAAAATAGTTGCACGGGGATTTGTGATTGCGCTGCTCCCCTGGTGAATTACACTACTTTCAAAGCCTTCGCTGCGAGAAAATCATTTGAGAAAATTTTCACTCCCGTTTCGACAGAAGATAATTACACAAAAATTATTTTCCTTGCGGTGCCGTGTGCACGAGGATTGAATGAAGCGTATAACTCTTTATAGATTTAATGGAATGGAATTGATCTAAGTAAATATAGCAGAAAAAGTTCTACCACCGCACACATAAAAATGGTAATAAGTTCACGGAATAAATATAATTACGTCGGTGCTATTTTCATTTTTAACTTGTTATTTTATGCAATTTGTCGCGTTTAATTGAAATAATGTAGCTTGCTTGTCTCAGAAGAGTAATTTCCAATTTTTTTTTTAAATTAATAAGTAAGAGAGCGTAAGAAGTGCTTACCAATGTATACAAGTAAATTTTAATTTATCTCAAGTTGAATAATAAAAAAACATTATTACATATTCATTTCTTGGTATAGTTATAAGCGATGCCTCGTAACTCATTGGTTTGATTGATTGATTACAGATATTGGTTCAACGGGCAACTCATCAATGAGTATTACGATGCTCTTACTACCATATTTCACCACTGAGATTTCAGTTGATAATTCAAATTTTTAGCTCGTTAAAGACTAATCTAGTTTTACAATTGTACGTAATTGTAGTATTGAGTAATTTCCGTGGATAAGTAAATTTTAAGATTTATATTTCCTGCACAAAAGTACTTGTGGCTATAAAGTCCAAAAACTTCATAACGCGTTGCTCGTATGGCCGAGCATCTTCGGATGGAATATTCTCGATTACACGTTCTCAGTTTCAATATATAACTTAATAACTTTGGAATAAAGTGTTATCGATACGCGAGATAAACTAAAGGATAAAGTCTTTAAAGCGCGAAAATACGTAATTTTTTTGTTTCGCGTGGATCATTTTGCGGTAATTGACGCCGCCGGCGGTAACGAATCTCGACTTATGAAGGATATGTGCATACGCGCACATGAAAACGTGCAGTTAATGTGAGACGAAGGACGGCCGAACTATAATGCGAACTTGGCGCAAGGACATGCTTTGGGGTTATTTCCGATAATGATGATTACAATGCCGCTCGCGCAATGGATGCATTCGAACGAGTTTTCATGTACGCGAAGAAAATTACATCTTTATAAATCCATGCACAACATTGTACCGAGGGAGACTGGCTATGCTAATTCGGGTTGGGGGTGGGGGTGGGGGGAGACTTATTTTTAAGAGCGTTTTATTCCCGTTAATTACTCTGCAACAAAAGATTAATGCGTGTATATTCTTTGCAAAATGTTTTAGCAAGTTAAATGACCGCTTATAGATTATTAATATGCAGTGCTTACAATTTCACTAATTTTCAATCAGATCGACTTAATAACGATGAATCAGGGACCTGATAAAATCTGAATAGAAACCGGTTACGAGTCCGCAGTCCACAGTCCGCATCGTAATAAAGAATCGCAAAGGTCTTTTGTAAGATTACCAGAATATGAATGAAATTATACTATGGGTAATGCAAAAAATGCCGAACAAACAGCACTGCCAATTACAATGGCATCGAGAATCTCCGATAAAACAGCGCGCATAGCTCACTTTTATTCGAGCTCAATTTCCGGGGAATAGCGAACGTTTTTGACGATTACATGAATTTGCATATTATAACTGGTCTACAAATAGAGTGAAATCGACGGTTAAATCCAACGAAATGATCCCGTTGGTTTATGGCTCGCGTTGTGAGTTTAGTACACCCGTGTCTTCGAATCGAGGATCTTAAAAGGCAGTTGTTTGGCCGACTCGCTCCACATCTATTATGCAATGCTCCGACTCGGACTCGGAGGAGCTTTCGCACGGACGTGGTGAGCGACATTCCCCGCAACCGCTTAATTCGTCCGTCTTGGAGTTTGATCGCAACGCCGTTTGCGCATCGGCGAGAGGATTCCTGTGTAATTGTAGCACCGAGAGTCTTGTGTGCACTGGTGCTCGAGGTGTTCGCGCGCTCATCACCAAGAACCGGGATCTCGCCAGGAATTTGCCGCACTCGTCCTTTTGCGCCTTTCTCAGTGAGCCTTTGCGCCAAATGATTCCCGAGGATTCTTGGGAAAAAGTGCCGGATTCGATTGGCGAGATATAAAAATTTTCCTGCTCCAAATAAGAAAAGAATTTACATCCTGTATAATTCGGATTCTGTGTGTGTGTATGTAATGGAAGGTACCTTGGAATTGTTATTACAGTTTCGTTTATATAGTCCTTTTCCATAATTTACCAAAATGGTTTATGGGTTACTTTGTCCGATTGCAATGTAAAAGGTACTGATTTTCACAGAAGACAGCGGAGACGTTATCAACTGATTTTTTGCCAAAGCTTTCAGGAAATTTACTATTCTTATAAATATATAAAAAGTTTTATAAGACAATTAGTATTGTATGTACTGTTTCCAGATAACTATTACAGACGTCGTAATTATGTTCAAAAAAAGAAAAAGAATACTTCTATACATGTACATATATAATTTACTTAAACATATTTTCCCCAGGAATACGTTAGAAACAATTTATTTTTTTTTGCCAGTGAACTAAATATATCTTTAGGTTAACTATTAAATCAACTTGAAATGATTGTTAAAGCAATATATTGTTTTAAATTTTTCTATTTATCTATATATATTATTACGTGGGTAAAAAGTAAAATTATATTCATTTACAAGAAATACTATTAGTAGCTTGTAACTTAACGGAGCTTTTTGATTAGAATAAATAATGAGAATCATAATTCTTTCAGCAACTTATTGCGTTTATTTAATCTATACAATTTACAATAAGAAAACAATATTCTGGATAGCAATATACTTTCATGCATATTTTTTCTTACATTTGACTCGCTTGCCAATGAATTTCCTTAGCCGGAAATTGAAAAAAAATTCCTAGTTTAAAAGTGCTTTGTTCATAAAATCCCTTTTTCCGCAATGTTAGTTTACCAACTTGTAAAACATATTCCTCTTTTTTGAAACTTACAATAATGTTGGCAGTCACAGCATCAACATTAAAGTTAGCGGGTAACTGCTGCAAAGTAAAGTCCTCTGAAAGGTAATTGCCTGAACTTTTAAAAGTGACATTCTCAGTGCATTTCGTTAAAGAGAAGTAGAATAATATATTTGAAAGATTTTGTTATTCGACATCAACCGAGGCAGTGTTAAAAATAACGAGTTTTTCAAACCGAAAACAAGCACTATAAATATTTGCTCTAAGATTACGCACCAGCGATAATTAATAGCTCTAATTAATACCTTTCCAGGTCTAGTCAAATAGTTAATTTTCGCAGAACATTTGGTGGGCACAGGGAGCCATTCGGAACAAACAACTTGCGGTCGGCACATTGTGCAAGTGAAAGATTGAAATTAGTGCTGCTGATCTTTGGACGAGGAGTCCGGGCCGTTTGTAGGAGCCGCCACAAGGCAAAAAGCCCAAATTCATTTTCGGGGAAATGCAGGAGCAAAATGGTTACCGGGAGAGGCGCGAACCGCGAGGTGTCCGCACGGGATGGAGAGTGGGGGGGGGAAGGAGAAACTCGCATATCCGCCGCGAGAGGCGCACTAGGCGGAGGACGAGGCGGGTTTTTTTAAAATGCGAGGCTCGGCACATATGCATGAGCGGGTGAAACGGTGGTTATGGATGCGCTCAAACCTCGGAAAGTCAGAGTTGTGCCATAAACGGAACTTGGCCTTTTTCCTCAGTTGCTTTAAGGACTCGCACGACGATTGGAATGTCACTTTACGTGAAAACGAAGTCATTTTAATTCAAGTATCTCTGTAAAAAGATAAAATTCACTTGCGCTAAGGCAAATAATTTGTACTTTGAAAGTACCGGGTGTTACCCAATGGCAATTTTGAATCTTAATGATATTCCTCTTTCGTCGCGAGGAATTTGTTTTTACAATTCAAAAAAAATTGGCCAACTTCATATTTGCACTTTAAGAAGAGAACTCTTTTATGATACAAATAATTAACTTGTCGAGGCATCAGTTCTCACTTAAAATTTTATCACGCGCAATCCATTTTAAACAAATTATATTTTTAAATCTTTTTAATTTAATTCTTCAGCTTTAACAGAGATTATTTTCCCATCTCGATTTCCCATAATGTAAAACTATTATTTTTATATTACATGTATATTGCAAAAGTTGATGGTATTGTACGATAAAAGATTTTTAATGTAAGCATTTATGTTGGGAATGAATCGATCAAAGTAAGTTCTAGTAAATTTCATTTTTAATGTCACAAGCCAATGATTTATCTACAAATCATAGTTCCTTTTAAATTATTTGTAAATGTAATAATTAAATTTATATAAACTATAGCATTATTGTTAATACCAATATCATTTGTTTTTATTACGCTTTTTAATTTTATATAATTTAATCGATTATGGAATTTTTTTCATAAAAGATATAAAGATTGTTTGATAATAAAGTAATGGTTATTTTTATCATTTTTAATGCATTTAATGTGGATATTAAAAATGTTATGTTGAAATAAATGGAAAATTAAAAATATAATTAATAAACAATTTTATTCTTAATTCAATGTGAAATTATAATTAACTTGGTCTACAATAGTGTGCAGCTTGTATTTTTCATTATATTAAACGTTTATTTAAATGAATCACGAACCAGGCTCACCCCTGTTACATCAATTTCGTTCAAGCCAAGAAAATGCTGAAAAACAAATAAGAGCAAAAAATGCATTCGAATTTATGGATTTTCAACGGAACAACAACGAAGGAGCCTTGTACGGAATTAGCAATTTCAATGTTCACACGCAGCAATGCCGACACGCTTACGACTCTTGTGTTATCTCATTCAACTAGACTGTTTGCTAGAGAGAGAGAGAGAGAGAGAGAGAGAGAGAGAGAGAGAGAGAGAGAGAGAGAGAGAGAGAGAGAGAGCGAGAGATGGGGGGGGGGAAGAAAGATAATGAAGCATAATATGTGTAGAAAGAAAAAGGGATGGGAAAATAGGTAAAGCTAAAGAAAACCGATAGTCAAGGGTCTTCGGAAAGATTCTTGTAAACTGTAATTACTCATTGAGGGTTGTTTTCTTCTTTATCTTATGTGAAAAAGAGATCAAGTATCGAATAAAATGTGTGCGGGGAAGTGAAAAATGGTAAAAAGTAAAGAAAAAAGAGAAAATCACTAACTCCAGTTATCAACTTGAATTTTTTCTTATCCTTTTTATATTTTTACTCTTTTATGTGTGAGTGACGAAGTAGCATCCTATAGCAAAACATTTTTTATAGAACAAAGGGATGCTGTAACTGTAATTTTTCATGTTGTAAAAAGACAATTTTTATAATGAGGCTACAAAATATGTTTCATTACAGAAATATATACATATTTTATATAAAATGATACTGTTAACTATGTATTTGGTATATTATTACTGTATACGTTACACAATCATTATTCAATTACATACACGTATGTAAATGTATATGAATATTCGATATATAAACTAAAAAAAATTTATAAAAATCCAAACATTCAAAGAATTATAATTATTTTTATGACATTGAAATAAAGAATATAAGATATTCTTTTAATTTTATAATTATTCATAAAACAATTACTATTTTATTAAATATATTCACGAATACAGATTTTCAAATAATTAATAAAAAAAAATAAAAAATTAACGTATTTATACATTCACAAAACAAAAATATCAAGATATTACATAAGGTTAGATTTTTTTCTTCATATTTGAATGTATCGAAACTTCGAAAACAATTGGCTGTGTATGAATTGAAAATAAAGTAGAATAAATTACAGATGCGACAATAGGGATCGACAAGGGACAATTACTTTCGACGAGGGACGAGGAGTTTTTGCCGGTTAATTGCGACGTCGTCAAACTGGTTCTGGAAATCACACGAGTGATTTCAATGTGTCCGTTTACCAGATCGAATTGCCATGTCTTGTTGCTTAGAGATGAAAATAGCTCAATCCTTACTTCGAGTACAATTGCACAAAATTTACTCTCTCTCAATTATTAGAAAAATTTCCAAAATGTCTATAATTACAAGTACGATATTATCGTCGGTCAGGTCGAACTTGTATTTCAATTTATTAAATCACACCATTGAATTGTGTTGGATCCACATCAGTATTAATTTATTAATGTGTAATTAAATTTGAACTTTTAAATGGACATGAATCGGAACATGAATAAATTACAAATAAATCAGTGTACAAAGGTCTAAATACCCTCCTTGACTCTTCAGCAATTTCTAATCCTGAGAGGAAGACTTAACAAAGTTATCCGATAAACACCAACATCATTTTTACAACTTAATACCTTGACATTAAATGTTGTGCCAAATGAGATGGAGCGTTCCTGCATTTTTCTTTGTACTCATGAGCAATTGCAAACTCTCGCGCACAACACTAAAAACAATGAATCTTAAATGCGAAAGAAGTCAACGGCGTAATTCGCCGAGCGATAATTTTCCTACGAAAGTTCATCTCACTGCTGACTAAGCGTGAAGAAGCTCTCGACGTGCTCGATAAGCCGAATGTCACAGGAGATCCTCATCCTTTATTCGAGTAATCACTAGTCGCCCGTCGTTTCTCAAAAATATATCGGCTGTACAACCAAATGATGCAGGATATAAAAAATGTCGCGAAAATTTATTGAGAAGCAGGTGCGCAAGTTCGATCCTATCGATGTGTGCGATAATCGGGATTAATCGCCTGCTTAGGAGTACTGAAGTACGGTTACAATGAGAGAGAAAGAGACTATCCGTCAACGTACCTAATTACATCGGCTGCTTATCGTATTGGAAAATTTATAAAATTGATTAGGAATTGCGAAGTATTGGCCGTCTCTGTTTTCCTCCTTTTGTTCCAAGGTAAAACTTTTTTGATTATTATTAATCATTCGCTTGAATTTGCGATTGGAGAGATTTTTCCCGATTCTTTAATTTCTTCTTTGTACACCGACTGTGCAAGATAATTATAACGAGGAGAATAATTATCGGAATTGCTAAATTATTATACTTAAAATTGTTTTTGCGCCTCAAGTGGAGCAACGTTGTGCGGTGAAGTTTACAAAATTCGCTAGCGATTAGAAAGCGATTTGCAACGAGTAAACATTATAAGAAATCGAAATTATTTGTTAGCAGGGCGTGAAACGATACGTGATCTCGATAAAAACATTTACTGTTTGAGCAATGGTGGCTTTTCGATGAATTTTGAATATTAATTCAGCTTAAACAGCACATTTGCTGGGCGTGAGCTCAACAGGAGCCTTGCACGTGTGTTTTTTTTTTTAAACCCTTCGATAATGCATGTCGTAATAAAAACCATACGCTTAATTTACATTGGTCACGAATGCTTTAGTCGGTTTGCCGTCCACCGAGTTGTAATTGATTGAAATATTATTTGCTTTGCTCTAATGAATAATCAAATGTGAAAAATACAGTCCTTTTATTACGGGCATTTACGGAGTCCCTTATTCAAATTAAATGCCAATGAAAAAGCAGAGCCACTCCGAAAAAGAGTTTTACTTCATCGGTAGTGAAAGGGCGCTCAAAGGGGGATAATTTTTCTAATTGTCCAAAGTAGCTCAGTAATCTTCTAAGCTATTAGGCTTTTAAAAATCTTCAATCGTAGGAATAATCTTCGGGTGGTGTTGTATGACCGCAAATTTATATTGGCAAAGGAATATCGGTCGGTTTCGCGGGCATTATTTGCCTCTTTTGAGTAACGCGTCTCGCAGACTCGTACAACCCGAACTACGATAACGGGAGTGCGATAAGACTTTCCAAACTAGTCGAGCGATACATTATGTGCGTTGATAAACACGGGAATGCAGCGGCCGAGGAACCTCGCCAAGGTGTGCGAGCCCTTGTATTATTATGGCTGGAAAACAAAAATGAGAACGAAAAATAAAATAAAAGAAACTGGTTGCCCGAGTTATCGATTTGAGAATTCGCGATATTAAATTATTTTTGTTAAGAGGCATGTAGTCCCATTCCACGGGGGTTTTACTTGTAATTTTTAAAGTGATAAATCTCTTGGCTCTGCGTATTTATCGTTTTATATGAAAGTTTTTGATTGGTGGATATCCATTTTCGCTGGATTTACTGAATTTATAAATAAAGCTCGCCTGGGTTATAAAGTATTCGTAATTGCAATAAGTGATATTTTATGTTTTCAAAGATCTCGCAAAATGAAATTTTTCCGAAATAATGTTGTAATTCGCTAAATTACGTAAAGTATATATGCCTGTCAGAGGCATTAATGAAGCTTCTTTAAGCCTAGAAAAAATGTCTATTTGGAAGCTCCATAAGTGCTGCCATTCAAAGTCACATAATAACGTGCAAATTTATCATCTCCTTCAAATCAGCAAATCAGCATCTGAATAGAGATTCTTGTATTTTATTCTCAATCGGAACATCTGTCAATAGTTAGTTAACTACCATTCCTCACAAAAAGGCAATGAACAGCAATCTCGATGGTCCAGCACGAGTTCTCGACTGTTACTTAATCTCTATCTCGCAACGAGTACAAAGCCGCAGCCTCCCGGTGATAACTTCCGCACTCTATAGATGCTCCCCGTCCTCGTCTTTATGGTCCAGCGAGATAAATTCCCAACGTCGCACAACAGCTCTATGACCGCGACCCCATCGATTTATCTGTTGTTCCCTCGCGGAATTCGGGGGAAGGGAGGCTGCGACTCGTATCTCGAGATGCTGACCGTATCGGATTTGCATTCACCCGCGACCCCGAGCTCCAAAGCGGGATTTCCATCTCCACGTGCTTACACCCTTCATTAGCGTGGCGAGTGTGAGATTTTCCGAGCTCAGATGAAGCGATGATTGGCCTAACTAGCGACGCTTTGTAAACTCGCGCTTTGTAATTTCCTTAATGGAGTGCCGATTACAGGGATCGCTTACCACTCGATTCCTCGGATCGATGCCTTTTATCGGGAGATGCTATCATCCTTTTCTCAATAACGTCGTTATCAGCCATTTTGAAAATCGTAAGATCACATCGTCGCCGGTTCAACACATTCCTGCAACATTGTACCAAAGTGCTGTTTGAGGTAATACTACGTTTTGATCATTCACGTAGAAACATCGGCTATTTGGAACCATTAGTTCATCTGATGAGACTCGTATACCATTCCTGCAGGTTATGCTGCATTTTAAAACTTTTTTAAGCGAATCTTTATTTTTTATTTTAAGCCAAATTTCACTTTCGAGTAATTGACTTGAATTTTTGTTTAATAAAGAGTACATGTTGTTTATCGTCGAATCTTTAAAGGCATTTCGTGTAGTTTAATAATCCATGCCTGTCGATGAATACATGCAGAGTCAATAAGAAGATATAACAGCTTTGTGTTAATTAACAATATTGAGTATTGATCGATGCTCTGAAAATCATAAAAGATAGGTTTTAATAATCTGTTTTAATAAAAGCTTTTAATAATCGACCTTTGCGTTATTGTCAAGGCAATAAATATATTAGATCGCATAATTCGCATTCTATGTGTCGTACCTAATAATGCGATCAAGGATCGATGAAATCACCTCTTCAATACTACTGTGTACGCATTTAATCAAGGTTTACTATAAAATAAAAATAATTGAATTACTGTAGTAATGATAGAGTGATAAATTACAACAAAATATTCATCAATGCTTATCAAATTCTGTATCGATCACGAGCCGCAGGAGCATTTATCTCTTCGTACATAAGCGTGTTTATTTTATCAATTGTAAAATAAACATTACTCATAATTCTGACATTAAATTAATGAAAGAAGAATTTTTTAAGTAATTTTATTTATCTATATGGATTTTGTAATTTATAATACATTAGTGCGTTTTTATGTTGGCAAGAGTATTCTACAACACAAAAGAAAGAGGCTTTAAAAGTATTTTCTCATTTTATTTTTAGATTAAAATGAAAAATTTTTCATTTATTTAACTACGCAAATATATAAATTTATTTTAAATAATAAGATAATATCCATAAAAGTATCTCTTTATCTTAATCAGCGAAAGTTACTGCTGTCAAAGATACCAGTAGTACTTGAGTGAGTGGTATACTTATAATAGTTAATCAACTCGTAATCATTGATTTTCTAATATAACTACAAACATTATCCTTTAATTAATAAAAGAAAAGAAAAATACAATAGATTAAAGCTGAATTGTTTAAAATCAATTTTTATATTTATGGTAGGTAAACGAATACTGTCTCAAGAGTAATATCGTTTATCAGATAAAACGGTCACTTTCGGAGTAAACTTTTTGGGCAATGCGAGCACAGCCTATTTATATAAGATATAAAACCTTTTATCATCAATTATCAGTGTAACTATTAACTGAAAAATTGGCTCTGGTGATCAATAACTCCATCAAATATCAAAACTATCATATTATTTATACATATTATATATATTCCACAGCAACACAAAAAAATCTACTGAGCGCTCACATTTTCACCACTCAATGTATCTCCATCCACGTCGGAGCTCTTCAAAGTCTCCATTTCTCATTCCTTGGCATACTTTTCGAAACAAAGCTCCAATTGACCTTTAACCTTCGATCATCCACCCTTAGTGGAAGATGAAGTTAAAACCCTCTTAAGAGTTTTTGGTCTGGAGCAGAGTTTCGAAAGAGTCGCGGATCGGCTCGATTGACCATCAAACTTGCGTGCATTTCATGGTCGCACAACTGAGTTGCTCGCGTCCGAAATTAAAGATTGCGGGTCCTTTTGGTATGTTGCCGCTCGAAAGTTTCGAAAGGGTCCGGTTATTGTCAGTCGCGATTCGAGTTTGGTCATAACTGTTTTTTATATGCCTCTTTACGAACTTGGACCCGGGAACGAATAACTCCGCATCCATTTTCATTAGCTGCGATCTACCGAACGGAGCTGTCACTGAGTCTCCTTACGACTGATTTTTATGGATCAGATTTATAAATTATTATTACGCGGTCATTGCGCAATTTCTTTATTTATGGATGTGTTATTTATAAGCAGGACATTGAAATTATCCAACCCACGAGATTCCGAACGTGTACACATATAATCGTAATTATAACTTGTAGCGAATAATACATTTAACGCAGCCTTAGAATGGGACTTACATAATTCCCTTTATGATGGTAATTATATTTGAATTACTAGTTTCAAGTGAAGGAGCTTTGATATTGAATAACATGCATAAGAATTATTCCTGCGAAATGCAGACAACGCCAGGTCTCAAGTTTGAGACTATACACGATTAGAATTACGCCCAACAATGAATGATTTTAAATTCAAGAGGCTCGTCCTTTCATGAACCACTGGTGCAGACTCTCGCACAATCCAATCTTCAGCAAGAATAAACAACAATGCCTAAGCGACTCTAAAAGCAGAATTAGTTTTTAAGTACAGCTGTAAAAGAACTCGCGATTAACAAAGAAGAAATAAAAGTATATTTATTAAAATAAAACCTCGAAATTATAAGTGCGCGCTTCTTAGAAAGGATAATTAATCATCTTAAATTACAAATTTAACGCCTGTAGCGAGTTTTGCTCGAACGAGAGCCATAAAGTCTGAAAAATCTCTGAAGAAGATGGACTCGAGCGTTGTAGGCTATAGGCGCCTGACTCACTGCACTCCTGTGGTAAATTTTTGGCCTTAGGGTCACGCCTCAAACTGTCTAAATTGATTTACGCTCCAAAGGCGGAGATCGAACAGTTTTGGAACACTTTTTTACCTTTCTACACAATGGGTTATCTGTACCTAGAAAACAAAAGCAAATTAAGCATGTAGGCCGAAGTCTGCTGTAGCCCATTTCACTTTTTTAGAATAAACAGTCTTTTTATCTTTCTTCTCGGTCCTTTCTTTCTGTCAATGGGAATCAGGCATTCCGCCGACTAGCTCGGCATTTCGCACGTGCTTTCGGAACTTGTTTTGAATGGGCCAACGCAGAGCATAAATAACATTTGAATCTGAATTCGCTCATTTAGCCGCCACAATTAGTCTTTCTTTCATACGCTTTTGAAAGAAAAGTTATTGTGCTTGTAAGAGCAGTTTTTTACATAAGAACCAATGTTCTTCCGAGCGCTAATGGAAAATTCATTGAAACACAAGTCAATCCCGGCAATAATAAAAAGTCAAATCGATTCCATTATAACGATTACCTTCGCCATCGTTCAATAACCCTCCAGCGATATTCTCGCCCACACTTTCCTCGGTAACGTACATTCGAACGACAACGTCATTCCTCGTAATAAAGTCCACGCGTTTCCATGTTGTGGTTTCCACCTAAACACCGGATGAAGATTGGTCAACACATCATATTTGGATTTTTCCACAGCCCACGCGCTTTTCCTTCTCATTTCCCGCGAGCATCTGTTTAAAAGCGATCGCTCAAGGTGAGAAAACGCGTCCGCTCATGCTTTCTTTATCTGTTGTGTTAATTTCCTGAGAACGAGTTTACGTGTATTTCTAAGGACTATCTGACGATAACCACGTGCAAACTAACAAATCCGGAGGCGTAAGCGCTAAAAATAATTTTTACGCGATACCATTTTGAAACTGAGTTGTTTTTTTTAACTGAATGTTGGAAATCAATGTATAACCAATCCCTTTAAAGGACTGCGTCAGAGATTCGAAAACGAGTGTGTAATTGTGTAATAATCTTTTACGCGCAAACAAAATTGCAATTCGCCGATAAATGACTAATGATTTTTAAGTGCTATGTGGGTTACAATAATATCGTAAAAATAAAATTTTTGAAATTGTAACGTGGGCACTTGACGCTATGCCATAAATTGAAAAAGCCTCGTAATTGAATAAACATAAAATTACATGGCAATATTGTTTTGATAAAAATTGACGTGCTCTTCACTGTAATCGATGTATAGTTATGGGGTTTATGGTAAAAATCACGCTTGTTCCATTCAATTTTTCAAACATTATGTAAATTTTTACTCTATTGTCACGGCAATCTTTACGAAACTTTACAAACGTTCTCGGATTATAGAGGCCGATCACGCGCATCATAATTATAATCCGAAAATCCGCTCGAAAATTTCAATGTTTATGGTTGAAATAATATAATAATACAAGAGTGTAGGCGATAGCATGGTACCAGCTAAGGGACCGTTAAAATTATCTCGCCAGCGAGCATCGAATCCTGGTGATCCTCGGGTTCGAGCAACGAGCGACCTTTCACCGACGACCGGGAGCCACTTTGACATGGCATGGGGCTTTATTGAACAAATAGTCGTCCGCTAACTAAACACCTAAATTGCAGCTTCATACATCTATGGCTTGTATCGAACGTATAAATGATAATATTCTTATATAGAAAATTGACTAAGTATCCGTTTACGTGCCCAAGATATATTGAGACGTAACATCGAGCGCGTGACCCCTGGCTACAACAAAAATCCCTGACCTCGCAGCATTCCGTAACCGCGAGCCAATTTCTGGGCGAATACCGCAAGGTGCATCACTTCGCGGAGAGAATTTCGCGCGCTAAAGCCTGGTGTTCGTCCGATCGCTCGATCGGAAAATTACGATCGACAGCGCATGCGGGTTCCGAGCTCCCGTGGGAATCTGATGTATGTGAACTCGGGCCCTGCGACTACCATCCATGGGTATTCCCTGGTATTCCGAAGGATGATTTACGCGCGTGAATTCGGCTCGTTTTAAAACATGGTATTCTATTTCGTCAAAGGGTCCCGGATAAAGTTTGATATTTTTATCGGTCCACCATTGTATCGCGCAATCGTTTCCCGCTCCAATCGATTTTATGCTTCCGTGCATTTTCTTCTTCTGTTTGGACATTAATCACTGCAGTGGTACGAAACAATTAATAATCCGATGGACCCCAGCCCTACACCGTGGCTTAATAATTTTCATCCAACCACATGATTGCAAATTTTATTCTTGCCGAGATAATTTTGAGCTTTAGTGCACAATGAGAAATCGTGTGTTACTCTTGGGCAACGCGTGAAAGCAGATTTTTAAAAGAAACTATGCCCCTGCAATCAGTTGGCTCGAGAAAAAAAATCTTCCCATCGCATCGTTGCTTCAGCTCTTTTCGCGATTTCCAAGCGACCGAAATCTCGGACCTCGTATTACTGGCCACCGATGGAAAAACTCTCGCCATTTTTCTTTGGTAATATAAATCGCCTGCGTAGTGTTCGTTTTCATCCAAAGAGACATTTGCATTTTATTTTACAAGAGTATAGATCGCGATGTCCCGAGGAAGCGCAGGACTCATGATGTCCAAAGGGACTCAAAATAAAAGATGGAGAGGCGATTTGACTAATTGGTGGCTTGTATCCGGCAGAGAGTTGGCGGGCGTGTTAAGGTGTCGACGACGTAAGCTGCGATCGCGAGAGGCTGCGTAATGATCTCCGTAGCCTCGGTAGCTTATTATTGTTATTACGAATCCGGATCGACGCTCAAACAATCTATTCGTGGAATGATAGGAGAACCTAAGTTGGCGGAGGTTCGTGCAGTCGAGGGCAATTATTCCAGGTGATTGGCGCCTCCAGTTTGCACTATCGAAGCCGATGATGCGCCAGTTGCGAACGTTCCCTGAAATAATTGTAATTGGTGGCTTGAAAATTGCGAAAACGTCCGTAAACGCACCCGAGCAATTCCTATCTGTCGCATATTCTTGCACACAAATCACTGCATTAACAATGTAATTGAGGAAATAGTACTAAATACCAAAAAAATTTATTCCATTATGCCTCGATCTTTCGCGTGTAGGTTTACTTCTTATACGTGCGCAATTCTTATAATCCGTCCCTCAAGAATTGAAACCTCTTGGACCTGCGCTATTATATAAAAAGAGTCCTCTTAATTCGAAAAGTCGAATAAACGAAATCTTAAATCTTGTTAATCAAACACGATGACAAGTGTTGGCATTTATGAAATATGCTTGCGTGGGCCAGGTTTTTTTTTTAAAGACATAGCACGTTGAGGATATGAATACGACTGGATATTGAAAGAGAAGCAAAATAATAAATGTAGCACATTTACTATTTTGCGTTCCGGATGAAAAAATATAATAACCTACTTCATAGTTTGCTCGCTCTTGAAGTGTGCGGTCCTTCAAATTCTCCAAATTCAGAAACTGTGTGTTTCGGAGATTCTTTTGAAGCGAAGGCGTTGCTAACATTGTGATAAATAGCAAGAACAAAACCTCGAAAGGAACAAAACGCTTAAATTGATTGTCGAGGAGTATCCGTGTCGCTTTTCTCAGTCTCAGTCCCGCGTACTTGGACTCGAGTCATTGGTTGGTCCCAAGATTACGGTCCTCTTCTATATGAAATGTAAATTAACACATTTTGGTCTTGGCGCATGGCAGAGACCACGCCACCAACACAATCCCAATAATCCTCGCGCCAGCAGCACATTTTTCGTTCGACACGGGGCTTAGGAAATTTCGTCGAGTCCGCAGAGCCTCCCAGTCTCTCGAGGCTGGACCGCGCTGGAAAATCATGCACGCGCCTTCCTCTCGCACAATGCGCTCCGATCCCTTCCGTAAATCAAAGGAGCGTCAGAGTTTTAAGGACTTTCGAATGCGGCTTGAGGGGAACGCCCTCCCGTGGCTTTCGGTCTTCTCGTTTTCTCGGTGCTGCCCGGCCGGCCGCCCCCGCAATCTTTTGACTTTCCGTTCTTCTCCTCGATTATGCGACCTGCGAAGCGAACAATGGAGATCGATTTCGCTTCGAGACTACGGAGCAGACGCAGCCCCGCAGGTCGAGGCTTCCCAGACTTCCCAGTTTTCCCGGCTCGGTGTTTTCCTTTCTTTCCTCCTCCTCCTCCTTGCTTCTTGTCGTTGGTGCTTGATGACTTTCTTTCTGTCAGATGGCTGGACTTTTATGTATCGACCAAAAAATTGAAGAGGATCGCACTAGAGGATGCACTGGAACTGAATTATTTCGGGCCAAAGAATCTGAATTTCGTCCGGTGAATTGTAGTCCTATGCGCCACGTGAATCCTTCTTTGTGTTGCCAATGAAACTTAGACATGAAATATATGTTTGTAAATTTAAGACAATATCTTTGTTGATTCAAATGCGAGCTTCAATGATCCGTAGACCTCTTTAAAATGTTGATTTTTCGCTGCTGATAATATGTACATCTTTACTCATCCTAAAGGATATCCAGAAATAAAAAATAGTATTCAAACATGGATGATCGAGTTAATAAAGATCTTTGGATGGATCATCATCGCTATCTAGTTTTGACGGATGAACAGATGTAAAATATTATACGGTTTTACTTGAAATTTAAATAAAGAGTTACGTTGGAAACCACAGAATCGAATTAGTCTCCGCTCAAATGTCTCCTTCTCAAAAAAAGAAAAAAAAAAAAAAAAATACAGTTACATGAAATCGTGTGTGCGTAATATGCATATTTTAGCGCGAGTCTTGCAAGTGTAAACAAGGACAGAAGACCAGTGGCAATTGCCTCAGAAAACCATAGTCGGCGAGGAAAAAACAAGACATCCATTAAGCGAGGTCATGTTAAATGTTTGAATGTGCCGCTGCGCTAAATAATGCGCTAGCAAATGAAATCAAAGACTAGAGTCATTTTGTCCAACGCACATTTGTATGTTATTTGAATAGAAAAGACAAACTATCAAACTGAAAGTTGATGTGGTTGAATGCTGGATAATTTGAGGCAGAATTAGTGAAATGTATATATTTATACTAGAGTTGAATATCCGGTATATTCTTTGTTTTCCTTGTACATCCGGTTGAGTAACTGTTATTAAGCTTTTTTTCATGCATATTTTCATAAATCTGCATTAAATAATACTCTCGAGTAAAAATCTAATAGATTCCAGTAATACGTATACAGACTCGAGATAAAATAAAAGTTACGATCGCAAATTAATTACATATTAAATGATGTGTTGACATTACTTGTAAAGATAAAGGAAGCAATAACCATTGGAAATTGTGTAAGGACGCGGGAGTTAAAGTTTAAATAAGAGAGGCACAGCCTGTTTTATTAAATCAATTTCAATTAATTAAATTTAAATATTCAAATGCACGCTACGCATTGCATAGTTAATTCTTAGACGAAGTCATTAAATACCTGCCAACTTGAAAAATTAAGGCATCAAAACAAGCAAATACATAGTTTGTAAATGTATAAATTTTGATAACTTACGAAGTATTAATGTAAATATAACAAAATGGAAATCCTGCACGCATCGTAAAATCTAAGAAACATTCTGAAAGCGTTAATGAATTGTAATTCCTAAAATAATCAACCGCTATTGTGAAAAATTTAGAAAATAAAATTGATTATAGCTACAAAGTTTTATTAATAATTATTATTAGATACAGCTTTTTTCATAAAAATATTTATTTTAAACAGAATTTAGTGATAATACCATTAAATTACACGATTAATTCAATCATTTTTTACAATGTTGGTTAACTTTTATTGACTAATAATATTATTAAATTATTTTCTATAAAAATACATCCTATTTTTACGTGCAAAGTAATGAAATATTTATAATTCTAAACAAAAAATCACCAATGTTTCACCGTTATTTATTATTGCATAACGTTTTTTTTTACAAAGAAAACACTTCCCTCTTGTTATGGACATCTTGAATTACGTGCATATAGTTAGGAAAAACTACTAACTAACCTTTATAAATTCGCATAATACGCGCAATAAACAAGGGATGAAAATAATTTTGCTCAAAATTTTCGCACAAACGGGTCAAGAGTCGGTGGCGAATTCATACAAATTGTCAAAATTCTTACATGCATACTTGCATCGGGATTCGTGGTGCAGCATCTGCAAAATTTTCGAGTAGCATTGCAGTAGAGAGCTGGAGCCTCGAGAAAGACCTCGAAAGAACGAGGAGGATGCACGAAGAATAAGGACGAAAAGGAGAAAATATATATTCCCATCTCCTTCGTAGCAGGAGGTGTGAGATGAGGGTGAGAGAGAGAGAGGGGCAGAGGGTTGGGGGACCTCAAGGAGTTGAAACCGGTTGGCTGAGGCTTTGGTACAAGCCAGAGGTAAACATGCGAAGTCGATGTATACCATCAGGATCCCTGTGCGCGCGCCAAATCTCCTATCTCTCTCTCTCTCTCTCTCTCTCTTTTGCACGGAACCCCCGCTCATTCCATCTCCCTTGGCTCTTCTCGAACTACAATAATATAAGGGTCTCACAACATACAATAATATAAGGATTTCCAAAGCCCGTATATCCTAATTATACAACAAGGATAAATATTTTTGAGGCTGTGCTCAATTCAACATTTCCATGCTTTTACACAAAAGTAAATAAATTCATTTGCACGATATTTAGAAAGGAAAGTTTTGACATTTTAAGTATATTTGCAGATTGCACTATGATATTCCTTTTGCACATAATGCATTTGTAAAGTGTTTTACACGAGGTTTCTTAATACAAATGCACTAAAATCGATTCCTATCAAACAATAAATTATTAATGAGGTGTTCCCAAGGTGTATTTAACAATTATTGTTGTACGTAAGAATACATGTTTACGTGATCTGACCTCCAATTTTCGAACTTGAAAAAGAAATATTAAAATTTAATTACGTGCAGAATATAACTGCGCATGAGTCAAGCATAAAATTAAGTTTTAATGTTAGTCTCCCTTTCGATCCTCCCTTTTTTATCTCCCCCCCCCCTGTTGATGTCGTGCTCATCCTTTTTGATAACTAAAATCACAGTACGCTCGTCACTTCTCTGAACTTGTGACATTGTGATGCAAATGCGTGGCTCTAATGCAGATCAAGTGAAAATGACGGTGACGTCGACGACATGAAAGGACGACGTGTACCTCGACACAAAGTCCACTTGTATTTTTTCCCGTTCACCTATGTTTCTGGTGTTGTGTGGTACCGGTTGATGCTAAGTTCGAGGAGCTGAAATCGGCGAATCGAGGCACGCGCACGTTTCTCTGATTTCGTTGATTGCGGTCTCTCCTTCTCTGTTCCTCTCTTTCTTTCCTTTTTTTGCCGATTTACAAGGAGGAAGAGCTAAAAATACATATGCGTGCCGATCATAGAACGTACATGGAAGAACAAAAAACCTGCTGTTGTGATGTGTCTCTCTTTGATTCCGAGTGTTTACGAGCGGCAGATCCTATGGTTGGTGATAAGAAAAAATTTTGCTCCTTTTCTTGTTGCAATGAAAGTATAACCGATTTCCGAACGTTCATTGTATGCTATCGGATAGACAGCAATGCACTTATCTCAAAGGCTCTATAATTTCAGTGTTTATTATTAAATTCAGGATCCGTTCAATTTCTTTATCGCTACTCTATAAATGCTAGTGTAATTACTGACATTACACAATTATTACAATTTTAATAAGTATCAATACTAACGTATATGGTACTGTGTATCCTACTATTTTATTTCCTGGTTAGCACGTATTGTGTAAAATACATTACTAATTTAATATAAATTGTAGAGTTTATTTGAAATTTGTTTAATTGAGGTTGATGTAAATACCTTTGTTACGATACGTACAATGTTTCTTCTTTGCATGTCGATATCAATAATAGGTTTTTATGGTATCGTGTAATATAATTTTATGATATTTAGAAAATATTTATAACAAGAAATTTCACCACAAATTTTATTATTTTTTTTTTCTCTTGCCGAGAATAATTATATTTTATTATGTTAATAGTGCGAAATAAATTTTAGTATAGAAAAAGTATAAACACGTCAAATAAAATCATAAATATGTAGTTAGAATAAAAAATTTGAATAGTTTTAAAAAACATAATAATAGTAACCACTCCTTGTAAACTAGAAAGTTACTTTAGCTAGGTTAGAATACACTTTAAATGATGTGTTAATTTTTTATTTTTCTGATGAATTTTTATTTTAAGAAATGCAATACAGGAAAATGGAAACTATTTTTTGCGATAAAGAATGTTAATAGGAAGTTACTTTTTAATAGTTGTTAACTTTATGAATTAGCATTTAAATACTTTTTGTTTATATTGAAACTGATTATTGGTTTCAAATTATCAGAATCAAACTGTACTCACGATTTGCATACTTTAGCTTTTTCCTTCGTACATCGCTAATACAAGCCAAGGATATAGTACTCGATACTTTCCACTATTTTTTTCATCGATTTTCAAAAGGCCTAATTTCCTTCTGTTTTCCCGATAGTTTTACATTTGCGTCGCAATTGTGGTCAATGGAGCAATGATGATTTTTGAGTTTTCTTTGATTTAGAATTATAACTAACGCGTATTCCTTGTCACTAACCTATGTTGTTTCAACTATAAATATGAATTATGTATTTTCCACGAACATAGCTCTTTTTCGTTTGTCACCGCTAAAGCATTATTTCTCTGTTCAATGTCGTGTAGAACAATGTGATAGAAGGTCAAAAATATCTGCATTCTCAATTTACTGCAAATATTAAAAAGTCGGATTATTAATAATTTGAAAATGTTACTAATCAAATAAATGAACTTTATGCTTCTTTTAATTATTAAAGAACATGACTTTTTTCAGTCTTTATCAAATTGAGTTATTAAATTGAATTTTTCAACCTGCTTTAAACTTTGGAATTACCCTTGCTTTTGCAGCAACGTATTGATTAATCCGCGTTTTTATGAGCAGATTGAAAATTTCTAATCCTTCCCTATTAGAGCTCGGTATATAATTTTCGTTCGAGTCTACATTCTTGGGCACATAGCTGTACCGTTGCGAGCATTATATTTTTCTCTCGACAGAGAGCATCGCTACTCGTACTCGAGCAACAAGTAACAGTTTTGTAGAAATGAGAAAGAGAAATAAAAAAGATAAAAAATAAAAGGAGGCGGGGGGGGGGCGAAATAAAAAAGATTGCGCGACGACTACAAAGCTTCTCGGACAGGTGCGTCAACCTGTTATTTCCTCTTGTCCCTCGTGTAATATGCCTGCAGTTACCGGAGGAGAGCTTACAGAAAAACTCTAATACCGCGATTCGCTGCGCTTTTGTTAGCGGCACGTACATGAGCGCATTGTTTCGCAGATCTTCGGGCCAGGACTCGGGGCGAGGGGCAGGACTCGGGGCGAGGGGCGAGGGGCAGGACGAGTGCCCGCGATCGATCCAACTTTTTCGGAGTCCTTTCTCTCAGTAATACCGACTTTTTGCCGGCCGTAATACACGTAAGCCCGAGGATGGGGGTATCCTATTAAGCAGACTATTAAATTCTCTGTAGTGCGATTCTTTCGGTCTCGGCTGCATTTTAATTCGAGCGATGATGTGCGAATACGGGAGATGCAACTTTCACGCATTCGCCGTACGTCTTATTCGAGCGAATTTAATGTAGTTTCTAAGAAGAGTCTAGTAAATTGGTCGGATGAAACTCGTTTTTAGAACTTTATTGCGAGTTGAGTGCTCGTATCGCGCCATTGAGACATTTTGCACCGAACTTGGTTTTTAAGGGTTATGAATATTCAAGTTGATGCCGTACTTTTACCTTTGTAACGTCTTTATTTTGGACGCAAATTATCAAGTGGTGTGCTTAAGCAAACACCTTTTACTCTTGAAATAAAAATCATCTCGATTGTTTTACATCGAGAATAAATGCTGTGCTCTCGTTGCACAACAGTGGCAAAATTTATGGAGAGAAATTTAATTTGCGATGAAGTATTACATTGACGACATTTCTTTTTTGTTGGTTCGAAAATAAAAGGAATCTCGGTGAAGAGATTTAATAAAGCTTTCGTGGAATATGCACAAATTGTTGGCTTAGATTCCTGCTGATATCGCATAAAATGATAAAAGAAAAGATCGAACAAAAAAGGACAATGTGCCCTCTTGAGTACTCACTCTTTCATCTCGGTAGCACAGACACGCAAGAGTCCCACATACATTCAAGCATAAGTGGGTATAGGGGATAAGAAATTGGAGTCCTTTGGTGAACGCAAAGGTAATCTAGAGACTCTCAGAAATATTACGGCGTGTCGCACGGTGAGGTCCTTTCCCAGTTTTCTCGTTGACTTTTATGACTTGTGCTCGTGTGTTTGCGTGGTCCTTACCTCCTCCGAGGGAAAAAGTCAAGATGCACGCATTAAACGCACACGAACGCGAGTGCACGTGCACTTAAGCGCGAAATACGGCTATCCTTTCGTTCGAGCGGACTGTGTAAATCTCCTCTGTTTACTTTGGAATCATTCGTTTCCTTTTCTTGCCGGCCCGCGTTTATTGAATGTAATGGGAATTTTGTCAAGTTGGTCTTCTTTTTCACTTGCATTAAATTTGCTTCATTACGGAGGTGCATTTAAATCAACCATATAATTTATAGTCAGCATCTCGACAAATTTGTTTAATGCCGCGTTAATTTGTTTACCGAATCTTTTGCCGAGATGCAGTCACGTGTCGCATTCACAATCATATAATTTGCACTAAAATGCAATCTGATGTTTTAATTCATGTACATAAAATAATATCCAGATTAATGTATTCCATGTAAATTATATAGAATACGTTCAAATATATTAAGGGATTTGTTACTTTTAAATACTTCTCCGGTGGATAAATTATACTTTTAAAAATGTATTCTACGTAATACATTATTTCGACAATTATTCTAATCACGCAAACTGATATTTGAGAGGAAAATTCTACATCTTCCAACGTACACAACTTTTCAAGTTCAAACAATGGTGATATAATCTTCATGAAAAACATGGTTTGTCCAAACACCCTCCATTAAACGGCCCAAGTTTCGACTAATGAAAGACCGAAAAGAACAGATAGAAGAAAAATAACTAGGTGTGAGGTGAGCACCTCAGAAGCCGTCAAAGAAACCATGTCGAACGCTTTTTACTTCTTTAAATATTGTAGCTCGTGGGCCGAATTGCGTAGGAGACTTGGTTTTGCTTGTCCCGCCCTCCAGGATGTGGATCGGTTGCAGGAGTAAGGCGCAAGCACACGTCAGTGATTTATGTAGGTGTGTACGCGATTTATCATAAATAGGTGAATACGTGAACTCGGAAAAACTTGATAATCCAATTGGAGACATTGTTGCTTTTTAGTTTTTTACTGAGAATCGATGTTATCTATTTTATCTTCCACGATAAAAAGTATTTAACGAATTTTTATTTTCTCAATTACAAGCACTTACATTTAAACACATAATAATAATCGCACGTTTGTTCAATTATTACTACGCATTTATTAAAAAATGGTACATATTCATCTTGAAAAGTTTAAAGCTTTCTGCATAAACGCTTTCTCACGTTATGTTAATGTCAAGTGTTATATCATGTTGAATTGCACAATATGTACGTATATAATTAATTTAAATATATGTAAACATGACAATAGTGGCGATGATGTTGTTATTGTTTAAATATTATTCAGTTTAGAAAATGAAAATCATATTGTAATATTGTACTTCATATTCTGGAAGGACCAAAAAAAGATCTGTAAATTAAATCAATATTCGTTTGGTATTCTACATATTAAAAAGTGTCCGGAGAAAAATATATTCATTACACGAAAAGAAAAGAAAAAAAATAAGCATACACAGCCATTCATCAATTTGAACTTGTCATTCGTTACCTTCGGCTATCCATTAATCATCAATTTCCTTTTTCTCTTCCATCAACGATTATATTGTTATTCCTTTTGTTTTAGTAATCATTTCCTTCCTAACATCCGGATTCTGTCACCTCAAAATCTCAACCGTTTTTCTTAGCACGTAGTCTGTTAGAAAAAGAGTGATAGAAGTGAAGAAAGTATCGAAAAATTAAAACATCAGACAAAGAAAATGAAACAGGAAGTACACAAATATATAATTAGACATATTCGAGAAACACCGAGCGCAACATTTCTTTTGTGTTCCTGGATTATTTTTTTCTCAAAACCTAAATGTAAAATTTTAATTAAATTCAAAAGCAATGTTAATAAATGATAATGAATTTATTATTACGGTGGAAATAAGTGAGAAACACGACATAATTTTTGTGGGTTTTGCAATAATTAATCAACAACAAATTTGTTTGTCTGTGTGCTCTAGGAGTATTCAATTATTACACATGTTATTATCCGCTTATTTGCATATGCACACACAGATATAAATTACACGAATTACTTCATTAATTATCAAGTCCAAGGCGGGACTTAAATTTCCCTATCCTCGTAACCGCGAAGAAAAAACAATCAATCATCCTCCAGAGTGAAGTGAAATGTGTAGGATTCGTTCCCAGCACGTATCCGCAGTTAAACTAGCTTAAAAAAAAAAACCAAAAGAACGATAGGAGACAAAAACAAAGTTAGGGAAATGTCGAGAAATCAAAGAGATTTCACGAAAAATGTACAATAGATCACGGGACGACTAGAGTATTCGACTCGTGTTTCACTACATATCTGATGCAGGACGCCATCCTGAGCTGGTGCAATGATAATTCACCTGCACACACGCTAGGAATTTGTTATAGGGTCAGGTTGGTCCACCTGGTAGTCACGTATGGGAGGACGCAGTGTTGCATCAGCACTTTTCTCTCGATCCGAGTGTCTCTCTTCCCTTTGAGAGGCTGTACGACTGAACCGAGCGATAAATGGACCGAAGATGTATAAATAATTTCGCTTGTGGAATGTTTGAGAAAACGAAGGCATTCTTACGCGAAGAAAATTATAGCGCATTCGCATTCGCACTGTTACTCAGTCTTTTTCTCTCTTTCTCTTTCTCTTAAGCCACTGAGATACATCAAAGCATCCTTTATGAGCTATGCATTTACGTGCAAATTTTTAAAGATGTTTTTTACGTATTATCAAGTATCGCATTTATAACCACTTTGGACTATTTTTCTTAAGGATGACCCTTTCTTCATTTACATACTTATAAACCATCAATTACATTCTATCTTGACATTTTATTAACAATACGAAAATAATCTTGTTAATTTAAGTCACTCACATGTATAACACAATTTATGGCTATTTTTAAGTTTAAAGAGATATCGTGGTCGTTTAATCTATTAAATTTTGTAAAACTTACTTGTGCTAATGAATAATAGAATATTCAATAATAGAATTAAACATGCACAAGTGACTAGCTCTTTGTCCGAATATTTTAAATAAACTTTAAATAATAAGTTTACTTTTGTTCATTTTATTTAGAACTTTTTAAACAATAGCTTAACTGTTTTTAACTGTAGAAAACAATTATCTCAAGATCACACATTTTCATCATTTTTAAATACTATATTTAAATACTAAAATTGTTTCATTCAATTGAAATTAATCTTCAAATCTATTTGAAATCTATTATTCAATAAAATAGAAACTATGTAGAAAATTGGTTCGGTTAACAAAATGGTTTCTTTGAACAAAAATATTTAATGTACTATTTCTAATTGCTCGGTGAAATTTTTTTGATCTTGTGAACGCACATATTTACCTGTGTTTTAAGTGGGATATGCACCTTCATATAGTTAAAATGATTCGGTAATTCGCCGTAAAAATTTTATAGGCGTTTTCCTGTAAACTAGTATAAATGCATTACTTGGAACTGTGCTGTTAGAACTAAAATATGCAGTTATAAATAATGTAGAAAAGATATTAGCTTTGCATTAAAAAGTAAAGAAAAGAAACACATGACCCAAAATGTGCTGTACTTTTTATAGAAAATACCCTCAACTGCACCACAATACATACCGCGCTACTTATCAAATTGAATTGTAACCTTTTGACAGCGCTCTTAATTTTGATGGATCTTAAATGTGTTATGTATTCCTTTCGACAATTCACGAATCGTGCATCATCAGTACATTCGTTTGAGGATTTTGTACCTCGCGATGGAACTACCTGGCCACCCTCGAAGAATTCAAAACCTCACAGCGGTGGTTCGTGATTCTAATCGGCTAGTCCATCGGGGTTCAGAATCCTTTTGCAATCTTTTAATCCCATTATTTTTTTCTCTACCTCTACGCGGGTGAATCTGTCAGTAGAGTCAAGAAAGTTTCGACTGCAAATATTTTAACATGATTGGGAATCATGAAATTTAGGACTCAAGTTTTTAATTAACAATTATTCTTTGCAAAGGATTACTTATACATGTGTTTGTTATTTCACCAATAGACTATATTCTGAATCTAGACGGTTTTCTATTTAAATTTAAACTTTAAAAATTCCAGTATAATTTTCTTAAAATAAAATTCAATATTATTTAATATGGTTAAATGAAATTAATCTATTGTGCCCATAATACACATTAGCAAATATTGTTGTAAAAGTAAAAATATTGTCTACTCTTTGCACGAGTAATTTTTAGTCGTATTTATAAAATCACAATTGTCCTTTAATTACTTTTGGATAACCATATTTGTGCTCGAAAAATTAAATAATAAGTGGTTTCCAATAATAAATATAATATGAATAATAGTTTAAATGTAAAGTACTTAAATTTAAACTCAAACGATTTTCCTTTGGGTTAAAATGAATAAGAAACGAACGACTAAAATTATTGCGTTCGACCGTAATAGAATAGATCTCTGAGTGCCCATAAAACAATCGGGCAAACACGGTAAATTCATAATGAAAACGAACAATTGCCCATATCTCACGTAAAAGCGTAGTTCCACACGTAATTTTCGCTCAGTTTCTTAAAGCATTTGTGCGATTACAGCAAAACTTAAAGAAATCCCAGTATAATCTTTGCGCAGCCTCCACGCTTTTCCTCGTTCGCGAGTGTTAATTTGCGAATGCAGGCGATGTTATTGTTCTTGAAGTTTTGTGTTTTGTCCGAGTCAAGGCATGAGGTTATTTAGTTCTTCCTTACTTCCTCCGGGCCGGAGGTCGAGGAGATCTTCAAAGCACTTCATTCGGCTTTCAAGGCATGTTCCTCTAATGTCATGAGAATCATCTTCCTCTGTTTTTTCATCTACTTGAACTTCCTCCTTTTTTCTCCAGCTACTAGAGCCCCTCTTTCCTCTTAATATTCTGGGTGCTTTCTCTTTCTTTTTCTGTGCATTCTACTGTAGCTTGCACTTGTACTGAATAGGTACGATGGTCAATTTTGGCTTACCGCAAAGCAAGCAGTCACGAGATCGTGCGGTGGATGCATGAAGAAGATAGATGATCTGTATATATATTCTTTTAAATTATTGTTTTTTCTTTTTATTATTTTTGCCGTGATTTTGAACGTTATTGCTCTAACGGCCTGACTGAATACAATTTATACCTACTACATAAAAAATGGTTGTTTCTTTATTTAATAGCATTGGGAATTATGTGAAAATAAATTATAAATATCATTAGGAATTACAATGTAAAGCTATGATTCAATTTTTCAGTCTCTTGCAATTCGTATTGTAACAAGTGGCTACCGACAAGCACCTTTATTATTATTTACGGATATTTATTAAAATATTGTAAAAATGTCGCAAATCCCAATCTCGTTAAAAATGTTTTAATAAACGTGGTTGTTTCCACACTAACATACTAATTAAAGTTAATTAAAAGCCCTTAATAAAATATAAAACTTCGCAGAACAATTTCTCCATACATAGAATACGAAAAAAACTTTAACAAATGTGCCTGAAATCCAGGTAATTGTCACTTAAAACCTTTTACGCTGGCCGTTCCATTAGTCAAGAAATCTCGGAGCATTTGAACAGAAGCCAGAGCTAATGGTCCTACCTGTTTGCTTCATTCCATCGTTCTCTGGAGCAATATTACAGTGGAGAAAAAAAGGGAGAGGATGCCGGGCTAAATTTAAGCTTCGCACGCGAAACCGATCGTAACATCGGCGACGAGGAGGACGAGGACGACGACGACGACGAGGACGGTGGCGGCGACGGCGTCGGCCCACGTGTACAAACACTTGTTTATCCGCCCGTTTCTCCTTCCTCTTCTCTCCTCTTTACACACCCGACACCGACTAACGAGTACACGTGCATGTGTGGATCCACTCGCTCCCTGACTTTTTTCACCGTGGACTACAAGAAAGATATGATTTATGAAAACATTGCACGCGCGAGCTGGCGGATCAATGTTTGCGCCTGGAAAATTATTACCGAGTTTCGACAGTTTTTCTCTCGCATGTAACCCCAAGGAGCTAATTTTTTTTATTTTTTGAGAAGGCTCGCGCTGACTTTGTTCCAGTGAGAAACCGAAATTACCTCTTATTCCCAGACGTTCACTTCGCCGTACCAGCGCAACAGTTAATTCGTCTTACAAGTGCGCATTCTTCTGTGTCAAGAAAAAGAAGGCTATCATGATCGTTTTCGGCTAAATAATCATGCGCTTTCACATCACGAGGTGTTCGAGGGAGCGTCTCTTCTTATAAAAAGAGTAGATAAAAATCCCCTCCGCAGCGAAAATCACGACGTGCACTTTTGTCCGCCCCCGAGCCTATCTTCTAGATTCTGCGCCCATTAATGCCAGTGCCTACCGATTCCATCCTTTCCGCTCCGGGAGTCTGCCAAGGAATATTTGGCAACGTGCACAAACAGCCAAAAAGAGAGAGAGAGAGAGAGAGAGAGAGAGAGAGAAAAGCCGCACAAGTGCAGGTGAGATGCTCGGACAACCTGTTCCCCGCGTCGCCGATGCGTTCACTCGGTATTTTTACCACCAGGACGGCGTTAAGCAGTCCAGGACCGAGAGAATAAGCTGACCGTTGTAGCCGAGATTCTTATCGACTTGTGGTACCTTCAGATCTTGAGAAGCAGGCAGATTTTCGTTGTTCTACGAGAAAGACTGATGAAATTGGGAGGATTTTTCTAATGGTTTCCCAACGCTCGTGGAATTTTTACCTTATCTTATCTCGAATGTTTGTTGCTGCAATTTGTCGTTGCAGAATTGTTCTTGTTCATTAACCAGATACTAAAATGGCCATAAATTTTTTAAATTCTCTTCAAATATTTTTTAAAATCATAACCGCATGTTTTAAGCGGAATTTCCGTGCTATTTCGCACTGACAAGTTGTACAATTAAGGTACAAACAATGCGAGGATCTTTGGAAATTTAAGAAAATTTGATTTTAAAATTGTGTGTAATGCTTCAACTATTACTAATGTTCATCAAAATCAGGATTATTATTAATGTATTCCGATGTTTGTCGAAACGTTTACTCATCCTCCGAAATGTGTAGAGAAACATGTTAAAATATTAAACGGTGTAAAGTTGTACAATAAAAGTATCACCTTTCTGCTTGTAATTTATCCACATTTAAACTAATCAATAAAACCCCAAATTAAAAAATTACGACTCATTGTCGGCACTAGACATCTCGAAGCACCGTTATAGAAAATCGGGATGGCGCCAGTCTCGTAATAAATTCAAAGGGCACCGAAAACTCGCCATCTTAACGACTTTACACGCTTAATGTTCCGAAACAAAGTAAACGCCAGGGGCAGGTATTATACCGAGAAAAAATTCTTTTTTGTCCACCACCAAAAGAGAAAATGTCTGTAAATTGCAGAAACACATTCACATGGTCTACGGTGATAGTTGGTCCAGCAAATGGAACAAAGCAAAGAAAAGCGCGTTCCTGATCTCCATCTCGATCTCCATCTCCATCTCCATCTCCATCTCCATCTCCACCTCCACCTCCACCTCCACCTCTCTCTCGCTCTCGCTTTTGTATTCCACCTTACGCTCATCAGTCGTCAGGTTATATTCCTCCATCTCTCTTTTCTATAATTGCGTTCTAAATATCGATGCCGGTCTCATACAGTCGAACTCGGCGGGGGTCCGGACCGTGGATGGGAAAAATAAGATGAAAAAGACGGAGAATCGGGAGGAAAGGCGGTATGAAACAAAGAGCTGGTGGCGTGTCTTCGCGGACGTCAAGTGGCGTGGAATCGAATCCAGGGATGAGGGGGTGAAAAGGAGGCTACCCGATGCTTGTGAATATTTCGCACTTCTCGAGAAGTTCCTCGTCCCTTCTGCTCTTCTCCTGGCCGCGTCCTTGCAGCTTTTGATAATCTTTTTGCTCCATGTGCGGTGCGTGTGTGTCTCTGGAACAAGCAGGACAATTACTGTTTATGCGCCGGCCAAAGCAAAATCCATTAACTTAATGACAGAAATTACATAGTCCATTTGTTACAGATCACTTATTTTTAACTGGTGCTTTTTATTTTTTAATAAATTGAAGGCAGAAACAGTATTAATTGGCCATACAATGCTACACTGTACCTAATATGTTGTGTTGCTTCAAGAAAATAAAAATGTACGATAACATCAAGTTTTGAAATATTTGTACTATCTAGAAGACAATAATTTACGTATCTAATAATAAATTGTATTTATTATTAATTTTGATACGATGTATTAAAATAGTACTAACTACACGTACATGTATTGAGTTTTATCTTTTATTAATATTATTAATATTCAAAATATTAGAATGCTTCTTGTAAATATTCTGAATGCTCACTTTAAATATTAATAAGTGCAAACAAAAAATTATATGTAAATTTTATCTATGCTAAGTATCTAATATGATAGAATTTAACATTATCAGAAATCGTAAATTGTCGAGTATAAATTGATAATTAGCAAAACTGTTATTTGCACTTTATTACACCTTCCGGTTGATTATTTTATAATTATTTTTCTAATTTGTAAATGATATCTTTCATAACTGATATTATTTATTTATGCTAGAATTTTCGATTACATTTATATTAATGTAAATCAGTAAATATAGTAATCTTAACCGTCAATAAGTTTCCACACACTGTTCTGAGCTAACATATTCTTTACTCGAAGAATTGATATGGTTATCAGCAAACACTTATTAGCAGTATTTGTCACAATCATCGATAGAAACTCAAATATTTTAATTACCTATTTACATATACATCGGATAATTAGGTAATGAAGACACCGATTTGCACTTAGTCGAAAAACCCATGGATGGTCGACCAATCCCGAGGAGATCACCTTTATAAAGCAATCCTTTCATAGCTCGAAAACCTCGAAAAAACTAAAAAAACAGTCCTTTTGTGGAAAAGTCCAAATACCAAAGCGAGTCTTCAGTGGGAAAGTCAAGGAATGTGTAAACGACGTTTAAAGCGCCTGGCCTGGGAGTGCGGGGGCGCCGACGCATCGGTGCGCACGCGCGACTTTGACACGAGCGCTGGCGTCCGTCTGGACCGTAGTTCGTCGCTCACTGCTCGTAAATCCCTGGGGCGGCGCGCCTCCCGCTGGGCTCCTAACAATAGGGGTTGAAGAGGCGGGCACTCAAGAGTCGGGGAGTCGCCCTTCTCGGGGATGAGGGAGACCGGCACCTGCTGCAGCCGCGCCGCCTCCTAGTCCGGGAGTTCTAGGTCGTGACCCGCGGGCCCAATTGCGGTTGCGGTGCGAGTTTACCGAGAGACTCTGGAGCCGAGGTCGAGCGTTGTTGTTCGGTCACCCGAACGCTAATAACAGGGTAAAACACGCGATAAACGTGATTATAATAACATTCAGTGATTATAACGGCGCTTAGGTGAGGTGGGAACAGGTAACTAATCCAAACTTATACGATTTAGAGAATTTTGAGGGGCACTTGAAAATAATCCCATTACATGTACATTTTTTATTCTTCTTCTTGGTACAATATAATACCGACTTTTTCGCATATTTATTTAAAGCTATTGATCCGTGTCGTTCTTACGTTCCCCGTAACTACACATTTAAATTTAATTAAAATTCCTAAGGCTTAGAGCCTAATATTTTTGAAAAATGCCTCAACAAATACTTTAGCACCGTAGCTAAAACGAAAAATTGCAATACTATAAAGTAGCTAACTCAGAAAGTGAATATTCACACATTTGTTCAAGTCAATGGAACCGGTTTCATGCCTAAGTTTTGTAAACTCGCTTTGTACCGCAGTCCATGAAGCTCTTTGCTTCGTAAGAAAAGCATCGCTGATTTTTTATTTTTCCTCACTACCTGAATCCCCATCTGACTTC
Organism: Eupristina koningsbergeri; assembly: GCA_018907245.1. Taxonomy (NCBI): domain Eukaryota; kingdom Metazoa; phylum Arthropoda; class Insecta; order Hymenoptera; family Agaonidae; genus Eupristina; species Eupristina koningsbergeri. The sequence continues at coordinate 1,105,138 of JACCHV010000041.1, forward strand.
ATCTATTTCTTTTTCAGCAGACTCCGACTCGATTTCACAGGGAAAAACCTGCGGGATGGAGGGAGGGAGGAGTGAAGGGTGGCAGGGTCAATGGGGGAGGGGGGATTCAAAAAACGTAAGGTCGATAGAATAGATCGTCTGGGATAAAATTGTCGAGGGAGTCTAGGGGCTCCTATTTTTTCTTTTTTTTTCGAGAGGGTGAAGAACCCACGAACGATCGCTCACTTCGGAGCCAATTGTTGCCGAGGGCTCAAGAAATTGATAGACCTTTTCCTCCCCTTCTCGATGATGCTCACTGGGTTTTATCCTCCCCTGGTTCCCGGAAAACCTGCGCACGAAGAAGTGACTCGACTCGCATTTTCATGCGATGCTTACGCTCGCCGAGGGTGCAACTGGTTACGCAACGTCTCGAGCCTCAGGACGATGACCAATCTCCTCTTCTCCACGTGTGCATCGCACTTGGTTGCGATGTGCTGTTCCCATTGTGGCAAAGGTCGCGTGGATGTCGACGTGGACATGGATAAAGTGTTTTACGTGCCGTCGAGCAATTAGCTTTTCTAATCGGTCGCAGAATGTTTGGAATTCCTCAATTTTTTACGATTGTAGAGCGAAACAATGACAAGCGGCATTCGAATTTTTAGCTTTGCTTTATAATTCTTTGGTTAGCATTAATTAGTTCAAGATTTAAGAATTTATAAGCATTCATTATGAATAAACTTCAATAATATACATGAAAATAAATATATATCCATCATTTCAACGATAATAACTTTCAAATACCATGGTAGTGTTTTTTTAAATTTAAAAATAGTTTTCACAAAGTTGATAAAAACGTTCGCTTTATAAAACATTCCTTTCGTGGTATTATTCTTTAAGTGTGCAAATACCGTAGGATTCACTTGAACTCAATGTTTAATTTAAATTCATTTGTATCAAGGCATGTGACTTACTATTAAAACAATTTTTATATTAAAATGAAAACTTAATCCGCGAGATTGCAATTTCAAACTTGGTTTTTAGTTACATGAGCTAATGTGTATGTATGTTCAAAATTATTTTATTTGATGAGAGAATAAGGAATGTTTGTTCTTTTTCTCAGTTGAGATATCCTCAATAACAAGCGTCTTTTCAGTAACACTTGGTTACAAAAGAAACACAAAGAAGGAATCAAATCTAAACCAGACCAATTTGTTCCCCAATCGAACACCTCGTCTTGTTCATTTCTTTTTTCGTTATTCTCTTTTTTGCAGGCCACGTGCGCTAAGTACAAAATAGTTATAAAAGTCTTCTTGGTTATGCGGTTCTTGGATCTTTCCTCTACTCCACTTTTGACCCTATCTTCGAGTGAATCAATCATTTTTGAATAGCTTCTACTGAAATCATCAGATCTAAAGATTGATGTAACCAATTTAATGTACATAGGGTTGTATAAACCGATCAAGAACTTATACTATACTTATAATAAAATATGTGTGTTTAATCTTATAGCTATTCGAAAAAATGTTTTTTAAACACAATAATTTTTGCTTACATTTTCATTTTAGAATGTTTTTTTTATTTTATATTTTAGAATGTATAACTAATTTTATCATCATGTGTAAATCAGTTAATAATAAAAAATCAATGCTAATAAATTATTAATATTAATCATTTATTTTTATAATACGCGTGCATGTAGTCAAATATATTATTTATAAAAGGAATAATACTGTGGGATAATAAAGGCTTAACGAAACGAGATAAAAGAAATGTTTTCTAATAACATCTTTTCTTTTTCGAAAAAGGTGCACTATTGATGTAGATTGTCAAACTCTTCCTTCAGCTTGTCTCTCTTATCTTTTTCTTGTCCTTCTGTCCTCGGGACCAGATGCGGCGATGTCGTAGTCGCAAATGCACATGGGGAGGTTAAGGGGCAGAGGGAACCTGACTGTTGAGTTAAAACATGCGTAATCTCGCGCGCGTATTTTTTTTTCTCTGTTGGTCCAACGACAGACGTCGAGAAATTAGGCAGATGTAGTCCTGCCCGCATAAAGCCACGGACTCCTGCATCCGAATTTTATTAAGATGGACAGGTAATTTTTAATCGTATGGATTATTGCGGCATTGGAGATTAAATACGTCTGTTCGATGACTTGATCTTAAACATTACGAACGCTCCGAATTATTTCGCTTTTTATGAAAGTGCCTATCATTCAGTTGCTTTGTCTCGAAGATGTATCCGAGAAGTGTTGCTATTTATCGATAGACTGTACTTGCATTTTCTTCAAATATCGATGATTTAGATAGTATTTACAAAACGTGTTAGAAATGTAGGACAAACACACATTTTATTACTCCTCGCTGGAGATGATATCAAAAGAGAAAAAGATGAGCTGTTGATAAACTCAGGTAATGATCGGGTCCTGCTGCATCGGTTCGGTCCAGTTGCAAATCCAACGCCTATGATAGCAATGCAACTGTACATGTACTTTACACCATCAACTTCTACGAAAAGAACTATTTTAAAAGTCTGCTCAACACTATGAAACATTCCAGGCGAGAGCGCGTGCGCGCACTCGCAACTCCCAGACAAAAAGAAGAGCTCGGGCTCTAATACAGCACACGCACGCTGTAGAGAAAGAGAAAGACAAAGAGAAGAAGGAGAAAATGAAGAAGAAGTCAAGCAGGTATATATCGGTGCCCTCGCTCTCCGTTGTATACCTGGACTAGAGTAGAGCCAACACAATCGTACGCAGGCACGTACACACGCACAGACCCGAGCTCGAGTGCGGGCATAGTGGGGCCTCTCGTGATCCCGGAGAAGGCCGCGGCCGAGGGAGCGAGAGTGAGGGGCCTCAGAGGGAGAGAGAGAGTGAGAAAGAAAGAGAGAGAGAGAGAGAGAGAGAGAAAGAGAGAGAGAGCCACCAAAGAAAAGGTGGTGGTGGTGGAGGATGACGACTACGACTCCGAGAGACTCTGCGCGCTCGAGTGGTTGAGGAGAGCCAACGAAGGTGGTGGGAGCCGGAGAAAGGGAGGCGGAGGGGCGCGGACCGCTCGTCCTCTCTCTCTCTCTCTCTCACACTCTCGAACCTGCGTGTCGCTCGCGTCGAGAGGAACCCGGAGACTCGCTCCGCAAGGTGAGACGTGCGGACCTCGAAAGAGCGAAGGAGCGCCATCCCGCAGACTCGCCAGTGCGAGGCAGGTGCTCACGCGCGCGAGGATGCTGGACCCCGAGCAGCTCCTGTCATCAGTGCCCACGACGTGCTCGCCGACCTCGTGTGGCTGGGAGTAGTGCGCGTCGTCCTCTGTGCTTGTGATTTGTGTGCTTGTGCGTGGATTTGAATCGATTTTACTTGGTTGCCCAGGCAAGACCCCGACTCCGAGGGACAGACAGCATCCGCGGGCGGCCGATCGGTGAGTGCTTTGCTCTTTTTAGCGGCTCCGAGCTGAGCTGGACCACCGAGTTTCCCCGATCAGCTGCCCCTCAAACCCCCAGCTTCTAATCGGACCAGACCGAGTGTGAACCCCCGAGAAATGCATGTGTCCGGCGTGTGCAGAATCAAACCCATCGATTGCTGAATAATCGATTTCAAAATCACCGTTAGGCAGTAGTGAGAAGTTGGCACGTTGCGATAAGTGTCAAAGACACGTAGGTAAATTAAAGTCGACGCACGTTCATGAGACTTTTACGAATGTCATTACTTTACGCCGGGGCAAAAAGAAAGGCATTTTGTCGTAATTACTAATTATCGGTGTAATTGTTCTCCCGGTTCGCTTGAATGTTCGATAGGGTCGTTCATAACATTTCGGTGCAATGATTTTCAAAGCAGTTTTCGATACTTTTTTAACAGCTGCTTTAGTCAAACTAGAAAATGCAAACACATTAGGTAAGCATTACGAGAGTTGTTAACTTATCTCTGATGTTTTAGCACCTTTTAATGTTTATATTGGTTGGTACTTCCTCGAAAACACTTCCCGGGCACTTGCACAAGTTTCACTATTTTAATAGAAAGTGCTTGTAATCAGGAAGAAAAACTGAAATGAATAGTCATTAGAAAATCGGGAATCATTTACAGAATTACATGAGATTGAGAAAATATTTTAGTTTAGTGGCAAACTAGTATAAGTAAAGGAAAAACAGGATTGATCACTTACGCATGTTTACTCTAAAATAAGCTGCAGTTTACCAGAGATCTTGTTTTATTTATAACTAAAAATACTTTATGGTAAAAGAAAATAATTTTAATTCTATGCACGAGGTACTTCTGGTATTTAATATATTTAAGGATTAAAATTCTGTTTTCCTTTATTCTTATTCTCCGTTATTTATATTTGTATAAACATTTGTAATAAACGATCTAATTTAACTTATTTTTTTAAGTATACTCACGATATTGTTTTCGTATGTCTATACTTAAAACAAACATCCATAAAATTTCATTATTACAAATTGGAAAAACTTACGCATTGATCATTTTTACACTATTTTACCAATTACAATTTTCGAGTATATTGCTCACGCAATTAGGGCCGTATTTCATTGGTTCTATTCCCTCGCTTCCACATTTACTTTAGTTTTCAATACAAAAATCTGAACCAGCAGTTTTTTCTTACACTGCATTACTGTGCTGTCATGAAAACTCAGGTTATGCATCGGTATAAACGAAGTGTGTAGACATAATGAGATACACCGCGAGTAAAATTTATTTATAATAAGTCGGATGTGTTCACCGCTGATGTATGTGTACTGCAATGTTGCATACCGATAATTCGATGTCCAAGAATTAAATATACAGCAAACCGCGATATCACTCTTTGATAACAGGTAGACCAACTCGCTCAGATGTATCAACATGCATCAAGTAATTAAATTAAGTATCAATAATGTTTCTATCCACTTATGCTTTATTAATGATTAGACATACAACAATAATTAGCCGAGTTGAACCGCTTAATCATAATTCTTAATATTTAATTATGTACAGTCACTTTTCTTTTTCTGTTTGAAAAAATTCTAATTAAAGAATAATTTTTGCAATACGCGAATCTGATATATCTGTTGGGTTTAAAAGTAAGTTATTTATAAAGTTTGCTCACTGAAATATCGTCACACCGATTGAGTGTATCCATCAAGCACAGAAGCATATGAAAAGTTAAACAGTTTATTCGACTTTTAAAGCGAGCTACCATGAGTCAAAACTTTTTTTAAAAATTTATCCTACATTAATGACATCTAAATAATGTATAATTTAGCGCCGAAACTCGAGTTTTTCTGGGAAAAGTGAGTTAGCCATCGTAAAACGAAAACCTGTCTTCCCGTGTTACGAGTCGCACCTTTCATGTGGCTCAGGCCATAATTCTAGTACCAAATTCAGTAGGAGACGACAGTGTTATGTCAGGGCGCAATCACCATCCATTTGACTGGTGTGGGCCAGAAAAATCGAAATACCGCATCCAGAGTTTGTTGATGGAGCTGCCTCGCTCCCTCTCTCTCTCTCTCTCTCTCTCTTTCTCTCTCGGTCGTTATCAGCACGCGTTCCAGGTCGGTATCGCGGAGAAGGACACCGATACGCGCACTCACGCACGACCGCGTGCGCACGCATACACGTACGGTTCACGCGGGAATTGCGCAAGTCAGGAATTTCTTCGGGCCTACGGATCACCGAGCGAGCGAGAGCAACGACGAAGTGTCGTAGCGAGTTGGGCCAGACGTTTGGTGGACGGTTAGTAGTCTCGGTGACTTGAACGCCCGGATGAGAAGCCGGCGCGCGGCGTCTATTGTCCGTCTCGGAAACGTGCGACTTCGGGCCCCGGCTCTCTCTCTCTCTCTCTCTCTCTCTCTGTCTATCTCACTCTCTCGCTTCTTCTCGCTCGCACTCGCTCAGACTTTTCGGGGCCCGAGAGCGCGCCTCACGTGTACCGACACTGCCTTTTATTCTTGTTCTTCTTTATACAACTCCTCTCTCGCTCGCTCCCTCGGATGCTCATATATCGCTCGAATGAGAAATCGTTTTCCAAACGAATGTTTTGGTACATTGTGCATGCAGACTTTCACTTAAATCTGTAGGAAGAAGTCTGTATAATAGACTCACAGTATTCAGTCTTTAACAATTCGTCGATTTTTATATTTCTATTAAACAGATCTACGAGTATGTGGGCATCGATTATCTGGGGCCGCATCTTATCCAATCATTGCTTTCAGGATTTTTAACCGAGTAATATTAAATGGGGAATAAAATTTTGAGGATTACACAGTTAGTGCCCCATGAGATAAAGTCTTATATTTATATTCATATTCGGATTAGGCATTATAAATCAGTCTTTCGGTTAAATTTATTGTTATAAGTAATTTACTATACCGTTTCCGAGGATCTCCAGAAGTAAAGATGGAAAAGCAAGTCGACACTAAATGCTTGGAATCCGTCCGCACGATAATGATTAGGAAGAGATATTTGACAAATTAATCATACCCCAATCACGCGTATTGCACTTCTATTTTTTAGTCGAATAAATTGAAGGGTCAGTTGTGCCAAGCAGCTGCCAAAATGGTGATTTATGAATTAGAAAATAATAAATACGAAAGGCAGAAACATGGTTCCTTGTAAGTGTCAGCAGAAGGATCCCGATTTCTCCTAGGAGATCCTTCCTCGAAGATCCAATCGAAAAATGCTAACGACAGACGTTAAGTTCAAGAGTCTCCTTTTCTTTCCCTAGACATGAATATCTCATGAGGTTTTCGGGACGGCGTGGTCACGCGCACCTTCTTCTTTCTCATCGGGAGGTTCTTTTTCCTCTCCTCTTTTATTTTCGACGTCGTCTGCCAGGATGCGCCGCACATCCCATGCATAGTGAAAATTAAAAGCACAACACAATGATTTGCTCGCCTGCACTGTGCCCACCGTGTTGACACATGCAAGTCTGTGTGAGTGCAGTGGAGGAGAACACCATGTTTGGACGGCGCCATATTATGGGCGCGTAAATATGGATGCGTCGATGGCTTGGGCTTATGGGGAAAATTAAAAGGGTTGGGGGGGGTGGAAGGGGAGCTGCGCCGGAGAAGACGGACGCGGTCCTGCGCATTTCCATCCAGTGCGGTGTGTTTACTTTGCCAGCTAGGTTGATTTTCTCCCCGGTCTTATCTCCCCGCATCTCGTATTATAAGCACTTATTATTGGCGTGAGTATTATGCACCTGCCGAGACGTAGAAAATAATTAGATAGAATTGACAATTTTCACGTTACTATTTATTGGGGGAGATGGTAATTTAGCTTGGATTACTGTAATTTGTATTGTGTTTTAATATTCGCAAATAAAGCATGGGTTAGGAGTGTCGAAATTTTTAGCGCGATAACGTATACTTTGAAGAATGGGTCATAAATTATTTGCCTTTAGCGTTGGGAAATTAACCGTAGGGACTGATAAAAAGCACTAATAAGTAGCTCGGTGTTTTTCGCCGGGTGACTGGTTTTGATCAAGAACTCGCCCTTCTTCTCACAATGAATCGTCTGTGAGCATAAAACAAATAAAACTAGTTTTAAGCACCGACGGTAACTCTTTCGCGCGAGTTGTAACAAGAAGAGGCACGTACGATTCCAGGATTTTTCGACAGCAGCTCTCACAATCGGACGTCGAGGATAAATAAAAGGAAGCCAATGTTACGGAGCTCTACAAAGCAGAACAAAATAAATGCGCACGTACGCAGCGACGCCTACTGTTCGACCTCCGCGTTACGAGCCCTCCCGCATAAATCTCCCTCGTTGCTCCTTGGGATGCTGTGGTGACCTAATCAGCACACGCACTCCGAATCTCGGCGGCGTCGGATTCGCTCGCTTACTCGCTTACTCGCTTACTCGCTTGCCTGTTTGCTTGCTTTCTTGCGTACTACTCTCCTGTGCACATGTGCGTGTCCGACGACGAAGGCGCGCGTAAAAATCGAGTTGCGTTCCGCCCCCGCGAACGGTTCTGCGGTCGCTCGAAACCAATTCGAGATTGTCGTTTATCTCCTTTCTCCTTGGCGTTGGGGGCACGTGTTACCGCGAGAAGTGACACCAACAATGCACCCGACCAATGCAATTGCACTACGTGTACACGCCGAAAAAAATCCGGAGCTTTGACAGACGGACATTTATCCGCGTGCCAATTTTCCGCAGCGGCCTCGAGTTACAGCGGAAAATTTCACGTTTGATAAAGAGTAGAACGAGAATTCGAATTCCTGAAGGGCCGACCTCGGACTGTCGCAAAGCAACTTCCGCCTCGTGGATTCGCGCTTTGATACTGACGTTTGACGACGAAAGCTTGGGTACCGATTAAACGACCATTGGAGTTTGCAGTGTTGCAGAGTTTAAGTGTGTAAATAAAGAAAATTTGTCAGATTGTTGGGGTTGGGGGGGGGGCGATAAATTCCATATTGTTTCACGGGGCACTGAAAGAGAAGAATGCGAGTTTCGATCCGTAAATTTTTATTCTCGGAACGCACAATATAATTTACGCGTCCTTTATTCTAATTTTTCGTGATATTCTACGGTTTCACGTTTCATGAATCTTTTACCATAAGCGTAGCAATAAATAAGTTATACCATTTTAAATGAGCTATTGCCATTGCACTATTGGGATTATAAATGTTAATACGGACTTAAGTGTCTGCACATAAATATTCGCCATCCCATTAAAGAAACCAAATATCAGATTTGAGAATCTATCTATTGAATAATTTCTTTCGTCTCTAAAATAAATCAAGACACATTTATTCCACATTGTGAATGATTGCGCATCCTTCTGAGCGCGGTAAAACATTCGATACTTACATTCAGGAAATACTTGCCAAAAGGAAGAAAATGGGAAAGAACCAGATCATTGGCGCGCCATCGACAATAATTAGCGATTCTTTGTTCAGCTTACACATAGCTTGCATTGCTTGAGGATGTTTTGCCGGTGCATCTGGCAACGACCTTGTTGCTGTGAATCTCCACTCTCTCTCTCTCTCTCTCTATCTACTTCTATGGGGTTGTCTGCAAGATTCCTCTGCTCTGCAGAATCAATACGGAAGAGGGAGTCCTACAGCGTATTGATGCTAAAAATTTTTTGGGAATTGACCCCACCTATTCTGCTCTATCGTGAAACCACAGGTATTGGGTTAATGTTAAATAAAAAATAGAGGAAGCATCTTGGGTGTGTAATATCTAATAAAGTAGAATATAGTTGATGTCATGTATAACAGGAAGAGAAGTAAAAGAAATGCCAATTTCATTTCAAAACTAAAAAAAAAATGTTTAAAACAAAACATCTAATAAAATCTTAATTTCGACCGAGTATCAGTATATTATAATTCATACGTTACTTTTCGTTAATATTGATAATTGTTGCTTTTTTATTGAATTTTTATCAATAATTGCTGTATTATAATGGAATTCGATAATACATATACACTATGAATAATAAGTTGAGAAATAATTTTATATTTATATTCGACTCAATCAAGGCTTCGGACACTTATTATTAATAATCCAAACAATCTTAAATTTCAAAGGAGGTTTAAATAAATATAACAGTATATTCAAATAAATTAAATCAACAAAATATTTTTATTTCAAAGGAGATCTTATTTAAAATTAATTAATGTGCGTTGATCAATTGTAGATTACTTTTATTACCATATAGGATATTTATAAATCCAATTGTCAATTTTCTATCATGTCAACAAGATTTGTCGACAATTTACTCAATTATTATAATAATTCAAAATTTTTTATGTATACTTGTGTATTTCTCAATGTGACATTTGTACATTCTTGGTATCTCATAAATTCATTTGAATGTGTATTAATATGCTTGAATACGGCATATGAACATTTTTCAATTTCTTAATACCAACTTCATTTTCTCCTAATAAATAAATAATGATTGTATCGATCTTATTAAATAACATTATATCGACCAGAATTCAAATATAATTCGTGAAGAGTTTCACTAGCATAAGCGCTCTAATGGAATATTAAAGTATAGGATAAATTGCACGAAAATAGTAGCAATCACATTCTCGCAGCAACATTTGTCGATGGGTAATATTATCAGTCATTTACAATATATAGATGTAATAATAGACGGAATGCAGTCTGAGCATGCAAAGCGCATCCCGACTGGAGGAGCTCGGGGCCTCGGGGCCTCGGGGCCTCGGGGCCTCGGAACCTCGGAGCCTCGGAGTCGAGGGAAAGGCGATAGATGAGTGCCAGAGGATGGTGCTCTGACGTCACACCGATGAGGAATGAGGTTAGAGCAACGCTAAACTCGAGCGGGATTCCATGCACTAGAATGTTCCCCGGGATGCAGATCGTGCACGTGAGCTGAAAATGCGGGAAGCCCTGAAAAATGCGCAAAGCTTAAGCCATAACATCTTTGGACAGCATTTTACATTTTTCCACTGATAAAATTAAGTAATAGCAAAGTGCAAAGGTTATATTTGATTAAGTTAATCGAGAGATTCCCCAAGGGTTATCGAAAAGGAAACTTTGAGAGTGAGGAAATTGAAGATTACGTTCATAGGTTTTAAAGAGCGTTAATAGCTATGAAATATTATATTCATGGAAGTAAGCACGCATTTATCGAGAATCGAATTTTCTTAAATACTCTATAAATAATCTATGTTCATAATAATTTGATCATAAATCGATTTGAGTTTATTAAAACACTTTAAAAAGATTATTTCATCACAACAGTATGTCACTGCAGATATCATAAGAAGCCTTAATGAATGTACAGGTTAAAAAAATGCTTTTTGATATTTATGAAAAGTTTTTAAAATCGTTTTTACTTTGATAAATTTCGGATTGGGGTAAAATCTCCGTGGAGCTATGTAAATTCAACGTAACGGTGTCATCAGTAATTCTTATATGAAAGCACAGGAGCTCTTCATCCGCTTTTTTCAAAATATCGCATTTGTTGCTTCTTTATTCCTGTTTCTCTTCGGACTCTTTTATGCTGCCGCCATAGTAAACGAATGTCGATTACTCCAATTACCTTTGTAATTGGTTGTTTTATGAATTTCAATAATAATTCCGTTAATTATGTTAGAACTGACTTTTAAAGAATATTGGAAAAAAAAAAAAATTTGCGTTCTTTATTATTCATCGAAGGATCTTCTTTTTAGTTTTTTTTACCGAAGGAAAAGGTTGTACATAAAATAAATAGCAGCGGAAAATATGATTTTGAAATAACACGAGACACATAACAATAAAAGCTCGAATCATTATCATTTTTAAATATATTCAAAGGAATTATTTATAAAAACCATTATTAGTTTTTAAATTATTTTGTTTGGCAAAGCTTAAGCGAATGATATATACTTTAGTATAAAGAAATAGTACCGTTTCTATTTATCATTCGATAGCATCTTTCAAGTAGTAAATCGCTGATTGGTTAAACAGTAAAATTCCAGTCCGCTTCATTACAATTACTTTTATAAAGTTGTGTATCATAAAAAATGGAGGACGCCAATGGTAAGCGCAAAGTTACACCAAGAAAAGAGCTATAAACTTCTTATTGGATTTATCGAAAGGAGCACTACTCGCAAACACATAGCAATCGGCAAATCACGTCGAACCCGAAGAAAGATAAAAAGAATCTCGCAGCGAAAATCGTCTTTCATTGTGTTCTCGTAGAACAGACATGATCTCGTACGGAGAAATAAAGGTTAACCGAGACCGACGACTAGCTCGATCGGCTATCTGCGAAATCTCCCAGTCCGCCATCCATCGAATACACTTTATATATTACATACGCACGCACAACTTACAAGTCTTTTTACCAGGATTAGTTCGTACCTCTAGCGCCGACCGGGCACGATCTCCAGATTCGAGGCGCTCAATATAAACCCAGAGATAAGCCGTCTCCTCCACGGCTGAAATACGCGCGCGCAAAGATTCTGCGCTGTACCACAATCTGTCCCTCTCGTTCTCTCTGTCTCTCTGTCTCTCTGTCTCTCTGTCTCTCCCTCGTGAGATGCGTTGCGCAAGCGCGATCCCAGTCGCGACTAGCTTTATCATCGGTACGTGCCTCGCGGCTGTGTTCTTATGCCCCGAGACTTGGGCCGTGTAACGACGATATTGCACGTCTCTTGATAACACGTCGTCGTACATCGATTGTGCACCAGAGATTCTGCATGTGGCGCGAGTATGCTGGAAGCTGCGATCCTCGCCGGTTACTCTTCAGGGCGCAACTGCGCTTGTCATTTCCCGGGCGGAGGGCCGAACCCGAGAGGTGTGACATCGCCTCCCCTATCAGATGCGTCTTCCCTTTCTCTCCCTCCGAGGCTCAAGTGCCCTGACGTCCTGATTTTTATCTGGAGCCGCTTTTGTTGTAAATAGAATGTTTTCTTGGACATTCACGAGCTTATGAATACGGTTTAATGGAACTACGCACAGCGAGGAATTTAATTATGAGCTGTAAGACGATGCCCTTCGTGCGTAATCTGATTGTACTGATGCGACGTGTTCAAATATTTACATGCTTTTAAATGGCTCAATGCCAAATTAAGAATTTTTATTTATAGCTCGAAGTGGCATGATAAGCGTGATAACTATCTCTAGTTTTAATAAATTATTAAGGATTCGTGTACCTGGTTTGAGTATTAGGCTTTGGAGTATTTGGACAATGAAGAACTGTCGTGCACTCGTGTTCTTGTTTTCTATTTCGTAAAGTTGACGCAATTACGGTATTGAGGCGGTTTGCAAACACAGTTTATAACAAAATCTGTTGACGCAATCGAAGGAAGAAAAAACAATATACATGAAAACCATCGGGCCTTATTAAGCTGAGGAAGAACAGTCCCTTCCTCCTGGAGCACCAAAGCTGGATTCTCTTATCTGCCATCCGCGAACTGGCCCTTTGTCTCTTCTCTCTTTGTCGACTTTCTCTCTCCGCCTGTCTCTTTTTCTCTCTGTTTCTCTCTCTATGTTGCTCCTCTCTTTGTAGCATGAACAGGAGACCAATGTTACCTTGAAAAAGCGTATCTTGGTAGTCGTTCGACATTTGCATCTTCTCGAGCTCTTTCGGAGGTCTTTGTTCTTCTCTTTTTTAAAAGAAACGAGGAGCATTATCGATCGATTTTAAATTGCCAAGAGGGGCGATTTTTTAGAGGCCTTGTAGTAAGCCTTGGCAAACAGAGAATGTTTAGTGTACTGGCCCGACCCGTGTAATCGAAAAATAATTTTTTAAAAAATTTGCGACTCTAAGACTAGATATGGACAATTTTAATAATCACTGTTAATTTTTTTTACTATGAGAATTATTAAAATTTTGTAATTATCTGATTAAATCTATAATAAATTATTAAACTGGTACGCGAATTTTAGAATTTCATTCAGTACAACTTTCATCTCTTGAAAAAACATTCAATTCAGTTTTAGCATAGCAAAAATTTATTAATAAGTGATTTAATATAATTTTGAATTGTGTTAGAATACGATGATTTTTTTTTTTAACAACGTTGAAAAACATTAATAAGACATTAATAATGACATTAAAGGCCAAAGAAAGATAGGTCTTTTATTAACGGTATCAAAACATTAATTTATTGAATTTAATATATTTGAATTGAAATGACTTTTTTACCTTGCAATTACCGAGCATTAATTAAAACGAACCGATTTTGAATTAAAATAGCACTCTCGAGTGTGCCACATAAAAGTGGGAATCCTGTAACTTTCAAATTCTCTTTAAAAAAAAATTTAATAAGTTTGGCTCACGAATGTGTTGGGCAATAAAAAGGAAGAGAAGCTTCGAAGATACGAATCGCATTATTTTTACATTTTGTATAAAAAAATGAAAGTCCGCCCTTAGGTTTGCACAACACAAGAAGAGATGCTGTACCACTTTTGCGAAAAGGTTTTGTCGACGGCGCGTGCCTATCGCTGAAACCGGTAAACTCGGATCTTTGCGTGGGTGGCGATGTTTCTCTTTTCGTATCTGCATGCACACGCGCTCCTTGTCTTTTATCGATATTACACACCACAACTCGCATCCTCCTCCATTCAGACTTCGTGGATGTACCAAAACCCGCCTATTTATCTAGATAATTGGGCAATTATTTTTAATGCCTGATTAATTTAAAGGCTCTCATTAAAAACATTTAATTACAATTTAATGTATTGTTGTTGTTGTTGTTGTTGTTGTTGTTGTTGTTGTTGTTATTAATCTTGCAACTTTCCCAATACCGTTCCTTCGAATTTCGAAAATATCAATTTACTAAATTTATATTGCATAAGACGAAGCTAACCGATTTATCGTGTCCCAATTTAAGAGACCCACGATATTTAAAAGTCTTAATCGCTTGAAACTACAAATTTTTTAAACTTGTATTATTACAGTCTGGGTCGCTGAGGTCTCATAATAAAAGAACACTCGCGTGTGTATTTACCCACATACAAACGTAAACACGCACACACACACGCGCGCGCGCGTGCCCCGTGATCTGTTATTGTATGCGAGGTGCACACACGCGCAGGAGTTCTCAAGCTCGGAGAATATATCTCGCTCTGATCTTCCTATCCCGCTCCTCTGTCTCCGGTTGACCCCGAGTAGAGCCCGCACCAAGGGCTAGGGTGCATCCGAGATTCTGTCTCTCCTCTCGGGACTTCGTTAAAAAGGAGCTTCGAAATGTGCGCGAGTGTGTGTTCGCCGTTAGTACCACAGATCTCATGCTTTTCCCTCTTTTTCGGGGAACTGACCGTTCCTTTTTCTCGCTCTCCCAGAACGCCTTGTTCAAATTTATACGCTCGCTGCATTTTCCCTTTTTTCTTTTCATAGAGACGTGGAATTCTTTTTTTATGAGATCCTCTCCGGTGAGAAGGAAAAATGGTTCAGTTAATTTTTAGCGCATGCATGGCTTTTAGATAATCGAGATCGCTGATCGGGTTTTCAACACATGCCGGGGAAAATAACCTTCCAAGTATGACACGTATCAAAAATTCTTTAAAAGCGTACAAATTGAACGTTTACCAAGTTGTTTAAACAAGTTATTTTAAATTTTACAAATGCTAACACAAACTTCAAAGGTGTTGAAAGATCATAAAGTTGTAAAAAACTCAAAGAATTCTTTTTAAAAGCGCTTCTTATTCGGTCTCAAATTCTTGAAACACATCATCCAAATGTGCACACGTCTACCGCAATAAAAATCATCTTTATTGAAATATTACTATTTACTCGAGGATCAATCACAGCGCTTCCAGGTATTACGAAATAATTAAAAATTCGAAAGAAACCAATGCGTCCAGACGAATAGTGATCGATTGGTTTAGCAGCCTTTGCAAGCGTTCCTTTAAAATTACAAAAGTCTCCACGTATGAATGCACAAGGATACAAGGGTATACAAACAGTGCAAATGACGCGAAATCTCGCGCATTCACTCACTCGGAATCGCATTGAATGAAATATCTCTGTCTCGTTCTTCCCACCCGCTCACCCATCCTCCGTTCCTCTTATGCATTCAATCGTCATTCATCCGATGGACAGTCGCAGCATCAACAGCATCACCAGCAGTCGAAGGAGGGAACAAAGTGCCCGGACAAATTTCTCCTCCCAGATCCTATTGTTGTGCCCGAGTCAGATGCGAGTGAGAGAGGGAAAGACGGATGGTGAAAGCGCTAAGCCCGCGACACCTTCGCGATGCTGTTTCCCCATGGGAGTTTCGCAATTCCGTCTTTTTCTCTTTTGTTCTTCTCTCTTTCCTTCATTTCCTGTTCTCTCTCTCTCTCTCTCTCTCTCTCTCTCTTTCTCTCTCTCACTCCTCGAATATCAGATATGTTGGAAGACGCGCTTCGAACTCGGAGGATTGGTTACTTCTTTTCAGCAATGACTTGTGAAGCTCTTTTTATTAGCGAATAACAAATAAATCACTAGCTCAAATCGCGAACATGCACGAATTTAGTAAAACATACAAATTGTTTCGAATGCCATAGGAAATTCACCATGTTCAAAGTTTTTAATGTATTTAATGAATTTGGGTATTGTATCAAAGTCAGCACCAGTATTTTAATTCCGGGTACTCTGAGCTCAATGAATGTTATTCAAACTTTTTCACAATTACTTTCGCATTAACTGTAGCTCTTGTGCTCGTGATACCATTGATTACCAAACACAAAGGTGACCTTTGTGAAAAGGCAAACTCAAGACACGTGCCCAAAGCATTACCAAAAACGATAAATTAAGCGAGTAGAGCATAAAATTCAGGAAAAATAGCGACGGAAAATTTAAAAAAGAAAGAAATTACAAAAGCAGGTATGCATCCCGTGCTGTAGCTTACGCACACTTGCACCTCGGACTTACAGTTACAGAGACTTGAGGGTGGGCGTCAAGGACTCTACCTCGATCTCGAGACCGGTACACACACTGTCCGACGACGCCATATCTGGTCAGTACACCATTCGTGTTCTCTCTCTCTCTCTCTCTCTCTCTCTCGCTCCTCCTTGTAAAGTTTACACGTATATGTTCATTGCAAAGCAGTTCACCTTTTCCTCCGAAACTCGAACGCGCGATACATAATGCGTATACATATTTTTGCGAACGAGCGTTTTGCCTATTATTATAGTCAAAGTGAGTGGCGAATCAGAATTGAAGCTGGTTTTTCGCACATAAATAGACGTGTACCCGTATCGTTATTGTTATTAATTTATTTAATAAAACTTTCTTCGCCATTGCAAATCCAATTTTTTGGAAGCTAAAGAGGTTAGGCGTTTTTGGGTTTTTAGAATTGACTAAATAATAATAATAATAATAATAATAATAATAATCACGTTTAAGCGTGGCACAAGTGCACATTGTTTACACACTACAATTCGTTCATAAATTAGCTTTATTCAAAAATAAAAATCCATTATTGCTGGAAGTGTAGAACTAAATGTATGTAAAGGCGCGATTGTAAGATCAATAGACACTTAACAACAAATTCCACGACCTTTGCGACATTTCAATAATGAAAAATAAAATTCCGCTCATTTCAATTGTGCGCCCTTAAACTTTTGAAAATAATTACGGCACACGACATTACTCCTCGACGCTTACAGACACGGATTCGAGATTAATGACGCGAAATTGGGTTCGTAGTATACATTTAGTTCGTAGTACGTAGAGTATAAAGCCGAACGAATGCGTATCGTAATTACGTATTGTGCGCCCGCGCCCCCTCGGGATAACGATAAAAGCAGCCGCAGGCATTTTTCCACACGAAGGAATTGGTAATATATAGCTTAGGAGTACGTATAATACATATTATATGGGAGATGAATTATTTAGCTCTTCCTGATACTCGTTAGAATCGGCGTCGGGCGCGTTTAGAGTGTACCGAACTACCTGATACATTTTTGGTTTCACTATGCAAATGTACAATTTACAGACACATCAGTAGAAAATATAATACTGTATGTATTATATTGTATTTTTATGTGTATTATTTTCGAATTGCATTGTAGTTGAAAATTTTGTCCATTAAGAAGCTTTCGCTCCAATTTGTTAATGGCTCTAGAGTGAAATTTCTCTACAGGAAATTCCAGAATTTTTATTGTAATTTGAAAAATTGATCAATGAAACCTTTTTCGTCATCGTAAGTATACAAGCGAGGAGCTGGCGAATATTGCAATGGCATATAAAAGGAAGTAATTTTATGTCATCAATCTAATTTGTAAAATAGCTCAATAATTGATGCATAAAATGGAAAAATGCAATAGTCTCAATACATTATTACGGAAAACCCTGGTATTGTAGTTTATTGCTTTTGAGAGATAGCTTCCATTTCTCCTCTTCTATGTATCAATTAATTGTAGATGTCATTACGCTAATGACGTGATTAATAATTCTTGGATCTGAACAATTATTTCAAAATTTTAAGTATACCTACGTTTTCCAGATCCGCATTTTTTCTTTGAGTACGAACATTTAGCTGGCTTCTATAATCATTTTTATATCTCCTATATCATCGTTTCCTGATTGAAACGACGCTATTTTTACATTACTTTTGAAATGCAATTAATTACATATTGAAGTTGAGCCCTAAGCCAGACCAACCTAAGAGAAAAAGATAAAAAACAAAGCTAACCAGGTGCTATTATACGGTGTGGTGCTTCAAAAACAGGTAGTCGATCGCCCACGTCCGGAAACCCAAAGACTTCGATTGGCTTTTCCAGACTAATTATCCCCAGAACATTTGCGTAAACACTCGGTGGTGTTCAGTGATAGCATCATGATAATGCACGGTAATTAAGCACACTGAGTGTAATCCGTCACAATAATGTAATGCTATCTGCATCTACCGTAGGTATTCAATCAACTGTTGAATATCCTCTTCTTTTATTAATGGTTTGGAGGATGCTAAATACAATTAAATTTCTTGGATGAGTTTTCTAACGAATTTTCAAACAATAATAATTATCCTATGCTTTTTAGTTTTAGTGGATCGTTTATTTTCAATCAATGGGGATTTTTTTGATGGATTATAAAGAATTTCTTTAGAGTATTGTTGAGAAATTAGCTATTTAAAATATACATTTATACATCATTAATATTACTAATCTTTAGAATTTAATATTACCTCTGATAAAGTTTTCCTTCTTGTTGATATTCCGAGGCTGTAATATTTTTCTTTGAAAAGCATTTATTTATGGATAGAGGACTCAATTTGAAAATTAACAGATAGATGTTTGTCAATTATAACGTGGAAAATGTGGAATGTCAAGGTTGTACACGCGTCTTTTCCATCTTTATCTCAAGCGTTAAACACCGGCGCAAATGAGAAAAGGAAAATACTGGTCGTTAATACATGGATGCAAAAAAGGGGAAAATCCATTTATAAATGATAAACTAGTTAGCTGAATCAGACAAATTTTTTTGGCTCAAGCGCGGTTGCTTTTTGACAGAGTTTTTGGACCTCTAAATCAGTGTCCGGATCCGGACTTTTTTGTCGAAATTATCTAAACTCGATCCCTACCGGGCGATGGTCCACCGCTCGGGGATTCGCGCTCATTGCCAATGCGGACCGCGTCGTGCCGATGAAGACGCCATCGTCCGCGCCGATAACGTCGTCCTCTTAATTGGAGCATCAATCGCCGAAGGCGCGATCGCCTCGATTCCCGGACGTCGCCTCGGAGACGCCCCGGAATGTCCTTCACTTGCGCGAAATCCGAGCACTTTTTGCCAACCCAGTCTGAGCCATGTTGATGCTCGATGCGCCGACTCGGCTTTTTCTCACCCGTGGCCAATGTCGCGCGTCTAATTGTCGAGAGTGAGAGAAAGAGAGAGAGAGAGAGAGAATCGAGTATTGCATTACGCTTCTCACTTCTTAATGTTTTGATACCGACACTTTTATGAGATGCGGTTGCAGTATGAATATCAAAGATTATTTTTACTATGTATCATTATAAGAGAAAAAGTGTAAATTGAACTCTAAAACTGTAAACATTCGTTTCGCTTCTTATTTCAATGACTCACTTTCACCCTCATCTTTTTTTCTAAAATTGCAAATCACATTTTTTTTCTATCTTGCTCAGCTACTGGAGATTGAACAAATTATTATATTCAAATCCTGCCTTATTAATCTCTAGAATGCACAAAAAAATACACGTTTTTACATGGAATACGACAAACAGACTAAAACAAAAAACAAAAACGTTCTAGTTTATGGCAGAGTATTTATTAATTGTGTGTTCACTTCCGAAGTACAAATCACTAATTGAAGCCACGATTTAACTGCTCTTCCGTAAATTATACGTTTGCAGCAGATGGCTTCTGAGTTCGCGTAATTTATAGAGTAGGGGGAGGGGAAAAGGTAAGAAAGAGGGCCGGACATATGTCGGAGTAGTTTATACAACAGTTTATTCTTGGTTTCTTATTACAGAGCCAAGACATCCTTGTTATTTTCGACCGACCTGAACGCTCCAAATGACCATTGGTTCGCGCTCCCACAACTGGAAAAAAAGTTCGCGTCATCGCGGATTCCTATCCTCTCCTTCGAGTTCCGAGGACGGCTGAGCTTTGGGCGGCACAACCCGCCTCGGAAATATTTATCGGAGCACCGGGAACCCGACGAGAGTGGGGTTCCTGGCTCATTTCACTGCAAGAAACGGCGCCGTGACGTTCCCACGTATGCATTTTTCGAGCCGATTACGAGGTGACGACGTTTGATAGTGATTCTAATGCTCAGAGGTACGAGCTGCTGAAGTTTCAGTTCTCGTCTCATCCTTTGGTGATTTACGCCCAGTTTGCTGTGTAACATGAAGCATTTTGCCACGTCGAACAATTATAATCGATTTTTAACTTGTATTATCTGCTGTCTTTCCTATTTTACCGTTTAACAAGAACATGAATCGTATTATAGAAGAACTTAAATTAAAGGAAATTGGCTCGTGATATGCTGTTGATACAAATGTATTTATTTCCACTGTAACAAATGATTGCACACCTATAACTCTCATGCATATTCCTCCTTCAAATTGCCATCTTTGCTTCTCCTGCAATTACTTGTAATACCTGCAATTGCGCCCACGTTAGCTATTATTTTTTCCTTAATTTTCACATAGTCATTAGCGACGTAAGTGTGGAAATCATAAAAAGAAAAAAAAAAACCCTTTGTTTTGCTTGTCTCTCCACCATCGCTCTGCGCCATTTCATCTCTTTCTTTCTCGGCACAACAAACATGAACCCGGACTCTGTTTTCTCCTTTTTATTTACAAGTACACATAAATCTAGCTATGTACCATCGATTGGAAGAAAATGCAAGACGGTTATCGCGATCGCGGCAAAGTCTATTGATAATACACCGTTTACCACCGTCCTTATTCAAATCAATCTTTTAGCTTTTTTCAATTAGATAATCAAGGAGACCTGAAACTCTAGCCTAAAATTTATTAATGTATTTAAATTAGTAATAATTAGTAGTAATTTGAGTCGATTTCAATATTATTTAGTCAATTATACTGTCTCGGTCTTAAAGTATTATTAATAGAAAGCATTATCAAAGTAACATGTTACAAACAAGATAGTACCAAATAAAAATACAAAAGTCTTGATATCGATTGCATACAATGGATAAAAATATATTCTGAAATAATGTAATAAAAACTTAATTTTAATTGATATCGCGATTACGTGGGCATAGATATAACTCATCTTTAACATTATAGTACTTGCATTTAATAAAACTTTTTTCTTTACTAATAAAAACAATTTTTTTAATTTCAGGCTTCAATTCACGACGGCTGAATGAATTTTGCTTTCAAAAAGTAATATTGGACATTAAATTTTTGGACGATTTTTCGTGTAATGCTTCAGTTTGTAAAAACAGTTATTACCCTAATTTTCGAGTCAAATTTAAAAAATACTTTCGTGTTTCTACAATATTTCAACGACTGATTTCATAAGCAAAGTGAGTATTCCTTTTTTTGATATCATTTTAATAACCATAATATTATTAAATTAATTTAGGTGAGTTTCTTAAATTATGTTGTACTATTTGTGTATTATGTTTTATGCTGAGGAAATAATATTTTTTAGTTATGAAAGTTAGTTAGAAACTATGATGAATTTGCATAAATTTATTACCTAAGAAAAATAAGCTAGAAATAAAATAAATACTTTTATAAATTTTAATTTTTCATGAATAAAAAATTATTTATTAAATTAAATCAATTCCGTACTATATTTACTAAGTATATTTATAAAATCATGTTACATAACAGCAGATATTTATGATTATGAAATATTTTTATCCAAGTGACTTGTATATTTATCTTTATTTTTGTACACATAAATATTTTTGCTTCAAAGAGTTATAAAAATATAAAAAACATAGTAAAAATACAACTTTAATCGTATTAATCATTAAATATTTTTTGTTTGAGTGTGTAGGTAGGGACTGATATTTGTAGTTAATATATTTCTAAATATGTATTTATGCGCCACTCTTTTTATCTTGTCAACAACGATTTAAAACAAGCATTTCAGCTAATTTGACTTTTAATTCGATTTTTATTCAATTTTTTTTCATAAATATTTGTATTTCTTTCATTCAAAACGTATAATATTTGTTTCTGGGCGATTAATTCTTTATATTCATAAGATTGTCTTGTAGATGTTTTTTTTTTTTTTTTTTAAATAAGAATGAATCATAATTGGAATGCAATTTGCTTTTGAGGGTAATGAATTTTTTTTCAATGCTTTTATGGGTAGATTAAAACTAGATAATTATCATGTAAAAAAAGATAAAAATAAAAATAGAGTCAATAGTTTTTATATGTAAATATATAATAATTCCAACCTATGCTAAACTTTGTACTGTATGATTGAAAATTATTATGAAAAAATAGAGCTTTATTCACATTGATGAAATATCTTCTTTTCAAAGAAAACTACTTGCAATCTAAAATTAGTTTTTATACTTTTCAAACTCGAATTACCATTCAGCACTGAAAAGAAAGTACGTGCATGTGTGCATAATGCTTTTCTCCAAACTCAAAAGGAAATAGAAAAAGGGAGAGCGGAAACAACAATTTCTACGTCGAAAGACAATAAGAGATATCCGCGTGGTGTTTCTAGTAAGAAAATGTACGCGTGACGTCGATTTCACTCGCACATCGCGTAGGAGAAATCATCGGTCGAAGTGCATGTACATGAGAAAATAAAGGGACGAGATAACCATCAGACTCTTCTACGGGTATTTTAATCTTTGTTGCACGCGCCACGAATAACTGTCAAAGAGCTTATGGTGGCAGGTCATTATTCTTTATTTTCAAATTGATGTCTTGTTTGTTTATCCTTTATTTTGTCGAAGGCTTCCTTTCGGATTCTGCGTTGTAAAAAACGGTTTTTACGAGGGAAAGCTTTTGAGCTAAATCCACAGAGAAGCTGAATGTTAATTTAAAAAATTTAATTAACTTTGTTTGTTTTATATTTTTTAAGAAAGTGTGACTTGAATTCGCTTTAGAGTTTTCAAAATCAATTTCAGTGGGATTCAGGGAGATCGATGTATCCATATAAATTTTCATTTATGAAAAAAATTGTATCTTTGTAAAAAATGCTCATAACTGCATTAAATTCGTTCAACGGATTCATATTTGTCCTCGTAAGCTTAAGTTTGCACCTTTTATTAAGTCCTAAATACTTTAATGCACGGATTAGACATTTGAACGGTTGCCTACAACCGAGAGAAAAAGAGGGAGAAATTTGGAGAGTTGGTGCCAAGAGACAAAATGTTGGTCCACCGCATCCTCCGTTTGTCTCCGATGGAAAGAAATTCAAGCGTGGGTGTAGTTCGCGTTCTTCCCAAGTGGGTGTCGCTTCTTTCTTTTTCGCTCCTCCACTTAACTCTCTCTCTGCTCACTCTCTGACATCACCCGACGCTTTCATCGGAGTCAGCTGTGGAGATGTCGAGTGGACGGGCAGCCGAAGGTGAGACTTAGATGGAGCGAAAGAGAGCCTCGAAGTTCCTCGGCGAGTAGTGGGATAGAGGGCCATGAGAGGGAGATTTGCTCCTTTTCCGACCTCCTCTAGCATAAAACGCCAATGAGGACCCGGAGTTACTGCGTATTTTCCTGCGCGCTTTTCTTTCCGACGTTCACGGAGAGGTTCATTGGTATTGTATGAGTGCGATTACCACTAGGAGATAGACTCAAACAGTAAGGACTGAATCAAAGTCATCTCTATAAATTCAATAATTTCAAAAGAAGTGGAGCTTTATCAAAATGTGTTCGGTCGTGATTCTCCTCACTGAGCACATCGATTTTATCTCGGAAGTATAAGAATTTAATGAAATGACGTTTGTAATTTTTAACTTTTTGTATAAAGTCATTCGCTCAAAAGAAACGTTCTTTTCGAGCATCAGATAACAAGATTGATAACCATATGGATATATATCTGGAGATCTCGGTCATTCAAAACCTGCTCCATAATCCGCGCGTGCAGATACGAGTTGAACTTCGATTTCCTAGCGCGTAGTTAAGATCGCGGGTCGAAAGACATTGTTCTTTGATTTCAATGTGATCGAACTGATCAGGGTGGTCCTTGGTTATTGGGAGAATAACTAGGTACATTCGAGGGATCTTATAACAAGGTTTCATTGGGCTTCTGATCGAGGCTCCTTGTCTGGGTATTTCCGAATGTCAGAGTAGTAGTTCCGATCAATTGTGAAGAAATGCTTTTCATTGTTCATCTTCGGTTCGTTCCTTGATGCAAGATTAGACGAGTAGTTGTCAGACTTACTTACCTCTTCCAACTTACAGTCATATAATCGAAAATGTTTGTTGGTATATCGAGTTCGCAATAGAGGCACTTGTTTGTTCAAGTTAAACGAAAAATTTTTAATCGGTTATTAAAACTCGAGTACTCATTGTTATTCTTATGAACCGAGAGAAAGTGAGCATTCGATACGAAAATAATGATTTGAACAAATTAGAAAGTAGTGCGTCAGAAATCATAGACTAAAAAATGTTCGTTATGATGGGAATATTCATAACTCTTTTATATTATCGAGCATACTTAAGCAAATTTATACATCTTTATGAACAGTATTGTTTATATATTTTTATAGTCGTATGAATTTGATAGTCATATTGATAGTCATATGTGGTGCTATAAAGAAACGTCTTATTGAATATATTCCACAGTATCCTGTTACAAAGGTTAAATTATAATTATTATTATATAAATGAACATTTTATTTTTAAAACGCACGTGGGATAATAATATAAAATAAAGAAACGTTTGATAATAATAAGAATTGCATACGCATAAATAATTTATATTTAATGCAAAGTTTAAGGAACTGATCATATATCAAATTTCAATTTAAAAATAAGCAATTATGGTGAATGCCAGGATATATCGCGCCAGCTATACTAAATTTCATATGAATAAAGTCAATGACGTATGGGGAGGATCTCGATTCTCATTACAGATATGCACTAGTGAGTAAATTGCCTCTTGGTATCTGAGTCTTGCGAAAACTGATAGAACTCTGATTACATTTGTCCTGATCTTTTCGCTGGTTTAGTATTACGATTTTGCATACAGTAAACCTGTGTTTCAGAGTCACTAGTTGGTTACAAGATTGAATAAAAAGTTGATAAAACGAGTGGATAAAATCCTTAACTGTTGATGTATCATTAATTTTTTTAATTCAAAGATCAGGAGGAAGAATATTTTTTCCACGTTATTTTTAAATAATAAAGTTAGAATTTACAGTTCTATTTTAAAGAATACTTTAGAAAAATTATTAATACTTCAGATTTCGAAGATTCTAAATTTTATGTATCATAGTAATCATTGTTGTTTGCATAATTGGTCAGGTGTCTGAAGATAGACTCAACAAGTATAGTTGGAGAGATAGAGAAGCGCGGCGCTAGTGTTTTGAATTGCAAGAGAAAGAGAGAGGAGAGGAAAAATGATATTGCTAACGGGTAGTTTCATTAGTCTCCTTGTATGAGTTGCAGCAGTTTTCTTTAAACTCATTTATCACTGTATAGCGGGAAACCAAAATGCAATTCGTCCCTTTATACTACTGCAATGACTGTGGAGTTGTTTAATGACCAAACTCGAAAATAAAGACGATGATATGTAAGTAGAGATTGGCAAATATTGTAGGGAGTAAATATTTAATGAAAAGAGAAAGGTTATAACGTCGATTTTAACAGGTAAAAACGATTCAGCCTTCATGAGTAATGATTTGCATGATCGAAAGATTGATTATGGAGAAGTAAATGAAGCAATTAATTTGAAAATTGATTTAATTTGTTGTCCATATTTAATGTTGCAACATTTATGTATAGATTATTATGTGATTTTACGAATTAAATTTTAATCAAGATGTTGCCGGATGTTTAATGACTAAAAATATAGTTTGTAATTTTATAATCATCCCCTTAAGAGTTCCTTCGAATATGAGCATGGATTAAGAAAACTGTTTTTATTTTTTCGTAAGACTTGCTAATATTTGCTTTTATATTTCTCGTGTATATCCCTGCACACGAGAAAAATTATTAACATTAGATTTTTGTGCAATTGTTGAAAACGCATAACAATAATCACAAGGTATAAGGAAATGAGAACAATGTTGCGTTAAAGAATTTAGCACGTATACGCATTATGGAAGTAGAAAAATAAAAGAAACTCATTGAAAGGAACTGTGAAGGAGAAAAATAGGAGTAGAAGAAAGCTAAAATTGCAAAATGAAAAAAAATGATTGTACATCTACGTAGTCAGCATTCCTCGTGGAAAGATGCACGTGAGCTATAAAATACAAAATCAATTTATAGCATAAGTATCGATACTTACTCCATTAGCGCACAGAAACTCAAGGTTATTGTGAAAATTGGTGTGCTCGTTGATGAACAGCCCATAAATTGATTTTAGTAATCGTGTAATGCACGGGCGATGCTTCAACGTAAACTGACGAGGTTTGTTAGTGTCACTTCAAATATTAATCTATAATTTAATTTTCTTTTTACCGCTATTAGCTACTTATTAAAATTTTCATTTTACACTGTCGGCTCAGGCTTTTACGCAGAATTAATAACTATAAAATGATTAAAAATTTTAATTTTCAAGCATTTTTAATACACTGTTATTCAATACAGCTTGGTGAAACAAAAATTAAACAAGAAAATTTGAAAAGTGGTATACAGTAAGCCCAGTGCAGATTTCTAAATGCTGAGCAAAGAAAATACGTAAAACTGGTATGTAAATACCTAGAATTCACGGTAGAAATAATCTCTTTCCAACTCCATCTCCTCGGCTACTTATGTACATGCACGTACGTATGCGTGCGAGTACGCTGTTTCTACATATTTTTATACTAAAATAAATGAAGAAGAGACGAGTTTCTCGAGCAGAGCTCTCGACAAGTTTTATGAATTTTCGAAGTCTTAAGTGCCTTTTCTGATACATCCAATTTATGATATTCATGTACGTCTGTTAGCCCGGAACGTCAAGGTGTCGACGCTTTCGTGTTCGCATTTCGCACATTGGCTACACGCACGCATACGTCAAAATTCCTCTGTCATTCTTATAATTTTATAAGTGCTTGCGGCCCTTATCTTTTCTTCCATTTTTAAATCGGCCTTCGTGTGTACCTGCACTTGCAGTCGTGTTTATGCTCCTACGCATGCGCAGTTCCTTCTGTAGTATTTCCAGATTTCTGCTTTTATGCGAGTGACTTATCGTACTCAAAAGAGGATTCAAAAAAGGATCTTCCTGGCGCTTTGAAAATTTTTGTTATCTGACTTTTCTTTATACGTTGAAGATGCTGTGTATGCGACAAAGATTAGGAAAATCCATCCAAAAACCGTTGTGAAAGTCGAAAACTAATGTTGGAGATTAATTTAGCATTTTTTTTATTTATATAACAGAAATTCTGAAGTTTGAAAATTAATTTTTTGAAAGATGATAAAATTTCAAACCTTTTATGCACAAAAATGCAAAGTCCTAAGAATTTAATTAAATATTACCTGGCATAACTTGACAGAAATGTAATAAAATGTAAAAGTCGATTAAATGAATTAAGTAGTACTTTTTGCATATATTTGAATGCAATTACATTGCATTTATCAATATTATCAATTTTAAATTTTCATCTAGGGTATGTAATTTTCACTTTATTGAGAGTGCGGTAGTGAATAATATTGAGTTAATATACAATAATTTCGATATTATGGAAGCATATTTTATTGAATCAAAATATGATCAAAACATGTAATTTTGTCAAATAGATTTGATAGATACTCAAGATATATTATAAATTTTCATAATATTGGCTTAATTCCACAAGAATCTCTGATCTTAAATAACTATAACCATTATATACATATAGTTCTGAATTATCGGACTTTATGTGCTAAAATTCGCATTTTTAAAGAGAACGTGAATAAGCCGTAATTTGAGACGTGAATAAAGCCACTCATTTTGACGTCGAATTTAACGTATGCTTATTATTGCTACTATGATACGTCGTCTCGAAGAACAGCGAAGTAACGAGATAAGGAAACTCCGCAGCCAGAGAAAAAGAAAACGGGTTTTGCGATTCGTGTAAGAGTTGCGCAAATTACAAGTTTGCATTTAAATACATTTGTCGTTTATTCACACTTGTACTTCGTACTTACTTTCTCAATCATCGCAAGAGAAAATAGAAGTTCGAGAAGCAACTATTCTTAATTTTTTTGACGAGATGCTTTTTCATTACTTCATGGATACTGCGCACTCTCTGTGCGTGCGTGCGTGTGTGTGTCTGTGTGTATGTGATTGTTTGTTTTCGAGCATAAAAGGGATACCTCCTATATTCAAGTACACATTGGAAAGTTGTCGCAAATGCAATAAACTTGTACGGTTTAGTCGTACACGTGTGTTCCAGATTTTCCGCGGGACCAAAAAAAAGAAACGCGAATCGCAACCCGTCGAACCACTCTATTCAAGAAGTTGCAAGAGGGGTAAAAACATAAGCTTTTCATGTTTCTCATCTATCCTGCTTTTTTCTATCCAGCGAATCACCGGGGACAATATTTATCGTCGGGAATCAAAAAAAATTACGCAACTGAAATCATGAAAGTATAGAGTTGGCGATATGTGGAATGATAAGTGGCGTGGCATCGCTAAGCGAGTATTTGAGAAAATAACAAGCGTAAAAAATAATAGACGCGAGTAGTTAATTATTGTTGTTTACAATTTCCACGACTTTATAAAATAAAAAAGTCAAGTAAATACTCTGATTTATCTGAATATGCAACGCACTCATGCGATGTCCATCTGTCTCCTTCCTTTTTTCGTAATCCTCGTTCCAAAACTTCCTCGCGAACTATCTGCCTCGGACATTTATTAGGCCAATCAGTTCCATCGAATATCGACGGAAAGCCAAGTGCACACGTGTAAATAATCCTCTTATCATTCTTTTTGAGCGATTCCGATTTTCTTCATAAATCCCGGATTGACGTCGCGGCAACTACCGGGAGGGAAAAAAGCGCGGGCACCGCCGTAAAAATTAGATGAAATACGCGAGTCCAGGCTACGGCGAAGTCAGAGTTACGTCGACGTCCTCGTCCTCGACGTCCGTGGCACACGGATAATTCACGGCGCCATCGCGGTCGCATTGCCGCGCGCACCGTCGATCGATCACGACGCCATTTTTACGCCGTGGATCGCGGAGCACAATGCGCATTAATCTCGAGAACCCTTGCTCTTGCTCTTACATGAGTTTTCGCAGGCTCAGGCCTTTTCGTTTATTTCATTAATTCCTTTTCCCCTGCGTCTCGAAGAAGAGCTAACGGTCCTTTGTACTACGCGGAAGCGACCAAAGTTGGAACTGTCGATGTCAGGGATGCGTTATCTATTGCCCGCAAATTAACCATCCTCGTCTACTCGGTGTCCGGTATTTTCAATTATGTTGGATCTATAAAACACAATTATCATCTCTTTCACATCACTTGAAAAACCCAAGTTGTCCAGCCAATCGATTAAACAACGTTGATAATTCTTAACAGCATTCGCTTCATTTTTCCGCAAGTGAATGCAATGTGAGTACCTGTAATAAATTTCGTAAATACAATTATTCTTAGGCGCTGTCCACTTTTCCTGATAATATTTCATTCCTTCGATAAGTATGACGGATATTCCATCTTAGCCATGCATTAAAGTACGCATAAAATCAATAGAATCCTTCAATTCTTTCTCCTTTCCCTCCGAATATCCATTTCCCTTTACACGTGTAATTAAACCAAACAAACATTAGAATCGAATTACGCCGCGCCTCACGAACACACACACACATTCGCACTTATTCGGTTACGAGGTCGCGATCGAAAAAGGACCAAAAAGAGCAAAGAAGTTGTGTATCCGTGCTCAAGTACCTGGAGAATCGACGAAGGTATGCCTATGCATTACACATATGCCCTCTGGAAAGTAGGTTGTCGAGCGAAACCTCGCGCGACTCGATAGTTCCCGAGAACGCTTATGCGTGAGGTTCCGTTACGTACGGGACGACGAGGACGAACTCGAGGGGGATGCCAATGGGGATTTACCTCTTCTCGCACTTGCATCTCCAACTGCACGTCCATTTTCTCTGAGAAATATGCAAACGCATCAGAGTGACACCGTTTGGTCCATCGGCCCTCCTTGTCTCCTGAAAGGATCGAGGGTTCTACTTTTTAGCATCCTAGTCGCACATTCGCTGTGTGACACCTTTATGGGTCGTTCTTGGAAAGGTTATTCTGCGATTCGATTTTGGGTACCCTGAAAATCCCCTTGCAATCACCTCAGCACAAGGGCGATTTGGGTTTTCCGCGTGAAAATTTTAGATCCGAGTGGACGACTCACCGAGCCGCGCAATTAGTTAACTACCGATGCCTCCGAAGGAGATTCGGTCAGCAGGCTTATTTTTTATTTGAAAAAATAAAAAATAAAAACTTTCGCACGATAATTGCGATCTTAAGCCGTTTTCTTCTCGAATTATGCGAGCGATTTGAAAGAACGGTGAAAAACAAACCGACCGAAATTAAAATAAGTAACGTGGCAGTCACATTTCAAAAATCCTCGCTCAAAGTGCCGCCTCGTTCTGTCATTCGAGTGAAATAAAAAATTCACTCGTCTCCGCCCCAGAGAAAGATACCCATACGGAGAAAGAGAAACTTGCAGTCTGTCTTTTTCTCGCTCTCATCCTTAGGTACCTTTTTCAAATTCCAAAACCACTGGAGATAGTTGCAGTCAGCATCCAACTATAGGCCAGTCTTTCTTACCTGAAAGTCTCGAGTTTCGGCTCTCCTCGCGGAGATTTACGAAGTCAGCGGGATTCCTTCGGTTCTCCTCCTTTCTTTTTCGCTCTCACGTACTCCAATGAAGGATCGACTGGACCTCAAGACCAAACGGAGTGAGGTGGGGGGAGAGAGATAAGGAGAAAGAAATAAAGAAAGCGGGAGGGAGAGAGAGAGAGAGGGGGAAGGGTGAAAGGGTGAGCCCGTGCGGGAAAATATTTATATATTTTATAAGATGTCAACGTACATTAACGCGATAAATCATCGGTCACGAATGAGTGGGAGAGACTGTTATATTGGTGAACCGGACTCTCGCAAAGGTCATTCGAATATGTCGCTCTCGCGGTATATACGTGCACGGTTGATCGTATGTTTCAATGAAAAACGGTTCTGCGAGTCGTGATGGACGGTTACGGTGATTGATACAACAGGAGATACAGCGAGTTTTTGTCTTTGCTTATGTGAGGATGTTTGTACTTAATGAAGTGAAAATGAGGTGGATGAGTTTTTCGAAAGTATGAGTGTATTTGGAATGACAAATTTGATTTTGAGATGCTTATCCACTGTTGCGTAATGAGCATCTTACATTTGTATTTTAATTTCATTACGTGAACCGCATCACAGCCAGTTATAAATCACAGCTTTTGCAAAAGAAAGCGTGTCTTGTTATTATTATTGCAATTTTCAATATTGCCGCTTCGAGTAAACTGCCCTAGGATTTAGTCATTTTTTTAAGTACGGCAATTCCGACTATCCAGGGCTAAAGACGTTACGTTGGATACAACCCCACAATGAAAAAAGTCACACTCGAGTAAATAAACGCGGGCAACAATCAGATGAAATATGAAAAAGTATGAGTTGGCAAATTCGTAAAGTGAAGGTTTTCAGAGATACTCAGAATTTCTCTTCTCGTTTTTTCTCCCGACAATCATACTTATAATATTCATTCTGGAGAAGCACACGTCCCGATGCCTTTTTGCCTTGTTCGAGGGGAATATTACCCGGGGTAATGACGC
The DNA here is from genome assembly GCA_018907245.1 of Eupristina koningsbergeri. NCBI lineage: Eukaryota > Metazoa > Arthropoda > Insecta > Hymenoptera > Agaonidae > Eupristina > Eupristina koningsbergeri. The sequence goes on from JACCHV010000041.1 coordinate 1,136,897, forward strand.
GGCACAACCTGCACACGTTCGGCGCGAGATTCCCGTAATGATGGGGTTCCGAGATATTCGGCGAGATCACGAGTTGTTGGCCCCAGGAGGCTAGGCGACGTGCCCGTAATTGTGCCCATGAGCACCGGCTCTCCGACTCAAAGACTCCCTGTAATATTGTACCACGTGAAATTGATGTTGCACCGCATATCCAGAGGTTCTCAAGGCCGTCGACGGCTCTGCGTTTTTATTTTTCTGAATTATACCCACACGTTTGCGTGATGTACGTATGTGAGAACAATTTCGCTCGTTACGATTTTGTTTTTATTCAAATGCGAGCCTTCGGTAGTCGCGACGCCGACTTTTTGAACGATTGCATTTTCTCTGCGCGTTTCCAAAGTGCTCCGAATAAAAGATACCAACTATGAAGCAACTGCTCCTCTTTGCTTATCATCGACAATTTATTTAAAAAATACAAAACTCAAATACTTCCTTCACAATTTGAATAAAGGCTTTTTTATGCAATTGAAAATATCGTCAAAAACTTCAAAATCATTATTTTATATCGATACAAAATATGAACATATAAATATTTTTATGCATATATATTAACAACGCATTTAAACTCATAGTATAAAATATATGTTTGAATATGTGCTTTTAATGAATTTCAATCGTTAATGTTCATCTAATTGGTAATTCGTGTTTTCTTGTATGAAAGCGATTTAACCAACTTGAATACACAAGTTTAATTGGTTGCTCCTCTGAATCGTCGTTTAATTTAGATTCAGTTTGGCAAAAAGCTAATTTTGATAAACTATTGTCCTGATAATTCATCCAAGGTAGTATTTCCTTGTTATTTGCTGTATTTAATATCTGTGTACACACTAAAGGTTGAACAATACTGTTGTTCGTACAAATAAAGGATCTTTCAGTAGTTGACTTGTTAGCATTATGAGCTATTTTGGTATCATTACTTCCTTCAAACTGTTCAAGTAAATTATCTAGTTTGTTTGTTGAAAGATCAATACTCCTTTTTCCTGTATTATTATTGATATCCAATTTTGAATTTACTTTCTTTACTATTTCATCCACTTGTTTAGATTGGTCCAATATCCGCTTATTTATAAACTCCATTTTTAAGTTGTTATCGAAAAATAAATCATATTTACTTTTTGAAACATATTTAAAATTTGCTTTTTCAGTCGAATTAGATGTAATTTTAGATGGTATACTTGATTTTTTTCTATAAATTTCGTTTTCAAATTGCTGTTTTTGTTGAGGCGTAGAAATCGTTTTTTTAGGCACATTTTTTTCAGTTGTAACAGGTAAAGGTGGCGACTTAGATTTTTCCAGTGGTTTAGGTCTTGGTTTTCGTGTTGGTACTTTCACGCCATAATCAATCAAAGTTCCGTCTTTTCTTTTTTCGATCGGTCTAAACACGTCCGATATTCTTTTTATTTTCAATTCATAGTCTGCCTCATCTTCTTTTTTCTTCTGTTTTCCAATTTCTGAAATTAAATTTGGCTTTCTTTTTTCATCTTTTATTTCTTTTGGCATATCTTTTTTAGTTTGAATTGTCATTTGAGAAATAGTGTTTAATTTATACTCATTATTTTTAATTGGAATTTTAAAATGTTTTATCCCGATAAATGGACTGTTGTTACAGTGTGGAGATTCATTTATTGTAATTCTATATTTTTTATATAATTTTTCTTCATAAATTGATTTTGTCGTTGTATCAATATTATTTGTCTTATATTTAGAAATATTATTTCCTGCATTTTCTATTTTTTTGTTATAAATTTCCTTGGATTTATCACTAGTAATTAGTGACAAATAATTCCTTTTTTTATTTTGCCTCTTTTGATTTATATTATTCATACCTTCCAAATTTATAAAAGTATTTGTGTTATTTTTTTTGTTATTAATCAATGAATCTAAACATGTGTTTTTTGCTATCACCTCATTTTTTTCCCCGTCAATCTCCGATTCAATATGTTGAACGATTCTCGAGATGGATGTTTGTTTCTGTTTCCACTTAAGCTTTTGTTTTGTTGGCTCTTCTGCTATTTGTTGTTTAATTGGTGTTTTTAAGAAAATTTTTGTGTCTCCAATTATTTCATTGTCCGATAGTGTTTCACTCGCTAGAACATGAATTTCAGGGGGTGAACTGTAAAGGTCATTTAGTTGTACGAATTGATTTAAATTCTGTTGTGGTTCATTTTTAGGAACAGGATCTTTTAATGTCCACCATGGTAAACCATAGTAATTTCGTGATGGGTTTTTAATAGATTGATGTGGTTTTTCAGATTGGTCAACAACGTCATATTTATTAATATCGCTATTATTTTCTGTAACAGTGTTTCTAATTCCTGTATTATTATTTGTAAAATTTAAATAGATATTTGAAACATGATTTCCAAAAGTATTTCGATTTAAATCTGAGGATTTTGATAATGAGTATTCGATACTTGAATTTTTAATACTTTTGAATATTTCATGTTCATTTTTAAATTTGTCATTCATTGTGGTTGTCAATTTACAATTATGCATTGCGCTATCTGAAGAATCGAATTGTCCACAAAAATTATTTTGTCCATCATCTACTCTAATTAAACAATTTTTATTTTGTTTCATTTTTAATTTGTTTTCCTTGTATTCTATAATTTTTCTTAGTAGTTGTCTATTTTCTTCATCGGATGTGACACTATTGTCATCGTTTTTTGTGAAGAATTCTCGTTTCTGTGAATCCTTCTTAATGTTCGTGGATGCTTTTATCTTGACATTTTTCACCCTATTGTCCATAAGCGCATGACTTATGTCTTTTGATTGTCGATTTCGTAACCCATAATTATTATCCGAGGAACTACCTTTAAATATACTAAATCTTATTCGTTCTAATTTTGTAAACGATGATATAACTACATTAAAAGGTATTTTGAAGAATAAATTCTTGTATGAAGACTTTCCCTTCTTTGCATTATCGTTTTCAATATTTTTTTTTTTATCCATCTCTTTGCTATATTCATAAATCATATCAGCGTATGTGCGAGGTTTTAAAGTAGACCCAATCTCTTGTCTATTTATTTCAATTTGTTTCTTAGATCTAGTTTCTAAAATCTTCTTCGAATTGCTATAATTTCTAAGATTTAGATTTTGTAAATTTTTCTGTAGTTTTTCAGTTTTATTCAACAAAAAATTTGGGTCATGATATAAATAAAATTTATTTAGCCCATTAAAGTAAACCTAAAATTGTAATAGATATTATATAATAAAAATAATAATTTTTTTTATCTAATGATTAATAAACTAATTCATCTAATTTTTGTTTAGCTTTATATTTGCAATACGAATAAATAAATACAAAAATTAAAAATTGATTAAAAATTATTACTTTAAATTGTAATAAATTACTATGTATAATATATACAAATAAAAGCGTATCAGGTACTAATAAAAAAAACGAGAAAAATAATAATATTCATTTTGGAATTGTGTTATTTTATTAGTTTATGGATAATAATTGATATATTATCGGTCATACTTTTAAATATTGTAAATAGAACTAACGATATGAAAATAACCTGCTCATCTGCAGCATCCGAAATCCAGTTATTTATTCGCACATTTTGAAAATACGATATTTGCGTATTTCCCGGTGATAGGTTTTTCCGCGGGAATCGAAAATTTTTACGAAGCAATCTCTCCGCATTGAACTGACATCCGGAAGAGGCAGTGCTGATTGGCTCTGAAGAGGTTTAAGATAAAATATATTTATTATTCTACATCCACTCTCCCATTATTTTGGTATTCAACTCATAGAGAGTACACTTTGAATATTTTATGATTTTTTCATCGATATTGGGCATTGTTAGGTTAGATACGTAACTCGATGGCACATGACGTGGAAGAGAACCGAAAACTTGTTTAAATTGATTCATTCCACACAGCATACAATAAGTTTTATTACACTGTATTTTATGGTTTCCGATTGTTGTTGAATTTAGTTACAAAGAAAAGGAATGTTTAAACTTAGCGGAACATTGTCATTTTAAATAATATCACTGTTGTGAAGTTTGCGTTGAGTGCACAATGGATTATAAATTTTTTTTTTATACATTTACATATATATCAGAAAGTGATGCATTGGCTTAAATTAAGAATATCTGGCAAATATTCAGTTAATGTAAAAAATTTAACTGTGTTTAGAAATAGAATACATTTATTTGTACAAAAGTAAGTCGTTTTTAAATTTAAATTATTCAAGTCATATTATTCATATCATATTGTCCAAATCAACATCGAATTAAACGGTGCATATGTAAGCTTAAAAAAGCTTATATTTCTTTAATTTTAATTTTGAAGGCATTGGTAATCTTCTTAATAATTGTGGTAGCCATAACTCGAGGCTATTTTCCAATGATCGTTATAAAAGTAAAGACCAGCGGGAAAAGGCTTGAAATTGTGATAAGCCGAGTAGTAATGGGCCTTTTCTCGGAAAGGCTGAGCAGCAGAGTATCTCAACCTGTCACGATACTCCCGGATAAGCATCTCCTCGTACGTCGGAATCGACGTCAGAGGCATCTTGGCGCATTTCGGAACGAAGAGGGAAACGTTCACCTCCGGACGCGTATCGCGCCCTCGCATCGACGCCGGTCCAGCAATTTTTCCCTGCCGCGAAACGTCACGGCGGAGGCTGAGCTCAGCTCCGGAGAGCGATCCTTTGTACCCGGAGCCCCGTCACGCTTTGCTCGTGTACGAGACCAAGCGGGAATAGAGTTCCTATCGACGCGCAATCGCCCGCTCTCGAGAAAAAGCGAAAAAGCGAAAAAGCGGAGAAGAAGCGGGGGAGGATGGGCGCTGATGCAGATGCCGATGCCGATGCCGATGACGATACCGATGCCGATGTCGATGCCACTTCTTATATTGGTCTGGAGCATTAAATACCCTGGAGCTACAGATTGATTGATTTTGCGATGCGTTTTATACCGCGTCCTGTTCTTATCCTCTAAAGTATTAGCTGCTGCTGGCTGACCTTTCCCTTGCACTCTTATTCCAGGTTTTTTCCCTCATAAAAGCTTCTGTTGCGTGTTACATCTGTATATAATTTTTTGCTCATTTATTTAATCACCTCTCGAAATTGAGAAAAATTCAGAGACATAAATTATCGCTGGTAGTACGGAGTTTGCTGTGGTCCGAGACAAGTTTTACGCCTTTTACTTGGTTTCTCACTCCAGTTGAATAGAAGACAATGAAACCAACAACAGTAAGAGTTTAACAGAAAAAACGAGCTGCATTTCCAATAGGTTCCTTGGGTTTTTCAAGTGGCGCCTCGATTAAATCTCGGATCCGGCAGTTAAATCATCCGTTTCCTGTGTCCTCGGAGGTGTCGGGGGTTTCGCGGTTCTGCGGCGGAGCGTCGCCGGGCAAACAAACGGCAACCAAGGCCTTGAAACGCAATCGAAACCATTGTAAATTAGGAACGCACATTGTTTTGCCTGTCGTTAAACTTCCTCTGCCCGTAAATCGCAGTCGGAGGAAAGAAAGCTCGGAGGCGCCGCGTCGATCCGCCATTTTGGTGTTCGGTTTGCGGCTCGCAATTAGCGGCCCGAGCACGAGCTTCGGCGTTTGTTGCTTGGGTATTCAAGGCGAGTCACGTTGATTATCGGACGCACGCGCGTTGAAAAATTACTCGGTTCATTAAATACACGTCTAAATTGACGTATACGGCGCCGACGTGTTGACGAGTCGAACGCCCTATTACCTTGCGAAATGACAGAATCTGCATTATAAAACGCCACCGGACGGATTCTTGCGCGGAAACGGGTTCTCCCAACTTTTTCTCATAATCCACTATATTATTAAATACTCTTATTAGAATTCGTCAGTCCAGCCTATGGATCAGATTCTTTAAATTGCCGTTACCAACCGTATTAAGCTTGGATTACAGGTAGTTGCATTTTTGAATCAAGGCCCACGAGTATACTCAGACGCCCAGTTAACAAGAGCAAGATAAAGGTCTATCATCCGCAAAGTTGCCTTTGTTTATTCGAAAGTCATTTATAAAATCTTTCATAAACTTAATTGCAAACTGAGAGTTTACGACAGTGACTATAACCGCACATAAAGTTCGAGGTATGCGCTCGGCACAAATGTAACAGATTCGATCAGAGTTTATTCCCTTCCGAATCGGGTATCAGAATTTTAAAGAAGAAAGAGTGAAAAGCGAAAGATGTATTAAGGTTTGAAATCATCCACGGTGCATCAGCACTTTTTAAGAGCACCGATGAGCTGCAAAAGAAAGAGAATGAAGAGCAGCAAGAGAGAGAGAGAGAGAGAGAGAAACAGAGAGAGATTCTCTGGTCACGATTCAGAATTGCGCATGAGAAGCACGAGATCGACCTCATCTTGGATAGGTTTCGCTCTTTCTCTGTGATATATATATAAATGTATACATGTATAGAGGTTGTGGTGGTAGGTACCCTGAAATTCCACGGCGAGAGAGCGCAGCTTCCTTTTCTTCTCGTTGCGCCGTTATAGTTTTAACCCTCAAGGATACGCGTAAACCTGCACTCGCTCTTAAATCTTATTCGCTTATACTGTGCATTTACTCTGAATTTTTTGTATCTTTTTTTTAATATTTCACTCCCTCTCTCTCTCTCTCTCTCCTTCGTTCTTACTCTCTTTTCGCAATTCTCGTTATCATTTTCTGTTGAAATATATAAAATTAAATATAAATAGATACTGATCGTGAGGTATATGAAAAATATTGATTTATAAAGCCGGTGCAATTTCAATTATATAAGATTATTTTTACAATCTTTATGAAATAAAACTGTTCTCCATAGATTCAATATCACACTTAAATGCACCATTATTGCTTCTTGATTATATTTCATAAACAAAAAAATGAGTAATTGCAATTATTCGAAAATAAATTGTAAATTATAAAATTATATTCAAGTTAATTTCGAATTGATCATAATAATTGGACGCTTAAGTTTATTAACTTATGTAAATCAGTCTTATAATTTCTCTTTCTCAAGAATACCAATATAAAATTTGTAAACAACTATTATTTAACTATATAATTTATGTATTTAAATAATGCTTCATTTTGTTTGCCTTCTACCAACAGTTGTGTCGCATTTATCTTCGTATTCCATTAAACTTTTATTTGGCTTCTCATATCTGTGCGGCTTGAAGTGAGCTATTTTCTTTTCATTTTAAATACCTTTGTCGTGCAGCTTCTTCGAGGATTTTCTCAACTTGGAGGTGGCACAGCAAAAGATAGCGAACCCAGGAGGTCCAAAGAAGTCACGAGTTCTTTATCACGATTCGGACTCGTGCAAGTTCGATCCTTTCTTCCCTTCAGCAGCAAGCCCAGAAAAATATTGCTTCTTTTATAAACCAGCAACCATTATAATAACAATAATAATAATAATAATAATAATGCATACACATATACATACGTACAAAAATATGGGTAGGTGAGTGTATTCTGTAACACATGGAAAATGAGACCGTAGCTAATTAAATGAACTATCGTGATGGTTTTGTCACTTTACAATATTTAATCGTGACTCTAAAAATAATTTATGAATAGAAATAAAGCTTTATCATTTTTTTAATACAATGTTATTTGTATTCTGTAGAGGTCTATTAAAATGTTATTAAATTTATGATTTGATTGAAATCAAGGTTACATGTTTGTTTTATAAATATTTACAGAATATAAAAAAAAAATTTAAATTAACGCGCAATTGCATTTAAATTTTTATATAGGGCCAATTTTAGTCAAGGAAAGAAAGGTGTTTTTTTATTATTAAAAGAAAGTTGTGTCCTTACGCAATCGTTTATGAGTTTTTTTAACGTGAGTCACATCACGTTCGATACTGGAACCGTTATGTAGTTTTTAAAGCTTTATTTCTACATTATATTTTAATTAAAATTCACTTGATGAAACCGGAATAGTTTCTGTTTATATATTTAAGAACCCATAAGCTATTATTTTCAAGTTTCCTAAAGGTGCAGATTGTAGTATTTTTGTAAATGTATTATATTTTCTTAAAGATACAAGAGATACATAGAGTACAACAACATAAAATTTTGATACCTAAATTGTACAAACCAGTTTTAGTACATTAGGGAGCTATAATTTTGAAGTAAAAAAGTGATCTGAAATAACGTGCATACAAAATACATTTAAAATTGACACTGTTGGTATACTGTAGTAAATGTTTGAAAGCGAACTTTACATTTTTATTGCAAATTATTATAATATTCGATCAATTATTTTATTACTTGTGGAACAGTCATCAATAGAGCTTGGAATTTAATTAAAAAAAAATAACATTAAAAACATTTAACATAAAAAGCTTGAAATTAGACAAATTGGACAATTTACGCGAATCTCTTTGGAAACAAACCTTGAACCAAATTTAGCGGCACAATATGTATATATGTAGGCAGGGTAGTTGAAGAAATAAAAGAAATTTACCAGGAAGAAAAGGAATCAAACAGGCGTTCAGTGTACATGTACACGAATTTTGGGATTGTTCCGTTTTGTGGAAACAATCAGCGGGTCGGTTGCTCGAACAAGGATATGAATGCATAAACAGCAGCACCAGCACCAGGACCAACATCCTACGCACTCTTTTAACACGGAAAGGATCCGTCGTCCTCGCGTCTTCCTCCACTGTACACACACTTCTTTTCCGTCTTTTTTGTTTAACCTTCACCACCGAACGGGGCTCCACCCTCAAAAGAGCCGCTCGTACGTATAGGTACACTTTTTCGTGAGAAGGAGAACATAAAGGGTGGAGATGGAGGAAGGAAGGAGGGGGGGGAAGGGAGATAAATAAGAACGATGCTGCGCTTCGCGGGCCCTTAATTCTTTGCGTCTCTCTCCTTTGGTCCTTCACTCGGTCTTTTTGGTCCTGTGCCTCTTCCCCGTAGCTCTTATCTCGTCTTAGAGGTCTCTGAGTCTCGGTCCTCCGAGCTGGATAGCAGTGCAGAAAATCATCCTTTCTTTCTCTTTCTCTCCTGGATCCCTGTAAGGAATTCCAGACTTTTTTGTTCGCCAGTTTTCCTTCGTCTTCGCGTTTTCGTTCCTCTTTACTTCCTCTGCGGCAGAGCTTTGCAAGATAACGATCATGCGGAGAACGATCGAAATCGTGATTCTTGCCCATGCTTTCTCTACTCTCTATGAAGCTTTGGATTTCGCGAGTATCCTCGACCGGCAACACGGGAGGCAATTAAGGATAGCGTTAACCTTTGAAGCGACCAACCTCTTAATAATTGAAAAAAAATTTAATAGTGCACAGTTCGGTCATTAGTCGGTTCGGTACAAAGTAGATCCAAAACCTCATAGCTTAAAACTAGTCTTTTACCAAAAAATAGTAAATTACTACTTTTAAATGGAAATTAATATACACGCATATATATATATATAGCTTTTTATAATTTTAAAAAGATAAAACGTCATTAACTTTCATTAAATGTCATTTTTCCAAGTTATTTATTACAAACAGAAGCCGCAGCATATCAATTCTCAATCAATTTGACGACAATTTTCTCTATCCTCCTCTTTAAAGCCGATTTACATCCTATAAATTGAAAGCATTTACCTGAACAGGTAATGAGGATACATGATGGAGCGCGTAAGAAATTGTTGAATAGCACTGGGTGCTCGGTATCGATTTGTACTTTGAAGTAAAGTGTAGACCGGCTTGCGATAAGTTTATTGTTCCTGGCATTAAGCGATCTATAAATTTGGAGTTTAGATCCGAGATACACACCGTTAAATCGGAATAACACCTGGCGTTAAGTCGAGCAGTGGAGGTTGATTTATCAATTGCAGCGGTACCAGCAATACTGCAATTAACGCGGTGGTGGATGGCGCCTGCACCTCTTCTCCGCGAAAAGGACGAGTCCCCGAGGTTCGTGACTCCTCAGGGAATGGTCCGTGTTAATGCCAGCAACCGGAACGGAATGCCGGGAACCGGTTGCCACCACGTCCATCCGAACGTTCCGGTCTATCGCGGGATTTTTGACGAATGCGCGCTTACACCACAGCTACAACAATAATAGCAGCAACAGCAACAGCAACAACTACCACCACACAATCGATCACCCCCCGAGGGGTCCCTGCGCGTGTGTTTGTAGTTACGCGGTCGCGCGTTTCAGGCTGACGCGCATATCGCGCATTTATCAACCGCGCGTTGTCCTTCCCCTTTCCCCAGAACTCGGGGGTTATTTGTGTGTGACTTGGGACGTGTATACGCGTATATGCGGCGAGTTTATGCGTCGCTAGCCGACGTATCTGTCGACTTGTCGGATTAATGTTCCTCCGCTATGTGGTTTATTTCTCTCTTCGGCGAGATACCAAGAGGAGAGAGAGAGAGAGAGAGAGAGAGAGAGAGAGAAAGGGAGAGAAGTGCTTTTTATCATGCTCGCCGATCGTTGGCTGCATGCTTCGGGGCAATTTCATGAAAAGAATATTTCACGTACTATGGATTCCGCTCGACTCGAACCTGGCAAATATCTCGGATTTAAGATTCGACGTTTATTTCTCATGGTATTTTTTTAAAAGATATTGTTGCTAATTTTAACGATATTTATAGTTTGTTCTGTTTCGTAACAAATACTCTTTATCATTGTACCTTCAATTTTTTTTGTTGAATTATTTAAAAAAAGCTTGTATTCACCAAAGAGGTTTCCTTATCAATTAGAGCAATTAAACTCGATCGAGGCGTGGTTGTTTATCCCCGCTCGCGGTTGCATCTTCTTCTTATCCGAAAATATGTGTTCTCCGCAGGAGAGCAGGCGAACAAAGGACAGGAGGATGCTTAGCGCGAGATTGACCAACACCTGCTGTTCCCGGCATTGTCTTCCCTTTCCCCTATTTCTTTTTCTCTTTTCCTCATTCGTCCGCTAACTCCTTCTCCTCTCGCTCATCTCATCTTGCGGTCGCCTCTTTCATCCGCTTCTCGTGGCAAAACAGGCCTTGGGATGCGAAAAAGTGCCGGAACATTCGTACGTCGATGTATGTTTGATACCAATGAGTCTGTAGTTCGAGCCGAGCATTGCATGATGTAACCCAGTCGGACCCTGTCTTTCGAATATTTTGCAATATTATTTTTCCTATCTCGCAGCAAAAATGATAATGACTCTTCATAATCGATGCTCAGGTTTCTCTAAAAAATCGATGCCCTTCAATATTATAAATGGGATCTTTAAATTATATTTTTAAAACGTTGAATTATTTTACAATTGATGAATAATTCTATTTATGCATATTAATTATGAAGTTTAAAATTTATGGTACATTTTAAAAGCTCTTGCTCTTTGTAGGTGCTTTAAATCAGTTAAAGTAAACTCTTGTGTTTACATCTATTGCCACACCTAGAATTTATCTTATAGGGGTCATTATGATGATTAAGAATCGTTATAATAGCTCATTATTTTTTTCTATTACCATGTAATATACAATTTTCATACAGCCATATTTTATATTATTTTATTGCTGTGTTAGATAACAGATTAATCTAAAATTCATCCCGTTGCATGTATCATCAGAAATGTATGATGAGTATATAAACTAAAAACAACATAAAACAGAAATCTTAAATTTAATACATGTATGCATTTATTAAAAAAAATTTAAAAATAAAAATATGATTAATACGTTTGGAGAAAGTATATAGAAAGTTGTAATTTTTTTCACTAAACAATTCGTTTTGGAAATGTTATTTTAAAAATATTATGACATGTATTTAAAGAAATGGTGCAGTATAAAACAAGTACTAAAAGTTAATTGTATTTTTAAATACATTGATTTATGTAGAAAAGCAAGCAAATTTAAATGATTTAATAATAACACGTGAAGAATTATTTACGCACGCCAATCATAGATATAGTTGTATAATTAACTTTTAATAATATATCATAATAATGCATTACTAATATAAAATGCACTATTACTGATGGAAAAACTGTTTTATAATATTATGCATTATTAATTGCAAATTTTATGCAATAAAAATAGTATGTACATATAAAATTTCATTTCCATACACACTCATAAGCAGATATAAAGAATAAATTGAACTAAAGAAAGTAATAATACATAATAAATGAAAGTATTAATGCTCGAACGCTTTCGTTCCGCAATTATATTTTATATTTGAAATTATAATAATAATTAGAAGACTAATAACAGAAATTATCTATTAAGCAATAACCCGTGTAATTTACGGTAATTGATATTTCTTTGGCATTAATCTCAAGTTAAGCAGCACTTTACTTTCAGCCGCCAGCCGATTCCCTGAAATTTCCAATAAAATCTAATAAAATGTCAATTTCTTATTGCAGCTATCGAAGCAGTCATTCCTGGAAGTTGCACCCCCTCCCCTCCTTCGGCTCTAGCTCACGATGGCGTCTCGCAGAGGCGCACCCCAGGACTCCTCGAGCACCTTCAGGCGGCTGCCGCCTTCGTGAGGATCGCCCGGGACGGAGCCACAGACCCGGGGGCATGAGCGCATCTCAACATGTTCGGACCTCACCAGTGCGCACGATCCTTACTCTCGACGACGACTCGAGGGCTCGGCGCTTTCCTCTGCTGCTCCGTTACTCTCCTGTTTTTGGCCAGCAGCTGCTGTGTCTCTGCCGATCTCAATTCCGAGTTCGTCAAAGGCAAAAGTGAGTTGTTCTCTATCAAAAGAGCTTTGTCATTTGCCACTTACATGACCGTACAGCCCATTTTAGTCTTGGTATTTTTATGTTTCCAAGACAAGCCTGTCGTCGAATGTCACGAAATTCTCGGAGGATTTTTTACATGAGTGGTCACTTTTTTTAACAACACTTCGGAGAATTTTGTGTCCCGACTGCAGGTGTCTTGAAAATCTCTTAATCCTTAAGTTTTACGATGTAATATTTTTAAGCTAATTTTAATTTTACTTTAAGTTTAGCTTTAAGTTTACCTTGGGAGCATCGGTATAAAAAAAACACAATGGATTATAATTTATTAAGAAAAAATTTATAATTTTTTTCTTACATATTTTATGTGTAATCAATTACTATGTATTCATTCTTCCTTTTCAGTCAATTTAATAACCAGTTTCAAGTGTTTCAAATGTAACGCTTACAAAATGATCTTGAAAGACCATTATTTACATTGTATTTCAGGAAAAAATTAAAGTCAATTTACGAACTTTGACATCTAATGGAATTTGAATACGTGAAAAACGCCCACCATTTTTATTTATATGCCAAGCACACGCATTATAATAATACTTATTCAAATTTTTTGAATGCAAGGAAAGCTATAACTTTCATAATTTCATGGGTGATACTTTTTAATAAATGAATTTGTTTTATCATTATTCTTCATATTCTCAGTATTTTTCATACTCGGGTAAATCCATTTCATTTTAGGCATTATGAGAGGTACCGTTTTCCACCCACTACCAACAAAAAAGAAATTAAAAAAAAATAATTAACCCGGTCAGTTCTCGTTTCTCAAAACTTCAGCACACCAGACCAAGTCGCGCTTTTATTACCATCATATATGCTCGTATTTAGAAAGTCAGTGGATTTTGGATTCTGCTGGCTGCTCTGGAATATCACGAGTCCAAATCAACAAGATTTTTTACTGGCTTCTGAAATGTGGTAAACAGAGTCGTAAAAAATTTCAACTTGCGAGTAGCATTCGAGGTTTAAAAACTTATTCCGCGAAATATATTAGCCCAGAATTAATTTTATTTAATTTATTCAATTTTAATTAAAAAAATTTTGCGTATATTAAAAGTAAATAATCGTAAATATAATTAATTTAACTGCAAACCATATTGTCTGAATTAATTTAATGTCTTTCAAGTTTTGAGTATATTTATGCAAATGTTTTCATGTAATGAATTTAGATAAATTTCAGCTCGCTTTATTTAGTAATATTTATTATATTTATTTTTGATATTTACACCCATAAATATATTTAAAAAAATATAAATATAAATCTAGTTGAAAATTTAATTTTTTGGCCTGTACCAGTAATAATTATGTAACGTTCCTTCGTGTACTTGTTTGAATAATTACATTTAGATCGTGTGAAGGAAAAAGTATGTTAGGTGTAAAGTTTTTTTTTTAAATTCAAATAAAAACATCTCGGCTATAGAAATAATATTAATGAAGTAGTTTCCAAGAGAATTGCATTCACATTTATTTTGGAAAGGAAACATTTTGCATTTTACTTGGAATTGAGATCCAAGACAAATTGCATTCGGTGTTCGTTGGTCCACAAGCATTTAAAATCGCCCAAACGCTTGCCTGGAGCTGAGATATGATGATCAAGAGTTAATTAAAAGTTGATCCGAGCTCGGGAAACAACATTACTTACATGGATTTAAGTAGAAATCCCGTGATTGCTGTGATATTAATGTGCGAATTAATTCGCCCGAGATTTGAATGATTCTTCAAAAGGCACGACGGCGTGACTTATTCGCGAGCTTTTCGTTCTGCCTGACTCTGTCTTCGATCTTATCCCTGTCCGTCTTTTCTGACTCCTCCGCGTGCCAACTCTGAGACATTATGTAGCGCCTCCCAGACACTCGTCGACACCGGGGAAATGGAAATTTCTCTTCCGGACGCGCGTCGCTCGTGCTCGGCACGCGTGCCTACACCCTGGCCTGAGCCTCTGTTGTTCGGTTGGTGTGTGTTGTATTGTTGCAACACCTCTTCCAGCGGCCCTGCGTTTACGTGCCCAAATTCACTATCCGCTTTCTGACATGAATTTCTTTGACTTATAATACCTTGTCTTTTCACTCTCGAGCTGCTCGATCATAAAGTAGTTTATTTGTTGCGGTGATTTTATCGCCCTCCAACGGTATTCAATTTGCTATCTCCTATGTCAATATTCCCGAGTATTGTTAGCTGCTTAGAATTGTAATGTATTGTATGGTATTTAAATTTTTTAGTACTGCTGATTTCTATTAAATCGTTATATATCATACGTTACGTTGTTGCCCTATAATACAGATTAAAATCTCCTCTGTTTAAATTTTTTTCTCGAGAATAGTGATAAACCTGTTTATTTATTACATGATATTTATGAAATCTTCTTTCTTTTTTTCGATATCATTTTTTATGTATACAGTGATAATATGCAATAACTATACACGAACCATCTTTCACAACTCAAAGTTGGAATAGGCTTTTTTCAACTGTTGTTTTACATTTTTTTAATGAGTGCTACTTCTCTTTTTGAGTCGTACATATCAATATATTTTATTTATTACTATTATAGTAAAGAACTTTCCAATGCTTATCATATTTACGCAACAGTTTAATGAAATTTATGGAGTAAAAACAGAAGCAAATTATATCTGTAAATCAATTTTAAATGTGCGTTTGTCTAAACTTATCGAAATGGATAAAAATATTAATAAAATTTTATATCCTTTTAATATATTTTTAATAAAAAACATTTTTATCTTTAAAAATCTAGTAAAATTTAATACATTAAGTATTATTACTTTTTATTTTAAACGTAGATAATATTATACTGTATTAGAAAAGATTAATTTATGAAATAGAAGAGGTATGCTTATTAAGAATTAATAATTTATAGATTATTTCTTTGAATTAAAACAATATATATTAAATAAAATATTGGAAATATAATAAGCAGTATTAGTTATTTATATTATTATCATAAATTTTTAAGGTATATCGTTTTTATTCAAAATATTTTACTTTTAGGTTTTTTTTATTGAATAAAAAATTTATAAAACTGAATACTTACTTTGTCATGTATGAATTGATTAAATGTCTATACCCATATACTCTTAATTTATAATTGACGATTTATAGTGTAAAATTACTATTATTACAAAGTGACGTGAATTTTTTATGTTAATATAGTCAACGGAAACAAACGTTTAACCCCAGCTTTATTTTAACTAAAATTATATGTGTTATATTCTCTCAGTTAAAATTATAAATTGCATGATATCATATTGATTTAAAGTAACATAGCTTTTTTTGAAACTAAATTAAAGCATCAATACTTAAAAGGCCCCAAGGCCCTATATCGTTATAATTCATGAAAATTCAAGTCAACAAATTTTTTTTTGCGATAATCAGTGGGTTATATAGCTTTATACCATTGAAATTTATAGATATAACAATACATGGTTACTTTACATAATTCATTATAAGTGGAACGCGATAGATATTAGCTGGATATTTGTATTTTATTTATATTTTTGGTTGAATAAATTTATCATTGTATGCAGCAGTGATAAAATATTTTTTTACCAATATGTCTTGATCGAGTAATTATGGAAATTAAGGGGTTTCGTTTTTAATAGAATAATCGATAGATAAATCATCGATTTTATTAAGATAAGCTTTTGAAATGAAGTTGTACTCGTGATCTAATAAAGTTCCATTGAAGGACATTAAATTTAAGTTCTCTATTTATTTTTGTTAATTAAAAGATTTATTAGCCATTTGCAATTATTTGATCATTAAATCATACCAACTTGTGAAATTCTTAAAAAACGTATTTAATATTGCACTTGTTTGATAACGCTAAATTACTACCAAATATAATTTACAACATTTTTAAAAGGATGAACGAAATAGTACATGCGAATGCTTATAGTTTTTTCTCAAACTTTCTCACGACTCACCCACAAATATATGCGATAAACATAAACGAATGCAATAAATTGCGATTTCTAATGTACAATAAACTTTAGACCCTGAAATCTGAAATACTGTAGAATTGTATCAGAGGGTCAAAAGCTTATGACAAGATAAGTTTGAATTATAAAAAGCTTTTTAGGCCTTAAAACACGGGGTCCTATATTTTCGATAGCCACCCACAAACACTCTGCACCTCAAGAGGCGTGAAGATAAAGCACTAAAGTGCCTTCATCAACATCCCCTCCATCTTTCGAGGTTTCACATCTGCTATTAAACTGATAAGTCCTCTTGGGCCCATTAGTTCGAGAAAATAATATAAATACGGTCATCTGTATTTATAACAAAAGTAATAGCGCAAATAATGATATCGTCGGAGATTGAGAAAGAGAGAGAAGCAGTTGGAGATATTTTGTCATCGTTTTGCACGTGATTCTATAATAACCAGTAGAGGAAGAAGTACGGGTAGCGATGTATCGTATATTATTAAATTAATGCCTGCCATTAATCGAATTTTTAGAGCAATTTGGAAAATTAATGTAACACTCGTCTCTCTGAACTTTTACAGCGCAAGACTTATAGAATTGTAATTAAGATGTTGGAGCGATTGGGATAAGACATAATTTTGTGCTTTGCCAGCCGCAAAGTACACCAGTAATTAGCCTGTACTTGCGGATGTGTGTGACTATGTACGTCTATGGCCTTCTTAAGTAATTTTTTTTTCTTGTTAATATTATTTCAAGATTTATTTATCTATAATCGACTAATGTATGGCAAATTCTGTTTCAAAGTTTATAAGCTGTAGGACTTAATTGGGCCATTAATAACATTGCCTACTTATTTGTACATAATATTATCATGTGGGTGAAATTGCGTAAGAGTTTTGGTCTATCAATGAAAGATGTCGTGATAAACATGAGATATAACGATAAATATCCAATTAATACTTTACTATACTTGTATCATGGATTTACTTTACATTTGATTATATTTTTAAGTACTATAATCTGAAATATTAAATGAAAAAATCGAAAATATCTATTTCAAATAAGTTTCAAAACAGTTATAAAGTTTATTGCTGACTCATATATAAAACATGTTTGGTTTTCATTTCATAAGATTTTATTGTTAAATTGATATTTTACTATTATCTAATCCTTGAGGCTGGTAAAAATTTTATTAAAAGAAAATTTCTAATAATTTTTTTACATCAATAAATAATTCATGTAGAAAATTGTATAAAACGGAAATTTTTTTGTAAATTTTAATGAATTGTAAATAATTAAACAAAAAAAAAATTTTACGTGCGCACTTGCATTTCAATCTCAAACATGAATGATGAAGTTGCCTAAAAAACTTGTTTCATTATTGAATAAAATACAAGAAAATCGCGAAGATAAAAACGTAGATTGAAAACAGTAACTAATTGTCCATGTGAAGTGGGGCATAAATTTGTGGATCAATTTATCCATGATTCACTCGTGCGATCTATAATAAAATGATTGAAACTTTTCAATTATGCAGAAAATAACAGAGATGAATTGCATCTTGGGTGGCTTTTGTTTCACCCCTTATCTTTTATTCTCTTTTCCATGTATTATGTGTTCTCGATATCTGCGATCGATTTTATATAGCGCGATATATCCATAAACCATATATCTATGTCGGAGAATAGAAAATAAAACGAATCATTTATAACGTAAGGCGTAATATAAGAGAAAAGATATACCACTGATCTTTTTAAATGCGTATAATCAGAATCTTTATCTTTGGTTGTACCTTATAAGCTTTCTTTCATGTATCTCCGTTTCTACCTTCTCTATTTCTCATATACCTTTATGTTACTTCTATTCCTTTCATATAATTTACAATAATCATATAATTACTTATATAGTTTATTGAATCAGTAACTTGGAATATTTATTTGAAACATCTATATACTATGACTAAGATTATTGTAATAAAGCATTAATATTAATGATTATTCCAAAAAAATGAGATGTAATTATTACAATTAGCAAAATTAATTTTTTAAATATTAAAAAATTTTCTAAGTAAATTTCAATATTCATTTATCTAAATTTCATCAATTTGAAATTTATAATAATCGTGTTTGTTTCGTAATAAATTTTCATTGAACTTAATGATTAAATAAAAATTTTTCATTCGCTGAAAGTGAATGTGAATTTTGTTTGAATAAAGTAGAATATACGTATTCAATAATACACATATTCCTCTTTAAGATAACTTTCAAAGGTTTCAAATTGAATTTCTATTATTGAATTAGTTTTTAAATTCAATTATAATTCTGTTTTATTTTATTTTATACGTTTGTATAAAAATGATATTTGGCTTGATTAATTATATTTCATATAATAAAAGACGATTATAGATAACTCGCAAGTTGATGAATTGAGATGTTTGTCATTTTGAAGCTTACAAACTGCTTTGCGATTCAGCTCTTTTCTTTATAATTTTTTATGATTTCTACTGAATTATGAGTATTTAATATACAAGGACGATATATCATGTATTTGCATTTACGTTTTCTCTCGTCATCACGAACAAACCCTTTCCGTACAACTTGTGGATGATTTTTGATGTTGCTGAAAACATTACTTGGATTTCTGGTCGAAGCTATTTCTATCTTTCTTTAATCCTCTTGTTCGTTCTCCTTCATTCTTCCATTTTCTTGTGGAATCGATAATAATAAAAATGCCTTGTTGCCAGTGATGTTGCCTTTTATATTACAGAGTAAGAAATTGTATCTTCTAGACATTTGAAATCTCATTTGAATTTTATTGTTGAGATATTCTGCAACTTACTCATACGTTAGTATTGTCAATAAAAATTGATTTCTAGGTATTTCTTTCTATTATTCTTATAGCTGCCGATGGTAAAACTGAAAAAAACAGCTACTTACAGTAAAAAGTTTAATAAAAATATATCGGCTTTATTATTCTTTATATTTCAGGCAATAAATATTCGGTGATCCACACACATAAAACTGGCGCTCCTATATTTGTATATCCCGACCATTAAATAATAACCGCTTTTAGTGGAAGCACAGTATAATAACTTTATTTATTTGAAAAACTTATATTATAGCTATTTACATCATAATAAATATTTGGAATAGTGCCGATGACGTAGTTTAGAGTACATTTTTCATTATAAAATAATTTAGTATGAATCATTTTCATTTATGTCAGCTCACTAATTTTAAATTAAAAAAATGCGTCTCAAACAATCAATAAAAGTATTGTATGAATAATAATAAATTTATCAATTATTTTTAATCATATATTTATATAAACAAGTTTTTTTATTAATCTTCGTCTTAAACTGATAAATGCAGAATCGATACACCCAATTTGATTTACAAAAAAAAAGAAGAATCGATACCTTCATTAAAATACAAAAAAAATGAGCAATGATTGACCGGTGGGCACTTGATTTTACTAATCGAGACTGACTTGGGACATTTGTTAAATATGCAAGAAATCAGAGAAGCGATCTTGGCCAGAACCACAGGTGCATCCAACGTCCGTGTCTCTCTTTCTTTTGGGAAGTACATAAACGCATCGTATGTACACAAATCACATGCGCAAGTTCAGTGCCGCGGGTCGTTCCAAATGCGATTTAAATCAGTCCTCGCCAAAAAAAGTCAGACTATGAATTTTTTGATGAATCATTGCGCGAGCAGAGAGCCAAAGTCAGAGTCAAACTCAGACTCGGCGACTGACAGATGAAAAATTGTTAGGTTTATTAGACGATTTCAGATCGCTTCCCCCCTTTCGGAATGCTCGATGTTAATTTCCGATAGTGAAGTCCGTCTCTTTTAATATATTATACGTATAATAAACTGTTGGGTTTATTGGTCGTGGTTGGTAATAAACGTAATTTTGAGAGGCTTACCTTTTTATTGTTATTAATGTTAAGTCATCGCGAATAAAGAGAATTGACCGTTGTTTCGGTGGAATTTATTTGTGTGTTTTGTTATAGCAACTGATGGATGATTCGATTATTTGATAAATTCAAATTCGGTACTAAAAGTAACGAGGCAATCAAATTCATATTAAATTTACAATTAAAACACAATGCGACTTTCTTAATTCTAATCGTAATTTATTAACATTTGAAAGCATGTTAAAAGAGGATGATACAAATGTGTTATAATTGAAAAAATTTGAGTGTGATTTATGATTGACAATTAAAAAATTAATTTTTTCAAATGTTTATTAAGATATTGACTAAGTGAATTGCATTTAATATTGGTATTAGTGCTTTGAGCTATGTATTTTATTACTTAAAATTACACAACATAAAATAAAGCCACACTTCAAATTCTTGAATTATAATTTTCAAGTTTGAAATTTAAATTATAAGAATTGAAAGATCTTCAACAAAGTATAGAAAAAGGGTAAACGAGGCGTGAATGCGTTTTTTCGTGAGAGAGATACACTTTTTCTCACGCACAGGGGCATGCAAATGAAATTTCGCAGGCAGTAAGATGGTAAAGGTAGCAGATGGTCTTCCGGGATCATGAGAAATAAATACGCAAACACACCCATGGGTGCACACACATACAGCTGCTCGAAACCAAGTCAGTGGGTTTTCAATTTTTTTTTCTCTTCCTTTTCCGGAGTAAAGTGACCGCGCTTGCCACGCTTGATAGATCGTGGGTGGATGGTGTATGGGGTGTGCATCATAAGGACAAAAGAGAAAAGTTATTCGGAAAGCACCTTTGAAAGATTAGTCGAATGTTGAAATTTTGACAATTATGATGAATATGGGGAATTTTAACGTGAGAAATGCGGAAAAGAAACTTTTGTATTCTTCTCAAAGAATTATTTTTATGAAGGCATTATAATTGGAGAATTAAATTCAACTTGGATACTAGAGGAAGGATTCTTGGCAGTAAAGATAAAAAATTTATTAATGTTTTGTATTTTAGCGATTCCTGGAACAAGGTTAATAGTGTTAGAATGTTACCGAAAAATGGGTATAGTATTTCTTCTGGCATTGATGTCTCGTAATTTATTTTTTCAATTTCTTTCACGAGTTTGACCAGGAGTAATAAAAGACAACAAACAATTAAGTATGCTTACCACCTTAATTACGGTGTAATTGTTTCATCGTTAACATGTGTATGTCTTGGCATTGGAATCCGAATCATTGTAACTTTCAATCCCTCGTGTTTATTCCCACGTGCATCTTTACCCCTGAAATCTTACTATACAGAATTAAGTGGTTATTTAAACTCGTCGTTGTTGTTGATTTAAGTTTTTTTTTTCTACAGGTTAAATTTTTCTAATGGATTCTGTATAAAATGATGAGCACAAACAGTTATTTTCAATGATAAATAAAATTGTTATAACGTAAAATAAGTTGAAATTAAAAAAATGCCTAAAAAATATAAATTCAGAAGCAAAGACTTTTTTGATTCAGCATTTACAAAGAAAATGTTTTTCACGTCTTATCGAGGTTCGGCATCGTCTAGATAACGATTGTCACAACATAAATGTCCCACGTGATTTAATCTTCTAACGCACTCAATTTTCACCGAATCAAGATACCCTCCTGTAGGTGAGTCGTGTCAAAAAAACTAAAGATTTCCCCGACTGGCAAATATTTTCCGTGTTTCTTTTCACACCGGTCACCTTTTTACAAAGAATAAAGAGAAAAAACCAACGGCACTAACACCCGAAGGATAGACAACGTCGTGTCCCTTGTGAGGTTCCAATAAGGATTAGTCCGGCATACGCCCCCAAAGAACAGATCCTTTTGGTTCATACGCAGAAAGGCCAGCGGGAAGCGGTGGCAGCTCCTCTCGCGAGTCATTGTGCCAGTTGCAGCCGATACGGGCCAAAGATATATACCCGTCGAACAATGGACCAAGGGCACAATGGGCCACAGTCCCCCTCCCCCTCCCCCTCTCTCGCCTCCTTCTTTTTGCACTCATCGCAGCTGGTATGCAAGAGAGAAGTCAAAAGACGCGCAGGGAGAGCGAAGCTGCTCGCGACGCTCCGACTGCCTAACGAGATTCTTATGAAGTTCTCGGAGTGCATTCACATTCCGTTTCTCGTTCTTTTTCATTCACCGGGTGAAGACTCGCTTTTATTCTTATCGAGATCATTAAAGCCAATAATTTAGTGGTGCTTTTTTCGGTTAACCTTTTTCTGATGGATACAGGGGGACGCCTAGGAGACGATCATGAGTCGATGGATCGAGAGGCAAGACTTTGACGATCCTTCTCTCTTTGCATGATATTTCAGATCCATTATTCGTGGCATTACGCACTGTTATTTAATTTTAAATACAAGGGTGATTGAATGATGATGGATGTGGATGTCTCGAATTATCAAACTTGTATTAAATCTGGAGTGAGACTTGTAAACCTCGATTAAAATTACATTTCAAAGGTTTGTTTTGACATGTCGATTGAAAACTGATATTGTTATATATTTCGTTTAAAAAAAAAAAAAAAATTGCAAAATTTTTAATATGAATTATTACTTTAAAAAGAATAATGCACGGAAAAATTTTTATTTTATATATAAGGATTTACTGATGAAATGAAACAAATTACAAAAGAAAAATGAATAAAAACATTTGATTGATTTTATTTCTCACGGATTTCAATAAATTTTCTGTAAAAGGCTTAAAATCATAATTGTAGTTTCAAACCACAGTTAAACACATGTCTTGTGAATCCTTAGAACTTACCCTCTATGCTCAAGCAACACTTGAAATAATAGTTGGACTCGTCGTCCACTCGATCTTCTGAGAGGAACCCAATCTGAGCAAACAAAGTCTGTTATTAATCGGCGTGGAACCAATCAATTTCTATTTTCTACAAAGTTTCGTCTCCTGCTATTAAGAGCACATCAATCCGAGTATTTTTCTTCGCACTCCCGCCACAGCCTCAATTCTTTTTCAATTGTCGCGATTCGGCTTCCACATCTCAAGCCAAGTTTACATTCGTTTACATATAACAATCAGCTGACGTACATGTTACATATAACAATCACGTACTTGCATAGGTACACATACATATTTTCAAGTCGCAAATTACAATCTCGTTAAGGACAATTTATATCTCTCTCTCCAACTTATGCACATGACATGCAATTTGCAATTATATATACGCAAGCCGAAAGTTTATCGCTGCGACGAAAGTTATTTTTGTTGTTGTAAGAATATATATTATATACTTATATGAATAGGTGTCCGAACGTGATGCTCCAGATAAATCAAAATTAAGAAGACTTGAGGTATTAATGCTTTGTGGACATTAATTTATGTACTGTCTTAGGATTGTAAACCATCCGCCTGAAAATGTATGTAATGTGATTTGTTTTAATATATTCATTATTCGTTGACTAGCATTTATCAAATATTAATAAGCGATTTATTTATAAGATTTATACAATGCATTGTTACTTATGACTCAGCTTATATACTGTCGTCTTAATTATATAGGCGATACATGGAAATGAGCGAGTCTAATGCATATTAAAATTATTAATTTTATTTTGAACAAGCACTTTATTGAATTTAAAATTTATACTAAAATATACATTCCATGTAAACTATATTCTTATTGTTTGAAGAAATTAATATTTAAAAGAATAAATCACCCAAATTCTATTTAGATGACATTATGTATAAATAAAAATAAAGTACGGTTCGTTATTAAAAGGGGAAGCAGTGTGTCTCTTTGATTTCTTCCGCATAATAGTATGACATTAACAAAAAAATATCTTTTCAAGGACATTCAAATAAGAAACAAAAAAGTATTCAATTTTCTTGGTAATTTTCATTTTCGTCCCCTTAATTTATACTTGCCAGTCTCGTGCTGTCGTGCATTTAAGCGCAAGACAATTACTTCCTCGCGCGAAAATTAAGGATGGTCTCAGTTCGAATTTCGAGGTGTTGGCACTGGTTAAAGTTAATAATCAGAACTCGAGGATCGATGAAATAGACAGAGCTCTGCATAAATATAGGGTGTGTCTGTGTACGAGAAAGAAAGAGAATGAGAAAACGGCAGATAAATGGGTCGAATATTAAATAATGAGTACAATAAGAGAAACAGCTTTTACTTTTCAATTAGTATCTAAGATTCAGACTATTTTAAAATACTTGGTAAATAGTATTTTTAAGGTAAAAAATTTATAAATGTTTAAGTACATCATAAATAAATATTTATATCGTGTGTCATGTAATAAATTTAACACGTAATTTTATCATTGAAATTATAGAAATACAATTATATCGATTTTCTTTCTAATAAATCAAATATCAAAAGTGGAAATATGAGCTATATACTTGATAATCTGAAAAGAAGAAGTAAAAACATTGACAAATGGGACTCGATTTTCTTTGCAATTATTTTTTTAAAAATTTTTAATATTTGGAAGTAGATTATTAGAAAACTGAATAAAGAAAATTATTCCTAAAAAAATTTTCATTTTCATCAAAGAATAATAAAGATCACTGAAGAAATTACAAAAGAAAGCAAAAAGAATGTATAATATACACAATATGAACAAGAAAAATATAGACAATAAGTTATAGATACATACGTAGATAAGAAAGAGAGAGAGAGAGAGAGAGAGAGAGAGAGAGAGAGAACGAAGGAGAGCTGCAAACTGATAGATGAGAAAGAGAAAAGAAAAAGAAGCATTTATTCATACAGGTATATACGGGTATAGGTGGAATCTTCAAAGTGACGAGGAAACGAAGATACGAGCGCAGGAGGGAGAGAGAAGCGAAGGACTTGAACCTTTGCTGGCTGGCATAAAGGGAATGCAAGAGAGACAAAGAGAAGAGCAATTGTGGAGCACGTTGTAGCGAAGGTGGAAGAAAGAGAGAACAAAGCGCATTCCACGTAGAGTCATTTGTTCCTTGTCCAGTCTACCTTTTCTCTGTCGCTCCATTTCGTTGTATTGGTATATTTGCGTGCGTGTGCATATAAACCTGCTCGAGTGTTATTATTATTTCTACACGTACGTGAGTTATTGCTCTCACGTGTTCTCTCTTCGAAATTCAAAGTGATGGCGATGAAATCGTCTGAATGCCGAGTGCTGCACTGCACTCTTGACCTATTATGATATGGCCAAGGTGTGAGAAATTATATGCGTTACTAATTTATATGACTTAATTACAGTTTAAGTGTATTTATATTATACATTGTCCATGCGGATAATTATTTGAGTAGCTAATGCGTAATCAAAATCCATGTCTTATCTAAAAGAAAAAAAGTGCGAGTAAAGAATCAAAAGTGATATGTAACTTATGGATTTAAAAAAGGCGTGCATTGCATAAAAATGAATAAAAATAAATTTGCTCCCAGTGTGAGAAGAGTTGCCTAGGTCTAATAAATATTTCGTTATAAATTGTTCCCACAGTATTTAATATAAATAAATAATTAATTACAAGTTCTCGATTAAAATAATGAATTATCCAAAGGTAATGAGCGCGCAGCAGACAATGTGTTATATTTGTTGCAACTATAAATACTTTTTATTGTATTTAAATACAGCAATATCCTCTGATGTATTCAAATAAAAACCTCACCACAGATAGATAGATAAATCAATTCAAGCCACCATAAAAAATATAAATAAACTAAAAGTCACTCTAAAGTGGTTAATCTTCGTCAGAAACAACGTGTTCCGATTTAATTTAACCTTTATCTTAACGGGCAATAAATTCGTCATTAATAATTGAATAATTCCAAACTATGACCTATAAAAAAGCTTAATCCTCTTGATCCCGAGGGTTAGGCAGCCAACCTCAAACCCAAATCTTCGCATACCTCCTTCATCGAGGGGTGGCAGCTCGCATGAAAAGGGGAACACAAGCATCCCGAGTGACCGTAAAAATATAAAAATTTGTACGCCTCCCAGAAAATAGTGTATCGGGAATGCGCCGCCAAATAAGCTCCGGACTGAAGCCGCGGAGAAATAAGAAAAAAGAACCAGAGAGAGAGAGAGAGAGTGACTCGAAAGCAATAAACCATAAAGCTATTAATGTATATGGCCGCGTACGCATGCGAAGGCACTCGATTTCAGTCCTCGCTTTTCTTCCCTGAGCCGAGGTTCGCTCGGGCCAGTCCGCTTCGTTTCCCCTTTATTCCAGCGCGGATTTTTAATCGATGCGGCGGCGTTTTCCTTTTTCCCTTTTAAAACGACGCGTGTAACTCGCGCGGAGCCAAAGACGTATAACCGTTCAGAGAAGATGTGGCAGTTAAGTTGCCGGACGATAATCGTGGCAATAAAAATTCACGAGCCAAGTGTGCGAGCACCATAAACACCACCTTCGCCGCTCTTCGGATTCGGATTTTTTCGAGCAGTTAATGGAAACTTAAAAAGTACTTCATCAGTCGTAAGGGCCTTTTTTGTCCCGCGGACAGATTTGAGCGGATGGCCACTTAAATACACATTCTAGCACTAGGCTCGATGGATTTTTACAAAAACTCGGGCAATTCTTTGGGAGAACGTCTGCCTGGAGTCTTCCTTCTACTTTTCTCAATCGGGAAGCTTTCCAAGGTGGTTAAATGCGTCTTAGGAAATTGTTGTCGTCCATAAGCCTATCTCGATTTGCAATAATAAACATTCGGAATTTATGCTTGAAAACAACGAACAATAATAAAATAGAAAGACAGTAGTAGTCAGGCGGATGAAAGCGAATACACGAAGATGACAGAATAGAATGCATTTATAATTTTATTGCGCCATTTATTAGCATTAAATTGATGCCCCCGTAATTTTTACTGTATACATAATCCAAGAAGACTAAATAAGTTTGCGTCGATTCGCGCACTCGCGATTTTTATTACGGAATCGGTGATGCAGCGTTTCAGTCGGGCTTGCGATCTCTCTCTTCAGCCTTCCACATCCATTGTTGCTTTCTCGACATCTTTTTCTCTCCCGTACCTTTGCAGGGCTCTTCCTGTATTGTTGTTTCTCAACTCGGAACAACCAATTTTTTTTCTCTTCTTCTCTTGCCTTCTCCTTCTCCTTCCTTCGTGAATCTTTTTTAACCTCTTTTTCATTTCGTTTGCACGCTGCCCGATGATTATTTCGCACCTTTACGACGCGAAGCTTCTCATTTGGCATCGCAAAGCCCGGCTTTTTGAGTAAGGTTGTACGAAAAAAAAAAAAAAAAAAAAAAAAAAAGAATTGAAACTTTAGGCACTTATTAGCGTTGAAGTTTCAATAGGGTTGGAGGGGGAGCGAAGATTTTGCAAGTCAGAACTGTTACGGCTTGAGTAAGACTTGAAGAATTTTTTGATTACAAAGCTTTTACACTTCAAAAATATGTGAGTGTGGGTAAGATCGGTCTTGTGTTGATTGCAAATTTGAAACCTATACTTTGCTTTACTGTTTTGTGTCATTCAAATTTTAATGTACGCTTACAATATCTTAAACGCATGCAATTTCTTATAATGTAGAAACTTTTCGAGGCTGGAATTGGAAGCGTAAATTAATACTAAAAACATAAGCATTCAATCACACACATTCATAATAATCCGTAATTGCTAGATATTTTAAAAATTTTATTTTCAATAATTTATTTTCATGGGTGCAGGGTACTTCAAAGTGCGGTCGAGTCGATTTCCATAAAATTGAATTTATGCATTAAAAAAAATAATAAAAAACGAAAAAAAGACGCTGAAAGAAATACTAAAAAGGCAAGTTTATTTGTGGGCATATAATAGCTGTCGCTACGTATCGATCATATTTTTGAAAGCCATTCTTTTCCATATCCCTTCCACGCGGCACACCTCCCCCCCCCTCACCACCCTTTTTTAATACCGTGTAATTAGCTCCGCAAACGCATAAATGTCCACGTGAACATCCTCGCCGGTTGCACACGACCGCGGTATTTGCAACCTACCTCCTCGGAGCCGAAACCTCCTCCCTCCCTCCCTCCCTCCCACCCTCCAACCCTCCGTCGATCTCAATTTCTCTCTTTTTTTACTCGAAACCCGATGGTTACTTCGCGCGTTTACGGGTCTCATCTTATGTGTTTCACTGGCTCTGAAATTTACTCCGAGTCTTTGCTCACCGCAGCAGAGGAACCAAAGGGTATCGATGTTTACGAGCTTAAATAAATGGCGCGACGAACAGGTACTGTTATTTTGTATTACTTTGGGAGAGCCCTAATGAAACCTAAAGTGCCGCATAAAAATCTAGTGGTGGCGTGGCGGAGTTACATCAGGAAACTTGAAAAAAGATTACCGAAAGACTCGGCAACGCCAAATTGCTCGTGTGCAAGTTTGATTTTATAATATATTGGTAACGTTTCTCTCTTTCTTTTTCGTTTTTCTTTTCATTTTATGAGTTTGGTGGTCGTCGCACGTCAATAAAATATATTGAGTAAATCATTTTTTTCCCCTAGCCGTCCTACAAGCTTTATGAAAGTGTTGAGAACGATTTTACTTAAAATAAAGAATGCGTCCCGTCGTTGAGAAGCATTTTAAGAGACAATTAAAATTATTTATTAACAATCAATAGCTGCGACCTCAAATATTTCGAATATTCTTAATGTATAAATTCTATGAAAATATTATGCTAATCTTCTATTAAAAACTTAAATGTGACTGAGTGAATAAGATGTAATGAAGAAAATATAGAAATACGTTAAAATTTAATTTTCGCACTATTGCTGTTAACGATTTTCTTTCTTTCTTTTTTTCTAAATAAACATTTTATTGAAATCTAATTAAATTACATTTTTAAAAATTGTTGTCAGATGCAATTAAGTTGTCAGAAAAGCAAGTAAATAATTACTATTACATACAAGTTTCTCGTGGGACTCGGAATGATTCTTTACAACTTTTCATTCAGTCACATCTCATAAATAATACGCATTACCAACTATTACTCAATATACATTCTATTTATTTATATAATTTTAAACCGGTTGTATTTCATTCAGTGCAATTCTCCACTTGAACAAATAAATAAATTATTTCATATACTTTTTAAGAGCTTAGCAGTATAGGTTAAATTTAAGTACAAAAATTATGTTTGTGATTTAAGATAAACGCAGCAAAATTTGCATAAATTTTCAAAAAAACACCAATTCCATTTCTTAATTCAAACAGTTCTAATAAATTTTCTCAAGCGAAAAGCACTCACCACAGCTTCAAAATTAATCAGAGGCTGTACCGAGGCACGAATTTTCTTTGTTATTTTCCCATTACCTCCGGCACTCGAATCGCATGCAAACACACGTACCCGAGGCTCGAAGCGAGGTCGAGGATGTGCACCTCGAGATTTTGCCCCCGTCGACGACGTCCGAGAATATACGGTTGTTGTTGAAAGTGCGGCAGAGTTTCTCTTTCGTTAGCTTTCGCGAAAAACCGGCCGCAGCCAAGTCGCGAAACGTGTGATTACGTTCGCCGGCACAACTCTGTTTCTCCCGCAAATTGCGGCGATTTCGCGCGTGGCATTTCTGCAAGTCAGAGAGTACCGCCCTTTCGCAGAAATTTACAGCTCGTGGGGTGTGTTACGTACGAGGGGGCGCGAGAAGTACCCGATCAGTGCAAAATTATGAAGCGCTAACTCTACCTTCGCTCACTCTTTGTTTCAAGGTATCGAGATCCGTTTTCCGTCAAAGTGACCCTCATTTTTGTATTACCAGAGGCATTGAAATGCTTTTCGATCATAACGTCATAACAGTTTGAGGTCACATATTTTGTTGAAATATTGCTTGGAATTTTTAAATGCAACAGAATGTTCGGATGCCCTTGAATTCGATTTGCAGATAGAGCTCTTGGAAGCTATCTCCACGTGCTAATCGAAAGATGTACAAATACATTATCCAACGTGTACTCATAATTCAATCTTTTCAATTTCATTATCTATCCGTAAAGCAATGTGTACAATTTTAATTAATAACATTTGCGAGACTCGTTTCTGCTGGAGTTGCGTAGAACACTTGGTTAGAAGCACAAGCCACGTCGCCGTTTAATAACGCAAAAAGAAATCAATCCTTCAAATATCGTCGACGGGTGGCGCTCCTGATGACACAGTTCGGACAGGTGCTTTAATTAGGAATAACTAGTCTCTTCTTTTTCTTTTCACCGGCTTTTTCCACTTGGCTTCTGTCATTTCTCCCTTGCAAATCGGACGTACGCGAGCCCTTTAAAAACGCTCGACCAGCAGTGCAAATTTCTGCAATGAGACAGTCGCGTAATTATCTTTTCGATTTAACATCAACTCGATTGAACTCGGAGATTAACATCGCGCGCGTGCAGAAATGCACGGGCAAAGCTTGTCAAAGTCGGGACTTTAGGTGCATCGAAGCGCATTGATGGGCCTTCGACAGTTGCCGGACAAACATAAAACGTTGAGCTCCTTCCAAATGCATTTGCATTGACGCACGAGCAAGGAATTGCAGGCAATGAGTATATAAAAGAGCCTAAGAGCGAAAAACCGTGTCTCGAACCGATGGGAGACCATGAAAAGTGAGTCGCTATTTAATCGTGCTCATTCGTAAAAATATAAGACGAATGCTGCTTGGCGTGGCCATCGCCAAACAACCGGAGAAAGGTGTAAATCATTGAAAACGAACACGATGCCAATAAGTCGGTGGTTTACACCGACGGATGCCCCGGCCATTCTCTTGAATGTTGAGCGAATCACGTACCCTTAAAAATGGCCATATTAATGAATTCTCGTGCATTAACGCGCTGCTGACAAGCCCACGGATGAAATTTCACAAGAGCTCGTGCAGCGCATACGCGTTACGAGCGCACGTACAATGAGAGATCACACTATGAAATATTCCACAGGTAAATGCGCGCACACACACGCGCGGGGGGAGGGAGGGAGGGAGCACACAGAGACGGCGGGCCAGTCTCGCTCCTGGCGACAAGTCTCTTAATGGGTCTCGGGATAGCTTGGAAGAGAAGAGATCTCGTTCTCGTTAGAGGGTCAGGATACTCTGTCTGGGTACACGCGAGTGCTGTCTCGACGCAAGTTTATGAGTATGACCGAGGAAAAGCCCATTATGAACTCGCGAACCCGTGTACACGATCCCATACTCGTGTATTGTCTAAGGGATGCTCACACCGTTGCATCGCGATAAAGAGCGAATAAAGCATAACCTCTGGCGATTTTTATTTCGCTAGGTGTATCGAGCTAACGAATAACCCAATAATCCAGTGCTTCCGCTTAAACTTTTTCGATTAAATTAAAATGGGAGTAGAGGTTGAAAGATAAATTGGAATTATGAAGGAAACCCTTGTATTTGCGCATTGTTCGATTGGAGAAATAGAATGGTAAGCAGCTGGCGAAACTATTCACAAATATTGGTTACGTTATACTCTTATCGACACAATACTACTGATAATATAACAGGACGTCGCTTCAAATGATCGCGGATGATGTTTCTTGTAAAACTGCTGGGCATTTTTCAATTACGAATAATCAATAATTCGTCATCGAGTGTTTATCTCTACAACCGCGGCATTGTATTCGTAATTGAAAGATTCGGTGGAGGGAAACGAAACGGTGTGAAATTCCCTAAAAGTCCATCTAAATATACATGTATATAGTTATATAGTTGCACAACCCGAGCTGAAATGCGTGTTTGAGTCTGAGGCGCGATGCTCTTATGGAAGTGGTTCGCCCACTTGATCCCTGGTATATTATATACCTGTACCTACGTACGTATACACATTTTTCAGGCCTAGAAAGACCTATCCTATCCTATATATAGAGGTACATCTCACGAAGCACGATGTGGGTGGGTTAGAGTTTCCATTACTTTATCTCGCTTTATCCTCACTCCTTTTTTAGCTGTACCTTTCCTTGTTTTTCCGGTCTTTCTTACAACTACTCCTCACCGGTTAACCCTTGTGTATCCGACTTTCCATTTTTCGTAAACAATGGTTTTTGTGCGCGCTCTCTGCCTAGATTTATGGAAATTAATATTTTTTATTGTGGTTAATAAATGTAAATTACATTAATTGTGATTGAGGATACAAAGAAATGATTTTTCTTGTATTTGTTTTTAAAATGTAAAAATAATCAGTTATTTTTATGAATTAAAATAAGTATATAATTAGGATGTTTAAATAAAATCCCAATAATTGCAATATGATATTTTCTTCTTTTTTTTTTTTATGCATTTTATAATTTTAATGAATAATTTCAATGATTGAAGCAATAATAATAAAAAAATATAGACAAGATCTTTTATATCTTTTATTTATTCCAAGGTAATATTTAAGTAAAACTATTTGGAAGTTTTAAAGAATTTTTAATTATAAATATATATGTAATTAATTAGTTGTCTATTAGAGAGATGATTTACTATTAATTTGAAAACTAACAATTAAAAATATTAATCGAGAGCCAACTACCATTAAAAACATAACTAAAATACTCTATTATAGAAATAAGAAAATTTTCACTCTCTCATAATGAAATTATAAAAACATCAGACTTTCTGTTTTTCCACAATTTATCGCCCAGCTTCCCTATTTCAGCTTTTGCTTTTTCACGAATTGGACACATAAGTGAGGAAAAAGTTCGGAAGTATGTTATTACGAATACAAGATAGCGAGCGCACAACCAGGCGGTTATCTCTCATTTGGCAAGCAGTGCGACCAGTTTCGAACATTTCCTAATTAGGATCGCCAACGAGAATAAGCAAATTAACGAGGGACTAGACCACACGATTACTGTTCTGACGATATTCGGCATTTTATATTACGGGCAATCACATCAGGAAGAGTTTAGGCACTTATTTCTGAATATAGAGTCATCGACTGTTGAGCATGGTTTTATTAGTTGTCTCATTTCGAAATAGATGTATATAGACGTGGAATCTATCAAAATTGTTGTAATAATGGATCTTTTAGTAAGGGTAATTATAACTTGGACATTCATTGCCTCTTAAGTTTTGAATAAAATAAGTATGGATTCCAACTTTTCAACTAAAAATTTTACTGCTAGTGTTAGGCTAATTAGATTCTAAACAAGATTTATTACTAGATACAAATGACGAGGTAATATCCCTGAATGAGTAATATTTCCTAGAATCGAAAAAATATTTTATTATTGTTTTATCTCAAACTGTGTAAAATTTTTCTAGAGCAATAAATCATGGATTTCTTTTTTATGCTACAGTCTGCATCGGAACAAATGGACGACTATCTGTACCGTCGAACAAGCAGCATCATTACCGGAACCTTCGAGACCGGTATACCAACTGTACGTACGTTGACGGCAACCTCGAGATTACCTGGTTGCAGAACGACAAGTTTGACCTTAGCTTCCTGCAGTACATACGAGAGGTTACAGGATACGTCCTCATTAGCCATGTCGACGTGCCCAAGATCGTTCTCCCGAGGCTGCAGATCATACGTGGCCGAACTTTATTCAAACTTAACATACACGATGATGAATTTGCGCTCTTTGCTACCATGTGCCAGATGTACAATCTGGAGATGCCTGCACTTAGGGGTAAGCTGACAAAGATACTTTAATTTTAAATTCTACCCTTGCTTAGGCTTTCTATTAAAATTTTATAAGAATTTTTAAATCTTGTAAAAATTGTTTCCAGTTACTTTTATAACAGTTTTTTTTTTCTTAAATAAGTTACCCTACTTGAATCACAATTAAATTTGAAAACAATGCACATTGTTGTATTTGTTTAAATAAAAAAGTTAAAAGAAAGGAAAAATATTTAAAGATGATTTTCTTAAACAGACATCCTCAACGGCAGCGTGGGCATGTACAATAATTACAACTTATGCCACATAAAGACAATTAATTGGGAGGAAATTATAACGGGACCGAACCGCCGGTACAGCTATGTGTACAATTTTACTTCCCCGGAACGTATCTGCCCGGAATGCGACAAAAGTTGCGAACAGGGATGCTGGGGCGACGGTCCCGAAAACTGCCAGCGCTTTTCCAAGACGAACTGTTCGCCCCAGTGCTGGCAGGGTCGGTGTTTTGGCCCCAACCCTCGTGAATGCTGTCACTTGTTCTGCGCTGGTGGGTGTACCGGACCAAAGCAGAGCGATTGCTTAGCTTGCAAGAACTTTTATGATGATGGAGTTTGCACTCAGGAGTGCCCGCCTATGCAAAAGTAAGTATTTTAAAAATATCGAACTGGATCAAATGTAAAAAAAATAAGATTCGACTTTCATCGACTAATTTCCGTACAAAAAAAACGTATAAAAAAGAAAGAAAAAAAAAATGACTGGATAAATTTTCTAACGATTGCTTGACAATTTCTTATTTAGATACAACCCTACGACGTATTCCTGGGAGGCAAACCCGGATGGCAAGTACGCATATGGAGCGACATGCGTACGAAAGTGTCCTGAGCACCTTCTGAAGGACAGCGGAGCATGCGTACGCTCATGTCCACCGAAAAAGAAGGCTCAGAATGGCGAATGTGTGCCCTGTGAAGGTCCATGTCCAAAGACATGTCAAGGTGTCACAGAGGTCCACTCGGGTAACATTGACAGCTTTAAGGATTGCACCATTATCGAAGGCTCGATCAGTATTCTCGATCAAAGTTTTAAAGGCTATCAGCACATCTATTCCAACTTTTCGTTTGGCTCACGTTATGACGCCATGCATCCAGATAAACTCGAAGTTTTTAGTACACTTAAGGAGATTACTGGATTTCTTAACATACAGGGTGATCACAATGACTTTAAGAATTTGTCCTACTTTAGAAATTTAGAAGTTATCGGTGGTAGGACGTTGACTGAATACTTTGCAAGTTTATACATTGTAAAGACATCACTAGTCTCTTTGGGATTAAACTCCTTAAAGAAAATTAATTCTGGATCAGTGGCTATTTTAGAGAACAAGAATCTTTGCTATGCTGGAACGATAAATTGGGACAAGATCAGAAAATCACCTGAGCATGAGAGCTTACTATCGAATAATAAAAATGACACTGATTGCAGTAAGTATTATAATATCACAGAGCATAAAAATCAGTTTTAAATTATTATTAGTATTATATTTCTATATTTTAAAAGTTTATAAATTAAAAATGATATTTAAATATATAAACACAGTATTAAAAATATTGGTGATTCAAGAAATTAATTTATAGAAATATCAAAAATATAAAATTAATGAAATCAGAGAATAGTTTTATAAATATATTAATTTTTTAAATCCGCTTATTTTAGTTAAAGAAGATTTGGTTTGCGATGAGCAGTGTTCAAATGAAGGTTGTTGGGGTCCAGGACCAGATCAGTGTCTTTCTTGCAAAAACTTCATTCTTGAGAATGTTTGCATAAAAGATTGCAATTCACCAGGGTAAATATTAAAAAAATTTTTTAATAATCATACTAAACAAATAAATAAGATGTACAATTTAATTTTCAATTAAAGTAATTTAATAATTTAAGCCGAAAAAAATAATTCAACATTATATTTTAGTATCTACCAAGCCGATAATCAAAATTGCAAACCATGTCATGAGGAATGTAACGGTACTTGTACAGGACCAAATCCTGAGCACTGTACTGCTTGTAAAAACGTTCGCGATGGTCCTTATTGCGTCCCAGAATGCCCATCGTCTAAATACAATGACGATGGTCAATGCCGGCATTGTCATGATAATTGTGTTGGTGGTTGTGAAGGTCCAGAGAACAATATTGGACCAAACGGTTGTCACAGTTGTGAGAAAGCTATCATGAATGGTAGACACGTACCTGAAGGTTGTTTGCAGAAAAAGGAACCTTGTCCTGATGGTAAATATAATTATATAAATACATATATCGTTGATTCTTAATAAAACAATAATCATTGATAAAGTGATCTAATAAAAAAATTAATTCTATAAAAATTATTATTTATTTCAGGTCATTACTATGAGTGGGTAAGTCCTCAGGAACAAGGAGCTTTGAAGCCTCTAGCAGGAAAAGCTATCTGTCGCAAGTGTCACTCACATTGCAAAAAGTGTACTGGCTTTGGTACTCATGAACAGGTCTGCCAACAATGCGTGAAATTCAAGCGTGGCGAACACTGTGAGGAGGAATGTCCAGCCGACCATTTCGTTGAACCTGATACTCAAGTGTGTATTCCGTGTTATCAAGAGTGTCGTGGATGCTATGGAATAGGACCGAATCAATGCTACAAATGCAGGAATCTCAAAATATATGTGGTAAGTTTTTTAATATATTTGGGCACATAGAAAGCCATGTGTTGATATTTTATTAGTAAATATAGTTATTAAATCTATTATATCCATTAAATAATGTAACAATTTTCAGGAGGGTGGAGATCCAAATGATAACACAACGGCTTTCAACTGCACGGATGCTTGTCCGCCAGAGTACCCACATAAAATATTCGCTGGTGGTGACAGTGAACTTTACTGTTCCCAAGAACTAGTCGGCTTCGGCCTCCAGTATGATACAGAATTACAGCCAGCTATCCTCGGAGGTGTCGGCATCCTTGTCATTATATTCCTCTCCTTTGCTGGTCTGCTCATGTATCAATGGCGTCTACGGGTTAAAGCAAAAGAAAATACAGTTAAAATGACAATGGCTCTCACTGGCCTCGATGATAATGAACCACTAAGACCAACAGGTGTCAAACCCAATCTCGCGAAACTGCGGATCATTAAAGAAGAAGAGATGAGAAAAGGAGGAATTTTGGGTATGTATAATATTATTTCACAGAATAATGTTATAAGCTTTCCGAAAAATATAGTTATATAGAACATATTTATTTATTAACACTGTTCATTTATAATTTTTTCCTTGAGGCATTAAATTACAAAAATAAAAAATAAAATCAGAATAAAGATAATTTACTTACAATAATTTGTAGGTTATGGTGCCTTTGGAAATGTATACAAAGGTGTATGGGTACCAGAAGGAGAAAACGTTAAAATTCCTGTGGCCATCAAAGTATTACACGAAGGCACAGGAGCTAATACATCAAAGGAATTCTTGGATGAAGCTTACATCATGGCATCTGTAGAACATCCTAATCTTCTGCAGCTACTCGCAGTGTGCATGACTTCGCAAATGATGCTGGTGACGCAGCTTATGCCATTAGGTTGTCTGCTTGATTTTGTTAGAAATAATAAAGATAAGATCGGTTCTAAGCCATTACTGAACTGGTGCACCCAAATTGCAAGAGGTATGGCTTATCTTGAAGAGCGCAGGCTCGTCCATCGAGATTTAGCCGCGAGAAATGTCCTTGTTCAAACAGGCAACTGTGTAAAAATTACGGACTTTGGTTTGGCAAAGCTCCTGGATATCAACGAAGAACAATATAAGGCAGCTGGTGGCAAGATGCCTATAAAGTGGTTAGCTTTGGAATGCATTCAACACAGGATATTTACGCATAAATCGGACGTCTGGGCATTCGGAGTAACGATTTGGGAAGTGCTTACATACGGAGGAAGACCCTATGAAAACGTACCCGCAAGAAATGTACCGGAGCTTCTGGAAAAGGGAGAGAGACTACCGCAACCACAGATCTGTACGATCGATGTGTACGTGATCATGATAAAGTGCTGGATGCTGGACGCAGAGTCAAGACCTAGTTTTAAGGAACTTGCCGAGGACTTTGCAAAGATGTCGAGAGACCCGGGCAGGTACCTCGCTATTAAAGGCGATAAATACATGAGGCTGCCTTCTTACTCACTCCAGGTAAGCATCGATTGCATCGAAACTAAATAAATACTAAATTTCAGAAAAACTAATGATCCAATAAATGTAAATTTTTGCTTGCAGGACGAGAAGGAAATGATCCGTAATTTGGCCTCAGCGATGGACGGGCCTGAAGCTCTAGTCGAGGCGGATGAGTACCTGCAGCCCAAGTGCCGCGCACCCTTACCGCCCAATCTGCTGTCTAACAGTACGTCAGGTTCATCGCCACCCGGAACACCCTTGAAGACTTGCTGGCCAAATGGCACTTCACTTAGCACAGACTCACCCACGCCGCAGAATCAGCAGAATTGGGATCGCGAGTTGTTGAGGTACGGGGCCACCCTCATGCACAGTAGCAGTCTCGCTGGTAGTACCATGAACCAGGGAGTCAGCACCAGCACGAGCCATGAGGGTACCAATTCGATTCAGAGGTCGCACTATGCCCATCCGAATGGACATTGTGGACAGCTTACGACTGTTACTGGTTCAGATTCAAGCAGCTCGAGATACTGCTCAGACCCTTTGAAAATGGTTGGAGTTAGAGGTGAGCCTTTCTTCATTGTATCCTTGCTATTTAACACATTAAAACAGAAGCTTACTAAAAAAAATTTGTTCTGACTTATATTTTTGTGAATAATATTTCTGGTTGAAAAAGTTTACTTTTTAAATTGTCGATCTTGTATTTTTTAAATAAATCATTTAAAATTTGAAATAAAATATCAGATGTCCATGAAAATTTATTGCATGATTTTATAATTGCTTCTAATAATATAAAACGTATTAATAATTTAAATAATGCAAATCCTTGAAAGGTGAAATTTAATCGTACTAACAAAGTTTTTATTTGAATTTTATCGATGAATTTATCAGATTGTGACGTGACAGATGACGGTTTCATCCCAGAAACAGCTATTCATCAACAGGCCCAAGTCGGAGGCGTAAAATTGGATCTTCCAATTGATGAAGATGACTATCTCATGCCATCTCCTCAACTTCCTACTACAAAAACTCAGTATATGGACTTAATAGGTGAAGGAAATCCTGTCGGTGAGTAATAATTTATAACTCTTTTTAATATTAATCTATGAAAAATAATAAATTTCAAATAAAATTTTAAAGATTATTTTTAAAAGTAATTATAAATGTTCTTTTTTATAAAATTATTAATTTACTTACATTAAAAATAGTTAGTTTGAAAATTAACGTGATAATTGTATGGTACCATCATAAAATAGAATACGTATAAGATGATACTACTACTATTGAACATATAATTAAGAAATTAAAATTTCAATTTTAATAAATATAATTTATAGGTATGAATATATTATCTAGTTTCTTTCGCTGAATAATTAAATAATTCAGCTATAATTATACACGAGTAATATTTAAATACTGTTTAAATTACAATTGCAGATTCCATGCCGAAGCGTTTAACAAACGGCTATCGTCAATATCCCGATTTCCTGACGATTCCGGGCAAGACATCCCTCGACAATCCTGAATACATCATGTCTCAAGATGACGGTCCTCTTACTCCGCAGACTCTAGGAATCCCGACCTCGCCTAATCCTCTGGATAAAGTTCTCGTTAATGGTGCGTTCGGTGGCATTTCTCAACTTCGACAGCGAAGCTCTGAAGAGGAGTCCGATCACGAATATTATAACGATTTCGATCGACTCGAACGTGAGCTTCAACCACTGAAACCATTACGAAAAAACGAAACAACAGTTTGACTTGTTGTTCTTGTAGAAAACGATGAGAAAGAACGAAGAAAGGGAAGTTGATCTTTGAAACTTATTTATTCAAAAAACTGAAAGCAAAATAAGTAATTATGAATATTTGAAAGATAAATTTATATATAAAGTAATAAATGGAACTTTCGGTGGTATTTTGTTCAAGTTTTGAAGTTCAATTTCTCATTTATAATATTGACATTTTAGATCTCGAAAAATTTAAAAATACATCGACAGCGTTACATTTGTATGACCGGTGATTAAATGTTGCGTGTTTGTTTTACACATAATTCTTTGCGTGCATGTGTGTATATGAATGTATGCGCAGTATATATATATATAATAAAATTGTTAATATTCCAGGTGAATACAAAAATTGAATTTCATTTTTAGTTAAAAATTTTGTTTTTACTAAATTTCTTAATGATTTTATGAATTCATTAAATCTTGTCAAATATTATTATAATGGCATGTATTTAACAATAGAACTATTATAGTAAAATTAAATGCATTAAGAAAAGCGAATTAGAGAAATTAAAATTAAAAATATAATTCTTGGACATCAATTCTCCATATTGATTAACTTTTATATTGGAAAATTTTATTACATATCATTTTGAAAGTTTATATTAAAGTTTGTGTAAAAATAAAATTTTTACAAAAGATCAAAGTCAATTGGATGATTTCACATTAAAATAAGAATGTTTCTGCAAAAAGCAATTTGAAATTTATGAAATTACTTATTGCTCGAAACGTATTTGTATTAATTTTTAAATAAATGACATCGTGACATTTTTGAAGGACAATTCGCAGAACTTAGAGTATTCCTGAATAAATAAAAGCGTGCCGTGTTCAATTGTGATTAAATTTAATGTCACGAATGTACTGTAAATGAGAGAATAAACGTGTATAAAAGAGTGAAAATTCATGAAATCTATTAAGGTAACAAAAATTCTTTATAATCATATGATGAGCTAACATTGGTAACTATATCGATTTAACTAAAAAGAATAAAATATATGTCGATGTGTTATCCATGTCAGCAATAAACAATGAACTGTAGTGCAAATATATTCTTAATGTGCCATTTTCAATGTGGCTTGTAAATAATTGTAACTCATACTTGTAATTTACAAATTAGCGTGTATACACAGTATATTGTACGTAAAACTAGTTTACAGAAAATAATAAAACGTAAATTATTATTTTATTAGAATTTACGCATAAGTGAAAATTAAAATTAAAAGATTTATTTCTGCACATTGAATGACAAATGTTTTCAGCGATTCTTTTTTTATACATCGATCGATTGTATAATCTCGATCCCTTTTTAAGAGAAGTGAATTTTTATATTCGGTTGAACGAATTTCAATAAAAGTTTCGTTATCGCCGATGACTGTGATAAAAAAGATTCTATACTTCGAGAACATTTAAAATTGTTCGATCGTAATTTTCCTTGATGTTTTTACTTGCAATGTGCTCGCAATGCATAAATCGACAAACTTGTATATTTACTTCTGATAAGCATTTGCACCTTTTATTACTTTTAAAAATTATTTCTGAAAATAAAATAGTTTTTAACATAAAAAAAAAAATTGAATATTAAGAAGAAAAAATCTTAAAGGAATAAAAGGTGCTTTTGTATAAATATATTGCAAAACTTATGAACAAATTTTTAAATTTTCTGTTTGTCACGTGAAATATGAAAAATTAAATTTTAGAAAATTTAAAGGCAAACATGTTCTATTTAAAAAAATACAATTACGTTACCGGCTCTCTGTGTAATTTAAAAATTTGATTGTTAAAATTTTCTAATTATTCTAGAAATAAATTGAAATAAATATTATATATCTGCATCATATGCCATCATCCTTTTAATGGACCAATAAAATTGGACTGAAGTGGATTTTCCAACAAAATAAAAGTCTTAACGTTCTTTTACATTATTAATACGAAAAATTCAATTGTAAATAGATAATATAGTTTATAAAATGAGTTCTACCTTGCAGTAGAATGAATGTACTTGAATCGACTAGTTAATTATGGGCACAAAAATATATTACGATACCAAACGTAATATATCTCGCCTGAGTGTTTATAGGGTAGAATGTGCCATTTTGTACAGAATATTGAAGAAACGAAAAAAGTTAAGAACAAAATTATCGTATCTCAATAAAAATTAAAAGAGGCATATTTAATAATTTGACAATAAACATTTACCGTAGATGGAAATTTTCGTGATCTGGACTTTCTAATAAAACTAATAAATAATTACTCTTAAAAAATTTTGCAATTATAATTTTATAAACATTATGCATTAATTAAGTAGATTATTAATTGAAATTGTATTTATTAGAAAAAGAACATGACATCGAACAAATACATATTTTTCTGAAAGTCACATAAGCGAAATATTTTACATACGTTTATATGTATTGTGTACATTACGTTAAGTGTTACTGATTATTATTATTATTATTATTATTATTATTATTACTATT
This sequence comes from Eupristina koningsbergeri, assembly GCA_018907245.1. Lineage (NCBI taxonomy): Eukaryota > Metazoa > Arthropoda > Insecta > Hymenoptera > Agaonidae > Eupristina > Eupristina koningsbergeri. The sequence continues at coordinate 1,179,490 of JACCHV010000041.1, forward strand.
ATTATTATTATTCTTTTTTTATTATAATTACTATTATTATATTTACTATTATAATATAACTATAATTTTTTTAAGACTCTAAATTTGTAAAATACGAGATTAAATATATAAATAAAATATATGACTTTACGTTTGACTAAAGTAATTAGTAACGAATCATGAATGAAAAATTGTAAGTTGCACGTTTCATCTGCGGTCTATTGAATTCTTATTCTTTTGTATAGATTTATAAGAGTCGTTCTTTCTTTGTTAATCGAAATGCAACTTATGCTTGCGACAAATTGTATATTGTAAAAAAAAAAATAAATACCAATCGAGTGTCACGAAAGACTATAGATACATAAATTTATACATTTGTCATTCGGTTGTGGAGATAGAGTTTATAGATCTTTATATTATATCATATATCATTACAAAATATTGTAATAAATGAAAAATCAACATTCTTAATTGATCTTGTTTTTTTTATTGATACTACCTCAAATATTAAAATATATTTTATTATTATTTTAGAATAATTAAATATAGAATTTAAACAAATTTTTTCTGAATAATTGATATTGTACATATTTTAATATCAAATATTAAATAAAAAATCTTTTTTAAATTCATATTTCATTAAAATCTGAATTGATAACTGAGAATATAAGGAAAATAGAAAATTATTATATTATTAATGAGATTTGATTCAATTATTATACTTAAAAAATATAATTAAAAATATTGATGTATTTATTAAAATTACTTTTTAATTTTTATAAATAAAAACAATACTTTGAAATAAGCAGTTAAGCAATTTAAAAATTGAAATTTCGATGAAAGGAAGAACTATTTCTTATATATGTGTTTATTTTCAAATAATAAATATTAAATTAAAGATAAAATGAAGAAATCATGTGAGAGTATTTTTTTAAATATTCTATTATAGCATATAAATTTTCAATTTATTTTCTTAAAAATATTGAAAACAAATGTTTAAACACTTTAGATAATATTACGTGGCTTAAATTTTTCAAGCTGAATGTATAAGATTTTATTCTATAAATATTAAATATTTCATATTATTTAGAATTTGTTTTGAATGATAAATTAATTGCTAATGGTAAAATGTCAGTAATTCTATTAATCTTTAAATTATTGCAAGATTAAATTCGAAACTACATACCGATTTTTTACGTTTCTTAAGTAATAGTTCAATGATAGCATACTTTTAATCAGGTTATGATTATGAGCTCGAGAAAAGCTGAAATCCTATCTTAAAGGAAAGTGCAAAACCATTTTGTAGAACGTAAAACAAATTGTGTATAGGAATAATCTGAGAAATGTCACTTAAATCGTGAGTCGTAAGAGCCAAGCCTCCGTTAATGTGAAATACCCATACTCCTAAGTTTTCAGATAAAGGGAAGGTCCATATCTTTGATAGCATTCTCATTGACGATTCGTGACTACCTTATTCATAAAAATGCACAATCTCAATGCACACACAATGTTCCGTAAACGTATTAGTCACGAGTAAAGTAGGAGATGGATTTTTGCATGCATTATCATTGTTTTATGCTCGCAAAGACATAAACAAAAGTAGTATCATTGTTCTCGTAGACTGCTGACATCGGTTCGTGTCCACTTTCACAAATTGGTTCTTGGTAATGAAAGAACTCTGTTACTGCAAACATAGGAGTAACACGATCTTTAAAATCAATTCTAAGGTGCGAGTGTAAATTCAGAAAATATTTAGGGCTCATAGCCTGCGTCATTTCAAGAATGACAAATTATAAAAAATTTCTGTCTCAATTACTGTGGAAGAATCTGATTAAACCATGCGATTTGAAATTTTGTAAACGAAAATTTACTACTCTTTGCTCTAGATCATATTGGAAAAAGGAATTTAGGTATGATAAAATGACATTCGTTGAATTTATAACTATTTGCTTGAATATATATACATATATATATATATATATATATTAAATTCCTTTTCTAATTACTTCTTAAATAAATATTTTTTATTATTATATATATATATAATACATATATAAAATATTAAAAAAAATTTAAAAATAAAAATATTTTAATATAATTACTTTTTTAAAAATGATTAAATTTGTTGAATAGTATTTTAAAATTTTATAAAAAACTTTAACAATATACAACGATGTTTTTTTTAGCTATAACGTACTTGCAAAAATCTAGAAATTACAGAATAAGCCTGAAGTAAATTTAATTTGGAAAATTAAACTAAAATCAATATAATAATTATATTATATTATATTATATTATATTCCTAATTATATTATATTAATTAATTATATTATTAATTAATTAATTAATTATATTACTAATTATATTGGGATCTATAAAATAATTGTAATCATGTTTTAGACATTATTCTTATGGAAGTCATAAAATACTGATAGAAATTGAATATGGAAAGTTGATTTATTACTTATATATATACATATGTACATGGTGCATCCACGAATTATCGAGTTTTTGTTTTCATTTTGTGCCTATTCGTCGTAGAAATTTGAAAGGGGTCTTAAAATGTCGACAAACTCTTTCCGCATTTGTCCCTTTTTTTCTTTTGTTTTTTTTCGATAATTAGGAGCGGCAGGATTTTACTTCGCGCGAAGGGTGTTTTTCAAATTTTTGACACGGAACGATGAAGCGACTACTTAAACAGCGTTACGCGATAAAGTTTTGTTTGCAATTAAGAAAAACAGTGTGAAAAGAATTAAAATGTTAAAAGAGGCTTATAAAGATAATTGCATGTCAAAATCGCAAAGTGGAAAATGGCACAGAGCTTTTAAAGAGGACCGAGAAAGAATCATCAAAGAGCCTCGATCTGGGCGCCCAAACAACTTTCGAATGGTTGGGAATACCCGGTGCATTTTAGATATTAAAAATTTGGAGTGTCGATTAACAGATAAAACAATTCAGGAAAAACTGAATTTAACGATTTTGAAAAACATGAAAGCTGAAGAGATTGAAGATACATTTGAAATTTGGAAAACACTCTTTCAAAAATGTGTTGCAGAAGGAAATTATTTTGAAGAATTTTTATTTCACACTGTTTATAAGTCCAGCAATAAATCATCTTTCAAAAAAAAAGTAAGAATTATTTTTTTTTATAATCTTTGAACAAAACATTCTCGCGTAGTGGTTTTCCGCTAATCGCTCCATCGCGCGGTATCAAAAAACTGAAAAACACTCTTCGCGCGAAGTAAAATCCTGCCGTTCCTAATTATCGAAAAAACAAAAAGAAAAGGACAAATGCGGAAAGAGTTTGTCGACATTTTAAGGCCTTTCCCGAATTTTTTCGATGAATAGGCGCAAAATGAAAAAAAAATCGATACTTCGTGGATGCACCATGTATTTACTGATATTTGAGACAATTCTTTGGCATAATTTATAAAACATAAAAAATATATGATATTTACATTCATAATTATGTGGTACTTACTTTATATTTTTTTAAGTAAACATTTTATTTTATAACCGTATGATTTATATAAGAATTGTATATGAATTAAATATATCATATATATTTTCTACATATTCACATTCAAAACATAACATTTAATGCAATTTTTTTTTTATATTAGATCAAAATGAGTAGCAAGAGGAAACATTAATTGATGAGATCTTATATTTCACGAATACATAAATATCCAAATTTATAAAATATATTATAATTTTGTATTTATTGTTAATTTTATTATTAGCTTTTATTTTTAAAAGATTGTAATGATTATTTTTCTTAAAAATTTATCTAAGAATATTTATGATAATTAATTTTTATATCTTCCATTATTATTGTTATCAATAAATTTTCTTTAATTTTGTTTTTAATTGATATATAAGAAATATATGAAAAATATATACAAAAGCTTAATCATAATAGATTTTTTAAGTCTACCAATTATCTTCATAGGATTTTTATTATCCATGCAGACGTTAATATTATTGAAGTATACAATTTTATTTCGACTATTATTATTAATTATAATTTTAGAATGCATGAATTTTTAAAAATAAACCTAATTTTAAAATATGGTGCAAACATGATTAAATATGAAAAGAAGTTGCTTAAAAAATTAATTTGTGAAAAAAGTTAATAATATTCTTTACCATAAATATTAATTATATACATGTATTATGATATATAATAGTTTATTTATTTCGAAAAAACAATGATTAAATAAGAACTTTTATTTTTATTATACAATAAATTTTTATTATTATTTAAAATGTAATCATCTATTAAATTTATATTTTCGTGTTAAAATTAATATTTTTAAAATTAGTAAATAAATAATCATAAAAGTGTTCGATCAATATTTCAATTTATTAAATATATTTATTTTTTTTAGTGAAATTACACATAAATATGTTTAATTTTGTGAAGAATACTTTGAAATTGTAGTTTATTATTTTACTATCAACAATTTATAATGATAATGTTCTCAAGTATTTATTTAATATTGATATTTTTAGATTGGACATGTTAAAATTATCGTCATTGAAATAATTTTTCAGATTTTTGATTATATTTTATTTGTACTTTATTTAAGAAACTTTGACATTATTCTAAAATATAAAAAATGAAATGTAACAAATAATTCAATTCCATTTCATAAAAATATAAAATTAGATTTTTAAATAATAAAACAACAAAATTTGCGTTCACTTTCGAAATTAATAAACTGGTGTAATTATTAACAATTTTAAAAACAACAATGATCCTATTTAAAGATGATATCTAATCAAACTAAAAAAATATCTCTCTCCTTTATCGTTTATCTAAGCATTAATTTATGCCTGCCCAATAATCAATATTATTACTGTTCTTTCAATTAGTATTTTGTTGACTGTTTCAACTTTCTTATGTACTTAATGAGTTATCTGTTGGAATATTAAATAACACATGTGTGTAATCGATTTGTGCGTGCCAAATCCCAGTTTTTGTATAAACAGCAATCGCAACAATTTAAAAAACACAGTTACATCACTGAGAAGATAGTCTCGTAGGCAAAATTAGCGACTTGATATTATATCAGCACTGCGATTTACACAGCTCAACACGATTGTATGTATGGTATTCATGTATCTTTTCCTTAAAGCGTATTTGTGTTTACCCACGTAAATAGGCAATCCCCTACTCGAAGCCCAACAAAATGGCAGCTCCAATCATTTGTCGAACACACGTGACCAGTTGCTTTTTGAGCTTGTCGAAGATTTTCACACAAGATTTTCAGCCCAGTGTCTTTTACAGAGTCGAAGCCAGAAAAATGACAACTCAGATAGAAGATCCATACTTGCGTCATTTGTTTGACGGGAATAGTAGCTTAAACGTTTACTCGAGCAGTGTCGTCAACCTCTCGGTCGGTGCTCCCGGTCCGGATCTACTCAAGCACTGCGCCAGCCTCTTGGCAAAGGCCACCAAACACAGGCTGGTATTGGCTCATTACAACAATTAATCATCCGATGGGCTTTGTCTCATACATCGAGTTTGGGTTTTGTTTTAAATAAATTTTAAAAATAATAAGATAAGAAATTTAACCAGTATAAATGACCGTTGTAACGTCAGATTCCCAAGAACAATGCATTTTTAATGTTGCAATATCTATCTGATAAAATCGGAAATTTTGTTGAAAATATTCTAACTTTCATTAACTCTCTCAATTATTATCAATATCGAATATTTGTATTTGCGTTTCACGAAAATATAAATTATCATAATTTCAAATATAAAAGTTGTACATAGATCGTTAAAATTTTAGCAAATTTATATTAATTTAAAGATTATTAATTAAGAACATTACCAAGGGTACAATAATAAATTAAACATGTATTGCAAAATAATTCATTTTACCCGTTTTATTTCAAAACATTATGTAGAAAATGAGACAAAGACACACTTTAATTTCTTTTGAAGTGACATACGGTCACTTCAAATATTAATTTATAAAAAAATTAACAATATTCTTTACTATAATAATAAGTGATATACCCAAACTAGTCTTTGATAATGGGTCAATTATAAAAAACTAGAAATAAATCATTTTTTTTTAGATAATTATATTTAAGTAAAATTTTGTAAGTTAATGTAATGAAAATAAAATTCGAAATATGTGTTTTTGAAAGCTACAAGGATAACGCACAAGTTCTAGCGAATACCATTAATCTCAATAATCTTTTTAAATACCTTTATAAATTTATAAAGATATTTTATTAGGATGAAGAAGTCAAGGAGGACAAGTATTACCTTTTTCAATACGGAATAACTGCTGGATTATGGGAATGCCGAGACGAATTGGCAAAGTTTTTGACCCGCCGTTACGGCGATCCTGTGGCACGTGAAAATTTAATTTTGACATGTGGAGCTACACATGGGATCCAATTAATACTGACCAGTGTAATAGCGCCCGATGGTGTTATTTTCGTGGATGAAGTTACTTACATGATAGCTCTTGCTGCTTTTCAACAGTTTCAATTGATAAGAGTCATTTCAGGTTCAGTATTACTCATTTTGTATTGTAATTAAAAAATCCATTTATTAAGAAAGCAAATCGTAACGTGTGTTACAAGAATATCCTGTAAAATTATGGAATTTTTAAAGATAAAAAAAGTAGAATTAAGAGCTTAATAGTTTGTAATTTTTTAAGTTTATATTTACAACATTATGGAATTTTTAAATTTTTGAGAAATGATTTAATAATGAATTTGACTAATTATTTATCAGATATTTTGATAAACATAATTATATCTCCATTTTTTTTTATAAATGTATCCATTATACATAAAAGTAAATTTTTTTCTTTGGTAACTTCTTCAAATAAAGACTATACTTCGTTTTTTACATTATGAAGATGTGAGGTTTGCCGTGAATATAATAAAAAAACAAAGATTAGTTACTTTTGTGTCTACGATATATCCGCAATTTGATTTTTTGCCTTCATCAGACCCTAGTATAATTATGATTATGTTAACGTACAACTAAGTTGTCATGACCTCAAGTTTCAATGTACCTTTTAACCCTTAAGGAACCTTATATCATCATACTATAATATGGAGAGTATTTTTTTTAACTCTTTAAAATTAATTTTTTATAAAATATATTTATTGCATTAATTGGTCATTTTTTCTGTATTAATATATTGTATATGTATTATTAATAATTAATAATATTCAAAATTTATCACTGCTTTTTTTATATTGGCAGTCCCAATGAAGAATGATGTAGTTGATTTAGATGCTTTGGAAGAATTGGTTAAATTGGAAAAAAGTAAGAGATATACAGTAGGAAAAGAAAAAATTTTTTGGGCTATGTATTATACGGTACCAACTTTTCATAATCCAACTGGAATGACAATATCCTCGGGTAATAATCATTTACAATTATATCCGTATAAGATTATACATGTATATATTGTAATAAGATCTATTTACTTTTAATTGTTAATATATTTTATTAGAAATGTCAAAGAGGTTAGTAAAAATAGCAAAAGAAAATTCAATTACTGTGGTTTGCGACGATGTTTATAATCTTCTTCATTACGAAACGAAATATCCACCACATAGACTATTCAATTACGATAATATAAATGATTCAGATTATGCTGGAGGAAATATAATTTCGAATGGATCATTTTCTAAAATTTTTTCTCCAGCAATTCGCGTCGGTTGGCTTGAATGTGGTCCCAGGGTAGCAAAAATTTTAAAAGAATCGTAAGTTAATTTTTATTATGAATAAATTGATATTTAAATTTATAAATAACAATGTTTACTCATTTATTAATATCAAATTAAGAAGTGAAATTTTTTATTTAGAGGTATTTTAAAAAGCGGAGGAGCTGTTAATCATTATGTTTCTGGATTGATTGCAAGTCTATTACATCTTAAATTAGAAGATGAATACTTAGATAATTTAATAAAAACTTATAAGGTATTTCAAAGTTGTTTTTTCAATTGAATATTAATATCTTAACTAGTTTAATAATAATAAAAAAATCTAATGAAATATTTTCAATGATTTATTATATTTTAATGTAATTGAAAAATTACCAATAATTTGTAAGAATAAATATTGGTTTAAAGAGTCTAAATATTTTTATATTATTAATATAATTGTTTAATTAAAATACTTTTCATTTTTATTTCCTCAATGAAAATGAATTCAACCACTTATGCCGAAATCAAGAGATTTTAGACTATAGACTAGAGACTATAAATAACTCCTTATTGTCGTTAGTAATCATTATATCGTTTTTTTATTTATATTATTTATTTTATTCATTTTAATCATAATGATTTCTGATGATTGTTTATTTTTCAATACAGTCACTTATTATACCAAATCTTCAAAATATGTGCACAAATTAAATCAATATCGAGATCGAAAAATTCTAACTTTCACTGTTTCCGATTTTCTCCATGATGACATATGTAATAAATAATTGAGTATTTTATAAAATGCATTTATAAAAGATATTACAAAAAAACCATTATTTTACCAGAAATGCAAGATAGAATAAAATCATAATATAAAAAAGAGCGAGAAAAATTTTTATTATACTTCCAAAATAATTATTATAAATAAGTATTTACACAAATTATAAAAAAGTACCGCGAGAGAAAAAATAAGTAGTCGATAATTTTGAAACTTAGTAATATGAAATAAATAACACAATAATAATGACTACGCCTTTATTTACCGTTTAATCATACATAAAGTAAAAAATTTAGTAATTTACCTAAGGAACCATTCAAAATGATATCAATAATATCTACTTATTGATGTCTTTAGTGAACAAGTAGATATTAATCGTAACGATTCAAATATTTCGTTCGCGTACTGAACAGTAATTGTATCAGTCATATTCCTACATTATTAAAGAAATTTTTATCCCAAAAACTAAGAATGAGTTTTTTTTCACCCAACTCTTTGCAGAAAAAAAGGTCTTTCTGATTTACATTGGTTCTTTAAAGTATTTTATATGTAATGTATTGTGAACATTTATGATTATACATTAATATTATTATACATGTTTTAAGAAAATAATTCCAAATACCTTAGTAATAATTATTAATTAGTAATCAATTTATTCATATTTATTTATATTTATTTTATCCAGTTTAAAAAATTTATTTCAATTTTCAATGATTTATAATTATTAGGAAAGAATGAGTGCTCTTTGTGAAGCATTAGATAAAAATCTGCCAACCAATTGTTCATATCGACATCCTAAAGGTGGCTATTTCGTTTGGATTAAACTGCCAGAAGGTAAATATATTTAATTAATTGTATACAATTTAATAAAGTAAAGAAAATTAAGTGAATCATTATTTATATAGTACAAGGGATAATAAGGACATACGTCGTACTCTATTAACAATTGTTATTATACTTTCTATATTATTATGTATTATAGTCAGTATAGTATTTATTAAAAAATCACTAAAAGGCTTTAGATTATAGAAACATTATAAATCATAGAATTATAGTTAAAATATAAATTTATTTATCTACAAAAATGTTTATCTTAATAATAAAGAAATAAACTAAAATTTAGATTTTCCATAAAATTAAAGATACAAATTCAAAAAATTCTGTAATATATATTTTTTAAGAATCATTTAATCTTTATATAAAACGATACACTTTAAAATATAGATAATAGTATGATTGAATGCTAATTTATTATCTTATCATTACAGTTTCAGACTTTTTTAAAATTATAAATATGAAATATTTTGATTATTGATTTAATTGGATTATTAATACAAAGAGACTACAGAATTTGAATTATTTATCAAAAATTAAAATATTTTATATTTTGAAAGCTAATTTAAACAAACAACATTTCATACATATTTTAGGTCTAGATACTATGCCATTTCTCAAATGGTGTGAAGATGTGTATAAGGTTGCAGCAATACCTGGCGCCAGATTTTCTTATCATGGTAAATCGAAAAATTGTATTAGAGTTAGTATTGCTTTTCACAAAGCTGAAATTATTAGAGAAGCAGGTATAAAATTGTGCACAGCAATTACTGAATATTTAAAAAAAATTTCTGATGAAAATTGTAGTTAAAGTGGAAAATAAAAATACGTATTATGTAAATATATTTTCGAATAATGTGCAATAAAAATATTGTACATGGATAAATTTTTGAAAATATTTAAGGAATTTTATTTAAAAAATTTTTTAAATCAAATTGAATAAATGTCAATTTAGATAAAGTAATCATTTTAAATCATTGTTTTCTCTAAATTAACAACGCAAACCATAAAATCGTATTCATATTCATATTGCATCTACTCTAACAATAAAAATTAGTTAGTAAAACTTTTTTTTGGCTTCGATGGAAACTAAACGATACCAGTAAAAAATTAATTTATAATTAAAAATCTGCAACAAAAAAAAACTTGAATGGATAAATTTAAAGTCTTTTCTTGTCGAAAATTTTTAATTATAAATTAATTTTTGACTAGTATCGTTTAGTAAGAAAAATGCAAATGAGATTACCACAAAAGACTTTTTCAAGCACTACAATTAGTCAATTAATTTTTTAAAATGAAGAATTCAGGAGCAGATATACTTAAGTATCATGTAAAGAAGTTTGAAAACAATTAAAGTATATTCAAATCCACAAAATTGAGTGTAATAATAAAGGCTTTAAGTTAATGAACTATATTAAAAACTTACATAACTATTAAACCAGTTAGTCTATGTAAATAATCTTCGATAGTTGTAATTTTTCTAGCAGTATTTATAAGTTTGAAAATTATTTTAACGATTATATCATTTTAGTTACTAGATATTGTATTTGATAAAATTTTAATACTATAATCAAGTTTAATGTATTACTTTCTTTATAAAGTTTGATTCATAAAATATACTATTATTTTTCAGCATCGCCCATGTATTGTAAACTTATTATATAAGATCTAATTATAGATATAATTTCTTGTAAAAATGTATACTTTTAATAACAATTGTACTACCAGTTATATAAATAGCAATATAATAATAATAATTAAAAACATTTTTAATAAACACAAAATTATATCCCACAAGCAAACAATATGAAGAAAATTCACGCAGGTTACATCAAGAAAACTGTTCTACTTGAGACGAGTATAATTTCCTATTATTCTTTTATATAATTTTAAAATTAATATTTTTTTTTTAAATTTGAAATAGTATAATAAAATAAAAACAATATATAATATGTAATATTGAAAAAATAAAATCGGGTGTAACAAAAGTTATGATTTATCTAATTATTTCATTGGAAAATACAATACTTCCTTGGTCCAGCGCTTATCTACAAATAAATAAACTGATATTCTATATATATAAAGAAAATATTTCTTCTACGAATATCTTTAATTAATTGATAACTAATAATCAAATAGTTAAATTGTAATAATTTTATTATATATAAAAGTGGAAAATTAAAAACTATTTTTATTTGAGTTTTATTGATAAAATGCTTTGTGTTGGTGTTGGATATATTTAAAATGTTCTGATATTTATGTATATTACGTTTTATACTAGTTGTTTGATATGAATTTGTATTATTTTTTTTTTTCCAAAAGTAATCGTAAAAATATAATTCATTTATTTTGATTTAACAATAAATTACAAGTGTTAAACGTCTTTTTAATAACTATACCTATATACATAATTCTATATATCTAAAAAAATGTAATAATTTAATATTTTTTTAACTCAAAAAGTTACACAAACATATTGTACAAACATTTTTATTAAAATAAACATAAAAATCAATAGAATTTTTAAATATTTATTTATTTCAAATTAAATTCTGAATATTAAATTGAAATTTAAAGGTAAAATATAATAATCCTACAAATAAAATACTTTTTCTTATGAATAATTATATATAAATTATAAAATCAAATATAATGATGCCCATAATTATTAAAAAATTATTGTAAAATTTTATTGATTTTTAACTTATTTATAAATACTAACTTACAATAAATGTATTTTTAACACAAATAATATTATTAACATTTCATGTAACTAATATTTTATAAATTTATGTGATAAGTTGTATTACTTATCTGAATAAATATCATTTATTAAATTTTATTTTGAATCTCCTAATAATTCCTTTTGTTTGTTTTGTAAAAGTTCTTCAACTGTGTATAAATATTGTTCTGTAAATTTCTCTATAACAGATGATAATCGGCGAATTACATCAGGTGATGCTTTTGCATTTTTAAGTGTCTTCAATGCTTTTGATCTACTATTTTTAATTTCATCTCTATACTTGATATAAACTGCCTTGGAACCTTTAACAAGTTTTTCTCTATATTCCTTTGTAACTCTAGATTATGTAAATATAAATGAATTGTATCAAATAATTAAAAAAAAATATATCAAAATAATTAATGGTGATAAATTATAAAATTTACATTGGAATAGGTAAAAATATACTTGTTCCATCCTGCTGTGGATTAATATTTAATCCACTTTCATTAATAGTATTGATAATAGAAGGTATTGCTGTAGGAAAATTAACATTAAGTATTACTACTTTTGGTTTACGAATAACTTGTGCAAGTTCTTGTAGTTCATATAGTTTATCCTCCACTTTAACTTTAAAAAGTTCTATAGATCCTGCAGCTGTTCGAAGACTGAAATTATTGATAAATTCTTCTTTCATGTTTTCAATACTTTTTTCAAATTCTTTTTTTAATTTCTCCATATCATATAGGGTATTTAGCTCTCTAAAATCTATATCTGCTACTTTTACCTGTTTTTTTTCCTTAAGCTTGGCTTTTTTATAATTTATTTTTGTCAAGAAAATATTTCTTATCAATATATTATTACTAGTTAATATTTGTTTCTGTAAGTTTGTATTAGTATTAAAAATTGTCTTATTCTGTATGTTATTAGTTAAAATGACAGTACTATAATTAAGATTAAAGTTTCCATGTAAAGTTGATAAACTACTAATTCTTCTTCCTATTATATTACTTATTAACTTATATAGATTTAAGTTCATCATTTTAACTTTTTACTTTGTAAATTTGTTGTTGTTTTAAAAAATATTTTAATATAAGTTTTAATTTAAAATGTAATATTTAAATGTGACTATATTATACCTAATATTAATGTTTTTTTTTTTTAAATATATTTGATTTTAAATTAAATATATTATTATTAAATTAAAATTTATTTTTTAATTCATAAGAGAAAAAATTTTTAATAGTGAAATATTCTAATTAAATACCGAATCATATGAGTTTAAATTATTTTATTATTTATCACAAATTTTCACTTAGGTTAGAAATAATAACTCTATATCAACTCTATTTACACATGTTGACTGTTACACAATATGCAAGGGTTGATTAAAGCTTCAAAATTGGTATAGCGTCTACCATATATTTAAAAATATATAAATACTGCCTTCATAGTATACTGTATGTATTAACAAAATTATAATTTTTTATAATTTCAAATACACTATTTTATAACAATATTCATATTTCCTTATGTAAGAAATTAATTTAACATATCTGTTGAAGTGAACAAATTCTTGGCTTTTTAATTACTTTAAACACGAGTATAAAAAGCTCTTTGGTATACAATATTTTACGAAAAAAATTAATAAGGTATCACAATTAAAATTATAAAATTATATTTTATTATTATTTTCTTTTCTTAATTAATATTAAAATTTAAATCTACAATTTAAAAAATTCTTAAAAATAACCTTAATATAATGTAATTAACTTTGTTTAATATTCTTAGAATTTTATGTGAAAATGAAGATTAACCTTAATATATTTTTGTTGTTTAAATATTCTACTAAAATTTATAAAATTGTCTAGACGTGCAGATAATTGGGTTACATTAAAATACTAATACTTTCAAATTTATAGCCAAAAGATTATTGATAAAAAATATCAATATGAAAAAAACACCGGTTTCAATATTACAAGAAATGATGGTGAAGAAAGGAGGAATTCCAAATTATGAACTTATTTATAATGGAGGAGGAACACATCAAAATACTTTCACATTTCAAGTCTCCTGTGAAGGTCTTACAGCATCAGGTACAGGTCGATGTAAAAAAGATGCTAAACATGAAGCAGCAACAGCTATGCTTGAAGCAATTGCTAAACAAAATGCATTGCCTCAATTACCGGCATCACCTTGTGAATCACCAGTTAGAACGCCATTGCCAATGGCGTTAACTATTTGTCCAAAATCTCCAGCAAATGTGCCATTTCGCAATACCATTGGTGAATTACAGGTATAATTTCATATTAAAGAAGAAATCAGTATGCACTATTTTAATATATAATTCATGCACATATTATTATATTATTTAAAAATTAATAAAAAATTTGAAATTTTGAGTATAGAATAAATAAGGTTTACATTTTTAGGAATTGTGTTTAATAAATAATTTAGATGATCCTCAGTACAAAGAAATAGGAAATGTAGGACCAGCTCATGCTAGAGTTTTTACTGCACAATGTTTGGTATCTACTTTTATAGAAGAAGGAACTGCTACAACAAAGAAACATGCTAAACATGAAGCAGCTCGAAAAATGATTAATCGCATTACTGGTGTTGTTGCTGATGGACAAATTACTAATCTTAAAGATAGTGGAACCACAAAAGAACAAATTCAAAGTAAAATGGCAATTGCTCGGTATCCCAATTTAAGTGTAGTTCAAAATGAGTCTATGAGATCTAAAGTAAATTGGGGTATTAGATTAATAAATTATCATAAAAGTTTCAAGGAGAAATTTGATGAAGAAACTAAAAATAAGTTACATTCAAGTTTAGATGGTTTGTTTTTTTTGATAAAAGATTTTGAAAATAATGATATTGAACAATTGAAGGAAGAATTTGAAAAAATATTAAATTCTATAGAAATACAATATCATTATGTACAATTTCCATGTGATCCTGAAAAAGATGAGTCAATATTTATAATAGGTATATATTTAAATTCCGCACCAGATCTATGTGAGATTGGTTTAGGAAAGACTGAAACTGAGGCTGAAATTTGTTGTATGATAAAAATGATTGAATTATTGAAATGTTTATTATAATGAAAAGTCGTTATTGAGAAAATATAATATTATAGGTAAATTTATATTTATGTAATATGTAATATAACATCAGTTCTAATTTTTATATTTTATAATCAAGTAATATTATTAGATATCAAGTAATAATTTATAAAAACTACAGTAAAAAATCTTACAACATTACAAAAATTTTTAATGTTGTAGCAAAAACGTTCATTTTTGTAGAATCAAGATAATTAAGGCATATTTTATGATATTAAAAACATATATAAATATGTTTATAGATAGAATATTAATTTTATATTACTATTAATATTTTATAATTTATTAATTAATTTTTTTTCCAAAGATTTTTTTTTTATAAAACAGATTTACAGTAATTTTTTAAAAATTATATTACATTATGTAATTAATATTACAATTATTTTAAATATTAATTTTAATACATTTTTATTGTATGTTTTTTTAATTTCAGAATTAGAAAATAATTATTTATTTTTATAAAATGAATATATATGAATTAAAAATATTTATTTGATATCACACAATAAAGCAACACCACGAAGAGTCCAGTGTCTAGGATTGTGATCTGTTTCAAAGTCAATGGAACCTACATATTTTTTATCAGTTCTTTGTGGTTTTCTATATATTGGACATTCGTATAACTTTGGATCTTTTCCTGCGGTAGTATTAATGGCATAAATATATATTACTGGCATTTGTTCATATAACACTTTTGGTTTACTTTCAACAAGTTTTCCAGATTTACGATCTAGCGAAGCCCCTTCTAAAAATAATCCATGTACATAAACACCTTCTTGTGGTTGTTCTTTGATATCCTCTTTATTGTATCTTGTTATTAAATTTTGTAAGACTACAGAGTCTAGAGCCCAACCTTTGTGGGCTCTTGTTACTTCCTGAAATTGTTATAATGTATTTACTCTACAATTTATATTATAATATAAATACTCGAGTAATCATGTATATATGTAATATTATTTGACATATTGAAATATATGTATGTATAGTTACAATAAATGATGATTTTGTGATAGCATCATATATTGTAGTGAAGTATGTATCTGTGATTTATATTTTTAGAAGCAATGTAATCGATAAAATATCTACTGAAAAATTTTTGTTATTGTATATACATATAAAATATGTACACACAAAAGCATATTCTTATATTTATAAAAATATAATTATTTATTAAATATGAAAATGAATTCATTAAAAATAATTTTGCGTTTAAAAATAGTATAGTAATGAAAAAAGAGCAATTGTAATTTTTTATCCTGAACAAAGCATTCTCTTTTTTTCGACATATAACAATTAAATTATTCATGTTTTTATGTTTTTTTCCTTATTATATTTTTATATATTCAAAGAATTTTTTTTATTATATTTAAAAATATAAAAGTTTGTATTAATATATTAATATTTTTGAATAATATATCATATTTTCAATATTAAAATTAATTATTTTTCATGAATGAAAATAATTTTATTTAAAAATTGTTTTTGAATAAAATTTGAAAAACAATATAAATTATTTTTTTGATTTCTTGACTTAATAATCAAATATTTACAAATTTAAAAAAATTTATCTTTAAAAGATAAATATTTAAATTCAATAAATTACAAAAGTAAATATTTTTTTGTCAATGTTTCAGTTTGTATGTATTACATTATTTTAAAATCGAACATTTTATAAATACGAATTTGTTTTGTTTAATCATAATAATAAATAAATAAACAAACAAGTAAATAACAATGTATTTAATATAAATATAACATAATAATATATTTATTTAAATAAACAAGATGGAAGGTGCTTCAAATCAAATTTTACAATAATAATATATTACTTGTCTCATAGCTGTCAGGAATCCTTGGGGATTAAAAAATCCTGTCATCCAAAAAACATTTGGTCGACCCTGATTACACCACGTTCTAAATTGAGCATCTCTTTCTAAGAGTTCGGTAAACCAAAATCCTAATGTTGCTGATTCCCATGATATTTTTAACCATTTTTCTGGCAGTCGAGCATCATACATCGCATCCAATGACTCCCGTAAACTCTGACTCATTATAATGGTACCATCAATCGCTAATTTGAGATTTGTCAAAGTTGTACGCACTTCTTTTATTACCCTTGTCATTCTGAAAGAATAAAAAGGATGCAGATACAATATTTGAATCAAATAAAAAATACGAACTAGATAAAAATAATTCTAAAATCTTTTATTTATAAATTAACATCGAAAAAACTTAATATTTCTACCTATTTGAACTCATTAGTATAATTAATAATATATTTATTAATAGATATTTATAGTAACCAATACAGAGTGAAAAGTATTTTTAAAACATAGAATACGGTATGTAATTGAAAGTTAAGGGCAAAGAGGGAAAACTACAAGCTTATAGCTTATGATTTATAAAAACTGTGTGCTTTGATAAAAGTATGTTAATACTTGGATTAAAAAAGTTCTATGTATATGTTTTAATAGAAAAAGATTATGATTTTTATTTCTATGCATTAAATATATTTTCTTGATATTGTCAAAGATTATTTTTTTAAATTTGTTGAAATCATTGTATATGTAGGATCGGTACTTGTATAGATGCCTATTAACGCGTCTACCTGAGATTATAAGGGTGTGCACCCCACCTCGTCTGCGAAAATAATTAAACGTAAGAAAATTAATACGTGATCGATTGTAATTTCGATTGAGTTTTCCGTTGGCCTTCGAGAGTTGACCATAATCGGTCAAACCGTGCTCATGCTATAAATATTTGACTATATTTCAATACTTATAATTTATTTAAATATATTTTAATTCATTTCAAATTTATATTCTCCATTATTTTATTAAAATCTATCCCATACGATTTTGGAAATTCACTTGATTCAATCATCTCTTATATTATTTGTTAAAAAATAAATTTAAAATAATCATTTTCCTAAGCTGAATTCATACCTATCGATTTCTTGTCGCAAAAAAATATTCATTGGTAACAATGGACCCATCCTTTGCAGAGCCTCTTTTACTTCAAACGAATTGTATTCTTTGGGTAATTTTGTTAACATATCATCAGCTAATTTGTAAACTATATTTTCTCTTGTCTCGCCCCCTTGTGACCCTCCTTCTTTTGGTTGGACACTGAGAATCGTATCCAAAATTCCTTTGGCTGTGTTGATTTGATATGTGATGTCTGCATTTGAATGCAGGCCAAAAACCTCAGGTGTGTCGTTTTGAGGTAAATGTTTTATATAATCCAAATACCCTACGAGGTTTCGTGTTTGAGGAACTCTGTAACCTTTATAAAATTCGAAACCAGCTCGTAGAAGTACATCACAAAACCACACATGAGTGAAAGTGGTTAATAAACGTTTATCAAAGTCATCGGTTACTCTACCACCGTACTGAACCTTAAATTCAATAATTCTTTTTCACATAAGATTACATACATAAATGTTACAAAAATTAAAATATATTATAATTAACATATTATAATGTGTTTTAATTATTTTTAATTACTCTTAATATTGTATACAATTATTATTTAGACAGGATAGATGCCAGAGATGATCTACCGTCAAAAATACGGAACAAGGGACGGATTGTTACAATATTGCGAAACCGCAATATTTCCCTTAGGGCGCAGAAACCTAACTCGGTCAGAATGGGAGGAAAAGGGCTTTTCGTGAACGAATGCGCCCTATCAATAAGGATTGAAGCGGCACGGTAGCGTGTACGGTTCGGAGATTTATCACCACGTTATCATGACGACGGAGATCGGCAAAGGGTTGCTGACACGATATCGTAAACAGTGGGATTTTTTTGAGGAAAGGAGTGTTCGGAAAGAAAGCCGAAAAGGTTCTGCTTCCGAGTCAAGCGCTCCCAGGTGTGACATCACCTCGAGTGCTCGGCGCTTGAGGTGCGCATACGCTGCTGCGTGTCTTATCACGAGCGCCGATTCATCGCGACGCGGTGGTTCGCGGGCGGGGGGGGGCTCTTAACCGCGGAAGCATCAGAAGGGGTAAGGGGTCCTCTCGAAGCTTCTAGCAACGAGAAGTCTCGTTGCACTTTTAACGTATAAAAAATTATTTACTTTTACTTAACACAACCAATTTCTTTATTTTATGTATATTATATAAAAATATCCGATAAAGTTGTCTTTTTATTAATTAAAGTTCATAAATATAATACTCCTAGAATTTAAAAAATGTGTAAAAAAAAAAAAATTTTAGCAATTAAAAACAATTGAATGGGAGATAAAGATAAAGTGAAAAATGAGCCAAGTCCTTTAATCATTATTAAAGCACAATAAACAATAAATAATAAAATTGTCATAAATAATAAATAAATAATAAAAACGCTCATGAGTATTGTTTTGAATACCTCTCCAAGCATATAGCACACGGTTGGCCAGGAAACCCCTTTTTTAGGATCCATATCATCTAAATGATTTTGAATGAATTGCACCGAAGCAGCAAAATCTGCCTGGTTGAACTCATAGGGAATGTTCCAGCCAAGGGGTCCGAATTTACGTCGTTCCTGTACGACTGTATGGAGAAAAGCGACTGCATAGAGCAAAGGAGGCCACTGGGATTGCGTACTGTAGTCCAGCATATCCTGGGTCACTCCTTGATATGTGCGCTTCAAACTTGCTCGTATTCCTTGGGGTGGTTCGTTTGTAAATTTTATACCCATCTAAACAAAATTGTGTGTCGATATTCACGTAAGCTGAATTTGGACATTCTCTTTCTTGTTGCAAATAATTTCAAATAAATTGTAAGGTGTAATTGGATAATTTAAGTAATAATTATGTATTGTTGAACAAGTTTTATAAAATATTCAAAAATTTTATAAGAAATTTTTATTTATATTTATGAATAAATAGTTGCTTGCGTGTATATATATTGTTACCTGGAGTAAACCTATTGGAAATTGCGAATGCACTTCTGTTGTCATCCAAAGTCTAAATGACTCATGGATTTGATTTGTGTCAGCTAAAATATCCATTATTTCGGTACAAAACGTTAATGATAAATGAATATTTTGTAATAGCACCCATCCTCCAGAAACCATTGCATCATTTATCATTTTTCTTGCATGAAGTTCTTGTCCTTGACCCATAGATACTGATCTAAGTTCTACAATGATAAATAAATCAAGATGTTAATATTAATATGCTAGATATTTTAATAGGCATAATAGATTATTTTTTTAATTGTATTATTAATTTTATCAAAGATTTTTATATTAGATATTTGATAATTTGAATCATTTTATTCAATATTACATATATATTGAGTAGTTGAAAAGTGGAATTTAAACATGAATAAATATAGATTAACCTTAATCATCATTATTATTCATGATTCTAAATAAATATCAAATATCGTTAGTTAGCTCAAGTTAAGCTCAACCATTTCTATTGAGACAATTTCAGTTGTATATTAAAACCCACAACTGTTGGTACATTTAAAATGATTATCACATAATATAGTATAGAATTTCATTAAACTGAATCTTGTATTTATTTTAAGTATTTAATCCTCATTAGAGGAGATACACATAAGTATAAATTTATGATAATCAATTGTAATTATCTAGAAAATATTTATAGTCAAATAACTTTTGCATTTAAGAAATAGTATAAAAATTATATCAAACTGTAATTGCACTTATTAACATAATTATATGATTCATAAAACAAAGTTATAAACATTTGAATAAATTGATTTTTAAATGTAGGAGAATGTCATGAAATCTAGGGTGTTTTATGTAGTCATACTTTTCCTTACGAGTTGATTTTTGTTTAGCCAGCGATGTTATAAGAGGACTAGGATCGGAACCAATAGATAAAATACAAATAAGTGGTGTTCTTGGTTCTGATTCCAACCATGTAGTATTAAGATCTAAAATTTTTACTTCACCATATTCGTTTCCTAGTGATTTAATAATATACTTCTTCGCTTGAGAGAGAGTTCGATCAGGACTCCAAGATCTAATTAATAGCAATTTACGAAAAACGTCCAAGGTTTTTTGATATCCACAAGGCAGATCTTCCTCTTCTGGTTTTTCCTTTTCATACCAAATACGCCACTCTCGCTCACTAAAAATATAAAACAACAAATTAATACTCGGAATAGTTTATTTTAATTTTAAATGCAAAAATAGCGCATCATATTTTATTTAAAAAATTATTATTTTAAAATGTGTTAATGTGTTAAAAGATGAAAAATTTAAACATATTAATATATAAATATATATGTAATTTTTAAAAAGTATTTACAAGTTGAAATATACGATTTTTCAGAATTAAAAAAGTAACGGGTAAATTATTAAATAGTATTCATACATATATAAAAAACATAATTGAAACATTTTGATATATATGAAATTATTAAAATGTCTTAAATTATTATTATTATTTATTATTTTAAACAAATTTACCTAAATTCAATTTTCGTCAATAATTCAGAAAAGATTTCAAGTTTACTAATCTCTACGAGATTTAACCAAGTAATATCTAATATCCAACGAAATGGCTTCGGAGCTACTGCATTTAAATCCAAAGAAGCTCCACCTTTAATAAATGCCATAAATTCGGCATGAGATATTAAATTTCGATGGCAGTCAATTTTCATTGCAAGCATTAGTGTAAAGAGTGATTTGTGTCTTTCGTAAAGGCTTCTTAATGTAAAACTCCAAACATCATAAGTTAAGTGCTTTAAAATAATATTGATTCTTTCATTGGTAATATTACTTCTTTCCGATTTTGTAATTGAACAGTCAAATATCATGAGAAACTGTTTTAAAGAGTTTTGGTACATAACATTTACGTTACTCATCTCGACGATAAGAAAATACAATATTGATCCTCTTGCTGCAACTGCTCGAAATTCTTCTCTTGCAACTGTAATTTTTTTTTCTGTCAAAACGGATACTTGTAATTTCTCTTTGACTGATTCCGACGTGGATTTTGTTTCTCTTAAAACTCCTGTAGTTTAAAATAATTTTTTTTTATAAAATATTAAACCTCATAGTTTTATGTTTAATTTAACTCTTTATATTATATTTGACGATAAATTTTTAATTACAGTAATTTTCATATTATATTTTATTTATAAACATTTTATAATAATTTTGAACTACTCATCAATAAAGCATGATGTTAATTATGATTATAATAAAACAGTTAAATTAATTAAAAAAACCATTCTATGTTTATCTTAATTATCGTACGTATATCAAAAATATAAATATACAGTAACTCTTATATTATTTTTTTTATGCATATATCTTTATATATTTTGTTTATACTTATATTTTATATTTAAATTTAATGCAATTTATAATTAAATTTTGACTTCTTTTTGTTATTAAATGATATTTGATATGTGATGTTTATTCTTTATAAATATATGTATTGAGAAAATTTATAAATATTGATTATTTATACAATGTTAGTTGATTTGTTGATCATCATAAAAGAATTATGAAAAAACTGAAAAAATATTACATTCGTATCGAGTTTATAATCAATACAAAATTAAATAATATAATTAGAAAAGTAATGAAAAATGGGCCACTATAGCTATTGTGTATACAATTATTACAATACACATTCATTGATGAAATAAAAAGTAATTTACAAATTATAAAGGAAATCTTATGCACTAGAAAAGCTCTATTATTAATTGGAAAAATATACAAATCTTAAACATACAACATAATTATAAAAAAAAACTAAATTTTTGAAATGATATATATACAAGCAAGTAATAATACAATAAGTAAACAAAAAGATACGCAATGTTTTAATTCTTAGTACAAACTTTTACTGTCAATGGTAGAAAATGGCTCGTTGAGATTATATAAATAGTTAATATTTAGAAATTTCTTCAGTACATTTGAATTTTGATACCGCGATAATAAACTTGCTTGATCGATTATATATGTTTACAATTTTGTATCCACTTTATTATTTTTAATTTCTTACAATATAAATATTATATTATAAATTACATCAATTTTGCTCATATATAATTTTTATAGTATTGTAATATACCAATATTATTTTTATTAAATGTACTGATGAAATTAAGAAAAGATATTGGTGAAGCGTCGCCAATAAAAAAAAAACAATAAAATTTTGCATCTATTTATCACAGCTATAAAGAATCTTTATTCCATTATAATACTTTATAAATATATTTTACTACTATAAATATTGCATATTTTTAATTGTACAATATTTATAATAAAAAGTATAATATGATATATTAATATTTCTTCATGTAATAAATCAATAATTTATGTGCAAACCAATTAAAGCCTCGTCATCAACTAAAGATCCTTCAGATGAAGTTAATCGATGTAATAAAGTAGTTTCGAGATCCTTCATTGATTTTTTATTGGTCATAACAGATTCGAATAAAGCAACTCGTTCTGCTTCTAAATCAGTTTTTTCCATTAAAATGACACGACCCAATAATTGATCTTCTAAGCCTTGCATTGTGACGGTGAAGTCAATGATTGATGTTTTTGCTGATATTTCAGGACTATAAGCCGGATTAGGTAATTTAGTTGTAATGTAAAGCATAAATCCAGGCATTACGTCACATTCTTTATCACCAACAATGACTTTTTCAATTGATCCAGACTTAATAAAATTCTTATCAAGTACGTTATCAATGACTGGATCAAGTTCTTCTGCAACGTCTTCAATCAATAACGGATGACCTGCAATGTAAGTACTTTATTAAATTGTACATTAAATATTCAAGTTATTATATATTTGATTACTATATATATTTCATTATAATTTTCATTATATTTTATAATTATAAAATAAAAATAAGATTAATTTTATTTAGTATTAACTGATACTAATATTAAATGAACATTAAATAAATTTTAATAAAGTAATTTTTAAGAAATAAAAATAAATATTTAATTTTACATATAAATGTAATTATTATTTAAATCAAATAAACTGCATCCAAATTACCTAAGGATAAACTATCTTCTAAATGATTTCTAAAATATTTATGATTAAGAGATGTTATTTGTAGGTCATTGGAAGATTCCTTATTTTTAATCCACATTTTTCCTTGATTTTGTGGATCTACTAGGAGAGGATATGACGATGATTTTGTAACAATTAATGCATTTTGCACCGAAAGTTCATCGTTTGGTAAACCCTGAAGAGTCCATTCCGAAACCGTAGATGAGTCTACAAGCATATCTGTGATACTTAAATCTTGTGTAAAAGGAATTATTCGGGACATAAGAATATTCATCCATGATGAAATTAAATTCGTTCGATATTGTTGATTATAAGGTCCACAATAAGAGAGGAAACCAGTTGCAAGGAGAACATCACCAACTAACCTACCCAATTGCAATTTATAATCTTTACTTTGCTCGGTCCATCGAATTTTTTCACCTCCTAATCCATTGATTAGAGCAGTGGCAGCTGTCATTTTTCTAAGACAGACGTTTGCATCGTCAGTTAGTCTTTGTTTTTCAGCTACTGCCGAATCATATTGTGCTGTGAATAGAAATTAAAATCTAAATGAATATATTTTTCCTTGAATAACAATTATATTAAGTAGTGAATTGCTATATTAATCTTTATTGTAATAATCATTAATGTATTTAAAATATTAATTTTTTAAAAAATTAAGTTTAAGATTTAAGTATTTATAAATAAAGTGCATGAAACAGTTTTTAATTATATATTATACCCTTGACGCATTGCAGTGACATTTCTCTTTCTGAAAGTTCTCTTTCAGCATTTTCTAGATCTTCCATTGCAACTTTCAATCGTGCTTCTTGCATCTTTACATTTGCTTTTAACGGCAAAACTTCCTTGTTTACCGAATGAAAGAAAGCCATAGCTTTAGTCCATGACAATAGTCCGGCTACATCACCACAAACTCTTCGTGCTGTTTCCATATTGTAATCTTCCATTCTGAAATACGGCTGTAAAAGTTGAACCATTTCATCGTTAATGATATCTTTAGGGTAATTTTGTAGTTGCAGAAGAAATGTTGTGCTAGCCATCATTTTTAGTGATTCCGCCCATGAAGGCTTTGGACATCGTGCTGTAGGATCAGGAATAACAGGACCTAAATTCATGCAATGTATGTTAATAAATCTCAATTTTACATAAAAAAAAATATTTTCCTAGGTCAATTAATTTTTAAATTCTTCGTACCTAATTTTCTTTGAAATAGAATCAGCACACAATCCATAATTCTCATAATCAAATGTGGTGGTCTTCCAAGTTTCCTTACAGTTGCTATATGTGCTGGTTTTATAGTATTCAATGCTGCTTCAGCTTCCTCAAGTGCAGGTTTAGCAGCTTCCAACTTTTGTTCTGCTAGAGCTTTTTCTTCAGCAATACAAGCTACTAATTGTTCGGCTTTCTCTTTAACTTTTTGTACTTGATTTTTGAATGTCTCAGCTTGCATAGCTCTCTCTGTTACTTCTAATAGTACTGTTTCGGCAGTTTGTGAAGCTTGAACTAATTCTTTTTCCATCTCAGCTAGATCTCGTTTTAAAATTTCTACTGATATTGAAGCTTCCTCTAACTTTGCTAATCCGGTATCCATCCTCCGAGCTCCTTCGCCCAATTCATGTTGTTTCATTCTATAAATGTTTTTATATCCCCCAATAAAGTTTAAATATGATTTCGGTGTAACATGAGTTGCACGTCGAAATCGTTGAAAATATTCCACAGAAGTATCTGATACAATGTCTTGAATAGAGCCAAGAGCATTTACTAATTCTAATTTTACTTTTGGACTGCAGGCAATGTCAAAATCGAGCAAAAAATGTTCAGCTACAAGAATTAAAGCATTCCTCGGCCATGGTTGAAACCTAAGATTCATATTTAAAAAAAAAATTTTAAAGTATTTTGAAAGGTTTTGAAATTTAGATCATACACATCTACTTAAAAATTCAAGAAAATTAGTTTTTTTAATTAAAATAATTAAATTATTAAAAACTCTATGAAAATATTTAATAATAAATAGACATTGTAACGCGTTTCGTATTAAGTTCGACAGGTCATCGGATCGAATCGGAAAGGATCGACAATAGCCGAAATCTATGAGTATGGAAAGGGGACACGCGGCGTAACTCGAGAATTCTCGACAGATTAATTATGGAGGTTCTGCTGAACGGTCCGATAAACTAATCGATTGGCATCTGCGAATTTTCGTGAGTCTTCTTTGGTTGTTAATACTAACGAGATCAAGCCAATTCGTGAGTAAGAAGGTGTGAGCTTCGGAGTGAAAGCGAGCATCATAAACACTGGGAGTGCATAGGAAAATTCAGCAACCAAGCAGGCGTTTTTGAGGTAGCTTCCGTACATTGAGTTTGAAGGAAAAGAGATTCAAGGAAGAGTTACTTGTCAATTCTGAATCTACACAATAATTGTTGTCCGTAATAAACAAACGCAATCTTGTAAGTAGTTTTAAGATACTTCTATTGTAACATTAAGCGGGCCCCATAGCATACGTCGCGAATGATTATGTATCCGATTAGAATTACGAATAAACGAGATTATATAGTAATCTTATCGGTCCAATAATTTGAGTGTCTCTCGTTTCTTCCGTTTCCTATTCGTACAAGCTTTCACACTCATTTTCAAGAAGATAATTTTCCCGATAGCCCGGACTTCGCCGCTTCCGTTTATTTATTTTATTCCCAAACAAGAGAGGTTTGCATTCTGAAATGCTGGGACAAGTAAGGATGTACCTGTCGTCCGAGGATACCAGAGCATAATTACAAATGATATGTTATAACGGGAAAAGCCCGTTACAACATATAATTTACTATTTAATTTTAATCTATTTTAAATTAAATTAAAAACAATTATAAATACTTAAATTTTTTTAATTTTTAGTATAATAATATATATATATAATATATATATATATATATATATATATATTTATAGAAAATAAATATTCCTGTGTAAAAATTGCTAAAAGTTTTTGAGTTATTAAATTAAGAAAATAAAAAATATAAAAATGAATTTGTTCATTTATTAAAAATATTTTTTTGTCTAACCAGTCAATGGTACAGCCGGAAATAAGAGCAGGGAATCGTTGAGCTCGATTTCTGAATTTTTCTCCCACTGGAGAAAAACAGAAAACTACATGTAAATTTTGACATGTTCTCTGTAAAAAATATTCCATCACAATTTCATTATTTAAAGTCCTTTTTTGATTCTCTCGTTTTATTATTGGTGTTAGTTCAGATATTATCTCGGTCTGTTCATCTCTTGTAAACAGGTTACTGATGACTCCTGAACTTAAAATATTATTTAAATATTCGAGAAATCCTTCCTCTTTAATGTCATTGTCACTAAAAATGAAAGTTGTACCCTTCCCTTGACCACCACATGCTCTGTACAAAAATTTTAAATCCTCTAAGAAATTTGCAACATTGTAAGATCGTGTCAAACTGATTTGGAAAGTTTTATATCCTGCGATAAATGAGGATAGTTTGGTCAAGCTTTGTTTTCCCGAACCACCCACACCTACTAACATTACATTGCCTCGAGGATGTCTTATCACACGTGAAATTTTAACAAGATGGAGTATCGCATCAGGAAAGAAAACGAGATCCATACCAGCACCACGTTGCATTTCGTTAAATTGACATAAAAACATTTCTAAACGTTCTCGTAAAATATTTTCATCGAAAACCGGTTCATACACTTTTGGAAGTTCCATATCTGCATCTTCACCTTCTTCACCTGTTGGTTCTGGAGCATCTCTATAATAAAAAAATATATTAATTATATTATATAAAATCAAAAAATATTTTTTCAAAGTTGAATTATTTTTTTCAAGCACAAAATGAAATTTTATCAAAGCATAATAATTTTATGAACATTTGATTTTGTAAAATTTATTGATACTCATTAAGCAAATCTCTTAACAGAAATTAAAGATCTATTTTATTTTTTCTGTTATTGATTGTTATTCAATTTATATAGTTTTAATTATTATATAACTCGAAATGTTTTGTAATAAGTTATTGATATTTTTTTATGTAAAATACATAATACACAAATATAGAGATTATTGACACGTAATTTTTGAAATATCAATAAGTACTATAAAACCTTTACGTTACACAGAGATAATCATTTTTATAAACATTTTTGTAAATGAGATATAATAAATTAAAATTTATTACAGATTTCAATTTTAAGTAAAGAATAATTGTTTTTATATATAAACAGTTATTTAAAATAATAAAATATTGGTAGTAAATCTTAAATAAACTATTAAAAGCTGCAAATTAATCATTTAATTAGTATAGATACGTAAATATGTTCTATTTTATTTTTAATATAATATAAATATTATGTAATCAGTAATTACCTCATAAAGTCAACAAATGATGGGTTTTTGTTAGTCATATTAACATATGGTTCTCCTAAATTGTTTCTAACAACTTCAATTAATTCATTATTGAACCAATCCTTGTCTGATTGTACAGTAAATCTGTCACTAAAAACTCTTATGTATTCGTGTTTCCAGAGTAATATTAATATTTCCTCTGTGTCTATAACAGTTGATAATGTTCCAAGCATACCTTGCCAAATTCTGGATAAATCTCTTAAATTAAAAACGTAATGAAATTTTGCAGGAGTTGGAAGTAATTTATTTCTAGTATTTTGCCATAGTATTCTCGTAAGCTTTACTAGTTTTTTAACTAAATTTCTAATTTCTGGGGAAAATCCTCGTTTTACATTGTAATATCCCTCTCCCAAAACACTAAAAATTCTATCGATTGATGCATGGTCAGGTAATGTACAGTTAAATATACAAAACTGTCTCTTGAATCTGGAAGGAATATCGTTTCTTCCTCCACCTGGTTGACCCATAGCCGCCATAAAATTAACATCAACTACTGTTGTAAAATCTCCAGGTTTCTCTAGCGAATAGAATCCTTTCATATCCATTGTTTGACGAACAATTTCATTTGTGATCTGATCCCCCCATTCATTTATCTCTGGCAAATTTATATCGTCCACGAAAACCAACATTTTTTTTCCACCTGGTGGTCCGAACGTAGTTCCCATTCTTTTCTCTACATAGCTTTCAATGGTTTTTTGAAATTGATAAGGTGTTGTGGCAGAGCTAAAGTTGAATGATCTATTTAAAGTGGTTTCAGGATTAGCTTTTTTCATATAAGCTTTCATCATTACGGTTTTAGCGGAACCTTGTTCACCTATTAGTAAAACTGGTTTTTCTTGTTTGCCAATTAAATCTATTAAATATTGGATTCTCACATTATCTGTTATAGGAACTAAAATACTATTAAAATCTGGTGTTGAATACTCCGGATATGCATAATTCGTTAATAAACTATCCCAAGAATCCCATTTTCCTTTTTCATTAACAAAGAAATTAAAAACTGTAGCTTCCGGATCTTTTTCGTATATTGGTAAATCAAGTGATTTAAAATTTAATTGCAAATAGTCATTATACTTCAATCTATCATCGTTTTCTAATAATGCTCCTATGCTCCAGATTAAAGCAAATACATAAAGACGTTGAAGATATTCTGCCGTTATTGGCGTTGGTTTTATTTCTTCAATGTGATTTTCAATTTCTACATCTTCTGGTTTATCTAATAATTCCGGTGGTATTAAACCTTCTAAAAGACAAAGCATCTGGCGAACGATGTTACATTGTAAAACAGATATAGCTAACGTTAAATTTTGAGTACTCCATGTATATATCTGCAATTAAATTTTATTATTGTTGAAGTTATTATTCAAAAAGGAAAATATGTTTATATATTTTATAAGATCTTTATTCAATAAAATAAAAACGGTTACAGAAATGCAAAATATCGTTACAAGATGACATACTGAGGTCAACTAAACTGAAAAATGCACATACGAAAGTACAATTCAAAATAAATGGTCATCTGCCTACTTGAGGACACATTCTCTAGAATAGTTAACACAAATAGGGTCGTAACAGTCTCGTACATAAAAGAACAGGGTTTCGTCATCGTAAACATCACATATTACAAATATGCGGAATCTAATAAACCTAATAAAGATTATAGTACAGTTAATACTTTCAACACCTTCCCTAAATCTTTACCGCATATGTATATATATATGTTAAACTTTTAAATCATTTTTATTTATTTAAGCTAATCTTCCTCTTAAATATAAAAATCGTGGTTTCACTAGAGTTTTTGTAAAAATATCTACGATGTTGTCTTCGCTCGAAACGTATAGTATATCTAATTCATTATTTTTTTACAAATCATGTATAAAATAATAACGTACATCAATATACTTACTCCGTTGATGATATTCAGTGTTCTTTATTAACTTTATGGCACTAGTATTGTCTATAAAATGTGAAAATTTTGTATATCTATCTTACAATCATTAAATAATTTCTTAAGTCAAATAATTTCTTTTACTGCTGTAGCCATACTTATATATTCGGCTTGTGTCGTAGAAAGTGACATACATTGCTGATGCTTACTTTACCACGTAATCGTTCCTCTAGAATATTTACAAATTATGCTCGACGTTGATTTTTGCATCTTTTTGTCACGTGCGTAATCTATATCAGAGTAAGTTTCAAAGTAAATAGCATAGTTTGTAGCAAGCATACACTATTATATAGTAGTGACAGGTCAGTAGATCCCTTCAGGTAGCGAAAAATTCTTTTTATAATTTTCTAGTGTTCCACAGTTGGATTTCCAAATGTCTCACTACAATGAACACTGTTAAGCTGATATCTAGTTAATCAATTACTTCAAAAAAAATATTAAACTACCTACTGCTTTTCTGTAGGGAGCATTACATTTTTCTTTTATGAAATTACTGTTTATATTCTAATACGTTTCTACAGGAGTCCATACACCGTTAGCTTTATATATGTTGAATCGGTTTAATAAATTATCTATATAGTTCCTTTGGTGTAAAAATATCGAGTTGTCTTTTAATTTTATTGACTCCATAGCAATCCGTGTCGGAATGAAACCTATTAACCGAAAAAAACGAATATGGATGTAGTAAAAAATAAGAAATTGTTTTAAAAGAGCGGAATTGCGGACTACTCACCCAACTTAAAAATAAAAATCAAAAGTGATTAAATAATACTTAACACAAAAACTACAAGCAAAACCGGCAGTGAATCTGAATATAAGAGCTTAATCGCACAATTGCTTAAAATCAAATATAAGGAGAGACGAGCCCTCCTAGCAGATGAAGATCCTAAGCAAGGAAAGCTTAGAATAAAAGAAACTCATAATACAAAAATTAAATAAGTGGATGCCATGACATAGAAGAAGGTTAAGGTAAGAAAGCCGTCAAATATGAGTTCCCCGGAACCTACTCAGGCTGGTGGACACTACTTCTGCCACTAATAAAGGGGTGGCAAAGATTATAGTAAAGCACTTGACGGCGACCATTGGTATGCCGTCAGCTAGTAGAGCCAAATGCGCTTTAGGAACTGTTGCGTTTTCAATCAGTCCCTTGAGATGGAGAAAAAGAGACGCCTCAGGCTTCGACCAATGCCACTGATACATCAAAAACACAGGAGGCTAAGGCATCTATTAGTCACTTTTCTACAATGACTCTAGCACAGAGTTCGAACATCTTTCAATTTGTCCATGGATATATGAGTAAAGATAGCTCTGACTGTATGTTCGGAAGGAAAGGCAGCTCTTGAGAGCTTGGACGCTCTAGCGCTTTTAATGAACACCCTTGCAGTGTGTAATGCTCAGCTAGAAGGGCAATTAAATGCGACTGCGAAGATGCATAAGCTCATACCTTGGGGTACTACGTCCACTAAGGGAAAGCCAGCGTCTTACACTGAGGCTGTTGCTGCTACTGAAGAGATGCTATAAGTATCAAGGATTCGGCCACTTTTAATTTTTTTTTTTTTTTTTTACATTTTTAATTAACTGCAAATTGGTAAAGCAAGAGAATCATCAAAGCATTGTGGATAAGAGATGCTTGCAGTACAAAGTTGTGATAGAAAGACTAATCAATAGTACCGATTATGGCTGACAAGCAAACATGTAATGACCGCAGTGGGAAGGCTTGCCTCAGAATTGCACAATTGTAGACGAGTGTGGAATGTTCTGCCGGAATTCAGACAGAAGGGTGTCCAAGAAGGAACAGATATCCTTCTCCTGTAGGAGCCATATCCAAGGCAAAATCCTAATGTAGAATTTTACCTTCGAGCCACTCCTCTGGAAGCTCGAAGTCTTAGGTTACGAGGCGATAGCGTATGTGGACGACCTAGTATTTCTGGTGGAAGGCTAATCCAGACTGAAGGTAGAGGTAGAAGAGCAGAAAGCCATAGACATGATTGCTGCCTGGTACTCCTATAAGAAGTTGAGTTTTCTATTACGCAAGTGTACAATGCTAATGGCCAAGGGAAACCTTCACATGAGGGTTCCCTCTGTCATCATGATCGACGGCACAACATTAAGAGAACCGACACATTAGAATATTTACTTAAGCACGGGTTTAACGGTAGGGGCTCATGTCGAAGCCATTACAACCAAGACAAAGTCTCTATTCAGAAGTCTGGACCAGATCAACAAAGTTTGCTCATGAACTACTCATAAAAAAGGGGTTAAGTAATTGAAGTGCACCAGTAAGACTGAACCTGTTAACAGCATAGTCGAATTGCTCAAATGACGGAGGCAAGTAACACTGGTACGTAAAATTTTAGTTTGCCATGCACAAAAATTAAACAAGAACCACAATGATGCAAAAAGACTTTGCAAAAGCAATTAGATTGAGCAAAAGAGAAAATGTTTAGAACACATCACTGATAAGTCTCAAGACGGGGTACAGTGGGCAGTTGTATTCTTAAATCAATGCTGAGTGGTTTTTTTTATTTTTTTTATAACAGTAATACCGTCACTATAAAATAATCCCTCCACCATTACCAATTCACTAACATCACCACCACTTCGTACCACAGCCGATACCACCCCACCGTCATCTATTCCACTGCACTACCTATCCAGCACAGCTACATCATCACCAAAACTACCACCACCACCAGCACTATCAGCACATGGCCTGAAGGAATTGCTGTACGATCACCACATAGCTCAGCGGTACCCATCCCGCTCCCACGATCGGGCTCCGAATTATCTACCGCTACTCTCTAGTTCTTAAAGAAGGGTGCGCGCGCTCCGAAAGAGCAGTCGATACGCTTCGTTGGCTCCGGTTCACCTGGTATTTTGTGACAAGTTAAGGACTCTTGAGACTGACTTGGGTAAGAAACTTGGCACCTTGTGCTTTACACAGAACCCTTCCTTGGATCACCTTGATAACGTTATCGAGAGGTGACTTGGTGTCTTAGAATCTCTCGACTCGCCGGTTCCCTAGGAAAAGGTTCACTCGTCTTCACCGTCTTGCCGACCCACATTATGTGATGGAAATCTGGAGTCTGAACCGTCACGGAATCTAGGCGAAATCACGACTGGCAGTCGACCGACCGACTGTTCATGTGAAGTTCATGGTAAGAATGGACATTCTCTATCGTCGGGGGCATAATTCGGGTTCACACAAATTATTCACCTTTTATATTACGTGTAAAATCAATTTTATTGTAATATAAAAATCTCACCGCATATTTTAAATTGTACCTTGTTTCTTCCTATATAATTATTATAAATTATATTGATTTTGTCTGCATAATTATAATTCATTTCCATGTATTTTCTCCTACGTAATATTTTTAAATTATATTATATGTTACCGCTAATTATGACAACTTTTTACATAATGGCGACAAACGCTGATTCTTTGTCCCGCGGGTTACCGATTGATTTTCATTTGTATATCTAGCAATTTATTTAAGTTGAGTGCATTCTTAGATCGCCTTCAACTGTGTTGAACTTCTAAAAAGCGGTCGGCGAGTTTCGTAAAAGCGCTAGAATGATATCATTAAAAACTCAATTTAAAGAGAATCCCTTAATTTCATCCCTTACTCCGAGAAAACCACGATCTCTGACTCAAGTGAGACTCTGTCCCGGGCGGTAAAATTAAACGTATCGTGACAAAACTTTCAATTAATTTTTTGTAGAAAATGATTAATCAAATCTTCATGTGTAGACGCTAAAAAACCATCGTCTTTATAAATTGCTAAAAGCATCATCTCATTATCATTATTATTATTAAAAATATACAGACAAGAGTCCCCAGAGTTTACGTGAAAACCGTAATTATTTTCGAAACTTGAAAAATGCTCTGTCCAACATCCCAGCGCTTGTTTTAGTCTGTATAAACTTTTATCTAATTTACATACATGTGACATTCTATCATTAAAACATTCTGGTTTAATGTAAATATTGTCTTTTAAGTTTCCATATAAAAAAGCTATTTTTTTTTTAAATTGAATTAGATTTAGATTATTTTTAGCTGCAACATATAATACTAAACGAATAGTGTGAAATCTAGTCACGGGACTAAAATTTTCTTTATAGTTTATTCTTTTGGTAACATGCTTTTACCACTATTCTCGGTTTAATATCTTTCGGTACCGTGGCTATTAAATTTTTTTGAGTTTGTTTTTTGTTTTTTTGGTTTCTCAATTAAATCCTAGGTTTCATTTTCTTTTAAAGGTTTTATCTCGTCTATCATTGCAATTTTCCAATGTTTACATTCATTGCTAACTATCGCTTCACTATAATTCTCAGGTACTTTTTCAGTGATATACATGGTGCATCCACGAAGTATCGAGTTTTTTTTTTCATTTTTCGCCTATTCGTCATAGAAATTCGGGAGAGGTCTTAAAATGTCGACAAACTCTTTCCGCATTTGTCCTTTTTTTTGTTTTGTTTTGTTTTTCGATAATTAGGCGCGGCAGGATTTAATTCCGCGCGAAGGGTGTTTTTCAGTTTTTTGACTCGGCGCGCGGAGCGACTACTCTAATAGCGTTACGAGATAAAATTTGTTTGCAATTAAAAAAAAATAGCGTAGAAATGTATAAAATATTGCAAGAAGCATATGGACATAATTGCATGTCATACAATTACAATTACATAATCGCAAAGTGTAAAATGGCACAGAGGTTTTTGAAGAGAGCTGAGAAAGAATCATCGACGAGCCTCGATTTGGGCGCCCACAAAACTTTCAAATGGTTAGGAATACCGGGCGCGCGTTAGAAATTTAAAATTTAGATTGTTGATTAACAGATAAAGCAATGCAGGAAAAACTGAATTAAACACGATCTTCAGTGTACAATTTGATGCAAAAAAATTTATAAATGTTAAAATTTTTGAAAAACAAAAAAGCCAAAGAGTTTGAAGATGCATTTGAAATTTGGGAAACATGCCTTCAAAAAAGGGTTGATACAGGAGGAAATTATTTTGAAGAATATAAAATTTTTATTTTACCCTGTTTATAAGTCCACAATAAATCATCTTTCAAAAAAAAAGATAAGAATTTTTTTTTTTTAATCTTTGAACAAAACATTCTCGCATAGTGGTTTTCCACTAAGCGCTTCAGCGCGCCGTGTCAAAAATTTGAAAAACACCCTTCGCGCGAAGTTAAATCCTGCTATGCCTAATTATCGAAAAACAAAACAAACAAAAGGACAAATGCGGAAAGAGTTTGTCGACATTTTAAGACCTCTACCGAATTTCTACGATGAATAGGCACAAAATAAAAAAAAAAACTCGATACTTCGTGGATGCACCATGTATGTGTAATACGATTAATCTATCAAATTAACTTTTTCAAATTAATAATAACAAATTTTCCCAAACCGTATTAAGGCAAGTCGATTGCTCATCTAAAAGAAATTGTGAAATTTATTTCGTCGAAACAAAGCGGCAGTCGATCTGCCCAGGAGTTGGATCGGTGACAGGCGGGAATAGTCAAAAAAAATTCACAATAATTATTTATAATTAAATTATCACCGGAGCAGCGAGTTCGTTTATTGGTTTCTCTATAACAAATACAAATTACACATTTTAATCATTTGGCGGATAGCATAACTTATAATTGTCGCTTAAGTTATAATTATATTCGACACCGAATATATTGCGACAGATAAATTTTAATTTATAAAACTTTAAATTATTGATGGAATATACTCGTTCAGTTCTAATCACCAGCAATGTTAACTTCGTGAAAACGTCTACTCGGTGCGGACGTCACCGACAATAACAACAACACGAAACGTAAACAACGGGCGGTCGTTGTTCGTTTCCTCGACTAATTATTTCAAGTAATTACTTTACAATATTTTCGCGTCGACCTTCCGAACAACGAATATTCTTCAAATTATTTAATATAGATGAATTTAATCGGAAAAAGGTGGAAAATATATAAAAAGAAACGATAAAACAAATGGATGATTTTACCGATAGAACAATGATCTCTTGGCACGCACGATTACGTCATGGACTTTCGATATTTGCGGCTTATCGTTATAATCGGGAGCAAAGAAGGACGGAACAATATTTTAAAACGGAAATGTGTATCCGAGTGGTTTAAAGAAAACACCCTGTATATGCAAGGAGGTTTACTCAAAACCAAGGTACGGTTTAGGTGTTCACACTTAATTGAAGTGGAAGCAATTACAAGAGGCGTAGATCCTTTTCTTCTCTGGCGTTATCAAAGGAGAAAATAATTGGGATTGAAATAGCACGTAAAAGTGACAGTTTCGGTTTTTGTGCTAGCACTAAATAGTGTCTAGCAGGAGTGGAAAAATTTCGAGTATTGACACTGAATAGTGAATAAAAAAGTAAGGCGAAAGGAAAGGTTTAGGCAGGATAGAGGCCAGATATGATCTATCACGAGCTAACACTGTCGAATTTATTAGAGGATCTGCCGAAGTCCCCGCTGTCCGCGCTTAGTAACGAGCACGTTTCGTTGCATCTTCATAATAATAATTTAAATAAATATTTAAATAACTATTAAATTATATTTATATATAGTTATACGAAAAAGCTTACTTTATTAATGTAGTAATTATTTTAAATTTCTAAATATAATAAATTTTATAATTATATTATAAAATTGCGTATTTAGAGCCAAAGCAAGCCAGTAGTTCAGGACGAAGGGTAATATGATAAAGACTTGGGACCAATTTAAATCGGTATTTAGGAGTCGGTTCGGCAAGATATGTGAACGACAGGATCTGATGGCTTGAATAAACGGACTCAGCAAAAAGGAGAGGGAATTGAAAGCTTTGTGGAAAGCATTCAATCAGTGTTGGCCCACTTCGAACGACCACCATTGTTAGAAAACCAAGTGTTAATCGCATATTGGAACTTATTGCCGGAATATAGAACCTATGTGGCTGACAAGAGGATTGAGTCGTTTGAGGACTTATTATATTGTGGACGCAAGTGGGAAAGGGTGCAGAAATTAAACGATCAATATGTACCACCCGCACCGAAGGAAGCTTATACAGTACTGCAATATTTCAATATATTGCATGATATCGCGAATCGTTTACTCTTTCATCTAGGTGAATAAAGTAACGGAAAATAAATGTTTTAATTCGCGAAAAGCCACGGAGCAACGATCTGGATTCGAACTTAACGAATCCGCTCCGCGTGGCGAACTAAATCACTCCCAGATGCCCCTCCTGATCGAGAACGCGAAGGAGGAATCGCCGACGGACCGCGGAAATAAAAGATGGAACACACCTGGCCGCAGGAGCTGAATTTTGTGCGAGATACTGAAGAGTACACTCCTAGTGATTACATGAGGAGTCGCTCAATAATATCGTCCGCAAAACTATAAAAATTTTAATTCGTGTTTACACGAATTATAATTTTATTTTATTCAAATTAATTTAAATTAAAAAAGTTAAAGAATTGACGCCTGTTATGACAAGGCGATCATTACAACAAATAAATAGTCACGGTTGACAATATTTCCGTGCTGCGATATTTAAAAACAACGTCAATAACCTGTCATAACAGGGTTATTGACCCCTTGTAAAATAAATATCGTCCGAAATATATGTAAATACTCTCCGTCATAACACGAGAGTACGGGCAGTTATAATATTTTCTACCCGCGTAATTCAAAATAATAATATAATAAAATATTATTATTTTTTTGCACAGGTACCAATTGACGACGCAAATACTGGAGACGTCTCACCAGTAGAATCGACGTCAGAGAATCCTGTTGGAGAAAAAATCTTAAATAATATATATTTATTATACTGGAAATAAATCTTTCCTCATATTATCTAAATTTTATATTTTTTTAATTTTTATGTTCCTCCTTATCCCCTAGACACGACTGATAAATTATTCGCGGCACAGTCGTAACATTATAGTACCAACAGTGGACCCTCCTGAACCCAAGAGTAAAAAGGTAGTGAAGGTCGCCGCAATGGGCGAAATAAATAGTAGTGTGGAAGAAACTGCAACGAAGGGAAAGAAATCTAAAAAGAAAGTGAAAACAGCAGTGGCGGCAGTGATGGAAACCCCAAGTCCAGCACAGGTCGCGTTTCCTGTAATAAATCAACCTCCATGGAAGAAGGGACAAAATCCTAAGTTCCAAAAAGGACAGCCCAATAAATTCAAGAAAAATTGGGTTAATGATTGGGTTAAAAGTGCCAATTGTGCAGCAGACCTAATTGTGAGTTCAAAACCTGCCCCAATTGCGCACAATTTATTCAGCAGTGGGGAAACAGTCAAACAGGAGGGCAGAATCGTCCCGGCCCTCCCTAATAATGGCTAAAGAAACATCTATTAATAACGAAGTGCAGTAAAGTTGCGGAGCTCGAAGATTAGGTGTTATTCAAACAAATAATCAGACGGAGTTAGCAAACAAAGTAGTGAAGGAGTGTATTCGCTTAGTTCCCGGATTTTCGAGTATAATAGCAGATAATCATAAGGGGATAGCAAAACTAGTAGTGGCGTAGCTCAGAAATTATTTGTAACTCGAACAGATAATATTCAAGGGTCAGCAAATAGAAAAGTAGTGTTATGTAGTGGCGGACCTCCTTAATTATCCGAAAATAAAGTGGATAAAAATGAGGAGTTAGCAAAGAAAATGGTAGTGTAGTGTCGTGGTGAAACTTCTTGCCAATATGGGAGGCCAGATGAGGGCGAGAAGTTAGCAAACTTCTTGGATTTGTCGAGACAAAGCCAGGAGGATATTTTAGTTGTGTTGGAGGAGTGTTTGCAGAAAATGAGGCTAATGGACGAGTTGAACCCAGTCACGAGTCCAGAGGAGGTAATCCAGAGACCAATCAAAACAAATGCAGAATTAAATGGTGAAATGGAACAAAATCATGTTCTAAATCAGGTAATTCCGTTGGTGGAACAAAGTAGTGATGGTTTAGTGAAAACAAAGAACATAACTGGTTCATCATTCGAAAAGAGGAGTTTCTTTGATGTAAACATAGCTGGAATTAAGTATAAAGCTTTGTGTGACCCTAGAGCAATGATATCTTTAGTCGGGAACAGAGTAGCTGCTCAACTGAAGGATAATTTAGTGCCCACGTCGTCAGGAGTTAAATGAGCAACAGGAATGGTAAGCAAAGCTTTGGAAGTGCTGTCACTAAACATGAACGTTGACGGGATGGAATTAATCATGAAAGTTAGGGCAGTAAAGCAACTGGACCAAGATATGATACTCGGGATGGATTTCTGCAAACTCTTCGATATAGACACGCGTTTCGGCCGGGGCCTGTGGCGTGCTAGGGAGGGGGAGTGGAGAGAATTCTTCAGATGTGGTAATGATATAAATACCGCCATTCAAATTGAATACGGCGGTATTTCAGAGCTGAGTAAAGTAGAACAGACGAAAATTAGTAAGTTAGTTACTAGAATTTTGTCAAAGGCAACTAGGAAGCCTGGCGGAACGACATTAACAAAACATTTCATCAATGTACAAGGAGCCGACCCTCTTAAACATAAATTTAGGGGAATGTCCCCTAAAATGTTACAGGTGGTCCACGAAGAAGTGAAGGAAATGCTAAAAGAAGGTATTATTGAAAAATCTGCTAGTGATTGGAGTAGTCCGCCAGTGATGGTGAAGAAGGCGGATGGAAGCTACCGATTTTGTGTGGATTATAGGGATTTAAACAAAGTAACGAAGAAGGATGCCTAACCATTACCATCGATGGACAGAATCTTGGATAAATTGAGAAAGTCTCAATATTTGTCCAAGATCAATTTAAAGCAGACATATTTCCAAGTTCCTTTGGAAGAAGCTAGTAAGAAGTATACAGCTTTCGCAATTCTGGGTTCTGGACTCTGGCAGTTCCGTAGGATGTCATTTGGACTAACCAACGCTCCAATGACCTTTCAACAATTGATTGACGCGTTATTTGGACCGGAATTCGAACCCTATATCTTCGTGTATTTGGACGACATCTTAATTGCGACCGAAACGTTCGAAGAACACATAAAATGATTAACAGTAGTGCTGGAGAAGATAGTTAGTGCGGGCTTAACTATCAATCAAAAGAAGTGTGAGTTCGGATGCACCTCTGTTACGTATTTAAGGTTTATGCTGGATAAAAATGGTTTGCGACCTGATGAATCCAAGGTGGCACCGGTAGTGGAGTATCCAGCGCCAAGGAAAAGGAAAAGACGGGAGTCTTGCCCCATGGAGGGGATGGATCCGAAATAATTAAAGGGTAACCCAAAATTGTGGAGGATCAACCCATTCTGAGGGATATGAACACCGTTTTACGAATATTAGAGGTAATAAAGTACTTGCCACCAGACCTCCAACCCATTATTGTAAAGGGTGTGTTTGGTGGAGACTCCCCGAAAGGGTAGAGTCTCGTTAACCCTTCCTTTCCAATAACATCCTATCCTATCCTTTCCTTTCCTTTTCCTTATGAGCTAGTGTTGGTCAACAAATCCTCCACAAGAAGAGTGAATAAGTTGAAACGGTTAGTATATAGTAGTGAAGGTTAAGTAAATCAAAACTTCTGGGAAGTTTTGGCTTAGGGAGGGGGTTTATAATGAATAAATGTATTCGTTATTAATATATATATTCTATTATTGTTTGTTTTAACACTAACCTGAAAATTTAAATATAGTAAAATTAATATATGTATATAATTGTTATAAAAATATTAATTATGTATATATTAAATGTTAAATTTAATTAAACCCCCTGTAGTGATGGCTAATTGTAGTGATGGATATATTGTATAATTTTATTTTAAACTTATAAAATTTTCTCTTGTTTACACTCCGTCAAGTCACTTTTATGAATTTATGAAAATTAACATGAGGCCGGATGTTTTCATGGTATAGGCGGCGTTGATGTTCGTGAAGTAGACAGAGACAGAGATACGCGGGAAAATGTATTGAATATATATATATATATACATAGAGTGCATTGTTACGGTAGTGTAAGTGATTAAAATTTGTAGTGTTGTACCGCCGTGAGATGACCGATAATTGTAGTGTACATAATTATCGGCACAGTA
The DNA here is from genome assembly GCA_018907245.1 of Eupristina koningsbergeri. NCBI lineage: Eukaryota > Metazoa > Arthropoda > Insecta > Hymenoptera > Agaonidae > Eupristina > Eupristina koningsbergeri. The sequence continues at coordinate 1,221,069 of JACCHV010000041.1, forward strand.
GTGTATCTTATAATTTTAGTGGCCGATTTAATATTGTGTTTGCTTAGCCAATGACGATGGAGAATCTGCGGCGCAAAAAGGAAGATGGACTACATTTGCTTAATCACCAATTGTGAATTTTGATTTTCGTGTAAAGAAAATTTTGAGATTCATAATTGGTAAAAAATTAAAATAGTGCAGTGAAAGGGGTGGAATTTTCTAGATAAGAAAATTCTGCCATCATTAATCTGTTGTTATCTATTGAAGCAATTATATATATATTATTATATCTAGTAAATTATTATTAATTTAAAGGCATATATTATATTTGATTTGATTATTAAAAATATTGTTAGTGGAGTGATTGTGGTGATTATATATACATATATATTTCGATAATATTATCAAGAATTTAATATATCAAATAATTAAATCTAAATTGTCATATAACCAATCTAAGAAGGAAGTTATTCAAGTCATCATAACTAAAGAGGATTCAATTATTATATTATATAAATTTTATATAAATACTAATAGTAAGTAATCTTAATATCTATATGTATAAATTGGAATCAAATTGGTAAAGGAGAAAGAATTATTTCAATATATATGTACATCTGGGGTAAGATTTTTTTACTATTATATATATTATATTAATATTTGATTTAATTTAGAAAATTTATGATATTGTATTGTTGAATATTATTTGAATTATATATTATTGATTGTATTAAGATGTGTATGTAAGTGAGGTGATTTTTATGATATTTTTAATTAAAATAAATTATTAAATATTAGTGTCGGCCATTTAAAAATGAATTCGAAAAATAACGGAATTTCCCCTGGTCGTTCGAATTTATGGTGATTATTGTGATAGTGTTGTTAATATTTATATATTAATTTTTTTTTATAATTAATTAAATATTTTTTACTGTATGTGGTAGAGAAAATTAGTTTTATTTAGGTAAAACTAATAATTTTCACCACATTACAGTATAAATAAATTTTTTTAACCCGACAACAATAACATTTTGTAATAAAAAATACTAGGATAATCTTTATCCAAATTAAAATTTGTATTATATTTAAAATAATTTGTATAATAATTTATAAAATATTTATACTCAAATATTTCAAAAATAATCTTTAAGAATTAACTACTCATAAAAATAATAAACAATGAATAGATTTAATATTGACATCATATAAATTAATAAAATTGAGTATGTTAAAAACATTTGTATTGACCTGTAAGAAAGTTTCTTGAAAACATAGATCGAAAACTTCTTTTTGCAAAGTTGGCCTAGTTTTAAGCCAGGCTGTTACAACTGGATCCCAATCCAGTCCTGATGAACTCATGTATACCATACCATTTCTAGAAACAGTTGCTGGACTTGCATTATCGATGTTGTGGGGTTCAAAAATAATTTTGCATGTTGGTGACATTGGTAAACGATCTCCATTAGCTAATGTTAATGTTTTGTTGTCATCCAGAACTGAATTCAGATTTTCAATCCAAATACTATCCACTGGTCCATCAAGAATCAACCAAATGTGCTCTTCTTCTTTTAATTTGAGGGTTTTGCGCCAAAGAGCCGAAAAGATACCATCAGTCCAATCATTTGTTGCTACATCTAATCGACCAAACATTTGAGATGCAGTAATGCTTTTAGGATTCATTCTCATTTCCCTAAAATTAGTTTTTATTTTCAAGTTATATATTTAAAACAATAATTAATATATATATATGGATGTATTTATTTTAAAAAATTGTTTTTGGGATGAAAATATAATATTTAATGTCTATTTCAAACACTTACGATAAGTATATTATTTTTATCATGATTAGTTATGTACATTAAGAATTCGTTTTTTATATTTCATAATTTTCGATTTTAATAATATTAATCAAAGAAAAAAAATTAATAATAAAATCGTTATTATAGATAACATTTACTTTCTTTTTTAACTGTTGTATTTGTATTTTAGAAATAATTTTATTTTATTTTATAAAATAACATTTTTTATATACATGCATTATTATTTTATATTTTATTTATAGTTTTATTTTACCTATGAGTTCCTTCACATGCACTTAGTGCTTTCATTAGCGTTTGAATGCAAGTTGTTTTACCTGCACCAGTGGGACCTAAAGTCATTATCCCATGCCTTACTCTTTGCGTTTCGTATAATTGAATAAGTTTCAAAACCCAAGATGGGTGATAAACTAATCCATCTAATCGTACTTGTTCCTCAATAGCTGCTTCAAGTTCCGGGTAAGCTGTTTTTTCCAAAAGTTGATTTGGAAACAGATCAGCGACCAACGATATAAAAAGGGGTTCGTCTTCATCTATAAAATATATATTTGTTAATATAATAAGATAAATTAAAAAATTGTGATTCTCACACCTATAAGTTTTGAAAGATTCATATCTCTAAGAACTCGCATAACAATTGTACTTTCACTATCTTTTGAATTAATTCTCTTAGCTGCTCCAAGTGACCTGAGTACGGATAAAATATTTCTTAATCCAAAATCGTAATGAACCTGTTTTGTAAGTTGTTCTTCACACAATTTATAAAGTGTATAAAACTTTCGAGCTAAAGTAATATTTTCCAGAAAACCACAACTTGCTAATTTAACTCTGATAATAATCTGTCTATCGGGAACCATCATAGCTACAGTTCGAAATTGAATCTTCAAATTTTCTGGAAGTTCTTTTCTTCCTGCATATCCTGGATTCTAATATATTAAATATTAAAAAATACGAATACACTTATTTTATAAGTTCTTATTTTTAACATACTATATCTTATGTAATTATATTATATATGTAAAATGTACAATATAATTGCATAAGATGTAGTATGATAGAAATAATAGCTTGTTAAACTCATGAAAAATAATTGTTATATTAATTTTTTAAGCTATTTTAATAGTTCTACTATTATTATTTAATAAAAATCATAACTATTGATCATGTAAGTTGAAATAAATAATAAATAAAATTCATATTTTAATTTAATTTTCCGTAAAATCACTAACCATAGTAATGAAAATCCCAAGTTCCGGACATAGATCAATTTTATCCCCGTCAGTGAATAAAAACTGTTTTTTCTTCTCTTTTTTAGCAGCTAAAACCACGGCTATTTGTTGGGCAGCGACAGATAGAACAGGAAGCTCAATCCGATTAAACTCATCAAAACATCCCCACGAACCGCTTTGAGCTAATCCTTTATAAATGCGTCCTAATCCTCGGTAATCCATTTGATCCGAACAGTTGAAGACGACTACGTACTTCGCCAAAGTTTTGCCCATGTCCTTGACTGTTTCGGTTTTTCCCGTTCCAGCTGGGCCACATGGAGACCCACCCATTGACATCGATAGTGCCTGTGCCAGTGTTATATAGCATCTGCATAAAATTATTGATTTTATCGTGTAACTTTAAATATCTTGATAATTGTTAATTTCAAGGATCAACTACGAATAATTTTTGAAATTTAAAAAAAAAAATAGTAGAGTGTTATGCAGTTGTATAAAAATTTTAATTTTTTAATTTTTAATTTTAATTTAATTTTTGATCGATGTTACTAAGTACTACCGTTATGTGTGTAAATCAAATAGTACAATAAAATATATTGAAAGTATTAGAATAAGTAGTACATAGACAAAAAAATGTTTACATTTCAAATTTAATATTAAATATTGAATACAATATAAAATATACCACATTATAAAAAAAATAAAAGAGTATTTCTTTAAGTGGAATTTAAAAAGTTTTGTATAATTTTTAATATTTTTCAAATTAATTTTAAATGGTTTCAGTGATCCAATTGTATAAAATCAAATTAAGTAATTATTTACCTATCAGTTAGTGGTGTAATTACTAGACGTTCCGTACAGCCTAAATATTCATTTTGGTAAATAAATTGAACGTCCGTTATTGATATGGAGGTTTTATCTAAATCTTCTTTAAAATAAAATCTACATTGTTTCAACCATTCGAAATCATTTATTGAACGAACATTTATACGACACTGAAATAAATATTTAACTATGCATTAACAAGAAAAAATATAGAATCTTATTTAATATTAATGAAGAAAAAGTTGAACGAATATAAAAAATTACTGTAAAAAATCATTACATAAAAATAAAAAAAAAATGTGAATCGTTGATAAATTGATAAAAAAAAAAACAATCAATAAGTTTTACCAAAATATCAAAAATATCGCGCTGATGAACATGGATAGTAATTAATGTCTCAAATTTGGTTCTCTCTATCTTTGTAAGATCTCTGGTTGTTTGGTCGATTAATATATTTAAAAGCTCAAGAAAGCGATTGTTGGTTTCGCCCATGATTTTTTTGTCGGCACGTGCTTGAATCAGTGCAAGTTCTGAGTCTCGAGTCCAGATCATCTGAATTCCCAGAATTCCGACTTGTGCAGGCATCTTATCAAGATAACTGAGAAGGTTAAAGTTTTGGTCATTGATCATTATATAACCCTGACGTATAATTGAGTGCAGCGATTGCTGGGATGTTTGAAGAAGCAGCATTAGCCAAGTTTCTACTGAGCCTTCGGCCCTTACTGCTCTTTCAAGCTAAAAAATGCAAGATGACAATAAAATACAAATGTAAAAAGAAAAAACATGAATTCTTTTTATTTCATTTATTAACAACAAATTTATTGTTTCATTATGAGTGAAATAATGTTAAGCCAAATAGATTGGTATTCGCATTAAATTATCGTAAACTAATAAGTAAATTAAAAAAATATAGGCATTTTTTATGTACCTGTATTGTTTCTCCTTCTGATGAAATAATAGCTGTTATTTTATTATATTCAATATCGTGGAATTTAACATGTTTTGTATTATCAAATATGGAAAGTAAATGATTTTGAATTGTATGAGAATCCGAGGCTTGGCCAAGTATCTCTAGTAATGCTGGATCAGATACAAAGAAGAATCTTGGGAACATCATACGTTTTTTCTCGAGATAACTATTAAAATTTTTTTTTTATTATTATAAAAAAATTGATTAAAAGATAATAAAAATGACTTCAATCCAATATTTAATACTGTTAAAATAAATTTAATTTAGATTCATACCAAGTTTGTAGAAACATAAAAGAAAAAAAATTGAATTATATATTAAAACTAATATAAATAAAGAATATTCGCTTCAGAAATAATATAGTCATTTAATTTCTTCAAGTTTAAACCCACGAAAATTTAAATAGTCAATTTATAAATTTGAAAAAACAAAAAAATGATTATTACACATACGTTTGTTTACAACAGAAAATAGCACCATTACACTATTTACAGACAATAGATTGTTGATTACAGTGGAACTTTTGTTAAATAATGAAATGAGTATATCTTGCGTAAGTGCATTTAAAGATATATTGAAAGTTATATTTGGATTATGTATTCATTTGCAAATATTATAAAAGGCTAAAATGTTTGGAGGATAAAAAACCCAGTAAATATGAAAATCAAATACATTTATTAAAATACACATATCGATATGAACCATGAAAAGAGTTGATTGTTTATTTAAATATAACATAAGGTTTATAAATTATTTTTATATTATTTTTCTTTAATAAATGAAATTAAAAATAAATTAAAGTTAAATATTGAAGAAGAAATTTTATGAATATATAATTGCACTATATTTGATAGAGGAAGAAGTAAACATTGGTTATTATATGAAATAATAATTACATTGTCATTAAATATATTAAAAAATCTCTGTATATTATTTTAATTGTTTACTTATTTATTATAAATTTATAGAATAAAAGAGTCATAATTAACATATTAATATTATAAAATGTAATTATTATTTATAAATTTATCTTTATGGCACGTGATGATTTTTATTTTTATCCAATGTAAACAATTGAACAATACTGCAAGGTATTGTACTACTTTTAAAAACTTATTATTGTTAGAGCTCTAATGGAATTTACATTTCTTGTTCCATTCGCATTTAAAAAAGAGGAGAAGAAAAATGTGCTCGTGCGTGTACCCGCTCAGTGATTTCTGACACAGCTCCAACTGTTCCTGGAGATGTGGCAAAAGTTGCTTTAGTAAATCATCGCCAACACAGCAGGGCACGACACCCGGAGTTTCATGTGCCCGTTGCATAATCTTTTGCCAGCTCTTATCAATCTTGTTGAAACGCTTGGCCTCTTTGGGCAACTGCTTGGCGATATCGCCCCCGACGAATACGGCCTCCAAGTACACCCACATGTTTTGCACGAGCAGCCAACGCTCCAGGATTTCGTTTGTCATTGAGAGGTCATTGAGCCACTGCTGGATTTGCTTGCGGAATGGGGCATTGTATCGATTTGACATCAGCGAACCCAGGACCATCAGACTGTCCTCTGAATCGAACATTCATTAAAATTAAAAATTTTACTTTTATTTGAAAAATTTGGGTGTTTATTGGTGTATTTAATAAGTATTAACTTGTTTTCATTGCTTATTAGAGTATGCAAAAACTCAGGTCGGATTATTTATTTTTTAAAAGAAAAACGTTTTATGAAAAATTTGTGTCATCAGTATGAAATCCCGAAAATTGGATTTGATTTCATCTGCAGTAAATAAATATGAAAAATCAAGATACAAATGAATAACTTTAACGTGTTAAACAGAGCAAGAATTTTTTTATACTTTTCCTCGACGAAATATTTATTAATTATAAAACAAAATTTTTTTTCGTTAAAAAATGAAATACAGATATTTAAAATAAAAAAAATAAATATAGATACTCTTCAATTTACATAAAAGAAAATCAGGAAAGTATGTGCGAGGGGAATACATGTTTGATAAATCGATAAACTCGAATGCTTCAATTCATATTTTATAATTTTAAGAGTTTTTTCTTGTAAATTGATTGATAAACTGAAAGTTATATTTAAATTTGAAATCAAAGAAACCTAAATTTTTAAAGTATAAAAATATTGGCATTATCATTTATTTTGACTGTTGGATAAATTATTGGTTTATTTATCATTTTTTCATACTTTCATTTTTTGAGACATCAAGTATCTATACACCTATTTAACATTAATACAGATATCCGAACAATCGAACAGTTGTTCCCAATTTTATTTAATTGAATAATATTTAATTTTTACCTAATTGTCCAATTGTTTCAGCAGTAGTATCACCTCGAAGCAACAATTCCCCTCTATTATTAAAAGTCATGAATGTGAGTTCATGAGAGGACCATTCATTCACGACTTGTCTGAGTTTCGCTTCGATATCTTTTTCTTTCATCGCTGATATACAAATATCCTCTATATCTTCTTTATGTTTCAACAGTGGCGCCTCTAATATATTTTTTAAGCAAAAGCCTTCGCTCTCCAGATCAAAGAAATGCTTGGTCGATTCTATGATTCGCTGCCAGTGACGAGGTTTCATTGCTTTGTTCGCCATCAGTTCCAATAGTGGACACATATCATTGAAATCATCTATTGTTTTTTTCAGAGCGAAAAATGCGGGCCATTCTTTTAAGCCTTTGGGAAGTTTTCTACACCGATTTTGAAATTCCATCAGTTCATTATTAATTTCTTCGATATTTACCTACAAAGTGAGAAAACTACTCGTGAATGAAACATATATGTAATAAAAGTGGTATCGCTACTTATAAATATAATAAAAAAATATAATTTGTATTCCGTTGTTTCAAAATTAATTTTGTTATACATTGTTCTATGTATTTTGTAAAAAGGAATTTTTTTAAAAGATTTAATATATATATATATATATATTGTAAAAAAAAATGTTTAGAACAAAATAATTGTGAATGTTCAACGAAGTGGGTATGTACAGTATACAGTATGAGAAAGAGAGAGAGAGAGAGAAAGAGCAATAAACAAATAAACGGAAGGGTAGGGACGGGGCTGCTCATACTTACTTACAAAAGTCAGAATAATAAATTATTCGAAAATAATCTGGCTCGCTTGAAATTTGATAATCAATTATTTAAATTTGAATATTTAATTACTTAAATATCACATTATTAATGCATACATATATATATTTTTAACAGTTTATAATGATAAATTTGAAATAAATAAATCATTTTTATACAAAATTAAAAATCTTTTCAAAAAAAATCCATCATGTGAAATTTAGTTTTATAAAAACCCAATTAAATAACTTAGTCAAGATAAAGAGTTTTTTTTTAAATACTTGAGCTATTGAACAATGATTTACCTCGCCCCAAGGTATATCATAGTAGCTGCTGACTCTATCAATTACATCATTATAAAGCTTGTATAACTTTTGAAGAAGATTAAGCTCTTTTCTAATCTGAGTTAATTCTGGATAGTCAGTAACAGGTAAGCCAAAAAGTTCTTCGCCACTCTGATAAGTAAGAAGTTTCCGCCACATGCCATCAAATCGATTCTGAAAAAGTATCTGACGATCTGATGCTTCACGAGGAGTTAGGCTTGGCTGCATTGGTCCAGATAACCGATACTCTTCGCAATAAATACCATTATCCACTCGAAATTTCTCAAGATTACTCCGTAATTCTGTTTCAAATTGAGGTTGAAGAGCTAGAAGATGTATATGACATTCCAAAGCTCTAGAGTGGAGCTGCTGCCATGTATATCTGTAAACAATAAAACAATGGGTTGCAATTTATGACGAATTTATAGAAATTTAGATATTTTTGTTATATGCTTGCATACTATTTAAAATTTTTAAATATTCTACAATTTTTTTTATTATAATCATTGTTTAGAATAGATTTTTTAATTATTGATAATAATTGACAGCATTGAAACATTAATACCTTTTTTTTTTAATAATTCTAAATAAAAGGATTGATTAATACTATTATATAATTTAAAAATTTTGATATTTTGCACAATTATTAGAAAAACATTTATGTGTATAAAAAATTATTATTCTGGTAGTTTTTATTTTTATCGATAAATGTTAATGAGCAATGCAGTGTGTTATTATTTATGCAATATTGACCGAACTTTATTTATATTAATGATATAAATATCAACAAGCATAATTTTATATACAATTTTGAAACAATTGCGCACTATATTAGAAGCTATGATAATTATAATTTTCTTAATTTAGAAATTTAAGCTTCGGGGTTTGACTTTATTTTAGAGGCAAACAAATTTTCCTGATCAGCACTTTCACACTCTTAGTATTTAGAAAATAATAACAGTTCATATTATAATATATATTTCAAATTTAATTTAAACATTTGAAAATTATTTAAATAATTGATGATTTAGACGATATTTATTAAATTTTTTTGTAATCATATAAGATCATTTTTTTGTAATATATAATTTTTTATATAAAATATATAATATTTTGTAATATATAAGATCATTTGTAAAATATTTTTAATTTATAAAGTTAATTTATAAATATTATTTTTAGTTGTCAAGTATTTTTTAATTTTGTTATTTTATAATTTAGAAAATTGTTATGAGATTTATGTTTTATAAATTTATTTTTTATATAGTTTACTTAAGATTGTCCACTTGTTCAATACATTCATGATCTACTGGAATTTCGTAGCGTATCACAATGTTAAATGCTTCTTCGATGGGATCAATTTTTAATTCCATATCGACTTCTTGTTCACGAATTTTTCTTAATGTATCCATAATCAAACGAACGTCATCTAAATCACGAATTGGACGGTCCAACTTTCTGTCCATTTCATTTATTACGGCATAAACATAGTCCATTTCTCGTTTATATTTTTTTTTAATTGCTTGGCCAATTTTATGTGTAGAACCTACGTGCGATTAGAACAGTTTAATATCTCTATACAGATATGTAATCAAAGTTATTTATTCATAATACAATGTACTTTTTATTTCTGTAAGTAAGGCATATTTTAATTTTTCTGTTGATACAGCGATAGATTTTCCAAAAATCACTGTATCTGGTTCTGTTGCTAATTTCTGTTCGAGTTCACCATGTTTTCTTAACATAGTCTCAAACTGTATCAAAGATACTTGCAAAAGCTCACGCATACTGCGTTCATTTTTCCAAAGAAAATTATATGGACGCCATCGTTCTAAAAATTCAGTCAAATTCTACAGAAAAAAATTCTGTATTTTGAATAAATAAATAAATTAAAACTATAATTGATATTTAAATTTAATGAAAATGCACCTTTCGAAGTCCCTGAATACATGTACTTAATATAGCAAACATTTTTATGATTTCTTTATTCTCCATAATCATAGAATGAAAGTTTAGTTTTTGTACAGGGAAATTTGGTTTTTCTTCAGAGAGAATTTTATATAATCTTCTTCTTCGAGTTTTTCGATCTTCTTTATTTTCTTGATTATGTTTTTCAGCATCACTTTGCATTTTTGCAACAAAATCTGATAAATTTTTTTTAGAAATCCATGGAATCGAATGCCATGATATCTAAAAGAGGAAAAAAATTGAAAGAATAGATTGTTAAATGTATTATTGCATGTTATTTAGTGTCATTATATTACAGTAACAAATATGATACAGTAATTTCTTTTTAATTAAATGATTTAATACTAAAAGTTGTTGTTAATGCATCACTTTTTATTATATATATTTATTTTATTGCAAATATGCATTTAGCTTTAAGAAATATTACAATAATTAAGTGTAAAATTAATAGATATATATATTCAGATATTAATATATTTTACTAATAAATTACTAATCATATTTGTGAAAATATTGTAATTCATTATATTTTTAGAAAAGTGTTTTTTTTATTAAAATTGTATTTAGTTACTATAAATGAATAGACAAATTATTAGTGCTAAATCAATACTAATTTTCATTATATACAATAAATGTAATATAAAGGTTTATAAGAATATTTTTTTTTACCTTTTTAGTTCTACCTTCCCATTGACAAACCCCTCTAGCTACACCAGCAATAGTTTTTCCTACAGACATTATAGTTTCTTGTACATCCTCAAAACTTGGTTTTATTGAAACTGTTGGTATCATAAGTGTTGCATGTAACTTAAAAATTGGATACGGAGTTTCATCTGAAAAAAATTGAAATAATTTTTATTTATAAATTAATATAAATCAAATGAATATGTAGCAAATATAATAAACCACTTTACTCAAATTTAACTGATCTTATGCACAAATGACAAGTGATAGAGAGAGAGAGAGAGAGAGAGATAAGAGACGTATGAAAGAATGAGGATTAGTAAACATTATTTCTGAAGTATTAAAGCAACAATAAAAATTTGAAACTCATTAATATCCATGTGACTATAGATCACGACTGAAAAATTTAGAACAATCTTATATATAAAGATAAATAATAAATCCTGTTAATTATAAATAAGTAACGGGAATATAATAAATTTCATATATAATTTTGGGAAATAAAAACATAAAATAATGTGATTAAAATAAAATTACAATAAATACAGTATGAAGTACAATGCATGTAAAAATTTGAATATTAAATAGAATAAGCATTAATTATTTAAAAAACGATAATAAAAGTAACATAATTTTTATTAGTTAAAAAAATTGTATTTACTAAAATACCTGCATCAAACTCTCCTGAAAATTGTTGTCTAATAGTGTCAAGAGACGATTTTGTAATTTTAATTAGAGTATCAATTACTTTTCTTGAATAATACTTTTTCATTTCGGAAACAGCATTACGCACCAATTCTTGCATATTTTTGGAAAGAGTTCCTTCTGTTTCTGATAATAATTGATGTGGATTATCAAAACATGCCCAAACAAGAGACCAGTCTTGTTGTTGTTGAGAAGATTCATTTGATTCAAAGCCATCTGTTGAAAATAAATAAATTGGATTTGACACTGTATAATATAAAAAAATTTCTTTAACAAAAGAATTTTATTATTCTATTAAATACGAAAAATCAAAATTTTAGTTCTATGAATATCATGTATCAATATTAGCTTGAAAATATAAATTATGTGTAAAAGAATACACATCTTTTTCATTTTTCATAATTATATTTTAGTTTGTAACGTAATGAAATATCACCGGGATAGACTCGCCGGCGTCCATGTTCGTGGTGATTTTACTTGTGGGGGTGGGAGAATCATAAATAAATTTTGTCGGTTTTAGCTTAGCCTATGTTCATTTAATTATCTTGAACAACATTTATTTTACAATAGTCCCGATACATAACCCATTCGAATTTCTTTCAACTCTCATATACATACACATACTTCCTTACTAATATTATTCGTGTTGAAAAAGGGTTATTTAAAAAGAATATACAATTAACCGAATACAAGATACAATCAAGAATTCTATTGAACGATTACTAAAACATATATTCTCAGAGTGGCGTTTTACATCACATTCGCCGATACGGGAGCCGATTAAAAGCTACTAAACTTAAATAAACAATTATTTAAACAATTACTGTGTCAAAAATGCATTTACGCGGAGCGCAGGCGAAGGTTCCGAAACTCGCCGGTAAGGGCGGTCATTCTCGCGGCAACTTCAGTGTGGAATGTTCAGTAGGTCAGTGACGGTCCACGCGGTGCATGACGGTCCTGTTCGTCAGGTGACGCAACCTGACCCTCCGAAAGCCAGAAACGGTCTTTCCTTTAGTCCGTGACCTTCATATGGGAATTTCAAATCGTTGCGAGACCTCCTCGCAATCGGTTGCGCCTGTCCGGCGATCCGCAAAACCAGGAAACTAGGACTATCACCGGTGGTGAGTAGATTCACCGACGGCGGAAAGCAAGACTCCCTATTACTGAGTGCGATGTGGTTGTCGAGACGTGGGGGTGACAGGGCACGGGGGATGAATTTACTCGTGACGACATAACCGTCACACTTCCCCCTCATTATCAGTGGGCCTTGCTTACTCTCCAATCCTTGCTCATGTTGATGGGTTGGCGGACCTCCCTCACCGAATCAGGACTTGGATGATGGGGATGAGGATATGGTAGCTGCTGCCGTTCGGGGTTTGCATCAGGGTTTCCCTGACGGCCAGCTTGAGTATTAATTCCAGCCTTAATATTTTTTTCTCTTTTGAAATAACTCACATGCTATTATATTTTTCTTTTTTTCCCATGTCAGTTTACGCATCTCGAATATAAATTTTTGCTTCTATCTATAATTTTAATACTTCGCTTATCTGAAAGTTTTATATGCACCATTTTTTTTTGTTGAACTTTCACATATTATTTATTTATTTTACAATTACGTCCCAGCTTTTTGCCTAGGGACGGGCTCCGCTTATTACAGTTTTATGTACATATTTTAACATTTAATTATTTACATATTATTAATTAATTATCACAGATCATGTTTGTATTTTCATATTCACTTTCATCACTGTCACACTTTTGTTTCCTTTAGTCATTTCTTTTGTTTCATTTCATTTCTTACTTTTTCTTCAATCTTTTCTCCACCTCTTTAATTTTCTTCATTAGCTCCCCTCTTTTATCCCCTTTCTTGTCATTCAGTGTAATCATTATGTCTTTGTATGTCCATTTCCCTACTGTGTCCTCCCTCCATTCTCTAAATATGTCCTCTGTAACGTCGCATTCACTGGTCAGATGCGTCCAATCTCCTTCGCTTTTTTCGCATAGTATGCATCTTTTTTCCTCAGGATTTCTCCAATATCTGTTGCTACTTGTGATATTGCCACATCTGACCCTGGCTGTCGTTGTCATCGTCTTCTGATTGAGGGGTTGTTTTAAGTATTCTGGTAGTCCGTCCTTCTGTATTTCTTTGTATGTTGCGTTGTATTTAGATTCATTTATTCTGCTTCGTCTGTCTTGTCTCTGTATGTCTCTGTCCCTCTGTTTTATCTCCGTGTATATGTCTCTTCCCTCCCTCTGCCATAGTTCTATTTGGTTCTTGCTCAACCCTATCTTGTTGAGCCATTTCTCTCCCTCTGCTTTTCCTTCTTTTCTCTGTATTTCTCTTTTTTCTTCGTAAGCTTTCCTCACCCATCTGTACTCCTCCATTTGCGTTTTTTTGTCTTCGTATTTTAGGGTTCTGATACCCCAGTCTATAATCATTTTGTTTTCATCAGTCTCTTCGTACACCAGGTATCTGGGGGTGCAAAAGTCTAGTCTCAGCGTCCACCTCAAGTAATCTGCCTTTATTCTCTCCATCTCGTCGCTTCCTTCCCCTCCCCATATCTCTACACCGTACTCCAGCACCCCTTTTACCAGGTAGTTGAAAAGCATTTTTCTGGCTTGGAAGTCTCCTGAGCACCTTCTCTCTGCTAGTCCCCATGTCTTTTTTGCAGCAATTTTTCCTTTGTATATCATTTCTTTAATGTGCTCATGGTACTTCCCATCCTTCCTAAATACGAAGCCCAAATAATTAAATCTGTCAACCGTTTCTATTTCTTTTCCCTTCCATTTCCATTTCTCCTTCCTATGTTTCCTTTTCCTTCCGATTATCATCATCTTTGTCTTTTCTGTATATAGTTCCATTTCTCTGTTTTCCAGGAATTTCTTCAGTGTCCTCATCATTCCCTGCATGGCCTCTCTGCTCTCCCCTGTCATAGCCAGGTCGTCTGCGTATGCAAGGGTCCATATTCTCTTATCTTTTAACTTAACTCCTCCCACCCTATTTTGTTCCATTTCTTTTTCAATCCCCGCTATGTTGAGGTTAAACAGAAGGGGGCTGAGACTGCATCCTTGTCTCAAGCCCTTGTTGATCCAGAATTCTTCCGAAATTCCCTTCTCTGTCTTTATTCTGCATCCTGTTCTTTTATATATTTTTCTTATCAAGTCCGTTAGTTCTGTATCGCATCCTTGCTTTGCCATTATTTCCTACAGTTTTTCCCTGTTCACAGTGTCAAACGCTGCTTTGAGGTCTACAAACAGTAAATATATCTCTTTTTTATCCTTGATATTTTTCCTTATGATGTGGTTTAAAATATATATATTATCTGTCGTGGATCTCCCTCTCCTGAATTCTGCCTGACCTTGTGGGAGTAATTTTCTCTCTTCTACCATTTTCTCGAGCCTATTTTTCAAAATTCCAGTATATATTTTGTATCCCGAATTCAGCATGGATAGCCCCCTGTAGCTTTCGGGTCTATTTCTTTCTCCCTTCTTATATATCAGTATTATCAATGGCGTCCTCCATTCTTCTGGAATATTCCCCGTTTGCATGATTTCTTTCAATATTTCTTCCAGTCTCGTGCCGACTTCCCTTCCACCGTGTATCCATGCTTCGTTCGGGATACCGTCAATACCTTTGGCTTTTCTCTTTTTTAGTTTTCTGCACATCTTCTTTATTTCTTTGGTCTCCACCGTTATTTTGCTTTTACTCCCTATTTGTTCCTCTTCTGTTTCTTCTCTTTCTCTTTTTTTATCTGTCCCTTCCAGTAGTTTCTTAACATAGTCTTCCCATGTCTTCATTTCTATATTTCCGTCTCCCTTTTCTTTTTTTTCCTTCCCCTGTTAATGTAATCCCATATCTGCCCTTCGTTTTTCAGATTTTTTAGTTCTTCCTCTTCTTTTCTTCTCCATTCTTTCATTTTTCTTCTACATAGTTCTTTCCAACTCTTCCTTTTTTCTATGTATTTTTCTTTCTTTGTCTTTCCTTTTTTCCATCTTTTTAGGGCCTTCTTAGCTTTTCCTTTTGCACTCCTGCATTCTCGATCGTACCATTTTTTCCCCTATTTTCCATGCCCTTATCTTAATCTCCTTTTTCTTTATGTTTTTCTCTATTAGTTCTTTAATCCCTTCCCATAGTTTTTCAACGTCTCTGTTGTCGTCTTGTTTTTTTTATTCCCCGTTCGTCTTTTCCTTGTAATTATTTATTTCTTTTTCTCCCCATTTCATTATCGTTCTTTTTGTTTCTGTTGTATTTTTTGTTATTCTGTGTTTCTTTCTGTCTCTGTCTTTTGTCAGTAGTTTTAGTCTGATCGGCAGGTGATCTGAATCTATTCTTTTTTCTATTGTAAATTTTTCTGTCCTGTCTCTGATTTCTCGGTCTGCGATTGCCAGATCAATCACGGTACTCCCCCTTGCTCCGATGTATGTAAATTCTCCTTCTTCGTCTCCTTCTGTTGTCCCATTCATTATAGTGAGTCCTTTCCTCTGTATTTCGTCTACAAGTTTCTTTCCTTCCTTTTCCACTTTCTTGTCTTTGCTTTTTCTTTTTTTCATCTCCTTTTCTTCTCTTACTCCCACGACTTTCCCTTCTTCCTCTGTTCTTATGTTAAAGTCTCCCATTATAAGTAGTTCTACTTCTCCACTGTAGCTCCCCTCTACTATCTGTTTCCACTTTATTTCCATGTCATTGTTGTTATTGTACACTCCCCAAATATCTATCGTCTTTTTTCCTTCGTCTACTTTTATCCTTGTTCTCGTGAGCCCCTCACCTTCTTCTTTTCCTATCATTTCAACTTGTATCGTTTCTTTCTCTTTAACTCCTATTATAAAACCTCCTTTTGCTCTCCCTTTCCTTTTTTCTTTTTTTGCACCTATGATCTCCCAGATCATGTTTTTCGGGAGTTTTTCTTTACACTTTTCCGCGTCCTTTGTCTCCACCCATGTCCCTGCCAAACATACTACATCCATCTTTTCAATGTATCTCCAAAAGTCAGTGTCCTTTCCCCATATTCCAGCTACGTTCCAGAATATGATGTCTAAGTTTCCGTTTTGTCTGTTATTTTTGTTTGCGTCTTTTGTCCTTTTTCTTTTTTCTTTTTTCTCACTTTTGTTTTCTCTTTTTCTTGTTTTTATTTTTATTGTTTTTATTTGTTGTTGTTTCTTTCTGTCTTTCGTCCTTTTTTCGTCATGTCTCTTTTTTTTCTTTTCTTGTACAGTCCTGTTTTTTCTGCCTACCTTTTTTATTTTTATTGCCCGTCCCTTGTTTCTGTTAAATTTGTCTGTTTGTCACTTTTGTTCTCTTCTTCTTTCCTTTCCCTTGTATCCTTTTCTTATTCGTTTTCCTTGTCTTCTGTTCTTTTTTTACCTTCTACTTCTTTCTCTCTTTCTATTTTCTTTTCTCCTTCTGTTTCTCTTTTCTTGTTTATTTTTTTATTTATATAGTTCCATCGTTCTTCCATTCTTTCAGCCCCATCCATCTCTCCCATTTTCCTTCAACAAAAATCTTCTTGAGCCCGACTTTTGCGAATATACCGAGTGCCTTTGCCCTTCTCACCCACTCCCTTATCTCGTCTTGTTGCCTCCTTTCCTCGTACGTCAAGTCAAAGTCCAAGAAGATTTTTGTTCCCAGCATTTTTTTTCTCTCCCCCCATACTTTATCCCTGGCTTCCTCGTTCTTCATCTATATTATGATAGCTCTTCCGCTTTGCCATGCGCTTATAATCTCTTCTTTTGCCCCCAGCTTCTCAACCACTAAGTTCTCTGTCCACTTTCTTACACCCAATTTCTGTACCTCTCCCCTTTCCATTCCTTTTACTGCGATGTTTTCTTCCCTGTCCTTTCGTTCTCTCTCCCACATTAGCCTCCGCAGTCCCTGTATTTCAATGTTCGAAATCCTGCTTGTATTGCTTATGTTGCTTTCGCAATCAATCATCAATCAATCCACTGTGTGTTTCTCGAGGAGCTGCTGTCCCTGCTATTTGTGGTTGAGCTTTCCCTGCTATCTCCTTTTCTTCCCTTACTTTCTTTTTCTTCCTTGCCTCTCGCTCTCTTTAGACTCATCCTTGCATCGTTCTCGTCTCCGCTTGCCATTATTTCCTCCTTTAACTCCTTCATTTCGTCTTCTATGGCTGTCATCCTTTCTTCCATCTTCCTCGCCCAAGCCCTTACACTTTCTTCATTCTCTTCTTCCCTATCTTTTATTTTCTTACATAGCTTTTCAATTTTATCTATTCTCTCTTTATTTTCTTTCCTTTCCTTTTCGTATATCTTCTCGATCTGTGTAAATCTTCCTTCAATCTCTTTTTTTAGTTTTTCCAGCTCCCTCCTGTCCTCTCCTCTGCGTTTTTCTCCTTCTATTATTCTTCTACTCTCTTCTAAGATTTTTTCCTCCTCTGTCATATTTTTCTTTTTCGACTCATGCTTTCTAGTGTTATCTGTGAGCTTTCCCTTTTACTTGCCTTTCCTCTGGTTAGCATTGTTTTTTCTGATTTGTTGCTCATTATTATTTATCTTTATATTTATTTTATTTTCAAGTTGTGTAGGTTGTTTTATTTTACTTTATTTTATTTGATTTTATTTTGTTTTATTTTTAATATTTGATTTTGTTTTGTTAATATTGTTCGATGTTAGATTTTATTTTTAATTTTTCTTTTTCACTTATATTTTATTTTATCTATTGTTTTTGTATTTGTTATTTTGAGCTTTTACTTATTTTTGATTACCTGATGTAATTTAATTTTTATTTATTGGCAACCTTTTTGTTGTAAATTGTTCGTGTGATTTTTGTGTTTTATTATTTGTGTTTTATTAATTTTATTAATTTGTTGTATTTTTATTATTATTTTATTTTTGTTATTTATTATTTTTGTAATAATGATAATAATAATAATGTAATAATGGCAACTTTCATTTAGATGTTTATTCAGTGCTTATTCGGTTCTTGTGTTTCCACTTCCCCTCTCGCGCTTTTAGTCTGAGTTTGCGTTCCGCTGTCTTGTCGCGTTTCTATTCCCGTGACAACGCCTTAAGTTTTCTGTCCGTCGCCGACGTTTCCTTATGCCTCTCTGCTTCCTGCCTCCCGCGCTCTGGGTTCTAACCTCTTTTTTTTCTGCACTTTTCTTTTCACTCTCTATTCACCACCTTGCTCTTATTTTTTATATTGCACTGTTTTTTTCTTTTCCTTCTGTTTTTCACTTTTTCTGCTTCCTTTTACTTCACTTTCTCACAATTAAGCTCACTTAGTTTCTCTGAAATTTTCAAATACCGGCAATGCTGTCTAGACACGATGTGTACAAGTCAACTGTCGCTAGCGGAATCCTGAACTTTCACATATAATTACTTAGATATCTTTCGCTGATTTATGCTTATTATATATACATGGTTTGTCCACGAAGAATCGAGATTTTACCTTTCATGTTGTGGCTATTGGTCGTGGAAATTTGGAAAGGGTTTTAAAATGTCGACAAAACTTTTCCCTATTAGTCCCTTTTGGTTTTTCTGATAATTTGAAGCGATAGAATTTTACTTCGCGCGAAGGGTACTTTTCAGTTTTTTGACATTCATTCTCTCATTCATTCGCTTTCTTCTTCGTTTTCTTGGATATATTCTTCCAAAATGAAGCCTCCAAGATCGTGATCCTCTTCCCTAGCCCTCAACTGGCGTCAGCGGTGCCGGGCGTTCCGCCTCCTCATCTTCCTCCGCTCTTTTTCTGATTCTGTGTGGCTTGGGGACAGAATGTAGGCATGCATCTCTCATACGACGTTCATACCGAGCCGGAACGGATGCTGGGTGTGCTTATCTATGATAACACATCAGTTCACCACTCGTCCCTTTATTTCGATCCTCATGATGACCGTATATAAGCTATTGATGATTTCCGGCTCGTGAAGCCGATAGGTATCTTCGCGAGGCCGTAGATAGCATGGAGTATTTTCCTCCTGACTATTATTTTTACCAGATCAATTCTGGCTACGCAAACTCTCATTCCCGTATCGATGCGGGCTTTCATCCATATCCCGCATATCATCAATGCCTCATTTGTCTTGTAATTGATGTGCATTAGTGGGCATAACGGATAATCCTCGGGGATTTAGAGTCGCGTTTTATCATTACTTGAGCCTGTGCACTCGTTTTCCATCCTTCTTAATCCTTTCTTCACTCTCTGATTTGCGGTCCAGTTGTTGCGGTTTGTCGTCAACTTAGGAAAAGATTTCCGGTTTGACATTTTCCTCCGGGTATCACAATCTTCTTTTATCTTCTTCGACACGGTTCTGATAATCCGGGCTTTCTTGGCGGTTTGCCTGCCAGACTCGAATTCTTCAGAGGTCTTCTCCGCATACGTTTTAGTAGTATTGGGTCTCCTCTGGGTTCAGGATTTGCTGATGGTGCTGTCACCTTTGCTACGATTTCACCTTTAGCTATGGGTTGCGGTACCCTGGTCTCATCCCTGACTTGAGCTTCGGTTGCGGTTTCGGGTGTCGTGATTTCTCTCACGACCAGGGTATTTCTAATGGTTTCCGGAGTTAAGCTTCCCTGGTTGATGATGGATTCAACGAGGGGTGCTGTTGAGCTTCAAAAAAAAGTAGGGGTTCAGGTCTCAGATATTCACGTGCTTAGTTCTACGTGTCTCCGATAGGAAAACTTCAAAAACTGCTAGTGACACACGCTTTACAACTTCGAAAGGTCCCTCATACTTTGGTGATAGTTTTGCGTTGACGCTTTTTCCTTTGTCTGAGAGTCTGTGGGTTTTCACTAACACTCGGTCGCCTAATCGGGGTTCCCACCTCTATCGGCCTTTGTTATAGTGTTTCACCTGTTTTCCCCAGATCTTCGCGATATTTGTCTTTGCGTGTTGTAAAGCGTCGTGGATTCCTTTCAGTCATTCTGATAAGCTACTTCGGGAAATCTGTCTGTCGGAATGTTCCCGGTATCGCCTATTATTATGGTACACTAGTGTATGTCCAATCACCTCAGATATTGCCGTATTGCAAGCGAGCACGAGCTCGGGGAGATACCGATCCTAGTCCTTGTGATTGACATTCAGGAATTGCGTGATCATCATCTTGATCACTCTGTTGGTTCGTTCCACTGGATTACACTAGCGTATAAGGTAGCTTTCGCCGATAAATAATCCTGTTTTCTTTAAGAATGACACCGGAATCCCGACTAACGAATTGGCACCCGTTGTCAGAGATTATCGTTTTTGGGTATCCATGACGGAGAACAATCAGGTCTTTTATCTTCCTTATTACGATTTTATATTATCTTCTTTTTCTTATATTTTATATTATCATTTTATTTTATCTTCCGGTAGCTTTACGAAGTGAGGCGAGTTCGATTCACTTCATGAATCTATCTTGTGTCATCAGTAATCATGTATTTCTCACCTTGACCAGTCTCCGATAACTCCAGGAGCCAGTATCCGACTCAGAGTCGATAGGACGGATCGACTACCCTTAGAAGGACGCGCGCCATCCTAAGGGTCCAGCGGTGTAGGAACGGCTCGGTCGAGTGCCGGTCGCTGGAGATGCCGCTGGGCTGCGCGTTGGTGGGTTCCGGTGTTACCTAGCTGTGCGCTGATGGGGCGGTGATGGTGGCGAAATGGTGACGTCAGTGGTGGTGGTGATGCCGGGGTGCGGTGCGGTGAGGTTGTAACACAGAAGTGACGGGACGCGAAGGGTAAACTTACTCAAGATGGCATAACCGTCACAATTTTATAAATAATTAGTAAATTATATAAATAAAGATAAATGAGTATATTACGTGAGGTATTTTAATTATTAATTTACAATTTTAAAAGTTTTTGAATCATAACTGCTCAATGGAAAATTAAGGATAGTAAAAAAAAATAAGTTCTATTTAAATAAACTCTAATATATTTAATATGTAATGCTTCGTAAAGTTTAATATTAATTACCATTAGAGAAATTAAATTGACTTGAATCTCCTACACCTTTGAAATTTAATGTAGCATTTTTTACAAGCTTTAAAATTTCTTCCACTGCCTCTTCTACCATCATACTTTTTCTTTCGAGATCGACAGCTGCTAATCTACATGTTTCTTCAGTTTTTTCCATGAATTTATCGATGCTCCAAGGCTCTTCTTCTGGGAGCACGTGCAAAGTTGTATTTTCCATACTTTCGAGAACTTGAAGAATTCTTAATTAAATCCAATAAATAAAACAGAAAAACATTAATGGAATAAATTTCATAATTTTGAATGAAAGTTAATCTCTCATGTATTTAAACTTAATTTTTTCATACTTAATTTAATTTAATTTTTAATAAAAATAAATTAATTTCTTGAACTATTTATTTGTCATTAACTTAATTATTATTATTCTTAATTTCAATAATCTTGTTTTCAAATAATAATTCAGACATTCGCTTATTACATTAAAAGTTTAGAATGATAGCTTTATATTTACCGATTTATGTAAATATCATGAACTCTGGTAATGAGAATATCAAAAATATGGATTTGCTCACGAGTATTTTGACAAAATTCTTTCCACTCGGGTTTGGCCCAGGTAAGTGTAAGAAGTGCGGGTCTCATTAAAGATGAAACATGTACGAGATGAGGTAGTAAAAGTGGTCGCACTTCTAATTTTACTCGTCTTGCTGTATCCACAAAGTTTTCAATTATAAAATGAAGGGAGTCCTTAACTATGGTAAAATAATCTCTTTTGGATAATATGGTTTTTGCGATTATTGGTATATCTAGTTTAAGTTTTAATAAACAGTCAGCTTCACGAATTAAGAGAATTATACGATTTTCCAAATTCACATTTAGTTTTCCACTACATTCATCTATTTTTAATAGATTTCTAAAAAAAAATATTTGAGCTTTGTTTTTATTTTCAATTATTATAATACTTAATATCGTATCATTAATAAAATAAAAATATTTGTATAATGTTGGTTTTTGATAAAAACTTAAATTATTATTTATATGTTACAATATAAACGAAAATGGTACATAGTAACTACATTATTTAAGAGGATTATAAAATTAAGGTTCATTGAAAATAATATTTTTTAAACCGTCATTGTAAAATAAAAAATTACACTACATAAATATTAAATATGTCATAAATTACTTTACTTTTTAAGGGAATCTTCAATAATCCAAGAATTTTGATGAGTCCACACTTTAGCAATATCAGTTTGATAATGATCAATTACAGAAACAGTGTGATTATATTTTTTTATTAAATCATTCGTTGTTGGTAATGTTTTTAGTATTGAATGATTTAAAACAGATGTTGCTAGTTCATCTAAATGTATTCTAAAAGCACATGTACATGTATTTTTGATAAGAAGATATAATTCTTTATAAATTTTAATTTAGATTTTTAAGAATATTAAAAGATTTTTTGAATAAATTTGAAGTTATTAGTTTATTTTAGAAAACAAATTTTTTAAAAAACATTTAATATTAATAATATACATTTTTTTAAATTTTTATAACATTAAATTTTGATTAAATATCAAATTTATTATAATTTTTTTAATTTTACTATCAAATGGAAATAAAAGCTTAAAAATACGTGAAAATTATGATTTATATTTTTTTTTTTCATTTCATTTCCGTATCTATTTTAGTTAATAATTATTAATTTATTATATTGTATTGTCGGGTAGCTTGCAGATTGGGCAACTGCTTGCTGCCCGAATGAACCAATCACACTCTCCCTAACGGTGTGGAAGATGCGCAGTAATCGATAACGAACGATCTGCGCATCGACATACCGTCGATATTTGAACTGAATATCGAGTGACTTGATCGCGAGATCACCCATCTTGGAAAGCGCGCGGAAAAGTTGAAAACGTATTTATCGTGTTTTTAAGCTTTTACGAGAGTTTTTAGAGTGCTTGAAAAGCTGAATCGTTTCATTGCGTTGCGGTGTGAAGACGAAAGTCAACACACAACCAAGATTAAAAACCAGCTGAAGCCACCCCCAGAGTTTCAGAGGAAAAACTTGGAACACCTCCAGGAGGACTATCACCTGCAAGGAGCCAGTGAGTTTTTTAAACCAACTTTCCAAAATGTATAAAAAAATTTTTTATAAAAAAAAGATTTAATATATTTTTCAAGACATTTATCTATATTATTATAATGTTATGTAATTTCATATTTATATTCGGTCATACGACTGATTCAATAATTGATATATGTTATGAGTATATATAATAAATAACTAATATTTTATTTTTAAATATAATCTTTATTATTATGTGTGAAAAAAATATAACAAAACCTTAATGAACGAGCCCAAACTAATCTACCGGCAATGGGTGGTAAATGCCTAGGGAGTGGTGGATCATCTTTCTGTTTTTTAAAAAGTTTGAGTGTTCGTTCTATTTCTTTATCGCAGTATTTTACAACAAGATGATATTTTTCGTCTAATTTTGTTAAAGGTATTTTTTCGCTGACCTATTTTAGTATACATATTAAAAAAAAAATTTATGAAAATTAAATCGACGAAAGCATATTTATAGAATTATACTATAATCATAAAGTCTACCTTCTCAAAACGAACCAAAAAACGGATTCCTTGAATGGTTTCCCAAACGTCGGCATAATTTTTTTCTATGAGACTACTAACATTTTCCTTCATGACATTCGTTTTCGACATAAATTCATTATAATCAGTATCAAAATCAAGATTTCGAGGGTCTAAGTAATCATAACTTTTAGTGGTTGCCACTTTTTTTGCTTCTTCAAATGTTTTTATAGTCTCATCCAATGCTGTAAATATATCATTTAATAAAGTAGTGACTTTTATGCAATATACAAATATTTCTAATATTTGTATAAAAATGTTGTTTATATATAAATATTGAATTATACTAAGAATGAAGTAGATTTATCAATATTTACTTTGTTATTTTAATCAATAATTTTATTTTACCTTCTCCTAATAACAAACCCTCCATTCGGCGTTCAAATAATTTTTGATAATCTTCTATTAAATCAAACATTATTAGAATTTTTCGAATTCTTGCACAATATGAGTCAAAACGACCAAATACATGAGTTTCAGAGAAAGAAAATTCTTCTTCAGTTTTCGCAGGTGAACAACGTACTAATCTGTATGTTTCTCTATATGCTCTAAAATATTATTTTATGTTAAATATATATTTATACAATATTTTTGAATTAAAGTGAATTAATTAAAATTTAAATTATCTTAGTGCTAAATCTATAATATTTATAGTGTAACGTTACGACCACGAATGTTAGTGGGACGAATCACTTGGCCGTAGGAGGATGCCAAGTTGCCCATCCGCGCGTGGGGTGCAGACGGGGGCTCGACTACCTTCATATCCTCCAGCTCAGACAGAAGGACGTCGGAATACCAGGGTTCTTTTAGTATGGGGGTGGGCTAGTTAATTCAACCGGGATAATTTGTGAAAACTGCTATTTTATTGCAGAAAACCAAGTAAGTAATACAGAGATGGTGATACAAAATGATAATGGTTATGGTGTGATTTCAGGTGGCAATGCAGTTGCTGGAGTAACGGGAGCCTGTAAGCAGAATTTAGATGAGTTAGAAAAGCCGTGGGGAGGAGGTAATTTGCGTGGGAGTAAATGACGGGCGGGCGGGGGTGCTACCGCTAAAAATGGTAAGCACCAGGCGGTGCGGGGGTTTTACCGCTGAAAACGGTGAACGCCGGGTGCTATTAAAAACAACTGCCCGCTGATAACGGCTGGCTCTGGACGGCTGCTGAAAACAGCGTTTCCTAGGGCAGATACTTCTTCGGAGGTTTCCTACACGAAAAATACGCCATTTGTTCATTCATAAAAGGCCACGAATATAGCGGCGGGCCAACGGTGACGACGGTGTGCGTACCGCGAATGCGCGTTGGTTTCCGCTGTGCTGGAAGGTTTAGTTCAACCTTCCAGTCGGTAGGCGATACTGGCGTCGCTAGGGGCCAGTTTGCGGCATGCATATGGCAATCGCGGACGCGTGGTGACCTAACCCTTGAATCCCGGCGAGAAGTCAAGCAACATGTGGTTTTGAAAATATTATTTTCACCACATCGTTGCAATATTTTATATTTTATTTAAAAATATATTATTCTAAATTATTATTTTTAATCAAATTATATGTATAATCATATTATTAATTATATAATTTTTATATAATATATAATTATTTATACGATTTACTTGTTCAATCTTAAGCAATGTTTCAATTTTTTCCTTGCATCCATCCTATCTTGACCCCAAAGTGTTTCACGACCTCGCAATGTAATATAATCTCTACAAGCAACGATCATTTGATTGGTAATTTTAACCATTAATGAACTTGTTCTTTCAGAAGTATTGTAATATCTTGAAACACTGTAAATTAGTCTCACAGTTTGTAATAATGATATTAATGAATCTCGCATTTTTATCTACATTAAAAGAATCAAGAAAATTTTGCTTTAAAAAATAAATTTACTTACTATTCTTTGTTTGTTGAAATAGTGTAATTTCTTATATTTTATTTAAAACAGATTAATGATTTTTTTAAAATTAAATTTACATTTTTTAGGAAATAAAACAAAATTAATACAAATAGTAAATTATTAATTACAAAATTTAATTAATTTATTAAATAAAGAACTTAACTTTTTATTTTAATAAAATATTAAAAGATTAATTTTTTATTAATTACCGGTTCGTCTAAATATAAACAATGGCAACATTTTTCTAATGCTTGAATAAACTTTGCATTATCTTTAGCTTCGTTAAAACAATAAATGACTTCTTTTTCTACATCATTCCAATCTTTCTGTAATTTTGATCTTGAAATTTGTAAGCATAGTAAAGACATTTGTACCTCTTCATTCTATTAGAATGCAATTTTAAAATTAAATATTTTAAATAAAAATTAATAGGAATTAGTTTAAGAGTAAAACTTTTTTAATTTTTAAGTATTTCAAGAATTATATTCTCATTTTAATTTTAATTTGATTTCAATGAAATAAATTTAATAAATTACTTATATGATAATTATTTAATAAAATATATTACTATTATTTATTACTAATTTAAGTATATGAATAATCTTTATAATGGATTCTACGATTAATTTACTCAAAAGAATCTTAAACTGTGTTTGACGTCACTATTAATTGACAAATAGCGTAAATTGTCTCCAGCAATTTATTGATTTAAATTAATTTAATTAATTTAAATTCACATTTAAATACAAGTTTAAAATAATTCATCTAAAAAATATGAATCTTTGGACAATAGTTCACTTTTTAAATACAACGTTTAATGGCTAATAAAAATTGCCTCAATTGTTTGTACAACAACATTTTATAATTCATTATAATTATAACCTCATGTAATCATTCTTATCGGGTCTTTATGAATCTACACCGTTTATTTTTTGTCGAAGACTAGAATAATTATTAAACTGTAAACAACCTTTAATCTTGTGATTAATTGACCAAATTGAGCTCCACGTTTCTTCCAATATTCGAGTTCTTGTTGAGGCCCACTACTATCAGTTTCTCTCCTGATTTGTTTGCTTTCTAACATAAAATCTTTCAATTTCTTTATCCAACATCGTATTCGTTCTTCTATTTTCTCTAAAGTACCATCCACTGCTATAAAATCTCTTGCACTCTCAGCGTCATACACCTTTTCCATCATATTCTGACCATCATCGAAAATATTATCATAGTTGGCCACTTCCTCGCATACTAAATAGTATTAATTTTTTTTTGGTTTTATTATTAAAAATACATGTTTTTACAACTACAAAAAAATACTTCTTCAGCATAAGGATAAAAAATTTTTTTTACAACAAAGTATATTTATATAAAACCAAAAGAATATCTAAGAATTTTGTAAATGATACAAAAAATAATAAAATTATTATGTAAAAGAAAATACTAAATTTCTTAATATTCTAGTTAAGGTATTTTTAAATTGCATAAAATAATTTTGCGAATATATTTAAATAAAATAAGTTTCAATAAACATAAATATAGAATAATTTACCTTTTAAAGCACTGCAAAATGATCTCAAACCGGGAAGGAGAATAGTTTTTATCATTGGACAGTTATCCTCGTCTTCAACTCCAGGATGAGCCAAGGCATCCATAAAAACTCGCTCGATTACTCGTTGTACATATGGAATGATACCTATCTTCCTAGCATCTATTACCCCAGTGTAAAGATCCTTTTGAAATCCTTCTTCTGGTAGCTGTTTTGCAATATTGATGCTGATAATATATAATATTTATAAAAAAAAAATGTGGATAGAAGATGAATTGAATTTGTAAAAAAACTTATAATATTCATATAATTTAATATTACTTATATGTACGAATCTCTCGATAAAAGCTTTAAGACGTTGTTAAAGATTCAAAGTCGCTCTTAAAAGTCGGATACCCATGAAAAGAGTATTCCAGTGTAAGTGAACGCTTCTTAATTAGAAAAGTTTTGTTGAGTAAATGTAATATATTAATGAAGTGAACAAAAACTGAACTCGGAACTGCTTGAGGAATAACTAAGGAACAACTCGCTAAGACGGAAAAATTTTTTTTAGAACTGGATGACTGAGGGCTCTACTACCAAGGTTGAACTGTGAAACCTCATGGACTTTCGTTACCCTAGTGGTTTAAGTCAGCCTTCTCACGGTAATATGAGGTTCTACCGTGAGCAGGCCAATCTTTCCCTAGTTACTTGTGGCAGTAAACTGGACCATGCAATTAAAAAAAACAAATTGGATAGACATTCTAAATTGCAGAAAACTTTGAAAAAAACTACTAATCAATCTCAATAGACCACAGATGAATCTAAGAAATCTATTACTGAGAAAGAGTATTATTGATTCTACCAAGTAAATGAAGCTCACGTAGTGTCCATCTAAAAAAGGGACTTCAAAAGCCCATCTAAGCTGTAAGGAAAATGCCCGATTTTCCTCACTGAAACTGTGCTGCGGCGCCCCGAAAAGCTGGCCGCAGTACAACCCCGACATCATAGCCCCACCAGCACCACATCCCCACCCGGGCAAGCGCCTCATCAGCTCTCACCCGCGCAGCCACAAGAATACTCCGCGCACCATTCGAGCACCCCACCATCACCCGCGTACGGCGCTCGACGGAGGCCGCCGCTCCGTCGAGCTGCATAAATTCACCCGCACGGATCACCAAGTTGTAGTCGACTGACACGTCACCTTCCGAAGCTTCTCCAGGATCGCTGGAGATTAACAGCCGAGGAAGACGGTCACCGACTGCCCCGCCGAAGCAAATCGGCGTCGACTCCCCGACGAACTCCCAGGATCACTGGGGGACGGCGTGGCTTCGGCGACAAGAATATTTTGGCGTCATCCGTATTGACGAGGTACTCCAGGTTCACTGGAGGCCCGTCGCCGCGAATGATCCCGGTCGACAACTCCGAGTATCCCCAGGATCACTGGGGGCTCGCTGCCGTCGGCACCCTTTGAACGCAGGAACTTGAATAGGTCCGACTCGAACGACTGCTGCCGTCGAACTGACGGAGCACTGGCACTGGAACGGCGAAATCATGTCCTCAAGCGGACAAATATCCAGGCTCGCTGGACCGTCCTACAGAGGGACGAAAATTTTCGACTAAGGCCCAGCCCGAGCGGGCCCCTTGCGACCGCATCGCCCCCTGGCAACCGCCGGCGGTACTTCCTGCTCACCGCGACCGTCGCGCCACCGAATTCAAGCGGAATAATGGCGAACTACATTTTTCAGGCATTTTTTTGTACAAAAAAAATTATCGAAAATATGAAAATTGTTAAAAATCAAAATTCTTACCGCGGAACCGAAATTTTTACTGCAGAACCTGTGTAAATCGCAATTCTTACCGCGGAACCTTTGTAAATCGAAATTCTTACCGCGGAACCTTTGTAAGCCAGAATTCTTACCGCAAAACCTTTATAAATCGTGTAAAGACACCGCGAAAAACTTATTATGTAAAAATAGTAGAATTCGCCGTAGTTTAAGATATGCGCAAGCGGAGTATTTATATTTTTTTTTAAGCAATAATGTATATATCTAACCATATCTTTTTTTTTAGTAAATTCTTTCAAAAATTAAATCTCATTTTGTAAAAGTTTTTTTTTTATCCCGTCGCTTCAGCAAACCCCGATCCGTACCCTGACTCCGCTGAGTCATTTCCTGGCTGATAATCCTCTCGTTACAAAGCTAAACTAGAAACAGAATGAAATATTTTATTAATTATAAATTAGTGATCCGATGAGGTACAGGATGAATAAAAATAAATCTATTCAATTAGTTACGTCGACGTTTCGGCAAGTATCACTTGCCCTTGTCAAGACTGTTTATTCAACAAATTAAAATTACATAAATTAACAAAATATTTTTTACATATGTATAATAAGACAATTATGTTTATAATTACCAATAGAATAGTACAGTAATGTCATGTAAATATTCAACGATTTGTCAGTCGTAACGTCATTTTTTCAACTGTAAAAAAATAACATTTCACTTCAATATATATGATGCTTAACGTTACGCTCTATGTCATACTGTTGTGATTCGTCATATTATTGAGGATTATATGATATTTATTATTAAGATTTTGTGTATCCTCTTGTCTGTTTATGATATTATTGTTAATTTAATGTATATCATTTCGGAAATTAGTCGTTTCTTAAAATTGTTCTCATTGTCAAGGATGTCTACATTAAGAATGAAATATTTTTTCAAACAAGCGTGGAGTGTAGAATATGAATGCCAGAAAGTCAGAGAATTTTTTAAAATACCCGCACAATCAAATCTAAAGAAGGACAGATTACTAGAATTAACATACTTTACGGAATTGAAATAAAAAAAGATTGCTATTACGTCAAAAACTCACAAACATACTGAAAAACTACCTAGAAGATAAATAAAGCAGATTATTATAAGGAAGGGTGCAATGAATGTATCTATAGTCGTGGTGTCTCAAAGACTACTCTCTTATACCTAACAACTGATATGCAATAATATATTTGAATATATGTGTTCGGGATTCTTCTCTAATTTACACTTGGTAAATTCGGGAAGAATCACTCGCAGGTCAACCGATCGGTCGAACGAGTATGGTAAATCATAGGAAATATCGAGTGTCCTCTCGGAGAAGCTCTCGTCTGCCACGGTCTAATTAAAAAATTTATAATAGGGAAACTAAGGCCAGATGGAGTTTTTTCGTGTTGGAAAATTTGACGCGGATCACTTGCATTTCGACAATGAGAATATTCGCTTCGCTTCGTTCTCGTTTTGCTCGAATAAAATTTATATAGAAGTTATTTATATAAAAACATTGCAGTAGCGGCTTGCACGAACAGTGTGATTGCGGAATTCAGGTGAGTGCGAATTAATGTTGTAAATTTTTGTAAATCTAACGGCGTCCACCGACGGCGGGTTCACTTCAGCGGTGATGAATCGCCCCTCTCCGGCTCCTGCATCACCGGGAAGGAGTTTTTGTGTTGTTCAATCAGCGCGGCTAACGTGGAGGCTGTGAGAAAATCGCGAAAAATTTGGGGTCGGCTTTTCCTCTCCTAGAGGGGGCGAAATAGTTTATGCCAAGGTATTTAATTTTAAATAAATTACTATGATTATAAAATCCGAAAAAATTTTCGTTTGAGTTTTATTTCAGACCTCACCCTTTTCTATTTATCGCATTTGCTTGAATTGATTTGTATTTATTCCTAAAAATATGTACAAATGGTATATTTGATGAAAGTTTAATTTTATAAACTATTAGAAAGTTTTATTACATAAAATTGTGTTTTTTAATAGTATATATTTTACTAGTTAGAATAATGTAAACGTTAAATATTACTAATTTCGTATATTTTTTTTTTATTTGAAAATAAAACTCATTTTTATAACTCAATTAGTTTATTACTCTAATATGATGTTATTACTTTTAATTTATGATTATATAAAATAATTTGATCATTTATTTGACTTATATGAAATAAAAATTTTGTATACTTAAATTGAATTGTGAACTAAATGTCTATATTATTAAAATAGTTGCAAACTATTTTTTCAACTCAATAAAATAACTTACCGAAACATATAAATACATATTCCAGTACAAGGGACTTGCCACCCATCAGTAAGAAATAATTTCTTCTTCAGTGGTTCTTTTATTTCTTTAACTTCTTTAACTTTCGTCACATTTACATTTTGTTGTGGTCGTGAAGTAGATGGTTTTATAGGTCCCTACAAATAATTTAAAATGGAATAAATTATTTTTAATTAAAGAAATTAATCCATAATAATAAATTCACTGCTTATCCAATGTAATGATAATAAACAATAAAATTGATTACATTAATTATTATAAAATGAATGGTTTGTTTTATAATGCTGATAAAACACCCACTAGTACTCGGAACTAAAAGCACTAGAAAATGATACAAGTTAATATTATTTCAAAGTTAAAAATAATAGTTATTAAGATTTTACTGTTTCGGTTGGACGTTGAATTTCAGGCTCTTCAACTTCTTGATAAAACCACATAAGCGTAGCTTTCATTTGTGGCAAGAACAATTGATTAATTTCGTCAAGCATATCGGCTTCGAAGACGTGGTCCATTACTTCGTGTCTTGGCAAATTGGTCGCATCTATCAGAAATTGAAATGCAAATTCTAATCGGGGATCCATTTCCCCACGTCGAGCCTTCCGTTCGCATTCTTCTCGTCGCCTCTGAAATGTAAACACTCTACAGATATTATTT
Source organism: Eupristina koningsbergeri (assembly GCA_018907245.1). Lineage (NCBI taxonomy): Eukaryota > Metazoa > Arthropoda > Insecta > Hymenoptera > Agaonidae > Eupristina > Eupristina koningsbergeri. Next base: position 1,253,396 of record JACCHV010000041.1, read on the forward strand.
AAGCACATTGGTTAATTATAAGTTTTGATATTTGATGATGTAAAATTTATTTTTAACTCTATGCAATTTTTACTGTTATTTTATAATATAAACACTGGATGCTTTAATATATATATATAAATAAATAAATTGAAATGATCCACTAATTTTTAACCTGCATAATATCCCCAGATGATTCCTCATCGCTAACGTCATCTGAACCTTCCGATTTTTGATGACGAATATTAGCCCCTTGTACGAACATTTTAAAATAAACAACTTTTATTTAAACAAAAAGTTTAAAAAACAGTTTTAGCTATTCAACTTTTTTATGATGGCGTCTTAGATATCAGAGTAACAGAGATAAACGTTTAGTATTCAAATATAAAATTCATTCATAGATTTAATAAAGAAAAAACAAACACACGCACATTTTTAACTAAAAGCAACAAAATCAAGTAGTTAAGTATGAACACAAACTAAGACTGTAAATTTTTGATCAGTGCAATGTAAGCAAGAGCAACTCAGATGCCGGCATACACTCATATATACAGTAAACTAGTGAATTAGAGGGAAACAGAGATAGGTTTCGTGACTGGCACCAACTTCCAAAGTAGTATGTACACATGTATTCAAAGTTTCGTTTAAAATCAACATGGATACAATAATCGATATTGTCATAGCTAGAAGTGCAATTGTAAATAAAGATAAATGAAAATAAACGCATAAAATAATGTAGATTGCATAAATACATTTATAAATAATTTTTAGTATGTTATCAATGCAACAAAACATGTGTTATTCTTTCATACTTTTAATTTTAAAATCAGATTTTAATAGAAATGTTTATATAATTTTTAGCTTTATTTTGTTAAAAATTTAATGTAAACTACTTACATGTATGTTAATAAGGATAGTTATTAAAATTAAGTAACACTAAAAATATATTAAAGAAAAGTTAAAACATATTTTTATCTGTAATATAAATATTATTATAATTGTATTACTATATATTAAGTCGAGATATTAATAAAATAATGATTTAAAAAATTATGCTATCATATGATACATCTGAATCACATTTTAACAACAATTAATGATAATGTAGAATTATAAAAAATAAATATTAATAACCAATATTATTGATAAAATAAAATTACGAAGTTTATAAAATATTTAAAATTTTTAACGATTTCGACTATTGTATTTATGTTAAATATTGTTAAAAAAACATTTATTTAAAGTAAAACAAAATAATTCAAGAGAACAAATTATTTAATTGAATTTAATTTTCAATCACTGAGCATCAACCACCTTCATATGTGATAGACGTTACAATAACTATGAAAAAATAAAATAAAAAAAGTATTTTCATTTGTATATTGATATTCATTAATTTCGAGGTACATATTACATTTATGTTTTTTTTTTTAATCATTTTGTGTACATTGTAATAATAAAAAAAGACTTGTTGAGAATAAATAAGGCATATTTGTATTAAGATTATCATCATATATTTTAAAAACAAGTTTTATTTGTTTTAAATTTACACTTAGACACTTTATTTTACTATTCTACCTCTCAATTCATCTATACAATATTCATTTATATTTCGATAATACATCTATAATTTTAAATTTAAAATGAATATTAATTGACTATAATCAATTTAATCAGATTAGTTAAATAAAAAATATTAATAGGAATAAAAAACAAACAATGGTAAAAAATAAAATTTTAAATATTAAAGGATATTTAAAATAATAAACAGTAAAAAACATATAAAATAAAAGTAAGAGTATTTTTATAATATATTTTTAATATTTTATTCTAAATATTATTTGAATTATTTTTCCGAACAAAGTTTTTGTAGGATGGTTAAAAAATATAAATAAAAGTTTTATAAAATTTCTTGACGATTTTAATCGAAAATACATTTTATTCGTTTTACATAGTATCAAAAAAGAATTATTGATATACGATTAGATTATTTAGAATTTTATTGTAAATAATAAATATAACAATAGATAATAAGCTTGTGATAAATAGTTTTATTGTACATCAAAAATATTTATAATCAATAACTTAAAAAGATTTAATAAACATTTGATATTTTTAATAACTATGACTAATTTATAATTTAGAACTAAAAGTTACATAATCTTTTTTAATTATTTAAAAAATTTTAATTATTCAAATACAGTTAAATAAAGTTGAACCGTCAAATTTACTTTTATTTATTATTTTATAGATAAGATCATTTTTATAAATTATACTTTGAAATTAATAAACTATAATTTTTATAAAGAGTACAGCTTGATGATTGTTTAAGAAATATTTGCTTCAAATTTTCAATTAATCCATTACTGAGATTATTTAGTTGGAAAAGTTAATTTTTTTTTTTTTTAATACATAAGAAGCAAAAAGTGTTGAAACATTTAAAAGCTTTTTCTTACTTTAGCTTCTTCTCGAGTTTCACTCATCTCGTCCGGGACAGTATATTTCTATGTCAACAAGGAAGACTATTACCACCGACGTGCTTTCTTCTTATGTCGACGAATTTGTAATGTGATGTAAATGAGCTTAGTCCTTGACGTTTTTCAAGTTTGCTTCTTTGACTTTTTGTTCTTTTCTACTTCCGTCTCTTTTCAAAAGCTATCCGTGTAAGCCGCCCTCGATTGTCGTTTATATTAACGGTGATACTATATGATGTTGCAAAGGGTACTCAACTTTCTAAAAAACAACTAAAAAATTTGTTTACAATTTAACAACTTTTATTTTTATTTTGGCATTGAATAAATTTTCAGCGTTAATTTTGGATATTTAATTAAATTTCTTTTGAATATTACATTAATCAATTTTTGTTAACCTTAATTTTTTTGAAAAGATTTATATTTACAAAAATTTAATAATTTAAATTAATATTAGGATGTATTGACAACTTACAAATATAAATATTCTTTATAAATTTTACAAAAAAACAAGATTAATTAAATTTTAATAAAAATATTTTATAATAAATCAAATTTTTTTTCAGAATTTATATTATATTTTTAAATATGTTTAGGAGGTATAATATTTTTTCAGTGATTAACAATTTTTTGATTTTTTTTATAACATACATGGATTTTTCTAAATTGATTGTATATATCAAAGGTATTTATGAATTACGCAGCTAATTTAAAGTAAAACTAATAATAACTTTATTAATACTCTACTAATGATTATTATTTTATAACATGCTTTTTGACATACTTTATTAGAAATATTATTAATAAAAGTTTTATTTTATTTTTGTATCCCAATGGTTAATATTTAAAACATAACAAAATGAAAAAATATATTAAAGATTGTTTTTAATAAAGCTATGCTCTTCAGTGGAGATAAACATATTTAAACAATAATTTTTAACATATGTAATGTTTATTAAAAAATATTAAATATTTAGAAACTATAAAAATTATTAATCTTATAAATACTATGATTGAATCAACTCTTACTAATTATCTCATAAAATAAATTTTAATTTTTAAGTATTGTCATAAGTTATATATATAATTAATTAGAATTTTAGTATGATTTAAAATTATTTATAATTTTGCTTAATTATAATATCGAATACAGTTTCTCCGAGTAACTAAAATTTGAGAACACTAATTTTTCTGATTGATTTAAATTTGAAGGCGGGTCGAGTGCCTTTTTTTACAAATAGGGGGTTTTAATGTATACATATAACTACAATTTATATTAAAGTAGTCGTTGTTATTCTTTCCACTGCAGTTGAAGTCGTTTTCGTGGTTTTTTTATTGACTGTCTTCTTTTTCTGAAATTTTCGAGCGAGTAGTACCAGTCAGTGTTAGGATAGAGTTACAAAATCTTGATATTAGAATAATTTATGTTTTATAACTTTTAAATATTACATACATTTTTAATTAAATTTTAAATTCTTGAAAAAATTTTGCATACTCGCTTATGTACTCACATTATTAATTATTATAAATTTTTTTTATTACCTTTTTAAATTATGTAACGTAGAGAAATATAATGAAATTTATCCACATAAATTTCAGAACTTCCACTATTTACAAATCACTCTCAATACTTAATGATTATTCAATTTTTAAACACTATTCACCATTACCGTTAATAATTTTAATATAATTAATTAATTTATTATTCCATCACTACCACATTATCTTATGAGGGGATTCCGTTGAATTTGGATTATTTAAAATTCTATCTCACCCCACTTTTAAACAAAATTATAATAGATTCACTTTACAAATCAATTCAATAATAATATAAAATAAAATATTTCCATCACTACTAAATGAATTATATAATATAGAGATAATAATATATTATAATAGATATCATTAAAGGAAATTTAAATAATTATTTAAACAAATTAATTATTGAAAAATATAAATAAAATCTTACCTTAATAATGGCAGTAATAATTCTTTCTCTGTTTATTTAATTTCATTTGGCAATATTAAAATAATATTTCAAATATTACTTACTATTTTATTTATTCAATAATATATTATTTTAGCTTTATTATTATCCAATCCTTCCCTGATTAATATTTATATTTTGTTCTGGATTTCCTTTTATTGTTGTTAATATATTGTTTTATAGTTTTAATTATTAATATTGATCAATAATATATATATATCTATCACTGATAATTTAATAATATCACACTGTTCACACTCTCTCACTACTTTAATTTTAAATAATATTAATATTATAATAATAATATTATAACTTCCACATACCACCACTATTTAATTACAATAATAATAATATTTTTTTATATAAATTTTATTTATATTAACAATACTAATAATTATTTAATTTAAATATAAATATACGATTCAATCAAGTTGCTACAAAAGGTAACAATATAATAATGGTAGAATTTTCTTATCTAGAAAACTCTACCCCTTTCACTGCACTACTTTACATTTTTCACCAATGATGAATCTCAAAATTTTCTTTACGCGAAAATCAAAATTCACAATTGGTGATTAAGCAAATGTAGTCCATTTTCCTTTTCGCGCCGCAGTTTCTCCATCGTGATTGGCTAAGCAAACACAATATTAAATCGGGCACGAAAATAATAAGATACACTACTGTGCCGATAATTATGTAAACTACAATTATCGGCCATCTCACGGCGGCACTACACTACACTTTTTACATACTTACACTACTTTAATAATGCCCCCCATGCATATATATACACTCAATATATTTTCCCGCGTATCTCTGTCCTTGTCTCTTTCACGAACACCAACGCCGCCTATACCGCAAAGACATCTGGCCTCATGTTAGATTTCATAAAAGCAACAAGTGACAGTTTATCAACATAACATATTATGACAATATAACTCAGGAAAATATATATTCATCAATGCAGGGACACACTACAATATTTTCATCGACAGGGAGTTTATTTATATTATTTCTTTAAACAATAACATAAATATATATATATATACTTAATAACTAATATTATGCATTATTTATTTTCAGGTTAGACTTAATACAAACATTTAGTCAATTAAATATTTATTCAATAATGAATAAAACATTCTTTATAATTAAAATAAATAAAAATTCATAAATATAATATCTATAATATAAATAATAAAATATGTAATATAGTAAAATTTATATAAAATTTAATTTATATAAATTTCTCCCAAAACTATATTAGTGAATAAATATTTAAATTTAATTATTATAACTTTTACAATACTCACTACTGTAATTCATTAAATCTAATTAAAAAAATTTTAATTTAATAAATTAATTATTAAATAATTATTTAAATCAAACTTCACTACTACAATTAAAAATTTTATAAAACATTTGTAACACTGGAAATTTTCACGCTTTCTTAGAAAATTCCTGAACAGTGTTAGCAAATTTTTAAATTACTCTAAGTATTCTATTTAAACACTTGTAACGGGGGATTTAGTTGCCGGGAGGTGACTCAGCGGAGTCAGGGTGCGGATCGGAGCTTGATGAAGCGACGGGTTATTAACTTGTACAAAGGGGTTTATGCTTTAAAAGACTTTAATAAAAAAAGATATGGTTAAATCTATACATCAAATTTAAATTTACAAAAATTAAATGTTCTGGTTACACACATCTTAAACTACGGTGAATTTCAATATTTCCGATATAACAAGTTTCCGCTGTGATTTTATATGATAATTGGTGATTTTATATGATAATTTCGCTTTACAAAGTTTCCGTGGTGATTTTATGTGACAATTTAGATTTACAAGGTTGCCGTGATGATTTTCTATAATTATTAATAATTTTATAATTTTTATTAATTTAACGAAAAATTTTCTACGTTCCGGGATCATCCGCGGCGACAAGTCTCCAGGAACCTGGGGTACCTCGTCGATACAGACGACGCTGAAACGTCCTCGTCGCCGATGTCAAGCCGTCCCCCAGTGATCCTGGGAGTTCGACGGGAAGTCGACGTCGATTCACTTCGGCCGGGCAGTCGCAGGTCGTCTTCCTCGGTAGAAACACACCAGTGATCCTGGAGGAGGTTTCGGAGGTCGATGCGTCAGTCGACTACGGTTCGTTGTGCGGTGTGACTTTTATGCACTTCGATGGAGCGGTGGCCTCCGTCGAGCGCCGAGCGCGGGTGGTGGTGGGGTGCTCGATTGGTGCGCAGCGTATCCTGGTGTCTGCGCGGGTGGGAGCTGGTGGGGCGCCTGCCCGGGGGGGATGTGGTGATGGTGGGACTGTGGTGTTCGTGCTGTACTGCGGCGCGTTTTTCGGGGCGCCGCGGCACGGTTCTTGTGAGGAAAACGGGTATTTTCCTCACACACTTTATATTTCAATCACTCACAACACTACTTAATAATAATAATAATAATAATATCTTTTAAATGTGAAGGATGAATTCCGCTGCTGATACTTGCCGTCGGGCCGACAAATCTCTACTTCGGGTCAACACTACTTGATTATATATAATAAACCACACTACCGAACACGTTAAAATTAATTTAATTATGATCCACTTACTATTATTTAAATAAAATATATATATATATATATATCGTATAATATTAAATATATAACAGAAATTTATTATATTAGTAACGAAAAGACTTACCAGCTTTAGTTGTTATTGTAAGCGTCGGCCTTTTTCGGAAATAAGCCGACGGGAAGTGAAGATGTTTTTCCGGAAAAGGGAAAGTTTGGAACAGCTGCGACACAGGCGGCCGATGATCAAGCCGGGGACGGGAGGAAGAGTGACCGCGCGGGCGGAAGAATAGTTTCAGTTGGTGCATAGCCGCAGATTTGTACGATTCTAACTGATTAAAGGCATGTTACGTTTGCAATTATATTCGGTGTTTTCTGTGTTCTTTTATTTCATCCCTGATATTTAAACATATTTAATAAATTTGTGTGATTCTGTAAGTATTATCCCGTGCTCTACTTGTTAGCTTGGCGAACTATTAAAGTTTTCTTACATTATAGAATATATATAATTTTTATACAATGAATAATAATTTTAACGATAGAAAATGGCTACCTGTAATTTCCTTATATGTGCTCCAAATTAAATCTTTTTAATAATAATTCTCAATCCCATATATTCCAAAATATCTTTATCTCCTAATTTTGGTTGTTGAATAAAATATAGAAATATCCCCAATAATATGATGTTTAAATAAATCAAAATAATTCACTTACTCTTACAAGGTTCAAAATTCCCTTCACTCTTATTGAGCAAGTTCATTAACCGAACGATAAAATAAAACTGAAAATAACTTTCCTTTCTTCTCGAAAAGAAACCAAATTTCGAAAGCAACACTACTTTAAATTTTTGAAAATTGGTGCACGTATATTTGAACTTGCACGTGTATTCCATCTCCTGATTGGTCACACAACGTCAAGTTCTCCTTTATCCTGTGCTTTTTGAAACCGTGTTATCTCATTAGGTGTTTGAAAGCCTCCTCAAAGTTGCACGTTTTCACTCAATTTTAAAAATCTTACTCGATGTCCGTAATTTCCATATTGACTTTACCGGCCATCTCGTGGCGGCACCGAAATAATAAATTTCCTCATTACTATACTGTAACTTCATACAAATCCAATATATGTTTGTTTCAATACTACTATATATCTATCTCTTTCTCACTCCATCTTACACAATTCGGCGTATAGAGAGCGCTTCGTTTCCACAAGACATCCGGTCATACTTTCTAAGCTGCCGGCCGGCCCCTTGGTGACAGAGTGTAAACATTGTTTAGAATTCTTATAATCAAACAATATTCCACATCACAGCACTCCAGGCACACGTGAGCACACAAAAATTTTCTTTTTTTTTTATTTCAATCATTTATTTTCAATACCACAGTAACGCTACATACATTTTACCAATAATAACAAACATAACTTTTTTCAGGTTAATAGTGATGAACAACAAACACCCTCAAGTGTAATATAAATTATTCATCACAAACTCCCCCCTAAATCGTGACTTCCCTGAAACCACGCATTTATATAAAATTACGCTTACCTTTAATTTATCCTTTGGTTCCTGAGCCTTAAGTTGACGATATGGTCTTCATCACCTTCAGGCGACCGAGAAAGAATAGGGATGAGGATTAGGGTTAGGAAAAGATGATGTTATTGTTATGGGATTCCCGAGGAACCTCTACCTAGATAGAGAGTTTCCCTCGAACACTCCCCTGACAACAATAGATTGGAGGTCCGGAAGCATCCCCCTTATCTGGTCATGTAAACGCAGCACCATGTCCAAACCCACACCCAATATCAGGTCCAAAGTCACTCGGGGTATTCCCCGGGATACCTCCAAGCCAGAAACCGGTGAGCTCCCCGACATAGCCGTCCGGTTACCCGTCGCACTACCTTGAGGAGCCATCTTCATCCTCCTTACTCTCGCCCAATACTCATTGCTACATCACGGGCAATCCGATAGATCGACCCCCCTTCTTCCGCAGATGTAACAGAAAACATGGACTATCGGTTGAAGGCAATCCCTCCGGTGTCTACGTCTTCAGCATATAAAACATACACCTGCAGCGGGATCTACTTCTGATCGTGTGGGAATTTTCTTTAGCCTCCCAAACATAGTACCGGTCTTATGGAAAGGAGTGTATTTTCATACCATTCCACACTTTTATTTAAATAATATTATAATTTCAATATTAATATAATATTATATAAATATATCTATTGAAGAAGAACAATATACTGTAATATAGAAGTGTATCTATTTAAGAACAAATGTATACTATCTGTCAGTGGAACTTTTATTTTTCGTCAAAAAGAAAATCCCACCCTCTCACATTACTACTTTTAAATTAAAACTAAAATTAAACGAATAATTGAATTTACTGATTTTTATTTAAATTCAGCAAATTTCATATTGGTCGCATCACAACCAACAAGCATCTTTTCCATTGTATTATTCATGATTTAAATTTCAATTGGTTATTATCAAAACAACTAATCAAAACTCAACCCATGCTCAAAAGAAAAATAGTGTTTAACCGATAAGTATAGAAACTACACTTATCGGCCATCTTGTGGGGGGACATCACTAATAATTTATACATCACTTACACTATTTCACTTACGTAATTTAAAATATATATATGTATATTAAATACACTTTTGCACCTCTATCTATCTCAGTTTAATTCACAGACCTTAGCGCCGTCTACACCGCCAAAACTTCCGCTAATACAGTAAGCTAAAATGAAACCGGACAACCCCATGTTAATAGTTTGTCAATATGTAACGCGAACGCGTACAATCATGCACACACACTGCGAAGTCCATTATTTACATTCCGCCAATGTAAATAAGCCCCTCGAGAATGATCTGGAACCTCCCAGAATGTTCTCGAACGTTCGGGAGAGTTCGGGATCATTCGGCCGTGCATGCTCCGAAATTTCGAGCGCTTATACATGGGTCTTATGGGCCGACTCGTGTATATAAGGCGATGCAAGAAAGTAAAATGAAGTCTTGAAAATGACCACGGAGTCAATGATTTGTTACGACCCATTATGAGACCACAGGTCTCATGGATCTATAAATTAAACAAAAGAGCCGTAGTAGAGGAATTATTAAAACAAAACCTTCTCATCGACGGAACAGCAACGGTCGTAAAACAAAAATTTCTCTTCGTAAAGAAAAATCCTGAACTATATCTAGACAAACAACCTGACCCTGACGGATACGACGGAAACTTGGACTTAACGTTAGATATGGAGGAAGCGATTAAGGCTAAGCTTGTTATGCACGCGAACTAACGCAGCTCCACGTGAACAATTATCACTGGACGGACGTATTATGGAGCAAATACGTAAATGGAATCTCCATTTCAACGGTAAAGATGCCCACGCAGTCCTCGAATGCCTTGACAAACTCCGGAAAGGTTATAAATATGAACTGGGCAATTGATAAAGGATCTTTCCCAATTAATGAAAGGGGATGCGCTTTCGTGGTAGCATAATCAGGGGAAACTCAACACGTCGACGGAATTCGAAAATATCTTCCCTGATTATTATATCCCCGTCGACGACCAACGTGTATTGCGCCGAAAAATAAATAATCGGATGCAGGAGACCCGCGAGACCTTTCGAATATACTCAAAAGAGTTGCAAATGCTTATGCGCCACCACGGAGGGTATGCACCGCGTGATCAAATCGATCAAATTTTAGAGAACATGAAACCCGAATATCATGCATACCTTCGAAGGCGTGAAATCTGTTAGCGAACTATTTAAAGAAGTGGAATGGATCGAGAGTGCCCTAAAGGCGACCGATAAACGGCGAAATACTAATATCTCCGCCACCGTACCCACAGAAACTGATGCAACTGACAAAAACCCTACTCCAGCAGCTCGGTATAACCCAAACTACTGCTGCTGGAGGTGCAAACAGCGCGGCCACCGATATACCGAATGCAAAGATAAATATAAAAATTTCTGTGCGGTATGTGGAAAAGAAGGCGTATTAACCCGGGAATGTCATGGTATTCCGGGGAAACGAGAATCGGGACGGGTCAGCTTCCCCACTTTCCAGACCCGAAATAAGGACTCCCGACCATTTGTAAATGTCAAGATAAATGGGAAAAAGTTTACAGCGTTAGTAGATAGCGGTTCCCCTTGTTCGTTCGTAAATTCAAAAGTAGTCATGTGGTGTTGACGGAGCAAATGGCACATAACCGAACAAAATCATGGAACCGCGGAAATGGTATACGGACAAGCCATCATGATAAAATAATTATAGACGACAAGAAATCCGCCATCAGACTAATTGAAATGGAGACACTCGCATACGACGTTCTATTAGGCATAGATACACTGAATACTCTTAGATTTACTCTAACGTACTGTCATGACACAACTCGCATTTCCATATGTTTCCTAACGAAACCAACGCCGACCGAACAAGACCAATTCACGACAATCATAGACGAGGCTAAACGAAAAATGACCACAATAAAGGGACCGACACACCTAACCACATACGAAATTAGACTGAAAGACCCGACACCACTAAAATAATGATATCGTCCCCGAAGTCCCGCCATGCAAAGTATCATGGACAATGAAATAGAATGAATGCTTGACGAGGGAGTGATTGTGCCTTCCACCAGTCCTATAGACCTGATTGGCCTCCAGCCACGACCAGGGAGAAAAAATAGCTGGCTACTTGTTATGCAAGACCGTTTCACAAAATGAGTGGAATTCGCCGCCCTCCGTACCGCCACCAGCCAGCAGGGGAGCGAAAAATTTAAGGAATTAATAGTCCTCCGACATGGGTGTCTAGAAACTGTCACTACTGACAATGGACAATAGTTCGTTGGGAAGATCATCATCAACTACTCAAAAACCTGTGGAATCAACCATCGACGGACTCCGCCATATGCAGTATACTGCAATCTCGTCGAATGGACCAATAAGGTGCTGAAAACAATGATCGCCCAGCTAACCGGCAATCTACACAGCAAATGAGATATGCATATACATGAAGTTAGGCTTGCATAGAATACTGCCACGTCCTCATTTACAGTTTTTATACCGACATACCTAAACTATGGCCGAGAGCTAAATCCGATCATCGGCCATAAGAAGGCATTCTTCTCATCGGCAGCACCGAAAATCTCTTCAAATTTGCAAAATCTCCAGGAGGCAAGGAAACTGGCACAAATGAAAATGACAGAGGCATTTGATAAGCAGCAACCTCACTACAACCAAAAGAGAAGCAGATGGCACCCTAAGGTGGGAGAGAGAGATATGAGAAGGCGCATACTGTCCAATAAGGCCGACAAAATCAATGGCAAGTTGGCACCAAAATTTGATGGTCCCAACGTCATAAAACCCCAAAGATCACCTTTCATCTTAGAATTAACCAACACTGATGGCAGCACATTAACCTCCCATAAAATATAATATAATATATTATAAATAAAATAACACATGAATAAAATTTAAGAAAATATGTACAAATCGAATATATACAATTTCAAAATCAAAACAAATGTAACAATACGTACAATAGATACACTTTCAATAATGTAAACACCTGATCAACACTTCATCCGCTAAATTCGCCGTCATAAACAAAAGCACTCACCTCTTTTCCAATCATCCTGGTTGAAATAAATCCGCATAAATTTGTAAATTCCTTTTCGAGATATGTCCAAGTTCAGAAACGTTTACCGAATTTCTGTGAAAGTACCTTTTCAAAATTAAAATAAAATCCGATGAGCACGCGAAAATTTTTCAGTTTAAATAATAAAATCATGGAAAAAAATCGACGCGCCCGCAAAAGGTATCCGCGCCACTGAAGGTCTCGACCGAGGACAACCTTGACGAGATCATCATGAAGATGACGTGCCTCATCATCGAACCATTGCAACCCATTCCGGATCCAACGTTTATTACATGTGCTCTGGAACCACCCCGGGAGAATCGGCGCCCACGGTACTCCTGAAGACCACCATGCTCAAGGAAGTCCAAATGACAAACGACCTCCTGCGAGCTCACCGACAGTCCACCATTATACGTAAGCCGAGGAGGCATCTTCGGAGCCTATGGACATTATCCTCTTGACATCCTCTCCAGAGTTAATGGATACCAAGTCCACATGAACAGAGCCCTTTGCATCCAACGAGGGGAATATAAAGGTCATCACTCTGGAGGATCGTGTCACGGTAACAATACACCGTCTACTATATGACAGAGGAGGGACTCATGACTCATGACTCTGGACGGATCCGATTTGATGGAGAAGTACGATTCATCGGATCCCGCAGGTATCTTCCGCGTTATGTGCGGTTTCACGATATTAAAAAGAGGGGGTAGTGTAATGCGAACGCATACAATCATGCACACCACTCACACACACACACTCCGAATCCCATTGTTTACGTTCCGCAAATGTAAATACGCCGCTCTAGAATGATCTCGAACTTTTCAGAATGTTCCTGAACACTCGGGAGAGTTCGAAATCATTCGGTCATGCATGTTCCGAAATTTCGAGCGCTTATACACGGATCTTATGGGCCGACTCGTGTATAAAAAGCGACGTAAGAAAGTGAAAAGCACCTTTCTGCCCGCATCTTTCCCGTTACTCACATCTTACCTGGCCTACGTATTGCATGGAAAGTCAAGCCGGATTTTATCCTCTCACCCCTGAAAAGGCAAACGTATCGGACGGACAACTGTATCAGGGTTTCCCCTACCACAATTATAATAACGAGATGAAAATGGATGTATGAACCTCGTTTTGTTTTGCTTTTTATACTAGCACCCCGATTTCCCCGATAAGACTAACCGTGCGCACTAGTATCCTGAACCTATCGATAAAACAATAGTGTTGTACCGATAAAACCTTCTATGATTATCGAGCCCGAGATTACCGATAACTTTAATTATTCAAACCGAAATAATCCATATAAATTTAAATTTACCGCCGTTCCACATAATTAATCAGAGTTCTTTATAAAACATGTAAATTCACAAATAGAATCATACGATCCGTCATTATTTTATGTATACAAGAAATTAATTCACTTTTGTAGTAATATGTTACAGAACCAAGACGCCAATACACCCGGAGTATTCTTTTTTTCAATATTGCTTATTTATTTTTATTACCTGATGTTATGTTCAGCCTCCTAATCCTGGTTCCTCCAACTAAATGCATATCCACGCAATTTATTAACCATAAAATTATTTCAAATCTTTCTTTATTTAAAATTAACTTAAATTAAAAATTAATAAATTTCAAGGCCCGGGGTTGAACCCATTACAAACATAAAATAAAATTATTATTTTTATCATCAGTATTATATCAAATCCGTAGGATAAATACAAAGCAATAATAATAATTTATCAATTTATCAAATGACATTAGAAATATATAACATATTTATTTTTCTTTTATAATACTTTATATTACTTTTTGGTTTAGAGTATTGGCATTAATGATTTCAAATCATTACAAATATTTAAAAAATATTTTTATATAATGCTTTTCAGTTTCTTTGCTATTAATTATACAAATATCTACGTTTTAATTGATAATTTTTATAATTTTAACTGTATTAAATAAAATTAAATTTCTGTATTAAATAATAATTTTTTAATTGTATTAAAATTTTAGGAAATTCATAATTTTAATTAAATTTAATACATTTTACTAATTTATCTCAATAATTTTCATTTTTTAATTATAATTATAAAATGAACTATAGAAGAGTCACCTAGGTTTGTATCATAAAAAATCAATTTTATTTTTTTATTATTACTGTAAATCAAAATCATATTGTAAAAATTAGATGGTTGAGATTATATACGGCTATTACAAGATATAGGTACATTCGAAACCATTAATTAACAGGTTAGATTTAGACAAATCAAGCAAAGGATGGCATACATGAATTGGTCACTTTATTTGGTTATGAACAGATTGAAAAAATATATCACAGTATTTTTAAATTTTAAAATAAGTTAAAAAATTTTAAGTGATAATCAGAAATGCTGATTATAAAAACTGTTCATCTGTTCCTGTTGTTGATGTACCTATCGTTTAACCAAAACTAAGTTTTAATAAACATTTTGAATCTTGATTACCTTCCATTTAATACATTGTATAAAAAATTTTGCTTCGAATTTTTGAGGATTTAATGCCAAAAGATTTAATTCATTAACAATGTTATTTCTACCAAGATGTTCAGGATATCTATCATTGGTATCAATTTCCGGCACTCCTGCATCTTGTGCACGGTTTGACGGATATATCCTTTTCACTAAAAAACCTATTCAATAGTTTAGTATTGATGTATTATTCTACCAATATCTATTTTATTCGTAGTGTTCATATACGAAAATTCTTTCAGGTATATTTTGCACGTGATCATCACATGTGATCCTTCACGACTGATTGATTCTATGAAAATACCTTTAGTGCATTTAAAAGTATCGAGGAAAAGTAATCCGAGTGAATATTCGCTTAGACTCGCTGTACCAATCAATAAAAATATTCATTTAAAATATATAATTGATTATATCCATCAAATTCGTGAGTATACAACATAACAAATACATAATATTAATTTAAAATCAATAATAATATTCAATACTCATTTACATATATCAGTCTACTTAATATTTTATAATTAATATTACCATTCTTGTTTCTAGGTTAATATAATATGAAATTCAATCATATTATTACATCTTGTGCTGTTGCGCCAGTCTTCTTCTGTTGTCGATAGTGTTGGTCAGGGTCGGGATATTACCGGTGGTGTTGTTCTGCTACTCGTGAATAGATATTGCCCTTTCTCGGCTGTTCAAGATCGCTTTCATGGAAATCTTATTCATCTCATCATAATTATCATCTATTGGTAAAGCTGGACGTGCTTGATTGGATGTATTGTTTATTTGCAGGATTGTCCGTGTTGGTATGGCGTTTCCTACTGCAGAGATTTTGCAAATTACTGCAAATTACTTATTAAATCAATTAAATATTCATTAACGACATTAAATTTATTAACTTATATTAAAATTGTAATTTTACGACCGAAGGCAGGACTAGGATATTTAATCAGGGAGAGACTCCAGGGAAGAACGTGGAAATAAACAAACACTGAAACTGTTTGAAATTTTATTTTTTTTATTTCCTTAAATATAATTCGTCTTTTTATTTTCTAATATTTTCTTCGTTTTAGTGACCAATTTTCTACACTTCAGTGAATCAATTCACTTGTAACGGTACATACAAAATGAAATAGATCTGATTCTTATACATATATTTTGGTTCGACGTCAGTGTCAATAACCTGACACATACAATCAATCTCCCGTGTTACGACAAGGAGACATAAATTTGACCGGTACGATTTCCTTTTTTATGCCAAGGAAATATGATTTATCTTATTAATACTAATACTTACAGTATGAATATGCGCGTAATAACGTATATTATATATACAATTGCTATTGTCTCAGTAATTTAATCGAAGATATAGTATAATTGGCGTTAACCGTATAATCATAAAAACGGAAGAATTAGGATCCACTTGGTGGGGGGGGGGTGATTGCAAACCGAATCCTCAATCTTTAAAAACATGCGACATTTATATGTTTGTTTTTGCACTATTTTTTATACCTTACTCCATAGATGCAAGAGCTTTAGACATACACTTTTTCATTCTATTTGAGAAAAACCAATTCTACTCTATTTGTATATTTTTATATAATGTATCCTAACACGTCCTTTTTTTATCATTTATCTATAAAATATTTTGAATTTAAATTATTATTCAATTAATGATATCATTATAAAATTAAGTACTCTGTGTGATTAAATACTTGAGTGAGAACACAAGGTGTGGATCATCAAACTTGTGTAGTTGAAATTTCAAATAAAGTCAGTAAACGTAGTAAAATTAAAGCCATTACATGTTTGATTGTTTATTTCTTTTTCTTTAAAATTAATCACACGTAAAAATGAAAAGTTGTCTATAGTATTGAGACGATATGTTATAATCATTGACTTACTTGAAGGAAGGTAAATGCCTTCACCAAATTAATAAAAAACAAGCCTAACAATATAAATATATTTAATAAAATATTTTAATACAATTTAATAAAAATATACAAAAATATAATGAAATACAATAATTTAATATAATTGTAAGGAAAATGCCCATTTTCTCACTAAAACTGTGCCGCGGCGCCTCGAAAACACGCCACAGTACAACCCCGACGTCACAGCCCCACACCATCACCACATCCCCACCCGGTCAGGCGCCACACCAGCTCCCAACCGCACAGCCACTAGGATACACTGCGCACCATTCGAGCACCCTACCACCATTCGCGCTCGGCGCTCAGCGGAGGCCGCCGCTCCGTAGAGACGCATAAATTCACCCGCACAGGACACCAAGTCGTAGTCGACTGACACGCGTCGACCTTCAAAGCCTCCTCCAGGATCACTGGAGAGTTTTACACGAGGAAGACCGCTGGGAGACCATCGTGTGGGATCAGTGAGCTTGCTCACCCCCACAGCCGGCTGCCACGTCGCGACTGCCCAGCCGAGCTGAATCCTATATATATATATATATATATATATATTTACGTAACATACCCTAACGCGACCTTTTTTTTTTTATTTCATTTATTTATAAAATATGATGAAATAAAGTGTACATTGAAATCCATTTTCTTTTGTACACCATAGTTGCAAAATTATTTTGTTTTAGCATGCAAAGTACCCTACCGCGACGTGTATATATGCAATTAGCGTATATATTTATTATTTATAATATACATTACAAATTTTAATTATTAATTTAAACACTGATATACAAAAAAGTAATTTCTCGCAAAAAAATATTTAATGTATACATTTTTACTCTATTTAAATCAAATTATATATTTTTCATTCATCGAACATACCCTACGGCGACGTACATATATAAATCTTGTATATGGTCTTGATAGTCATATACATTACAAATTTTAATTATTAATTTAAACATTAAAATAGTAAAAAGTAATTTCATGCAAAAAAATATTTATTATATATATTTTTACTCCATTTCAATCAAACTATATATTTTTCGTTCATCGAACATACCCTATGGCGACTCACTTATTAACCTTAGTTCGAATTTTTTTTTTTTGAATTAATTTAAAAGTAATCGAAGGGAAGAAGGACTATATGTATTAATTAGCCAATTATGAATTTTCTATTTGACGTAAAGTTATAAAGTTACAACCAGCAAAGTGTATCTTTTAAAAAGAGCATGTCGATTAACTTTAAAAGAGGGTAGAAACATGGAAGAACATGTGACACAGTATTCAAATCTATGGAATCAACTCGCCGATATGGGAGATAAAACACCAAATGACGTAATTGCAATACTCCTCCTAACCAGCCTTCCGGAATCTTATGATAATTTGCTAACCGCTCTTGAAGGAAGGCCTAAAAGTGAACTTACGCTTGAATTCGTAAAGAGCAAATTGCTTGACGAATATAGAAGGCGTAAAGGAATTGAGGAATCACGTGGCAATTTGTGCAATGATACAGCCTTGTATACGGCAGCTAAACCCAGTGAAAATGGCAACACACGGGTTAATAAAAAATAGTGCTTTTTTACAAAAAAAGCACTATTTTTTATTAAGCACTATTTTTTTCAGGACATATCAAAAGTGATATATAATTTTATTAAAATATAATTTTATTGGAAAAATAATTTATTGGATAGTATATAAATAAGTAATAGATAATAAATACTAATAATTAATTAAAGGAGAAAGAATTATTCTATAAATCAATAAATTATATATATTAATTAAAACAATCAACAAAATAAGGTTTGAATTTATATTATTAAATTTATTGATATTATTTTGATCATTTTAAATTTGTAACATAGATTTATTATTAAATATTAGTCGGTAGTGATTGTTGATATTTTATATTTAAAAGTTATTTTAAATATAAAATATTTAAATATATTATTTTAAATATAAATTTAACTCTTGTAATGAAGGAAATTTTCCTTCAGGATAATGTCCAAATTTGCTTAGGACTAAATTTTTTTGGACTTCCGTCCACCTGGTCCTTTGTATCGTTGTTGTTGTTTCTAAAAATTAAAAATATTAAACATAATATTACATACATTAGTAAAATTTAAAATAAAATTTAAAATAAAAAAAATATTTACCACAACTCTGTGATGGAATTTTTACAAGGTTATCATCAACGTTTCCATTTGAAAATAAAATAAAATGTAACAAATGTATTTAATATTTATTAATAATCTATACAAAATAAAAACTTACCATTATCATTTTCTTCGGCTTCTACAACCTCATCTTCTTCGGAACTATCTTCGGAATCAGAGTTTCTTTCCTGTTGGAATAACGAGCCTTGTGCTCGTTCTAAAATTTGTGACAATTTTGTCACATCATTGAGACCGTCATCTTGACGGTAAAATCTCTTGTGTATATCTTTATGGTGTCCCATAAATTCTGCGATGTTTGTAACATCAACTTCATTCAGATTTAATCTGATACAAGTGGTTGCGAAATGTTTTCGCAATTTCGTTCCTGTTAATAAACCAGGATTTTTAGCACCGCAATTATGTGCGTGCTTTCTCAAGCATTCGCACGCGCATAAATACGAGTGCTCGAAAGATCTTTTATTTGGTATACCAAATATATAAGGATTTTGCGAACTAACTTTCGCCATTTTTCTTAATTTTAGAAAAAGATTAATTGATTTCCGTTGGAAATCATTTAATAAAACAGGAACAGTCCTGTTTAATTTCCCTCTCGTAACAAAACGAGAATATTTTTCGAGAATGAGAATGCTTTTCTCATTGCTCGTTAATTCTTTAAATAATATATTGGGCAATTTTGCCGCAGTTTTAAATTCTTCAATAAGAATTCGCTGAACATCGACAGCTCTTCTTCGATTAAATAATTGAATCGATGACAATAAATATCTGCCTAATTGCAGCCAATCATTAAAAACAAATTTTTTTTTCAATTCTTGATAAGTTCTTATCATATTTAAATTTACATATGCATGTAATTTATGGATGTCCTCTGCAACCGGCAATGTTCGATTTTTTATGCGTTGTAGATACCTTTGCGTATCTAGAGCCGTCCGATTTATATCGGTTATATATTCGTTATCTACTAAGTGTAGATAATATTTAATATCTTCTATGAAGCTATATTGCTTCTCTTTAATATATAAATTCCTTAAAAAAAGTGTTATTTTTTTAAAAATAGTTCCAATCGACGTTGCCGTCGAAAAACTTTTAAATCTCCCATTTTCATGGAGACCTGCTAGCTGTTGAACAGCTTTAATTGCCACATCATACCTAGTTGGTGTGATTAATGATTTAAAATCCGTTACGGATCTATCAATTTCTTTAGCCGCTATTAATAAACGACCGAGTAACCGCAATCGAGATCTAATCATTTTATAGTACTGCGGATCTTTATAATTTAGGCACAATTTATTGCCATATTTGATGATTAATTCATCATCTTTAATCATATTGACAATTTTATCTTCCCTCAATATAGGAAACACTTTTTTGCGTAACACGTCGGAAGCACATTCGTGCAACCGACCCGTTATCATTCGACTTCTAATTAAATTTTGTCGAATATTATTTTTAAATAAACTCCGATCGGTGCTAGTTTTGCATCGTTTCATATGACGACCCATATGAAATTTTGTGACGGATCCGCCACAATATACACAAGATATATAATTACTTGCATCCCTATTTTCATAGGGTCTCCTGATTGGTTTAAAATCACCAAGTACATTTTCTTTCTCAAAATAATTATATGAGAATTCTTTTTGCCTTCGGATTTTAAGTAAAACATCCCTTCTTTCGTAACTACCTTTCGGTAATTCTTTTAATTTTTTAGCCATTTCGTCATTGGGGTGACACTTTTCTAAGTGTCTTGATAAAACTGCAATCAATTTATTGCACACTGGGCAAAATACCTTCTGCCTCTTCACATTCTTTTTTTGGCATGTTAATACCTTTAATTCAGAGGCGTATCTTCCTCTGACACCTTCGTGATTCATATTTAATAATCTACTATTAAATTGAATCATAGAAGAGTCATTCGTGTCATTTTTCATGACACTACTAGTTTCTGTCGTTGAAACAGAATCATTTATGTAGCTATCATCGATTGTAGATGACATAATATCACTACATTCATTAATAGCTATAATAAAAAAAAATATTTTAAATAAAATAAAACAAACAAAATAATACCAAAAAACAAAAATACAAATTCATACATACCGCTGCTATCACTACAAGGCAAACTAGATGATGCTGTAGAATCATTCCTAAAAAAATTGTAACTTAAAAAAAAAAAAAAACTTTCTATTTCAGTTTGATACCAAATATTAATATTACACTAATTATAAAAACTTTAATGAATACAAACAGAATTATATCAAATATGATGAAATTTTAATATTTAATATATTTATGTTATATAAATTAATACAAAATAAACTAATATTAGCAATTATCAAACAATATATTCATAAAATAAAATGAAAATATATTATTTCATTATTTGAATAAATACAGTACATAATAGTGTGAGGCAAAAGCCTCACTACGCGCTTGGTTCCTGGAACCAAGCGCGCGCGCCGTGAGAGAGAGAGAGACAAGAGATTTTGGCCTCTCTCCACGGCAACTAGGCCCGCCCGCACGGCGCGCCCGCGGCCGCTACCGAGCGAAGCTGCGGCGGGCCCGAGTCGGCGCAGAGCCGAATTCGCCCGAGTGGGAACTTCGTTCTCTCTCGGGCGAATTCTCGCTCGTGCGAGTGACGGAGCGCACGAGCGAGGACGGAGGATAGCCGCTGCTCCGTCACTCCTATACGCTGCCCGATCAGGCGCTCCCGTACTAATTAAACGGGAGTTGCCGCCGACTCGCGGGCAACATATAAAAGGGGGTCGCGGAGCAAGCTCGGCACGACTTGAACGGCGGTCCGCCTGACGGACCAGACCAAGTAAAGCGCCGGGAAAACTAATGGTAGTTTCACCCCTTTTTCAGGAGTGAAACATATCTAAAAGTCACTTCTTCTACCTTTTTCAGGAAGAAGCTGTGACAACCTCCCGCCATGGAAAACACCGTCACCGATACCTTTTTTTTGTAAAGGTGGAAAAATAAAAACGGTGTTAATATAAAAGCCTGCGTTTTTATTTCAAAAGGCTCCTTTTCCCCTCCTCCCTATGCTTCTCCACAGGTGAGGGGAGACCAACCCTGGCTCCGGCGAGCCACCTCCGGGCAGGAGCCTGAGTGCAACCCCTGTAGGGGGGTTGCTTCGTCACAATATTAGAAAATGTTATAAATTCAAACATTATTTTTTAACATTAATTGAAAGTTCAAGATTTTATTTATGGAATCATATAAAATAATACTAAACAAAACCAAGAAAATAATTAGAAATCAATAATATAAGTACATTTAATAATAATATTGTCTTTCTATTTATAAACAAATGGACTACGTTGGTTTTAAAAAACATTATAAATTGAAACATTATTATTCAGAATGAATATAAATTTTCAGATTTTCTTTATTGAATCCTATAAAATTATACTAAATACAACAAAAAATACATTCATAAAACAATAACAGGAGAAAATTAAAATAATAATATTCTTTTACTTTTATTAAACAAATACAATACATTGATTTTAGTAAATGTTATGTATTCAAAAATTATTCTTTAACATAAGTTGAAATTAACTTGTAAAATAACTTATAGTTTTATTAGAAATAGTTTTATATATTTAAAATTAATTGTATACAATAATTTTATTATAATAACAATTACAATTATATTAAAGATTTGTTTCTTTTCATTTAGCAAGTAGTTATTTTCTATTTTAAATATAATATATAATCTTTATAGAATATGCTATTATTATATTGAGTTTTCTTATCTCATAGAGTTGCAGTTTATTCGTATGTTAGAGTGTAAATAATTTTCTTTTGATATGTAATATGTCATCGATGAGTTTTTATGATACAATTGTTGTATATAATTAATTTTTAAGAAATAAAACCATTTCTAGTTATTTATCCTAAACAACTATTGAATGAATCAAAATTTGAACTTTGTTCGCTAATCATAAAAACTCATCAATTACATATTCAAATATCAAAAGAAAATTATTTACGCTCTAACATATAAATAAACTGCAACTCTATGAGATAACAAAACTCAATATAATAATAGCATATTCTATAAAGATTATAAATTATATTTAAAATAGAAAATAACTACTTGTTAAAATAAAATAAACAAATCTTTAATATAATTGTAATTATTATTATAATAAAATTATTCTATACATGTAATTTTTAATAAATAAAACCATTTATACTTATTTACCCTAAACAACTATTGAATGAATCAAAATAAGTATAAATGGTTTTATTTATTAAAAATTAATTATATAGAATAATTTTATTATAATAATAATTACAATTATATTAAAGATTTGTTTATTTTATTTTAACAAGTAGTTATTTTTTATTTTAAATATAATTTATAATATAATTAAATATAATATTAATATAATTTATAGAATATGCTATTATTACATTGAGTTTTTTTATCTCATAGAGTTGCAGTTTATTTATATGTTTGATTCTAAATAATTTTCTTTTGATATGTAATATGTAATTGATGAGTTTTTATGATTAACGAACAAAGTTCAAATTTTGATTCATTCAATAGTTGTTTAGGGTAAATAAGTATAAATTGTTTTATTTATTAAAAATTACATGTATAGAATAATTTTATTATAATAATAATTACAATTATATTAAAGATTTGTTTATTTTATTTTAACAAGTAGTTATTTTTTATTTTAAATATAATTTATAATATAATTAAATATAATATTAATATAATTTATAGAATATGCTATTATTACATTGAGCTTTGTTATCTCATAGAGTTACAGTTTATTTATATGTTTGATTCTAAATAATTTTCTTTTGATATGTAATATGTAATTAATTAAATTAATTAAATATTAAATAAGATAAATTATGAATTATATATTTCAATATTTTATGAAATTTAGTAAAGAGTAATTGAGAAAAAATATTGGAATATATAATTCATAATTTATTTTATCTTATTTAATATTTGATTGAGACGCAGAAAAAAGAAATTATTTTCATTGTTTCTAAGAAGTAGATGTACAGGCGGTATCGAAATTTATTATTCGATTATTAAATAATTGAATTATTTTTAATTATATCTATTAGGTTTTGTTCATTTTTATTAAATTAATTCGTATATTCTAAAGGAAAATTCAAATTCTCTAATTGAATAGAAAATATTCATGAATTGGAAAATGTTGTGGCCACATTTATCGATATAACAGTTTTTCAAAATAAAGAGGGTTTTGGAGTTGACCAGTTTATGATTTGATTGCAAGGTTTAGACATATTTTCAAATAACTTGTAAATATTGGACATGCTTATGATAAATTTGTGCTACAAAAACAAAAGTTCCCTTTTTCCAATATTATCAAAATATTTCGACCGTTTAACAGTTTTTTCATATAGAAAATTTTATTGATTTTTAAAAATTCTTTTAATATCTTAAAATTATTCTTCATCTCAAAATAAAAATTGATTGATAGTAAAAAAATTTTAAAATACTATAGAAAAAAAAAATAATTTAATATGTTTTTATTAAATCTATTACAAAATCTATTTGTTTTATACTTTCTTTTTATTACTTGTTACTAAATTTATAATAATTTCATTAAAAACAATTTGAACGGTAAACTCATAAGCAAGCGAAAATACCAATTCAGCGCGCATTCCGGAGAATTATCCACCAATTCATCCCTCCCCCCGCAGGTAGGTGCACCTTATGAGCCCCTCCCACGTCTTGCAGGTAGATGCACCTTCCATGATAAAGGTGTCATGATAAGTGTCGCCGCAGGGGGTGATCGGAATTCTGGCAACTAGACCAGGGAAATCCCTGATTTTTCACAAAATTTTACAAATTTATGGAAGTTCGCGGAACAGAACATTAACGATTTCAGCTATCATATGCGAGTGCAATCTCGGTTAAACACTAATGAGTCTCGACCGCGCCCATCGAATAAAACAACCGTCGCATCCATTGTTTGAATAAGAAATATCGAGGAACGACATGTTTGGAGTTTGTAAGAGACACCAGTCTCACGAAAATACTTTTACTGTAAGCACCTTGTAAATACACAAAATAAATTAATACAAAACCATCAATTTGTTGTTGTTTAAATCATTATACATAAATAAATTATATTCTATTAACTAGAATATAAGGTTTTGCGCGGAGATAATTTGTTGTCAACGAACCGCATACAACGGGGAGCAGCAACTGAATAAAAACAAACGTGCAATTCTAAACACAATTATAAATATGTGATTAATACATTTTCCAATTTATAAATATTATCTATTCTTTTACAGAATATGCATTTTCCTTTAAAATAAAAGGATTTATTTAAAAGAAAATGAACAAAACCTAATAGATATAATTAAAAATAATTCAATTATTTAATAATCGAATAATAAATTTCGATACCGCGGGTACATCTACTTCTTAGAAACAATGAAAATAATTTCTTTTTTCTGCGTCTCAATCAAATATTAAATAAGATAAAATAAATTATGAATTATATATTCCAATATTTTATGAAATTTAGTAAAGAGTAATTAAAAAAAAGTAAAAACAAATAGATTTAATAAATCCATATAATAAAAACATATTGAATTATTATTTTTCACTAAAGTATTTAAAAATTTTTTGACTAATAAGCAATATTTATATATAAAATTTATATATAAACGATATATACAAATTTTATATTTAAATATTGATTAAAATACTAAAACTATAAATATATAAAATTTAAAAAGATATATATATGCAATTATTTTAAATTTAGTAATACGTAATTAAAAAAAAAGTATACACACTCAACGGTTTAATAAGTAATTGAATATTATTAGACAGTATAATAAAATTTTATTTTAAAAGTATATATAATAAAATGATTATCAATAATAAAATGTAAATTTACTTACGTTTTTAATATTTTTATGGGAATTTCAATTTTTGTTACGTTTATTATTTTTGGTAGTTTCCTCTTCCTACCTCCCTCTTGCTTCATCGTAGAATTGGCGAAGCTAACCCTTTTTTTTGCTGTATTTTAAAATATGATTTCGTTAATTAGTTATATATATTAATGAAAAATAAATATGAATTAAAATAATAAATAAAAATTAATTGATTCTTAATAGCATTTGAAGAAATACTTACTATAATTTAGATTAATTTCTTCGTCAATCCTTGTTAAAGTCACGCTGCAGTTTTTGATGCACTCCATTTTTTAATTCACGAATACACTGATTTGAAGTATTGTTGGAACGTTCACGAAAAACACTAAATTTTTAAAAATTTGTCCTGCAACTTATACTTTTGCGGAATTTCGCAAAAAACAGTATTTCACTTAAAAGCCTGCGTGGGCATGTCCTTTTTCGGAATTGAATTACTTTTTTGCTAACGTCAAGTTTTCTTATTGGCTGTTTTGTCGATAAAAAAATGCAGGGAGTTTCCCAGTGAAAAATACTTATTACTCCCACATATACATTATATATAATTGGTTAATTTTACATTTTTTTGCAAATTATATTTCTAATTCTTATTAAATCCTTCTTTTTATGGTTCATTTCATATAATTTAATCTAATTAAATACAAAAATTCTAATTTAGTATTGATTAATTAAAATATTTTAAATAAAAATACTCAGTTTTTCTTTCTTTCAAAAAATGTAGATAATTATTTTTATTAAAAATTGTTATATTAATCAATATTAAATTAGACTTTTTAATTATAAATAGTTTTATTTAATAAAACTAATTATATAAATAATTATTTCATTAGAGTAATTAGTATAATTATTGTAATATTAACTTTATTTTCAAAAACAATAAAATATTATTTATTTGTATCTTTATTATTTACAAATATATATAGCTAAATATATTATATCATTTAAAAAATTATAATTATTGTATGAGTTAAAAAAAATTTAGTAAAAATTGTACATTAATTTTTGGGGGGGATACGGTGGTTACACCTCCCAGCATTGAAGTTAGCTGTATAGGGCAAATGATTTTCGATGGCCATCCGTGATTGGATGTTTTGTAAAATTGTGGGTGGAAGTATTTTAGAATACTAAATTTCAATTGGTTTGAAGATAATATTGTCTAAATTTACCAATCAAGAATCATTTTTAGTTTTATTCACAAGGAATATGGGAGTTTTACTTAGCATGCAGAAAAAATGTTAATTAGTTTAAATTTAACAAGTGCCGACCTTTGAGGTATATTTAATTAAATAGAAAAATTGTGACAAGTTGTTAGACATGGAGAACACGTAAGTAGTTTAATTTAAATATTATAAAATATTTTTATTTTTAATAAAAGTTTATTTTTAAAAATATTTTTTTTTAGGACAAATATTGCAAGAAATGAAAATCAAATCTCCCAATCGAAGAATATATAATTTAAATTAAAAAAAACAAAAAAGGTAAAAAAAAAAACATTTTTTAATATAGCTCGATAAAAAAAAAAAAATAAAATAATTATTCTTTAATTTTCAGATCCAAGAAAAAATTATAAAACAATTAAGACAAGAAAAATATAAATTAACAATTGAAATAAATTTACTCAAGGAAGGAATTTTGGTAAGTCACTAGACAATTAAAATTTTTTATACATTAAAATTAATTTGTTTTTATTGAAATAATTGTATTTTATTTTATTTCAGTCTCATAAATCAAAGGGACCACGAGGAAAAATTGAATTTAAAAAAAAAATGTATTATG
This sequence comes from Eupristina koningsbergeri, assembly GCA_018907245.1. Taxonomy (NCBI): domain Eukaryota; kingdom Metazoa; phylum Arthropoda; class Insecta; order Hymenoptera; family Agaonidae; genus Eupristina; species Eupristina koningsbergeri. The sequence continues at coordinate 1,281,383 of JACCHV010000041.1, forward strand.
AATATAAAATATGAAAAAATATAAAATATAAAATATAAAAAATATAAAATATGAATGAATCAAAATAAGTATAAATGGTTTTATTTATTAAAAATTACATGTATAGAATAATTTTATTATAATAATAATTACAATTATATTAAAGATTTGTTTATTTTATTTTAACAAGTAGTTATTTTTTATTTTAAATATAATTTATAATATAATTAAATATAATATTAATATAATTTATAGAATATGCTATTATTACATTGAGTTTTTTTATCTCATAGAGTTGCAGTTTATTTATATGTTTGATTCTAAATAATTTTCTTTTGATATGTAATATGTAATTGATGAGTTTTTATGATTAACGAACAAAGTTCAAATTTTGATTCATTCAATAGTTGTTTAGGGTAAATAAGTATAAATTGTTTTATTTATTAAAAATTACATGTATAGAATAATTTTATTATAATAATAATTACAATTATATTAAAGATTTGTTTATTTTATTTTAACAAGTAGTTATTTTCTATTTTAAATATAATTTATAATCTTTATAGAATATGCTATTATTATATTGGTTTTTGTTTTCTCATAGAGTTGTAGTTTATTTATATGTTACAGTGTAAATAATTTTCTTTTGATATCCAGCGAAGAATATTTTTATTGTTTAATGTATACAACTTTTTTTTTAAAAAATTCTTTACTCAATGTGTAATTGATTTTAATTTTTATTTTTAAATAGTCAATTTAATCTTATATTTGATGCATTAAGATTAATGTATTTAAAATTAGTATTTCAATTTATAAAATATTAAATTCTATAACAGTTTGATGATATTTATCAATTTGAGGATAGCTTTTTAATTATATTAATGATTCCTATTAAATTATTCTTCTTTGAATTAATTTTAAATAAAAATTCAATTTATAATTATATAGTTCAAACCACTATTGATTACAAATTATTTATTTATTCAATCCTGGTTTGAACTATATAATTATAAATTGCTTTGAATAATAAAAATTAATTGAAAAAAGAAGATTTTATTAGGAATCATTAATATAATTAAAAACCTTCCTCAAATTGATAAATATCATAAAACTGTTATTGAATTTAATAATATTATATGAATTGAAATAATAACATTATTTGAATCAATATTTTTGCATCTAATTTCAAATTTTAAACAGTAAATTAAATTTTAATTTAGATGCAGAAAGATCTTATTCATAAGAAAAAGTTAGAAACAAAAAGTTATTTAAATAAATAATTTAACAAGATTTTTTAATTAAAAATAATAAATTCAAGAAATTTTTATATTTTATAAGTTCTTGTACAAAATATTAAATAGATTTAATATTATAAAAAATATTTATTAGTGGGAAAATAAAAAATTTTTTTTTCTTAATTGTTATAGCAGACATAGTGATATTCATATATAATTAATTGTTTTTGAAAAGAAAAATTTATAAAATTTTATATATTTTTGAAAAAGTTATGAAATTTTTTCATGATGTTTTATCATCATTTTTTGGATATTTTGACTTTTTGAATCAGTTTTGAACACAAAATTATTCATTTATTAATTCAAAAAAAATATTCAAAAAGAATTAATATTTATAATATTGGAAAAGAAGTTATGAATCACGTGGTGTTCAATTAAATAAAAAAATTAAATTCGTAAAAAATTTGAATAAAAATATTATTGGAAATTCCAAATAAAATTATATGTATACTTTTGAGTATATCCGATTTTTAATAATTTTTTATAAACATTTTTTTAAATAACGTTAAACAGCCTATTCAAGAATAAATAGATAAATAATATTCCGGAAAATTCCGGAAAATGCTATATCATTCATTGAAAATTTGACTAAAACGTATTTTAAATATATTTCAATAGTGGAAAAAAGAATTGGATATGTGTATAAGAATTTTCCGGAAAATCTTACACGTTTTTAGGAGAATTGATCGAAAAGTAACTTTAATAATTACGGAAAATGTGTAAAATTTACGTACATTTTCCAGAAAATTATCACTGATTATTGTGTCTTTAACATCGTTTTATCTTATCTTATGTGTCTCGTCGCGTTAAGATGTATTCTATCAATTTTATAGCTAATATACCCTAATGCGACACGTCGCAATAGGGTATATTCAGTACTAATAGCCTTAACGCGACGCGTCGCGTTAGGGTATGTTCGATGAAAACCTTACTGTGACGCGTCGCGTTAAGCCCAAAACGTCGCCGTAGGGTACTTTACACACATGAAAAGTCGCGTTAGGGTATGTTACGTATACATATATGTATATATGAATCCAACGACTTCCCGTCGGACTCTCAGGATCACTGGGGGACGGCTTGGCGTCGGCGTGAAGGACGTCTCGACGTCGTCTGTTTCGACGAGGTACCCCAAGCTCGTTGGAGATTCGTCGCCGTCGGTATCCGTTGAACGCTGTTTTGAAGAGGTCCGACTCGGACGACTGCTGCCGTCGTACTGACGAGCACCGGTGCTGGAACGGCGAAACCACGCCCTCAAGCGGACATATATCCAGGCTCGCTGGACCGTCTTGCAGAGGGGTGAAAAAGTTCGACCGTCGGCGCGGAGCTCCGTCAACCGACTGAGGCCCAGCCCGAGAAAGTCCCCGGCGACCACATCGCCCCCAGGCGACTGCCAGCCGTACCGGCCGCTTACCGCGACCGTCGTGCCACCGAATCCTAGCGGAAAAATGGCGATCTACGATTTTTCCATGTAACTTAGAATATTTTTTGGAAAAAAATTATTAAAAATAGTTGAATTGTTAATAACAAAATAAAATCACCGCAGAAACTTTATATTATGAAAAATTATATAAAATCACCACAGAAACTTTATATTATATTGAAAAAATTATATAGAATCACCGCGTAGACATTTAAATTGTACGAATTTGCAGTGGAACCGACAAATTATTAACAAAATGTATTAAATCACCACGGAACCAAGTAATTGTTTAAACTTTATATAAAATCACCGAAAACCGTCCAATTAGTAATAAAATCACCGCAAGACAGCTAAATAAGAAATTTATTCACCGCGAACAGGAATTTTGATTGTAACTTTACCGCATGCCTCCGCTAATAGAATTTTACCACTGCGGCACCGTTAAACTCTGAAATATTGCTATAATTATATCAACTCACCGTAGTTTTAAGATTTTTGCAGCTAAAATACTTAACTTTTGTAATTTTTAATTTAATCAATGTATAAATTCAATCATATTTTTTTTTGTAAACATCTTTATCTTAACATCTTTTTCATTAAATGTAAATATCTTTTAAAACATAAAAACTTTGTTCAAATTCATCCCCCGTCGCTTCACCAAGCCCTGATCCGTACCCTGACTCCGCTGAGTCATCTCCCGGCTGCCAAACCCCCCGTCATATAATAAAATAAATTAATACTATTACTGTAGCATCGTAAATATACCTGCCATGGTTTAACTGGTAGGGGCATGTTAGTCGAAGGTAATTCTATTTGATTTACTTTGTAATATTTTTTTTCAAGTATACTCTTCATATACTTTATTCTTGGATTATTCCTTATTTTTAGTTATTTTTAACAAATATTCCAAATGTAGGAGATCGTTGTCATTCAATCGTATCAGATATCATATATCATCTCGCATTTTAGTTTCAGTTTCATGTGTAATTAATTTAAACAGTTCAATATAATTTTGATATTCTATTTTAAATACATTTTCTTTATTAAAAACTATGAATTATTTTATTTATGAATCTTCAATCTTCATATATGTAAAAGGAATATCACTAGAATGTATTTATGTACTTTTCTTAATATTAGTTGGTAGAAGAGTACATTTCCATTTAAATTATCCTATGAAATATTAATGTAAGAAATTATCAGTGGAAGTTTTTCATGAAGATATTAGACTTTCGTTAAATAAAGCATCAATCTTTATAATTGTTTAACTCAAATCATACAACAAATCTCCTACGATCATATCTTACAGCGTTAAATTATATATAAGAGTGATGAAATTATTCTTATTTAAGTGAGTATGAAACCAATGCTAAAAAATTTGCGCCATTTCGAAGATTACATTAAAAGTCGATTACCTCATCAATACGATATTTTTTATATTATTACCAATATGTTTCATGTTCAAAATGACTATACGTAATTTTTAAAATTATATAATGCTAATCATACAAATTTATCTTTGCCCTTCCCTTACCTATGCAATAAAAAATATTAATGAAAAACAGTTCAAGATAGTTTTAAGTTTAAGTTGTAAGTTCAGTTTTCTATTCGCACTTGAATGCCGCCGTGTATAGCTGAATAGTTCTTTAAGTAAACAAACGATTTTTAATTAATAAATTAAAAGCAACAGCGCCGGAAAAGATGTTAATGACGTCGGAAAGCAATCTTACGCTTCGGAAAGACGATAATAAGCAGCTGAACCAAATGACAGTTGCTCAACTCAAAAGTGAACTAAAGAAACGTAAGTTCCGAACGTTCGAAAACAAGTAAGATTTGATTCAAAGATTCAAGGTGGTTTTGGTATTTGAAAATGAGTACGGTGAGGAAGATGGAGAGCATGAGAACGACAAAACTCAAGACAAACACTCATGAGAAGACGAAAACTCGGAGAATGACGACGATGAAACTGCACGAACGGTACAAGGATCAACTCCCCGCAGATAAAGAAGTATAGAAGGTTAGCGTCGAAGCAAAATCCCACTAACATTTAAAGATGTGGAACCATCTCTGAGTAATTTCAGTGGAGATGATGATCAAAATGTAAATCATTGGATTGATGAATTTGAAGAGATGACAAAGCTATGCCAATGATCTGATGTGCAAAAAATAGTGTATGCAAAAAGATTGCTATCAGGATCGGAAAGCTTTTCGTGAAGTACGAAAGATCTTTGAAGACGTGGAAAAAATTAAAAACGGTATTGAAGGTTACGCCGTCCATAAGGAATGATTCTCCAGGAAGAAAAAAGTAGGTGAAAGCTTTCACATTTAAATCTACAAAATGTTGGAAACAGGAGCAAAAGCCGATGTAGAAACGCGGGCTACCATTCATACATCATTGAAGGTGTGCAGGACGTTACAACAAATTAATTTATATTGTATAGAGCCAATACGATCCGCTAACTAAAGAAAAAAGCATAACAGTATAAGGCAATGAAGAAAGAAGAGAGAGCAAAATCAAGTGCCGTAAGAAATGAAGATATGAGGAAAGATGCGAAATGGGAAGAAGTGGCGTCTAAGAAACGATGCTGTAACTGCAGTTGTAGAGCGTACGTAAGCAAAGAATGCTCGGCGAAGGACAAAGGTACGAAATATTTTAAGTGCAATAACTTTGGACATATAGCCGCGATATGTAAGAAAAGTATAAGTCTAAATGTAAGTGTGTGTTCCGAGCGTAAACCCGGCTGCAAAAAATAGCTAAAGGAGGTAAATATCAATAACGAAAAAGTTCTCGTGATTATTGATATGGCAGCGGAGCTTAGCTTTATGGGAAAAACTTTTTACAAATTGATCGGAGCACCGAGCTTAAGTAAAGGTACGTGGTTTTAAAGAGTAGGAGCACTGAATCAACGAAGGCCACGTTTTTCGCAAAAACGTTGGTGGATATCGAGAAGTTTGCGATCAAATTTCTTGTAGTGAGCGATGAACTTATGCAGTATAGTGTATTGATAGGGGCCGATTTCTTAAATACCGTACACTTACACTGCATAGGAGGTACTAAACATTAAAAGAATACAACCGACAACCGATGACAAGCACACGAATCTCCCAGAAGTTTTTTTCATTCACTTTACGGATGAAAGGTCAGAGTACAACCAGGACCATATAAAAGACAAAGAAACGCGAAAAGAAATAGAGACGCTCGTGAAGACGTACGAACCCGCGAAAGCGAAAGACATTAAAATTAGAATGAAAATTATTTTAAATGACGAAACGCCGATATATGAAAGACTACGTAGATTTTCGCTGTTAGAAAAAAAGAAGTTGACAGACAAATAGAGAAGTGGCTACACGACAGTATCATTAAAATCTCCAACTCGAATTACGCGAGCCGGATAGTCTTAAGAAAAAAGAAGAACGGCGAGACGCGCATATACGTAGATTTCAGAAAATTAAACAAAGTTATCATTAAAGACCGTTTCCCGTTGCCCTTAATCGAGAACCAAATAGATGCTCTACAAGACGCGATGATCTTTATCGCACTAGATTTAAAGAAGGGATTGTTTCATATGCCGGTAGATGAAAATAACTAAAAATGTTTATCTTTTATTGCACCGATTGAACTATATGCATTTTTGAAAGCAACGTTTGGATTATGCAACTTATCCGCGGTTTTTCAAAAATTTATAAATGTTGTATTCTAGAAATTAATAGGCAACGAGACGATACTTAACTTTTTAGACGACATGATAATACCGGCGAATGATGTGAAAGACGCACTAGACAAATTAAAAGATGTTCTAAAGAGTGCGAGAGTCGCCTGATTGATTATAAAATGAAAGAAATGCCAGTTTCTTTAAAAAATATTGAATATCTAGGTTACATCATCAAAAACGGAACAATCAAACCTTCGGAAAATAAAAAAAAAGCCGTATCCGAATTTCCCATGTCGAAAAACGTTCAGGATGTACAAACTTTCCTCGGCTTACGGGTTATTTTTGGAAATTTATCCGCAATTACTCTATAATCACACGAACCCTCACTAATTTGCTAAGAAAAAATGTCATATTTCAAATAAGCGACGTAGAAAAACACACCGTATTATCTTTAATCAATTAAAGATTCTCCTCCCGAGCGAACCGATATTGAGATTGTAAATACGAAAGCCAAAACCGAATTGCACAAGGACGTATCGAAGTACGGTTACGGAGCAATATTCTTATACAAAGATTGTACTGACAATCGTTTTTACTCTATGCGGGAATCTACTATGCGAGCGGTAAAACGATGCCAGTCGAAGAAAAATATACTAGCTATGAACTTGAGGTACGAGGTATAGTAAAGTCATTAAAAAATTTAGGGTTTATCTGCAGGGAACAAATTTAAAAATTGTAACGTATTATACAGATTTTACGTTGACAATGAAAAAAAAGAGCTAAGTGTACGCGTGGCGCGATGGGCATTGTTCTTGAAAGAATTTCCGTATACGATTGAGCATAGATCTAATGTAAATATGAAGCACGTAGATGCACTGAGCAGGAATCTAATAGAAAGCACTATGTTAATCCACAAAAGTAACGAAGCTTTAATAAGTAAATTAAGAAACGGTCAAAATACCGATAAAGCTATTGTAAATATCGCAGAATTGGTTAGGTTAAATAAAAATCATGATTTTAAAGTTAATAATGGATTGATCTATAAGGAAATGGATGACGAGTTGTTCCTAGTTGTGCCGGCCAAAATGCAAAACCAAATAATCAGGCAAGCGCACGAACGCAGGCATTTTGGAATCAATAAGACCGAAAGTACAATTAAAAAAGATGTTTGGTTTAAGACTGGGTGGTGTGGCAAATACCAAGCTCGCGAATTACGAATCTTCACCTCTGGAATTCGTTCCATGAGCCTCAGACATTCATACTCATGCATAAACGTTCGGTAAGCGCTGCCGAGTGCGGGGTCACGACAAAATCGCGTCTCGTTCCCCACTAGTGGTAATTATTCTCTAATGGAGAGAGACACGGTGAATCTCCCGTCGATCTCGGACGTGTGAGTGGTGCGGAACTGCTCTTCGTACTCCTGGTCCTGGGGCTTCGCTGTAGCTTCCACCGAGGGTACCTCCTCGATCTCCCAAAAACGGCTTCAGTATAGACGCGTACAGCTGCGCACAGACGATCATGTAAATCCACTCTGACACGAAAATGTTCGGGCTCGTTAGCTCAATCCCTGCAGACCCGCAGGTATCGACCAAAATAGCATCGACCGCCGGAAGCAACCCGATGACACAAAGGAGGATGAAGACGTTAAAGCAGAAACTACAATACAATCACTTGAATTACGGAGCGTACCGCAAATTGTGTTGCGAAACGAGCGGTCCCCGAGCCCAGACAGCTTTACGTTCGCTCGGAATCTCTGGACTCCCAACAGCTGGACTGCAGAGTCCGAAATAAACGAGGTTTCGGCGCCCTGATCCAACAAGGCTTTTAAACAGATGGTCGAGCCTTGGTATGTCCCCCGAAACAGTTGATGCATAGCTGTAACCTAATCACTTCAGCTTGACGTTCGTGCACGGGCTTTTTCAGAAAGTCTCGGCACTTTCAGAGCGGGTGCTCTTCTGTGCACAGGTGATATGCGTTGGTACGATGCACATATAACGCACGCTTGGCACTGGATAGGCGTTTCGTTGGCCAACAAGGTCTGCGCAAAGAATCTCCCTTCGAGCTTTTCTTCGGCGTCGCCTTCTCGGGAGTCGCCGTCGGATTTGACGGAAGGATTGGTTGTGAATTGAGCGTTAAAATGCGCCACTTTATGAATTTTTGAAGGTCCTCCATTGTTCATTGCTCGCGTGATGCAGGTGGGAGATGTTTGCTAAAACGGTGAACCAGCATCATGTCCCTCGATCGGTGCGCATAAGGCCTTTGGAGCGCGGATAGTCTTCGGTATACTATCACGTTAGTCTCTTCGTGATTTCAATGTTCACCGTGAGATCTGCAGCCGGGTCTTGTTGTGACGAAACAAGGTATTGCAATCGTGTAGAATCACGAACGTTTGGGATGTTGATAATGAGTGGCTGGAAGTTATTTCGGAACGTTACCCAATCCGCGAATTTACCCGAAAACATGGAGAGGCTCACTTTAGATATACTGTGTGCGAACCACTTTGCGAACCGTGACTTGCTGCTAATTCCCGAATCAGAGTGAGCCAACGTTGTCGAGGTGTCTGGAGTCAGAAGCAAGGAGAGAATATATTCCTAGGCTTCCTCGTATATCGCGGTGAACTCCCTGTATAGTTTCTCCTTGGTATCAGGATCCTCTTCCTACTAGGATATGCCGAGACTATCTTAACATTCTCATAACTTGCTCCAAAGCTTCCAGGCGCGAAAGCAACACCACGGAAGTTAACGTGCTCAAATCTCTCTCCAGTAATCGTTGTAACGTTTATCGCACATAGCGTAAGCAACTCGCGCCGATAAGTTTGCATAAAGCAAGCTGTTCTGATCCGTGATTTTCCATTTTAATTCGATTTTTTATTAAATAAGTAGTTAACTAAAATAAAAAACCACAATGTATCCGCCAAATAAACGAACCACCTCGTCTAAATTCCTTTCTCCTCGAAAGGCGCTCAAAAGTGCAGGCGATAGCCGAAAACTGCGTGTAAATCGGGTAATATTTCGCCTAATTCGTAAAGATATTCCGCGTGCAGTACACCCGTTCGAGTGCGAGAGAGAACGTACTAGGAGTGAGGGAGAGAATGAGCATAGAGAGAGAGCACATGCCTAATGAGGAGACGGCAATAGCGCGCCGAGATGGGGAACTCATAGAGAGATCGCGCACGTCTTCGCTATGGCTACTACAGCGAGATAGGGAAAGAAGCTGAAAGAAAAAGTGCAATGAGTCACTCTTCAATATTTTTGCGCCTCGAAATTCGACAACTGTGAAATGAAAATATGATGTTTTCCACGCACACAAACGCAGCTGTAAGAGCTACGCACAATTTGTGTGGAACGTGGCGTCTACGTGCTGCACAAATAGTGCGCTATTCACCGCGTCCTTGCCAATTTATGCACGCACAAATACAGTATAATGTATTTGTTTTCTTAAATAATTAATTAAATCGAAGAAATCGGTACAAATATCCGGGGAATATCGCCTTTGCGAAACAATTGTCGTAAAGAATTATTGTACGCGAATAATATAATTCATAAACATTACAATTGCATGCACATTTACTTTAAAGTAAGTTTAAACTGCAACAATTCGCTCATATCCCTATCCGGGGCACCAAAATGTTTATGTTTTGTCAATTATTATGAGGGAAAAGAAGTGAGGTAATAGCAAGCAAGGTGTTGCAAATAAATTACTAAATAATTTAAGCGTAAAAATATTTAAGTTTAATAAGGCTCCACGAATTACCGCATAAAATTCCTCTCGGGCGGGGGAAAAGCCACGATTACAGATTTATAATTAAAGCTTACAGTCAAAATACGTCGCCACTGCGAAAGAGACACTCGCTGTCGTCGCCTCACTCGGCTGGCGTCTTCCGCACAGGGACAAAAGTGGAAGAGTTGCCCGCGGATGTTTCACTTGGCCGCGTCCTCCGCGTTACTCGGTGTCGCTCGTGGGTCACCTGGTGACCGGGCCGCTGGGGCCGATGAATCTCCCAGGGCGTGGACCCGCTGAAGAGACTAGTTTTGCCCTCGCTGCGATCACAGAACAACACATACACACCCGCGTACATAAATGTGATTCACAGATCACTGTCGTGATTTGAATCGCGCGAAAGATTTAACAAAGGGTACGCTGTTTGATGTGAGAAAATCGGGTTTTTGAAAAACGAGAAAATGATGAAGAGCGTACAGCAAAATCTCGATGCAGAGTGCCCGTCGCATCTCCGGAAGGAAACGGTTTCTCTCGAATATTCTACCGCAATAAAATCAGAGACTGCTTTTTCTATTGTCTTCCGTTTCGTGCGGTTTCTCTGGAACCCTTGAGACGTCAAGGGAAAGAGAAAGCGTCGAACAATTACATTGAACAGAAAAAATAAGAATAAATATTTTTTACTGGTTTCGAGCTATAGTTAAATTATTTATTTTTTTATTAACTGTCGGGATATGTATAAAAATATTTAGAACAATTGATGTGATAAATATCTAAAATATTTGAGTTAAAACCTTGTAATTTTTTTGATATTTTTTTGAGTTATGTACGATAATATAAATTTAAAAACTTGAAATTTTTTAATATTAAATACAGTCTATGAGGATTAAATTACGTATAAATATTAATTAGAAAAATGATATAAGACTTTCAATTAGGTCACTAATTATCCCCGTTCTCAGCACGTAAAACCAACCCGAATCAATGTTAACGCCCAATGTGTATAACAAAATTTTGAGTTCAAACCGTTGTTTAAAAATTCGGATAATCGATAACACTTACCCTTAAAAACCTTTTTTAACATTAAAAAATCTCTAGTGTATTTATGAAGTCGTAAGCCAAAATTTTACCACATAGCTTTGTTCCATAAGTCGCTTAATTGCGCCGTGTTAAAAAATGAAAACACATTTTTTGATCGAAACAAAATCCTGCAGCTTCTAATTATCGATAAAAAAGAAAAAAACTACCCCCTACATTTTAAAACCTCTCCCGAATCGCTGCGACTAATAGTCGCAAAATGAAAGAAAAAATTTGATACTTCGTGGACAGATCATGTATAGTTAAGTAAAATTGAACAGCAGAATGAACAAAAATCGGTTTCAGATAAATATTCAATATAAAATTTTATTTTAGTAAGAGGTATTTTTAAATTGAAATGCAAGTTTGTATAAATTTAGGTAGACCATTATTTTTACTAATTTTATTTTAATAGATATATCGCAATTTTTTGTGTTTTAATTATTTCAATTATCTGTTTCATGTTGTTTTCTGATGAAAAAAATAAGTATGAATGTACGGTTTCATGTCACATATATAATTGATCGAGATACATAAAAGATTTGTATACCAAATTTTTATTTATATATTAAGATTTTATATACTTATGATTTATTACTTTTATAATTAAGTGTTGTGTAAATAGAAAATACTAGTATCAGTAGTACTCAAAAACAATTTTTTGTATATCAAATTATAATACATAAAAAATTATAATTAAAAATTAATTTATATTTGACATTTCTTAAATTTATTTAAAATATTACTTTTGTTTTTGATAAAAATTTTAATATTTATTAAAATTAAATTTTATAAAAATTAAATTTAAATATTTATTTTTTTATTGAAACAAATTTGAATGTAAATACATAGAATACATATATTTTATCTAAAATATTTAAAATATGTGCATTCAATAGATGTATTTAATTTAATCTTTATTCATTTATTATAGTTAGTAACTTTTTTTGTTTAAATGGTTTTTTGTATATATCAATATTTATTGTGATGAAAGGTTAGAAAGCCATCTAAATGAGTCACTATTAACTTTTTATTAAATAAAACAACTTTTTATATTTATCTATTTGTTCTATTTACAATACGTGACATTAGCAGAACAGAGTTACTGTTTGAAATAGGTTGATATACAAGATTTATTTATTGACAAGAAACATTTTCAGATTTATTTGTATTTAGAACTTCTTTTTTAAACTATGTGTTAAATTTCATAATATCAATTATCTCATTTTCACACTTTGATAATTACAATAAAGTCATAAAAATGTATTCTATGTGTGAAAAAAGACGTGCTATACAGGTGTGTATGCATTCATATTAAATACATATACCTTGAATATTATAAATAAATTTATATACGCAAAAATGAAAATTATACTGTAAAATATATGACGAAATAAATTTAAATTAATTTTCAAAAAAAGATTATAAAAATACCAATATAGTTATTGGTTATGAAAAATGTGATATTTTAAAAATATATGAGTTCATACATATGATTTAGAATAAAAAGCTTTTGACATTCATATCATTTATTAACAGTATGAATATTAATAGTATGAAAATTCTAACTTCTATATTATTTGTAATATTGTTAATTTTTTGTTTTTCATGATTTGAAAATATTTTTCTTATAACATCATATTATATTCATATATATCTATAAAGTCATTTGTGAAAGTTAATAATATGCGGATGCTATTATGAGATTCTAAAATTTTTGCATCAATTTAAGTTCACTACACTTGGCGAGATTTTTTCCTCGTATTTATACGTTCAAATAAAGATTTAGCTCCGTATATTTACTTTCCTCGAAAGAATTGTTCTTATTTTATAATAACTATGGTTAATTATTTCTTAATTTTTGCTCTTATTTATTTAGTAGATTTTGAAATTAATTCCCGAGATTTGTTTTGATTTAAAATTTTTCGCACCGTAAAAAAATAGGATCGTTGAAGGCTTTTCTAAGTTTTTATTACTAGAAAATAAATTTTTAGGCGATGTACGTATATTTAAATAAAATTCATATTATGTAATATTAAAAGTTAGGAAAAAGTATTTCGTTTAATTTTTCTTAAGATAGCGTTGAAGTTTATATAATATAAGAGTTCATGCTTTTTTTAGTATGGCGAACAGTTACCACATACAATGCAACTTATTTGTTGCTGTATAATTCTTACAGTTATATTGTGCAAAGTTGCATAAAGTTAATATAATATTTATAATTTTATATACAATATAAATGAATTTACTGAATTAAATATTTTATTTTTTGAATTGGTAAATTAAAAATACTAATTTTATTAAGATATCAAATGAGCTATCACTAATAATATATTTTCTAATGTATATAAAAATTTGTAATACATTAAATAGTTCGTACAAAAAAATTTTTTGTTGTATATAAAAAAAAGAAGTAATTTCTAATATTTTATATAAGTATTAAATTTATTTTAATGTTTCATCATTTTTTTGTAAAGTTTTAAGTTTGAAAGATATTCATAAAACGAAGGCAAAAAAAGTAAAATATTTTTCGAATATTATATCAAATTATCAATAATTCGAAATTTCAAAAAATAAAATGTCAAGAATAATAATTTTGTACCTTGAAAAAACACATGTTTTCAATTACTATAAAGTACATTATTCTGTAATTTATAGTTGTAGAATATGAAAGTATATTATTTGTTTAATATAGAATATATAGGTGTTAACATTTTTTTTATATTTTGTCACTATCATTATCGTAATTCTTAAATTCACATTGTCTATTTTTTATTTACCTTAAATATGTTGTTTCGCTTTAACAACATTGCTTTTTACGTTTATTTTCCTTTAAAATACATAGTAACAGGACGCTTACAGTAAGGTATGTTACAAAACTAGTACAAAACTAGCAACTAGGTATAAAAAGATATTTTAATTTTTCTTTTTTTTTAATAAAGGAGCTGTCCGAGAAACTTCCAGGAATCAGCTATTGGAACGCAGATTAATTTTACTCCTTATGAGTATGTTTCTTCTTTTCTTCATTTTGTTTTATCAATCATTATTTTTTAAACTACCTTCTACTTGTGCTAACTTATTTCTTAATTTTTTATATAATTTTTGGTACACTGTTGACTAATTATTGTTAATTAAATGCACGATGATATTGCATCCTCCGTCAGCATTCACATTCATTTTATATTGTGATATTATACATAAGATACTCTCTCTTTCTCTCTTTATCTTTTTCTATTTTACATTATTTTATTATTTGTTCACTTTTTAACTAATAAGAGTTTTTTTCTGAACAATGATACATTTCTTTCCTTAAATAGAGTCAATTAATATTTATTTTCTATTAGAATTGTTATTTTAGTAACTTAATTTATCCAAACGTTAAATGATTTACTCAATAAGTCGCTTACATTTGCTTATTTTTTTTTTATTACTTCTGAAATTTAATATTTAATTATTTAAAAATATATTAAATATAGTACTTTAAAAATATTTCTACATTAATAATAGTATTGATGTGTTACGTGCATGTATTTACAAAAAAAATTATAAATAAAATTATTAGATATATTTAAAATTAAATAAATTTTAGTTCAATATATTGAAATTCTAAATAATAAATATTTTCAGTTTTAATATTGTTCTAATTTTACAAAAAATGTGTCAACTGTAATTAATTATTTTTCATGACATTTATCTATATTTATTTTTTCAGATTATAATAAGTTTTTTCTTTTTTCTTTACATATTATTTATTTTAAGTTTAAATAAAAATTATTTATTATTCTATCGTTCCATACTTTCATATGTGTTCTAATATGAACTTTTTCTTTTAATAATATACTTTTTTTTTTAATAGTTTGAATATATTTTAAATAATTTAATTTTATTTTTAATGTTGAAATTTTATTAATATTTTTCATATATTGTCATTTGTAAACAAAGAAAAATAATCATTAATTATTATTAGGATAATTTTTATTTTATTTTTTATATAATTTTTATAATAATTATTGTTGTTCATTCATAAAAATTAAAAATATGTATAATATTTTTAATTTAATTTTAAATATTAGTGTCGTATAAAATAATTGTGGATAAATCATACATGGCATATTTTTTGTAATTATATTTTTAACTGGAAATTGTTTAGAATTTCTTTATTCTTTTTTATAGTTTTTTCTCTTTATTCTAATTCATATATTAATTGTAATGAGTTTTTAAATAAAATAATTTATTGAAATAAAAAAAAAAAATGTTTTATGATTAAATAAGTAATTCTGTTTTTCGTAATCGTTTTTAAACATATTTAATGTGAAAATTTTATTTGAATTTGTAAAAATTAAAACAAACAATTTTGCTTTAAAAATATTTTAAATTTTAATCATATGAAGAAAAATTAATGGAAAATTTCTATTAATTTTGTTATATGCATTTTACTTATATATTTAAAAACGAAATGTTTGACGGAGGGTGCAAATTACACCGCAACATAGTATGTTAATGAGATAAGAATTATATTATACTTTGAAATTGAGATTTTATTATTATTATTAATAATATTACAGTATAGCTGGATGTTTACAATTTCTTCTGATTGCGCTACGCGAAAAATTTTCATTTTATTTTAATATTATAAGTTTCATTTTAATCTCGACAATATATTTTAATTTGTGTATTGTTGCTCTCTCCAATTAATTTTTCAGTGCGTTAAACTCGTTGTTTTGAAATATTTAAGGTATTAATGAATTATAATACATTCTAACTAAAATGTATTATTATATTTTGAAATTTTCAAATAAGAAATAAGTTTCCCAAATTCTCTTAATTTATAAATATTATTAAACAATTATTCTTTCAACTGTAAGAATAAGAATTTGTTTAATTATTCAAATATTTATGTTTTAACTGTTTGAATAGTATCACTAAGTATAATTAATTGTTTAATAAATATATTTTATTTATTTTAATAAGTTAAAAATATTATTAATTTAAGTGATCATTTTTTAATCTGGACTAGATGTTTAAAGTATAATTAATTTGAATTATTTTTAATTAATCATATACATTTGTTATGGATTAACGTTTAATTAAAAATCTTAATTGTAACATGAATAATAAATTAAATATCATGTGAAAAATTTGATTTAGTAAGTTCAAGATCTTATAATTATTATTTGAATAAAATGTATATTTATCGTGAACTTTTAACAAAATTATTTTTTTAAAGATAATTAACTCTTATCATTTACAGAAAGCACGATAAAGTATCATATATTTTGAGGAGCTGTCACACTGCATTTTTATTTTTTAATTTATATATATAATAAAATTTATATGCATCTTTATGTATAGTGTCTTTAAATCTATAAAAAATCTATCTTTAAATAAAACAGGATAAAAAAAAAAATTAAAAAAAAATTAAAAGATTACGCATGTAATATAACATGTGCACTATTAAATTCATTTAAAAATTATTATTTATATATCACTGAATCTATTAAAAATTTTTTTAAAATTTGTAACCAAATTTTATAAATTAATATTGGATTAGATTTATTATATAATTATTAAAATTAATTTCAATGGTTTAATGTATAATTTTTAGCAATATAAAATTCAAACTAAAAAAAACCAAATAATTATTCATTTAATATTGGTAATCATAATTTCAATTTAATAACAGCAAATGTACCTTAAGATTAACGAAAATAAAAAATATTCTAAATATAATATTTTATATTATAATCGACGATTCTTAGTAGCCTTTACAGAAAAATTTTTTGTGTTTAAAGAGGCATCTTTGTATAATTTAATTTCTTTTTTTAATAATTATATAATAATTTGATAATTGACTAGACTTTTTTGTAAGTTTTATTTTAGTTTTTATACACCATACACTCATGCATTCATTTCATGTTGTTTAATGATTAATCTGCTCATGCTATTAATTATACGCACGACTTTTATACTGAAAAAGAATGGAAAATATTAATATACGTTAAATAGCGTTTTGGTTTATTTTAGCAGACTTATTCTTACATACTTAATGATTAAATTTTATTGATTATAAATTGTTCTTTATGAATTTTTTTTTTATTTATTTATAACCCCTGGTTATTATATAGTAAAAATTAACAAATTTGTTTAAACTTACTATGACACTTACTGTAAATTTTTTACATAAAGATTATGCGCAACAGTTACTCATTAATATTAAATTTTTTTTTTTTTATATATTAGTTTAAATATTGTTTTAAATATCTTGTGTTTGAAGTTATGTCTTCTCCTCTTCCATTTATTTGTAGCAAAGTTTAATATTTTGAAACGAAGTTCAGTGAAATAAGTGGATTTAAACGGAGACTTGAATCAACATTATTTTTTTTTTTAGTTTCACTCAAAGTAAAAGTCGAATGGACGAAAAGAGTGATAAAAATTTTTAATTTTTTATCTTGTTATTCTCTGTTTATATTTATTTACCGTCGAGGTTGAGTCTTGTAGTTTTTACTGCAATTTTCATATCATAAGCCGTTTATTATTAAGTAAGAAAAATTTACTATTTTGTTTTATTTTACATAGTTTAGTGATTTATTAGCATCTATGAAAACAAATTTTCTTGCTTTATTTACAAAAAACAGTTTTTCAATATATAGGAATTAAATTGATTTGTCGAGCTGTTACATATGTAATTAGTGTAAAAGTGCAAATTAATGTTTTTGTTAATATCGGAAAACTGTAAAAATAATTTTCAATCTATTTTATATTTTGTAGTTCTATTTTCAATTATTTAAAAAAATATACAAGAATTAAAAGAGAAACTTCATCGGCATTTATAATGTATCGTGTAGACAATTAATTGTGCATAAGAATATTGAAAAAAACTTTTCTCATGTTTACTTAAAATATTTTCATTTCACTTTATGATTTTCAAATTACTGAAATATAAGGAAATAGGAAACAAATATTATTTGAATAAAAGTGTTCTGAATTAATCATGAGAGAATCAAGCATGAAAACTTTATAAAGTAAAAATGATTCCGTGTTTGGTCTACATAGAAGATAAACTCGAAGTCAGAATTGACATCATCAGCAATCAAATGGCAAATCAATGTAAAGCTATTTCTTTACTTTATTCTACATTCACTTAAAAGTATTGTTAGTTCAACATATGAAAATTCGATTCGAATGCATCCATCGCATGGCGGCAGCTGCAAAGCAAATAATATTAGTTGCATTTCGCCTTGACGTACGATATGTCTCCCACCTTTGACGCCTATGATTTTCATTTCTTACATTTTACACATACATTGAAAACACATGCGTGTATGTATGTGGATAAAAAATATGTATAACTAGACATTGTAAATCTAAATTAATACTTTTAATATTACGGTTTGAAAAATGCGTAAATTCATAAATAGAGATATATATTCGCACCTGCGTGTATTGGTGAGCGTATGTACCGTAAACTATGTACAGAATAGCAATAAATGCAATGTTATGCAGGCAGCTAAGAAATTCTGGTCTTATCTATCTATTTACAATTTTTGAAGTCGAGAAATAAATATGGAGCAAAAAAAAAGGATAACCTTTATCTACGCTTCTCGAAATTACAAATATGCTTGCGTTTAAGCACAAATAAATTTATTTTCAAAATTAATTCTTATTCAAATATTTTGAACAGATAATAAAAACTATATAACAAATGTTTTTGTATTTATATGCATTTTTATTTAGATAAATTGATGATAATTTTATTATTTTTTACCATCTAGAAAACATAAAAAATATACAACTGAAAGAAATAGAAATTAAAGTTATTTTTAAAAAACAATATATTTAAAATAGTATTTATTTATTTTGATAAATAAATAAATCAAATAAATTTGATAATTTTGCATTATATAAATTTTTTTTCAATTTCATTATTAATTTAATAACGCAATCCTTAAAATATTCATTCAACACTATCATAATACTCATAGTTGAATAAAATAAAATAATACATTGAGTGAGAAATTAATTTTTACGAAACGCAATCATTGTATGATAATATGTATGATATAGTTTACGTATTGTTTATATTATTTACCATTTTATCAATTTATAAATTTTTTTTATCGTAATTGAAAATTCGCATTGCATTACTTCTTTTCTTCTAGATTTTTGTCAATATTTCTTTTTAATGCATGTAAAAATTATAATAAAGAAACTTGTGTTATACATTAACTGTCTGTTTATAACGTTTAATTTTTTACGTAAAAACTAAACTTATAAACAGAGCAATAATTGAACAATGCTTGTTTCGAACAATGTTAAAAAGATGTTTAGGAGTAAAGTTTCTAAATATAAATCAGATATGAAAGAAAAGTCAAGTGTCAGGGGGTTGGGCGGGAGAGCGCAGATAAGAGAGCAAGAGGAGAGCAATCGAGTCGGTACTGATGTAATGGTTATCGTCGTCATAGTTATAGTCGTTGTCAAAGTTGTTGTCATTGTTGTTGTCTTCTTGGTAGGTTTATTATCGTCAAGGCGTGAGAGGTGGCGAGGACACGTGTAGGTGAACGAGTCTTAGCTTCTAGTCGTCATCATCGAGGCCGAGTAACTCGGGTGGTAACCTTCTGTGACGGCAGCATAAGGTCAGGCAAAGAACACGTGCTGCCAGTCGGAATTGCGGACTCAAGGTACTGAGGACAACTGCCTTCCAGAAGCTGTTCGTAATGCCGAGCCAGACCACGGCGAAATGTAGGAACGGCACCTGAAAGTTCGTGAGACAGCAAAATATCCATGAGCATGTCGCTTAAAAATGCCTTTGCACTACTTTACTCATACTACTTTGAAAACTTTTATCTTATTTCTTTGCTACTCCCAAAATACATTAGTATCGAGCAAAGCTATGTTGTAACGTTCGAAAAGTAGAACTTTTTTACTCATAACTATATTTAACTCAAAAACGGAGCTTTTTTTACAGCCTATATACTCTATCGTACATATTTTGTTTTAACAATTCATTAGAGTACTTAAATTTTTAAAACTTTTTTTAAGAAAAATAAAAATGAAAGACAAACATTTTACTTATATACAGGTTTTAGTTATATGAACTAAATTTTCTACGTGTAAAAAATTTGTATTATATTTTTGTAGTAATTAAAAATATACAAAAGAATTTTGAAACTTATAAGTATTTATTTATTTAGATAAATACTTTTACAATATTCTAGTGAATTTTTTAAAATATAGAAAGACAATATATAAAGAAAAATTACAGTAAAAATGAATAAATTTTCAATAAAAAATAAAAATTATTTTATTTTAAAGGTAACTTTAATTCCATACTATGGAGTACGTAATTTGTTATTAAGATGTTAAGTTATTGAGATTCTTTATATCACATTTAAAATGTATTGCATTAATACACAAGGTTTAAAAACAATGCAACTGAATTATTAAGTGGATCAGGAAATTAATACATGAATAAACATGATAAATCATATTTAATATATACAATGAGTGAGAGAAACAATGAATAAGAAGATTATCGAAATAAAGACGTATCACGAAGACAAAAATGCTATAAAAGAAAGAGGTTAATAAAAGACAGAGGATCAGCATTGAAGCAGTATATCTAAGAAATTTATTATTAATAGAATCAATGCACAGATACTCATTTAGTTTCATCAGTTAATGAATTAGTTGACATAAATACATTTCTTTCTTCGTCTTTCTTCCTCCATTGTGCATCAATTTATTATTGAAAATCATATTAATTACGCATTAGTAATTTTATTATTCTACGGTTTCAAATTAAAAATAAAGCAACTCATTTCGGATAGAAACTCGATAATATAAGAAATATTCACTGTTTCAACATGGTCACTAATAATGTGTCGAAAACCATAAATATATAAAATAACAAATATATAATGAACAACTCAGTATCATAAACACACAAATTAATACTGAGACTTGAAACGTAGATATATGGATATATATATATATTTGTATGTATATGGTATATGGAGAGGTCGATTTTTACCTTTCCATGCTAATATCAAAACATGGGCATACTTTAATGTATATATATATATAATGGAGAGAGATATACTCTCGGTATTCAACTAGAAGAGGTAAGTGATGATGCCAAAAATATGCTCTATGACTTTAATAGTTGGATTATAAAAATACTAAATTTAAATTAGTTTAGAAAATTAAACAAAATTGATCACTACAAAAGTTTAGCATAGGTGTATAATTTTAACATAGTTTACAAATCTGTTGCGTAGATAAAATTGGATTGAAGTTTAGGAATTGAATAAATGGTCGACAAAATATTCCGATGAAGAGGATGAAGTTTTAATATTAGAGATGAATGGGAATGATGAATATTTACAAATAACGCCCAAAACTAAAATAATGTGTAAATGATAATAATAATATGATTAATGTTGGGGCATATAAAGAGATATGAGATTGGTAAATATGAATATGTATAGCCGATATTGAGTTCCACATATTATCAATGACTGAAAAAAAAAAAATAAAATAAAAATAAAATCAGTAATACAGCTTTTTTGAGTAAAATTTTAAAAAACTAAATTATTATTGTAATATGATTTATAGCAAAATTTCATTAAATGATTTATTTTTTATGTCTTATTTCTTCTAAGTAATCGTTTAAAAACATTTTATTTAAAGTACATTATGACCCTAATTACCCTGAAATGATTTTTGATTTTGTGAATGCTTGGTTTAATATGGTAGTACGTTCAATTACATATAAGATTTAAGTTTAGAACTGAATTTAAATTACAGTCAATGTAAATTATATTTCACAATAGATTATAAGTAAAAAATGTCATTTGGTTAATTAAAGTTACATTATTAATGTTAATTAAACAGTTATAATTATTCTATAAATCTTAGATATTGGTATGTAGAAATTGAAAAATTCAACTTCAAATTAAAATTCAACCACAAAACTTAGTGGATAAAAGATAAATCTATCCAACAATGACAAAATATAAGATCCTAGTAGGGAGATCATTACCTGAGGAGGTCCATTAACGGAGGCCCAGATCCTGAGGCCCGCATAGGGTGCCCAGGAGATCCAGAACGCCATAACGAGGACGAACGACATTATGTGGCTGGGATTGCTCAGGTTCTCGGAGAGGGCAGTGGCGTATTCTTTGTCGTGTATGGGGACGCCGGACCTCAGCTTCCTCATCATCGAGAAAATGTAGAAGTAGGTGTACATGATCGTGATGACCGAGGGCCCGAGTACCAGTATCGAGAGCGTTATGGTGTAGGCGGCCATGTTGCCCCAGTCGAGCATGCAGATGAAGGCTTCCCGGTCGAAGATGGGCTTGTTGAACCCGAGCAGTGGGGGACAGCACATCATCGCCACGCTGATCCACGTGAACGCCATCCAACACTGGCACCGGGTTTTCGTCTGCACCGTTTCGTAGCGCAGCGGCTTCCTGAAATCAAGTCCGGAAAACTTCATTATAAGTTCAACGCTTGCTCGACTTGTGCTTCCAAATCGATTTCTAACATTGATTTATGTTGCAAACTTGTTTTTTAAACAAATTTTTTTTATTTTCACTGCGAATGTTATTTTATGAATCTGATATTTTAATACAATTTGAATTTATTATTAATTCACCTTTTCTAATTTAATCAATAATATAAATTTTTTTTCGCTATTAAAATAATGTACTAGTTTAATTATTTAATAAGGTGATTGAATAGGAAATAAATTCGTGTCCTATAAAAATACTTTCCAAGAGTAATATTACTCTCCGCACATAAATTCTTTCACATTTATTTTGACTAATGCAGTTTTCACTTACGTATTTATACCTAGCCCCTCGTATCCAATACAGCCTTATTTTCGTTTATTTAATTACGGGTATATATTTATAAATACGTTGTCCAGACTTTTGAATAATATTCTAATAAATAATTTATGATAAAATTAAAATAGTTGATTGCAAACAGGTTAACGTGATACATAATAACTCATGTACTTTCCACTAGCAAGCATGCAAAGTCAAGTGCCGTCACACGACGCGTGTTACTCGATTTTCCTCAAAAGAGGCTTTAGAACGTAAGTAAATTTTATAATATTCCACATTAGTTGGGACCTACAAGTGACCACGACACAGGGCTGAAAATAAATTGTCGTATGGAGGAAAAGCGGCAAGTGAAAGGGAAAATCGCTTTTGTATGAACTTCCGAAATAATTGGCTGCTCGCTTGAAAGTAGACAACCTCTGTCTAAGGGAATTATGTGATCGATTTTCTTCAACCTTCGGGAACCATTGCGGTATGTGTCCTGCAAATATCCTTTACGATCCTTATGAAGTGTCGACAATCTCTTACTTGTCTGCTTACAAACTGTTAAAATTGCGAATACACGTGACCAGACCGCAAATATTCCACTTCATTGGGAACCGTAAATTGTCAAATACAAAGTAAACATTTAAAGGTTAAGATAAATTTAAAGGTAAAATTATTTATAAATTTTCATTATAAATTTTATTGTGTGTTATGTTTCCTTTATTACTATTGTAAATATCCTTTTTATATCATATTAGTTTTGACTTATTTTTGTTTAAAATGATTACCTCTATAAAATGATTTTTTTAAACATTTTTTTCCATTTAATTATTTTATTCTTTGAACTAGTACTATCTAGTATATATTGTATAAATACGATGTATTATATAGATAAAAACATTCATACTTATTACATTTTATTAAATACGTTTACAAATACTATTCTTAAGTATTTCTTCATTATATATCTAACTACTCATTGTTAAACATCCCTTAACATTTTTTTGTCTTGTAAACGGAGTATTATTCTGATACTTTAGGTTGTACTTATAAATGTTCTTTATATCTATGTGTAAACTACTTAAATAATTATATTTACACATACTCCTATTACAAATATTTAATGATAGTTGTTGAATGTTACCCATTAAGTAATCATTGACGTATATAATTGAATTTCGATAATGTCGTTTATATTTCGATATTATATAATGAATTTATTATAACTGATTTCCCATACTAATTTTACATAACTGAGTAAAATTCATATGAATGAATATGATAAGGTATTGATTATATTGTAAATAATATAAGGAGACAATGAATTTATAAATCAAATTCTAATGGTACATTCTATTTTCACGGACTTGGTATTAATTTTAACTCTTATTTTAATTTTTGAAAAATTTTCGCTTGCATTAATAGTGACTCACACTGGAGCCCACGTAGGATGATATTTAACATACAATAATATAAGTTGAATTAGATTTGAAGTATATAGAAAAGTGAAAACAATTTAAATTCATCTGTCGACTTATTTTCTGTCCTTTACAATCATTAATTATCGAGAAATAAAATTATTTAGTGTAACGTAACAAAGCTGCTTTTTAAAAGCCTCGAGCCTAGAACTCAAGAACTCATCATCGTGGATATAATTATAATTAAATATTAACCGTTCTCATCAAAGGGTAAAAAAAGAGTTGTAAAAAAAAATTTGGTGAAAAAGAAGTAGGTAGGGATCAAACCTGATGGCGAGGTATCGATCGACGGAAATCCACATGAAGGTGTACACGGAGACGGCCCAGAGGGTGACCTCTAGGTAACCGACCAATCGGCAGACGATGTCCCCGTAGACCCATCTTCGAACTAATGCCGGGTACACTGAAAGTGGTACTACCAATAGACCACAAAGGAGATCCGCCGAGGCTAGGGACAGCAAGTAGTAGTTTATCACCTCACTGGGACCTGCGATCAATATTTATACTTTATGCTCTGTCATTAGCCACCTTTTCCCGCACTTGGAGGAATTTTTCGTATTTTACCCAACGGCATTGACCCTTTGTGTAACTCACGGGTGACTCTATTTCGCAAGTCATTATTTACATAAATAAACCTAGAGGAATATAAAACACACACACACACACACACTCCCTCTCCTTCTACACTTACAGTCACGTAAATTATACTAATTATATTTATTTCCCATTTTGCAAATGTATTCCACTCAGTTTGATTTAAATGAAGTCAAGGCGAAATAGAAACTCTTGGGCTTTATAATCCAAGCAAAGAATATGTTATTATTAAAATATAATCAAGTAAGATATTATTCAACTGAATTTAAAATTGCTTCAATATGATCCAAAATTAAATTTGCTAAGAGAAGGTTTATTTAATGTTCACAGATCCATTAAAATTGATGGAGATATTTTATTAACGACAAAAACAAATTGTTTTTTATTATTTTTAACAGTTTAATTAATTTAAGAATTAAAATGACACGAGAGAAAATTTGTAATAACATTAGTTCAATATATACGTATATAGTATTAAAATGCATATGTAAGAGTTAATAGCAGGAATTGACACAGAAATTTGGACTGAAATTTTAATAAACTTATTCCGCACTGACATCTTTCTGTAACTACAGGTAATTACATAGTAGAATAAATACAAGAAAAAAATATACTTTCATGAAAAATATAGTTTATTAATATCTAACTGAATGTAATTCATTTTACATACTTTTTTAAACTTCTTACAAAAAAATGAAATTGGTTGACCCAATCCCGAGGATTAGTATTTTACGTGACAATTACGAAAACTTTTTACAACGTCAAAGTAGTAATAATTTTTTAAAAAGTCACATATAAAGATACTCAAAAATTAATGCATGAAATAGAAAACTAATGTGGACGGACATTGGTAGGTTTCAATATGTAATATAATGAGTAATCCTCTGGATTAGTGGGAGCTTAGAGGTAAATGAAAGGTGTACTCACCGCGAAAGTTGAGGTAAGTGGCAATGATGAGAAGATTCGAGAGGATGATGGCGACGCCGACCACGAAGATGAAGCCCGCCTGCATGAGAGCCTCCAACGAGGGCTCCTCCATGCCGCCGCCCCTTCGCGCTGCATCCCCTACAAACGCCCTTTTATAAGGTGCGGCGGTTAGTTCTCCAGGTCCTGCTAACCGTTCCTGATCCCTGTCTTCATGCACCTTCTCCTTGGCTCTTTTCGTTACTCCACTCCCACCGCGGTGCTGATCCTCTGCACTATCGAGTCCGCGGGGGTGGAGCGACTAATGCTGCAGCCACGAAGCCACGACGGCAGTGTCTCCTGCTGGAAGCAATGTAAGAGGATCGGATTTAATATCGCCCTGGATGCTGCGTCGTTAATGATGAGAGTGTGTATGCGTGTGAAGCAGGAAAAAACGAAATGGATGTAATCGGATTATGCGGTATGTACCCTAAATGCAGGATATGTGGTGAGATTTTTACGTCAAAGTCAGCTAGTGGGAAAAAATAAGAATCGTGAAGATACGGATACAGTTCGTATATATTGAGATGGAAGATGGTATTAAGATAATTCGCTTATAGTATTATCTTATTTAAGTCAAATAAGTAAGGATAATTTTTTTTTTGCAAGTGGAAAATGATATTTGATTTTAAAAGGGTACACGTTGAATTAAAAATAAAATTAAATTTCTTTCTAGAAGAATTTGAATTATAATACTTTTATAAGTTTTTTAATAATACAATGCGAACAACGTCAAATGCAATTTTTTAAAGCTAAAATTATCTAATTTATGACATAATGTTATTTATAATTTTCTACATATAATGAATTATTAATATTTACATTAATTTTATGAATTTCGTTAAAATAAAATTTTTGTAATAAATTCATATCGTAATTTTGAAATAAAATTTTAATATTTTCAAAGCGTATTGATATAAATAAGTTGCCTTGCATTTGAGTGAGGAAAAACCTTTTAAAATAAAGATAAACTTTTTATGAAAAAAGTCCTTACATAATTTAGTTCATTCCAGCAAAATATATTTTATTTATTGGATATTTAACATAGTAAATAATTTACTTTTTTCACTTATTTACTTGCATTTTATTTAGTTAGTTGTTTACTTATTGATGTAAGAGTAATAATACAATCGTATAATTTTTATATATATTTATAAGGTATATTTTTTATAACTTAAACTATCACATATTAAAATTATTAAATAAAATCTAATATTTGCACTATTTATTCTCTTGATATAATAAAAATTTATTATTAAATATTATATTTATGATCGTGAAATGATTTATTAATTGAATAAATAATTCAAATATAAATTTTTATCGACAGAAATGCAGATCATAAAATGATATTTATTTAAACAATATTGTTTTTAATATTAAGAAATAGAAAGAAATCAATAACGAACTACAGTTCTAAAAATAAAATGAAATCAATTACCGTATTATTATTCTACTGCAATAATTGTAGTTATACAGTGAAAAAATAATAATTTCAAAAACTCCATTTCTTTTTATCTCAGTTTTTTGTTTTCTATATCAGATTATTCAGAGCATTTTATAGATCAACAATATTAAAGAAAAATCAAATTCTTTTGAAAGTTTTGTTTGTTTAGCGTTTTCAAATGTTTAGTTTTATAGCCACGGATATGAGTTACAGTTTATTAAAAAGAATATATTATTAAAGTATGGTAAAATGAAAGAGAGAAAAGGTAAATGAAGAAAGACAGAAATAAATATAGAGAATGTATCAGAGAAAAAGAATAAATACAAATAAAGGGAGTAAGAGAGAAATAAAAGTACAGATAAAGTATTTATAAAGTATTCATAATACACGAGTGAGTTGAAACTACAAAGGAGTACTCGTATATATATTTTTCTTTTTTCTTGGTAATCTTAGAAAAATGCTTTTGTTCACATTACAAACTATGATTCTTTCCTTGTTTAGCTTTTTCCCTTCACATTTTTACACACATCCTCTTGTGCATGCAATAGTGTACTTTATGAAAGATAAAACACTTTATTAGTTTTATTGTTTACTTTATTTCATGGAAATAAATGAGTTTAATTTAATAAATTGGTTGTAACAATGAGCCAACACTTAAATGGTCTTAAAATAGAAATATAATAGAATATTTTTAACCTTAATTTCAAGCATGATATGGTATTCAATATTTTTTGGAGACATCTAATAAATACATTTAAAAATATAAATTATTTAATAAATTTTTTTTATTTAAAAATTATTATTTTTTAATTTTTAAATAATAATAATTGGAATTCTAAAGGGTTATTCTCAATTTCAATGAAAAAAATGTGAAAATGAATATTTATTCTTGTTATATATATTTAATAGATTCAGTATATTTTCAAATATCAATATTTTTTTGTGTCAAATGTTTATTTCACAATATGAGTAAATTAAAAATGTATAAGCTTGTTAATTTAAAATGTGTATATAAATAACTATATATCAATGCATATTTAGTAAAGTCCAATAGAAAAAAGTTTAAATATTATAAAGAATAATTAAATAACTTTCAATTTTTTAATTATAAAATACTTAAATATTCATGAGTAATTAATTTTTAATACCATGTGTACAGCTTGAGTTTGATGTACAGTATTGATAAACTTTAAAATTAAAATTTAAATTAAAAGAATTGATTTATTGAAAGCAATTTTGTATGGAATTTTTAATTTAAGATTAAATGTTGGTTATTTTATTGGCATAAAAAATATTATTTCATAAATAAACATTTACTGATAAATGAAATGCAAGTGAATTTTTCAATTAAAAATAGAATTATCCATTCAGATAAAATTGCCTTTTAAAACCAGAGAAATGTCGGTAATGAGTAACTGGAGCCCAGTGTTATAAGGCTGTATTACACATGTTACGCTTTGAAATGGATTCTATTATTACTTCCTGGACAAATGTGATTGAAAACTTCGGATCCCTTTCTCGAGTGAAAGAAACCCTTGCGTTTCCCGTTAGTTAATGATATTATAATGGAGTAATACAATTACTCGGCCAACCAAAAGTACAAAACGAAATAGCATCAAGGAACTAAAAGCGCCGCCATTCGTCGTCGGGATCCATATCATGTGATTTTCCCCCTCAGGCTCGGGGGTGGGTTTATCGAAAAGTCGACGGGGGTGGGTTCCTCTCCTTCTCGTGGCTCTCAACTAGCACAACGTTTGGCTGCCGCGCGTATCGACCGCCATTCATAATTTAACGGGACGATTGTGAATGGGCCGAGCTTCTACTTTCCCTCTGCGCTTTAAGCACACCGTAGTCCTTGCGCCACTTTCAAGAACCCAGAATCGAAAAAATCGACACCCCTCAGGAGGCTTATGCACGAATACCTGGTTGGATGTGTGTTGGCCGAGGGTGAATTTCTTTGGTCTCTTGTCTTTCTTGCCTCCTTTCATTCACTTACTGACAAACGACTTTGCTTTCTTTATCTCCCATTAATGGGGGCGAAACATTTTAAATTTGAGATCTTTTTATAAGGTTGGAAACTTGATATGTGTGCTAATCAATACCAAAAGCTATAAAAATACGCGACTTTAAGCTTCGAGATCAATTTTATTATATCGAGATTAATTTAAAAACTTACATTTTTGTGTTAAGTAATTTTTTCATCTTATGGTATTTGATTAAATAACAATATTATATATAAAAAATTATCATTTTTTTTTTTTAATTCAGAACATAATATTTAGAAAGTAATAATTAGCTATTATTAAAGCCAAATAGACATTTAATGATGTATCAACATATTTGAAATATAAAGTATAATAGTAAGATCCTTATCGAAAAAAAAAACAAAATAATTTAGTTTATCATTTTATTAAAAATAAAATTAAATTTCAGCTATTCTACGTATCTAAGATAACCATTTATATAGAAAAATCGCATATTCAGTTTAGATGGCCCATTATTTCATGATATACAGTGATGTGAACGTATGATATGATATAATATCATATTAAATTTTATGATCTTCGGTGTTTATGAAAAATTTTGATAAAGAATTGTCATTACAAAGAAAAATCAAAAATACTTGATAGTAAATTGTTAAAAATAAATTTTTTTAAAATATAATGAAATTGTTCTTTTTCTTTTTCACACATTTTTCTAATTAGTATAAATAGCCTTCTCAAGCAAACATATTTGTTAATTAAAATTCGAATAGTGTTCATGTAGTGTATATTTATAGATTATGTACAATATAGTAGGCATTTATTTTGTATTAAAATATTTCTAAAGAATAAATCCAATAGCTAAAAAAAAATAATATTGTAAAATTATAATATATATGTATATATTATATCTTTAGCATTTAAATATGTTACTTTTATTCGGTGAATTTTTATAAAATAAATTACAATTTTTTAAAACTAAAGATACTTTATGTATAAAATTCAATTCTGCAGTAAATGGTTCATTATTATATTTATCGAATGAAAAAATATTTAACGATTTTAAATAAATTTTAAACTTACTGTAATTTATATTTTATTATTATAAAAGAGTATTAAATTTAAGCATCTTTAGATAAATAAATATATACATTGATTAAATAATTTTACAATAGTATTGTAATCGATTAGTTTTTAGAAGATAAGCATACTTATCGTGCAGTTTTTTAAAATACAATTTTTTAGAAAATATTTTTATTGTTTCAATTATTGAGTTTATTATCGAATAAATTTTACCTTGTATTTTTATTGATTTAATATTATACGTATAATATACTTAACAATCGCATAATGATATATTTAGAAAATTGCATTGACTGTATACTTCTATTATATATTTCAAATTAATATAACTCTTATACTTTACTTGAAAATTCAATTGTGTGTTGAATTTTTGTGAAATATTTTTTCGAATTTTAATGCCCTAAGGAATTATCAATTTCTTTGTGTTTAATTTTATATCAAATTTAAAAAGATTATTAAATAAAATTTTAAGAGATTAAAATTTCTTTAAATACAGAGTTATTTATTAAAAATTTTTAATTTTTTATGAGATTTATTGTTATTAATTCATTATTAGTATCAAAATTAAAAGTATTTTTACTCATGAATAAAACAGAATAAATATTAAATCGATTAATAATAATTACATGTTTACAAAGCGAAAAAAGTTTTCCATTTTCGTTGTATGTCGAGTAAACGAAACTGAGTAAATGTCGAAAAGGCAAAAATGTCAAAACTACAAATAAGCTTCGTATCTAAAAATATACGCTTGATAAAATTCTGGTAGAGTATATGTAGCGATTTTACCGTTGAACTTTAACCCTAGTAAAAGTGGAAGTATTCTTGTATTCGTGTACTTTCCCTTTTACTCGCACCAGAGTTATATAAGACGCGTGTCAAGATTATCCACAACGATCTACGTGTCCCAAGATATGTGTTTATGCATGTTGGGTATGAAAAGGCGATTGCTAGATTTAGCAAAGCGACAAAATGTTTAACTGTCGAAAACTTTTGGGTATTTCCTCCATCAAGTTTATAAATTCTGATATCTCTCATCGAATATTAAAACTCGTTTATTTTAGAGATGATAAATAAATGATAAATAAAGATTAAACGTTTTCGATTAGTTCACTTTTTTAAAAGGTTTCTTATCTTTGCAATTAATCAGCTACTATTTTATTTTTTTTTTGCCACGTCATAGGTTCTGTTAAAGATGCAAAGAAAAAAAAAATATATATATATATATAAAGATACAAATGTTATAATATTTTTCTTTTTAAAAAGCATAAATAAACAGATATATGGTTTCAATTCTTACGTGAATATTAAAATTAATGATTTATCAATATTTATTAAAACAGGATGTAATGAGTACGTGATAAAATAACATGACCTTTTATTAATTATAATATTGTAGATTAAATACTATTTTATTGGCTTTTGTATAACTAGCTATATTTGTAATTTATGGAATAATAACAAAACACTATTGTTTTATTAACGCAATAAATATTAGTATAGATTTAGAAAGTAATGTATTTAGACAATTTTTAGTGAAGTTTATCTGATCAATATTTGAAATAATATCTTTGTGTTTAATACAATTTAAACTGGAGTCTTTATAAAATAAAAATATTAGAATAATAAAAATAAATAAATTTATTTAATGATAAAAATAATTTTCAGAATGAAATTATTTTAATAAAATTATATTCTGAATTATTATTTAATTAAATAATAATTCAAATGTCAATATGTATGTTTATGGAAATAATGATAATTTTTATTCATATATTCGAGAATATTCTATAAATTACTCAATTCAATTTTAATGTATAAAATAGTAATTTACTGTTGGATTAATTGAAACTTACAAAAATGAATAATTGTCCATATTTAGGTCATGCCAATACATTTTTCATTCATGCGCCGAAATCCTGAATCACCGTTGCTTTTACCGAGCAGATATTACAAAAGAAGTGGTTGCTTAGAAAAAAGAAAGGAAGCAATCAGCAGAGGGATGAAAGACTGCATTGAAATTGCTCGATTAACGAAAAAAATGAAGTGAAGGTAGAGAAAGAAAGAAAGAAAAAAAGAAAGAAAGTAAGCAAGCAAGAAAGAGGTATGTATCGATAGATAGAGAGAGGGATGACAAAGGTAGGAAATAATGGCGAAAATAAGGCGGAGATGTAAATGTCGGGGTACAAAAGAAGAAGGGGTAAGTGCGAAGGTAGGCAAATTTCACGCCGCGTTAGCATCCGACAGGTCGCGGTCAAGTCTGTTACATGAAAAGCGGCTTAACGAAGCCCTTTTTTAACGTGAATGTGAACGCATGCATAAAGGGGCTAGATTACGCTGGGCTCGAGCCAACCGGACCGACTTCTTCTGCATGTATGCACGTGCACATCATATTGGCAGATGCTGATGATGAACACCGGGTTCGGTGACACGTGACTGTGACGTCGAAGGGCTAGAAGGGCAGTACACACAACGCCCACCCGCATCCCCTACCCGCGCTTGGTTTCACAATCCGTTGACAGCACTCTTATATCGTTTATGTATGCAGATTAATTTTCAGTCGAGCCTTTCCCCACAGAGGAAACTTCATTTGTTTTCGGTTAAAATTTCAGCTACTCTCGTATAAGCTTGTTGTTGTAATCTATACAAATTGTATAAATACAACTTATAAGTAGCTTATGGGTTGAATCTTAAGCATACATACAATGGAATGTAAGTACAAAAATATAGATTTTCAATCGCATTCATTCTACTCATAATGACTTTTAAAATTTACGTTCAAATTTAATATATGAAAATTTATTTTTCTAAACATAATTCAGATAAATTTTATTTTAATATTATCATCAATTCATAATAATTATATGATTCTTATGAAATTATCGATTTGATTATGTGATTTCAAATTATTTTGTAACAATATTGTTGTTGTAAATATAGTTAATTATTTTTACCCACATTAAATTTTTATAAATATCAGAATAGCTATTATTATGCATAAAATAAAATTATTGTTTAATATTTTAAATTTTTCAAAAAGAAATATTCAATTCGCACTCATGATCTAGGTTTGATAATAGATATACAAGCTTTTTATTTGTGATATTAAAACAAATCTAATTCAATAACAAATTCCTAAACTGAAAATCACTTGCTTATTATCGCGAACATTGATCTACTAATATTACTACAATCAAATTAAGTTTATGAGGCTATGCATCTTGGAGACTGAATAATAAAACAACGTATAAAGATTTAATTTAATAATGGGAAAATAAAAGATTAATGGGTGTCCACAAAAATAACACTAAAACAATGATATCAAGTTATATTTATGGAATTCAGAACATAGTAAGTATTTCGTATATTATTCGCAAAATTGAGAACAATGTTTTGCTTTATAAATAATGTACAAAATTATAAAAAATTATATTATTAAATTAAATGGCAAGATTATATTATTTATAATTATACAATAATTATGATAAATATAAAATTAAATATAAAATGAAATCTCTTTAAACACGTCATATTTTGATATTCTCAACTTAATATTATATTATATTATTTTCGATTTGATTATTTATACTACTTAATAATACTAACTCATAAGTCGGATTAAATTATAATTTTAATATTTAAAAAATAATATAATCATATTCTAAATATTCATCACACAATCCGATTTCTGAATGCATAATTAATTGTGAAACCCCAACGATACTTTACATATAATCAAATCTTAGATTAATTAAGTAAAAAATAGTATTAAAAACGAAGATACGTTAAACTTTCAACTAAAACGTACAGTGGGTGAAAAATGTCTTCCCTTACTGTAGGTACATGTAGTTGATTAAACAATGTAACATAGAAGATGTCCATGTAAAAAAAGAAGGCATTAGCGGTAAAATATCGAGCGGACTGACTTGACTCGTGGTTCTTATTTACGACTGGCAATATGATGACGGAGTCGATGTCAGGGCCGGCGATCCAAGGAATCAGACAAATCAGGCCACATTCAAGGAAATTTGTTTGAATGCGGCAAATAATGCAAGTGGCTCCGTGCTTTCACCTTCTCTCTCACTTCTTCCCTCTCTCTCTCTCTCTCTCTCTATCTCTCTCTACCATTCGCTCTCTGGTCTTCAGATAAGCTTGCGTGTCTTTTACTCATTGCTTACGCGACCTTCCGTCACTAAACGATGCACCCTTTTCTATTTACAATATATTTCGAAGATTCAATTAAGATCAATTACTAGCTTCTAAAAAGTAACATGTACGTTTACTTTCAGTGACGATCATGCCATTCATTTTAAATAATTTATTAGAATCATTTTCAATTACCTATGAAATACCTATAAATTTATTAAGGTGAATCTGGAAAATAGATTTTTTCAAGGATTAATTTAATTTTTATACTTTGATATTAAGAAAATGAATGAATGGGGATTAAAATTTGCTCACAAGTTATATAGAACCATAATTATGTTTTTAATAGAATAAAATTGTTTGTGTAATTCATATATTAATTTTTATGACTAAAACATTATTTCTATTTGAATCATAAAGTAAAAGTTAAATTTATTTCTGTGGATATTATTTACAATAATAATATTTATAATTAACTATTTTTAAAAAGGTTTGTTTCAAGATTCGTTTAATAAAGTAGAAGAATCACTGATTTAAAATATTATAAAAACAAAATATTATATCAATAAATAAATAAGATTTTATAATGACATTCAATATAATATAATAAATTATTTACAATATTGATGGTAATTTGAACTGTAGATAATAATCTTCAAATATAATTTTAATGTAGCAATCAAGATATTTATTAAATCATTATTTTATTCCATTAATGATAAATAATATTAAAATTTGATTCTAAATATTCTTCATCGATAATAATAATAATCATAAATTCAAAATTCAAAATTCTAGAAAAAAATTAAATGATAACAAAATAATATTAATTAATTATTAAAGTTATATTTAATAAATGATTTATTTTATATTTCATAAATTAACAATATCATATAGGTGCATTTATTATTTTTACATTGTTATAATTTTACTTATAATCGTGGTGCATTAAAATTATTATTTAAATAAATAGTTCGATGTATTCATGTAATATAATTACATAGCTAAACACAACATTGCAATGCACTAAATAATTTAAAATATATTATATATTTTAAATATCTTAAAAATACGTAATAAATATATAATACTAAAGTATTATAAGACAATTATTGAAATTGTAAAAAGTGCCGCGGATATAACCAGTCAGGAAAATTGAACAAGTACGACGTGTATTCAATATAAAACGTCGGTAGTCATTCAGAACAGTGATCAATAAATAAATTAGTATTTTCATTTTAAAAGCTTTACTATAGGAATTTTATTGTATATTAATATATGTAACTATTTATTAAAAATAAGTACAAATATTTAATAAGTTTATTAAATAATATTATATAATTCTTTTCAATAAGAGAAACATTCTGTTAGTATTTTGAATGTGAATATCAATAATCGTACATTTAATTACGAAAGTTTACAAAGAATAAATAATTTGAATTTTTTAAATATTCGTATAAAATATTGTGTTATTTAAATATTGATTGGATTATATTTCTAATAAATTATAAACATATTCATAATATACTGGTGCACTTTAAAATGTTATATATCATCAAAGTATAATCATAGACAAAGAAAAAATTTTATATCATGTATTTTAAACGTTAAAGTTAGTTCAATATTCATTAAGTTCTAATAATTTTACAATGTATTATTGAATAAAATATTTCAATTGAAATTCGAATTGATATTTAATATAATAATTGATCTATATAATGGTTAATTTATTTTAAATATTAAACTAAAGTTTTGTTAGATTTATTAAAAATATATTAAATTCTAAATTTTTTGATGGGATTTAATTATTAGTATCTATATGTATATAAAATATTCATAAATAATTTTTTTATAACAAATAATTTAGATAAAGTAATTAGTCTAATATTATGAAATATATTAACTCAATTATATTATAAAATTTAATTCAATTATATTTAAATCTTTCATTATAAAAATATCATTAGTATATATTTAAAATCATTTTTTATATTGTTATATATATATATATATATATAAAAAATGATTTTGATATATATATATATATATAAGTCTTTTATAGTATTTTAAAGATTATTAATCATTTTAATTAATTATAAGTTTTATTATTTAAATTAAATATTTATATTAAATATTTTCAGTCCTTTTTAATCCATATATATTTCCTCATTTTAATATATTATAGTTCAATAATTCATTTTCTGATGATTCTGATATTAATGATACATTAATGTATTTTTTATTTTTAATATTTTTTATTCATTATATATTATTTATGTTTTATAGAAAATTTATCAGAATAATTTAAAATTTACACTCTAGATCGAATAAATAAAATTATTTATGTAAATCTAAATTTTACATATTTTTATCACACACTATGTAATAGAAATTTTAAGAAAATTAAAATGTACCTACCACAGATTTAAAAATTATTATCAAAAAATACAGACAAAGTTACAAAATATTTCATTATTATTATTTTTTTAAATTATATATAATGATATGTTGAATGATGTAATTTAAGACACTACAATTCTATTTTTTTATAAAATAATTTAACTTTCATTAACTGAATTAAATTCTAATATGTAAAACATATTTTGTTTAAAAAATTTTCATTTTTTATAAATAATTTACATTTTAGAATTAAGTTTAAAGGGAAATATATGAATATCATGTTATATTAAACTATGTGTCTCATTATCACTATACATAAATCAACACATATATTAAATAACAAATTATGAAAATTTTGAAATTGTTTTCTATGATTTTTATGTTAATTAATTTTTTAGTACTTAAAAAAATTTATATAGTTCATGAATTGTATGATTTACTTTATTTTTAGAATATTCAACTCATTCGTAAAAATAATAGAATATTAAATATGAAATAGTATTAAATGATTTTTATTTAAATATAAAACTAAATATAAAAATAAAATTTTTTATCTTTCTATATAAGATTTTTTTATATTCATTATGATATTTACTAAATTTTTCGCTATAAAAACTTTTATGAATTTTATTGTAAATTTATGGTTAGTTAACTGTGTATAATAAAAAAATATAAAATTTTATATGTAATAATTAATAACCTAATACTTGAAAACTATCGCTTAATATTACCTAATAAAATATTTTAACATGCAATTGTGTAATTTATCACTGTAAATGTGATAGAAATAAAAGATGTACAATTTTAATATTACATGTAAAGTAAATATAAATAGTATTATAAATTTTTAATAATTTCAACAGTTAGTTCAGCAATAAAATATTTTTTATTTCATATCAGAAATAAAAAATAATATTTCTCAATGGAAATATGAAAGATATAAGTAACAAATTCTAATAATACCGTAATAGTTCATAACAGAGGTTGATATCTCTAATGTCCAGAAAACGTATACATAATTTATAAATAGTTTAAATTACTATAAAGTTCAGTTTTCTTATCTGTGCCTCATTATTAAAGCATTATTAAATAATTAATTATGTTAAAAAATGTATTCTAGTACCAGAAATAATTGCAGCATATAAAAGATTTTACAACTTGTATTATTTCCTTAATTCGTATTGTAATACAAGCACATTATTATAATATAATTTTTTATTATACCAATATATTGGTGTTTCTTTTGGTTTAGAGTGTTATTTTTATTATTTTTAATGGATTTAAAATAAGTATTTATAGAGATTTATAGTAGAACAAACTTTACTTATATTTGTTTTTTAATATTATATTATGTTATTTAATTATATTCTGTAGCCTAGTTTAAGATTTATCTATAAAAAATAATTAGAAATTTGTCTTCACTGGTTTAACCAACTTTATAAATCAACATTTTAACATGATTGTATCATTTACAAAAACTTTTTTTACTTGATATAGTGCTTGTTTACCAAAGAATGAATTAATGTTTATTTAACGTAATATTAAATTGTTTAGATAAATTTTTACCCAATTATCGATAAAAACATATAATCACAAATATCTTTCCGAGCATTTGAATGAGCTGTGGTGACACAAATTTTAGAAGTCGATAAACAAAATGAACTCGTTCTTATGTGCGTCTAAATACACGTGTATATATCTGCAATGAAGAGATAAAATGAAAAAGGGAATATCGGTCGTCCCTGCAATATACGATGCGTTCTATCGCAAAATTCTAAAAATATAAGTACATTTACTCTTTCATACATTCGCGCTCAATTTGTAGAGTAAGGGAACTTTAATGCTGCTTTCGTTCCATTTTGTTATTTTTATTTTCTTTACCACTTTATATATATATATATATGCTTTTGTAAGCGAAAATATAATGTAAATATTGAAGTAAGCAGAGAAAATAAGTACATACATGCACATGCCAGCACTGCTTATCGCGCATTACTCTTTGTAGTATCTTTCGAGTGAGAAGATGACGACGTACAACTTGCACTATATTTTCATCATTTGCTTTTTAATAATGCCTTATCTCAAGAAGAATAATTCGATTTCATCCTATAGAAATATTTTCAGGAGTATAGGAATTTCATTATAATTTATGCATGATTTAATACGCCAATTAAAGGAAGAGATTAATCAATTCGTATTTCATGTTTGTTTGATTTTTAGAAAAAACTAAAAATTTGACGCGAAGGAAATTTCTCGAGATTATTCATGTATGTATTCTTTTTTATTATTGTATTATTTCTATTAATAATTAATTATACAAAAATGAATACTATATAAAATTCAATAATAAATAAAGTCTTTATTTTAAATTACACTCGTATTAACTTAATTATTATTTTACATTGTTTGAGAATTATATTCTACATGTTATAGAAAAAATTATTTATTAATATTATATAGAGAGAATTATAAGTAATTATAACTTGTGTATTTAAATAATTTGAGAAAAATAAAAAAAATATAATTTAATAAAGTTACTTTAATTTAATGTATTAAATTTTGATTCAAAGAAATTAAAAAATAACTTGCTTATTTCATTATACAAGATATTATTAAAAAAGTTTTTTTTAACAGAACTCTCAATAAATTAATAAATTATATATTTAGCTCTTATGAAACATTTTTTAACAATTTTAATAGAATAAATGAATTTGATGTATAGTACTTTTTTATAAAATTATAAAATTATCAAACATATTAGACAAGTTAATACCGTTGTACATTTACTATAAAAGTCATGAAATACTACATGCAAAATATTCGAAACTTTATAAAAAATATTTAATCATATCAAAATTTTAATATATTTTAGATTATATTTATTTTAAAATATAATGAGAGAATTTTATTAATAATTATTATAAATTTAATTATGTATACTTCTATATTCATTAATATAATAATCATTATTTATTGAATAGTAAGTTTATAAATGTTTTTGAATTTTTTTCATAAATTAAAATAAATTTAATATTAACATTTATATTATTAATCAACAAAATAAAATATATTTAAAAAATTCCTTTGTTATGAATTAAATTCAGTTTGAATAAAATTATTTATTAAAAAGTATATAAAATACTTGAATTTTACTTTGAGTTTGAATCAACTTGAAGACGTTAGTAAACAACTAAAAAATCGTTGATTCTATTCAGGTTTACCTAGATACCCTAGTATTCTTTGAATAATGAATATTAGCCTCGATTAAAGATATATAAGACAAATCCTTTAAAGTGTTTTCAGGTATTAACAAAACTTGTGAAACCTCTTTGATTTCTTTGTAAATAATTTTGCATTTACGCTATATCAAACTGCTAAATGTTTGTGAAGCTGCGAATATTCAAATATTTAATTCGTGTATCTCTTTGCTTTAAATATTGAATGATTCATAAAATTTAAAATTGTAAATTTTATGTTATGTATTTCAAATTTAGTGTATCAATAGTAGATCATTTTAAAAACTCTTAATTTGTTTCTAGTTGTTTATTGAACGTCTTTAAGAAATGTAAAGAAACACTATAAAATATAATAACAAGGTACATTATTTTGGAAAATAACTTTATCAAGGTTTATTTAATATTAATTTTTATATATATAATTATTTTTAATAAAAATTATACTGTTAAAACCAATAATAATATTTCTTTTGCTTCAATTTCTTTGTTTCTCAAGAAATTGACATTTTTATATAATTTAAAACACTAATAAAATTTGGTTAAATAGATAAAACATTTTCAACTATGAGAAATTATGAAATCAATGACATAATGGTGATGATAGTCAATGTATTTAAGGTGACAGATAATAAGTGAATAAAGAACTGTGAAACAATGTTGCGCGCCACTTGAATATAAAAACGCATCTTAGTATCGCGCTATTGAGTAAAACTTAACCTTTCGAAAATCACTTGTACCCCCTCTTGCAGCTATCAAAGTAAAATTTTGTTTTCTCTTTAATCTCTCTCTCTCTTTCTCTTTCTTGCTTTCTTTTTTTCTCTAAAAATCCTCACGGCACAATGACCTCATGCAAGTGCACGACTCAGCAGCGAATCCTCGAGCACAAGAGTACAGGCCGCCCGCACAGCTAATAATGGAATTAAAATTTTCCAATCTCTCCCTCGCGATGAATATTCAAGAAGCTGCAAACTGTCGAGAAAAAAGAAGTAGCTTTTCCCTCCCATCCGGATTTCGTCCCAGTAGATCTCGCGTCGCTGGTGCTGCTACGCCTCCACCCGTGGACCACGAAGCAGCATCAGCAGAGGCAGCAGCAGTAGCAGCCCGTTTTCGGGTTTTACCCTGTGCTATTGTTCCCACCCTTCCTTCCCTCCTACTCTCCCTCTTTTTCAAGACTGCCATCTTTGATGTATGACCGAGAGAGAGAAAAAAAGAGTGAGAGAGAGAGAGAGAGAGAGAGTGAGAAAGATGAGGAGAGAGGGTGGAGGGGGGAGAGGAAGAGAGCGCACATGCTCTCACCTTTTTTCTCTCATTCTGCTCCGTCTTACTGTCGCAGTATCTTCCCGATGTCTCTCTCTCCGGAGGATCTTGTGTGACTCGTAACACGGGATGATCTCTAGTGCAATGGGAACCAAACAGCTGAGATTCTTTCTCCAAGTCTTTCTTTTCTCACGTACTTTCTCTCTGCGTTGCCTTTATTGCAGTCACGATCCGCAATTGAAGGACGAGGTAAATGTGTGAAAACCACGAAAACTGAGAATTAAAGAAAGAGTGTACTCTATTTTTGCATGCTTACTCTCTTTTCGCCTCTGGTCCCGAGTCAGAGTCAACCTCCCGAATGTGTGCGCGTATGTTTGTGTCGCGAGGACGGATGAGCACGCGAGTATGAGGTTTGCGCTACTGACACAGACTCCCGGCTGATCAGGCGGGGGGTTTACTACTGACGAAGCACTCTTGCTTCTGTCGCTTGCTCGCGCTCTACCCCCTCCACGCCACTCCAACCCTCTTGTTCCCGCGCTGTGCTTGTCTATGCTTTGTTCGACGTTCCACGGATGTATAGGTGGGCAAGCGGGGGTTCGGTTCTCCCTCTTTCTTGTTGGCAATGGTAGCAGTGGCACGATGTGCCCGGGCGTCGATACCCCGACCACGCATGCGTGCCACCCCCGCAGCGCATCCACCCTTGTACCACGTTAACTATACCTACCCCTAATCTACTTCCCTCTCTGTTCTCGTACTTACTCTACCCCGGGGAGCGCACTGGTGGCTGTGCGTGTGTGCGTTCGTGTTACATGCGTATGTGAGTGCGTTA
The DNA here is from genome assembly GCA_018907245.1 of Eupristina koningsbergeri. Classification (NCBI taxonomy): domain Eukaryota; kingdom Metazoa; phylum Arthropoda; class Insecta; order Hymenoptera; family Agaonidae; genus Eupristina; species Eupristina koningsbergeri. The sequence goes on from JACCHV010000041.1 coordinate 1,323,767, forward strand.
CGCAGCTGACGGTTTGCACAGAGAGATGACGGATTCGTTTTCAACATACGGTTACACTCGCAACCTGCACGCGTGGTACGGCTATTTATTGATGTCACTTTAGTATGTAGGTGTACTACTCGAAGGGAAAAAGCATTCTTTTCATTTAAAAATATCTCAATTATTTTTTGATTATCCTTAATTGTCTATGCAAATAATCGAAAATTAAGTTTCATGCAGGCACGACCTTTAATTTATCTCAAGATGTGCTTGCTAAATAAATTTCGTTTATAACATTTCAAAGGTTCAGATGAACTATTTTTCATCATATGAAAGCTTTTCTAAAGTTCATTTGCTACAATAAAGTCAATTTTTAATAGCTTTATCTTTTTTCTTTTGTTCAATACTACTTTGTATCAATACGGTTAAAAAGGTTTTATTTTGATATTGTGTAGAAGTTGAAAAGTAAAAAATTTATTAGTTTTCTATTACTTTTAGTTTTAGTACAACATAAATTAATACTAGATTGATTCTAAACTATTTCATATATTTCATATGCTCTAAGCTTATTTATATTTTAGTTGTTATTACATAGGTTCTGATATAATACAAAATAAAAATGAAAAAGAAAATAAATTATGTTAATATAATAAAATAATAGAAGTATAAAACGTGATTTCATATTTTCAGTCATTTAATTATATTTTTAACTCTTAAACCAAAATTAAAAGGATAAAAATAGCTATTTATATATTAATTAATACTTGTACCTCCGATGTATATATCATTAATATATTATTTTTTATTTAAGTGTTAAATATTTTTCTATAATAAATAAAATTTAATATAACATTTGAATACATACATTTATATACATGTATATATTTGTTAATTTAAATGTAAGAAGAATCTGTAAATAAAGAATAATTATAAGGTGTAAAATATTGTCGTTATATTTGAACAATAAACCTATTTTATATACTTACCCAAATAGATGAGATAGTTTTTTCATAATAAAAATTTAAGTAATTTTTTTAACAAATTTTTAAAAAAATATAAAGTTTTCAGAAGCAATTTGCATATTGTGGTGTTACTTAACCATAACACCTAAGAGATTTTTCAAGAAAATTCACTGAAAATTATGATTGCTATTTTTTTAACTCTAAAATTATATGTTTATATTTTTTAAATAAATATTCACTTAAAGAGGTAATTTTTATATTACTATGTTAGATTTTTCTACCTATTAAAGTTATTCTTGATCAATTTTATTTATTTTCTAATCGTTTTTAATCTGAGGTTATTTCCTTTATAATAAACATTTACACCAAAGCATTACTCAAGTTAATACTTAAGAATATTCGATCTTATTAATAAGTTCATGATTGGAGGCCTACATTAATACGTTTTTAATATTACTTACACGATATGAAAAAGATATCAAAGCAATGTATACGATCGGTTTACCCAAGTAATATGATATTATGTTTTCTGGTGTCGTCATTCGATAGAAGAATATTTTTGTATTTTGTAAAGATATATTGATGCGTTTACGTTTCACATTTACTCACTGATATGTTGTTTTATTTTTGACTTTACATCTTCTTTTTTTACATTGTAAACTAATCTAATGATCTACAGGTTTTATTTTCTTTTAATATATATTTAATATTCGCTAACATTTTTTTAATGTTATATTTATTTATATATTTTATATTCAAATTCAATAACTTTTTTAATAAAAATGTAGAAAGAGGCATGAGTGCTTTTCAATTAAATACGAATTATAAGATTCAAAATAATAAATTTATATGACACTTCAAAAAGTAAACATCATTTATGTATAACAGGAAATGAAATGCTTTGTAATACATAAGTTTTAACAGACAGTTAAAACAATTTTCAACATTTGATTCAAAGTTTTGTCTTTAATCTTTGTCTTATACATATTTAACTTTATTATTTAATATTCATCTTCAAAAAAAGATTTTGGATTATTTCCAAGAATAAACAACAAATAGGTGCCTTACAAAATCTTTGAATAACATTTTTATTGTACTCATTTAAATAGAATAAAAATAATTCTTAATTAAAGATATATGTTAAAAAATTTTTACTTGATAATATATGATGAATGTAAATATTATAGATTCATATAAAAACAAGAAACACATAATAAAAAGAAAAATATTTTATATTTATAAATAAGATATCCTATATTATATTTTATTAAATAGAAATTTTTTTAATAAATTTAATATTTTTTTTTATATATTTTCCTAATATTAATTGTTTTTTCTAAAAATATTTTCATAAAATTAAATTTTTATAATATATATTTTTTGTACATAATAATAAAATTATCAATATATTCTCAATATATCAACTATTTTGTTTACATAAGAAAAGGGAAAAAAATATTTAAAAATTTAATAAAATTATGGATTTTACTTCTAAAGATAATAAAATAATAAATTAACAATAATTTATATTTAATAATATCATTACTAAGTACAAATTATTTAGTAAATCTCAGTATAAGTATCTATTTATGCTTAAATATTTTATAATAGAATATTATATAGAATATTAAGCATTAATAAAATATAAATATTGTTATACATCATCATTTTTTAATAGATTCTAACACATATTTTATTAATGCTTAGTAACCTTCCAAATTATTTTCTTTTTTTTGGTTATTCAATTACACAGAATTTGGAGAAAATATAATGAAAATGAAATTTAAATTTTTATGAAGTGGAAGGCAATAGGATTTGGTCAGACATATTATGAAACTTATGCGGATTTCATTAAGTCCATCATTACAGATGATAATTATTACAGTTTTGTTATAATAAATGCTTTATTGAATAAATAATATTTAAATAAATTATATTTTGCAATAATTTATAATGCTTAAATCGATGTATTAACGCCATTATATTCATTCTTATAAAAATGATTTATTTGTCTAAACATTTTAACCATTATTTCAATATCAAAATTTTTGTTTTAATAGAAAAACTGAACAACGGATATTAAATATTATATAAAAATTTAGGTTTAATTTCAATATAAATTTATGTGGATAATAACAAATGGAAATTATGAAATAATTTATTGTACATGTCCAGAGACAGTTTCAATGATAATTCTTTAAAAGATATCTTATTATCGGTTGATTGATACTCATCGATATTCCAAAGAATTGTAAAAATCGTTCTTACAGCTGTCGATAAATTATACTCACATTTCTGATATCTAACTGTAGATTAAAAAGAACAAAAACGTTATCAACATGATTTGATTCAATTACAGAATGGGTTCAACTGGACTGAGATGATTTCAATTGATCTTTGTTGCTGCCACTTCCTTCCATGTAATATTCTTTTTATTATTTTTTGACAAATATTTATTACGTTTTTATTTATGTATTATTAATAAATATAATATTGGAAATTTTATTCCATGTTTATATAATACAAAACTATAGAAATTATGTTTTAGAATCGTTTTCTTTAAATAATTTTTTTTGAATTAAAAAAATGTTAATTTTAAATACTTTTTATTCTTACTCAGATACCATATTTTTGAATTTGCAACAATTTTTATATATTATAAATAATATAATAATTAAGTATATTATAAATCAATAATGTGTTTCTACATATATTATTCAAGTTAAGAGAAATATGAAAAATATTTTATATTCATAAAGAATCATTTCAAATTCACTACCTATATCAATTATAAAAATTTTATAAATGTAGACCTCTTATAAAACCATATATTTATTGATAAAATATTATATTATATATTTATATAAATTTTAATATATAATTACCTGTTATAATTCTTACGTAAAAAATATAACTCATTGTGTAATAAATAGAAAATTTTCAATGAATATCGATGCAAAAGCGAGTATATTCTTTCTGGTGTTATATAAACATTTATGCTCTATAAATTTTGTTTGCTTGTGTATCAAAAAACTAATGTAGATGAACATTTAATATTTTTGAAATAACTTTTACAAATAAAAAATAGATGACATTTATATTGATGATTTTAAAAACAAATATTTTTTCTACTATTCATGTTAATAATGTGATGAACACATTCGGCCGTATTATACATGAATAAAAAATTATTAATATTTGAATATTTTTTTATAAACCTTAGTTTATCTAAAAAAGATTTATAAATGATTGATATATATCACTAATATTTATTTTTTTATAAGATTTAAAACATATAAAATTATTTATTCAAAATCTATATAATTAAAACAAATATATATTTAAAAATAGATGAGATACGAATAATATAAAAACTTTTCTATTCTAAATAAAATTCATCTTTAAGATAAGTCATAATTGTTATGCATAATTTAAATTAAATTTAAAAAATATCAATATATTTAGGCATACAATAATAAAAATAAACTTATTCAATTTTTAGCTATTTAAATCAATCGAATTAAGTAAGATATTATGTTCTCTGAATTGGAACAAATGAAATCTTAATTTTGTCATTTAATTTCTGAATGAAAAAAATTCTTAGTAAATTGTTTGAATACTTCCAGTTGGCTGATTTAAAATAATTGATTTTATATTCTTAGATTATAAAAAAGCAACTTATTTAAAAAAATTTATTTAAAAATATAGTATCTGTCTGTCGAAAAAGAAATTGTCTTATATTTTTATTTACTTATAATGCTTCTTGATTGACATTAAAATTTAAAATCGTAGGTACAATTTTATTATATTTTTATAATTAAAATCAAAGAAATTATAAGATTTTTTTTTTATCTCTAAATTATTAAACTATTCGTGTTTATGCAGTAAGATTAAATTCAGCATTAAGCAATATAAAAATGGATTAGGCTAACTTAAAAAAGGTTTTCAAATTGTCTGTTAATACATCTAATACGACATTTTTTGAATTATTTAAATAAAATGATGAATACTTTGAAACACTAATATTTAAAAGATAATTCTGCAATAAAATATTTATTATATTTAATCAGAACATATCTAAAATATTATAATTTTTTTAAAAAAAAAAATTTTTTTCTTCTTTGAGGTAAAAGAAACTTTATATATTTCAATATGTATTAAAAGAAGAATAATATATATTTTTTTAATTTCTTTGATTATTAATTAAAAAATTTAGTAAATATAAATTTTTGTAATATGCTAATGGAAAAAAATGATTTTTAAATATCAAATATTTAAATTATTTATAATATAATAATTATATTTTTATTTTTATTTATTTAATTGCAAAATTTGCTAATTTGATTATGTAGTTAAAACTACAATTTTATATTAAAAAAATAACCTAGCTTTTTCAATTTACAAGCATATAATACTGTTTAAAATTTTATGATCTTATATCTAATGAACTCATTTTATATAAACGTTATCATTCATCAAATTAGAAATGTTACAAGTAATGAAATCAGATGAATTAGTCAATATTACTATATTGATATATTGAGTTGTAAAGTAAATTTACAATTTATGTATTAAGAAAATCTATTGTGACGCAATGAAAATATATACATAGACGTATTGTGTAAAGTATAACTAGTGTGAATAAATGACATACATTATTCAGGATTCAGTCAGTATTGTCTTAATTATGAAAATGTTCGTATAATTTAGTTGTAGCACTCGATAATTGAGCTTGATAGTATCGAATGTGTCACTCAAAAAGTTTAACAAAAATATGTATTTATTCGAATAAAAATTTAAATGACAATATTAAATACAAATAAATTTACAATACTTACATTATTATATATTTATATATTAAAATGCATTTATAAAATATATTCTATATTATTTTGAAAACAAAACAAAAAATTTGTTTTGTACGTAACTATGAACAGATAAATGCACAGAATACAAAGGTACAGCTACTTGACCACTATTATTTTATTAGTAGAAAATAAAACAATATATCAATGAGTTTAAGACGAAGTGTAGTATTATAGTATCGACTAACAAAAAACTTACCTGCGAGAACATGCAGATACTCACCCACTCCATTAATAACCGTTCTTAACCTTGTTTTAATGTACAAATTTTAAAGAGTAATATTTAATTTATCTGTAAGTGAATTCTAAATCATCCTCCAATAAAAGGCATTTTCTTTAATTTAATATTCTTTCTAAAAACTTTATATGTTATATTTCAATTTTTAAAAATATCTATTTTCACAAAAACTTTGTTATAAAATTTTAAATCTATACTGTAGTATCATTTCATGAAATTAAAAAAATCTTTTTCATAGAGACATAATTTTTATATAATAAGTGTGTGCTTATATTTATTTTAGAACGCTTCTATTCAATTATATACTTATGCATAAACTAAATATTATTTGACAAAAAATGCTGGGTTTTATTTATCAATAACATAAAAAAACATGTTTTGCATTTCATATCAATCATTTGTTTTTATACATAAGATGAATTAGAACGATTGTAGTTCTAGTTATTAATTTAATACATGCGGAAAAGAAGAATAATAAAATATATTAATTGGTAATATTGAATATACGGTTGGCTTTTAATGATAAAAATACAAATTTCAATATGAGAAAAGAACAATATGTTTCTAGTGAAGTCTTCTAAATATAACATGATTTATGAACTCATGTTTGTAAAGTGTTATTTGAATATTCTATGTTTAAAATTTATAATTGAATAATTTATAAAGTAATAATTGAAAATTATATCGCAAAATAATTCAAATTTATTTTTTGTTTTAACATAAATCAAAATAATAAATGTGATATATAAACAATATGCATCAAATGTATACGATAAAAAGGATGAATATGAATAGATAATTTTATAGATTCGTAGTCGTTTAATAGTAACTATTGTCTTCAACTATTAAATTCTAAAATAAAAATAAAAAAATCTATGTTCATGAAATTATAAAACAATATATTAGGAGAATATGATTGAAATTGGAGATGAAGAGAAGCAAATATATGAATTTTGTAAAAATGATTTCGTTTTAAATGAACTGAAACTGTTTAGGATATATAATCTATTAGAATTTACGTTTGAACAGATATAATTAAAAACAGAATATTGTTATAATTTATTTTTTATTCAAATATTTTGTAATTTTTTTAAATATAGTACATAAACTTTTGATGATTCAGTATAATATATATATATATATATGTTGAGCAAGGTGGGTATAGTCATTAAGCGTGACTTTATCTCTGAATTTTATAATTGCGCAAACTAAAATCTTTAGTAAATTTTAGTAAAATTTTTTAGTACTTCAAATCTAAAAAAAATTTTTCTATTTTTCTAGGAAAAATAAATATGTTTTTTTATTCAAAAACATTTATGAAAAAACTTAACTACTAAAAGTTCAAAACAAAAAATGCGATTTAAAGATTTATTTTGTAATATACAATGTCACGTATGTAATATTGCAAATGCATACGCGACGAATAAATTGTAATCGCGTCAGTAAACGAAAAAAAAACATTAGGAAAGTGACATTGAGGGAATCGAATTGATTCGCGAGTAACATGAAACCCGAGAGTAATAAGAACTTCTGAGTTCACCAAATTGTGAAAATTCAAGATCGAAGGCGATGATGAATACACGGGGGTCAATCGAAAGACAATACCGGAGAAAGCTGACAGAACGATAATCAAACAGAGACACCCGGAGGGAGAATTTGCGGATTTTCCACTTCTCCATACAGCACAGGTAATGAGTCAAATCGAAAAAAACGTATGGGGCATTCATTCTCAATTCGCACTTCGGTTCGGAGATCGGTTCTAATATGAATCATTCCGGTTCGGGCCCACTCTCTTTTCTTTAGCATTCATCACAATTTTTTTATATACAATCGGCACTTAGTTTTTTTCGCGACACGAACCATTCTAATACACATCATCTCACTCTCTCTCTATCTCTCGTTCATTAAGAGATATAATAAAAAGTACAATATTAATTAACTCGCGTTTTCTTTATTGATAATTCCGAACCTTATGAAGGTCGAAACGCTTTGACCGTTTTGGCTAGCGCAGAACGAAATCTGGAGAAAATTTCGCGATTCAATTATCGAAGAATAAATATAATCGTGACATCTTAGATACGTAACAAAAATAAAAGAGAAACTGAGTTCTTTTATTTCTAATTTGAAATAAAATTTAACTTAATTTTTAAATGATGCAATAATACAAATACTTTTTAGTGGAATTAATATTTAATGTTATTAAAAAGAGATTACTTGAAGTTTTTTTTAAATCAGATTTATATTTTGTTATGGATGAGAAACGCCGCAGCGAAGTTGCGAACTGAAAACCGTGTAATGAGAAAATGTCGGCGATTCAAAAGGTTAAGAGGGGAGGGGATGTAAATGCAGCTGGTGTACCGCGAAGAACAAGGGGATACGCTGTGGATGAATTGGGATAGTCAGTAATTAATCATGTAGAATGTATCGTATTTTCCTCTTCGTCAAAGCGCGTGGTTTCTACACCTACGGACCGTAAAGGTTTAGCCTACGAAATTCCGAAAGGTAAGAGAGATACGCCAATAAGTTTTATACAATGCGTCTAGAGGATTCTCCAACGGTTAAAATAAATTTTTTGCACGTGCTTCGATGTCTGATCAGCGAATTGTGATGCGAAAATTGAAAAATTCCAGACGATCAAACTTTACATGCCAAATGAACAACATATGTAAACCGCCTTAAGATTGGATTGGAAACGAGTCGGAAAAGCGGGGGAAGATCATCTTTGATGAATTGAGCAAATATAAACGTACGCCACACTTGTTTTGTATATTAAGGAAAGAATATCACAGAAACTCTTCCGATTATTGTAAATTAAAATTAAAAAATAAAATTTTGCTAAATTAATCTTACAACCTTGACATTAATTTACAAACAAATACAAAAACTCGATTCCTACAGTTTAGGGGTACCAGTTTATGCTTTTCACATTTTATAATATTAACGTAATAATTTCAATAGATTAATTATCTGTAAAGAATAAAATATAATAGCTAAAATATGTTTTTATTGAATGTATATAAATGATTTTGTTTTATTGTACAATGAAACAAAAATGTTTGTATATTTTGGAATTAAATGTACATGTATTTATAGATAACAAACCATTATTAGAATTGAAATAAATATTTGTAATTAAAAAATGTAAAAAACAATAAATTTAAGTTTGCAGTACGATAAAATGCTGTTCAGTAATTTTTCTGATAAACATAAGCGTTTATCGCTGTCGTTATAACGTTTACATATGAGACATAGATAATGTTTAGATCATGAGTATTTTTTATAATAATAAATTAAAAAAAAGCACACCACTTTCTATTTTCACTTGTTAAGTAATTTTTTATCTATCCTAATTTAATGGATTTAACAGCGTTATAGAGTGTCTATCAAAATGAAAGTATTCACATTCCATGCATTATCCGTTTAATATAAAAAAGATCGGGCATCAGATTCTTCATTGTGCTTCGGCATGAGCGCAATATTGTTTTTTTCCAATAAATATGGCGCGTTCAGGAAACGATAAATGATGAACATTGAACCGATTATATGCTTACGCAAATTTTCCCTCTCGCTTTTACGTAGTTAAAAGGCAGATACTTCAAAGGGGGTTTCAGTGCCAAAATCAATAATGCGCCAAAGCTTTGCCTACGATATATGTACGTGTATATGTATATGTCTATATTTGTATATGTGTATATATTATATAGATAGTAATAGAGAGAGAGAGAGAGAGAGAGAGAGAGAGAGCAAACTATATACACCCCTACACAAATTTGTGTATACAGATGCTAGGATTTGATGACAAACGATCGCGCGGCAATTTCTTGACTAAGTTCGTGCCTAATGACGAGTTGTGAAGCTCTTCTCCAGGTTCGCGAGGTCTCCCCCACGATTTGACGACGATATCATCTGACACGAGTATACTTACTTCTGACGGAATGAACGAGATAACGAAAAATTCAGGGTATATTGGTTTTGGATATATTTTAAATTTAAAATTTTTTATTAATTCTGTCGAGAGCTGGAGAAAATATAACTTTTTTTTTATAATTTTAGGGGCTTAAAACTTACTAAGATTTCTAGCCATAAACTTATCGAAATTATAGTTTTAATGAACTAAAATAAAAATAAAAATAAACTCAGTGTTTTAGCTTAGATTGATCAAAGGTTTCCGATATAAAGTATACATTTTTAATGAAACATAAATAAATGTTTGTTTTTATATAATCCTATATTGATGCATAAAAGAATTTGATTATTTTGACTGTTTATAAAAATAAAAAAATAGGAAGATGTTACATAAAAATTATATAAGTTTTAAGTTATAATTCAAATTATAGTATTAATAAACAGTTATAAAAAAAATATAATTATCATGACAATATTTTATTTTTAATTCCAAATTATTATTTTAATTTATTAATTTAAATTTTTCATATATGCAACTAATACATTATAAAAATACACATAATTTGAAAACTTTTTCTACAATATTTAGATATTCTTTTGTATTCAATAAATTATTAACCTCTTCAATTTTAATCGAATTAAAAAAAATATTTCTGTATTTCTCAGTTTGTTTTACTTAGTATTGTATACTCATTGTAAAATTATTAAATTTGAGTAGTAGAATAGTATTTCAAAGATATTTCTATTAGATTAATATACATATTTTCCTATTATTAAAAACTTATATAATCTAAATATTATTGACAGAGTTTGTCACTTAGATCTATGAATGAAGAACTTCCAATTATAATTAACTTTCAATAAATATTGAAACAGTTTATTTTGAAATTAATTTTATATTCATAATTCAATATTTTTATTAATATTTATGAACAATTCAGTAAATACCAATGTATACTTAGATATATAAAATTAAAAATAGTATATGCATAATTTTATTAAATAAGTACAATATATTACATTGAATGTCAGTAATGAAATTATTTTTTTAAATAGTCATTGAGTAATTAAATGTATTTATTTGTAAATGAAATAAATATAAAACGTAATATACTTGTTAAAATTGTAAATTTAACAAATATATGATGAAAAGAGTACATTAGGTATATAATTTCATCGATTTTATATTTTTCAATTATATATTATTAAAAATATTATCTTTAATTGAATACTTGTTACGTAAATAAACATTAAAAAAATATTTTTTTAAAAATTATTTAAAGGTAAATTTTGAAATTTTTTTTGCTTTAAATTAAATATATGATGCGTGAAATATATGGTTATATAAAAAGGGCTTAGTTTTAAAAAAAATTCATGTTTCGACGAACAAATAAAGAAATTCAATTTAACTCGTAAGCATACGTACATTTCAATTCAATTTATTAATTTCAACTGTAGAATATATTTCAGTATTATTCTCAATGTAATTTAAAATTCATAACATTGAGTTTGCACAATGATGAATATCACAATGTATAATATAAGCTAAGAAAATCCAATTTTTAATAATAAAGGTTGTAAAAAATCTAAAAAAAATTTAAATAAATCTGATATATATAAAATTATCTACTTAACGATATAAAATTTGCAATAATTAAATTTCTGTTAAACATTTTATATTTAAAAAAAAAAACATTAATTTCAACTTTATCATTAATTTACTATTAATATTGTATGATTATTATTGTATATGATTGTATTTATTATTAATATTGACCCGAATTGTGATATTACTTATATTTATAATGTATAAAGTATGGAAATGCATAATAATGATGATAAAGTTTTACGTACTATTTAAATATGTGATCATCATTTTAAACTTATCTTGGATGTAATGTAGTTTTAAGTGATCAATATAAGAGAGAATTTCTGTGTATTAGTTTTAGATTGGAATAAGTTATCATTTATAAGATGAATAACTGTGAATTCAGAATAAATTGTTTCTTATACTGTTGACCTATTTTTTATTTTCAATCTCTTACCTTAAATACGAATTTACACACACTATCACATTAGAAAAGTGAGAGAACACTACTTTATAGATTCAGATACACAACTTTACACCAAACATTGAACAGTCTGCATTGAATAATAGAAAAACTTGGATGGATCCATTAGCAGACTGGGTGCAACTATAAAACAGCGTCTCCCACAACTGAGGATCTTCATGCTAATGTCCAAGAGGGAGATATTTTTCGCTGTTCTCTCTCTCTCTTTCTCTCTCTATTTATTTCTTTTTCCCTCCCTCTCATTTTGATGCATCGTTAGTCAATACCACGCTCATTGATGTAATTCATCTTTCGGTCCTCAATTTCGTTGGAACTTTTAAATTGACTTACCACCGAAACATGGAATACTGAAACTCTGGCAGCTTTAATTTGCTATCAGATTTTGATCTGTCAATCACAATAATTTGATTTGCTATTTAAATGATCATGTCAATTGTTGATGCGAATGTTATTTAGTTTATTGTAACTGACTCTAACTAAATAACAATGGAATTGGAATTTGCATGGTAGTGACAACGAGATTGATCAAAATACGCTGAATGCAGAATAATGATGGTTTGTTGTAACTGAAGCTCTATAACCTTCATGTAAGCTTTATGTCATGTGTGGTTTTCAAAATTATTGTAAATGATTTCACTTGCAAATATATAAAATATTCCATCGTAATTATAATTTACATGTTAATATGAAAAAAATTATATTTAGATTTGTACATTTCAATGAGTATTCTTCAAGTCGTCTTTTTTTTTACAAAAAATTATTTACAGAATCCATAAGTATATTAAAACAAATAATTGCATTTTAAATAAATATTCTTCTTATAAATCACTAAAATTCTTAATATATGTGTGTAAGTAAAAAATTATAACTATTAATTCATAATATGACTAAATTAATAAGATAAGTTCTTACAGTTATTTCACGACTTTGCGTTTAAATTACATTTGTTCATAAACTATCACTTAATCCGAAAGAACTAAAACTAAATCATCATTTAATGAATGAAAAATGACTATAAATTACATTAATATAAAAACGTATTATAATATCTTTGTTCGTCTCCATTTAATATTTTATCTAACTAAGCAATCGTTGAACTTGATAAGGTTATCCTACTACTTATCTTGGCAGTGAACATATATTTTTGGAGATTGTGATTGACTAAATTTAATAGTAACATTTCATGCAATGATCTTTACAATTTTATCTTCTTTCATCACTAGTTGATTAAGAATTTACTAAGAAAAATAAAATCGAGATCATATATTATGTGACTGTTGTGTAATCGTGATGAATTCTGTATTATAAATTTACATCTATAAATATAATATATATTTAGATATAACTTTTTTATTTATTTCTATTTAGATATTATTAATTCACCAGCATTGTATTTATATTACTTAAAAATAAATTTATATTAATATTAATTATCAATGTTTTTCTAATTAATAATATGTATATTAACTAATTTAAAAAAAAAAATCTAAATGAAATTTATTAATTTTTAGATTAAATGATTATTATAGAGAAAATGCATCGGCTAAAAGTACATAAAAATTATTAATAAGACATCATGCGTATTGTTATAAAATATAATTGTGAAACACTGGATACAATTTATAATATTAATAATTATATATAACCAATAAAATATATATTCACCCCACAATTTAAAAGTTAAATTTTTAAAACATTTACCTGTTTTTTATTGATATGATATTTTCTGTTAAATTATTTGAAAAAATTCAGTTTATTTCAAGGAAAAATTTAATTAAAGAAAATTACTAATCTATAATTACACTACTTCATTTTAACTATACTTTAATATATTTTTATGAAAAATTGATATTTAATAATTATATAATGTTAAAATTTTATTTTTAATTTTATAATATTAAAAATAATGTTTAGTATTTGTATGTAATGTCCGTGGAGAAAAAAATGGAAAAAATAAATAACTAAACTAACTTCTAAATGGCAAATTTAAACTTAATTACTGGTAAATTCATTTTATTTATTGAAGATACTTTTTAATAAACCATTGCAGTCATCATTAAGCTATTTATAGTTTTAAATTTATATGTATTATTTAATTAAGAACTGATTTTTAAGGAAAATAAATATAAATATTACAAATAGAATAGTAAATAAAAATTTTTTAAATGATTTTATTATAATAAAGAAGACAAAATTAAATGATTTAAAGAGTACTATATTAGTTCACTAAATTATTCTGTCTTTTGAGTTAATAGATACAAGTGAAGTAAATGAATAGTTACATTGCTAATTCAAACTTTAATTGAATAATTAAAGCTTAATAAAACTAGTACGAAGGATAGAATAGATTAAAAATCTCGAATTAGTTTAAATTAAAATGTATTTTAGAGGATGAATTGAAATGTATTTCCATTACAATTTTATAATTTTGAAAAAAAAATTACTTTTTCAAATTAAATAAATTATAAAATATTTAATTAGTTAAAAAAAATTTAGTATCAAATTCATATGAATAAATAAGCCTTAATATTTTTTAAAGTATTTTATTTAAGTAAAATTTGGGACTAATAAGACAGAAAAATGTATGTTTCATTACGTATGAAGCATGTACATATCTAGTAATTGTATTTTTATTTTAGATTTTTTTATAACACAAAATATAAAAAATGTAAAAATATTTAATCAATTAATAAATAATTATAAAATGGCAAATAGCGTATGAGTTAAAAAATATTATCCATGACATTATTGACGATATACACATTCACCAACTCTGAAAGTGCACGACAAAGTATTATGTCACGAATATTAAGAAAAAGATTTTCACATTTTATATTATTTGTAAAAACTTTTAAAACGAAAATTACAAAAAAGATAAAAATAACTTTATAGCAGGAAATGATTGACTATTCAAAAGGAATAATAAATTTTGACCGAGTCTTAAGTAGTGCAAGTACTCTTGCCGTAGTTTTTATCGATTATCGTAAATTTTTAAAAAGTATTATAGTTACATGCATTGCTAACTACGATAGATAGCTATATCGGTTCGACAGATACTCAATACCGTCTATTGTCTTTCAAAAATAGTACCTTTCTTTAGTTCCGTTTAATTGTTGCACACGGGTTTTCTTATCTTTTATGATAAGGTGTATTCATGATTTACTTTTATCGATTCTACACAATATCAGATATCTATTGAAATGAATTTGAATAAGACTTTATAATGAAACTGTAATGTGGTCTTTTCAATTGCAAATTTATGGTTCATAAAATCGATAGTTTCAGAAATTATATGAAATTAGCGCATAGAATAAAATAGCAAAAACAAATTTTATATTTGAAATAATAATTCTATATATATATATATATATATATATATAGATAGATATATAAAATTTTTGAATAACAAAGAAATAAATAAAATAACTTAATTATTTAAATAGAGTGACTCGTAATTTAAAGAAAAATGTAAAAACTTTCTCTTGAATATAATTGAAACCGAATGGCTGAAAATTATTTTGGTAGTTAATTGGGTAAGGAAAATCCAAAAAATCAATGATATATATAAAATTTTTTGTGAAAACAACAGATTAATAACGAGAGGCAGGAAAATGTACATTGAGCGGCCTTAATGTAAATGAAGGTCTGTGGATGGAAAGAAGATATAGTTAAAAATACATAGTAGCGAAAACAAAGTTATTCGTAGTTGAATCAACATCAGATATTCCGGGTGTATACGCGTCTATGAATACATCTGTGGTTCACATTGAAACTCTCTTCTAAATTTGATACTTTTGCAATTTTCGTCCTCCTTGCTGAGGCCGTCCGATATACGCATTCGCCAGCAATCAAAGTCCACGAGGAAAGCATTATACCGCGAAAATTGGTACATCACTGATATGAAAGTTGCACGGGCTCATTGTCCTAACAGTGCCGTGACAATAGGGAGAAGGGCTCAGATGATGGAGACGATGGCGTTCCCTTTGTTCTTTCCTCCTCTATTTGACCTCGAGAACATTTTTTTCTTTCTCACTATTATTATTATGATGCTATTGCTGTTATCGTTGCTGCTGCTGCTGCTGCTGCTGGTGTTGTTGTTGTTGTTGTTATTTTTAGCCTATTGATTATGAACTTCATGAGGGAAGACCAACGTAAACTGAAAAAATCTATGTTGTAAACTAGAAGCGGTAGAGGAGGAATTCCTGTAAAGGTACTCTTTGTTTTGTTCAGCTCTAATTCTAATTTAAAAATTTAATTGAAATATAAAAGATCTTTAAATTAGCTGTAAAATTTACAAATTCGATGTAAATAGTTTTTTTGATTATTTATCGAAATTGAAACTGTAAATCTCTGCTAGCTCAACTAGGAAAATCAATTTTTTAAAAATAAAACTACACCTATTGTATATACGATTGCTTTAATAAAATAAATAATTATATGTAAAAATTTATAATTTAATACAAAATATGCGTACACAAAATTATATATATATAGTAAATAGTTCAAATCAGAATAATTATGAAATGATAAAATGTACAAGTAATTACACTCTATAATAAATTTCTTTTTACATATAATGTATATTGGTCATGAGAATGCGCCATTTTTCTAATTTTTCATTTTTAATAATTGTAGCTTAAAGAATATATTAAACTAAAAATGCTTTTATTACAAAAGATATATTACAAATACTACTTTCAAATTCATGTTTTAATTTGTTATGAATGCAAACTGTATATTCCATAAATTGACTTTACCCAGTTAAAGCAGGTTCTGATTTATTTAGAAAATGAATCTCTTTTTAGTACAGCATAAAGTTTTTTTAATCCTTCTACATTCATAAAGCTAATTTTTGTTCTATAAAGTAAAATATGTAATTAAAAAAAACTTTTATTAATGATGAAAATGATGAAAAATTAAAGTTGATTATGAATTAAATTTATATATTTATAAAAAATTGTTGCAGAAAAATATGTAATTTAATATTTTTTTTTTTTAAACTGCATTTGAATTTCAGTAAATATTATATTATATAATATATAATAGCGAATTAGAGTATATCTAAATCTATTCAATTAAACTTTGATTATATATTATTCAATTATTAAATAGCAATTTGAATAAGTAAAATTTATATAAAAATTATACATAAAATATAACAATGTCTAAAAAAGCATTGTAAATTCTATTGAAATATTATCGAGAGGGCTTCATTAAAAAATAGTAAGATAAAGAGTCTGAATTTGACGCCGAGTGATGAAAATGAGCAACTTCAAAGGGTGACCCGGCAGTTTCGCAGTCAACTCATTTTGTCAGCCCTACAAACGCAGTAATTCGATAATTGTATTTGGTATCACTGCAGATCAGCTCTTGTGAACTATATCTAAAGAAACTACAGAAGTACGCGGCAGTAAAATCGATCAATCGGTTCACGTAACTAACAGGATCAGTCAACATTATGGTGAAGGCTGTAATAGTGTCCTAGACCCTTCAAGTGCAAGAGAATAAAGCTTATTGATTTTATTTATCTTTACAAAGAAGAACAAAAACAGAGTAGGAGTGATAGCGGAAGTGATAAAAGGAATGAGGAACTGATAGGGAACAGCTGAAATGAAGTGCTTAGTTGAAATGAACGAGGCAATTGCAGACTTTCTCTGTATTTATAAAAGTAATTACAGTTTATAAGAGGAAAATTAAAATTTAGTTTATTGACTAAATAGATATTAACAAAGTGAAACTGTAATTGTTAATAAATTATAGAACTACAAAAAATTACAATCCTCTTCTTTTTCAATAATTATATGTTTACAGATGTACATCATGAAAAAATAAATGTATTATTAAAAAATGTTCTAATTAACATATTTATATTACTAGATAAATAAAATCCATAAAAATAATAAAAGTAGAACTAGAAAATAGACCAATATTGAATTATAATTATCTTATTTATAAATTTTTCCTTGAACAACTTTTTGGTGAAGAAAGAAATATGAACCTTTTGCTAGCTGCGTCATTTCTCACTATGCAATTTATGCGAAATTTTCAAAATGGATCTAAGTATTCTTGATAAATGCTTTAACTTTTTATAAATACTTTTGTTTTAAACTTTTTATTTTAAATTATTTTTTAATTACAAACTGTAATATATTAACATATTGTTATTTTTCACTAAGTATGTACTGTTTATTATTTTATTTATTTATTTTATACTAATGATGTATTTTTTTATTTTTAACTAAATTTTCAACTTATCTGACATTTCATTATTTGAAATTTATTTTTAGTATAATTTATTTGTATTTATTTTGGAAAAATTAAATTTAGTATTTTATAAATATACGTCTTAAAATAAATATAAATATACATTTTTTGCATTTTGCACTTCGGTTAATTATTAAAAGAATTAAATACAAAGAGTAAATTCATTACTAATAATTTTTTTTTATGCATTTACAAATTTATTATTTATATTTAAAAATTTATTTTTAATGTAATTAAATTAATTGGTATATATCGAGTAATTAATAAGCTACTTTTTTTGTCAAGAATTTAAAAATAGTATATTTTTTTATAGAATTTTTCTTAATTAACTTTTAATTAATTTGTGAAGTTGTGTATCTGAAAAAGAATAATCGAAGCCGTTGAAGCTAATCTTTTAATTAGTAGAACTATTCGTTAAAACTTTGCAAAAAATATAGTCTTAATATATTAACATGAGTTTATCCTTATTATCACTATTATCATGACCATCATTATCATTGTTTTTTTGGTGTTGTCGTTAAATGCCAAGTCAAATAAGTTCTTGTATTTTTATTAGTAATTAAAAGAAAATAATTTTATTACGTACGGGAAGCAAATATAAAATATCTAATCAGTAAATAGAAATTAATATTATATTTATTTCTTTTTGCATTTGTTAATGAAATTTATTCATATTTAAAAAATACTCAAAACTTTATACCAAATATCAATCGATTTTAAACACACATTCTGACACTCCAAATACTTGCATCATTCTATATCATCTCATGATGTTTCTTTGGTTATAAAAAGAGTCATATTTTCTTTGTTGGAAAAAGTTTTTCCGAAATCCAATACGGTATTATTTATAGTTTTCATATGCATAACGATAATGTACGTTATGCATCAACCTGTTCATAACCAAGTGGTCATTGGTGATTTTCTACAATAATTCTTAGTATCGCAATAGCTATTACTATTGATATTATATGATTTCACTAAAAATAACAAAATTAACGATACAAATTACTTAAAATTAAAAATCCTATGCAATAAATAAATAAATACAAGTATTTTATTCCAATACAAATTGTTCAATGATGACAATTGATTTGGATGACTGAAATAGTTGATAATGAATCAGTGATTAAAAGGGTTATATAAAATGATTGAATAGGTATCATTGAATCACTAGAAAGCTTTACTAAATCAAAATGAAGGATAATAAGACTATTACAGTGTGGGTGCTGCAAAGTAAAAACAGTTTTCCAAGACAGATAAAAACAGCAATTTAAAATTAGTGATTTTTGAAGGCCAGAATTTTATTAGCAACGAGAATAACTCTAATGTAGTCCACGAACATCAGATAACGAACCGAAAGTCTTAGGAAGGTGGAATAGCTCGCAAGATAAACATATTGAATGAAAGTCAGAAGAGAACGATATGCCCGAGACCGTGAAACTACTTTAGGGGCTCATCGATTCTTTTAAGACGAATAAACCGAGACAGCTGTAAAAGATGGCCGACGGAGAGGAGCCAAAAAGCATTGGATCGACCTTCCGGGTGGCTCGGATCGCATGCACGCGACTTTCACGCGATGAACCAGAAGTCGAGTAACTGGGTTGAGGTCGGACGCCCTCGTCGTCGTTTCCAATTTTCCTTCTTTCAAAGGGTAGAGAGACATCGCCAGCCAGTTTCCGAGTGAGGAATTACGAGTTAGGACCCGTCCTGGAGCGCTCCTGAGGCAACTTGATCCTCGTCCAAACTCAATTAACAACTTTAACGCGCCAAGAGTTGGAAAATGCTCTCGATACAAAGCGAGAACAAGACCGACAGCTCCAAAAGGAAATGCCTGGGCACTCCTTCCTCTCCTCTCCCCCCTCCCATTCCTCCTCATCCCGCCGACGCTACACTCTATCCGTAGAATCGTTACATTGTAGTTATTTTATTCCACTTCTGTTTAACTAATTACTCGTTGCTCAAGGCACTACTGTGTATTTTGGACTATAAATATCGTTGATGATTTCCAATTTACTCCATCGCATTGTTTAATATTTCTAATTATTTACAGTGAGTTTTGTAAAATAATTGATTTTCAAGACTAGTAATTAAAAACGAATGAATTCTTTTTGATTTATGAAATATTGTATATTAATTAAAATTTTTGATATATGTAATATTTTATGCTGAATAATTGTTAGAAATCTACTGCTCTTCTTCTTTTAAGCTATTTAAAACATATTGCATACACAATGTACAAAAAAAAGAATATATTATTTTAATTGCATGTTGTCTTCAAGTTTATATATATTGATGTCTTAATTAATAAAGAATTAAATGCCCTACAAGTAAATATATTAATACTCATTTTTTTCTTAATGCTCAAATTTATCGCCTACACATTTTAAATGATTTTATCAATTTTAATTCCAATTTATCTTAAAAAAAAAACTATATTTTAAATATATCTTTTAATTTAAACTGCTTCCTATCTTTTATGAAAATTACTTTTAAAAATATAATATGTATTTGTAAGATTAAGAAAATAGAATTTTAGAAAATCCAAGTATTTCATTTTTATTTTACAATCTCTATAAAGCACATATTTTCAAATGTATTTGAAAATAAAAAATGCATAGAATAATAACAACTGCCTATACAACTGGTAGCATTCTATTTTTAAGAGAATGTGGAAGGCTTATATGATGATTCATATTGTACAAAAAAGAAAGTTGTTTTAATTTATTTAAAATTATACATGATTGTTTTTTTATGAAGTAGTTATTTTGCATCAAATGAATCTTTTTTAATATATATTCATTTTTAGAATTACTTGGTCATATAAATTATATTAAAGATATTTTTAGAAATAAATATATAAAAAAATAAAGCCATCAAAATTTTTAATAAAATTGAATTGTAAATTTAAAATAAAAATTAAAGGGTATAAATAAAGAGAATTACTTATGGCAAATAAACGAGGTAGTGAACAGAGGCATCTACATTTCTAAAATATATTTTTACAAAGAAAAAATAATTTTTTTCAAATACAATTTCATGAAGTAAAATAAATGAAAGAAAATTATTAATATTTTGAAAAATTTACAACTAAACAAGAATAAGCGATGACAGTACATTAGATTCTATAAGTCCTTACTTCTGACACATGTACCTACATTTGATTTTTTATATCAATTGAAAAATTAAGAGTTTCATTTATTCATTGTTTTATATATATCTGATATACATAAATATGTATACATGTTTATATATATATATTTTCTTTTATTTCCATGTACAACACGAAATACAGGAAATGTTAAAGTTACTTAAAAAACACCTATATATTATAACAAAAATTGGTTTAAATATATTGTTAATAATTGTCTCTAAATATTTTTAGAATTCCCATCAGCTCGATATTTATCCACTAGAAAAGATTCGCAGAATTTAAATAATCGGATTCAGCTTAAAGCCTCCCACAATCTTTCACAAATGACATAAAAGAAAAATTTTGGACGTTTCTACTGGATGAGAGTTTAATTGGTCAGATACTTTCCGTAGATGCGTCCGCTTCTCGTCACTCTGTAATATAATTGCTGACTTATACGCAGACAACCGGAGTTTACAGTCACCGTACGAGTTGAAAGCTTCCGAGTGGCACTCGTCAAATATGTTTTATCCCCGAAGTGTAGCCGCTTGAGTCTTGTTCTCGCTGTTTGTGGCTCTTTTTGGTAAATATCCATGGTGAAAGACTTACTGTTTGGTTTGAATACCTATTTCGTGCACAACAAAGAGAACGCTTAGTCATTTATTTGTTTCCTGCTTAGCTGTACAACAAAATAAATACAAATTTTTAATCCAGTATTTTAAGAGGTCCGTTACGATTCTTTGAGTCTTTTCAAAATTTAGCAAATTTAGTACAATTATTACCATAAATGAAATAAAAAAAATTATTATTGGCATTGGCGGTTAGATTAATTTTATGTATAACCATAATTCTTTTAAAAATAGTTTCATTCGCATTTAGCAGTTTTAATTCAATGATTTTAATATAATTGAATAATAGGTGAAAATATTTTATATTAATATTTATTTTTCATTGAATATTAAATACTTATTTTTTCATGTATACTTGTGTCAGATCTAATGTTTAAACTTATTAAAATTTTAAAAACAATATATCACTTTGACAAGTATGTTAACAAGTTCGGATGATGAATAATTAGCCATATTTGGTTCTTATTAAGTGGAAAAACAAGAATTTAAGTTTAAAATATTTTTAATACTTTGTAGAATAAGGTTACTTGAGGGGTTTCACTTGTAGTATCTTTTATAATTAAATCGTAAAGTTTTAGTAGATAACTTTAATGTTTTATGGTGCAAGCTCCATTTCATCATGAGTAAGTAGTAGCGTAGTAATAAAAATTTCCTAGTTTTTTTTTTTTTTTTTAAATTTCTTATAAGAAAACTTTTTTTAAATAGGTGCTCAAAAAAAAATTCAAACCCAATATTATGTTTTAAATTACTTTTAAAGTGAATCTCCATAATCACGCTAGGAGCAAGTACCTATTTATATGGAGCTCAAAATTTGGAAAACCAATATATATATACATCTATATATAGATATATTTAAATAAAGAGAATACAGAAAATCAAACGAGCTTGAGTATACTGATTTTTCTAAATTACTTGTTAAATATTTTACATAAATTTATATTTTTTCAAAAGCTACTTTAATTTATAATCCTGTAAGAATTAAAAAAAGTAATTTGTAAATATGTTTCCAACTTTATCCTGAATGACCCATCACTAAGTTATCCGTGGACGTATAATAGGAAAACAGCAAGTATTCTTACTTCTTGTTTCTGCCTGGAGATGCGACGGTTCTCCCTGATGGGAATCCGGGGACATGAATGCGGTCTCAATTTACCCGGGCGATGCAAGTTCCGGTCTCGATGATAATGCGCTTTTGAAATGGTGAGGGTAGGTGGAAACTCCTGGGGCCGTTTGATAAACCGCAACATGGACGCCGCGCCGTAGAAGGTCCGGACGATACGTCGCCGGCATCGCCAGAGAAAGATGAAGGATGTGAACCAGGCGAACCAAGGATTTCCACGAGTAGCTGCTGTGATCGGAGCCATCGGCGGCTGTCTCGACCAAAAAAAGAGCATTGGTGGCGTCTTCGATCTTTGTGTTGGCAACCTGTTAGCAACACATTAATACAAAATCCCTATTTTATTGGTAAATTCGCAACCTACTCGGTCATTCTTTCTCTATACAATGCTGGAATGTAAATGTAAACTCGCATGGTTTATAGCTATTTTCATACATTGTAGATGATGCTATTAAATTTCGACTTTTGATAGCAATCGATATCCCTCTCTATTCTCGGAACATGTTTTAACTTCTTTTTTATGTCACTTTTTATTGAATCCGATATTAATGATTTATAATGTTGAATGTCAGGTATATGATCAATGCTTTTATAGTAAAAAAAATTTATAGTTCCAGGTCAATTTAATAATTCTATTTTTTAGTATTTTTACACATTATAAAAAGTCGCGAAAGTTTCACAAACTCACCCAAGCTATACTTTTTAATTCAGTGATTTTTCAGTATATTTAACGTTACGAAATAATCAATTAAATATAATAAAATAAATACAATATTATTTAAATATATTTTTAAGGTTACAAGATAATACATAAATTTAATTCCTATACATTATATAATATTAGAAAAAATTTTTAATATTACTATACAAAAAAAATAATTTGTACGATAGATTCAGACATAATTTATTCAAATTCTAAGATAATATACCATTATTTTTCAATGAAAATATGCAATTAATCATATAATAATAATTAATATAATTAGTATTATAAAAGATCATAAAATATTAAAAGATTAAGATTAATTTATTAAATAATTGTTCAGTAAATCATATTCTCTATAAATATTGACACTTGCAATAAATAATTAAATGTTGAAATGGTAAAAAAATTTAACTTAATTTTAATTAAATATTACATTCATTTTGTATTAATAAATCCCACATTATATCAATTTGTTTTTTAATCATTTAATTTTTTTAAAAAAAATATCTAAAAATTTATTGAAAATATAGTGAATGATATATGTTATACGTTATCATAGTTTTTCTTTAATTACAGTTTCATTCTTTCCTTTCATAAAATGAAAATTATGCTGAAATAATTATAAAATAAAAATTTTTTAATCACTGAATTTATAAAATTAGCGTTAAAATTCTTCTTTTCCAATAACTTTTATTAAAATTCCAATAAATTTATAATTTCATCATCTTTTATATTTAAAAAACTATCGAAATTCATTAAAGACAAAAGGTTAAATGAAAAAATTAATTCATTTCATTAGAAGTACAATAATATTGATAAATTATTATTAATAAAAATTTGAATTTCAAAAATATAAAAAAAAAAAAAATATTGAGAATAAAATGTATTTGCAAGAATAGATCTTTATCAAAATATAATGTAGATGTTTTAATGCAAATATATATTTGCATAAATTGAGCTATACGTTTGTGTACATGTTTTACAGTTAGAATATTTTATCACGATCAATATACATATTGCATTGCATAATATAGAATATAATTTATTTTACAATCGAAATATGAAAATACAAAATTTCTAAATCAGTACTATAAAGTTTAAAATAATTATTAAATGAAATAATTTGAGAAATGAGTGAAATTATAATTTTCAAACGAAGCTGCTATTCGATGTAATTTTAATTTATTTCTTTCTTTTATTACTTAATTCATTCAAAATTATCAATATATATACATAGGTAAGTAATTATGTAAATCATAAATAATATAGTTTATGAGAAATTTTATTATAACTTATCTAAAAAAAGTAAACGTAATATATTTTAAATGGAGCATCACTGAGTATTCCTATAAATTTCATTAAAGAAAAACTATAAAATTCTTAAAAAATTACATCAAAGAATTTTATTTTAAGCAATTAAATTTTATAAATTTTTGAAATTATTTTAAAATAATCAAGCAAACAAAATGCATTTGTCTGTTTTAGTAGTTTTTGAAACATTAAAAAGTTATAAATCTGCAATATTAATCCTGTTTCATAAAAAGATTGATTTACATTTATAATAAAAATAAATATTTTATATAACGAAATTTATCATTTTAGAATGAAAAACTATGTATTAGTAGCTTTAATTTTAAAATACTATCAATTTAGGCGAACGAATTTTATGAAATATAATTTCATTACTTGTCGAGTATTCATTAATGATATATCGAGATAATTATTAAATTCAATTTTAATGAAATGGATTTTTGTACAAGCTGTGTCGAACAAGATTACAGTTTTTATATTTGCACGAGTATCAATGAGTGGAACACGAGTAAGAAAGAATGAAATAAAAGCGAAATTTAATCTTATGTAAGTGATTCGCAAGAGGAGGGAGAGCAAGTGTCAAAGTCTCTCGGAGACATTGTCACTGGACTTAAATCCATTAGTCGTTCTCACATCAAAGGCCATCACTCCAAGAGCCAAACAAAGATCGACGTTTACGGTTGCCCGAGAAAAACCCAGTAAGAATGATTCCAAGCCTTCGTCGCGGACGCGGACTCCAAGGTTAATGTCGAGCATAATTGGAGGACTCACGATCTTCCTCGGCTCTTGGAGTACTCGATAATTCGGACAGAAGGTCTCGGTTTATGAATGTACCTGTGTGCAAGTTCACCCGAGCAATTCCTATCTGTCTATGCCACAGGGCACGGGCACGGACACGTGGGGAAGTATGGCCAGGGTCGTAACCTTCGCATAGACTTTCTGAGCAACAGTCACAGTTTGAGTGAAAGAGATGGAACGAGTGAGACTCAGCTGACGTATTTGATAAAATCAGTGCGAAATATCAAAATACTTTATGGAATGTGTTCGACATGCAAATAGGCGAAAGGATTAGAATCAACGAATTGAATATAAATAAGCAGAAAGATAAGATTTCAAGAACTTCACTGCACCAGTGATTTAATATTTAATGATTATTTTATAAATAATTTGATTTATTTTTTTCAGTGAAAATACCCTTTCAAATGTTTCTACAATAATGAATAATGCGCTGATTTCATTCCGTTTACCAATATTTTATTAATAATGTAGGTTATTAAATAGCCGAGATTTGTACATTAATTTGTAGGTTATTAAATCTATTACTTTCAATTAAATTATTCAATTACATTATTTATTTCTTTTTTTTTCACATTTATTAATTTTAAAGATAAACAACTTTAACAAAAAAACAACAATAATAAATATCTTAAATTTTTTTTCTAATTAATTTACAAATTAATTAAAGTTAATAAAACCCCTAAAATTGAATATAGAATATATAAAAAATAATTCATTCAAAAACTAAAAAGTACACTAAATTCTTTAGAATTTATTTTAATGCAAAAAATATTATGTAAAATTTTAACTTAAAAATGTTTTAATATAGATAACCCCACCAGACATATTCATGATACATTTATTCTATATTAATATTGTTCTTCGACAAGAGAATGTTCTACATTCAACAAGTGAATAAAAATATTGAATAAATATTTACAACAACCTAAAACTAATGAATAAACATAAATGCGTGTCCTTTTTTTAGTATAAAAAATTAAAAAAGATGCTTCCACAATAATCTGCACGCGTAAAATTAAAATAAATATTATATAATTATATAAGTAGCAGTATTATAATAATACACCTATATCTTGTTAATTATTCAATTTTTAATACTAAAATTATTCAGTATATTTAATGATAATATGAAAAATATTCTAATGATACATTGCTAAATTTAAATATTACACAATTTTTTTTTGAATTTATTCTTGTATTTTAAAGAGAACTTACATAATATTTAATTAATTATGAACTCTGTTTTAATCAATACTAATCCATTATTAACTTTACAAAATTAAATACATTATGAAATTACCTACATTTAATATACTTAATATGATATCATTCAATTATTAAAAATATATTTTTCTGTAAATCATTCATATTTTATTGTTAGAATTCTGCATTATAAAACATAATTCTACGTATCTTAAATTTTATATTTCAAACTTTTAATTTATCAATAAAAATTAAGTTCTACTCTTTCATTTAAACTTTTTAAAAATATTCAAAATTTCATTTGTTAGCAAAGATTGATATTTAACTTGACGTATATAGAGTATTAAATCTTTAAAGATATAGATATATATTAAGTGTAAAATTTTTATTTGAAATAT
Source organism: Eupristina koningsbergeri (assembly GCA_018907245.1). Lineage (NCBI taxonomy): Eukaryota > Metazoa > Arthropoda > Insecta > Hymenoptera > Agaonidae > Eupristina > Eupristina koningsbergeri. The sequence goes on from JACCHV010000041.1 coordinate 1,351,345, forward strand.
AATACTTTTTTTGTAAATATTAAGTTAGAATAATAAATGAACAAAAAACTATATCGAATTCATGAACTGAAATACAGTTAATAATAAGTTGTTTGTTAATATAAGATAATAAAATGTATTGAATCAATAGCGATTTTCATAATTTTTATTAGTTTTATTTATTTATGTTTTTACTATTTAATTTATCATTCATTCTGATTAAAAGAACGTTTGAATTTTGTTAAAACTTTTATTTCCATTTCTAAATGTAATAATGTGTTGAAAATATTAAGATATTGGAAAAAAAAGAATAAAAGACATTTTATTTTAATTTATTACTATGAGATAATTTTTAAATAATAAATATTTGAACACTAATCTATAAAAATACAAGAATAAATAAAAACAAATAAGTTTATGAATACCTAATTAAATTCAAATTAGTCTATTTTAGTTTGTAAATTAAAAAGAAAACATTGAAAGTAAAATTATAATAAACCAACACTGTGCGTTAGTCTAGTAGATTTTTTTTTTTTTCATTTAATGTTTTTCAAATGAGTCCGCTTTATTACCTTTTAAACAATAGTTTTTAAGTGTAAATTAGAAACAAATAAAATGACCAATAATATAAGACTTTAGAATTTCGAGTCACGAAACGTGATATTGTACTCCAGATTTCTGTAACTATTTGAAATATAGAATTCAAGTCTTGTTAGAAAGAAAAGTATCCTCTTGAAAATACTTATGTTTAATTCCAGTTTTTTCAAGTGACATCGTACTTGTGAAAATACGTTTCTCTTTTTCCGATAATTAGAAAACGAATTTACGATTGATCGTGCTATAGTGAAAAATGAACGCAAACGATACTACGATGAAAATGGATCAAATATTACACTACTATGTATTATAATAATGCAATGGATTTAGATAATTAGTGCAACATTTCAGAATTATATTAAAATGAATACAATTTTTTTTTTATTCGCATAATTCAACATAAAACAATAAATAGAATAATATAAATACAATAAAAATTTTGATATTTGGTAATTACAAATTTTCTAATTATTTTGCTTCTTTTATTTTATAATAAAATATGAAAAACTTTATTTTAATTTAAAAATAATCTTAATATTTTAGTTTCACCATTGTCAAATATAATAGTATATAAATTGAATGAATAAGATGTAAATAAGAATATTATGACTAAATTGTAATAATAGAACTACTAATAAAATTATAAAATATGTTATTACTATTAGTGAAATATATTTACGTTCAACAATATTTATGTTTGTATATATGTATTTTAATTTTAAATGCATTCACAATTTCTGAAGTACTTACAAATTTTGTAAATTCTTAAATAGAAATCGTAAATAAAATAAATAGATACTTTATATATTTATTTTTTAACACTAAAATAAATCATTAAAAATCATCAACATCAATATAATATTTATTGCTGTTATTATTATTATTATTATTATTATTATTATTATTATTATAAATTACGTCTTTATAATATAATATTCATTCATTAAGCAAACTTCTATATTAAACAGTTTTTTTTATTTTACAGTAATTCGATTATTTAGTATTTTATTATGTTCTTATACTATTGATTAAATAAAAGTAAGCAAAATTTTTTCAGAAAATGTTAATTTTCTCATAATTATTTTAGCTTTAGATTAAAAATTAAGAATAAAATTATCTATTATTTATAAATTCAAGATTATTTTTAGTTAAATACCTTTATTTAAAAAATCCTAAAAAAATTATACTCATATACAAAATAAATTTGAATGTGTGTTAATTAATCATTATATAGGCATGAAAATTGTATGAGTCACTATTAAATACTCAATAATTAATATTGATTATCACCATCATTTCTAATTTCTGCAATACTTTAAATTCAATCCTCCAAGTAAAATTATCTTCAAACTTCAGGTATTTCTCATATGAAATACAATTATAAATATAATAGGAGTCTCACATGTATTTCTTTAGTGTTGTAAAAATTGTTATTAAATAGTAGTAATGTCACCCTACAATAATCTACCGCAGAAATATTTAGAACAAAATTTGCCTTGTTGTGCACAACTTCAGCTTATCTATTATAAACTTCATTCAAATAATTTCCAATAAATTATAACGTTAGTGACAAAAATTATAACACTATCTGGAAAATCTTAATGAATTTTTCAGCTTTTTCCACAAAAGTTCCGGTTATATGACACGCTAACTTATTCCCCCTTCTTCAATTGAAGAAGAGGAGAGAAGATAAAATTTACCTCTGGACGATAAGCCAACCACGAGCGGTATGTCCTTTTTTTTCTCTTCTTTGCTGACTTTCTTCTTGCTAACCAACGGCGATTGCGAGTAAATTCCTGGACTTCCGCATGCTTGACGTTCCAAGCGATTTATTGGAAGAGAAAGAGCTTGTATAGGAAAATTTATTTTGGTTAGGTTTTCTTGGGTTAAAATCGAATGAGGGTGGATATACCCAAGTGTGGTTACCTTTAGTTTTAAGCGACGCAAGACTCTATTGTATGTAGAATATAAACATATGAATCGGAAAGATTTTGATAAAGGTATCAACTCAAAATGATTCAGAAAGGAACTTGAAGTTGGCAATGAATCCTAAGAACCGCGCGAATTGCGTTGTAGATTGATTTAACGGATCGATTTTTTTTTGGAAAAAAGTTTACTTAACATTCTATTTGAAAAAGGAAAGGTAATTCTGTGAAAATTCAACATTTAAAAATATTTTTAAATCAATATTTATGAAACTAAATTAACCGATATACTTTATTTGTTGATGTTGATTTACATATATCTATAAATGTATAATTTTATATTATTTTTAGGTCGTAATTTACTAATTGCATAAAATGTTTATTTGTATTCAATATACATAATATAAGTTAAATAGTTAAAAAAAAAAAAATTAGCAATTAACTAAATTAAAAACAAATACAATAATAATAGAATATACTTCTACAAATTTTAGAACCTTATTTTAATTTTGATAAATATACATAAATATTTATTATTTATATATAATTATTAATTTTAAAAATATTAATTATGTATAAATATAGTGGTGCATTTTTGTAATAAACAAAATTTATGTAATGTATATTTATTATAATAGGTAATTCAATTTCTTATCATTTAATTAATTAATTTATAGTAATTTATGAAGCAATATAATTTGAAAAACTTTATTGAATTAATGTGAAAATAATTAAAAATATTTATAATATTAATTCTACTTATAAAATTTATATAACCGTAATTATTAATTTGAGTTATAAATATAAATTAACAAGGCGATTGATAAATTCTAATAATGACATTTTTTTTTGAATATTAAATTTTTGTATTAATTTTTATGTAATTTTTTTTTCATAGATATTAATTATAAATATAATCTATAAAAAATTTGTAGGATTTTATAAGAGATCTAAATAAAAGTTTGAAAAATTGAATCACTTAAAACAGATGTGCAGACTATTGTCGTGAACGTTAAATATGAGATAGTTATATTATTAACTTTTCAGGCGTATCGTGCAATTACTAGTGAAAGGAATATTTTACTTATAACTGAATTTATTTTTGTTTTTATTTCGTTTTTATTTAGTATTCAAAATTATTATATATAGATTTTTAAATTTAATCTTACAAAGAACAATATGAAGGTTATTTAGAAATCAAGAATCAGAACAAGACTTTATTAAGAAATCATTGTGTACTCTCTGAAATTAATTCTTGGGGATTCTCTCTCTCCATCCTTCATATGGTTTCTCTTCGAGAACTAATCTTCTACGATTATTTCTTGCTTCGAGCATCTGTTCTGCTTTGCAATTCTCTTGCTGCACTAGGTCACCCATCCTCGTCATGGCGAGGATGAAGGATCTCTCCATTCGCACGTGCTAAGCTTGAGTTTTTACGTGTACGATGAGAAAAGATGATGATGATGATAATGATGATAAAGCTAAATAATAATTTGAGAGGTTGATTTGTTATTTATATCAATCGGGATAAATAAAACATGCAATTTAATTGTTAAAAATATTCTATATCGATTATATTAATATTTTGAAAAGTTACTTAAAATCTGTCGATTTGAAAAAGCCACGTACAACAATATCACGTTGAAAACAATGGATATGCATTAGTTCGACTTCCACCTGAGGTGAATGACTTCAAGAATAATGCGCACATCTTCTATCACATCACTCGAAATTTTACTAGCTACTGAATTGTTCATCCCAGGGGGGACTGTACGATTTGTGCGCAACCCCTAGACGATTCTAACATGATTCTTTTAACACTCAGACAAATATGACAAATATGAGTGTTAAAAGTGAACTGAAAGTTTCCGACTTCGATTACTTCGCGGCTAATACTTAAACTATCTATCGATTTTCAAACTAAAATATCACTAAAGCAAAGGTAAAACTAAAAAATCTAAAATGAAACATATATCATTGAAAATTAATAAAAATATATATAAATCATTTAAATGCATATGTCTGTGTTTATTCAATCGGTTAGTCGCCACAGATGTCCAAACAATATACAATTTCGAACGAGTATTATTTCATTTTTATTTCAAAACATTTGTCTATGCCGTTTGTTTCATACTTTTTTGAATTCATAACGATAGGCCGGTGGCATAAAACACCCTTCCTCAACTGTCAGGGTGAAAAACGATAACTGTACAACATTCGTTTAACTTTTTAACATTAGTTGTATTGCGTTATTTCTGTGCTTTAGTATTTTGCTTTATTCTGCATTATTACAATCATTTAATATTTTCTGTTATTTTTTTTGCATATTCGCCTTTTATTTTTAAACCAGAGCCTCTGTATACTGGGGAAATATTAACTAATTATGTGGACTTATTTTTATTTATTTATATATTTATTTGAATTGCCTCCAGCACAGATTAATATTCTGATTTAATATTATTAGGAAATTTCTTATTGCACTTCTTTACGTTCTTTTTTTAAATATATTTATTCTTTTAAAACCTTAATTATTAATCAGTTTTTGGTACACTAATTCGATATATCCTTGGGCTTAACTTTCCAACAACTTATAACTTGGTGATAGGTGTCACTCTTGTACGTGATATTCTCGAAAGCTTCAATTATACAGCTATTTATTAAAATTAGACATTTGTTAATACATAATTAATCTTTACTAAAATTATTATAATTTATTTAAGCACTAAAATTTCTATCATATGATATTCTTTAGATTTATTTAATAGAAGAAATATACATTTTCACATAAAATTTGCAATTTTAAAAATTTAATATAAAAACAACAAATAAAAGAGAGAATTAAACCAAATATTTAATAAATATTTAAAAAATTTATAATTATTAATTATTAAAATTAATTGATAAATCTTATTGTTCGGTGGCCATTTAATATATTAGTTTCCGATAAGATATATGATATTTTCAAATAAAAAGAGTTTTAATATTATTTTTCTTCAAAATCAATAAATATTAACAATTTGACGATAATAAACTCAAAAATTTATACAACGATTTTATTTCCCTTTCAATTGATCAATGAATTTTCTGTACGCAGTAGATTACATTAATTTGATTTACTTTAGAGTCATTTTCAATCTAATTATATAATTTATTTATTTATTCTAATATTTTTTGAGTTTCAACGTAACTATTCATGTAAATACTTATAATTTTTACAATATTTTTAATGTTAATTACTATTAGAAATTCTTTTATTGTATTTGTCGAAATCGGTATTCATTTTTTTCAATATTAAACTATAATTAATATCCTTAAGTATAATTATTATATTTTATGTATTACTTTTAAATTAACCCAATAGTAATAGATAAGTTAAAAAAGTTAGTAAATTATTTTACTTTTTATAAATTCAGAAATAGGTCATACTATTCATATTGTACTTTATTCTTTTTCTCTTACTTGAATAATCTGAGTATGAAACTGGATATCTGTATTCTATATCAAATAAACTATCGTTAATATGATATTACTATATTTTTCATAATCCAAAGGTACATGTAAAATATATCTTTTATTTTTATAAAATTTAGAATTCAAAGATTAACTATACTTTTTCATTAAATATTTTTTTTTAATGAAGTATTCATATATTGTTTCATTACTAAATTAATTTAAACAGTCGTCTTTTTAATAAATCAAACAATATAAATATATTGTACACTTTTTTGATTTATATAGAAATGTGGAATATTATTGTATTGATTTAAACAATATTATTTTAATTAATAATTACATTAAAATATTTTTAAATTATTGATATAAAAAATAATTATTTATTGTATTTTTGAAATGAAAATGATTTTCGTTACAAAGCTATTATATGATAATTTTAACAATAAATGATAACTCTTTATTCATATAATCAACTTTATAAAAGCATAAAATAACAAAAAATTGAACATTGAGCTGAAATTAACAGAAGAAAACAACACAAAAGCCTTCCTTAAGTTTTTACAGTCATTTCGAATGCTTATATAATATTAGCCTACAAAATTAATATTAACAATATTATCGTTAGAGTTTTTTTTATGTTTTTTTTTTGTTTTACTAAATTTTTATACTCTTCAATTTTATGTACAACCCTTCATTGCCGCTACATTAATGTTAATTATCTTCTGAATATATTATATTTCTAGTTTTTTAAGGTTACAAGTAATAAATTAATTTTGGTTTTAAACAAAGTAATATATATATACTAATATATTTCTTCAATTAATTCAATATTATTTTATCATGCCATATTTAATAATGAAATATGTGTTTAAAAAACTAAATTTGAAAATTTTATTCAATTTAGATATACAATTATTTGTAAATTATTATGAGATATAAATAATTCGATTTCATTCATTCATTTTTATCAATCATATACGTTAATAATTCAGTTTAAATGAATAAATTTATCTCAGATAAATTATATTATTATAAATCCATTTTATCATAATAATAAATAAATTATAAAAAATTTAATACAATAATTAGTGTATTCAAAGAAAACGTGAGCATGAAATAATAATAATCGCATGAAAAAGTTTATTTAATTATTGATTATATAAGTTGTGACAAATTTTACTCTTATTATAATAATTATTGAATCATTGGTAAAAGCGTGATAATAAAATAAATTAAACCAAATTAAAATTTTTCAGTTATAAAAACTGTATAAAAGTTTGTACTTATATCAATAATAAAATTCTTTTAAAAATTTAAAACCTTCTTAGGTTCTAATCTTGATTTTTCACTAATTATGTAAAAAAAAAAAAAAAATTTTTTTATCAGTATTAAAATACTAAATTTATAGAATAAAAACAAATATTGGTTCAATGTTTCTCAAATATTAAAGTCATTTATTTTGACTAAAATATCATCTGATTTTACTGACGTTACTATAAATTTAACGTTATCTCACATAATTAATAAAAAATGTCAGGCATCTACATGTTTATTGTACACGGTAGTTTCATTGAATTTCCCGATAAATTTTTTGAAAAAGAGTTATCAACAAGGATACGTGAGGGTGAAAAAAAGAGCGAGCCCGATGCGCGGTTTTATCATCCCCCGTGAAAAGAAGCCGAGTAGAAAGCTCGTGGGAGTGGAGGGGGTTGGTGGGGGTGAACCAAAGCCGAAGCACCCGCATGGTCCGCCCATCCTACGTCTACCTACGCCACTAGATTTCCTGTGACGTCACGGGATCGTGTCAGTAGGTCAGAGCCTGGATGAATGTGTGCGGGGGTGGCTGCGTCTGTGAGCTTACATCTTATGCTCTGCTGCGTCCACGGCGGTACGAGTTAGAGGAAAACGATTGAAAATCCCTGCGTATAAAGGCTTGTCTAAAATATGAAAATTTTCGTTATGTGCATGATATATGAGGAACGATGACAAAAAAAAAAAAAAAAAAGATATAGAAAGAAAAGGAAATGGTACGAAAAAGACGTTTGTAAAATAAAAGAGAAAAGTTTGATTCTAGTTTTTATTTCTTGAACAATAGAATCGCTTTTAAAAATTCAATCATTATTCATGCTCAATTTATTGAAAGCTTATTATCAAAATGTTTTATAATTGATATAATGATATGGCATTCATATAGTTAATAATTAATGAGTATATAATTAATAATAATCTCATTCTATGTATTTTATTCAAAAATGTTTTTGTGATAATAAGATTTTTAAAAATAATTTAAGCTTATAAATTAATTTAAATATAATAAATCTAAACAATTTTCTTATATTGAAATATTATTGTGATGCCAAAATCCCACTGTATAGTTTTCAAAACATTATTGTAACTTACTGAAAAATTATATTACAATACTTTGAGAAAATACAAAAATTTATGTAATCATTCATGTATATTTATATTATATTATATATTTAATAACTGAAATGTATGAACAATTTGTGAATTAAAAAAATGAAAAAAAAATTAAAAATTATTACATTAAAATAAATACATCTAAAAGAGCTTCATTGGCTTTGAATAATTTCAAAGCTGTAAAAAATATTCATATTTCTTAAAATTTTATTAAAAATGGCGATAGCAGTTCATAAGAGTCATTTGTTTCTGATTTCAACATTGATTATTCAATTGGATTAACCGATGACTGAAACAAAGTTTTAATTTATAAATTATCAATGATGTGAATAATTAAATATTTTATGAATAATTGAATAGATGATGGATATGATTTTCAATAATTATTACGATTTTACACAGAAAATTCATCTTTTTGATCAATAAATCATTACATTATAATATTTTTATTTAAGAATTTTATTACAATAATAAGTTTTTAAAGTATATAGATAATAAATTATTATGATGAAGAATAGGAAATAATTTTTTTAAAAAATATTTTGTATGATAGATGAGTAAAGATTTCATATGAATTTAATTCTTAGGAATGGATGAAAAATTATTTTTTTATAAATAAAATATTTTATATTAAATGCTTATAATGTATTTTATATTTTATTTTAAAGGTAGATAAAAAACAATGCTTATTAATACATAGAAGAAAAGGATGAGATTTCTCATATTTTAGAATATATGAATATGAAATAATATTGATAAAAGGGAGACAAAATAAAACTTTTGAAGCAAGGGATTATCAGAATCATGAAAATCTTTCAGACACCTGAGCTATCCCTTACAATTGTATTTACTTCTGCTGCAGAATACCAAAATATATCGATTACTCTGAAGTATCTAATACTAAAAATCTAGAGAACATCAACCATTGAGATTTGTAAGCAATGAGAAAAAAGATTCAATAATTGCAAAGAAATAAACACCCAATCAGTAAAAAGTAATTTCCAATATGCTGAGTTTGTCCATAAAGTATCAAGCTTTTATTTTTCATTATGCAACTATTCGTCGCAGCAATATGGGAGAGATTTTAAAACGTAGGGGGAAATTTTTTCTATTTGGTCTTCTTTTTTTTCGATAATGAGAAACGGTAGGATTTTATTTCACCCGAAAGATGCTTTTTGATTTTGTGACACAGCGCAATGGAGCGACTAATGAAACAACGCTATGTGGTAAAATTTTGGCTTACGACTTGGTAAAAAGCACTTTAGAGATTTTTTAATGATAAAAAAGGTTTTTAAGGGTAACTGCATGAACGTGTTAATAAACTCAAAGTACCATCGATTATTCTAATCATTAAACAACGGTTTAAACACAAAATTTTGTGCACACATTAGGCGTTAAAATCGATTTGGGCTGGTTTTGAGTACTGAGAACGGAAATAATCGGTGACCTTGAAAGTTTTATATAATTTTTCAAATTGCAATTTATACATAACATTATCCTTAAAGACTTTATTTAATGCTTAAATGTCTTTACAGCATTTTATTAAGCCTTAAACAAATTTTTAAAATGAAAAAAAAACTCGATAATTCATGGACAGACCATACATACATAGTACATACATATTAATTTATATTAATATTAATTTATACATAGTGTATGAAACTACTTATTTACTTATTATAAATTCATTTTTATTCTTTTCGTACCCACGGAAAAACACAAGTGAAGGTGATTGTGATAGCAAAGTATGAAGAAAACATAAAGGTTGGAGTTAAAATACTTATTATGGATATTTGTGCATTATTGATATTGCCTTATTATTGTAAGGGTAAAGCGTAGTTTTTCTGAGAATATAAAATATTTAATAACAGTCTGAAAATCGAAGGGAAACAAGGAATATATTTAATTTGATTCATAATAATGTCTCTAGACTTCAAATGGTAGTTTTCAATTCTAGAATACAATTGATAAATCACTAGATTATAAATGATTGATATAAAACGTTTTTTTTAAATTTGAAAAAAAACTTTTATGGACGCTAATGGGATACAGACGAAATAAGTAATAAGAGACTTGTAGGTAATAACATTACGTATTCTGTAACATATGTAGCAATATACTTTTTTATCTACTGGAATATCAACAGAGACATTATTATTAATTCTTATTATAAAGAAAAATATTATAAAAATCTAAAAGATAAAAATGAGATTTATAGTATATAAATTTAAAAGTGAAGAATGATACCAAATGCATCAAATAATCTTTTGTCCCCTAGAATTAACATGAAAATGTGTCTCTTGATGTTCAGTATATGAAGAATAAATTTTGTAATATCAAAAAGTTAATAAAATATCTATTGTTAGCCATGGACAGGATTTTATAAACTTTGGAATTTATAATAATTATACAAAGTATTTAATACATGCAATTAAGATAGCTTCAGTTACATTATTTAGATAGCTTAAAGTACTGATTCATTGATATTTTTTAGTGTATGAAAGAGAAAAAGACAAAACTTTATTTAATTTTACAAGATATTAATCTAAAACTTTCATTCAGTCAGTTAGAAAGTTTTATATTTCTACAAAAGAGTTGATGATATTGAAATGAATTATCCGAAAGAATAGAGTTTAAATAAACTGTTTTAAGAATTGTATTCTTTCTACCAATACTATTTAAGAAATTACTTACGATGATAAAAGGAAGGAAATTAGTTGTGCTAATAAAAACAAGGAAGCAGATACAACAACTACATTTACATCTCAATTAAGAATAACAATTGAACAAATATTTTCTTTCGAATATGTACAATAAATATAAAGTTTAATATCTCAAAATATTAAAAATATTCTAACGAGTGATTATTTTACAAAATTTTTGAAATAGAAGTTTATAATTGAATCATTAAATACTATTTTTATTTTGATTCATTTAAAAATCAACTGATCAAAATATTGTAATTTTTTATATATTCTAGAAGAAACTTTAGTTTAGAGTTATACAAGTTAGTTTCCTCCAAAATAGAATATTCATAATAGAATTGAAATATCATTGATGCCGAAACATGAATTTACTCTTACTGATGGTGAAAAATATTTAATTCTTATTATTTTCTGTAATTATTTAAGATATTTCCTATTGAATTAATTTCTTATTGCTTTCTAATTATAGATATTCACAAAATACTGCAATAATTATATTACCAAAAAATATAAACAATAACATGAAACATAAAATATAAGATCTGAATAATATAGAAAAAATGTAACTTTGAAGCCAGAAATATAAAATAGATCATTGAAAAAAATCAGAATATTATATATTACTTAGCTATGAAAGACTATAATTGAACAGTGAGAATTATATTATATAGTCCTTAAATAAAAATTTTCATTAACTATTTAATAATGAAAAAAAAAAATAATAATCATTATTATTTTTATTATTATCTAACTAATTTATTATCTTGTAGATGTATATGTAAATAAATAAGTTTTATAGTATTTTTTTAAATAATAAAAATCATAGATATCAACACAGATTTAATAAATGTTATTAATAATTATATATTAACAGCGATATTAGAAAATATATTATTGTATAAATATTAGACAGCTTAATTAAAAAATGTATGTTGTAAAATTTGATACGAAGTACCTTCCATATTGTTTAATTAATTAGAAAATTAAAGGTATATGGGAGGTGCAATATGAAAATTGGTGATGTTACGACTACTACGTCGTATAATACTGACTTATTTCTACGAGACAACATTAGTCTTGGCAAGGACAAGCAATACCTTGACGAAACGTCGGTGAAATAATTGGAATAACGTGTTTTATTCACACTGCATCTCCCCTCAAACCTTAATTTTATTCAAATAAAATGAAATATGATTTTTTTTTGAACTTTCAATAACGTTTAAATAATTAAAATTGTAAGCATTGATAGTTGAATAATCGTGTTATACTGTTTAAATTAAATTATTTTACAATTTTTATGTCTATAAATATTATAATAAATTTATAATGTATAATAATTCACTATACTCCTACCTATTAAAACCAATGCAACAAAGAATAGAAAACAAAATGTGACAGCATTTAGTGAGTTTTTAAATACTGAATAAAATATAAGGATTAAAATATCTAATTTCTTTTTTGTTTTGTTTTAGCATAATAAGGGAGGCAAAGGTAAAGAAAACAAAACCAATTTATCAATACCCACAAATTGCAGGTACTGTAAAACTCACTAACCACCTCATGTTAATGCCACTAAGTAAAAACCTTTTGCTATGTAATACTGGGAATAGGTAGAGAAATAGTGTATATAAAATATTTCCAATTCGTAAGCTCTGCATATCTAGGAATTAGAAAATAAGAAAAACACAGAACAAGCAATAAGAAAGTTGAGAGAAATAAAAATAGAAAAAAAGTAAATGAGGTATTACAAAAAAAAAAAAAAAAAATGCGAAATGATTATTCCAAGGAGAAATTATGATATAAAAATTCTGAATATAATACAAGAGATTATTACAGGGAAAGAGATTTTGGGAACCTGTCAAGCGTTTTAGGCTTGCAGCTAATCAGTAGTTACATTAAAGGGTTGAGGGGCACCTCTGCGGCGATTCTCAAATTATAAGCGAGAAGTCGAGAATATTAATCGAGGAGTAGAGTTTCAGTTTCCCTGTCGACTTGTGAATTCCTGACATACCAGGTGAAGTTGAGCATATTGAGCTATCATTAAGGGACTAAGGTTAGGTATATCCCTTAAATAAATGTTGAACAGAAAAGGACTGAGCTTTGGGCTCTAAGGAACACCAAAAAGTATCTCTTTTACGTTAGACAGTATGTGTTTACCTATTGGAAGGATTTTAATTTAACACAGGATTTGATGATACCAATAATATACCAGGGAAGCTTATGGTGATTATTTTGTTAATAATTCTATTGTGTTATGATTTGTCATAGACCTATCTAATGTTCTTAAGAATCATGATACTACAAGGGCTTTGAAATATGCTTGGATTTGAATTATCAAGGGTTTTTACTTGGATTTATGCTTCCGTTGAGTTTTTGCTTGGAATTAGGCAGGAACAGGTGGAATGTGCAAGCATCTAGAAGATACATTGCCAGGTACCTGTACAATAATTTACTGTTTACTTGAATTTCAAGTATCTTCTGCATTGAGAAATTATATAAGAAGATTTGTTCTTCAGAAAATTGTTATGAATTTTTGAACTACGTGAACTTTTGTAATTAAAACAACGAGGCCGCAATTTTCCTGCAGTGGGTTGGTTGAGCTATTCGAGCTTGTTGCTCTCAAGAAAGATAGTTAGATTTCTCAAATCTATAACCGGAAATGAATAAATGATCAGAGCTTAAAGTCATTGAAACTCTTCTAGGAGTTTTTTTAAGGATTTCAAAACTGGTTCTGACTTTAATTCACTCTGACTTATTCTGAATAATAATAGGAGGAGGTGTAAGGATAGGGTAGGTGGAATAGAGTTTGTTTTAATAGCATTAACGGTGAATCTAGAAGTAGCTGAGATAGAAGAATAGCACGATAGAGCACACTGAACAAGAAGTGAAGGGTTATTTATAGGCAGTCTTTTTCTCTTGCTATTGCTCGCCGCTCATTCAGAAGAAGATTATGTTTTCTTCGATATTCGCTTCTTGATTTTAACCAGGGTGAAGCCTTCTTCTATTCAACATAGAACGTGGCAATAGAGGAAAAAGAAAATGTGAAAGTAGCTAGAGTATCGAACTAGTTACTTTTAGGTAAAAAAAAGTAAATCTATATGAACGTTAATAATTTTTTAATAAAAGTATACATTACCAAAAGATCTAACACGATTTCTTTAGTTCCGACAGTAGCATGAGACTTAATTGTAGCCGTGATCTCGAAGAGAGTAGGTATTCTTATCCTTAATAAAGACTTTCCTTTGTAGTTGCAAAAAGTACACTTTCGAAACGAGACCTGGGACCACATGATCATGACTAGAACAATACGCACTCCATGAAATCATAACTTTCATGTAAGGTTTGGGTGTGATTGTTGCATGTGAATATTTGATAAAAGACGGAGTAAAAGGATCATTGTAGTCTTGATAAGCACTAATAGATGTGTTCTTAGCCCTTTTGCATGTGACATAGTATAAATCTGTGAATGCTATAGGGTATCGGAGAATATCTTTTTATGAATGTGCATGTGTGTAACAAAACATGAATTTATAAATAATTATATATCTGTATTTGTATATTTTAAGCTATATATATACTAGTATGTATGAACGCATAAGAGAATATATGTTTGCTTTTGATTTTTAAAAGAGTAAAAAAACGTGAAGATATGTGCTTTTAAAAATGGTCGCAGGGTCGTTTATGTCTGATAAACGACTCTCTCTTAGAGAGGACCAAGGCGATCGAATGAACGGCACTTTCAAGTGTTTCTTCAAGAGTATTAAAAAAAAATTCTTTCATGTCATCATACTACGATGCTTAAGGTTGGATTAATATACACTTATGATTAATTACAATCAAAGTTATTTCTGCAACGTTGAATTTTAAATAAGATTATTTTGGTTTATTGTAACGCATATATATAAATTCTATTAACAATATTATATAGTAGTGTATAAGATAATATATGAAAATATTGTAATACGTAAAATATGTTATTAGAAATAATTATTTTATTTATATTTACTAGTTTATCTAATTTTTCATAAGCAAACATTTACTTGAACTGAAATTGATTAATTTATTGTAGAGCAAAGTCTTGCTGTACCTATTTAAATATTTGACTTATTTTAACTTTATATTTATTTTTTGGAAGAAATATAAAGTTTTTATAATCGTATATAATTGTTGATGTAATTAACAATTGAATATTGCGTTATTGAACTGCTTATTGAATTGTCAAATTTAAATCAACAGTATATATCATTATTATTGAATAATTAATTGAATGAACTTTCATATGCAAATAAATAAAATCTACATTATGAAAAATAATTAAATTTTTTTTAGTAATTTGATTATATAAATACCTTTTCAAATAAATATTCAATTAGATATAATTAAAATTTTTGTAGAAACTAGCACAATCATTTTATTTAGCAAGAATTTTACCAAAAATAATTGTTATTTCAACTAAAAATTATTTTGAATTTTATAATATTCAATTTTATATTACAATTTTAGAATACGATTAACAAATATTAACATTTACGTATTAAAAATATATTTAATTTTTTAAAATAAAAATTCTAGAATCCTAACCTAAAACCAACTTTCAAAATATAATCCGAAACATTACTGGAAACTATGATAAATCAATATCAATATATTTTATCTACTGATAATAATTTTAAAAAGTTTTTTTCACAAATAATCTTAATATATATTTTATCTACTGACACCAATTTCTAAATTATTTTTTGAACATAAACTGAAAATTGATTTTTATTTTCTATTACATATCGTGCACGTAAATTTATTTTTTATCAGTTTCCAATTATATCTTAAATATATTTTCACTATAATTTTAAATTTTATTATGTAATAGACAAATATTAACTTAATTTATTCATCGTTTAATCTTCTAAGAGGTATATAATGCTAATTTTTAAGAGTGCTAAGACAATGTTTAAATAATAGTAACATTTTTTTCACAAGAGATTGAATCTTTCAGTTGTAAAACCAAATATATTATTTTATTTTTTTTTAATTCATAATGAGATTTGAAATTACACTATACATGTGCCTAATATTATGTGTTGGTATGTAAATAGAATTTTTAATACATTAATCATTGAATACTATATAATATTATATTTTATGCATATATATATATTTTATATTTTATAGAGATAATATTTTATTTAAATATATCTGATTTTGAAGGTAGAAATTTAAATATTTTCATAAATTATATTAACATATAAATATTAATAAATTATTAATAATATTTTTATAAATAAATTGTATTTTTATGGTACTAATCTTTAAATTTTAATGCTTATCTATATTCAGGATTGTTCGTAAAATATATTGTAATGTTGAA
The DNA here is from genome assembly GCA_018907245.1 of Eupristina koningsbergeri. NCBI lineage: Eukaryota > Metazoa > Arthropoda > Insecta > Hymenoptera > Agaonidae > Eupristina > Eupristina koningsbergeri. The sequence goes on from JACCHV010000041.1 coordinate 1,367,790, forward strand.
ATTATAAATTTATAATTAAAAAAATTATTAGTCTAAATATTTGAAATATTGTACATGATTTCTTGAAAATTATGAACCAATATAATTTTTAAAATTAATTTAACTTTTATAGAATATTTGTTCATATAATTAATGTATTTTTAATTCATTCAATTTGAATTAAAAAAAAAATATTAATAATTATTAAAAAAATTTTTTTATATGTTTAACATGTTAACTGTAAATACACATCTACGATATAAATAAATTTGTATAATTTTTAAGAATTTAATTTATAAAAACAATAATAATAGTTTAAACAATTTTTAAATATGTAGAATACCAGTTTCAATTAAAAATATGTGTTATAAAAACTTTAATTAATTTACGCTTATATACACTGTAGAAAAGTTTTACGAACTTCTAACTGGTTTTCAAATAAGTTCAATGGTAGGTTTATGTAAAGTACTGATCAATTGAAGTGTGAAATACTAAGTTTCAAAATTCAAAAATGAATTATCATAGGTCTTTGGAAAATACAGAAATTGAATTCCGAGTTCATTACCAAATTTTCAACACAATAGACACGTTGATTCACAACTTCTGGTTTATGCGTTCTTGTTTTCGTACTTATTTCATATGAATCCTAACATAAACTTTTGTCTAATACACTAAGTTTATTGAAATAAATAAAAATATCGCTTGTACTATTAATATTTAATTCAAAAGGAAAACAATATATAAGAATTATAACTTAGTAAATAATTATAAACATTTGTTAATATGTAATTAGTACTTTTAATGATTAAAATTCTGATTATTCAGAAACAATTGAAGAACACAATAAAGATGTCGCTAAGTTCAGTGACAGATGAGGATTTTAAAATTCATATTAAGAAATGAAAAAAAGAAAAAGCGCCATGATGCGGTATATCGAGCATCAAAAGTCAATAAAACTTTAAACTCAAATTTTATCTTTAAAAATATATTAAATATAATTAATACAAAAAAACAAAAAAAAATAAAACAGGAATTTAATCATTTAATTGTTGTTTATAGTACTACTAGATTTTTGGATACCGTTGTTTTTAAACTTTTTATATGTGCTTTGGATAGTTTTAATAATTTAATGCATGATATTAAAAGAATTTAGTCTATTAGATTTTCTGCGATAATTTATCGGAAATGCATGTAATATCGAATGGAATTTGTACATAATAATATAAAAAATGTTTGTAAATTTTGACTCATTCCGAAAACAACTTAAATATAATTCCCCAGTAATTTATATTCACTTATATAAAAAATTAATCAAGAAAATTATAATTAATAAAATCCAAAAATTTAAAAAATTTGATACTCAATTCATTAATTATTTATAAGCTATATTTTAAAATATACATTTATAAGCCTGTAATTATTTTCTTTTTCTACATCAATAAAAATATTATTCGTGGTTTTACATAATTTAAAAAAAACAATGATTAATGTTTGAATCTAATTAAGTCTCATACATATAATTGAAGAACAAATAAGTGAATCAATCGAGATTACGAATTCTTTCGGTGGTTCAGAGTTAGAAGTAAGTAAGAAACACGGGTTTATTAAATAATATTACAATTTACAAAATAAACTCGCCTTGTTTATTACAATCATAATGACGAAATCATACATTTCCTATTCGCAGTTGTTTCTCATGTATTGATTCGGTGGCAAAGCATGCGTGGAGATGTATGCGTGTGTCTGGCGGAGGCATGGGTGCGTGCGTAAGATAGTGGATCTTTTGGAATTTACGATCATTTCTTGCTGAAAATTTGCCAAGGGATCTTTGGAAATCTCGGAAACCTCTGGGTCCATACCCACGACTTGGGCCTTTTGTTGGGTGTGAGGATGGCTCCGGGTACACTCACACTGCCTAGATCTTTTTCTTAGTGTTAGACAGAACACTAAGAACACACTCACTGCGCGGACTCTTGGACGCGCAGTGTGTAACAAAATCAGTTTTTCTGTTGGAATTTATCTCTTGTGACATGACCGTACCGCCTTATATATTTACAAAGGCCCATGCAACCCATGTGTAAGAGGATACACCCCCATCCCCCTTCGGTTATGTCGCCGTTCGTGCGGTAGGAAATATTTTGGCATACGCTCTTGCCACTACCTCGTACAAAACTATCAATAATTTTCGGCGATGATTAATCCGCGTGGGAATTCTTTTTATTCGGCTGTGGACTCTCAAGAATTCATGTAATAATTTGTGTGTATGACCATAATCTGGTGCATTGCAATACATAACACATCAATTACGACTTTCAATATTAAAATATTTCTTATTTCATTATAATAATACTTGCCTTCTCGATCTTTGTTAATATCATTTAAAAACATATTTTTTCAATTAACTTAAAAATTATATTTTATTGCTTCATTATTACATTAAAATTTTTTTAAGTTGCCTATGGAAGAGATGGACGAATAATCGGTGGGAAGTCTTCAAGTGGAAAAAAATTTCCATTCATGGCTTCACTCAGAATTGTTAATCAAACCAAGCACCTCTGTGCGGGTGTAATTATTACATCGAAACACGTACTCTCAGCTGCTCATTGCATTTATAGGAGAGTGGAATATTACCAATTTGTACGGGTACATGTAGGCATTTCAAATTTACTTGATACAAAAGGTAAAGTATATCCAGTTGAAGGTGTTACGATGCACGATGGCTTCGTAGGAAATTTACTGGGAACAAATGGATACCACAATGATATTGTTGTTTATCAGGTGAGTAAAAGACGAAATCATACAGAGTTTTATTAAAATATGAATGGTTTTTAAGGTTAAATTTCTTAAGGTAAGATTTGTTTACAAATCTGAAATAATTATGCTGAAATAATATCAAATTTAATTATTGATAAAAATATTATATTAGTAATAACTTACATCAATCCCGGCATTCTTTTTGTTATTAAAAACCATAATTTTATTATTAAAAAGTGATAATTCATCATTTACTGAAAATATTAAATTAAAATTATTTAATGCAATAAACAGTTCTTTTATTAAAAATATTGCTTAGTTTTTTGTTAACTTATTGATTAAATATTTGTAGTTCATTTAACCAGATTTATTAGAAATATTAAAATTTTTTCTTGTGCAGATTGAAGGACATTTTACATTCGGTAAACGTATAAATAAGATAAGTCTCCCAAGCAAGGATCTTCCAGCTGGTAGCAGTGTTGTATTAAGTGGTTGGGGTTTAACAAATTATCCTGACGGTGAAAATGCTAATCAAATTCAAGAATTGACTGTAAAAACTATTGGACATACAAAATGTCAAGCCGCATTCAATTTTACAGTTCTGCCAGATATATTGTGTACAGATACGCATAAAGGTGGAATGTGCACGGTAATGTGCTTTTGTTAATACTAGTTATTTTGTAGAAAACTTTCATGGATCTGAAAATTATCCTTTTATATACATGTATTTTGTTGATAAATATTTTATCTTAGGGTAAGAATATCAAATTTCTTCTTTTCAGGGTGATAGTGGCGGTCCAGTGTCAAGACATGGTAAACTAGTCGCAATAATGTCTAATGGTAAACCATGTGCTACTGGAGTACCTGATTTTCACACGAATGTTTTTAAACACATGAAATTTATTAAGTCTGTCATCAAAAATGTCCAATAGTCTCTATGAAATATTTATTTAAAAAATTCGTACTAGATTTTGCTTTTTAATTAAACAATTCATTCACATATAAAAGTAAATACATAAATTTTTCACGTATATAATTTTATAAATTACGGATTATAAAATAATCATAAGGTTAAATCAGAGCATTTTAAGTATAAGCAAAATGAAAAATTTAACTTCAAAAGATTTAATAATTATTGTAGCATACGTAAATTTTGGAATTAAAAATTATATTATGGATTAACTATATTCAATATAGGGTAGCTTGTGAACTAAGAAAAATTCCATATAATTAATATAAAAATATTTTTTTTAATTAAGCATTTAATTTTTAACAATCTTCTTATACTGATATAATAATATCAATTGTTATAAACTAATTATATCATTTTTTAAGAAATTATGAATATAAATTATAAAATTTTATCAGATCTTTGTTTATAAGTTTCGTTAAAAAACATTTTTGTAAATTGTGTAGTATTATGAAAATAGTAATTTTTACAATTTAATTATATTATCAATAATTTTCATATTAGTATTGATTATTATTACGAAAATTAAAGCTAATTATATAAATTTTAAATATATTACATTTTAAATAACTTCGATATATATTTTTTACAAAATCACAATTTTTGAATTATTCATAGTTTTATATACGAAAAATAAATTACAAAGTTAAAAAATTATTTGTAATATTATTTTCTTATTAACACGTTTCTTCAAATATAACTATGAATTTACCACGTAAATGTCGAAACTCGTTTTACGAATCATGTATTATTGATCTAAATATCCGGTTACATCAATTACATGAAAACATAGTCTTATTAAATATATATATATTAATAAATAAATTATGCAAAATAATGTAATAATAATATATTTGTATATTAGTAATGTCATATTATTCTTCTTATATCACCACCAATTAACGAATTAAAATGAAAAATTTTATAAATTGAATTAACGAATATGATTATTATTTAGTTTTAATTAATAATACAATTATTGATTAATCAAAGTTAAAATATATCAGAGCAAATGGATTAACTTACAGTGAATGTCGTAAAATTGATTATTTTTCATTGAAATGGATATTTTGAGAAAAAAAATCATAAATCATTTAAAATTTATTCTAGGAGTCGTCAAATTTTCCGTTTATAATATTCCCTTTATAATTTTTCCGTATAACCTTGCTGTATTATACATTTTCCCAACTTTCTTCATTTTTGCGAATCTTACTTAACGAGGGGGTTATCTCATGGGAGAGGTTGCGTACTTAATTTAAGAACAAAGTTTTACCGTGTGTGCTACATACCTGAATCTACTAATCAAGATAAACCCCCTTATTCTGCTACAAATCTTGAATAGTAGTAAATTGGACTCGGAAACGAGTATAGTGAAGTGGCATTGTCATCAATTATTATTCTCACAGCCATAATGTTATATCAATACTTTGTATTCGCTTAAAAGTGATTTACCATGAATTATATTTCCCTCAGATTTTTTAGTGATCGCTATCACCTTCTACAACTCCTGGACATATATGTACTATATTGAGATATATTAGTGTTTTTCTAATTTCACTGCTTGTAAGTATTATTTCGATCTATCCGCGAATTTGCCAAAGCATGATAGTAACCGTATTATTACAAAATTTTTTTTTTTCACTGATCAATCAATTATATTTCAGTGTCTTATCCATAATGCAGAGGTATGAATATTGATCGTTATATAATAATAGTAAATATGATTGTACAACTATTCATCTACGGTACTTTTCAAAGCAAGTTTATGACCGGGAGATCTTTAAATTATACAGTGCTGGTCAACGAGAATCTATAAATTTGATTGTGATTTTACTTTAAGAAGCAATAGCCGATGAGTTTTGTTATAAAGGCATTTCTACTATGCTAATACTATGTTTACTACATTTAGAACGTATCTTACATCATTTAATTCATTGTGATCGTCTTATACAACATGCGAGTACACCCAATATATCGCATAAACATATAATGACCAATTGAACTCTTTAATACCTTAACTAATTTGACATAATTGGAATGCACTAATCAAAAGTCGTTACTTGTCTAAATTTAGACACTTTCAGTGTCACAAGGACTAATTAAAACGTTTATGATAATGTATGAATTATATTTATAGTTTCAATTTGTCTCAATTAGGTACGATTACTAGATTTCAGAGCAAAATAGGTTTTCTACATTCATAAGAAATGCAGATATCGGTTATTGTAACTACCTAAATTAATTAACTGATACACTGCATTATCATTAAATATATTATAAGCCTATTTCTTCATAACAATATTGCCAATGCGTAGATTAGATATTCCATTGTATAATGCCGGTGTAATGAGACGTAATAAATTAGATGTGATGTCACAAATTCAGAAATTTAACTTTATTTTTTACACAATTAACCTGCACTTATTTGACTTTAAACCAATATACATTCTCTGTTGAGTATAATTTGTACCTGACGAATTTGTATTTATAAATAATCTGGATGTAGGTGTTACCTTTTGTTGGGAAGTTGAAATTTAAGAACTATTTCTATGAACGGTGTCATAAATAAACCTGGAAAACAGAAGGTTCTCAGTACAACTGTTAATTTTCCAATTAAGTCTCTGTGTAAAAAAAAATTTGAATTTTTATGATTCCTATAAAAGTATTGCGTATATAGTTTTATTTTACACAATTTTTTCGAGTCTTAAATGAAGTTTTTTCAAGTCTAAGTCGGAGTGTGTAATGATGTAAAAATGTGATTAATTAAAAATAAATTATATGTGTTGTCATTATAATTTATATTAAATAAAAAATTATTGACTACTTTTGTATTAAATTAAGGGAAACTATATTAAAGAGTCATGAATGTATATTATAAAATATACATAAAATTGTACAATATATTTATAAATAATTATATATATAATTCAGATATAATAAAAATGTATCTTAATAATATCTTAATATTAATAATATCGTTGAAATAATTGAAATTTTTATAACTTTATGACAAAAAATTTATTATGAAATTTTAGAGATATTCTGTAAAAAATAATATTTATAAATGATTTTAAATACTTAAACATTAATTTATATTTTAATTAAGATTCACTTTATCATATATATATATATATATATATATATTTGTATATATCATGGAAAAAAAATTTTTATAACAGTAAAACTATGTTTTCAAATAGAATTAAGCAATAGCATAAGAACATTAAGAAATGGATGAAAATCTTTGGTATAATTTAAAGAGTAACACGATATTTAATTTCGATTCAGTGATATCAAGTTGCCATTACGATGTCGGATAATGCGGAATTAATAAATTAATTTATAAAAACATCTAAATAAATATAATTGATAAAGAATTCGTAATATTACATAGAATAGTTGAAATATTAAAGAATTTTAAAGAAGTTTTAATGTTAAAATATGAATTATTAAAACCAATTAGTAGTTTCTAATGTACATTAACCTTTGTGATTTATTTGTAACTATTATTCATTTTAATACAACCGAAATTTTTTTTAATAATTTTATTATTTAAAAATGACATTATTATAATTATAAAATAAATGAGTTTACTTTTATAATAAAATATTCAAAAATTAATTGAATGATATATTTAATTTTATGAGGAGCTGTGTTCATCATTTTTCTTATCGAATAGTTTTAAAAATATTTTTTAGAATTTCTGTGAAAAAAATCAATCACTGTATTGAATTTTTTATTTTAAATAGGTGAGTTTCTTATACTTTTGAATTTTTATTATTACTTTAAGTAATTGCACATTGCTTCATTCAAATTCTTTATTCAGTTGTCAAATGATAACATGAACTCGTACCATAAATTGACATTGTTAAAAATACACTAAAAGACAAATAATACCAGATGACCTATTTTATTATAATTCGATGAAGCTACTAACACCACAAAAAGGGTATTTATGTAGGGCTACATTGTATGCATTAGACAAAAAATTAATGTCATTATAATTTTAGTTCATTATAGTAAATGAATAATTTAATTAAATGAATATGTAAATTCCGGTCATTATATGTTGATTTATATGGTTTTCTAACTTGATACTTCTTGAAAAGCATTTATTAATTGGTCATTGTATAAGAATATTTATTTAAATATAATATAATTTATTTATAATTTACATATAGATAATTTATTTGTATATTTCATATGAACAACTAATTTGTAATAAAATTTTTACAACTATTACAAACAAATATTTAATGTTATATCAATATATATCAGTAAATATCATAGTTCTATATAAAGATCCTAACACTGTTTATTTAATTAATTTGAATTGCCAAATTCTTTATTAAATGATGAGACTTGGAAGATAATATAAAAATATTAATTTCTTGATAAGATACATATATATTATATAAAAGTATAATAAATATTAAGATAATAAACAATCATTATTCAGTAGGCTTGTACCTAGACTTTAAAAGAACATTGAATATAAATATAAAATAATTCATAATGTGAATGAATTTTTTAAATAAAATATTCTTATGGTTATTAAAATTTATTTATTATATTCAATTAAACACGTAGAATTACTTTATATTAATGAATTAATAAAGGCTAACTGATATTTTTTCCATTTTTATATTTAATTAATTTACTGGTGAAAAGATAAACGTAAAGCCAAATTTAAAAATTATCATATAAAATAAGAATAAAAAAATCATATTTAATGACAAGTTATTATAATTAAAAGATATAAATATGAAACATAAAGAATAATTTTATTTTATACTAAACTTACATGAAAATGTAAAAACTATTCAAACAATTAAATGATCACATTAAAATTCTAAATAGAATTTATTATATTCTTATTTATTTATTTATTGTTTTTTTAATAATTTATTCATATATATATAATAAATAAAAATTTTAAGAAGAAATTTAATTAATATAAATAAACTACTTAATATAATATAAAACTAAACTTTTTTAATTGAATACTTTAAATTACAATTATTTTATATTCAAATTTCTATATAAAGTGTAATAATTTTTATTGTGTACACTTAATTTAAAAAAATAAACATGAAATTAAAATGAATTTGTATTCTTTTATTTCAGTAAGAAATACTCGAAATATTTATGAACTAAATTTCATAAACAATTTTAACCAAAAATTGCATTTTTTTTTGAGTTTTCTTTTATAAAGTAAAAAGTTATTATTTTAACATGATAGTATAAAAAAATGAATTGCAGATTATAGAATTACGCAGAAATTCCAATTATAAATAAATGTATTAGATAATTAGAAGTGGACAAATCATCAATAAATCGAAATATTATGATGTTAATTAAAAATTTGTATCAATTTTATTTTTATTTTTCTGAAATATAGTTCAGACAAATTAAAGTGATTTATATGAAAATTGTGAATCAAAGCTTCTGCTCTTTCGCTTTATTAATTTTAATACAATACACTTTTATGTTAATTTATAATGTTATGTATTTAATTTTTCGTGTAACTATTATTAAATTATGTATTTAATTATTCGTCCCCAAGTACGTTTTCTTCTGTACATAAAACAGTCAGTCAAAGCGCCTTAATCAGGTTCGAGGTTTGAGTTTATTAAATTATCAGCATTAACGACAATTTAATAGTAGAATACCATTTATTCCAATTAATTTGTAATAGAAAGATTAAATCGTATAAGCGCATGATTTTAAATGAGATAATTTAAAGTAAAAATGCCTGCGTGCCGGACTTCTCTCTCTTCGGATGAGATTCTCTTTCTATAAATCGATCGAGGCTCGAAGCCAAATCCCTTATTAATTTTCCTCGATTTTATTCATTACTTCCGCCGGATGTAAAATCACTAAATGCGCGAGTTCCCCCACCAAAGCCCGCATTGGTCTCCAGACGTTTTATTGGCGCTTTATCACCTACTTGCGCTATTTTCTTACAATTATTGACTACTCGCGTATGCATTTATAGACTTCGACGCGGGATTTCCATGAAACGACAATTTTTGTGGGGTTTTATTACTCGAGGATTTCATGTTACTCGCCGCTTAATTCGACTCTCTATTGTTCATTTTTTATATCCAGTCCAGAGATTCATGGATTGATGCAATTTCTTGCTAAAACAGATTATTCCGTCTCCAGTATTTCGAAAGGCGTCAAGTATAATGTCCCATACCCGAAACATCCGGGGCCACGATTTCAACATCCTCGTCGGCTATTAGAAATATTTCCTAAGCTTAATCTGATGATCATCATTAACAATCTTAAAATAGATATCTATTTTTTCAACCGCGTTAGTTGAGAAAAAATTTTAATTCTATTTTTTAAGTATATTAGTAATTAAAAAATAAATACTGTCATTAATATTGGTACAATTATATACCATTATGATGCAAAAATATATAGTTTTTCCCACGCTCCTTTGACGTAATTAACTATGAAAATTATACAAAGTATTGAAATAATATATCTTTTTAATCGTTTAGACCAACATGATGCATTCATAATACATTCAACCACAATAATTCTAAAAAATTTTATTATCATAATTTCATATAATTTCATAACAGATTTCATATGTTTTTGGTTTTTGGTTTCAATATCTTCTTTTGTTTTCCACTACTCACTTGTATCTTCAACTTGTTTTGATTCACTCACATATATCTTGAATTTACTTACCTTCACTCAAACTTTTTATATCGTTCAATAGTTAGTCGTTTTGATAATCAATGTTTTATCAATGTTTCTGCTGCTGAAATTGAATTTCATCTATCAAATATAATGAAACTTCTGTCTTCAAAATATTAGAAAATGTAAAAAATTATGAAATTACTTTATGAAGTTGATGAAAATAAGTATAGATATAAAATAATTATTTAGAAATCCAATTATTTTAATACTCTTTTTTAAAAATAATTTTTCATTATTTTTAAGCAAAACAATTAAAAATTCGTATTCAAAAATCAAACTCATCATCCTTTATAAAAAATTATTATTATTTATTTCTTAATTTTCATTAAATTTAATGATAATTCAAAAATATTTTAAAATTTAAAAAGTCACATTAAGAAATTTACCTAATTATATAGACTTAACTTACGTAAATATGAAAAAAAAAATCGAATAAGAAAATATACAATTTTTATTTCATAATCATACATAAATTTGAATTCTTAAATGGTAAATATGAACCTACATTGTTCTTGAAATCTATTTGATTTTTTTATTCATAGAAGTATTTAGATGGTTCATTTAAATGGCTCTTCGTTAAACTCCTGACAATATTTCAACCATATAAATGAATAATTTAAAATTTCTATATAAATTTATAAGAAACTAAATTTTCGCGTTAAGTTTTTACAGAAAAATGTTTAACAAAATTTTGATGGTTTTGTGTTTAACATTAATTTCTGGTAAGTAAAATTTATTGTATAAACGTTATTATTAATTTATGTTTTTATCAATTACGTATTAATATATTTATTAATTACATATATATTTCTATGAAATAAAGCTTAGTTCAACTCATCAAAGAACCTCAGAAACCTTTATATTTAAAAATATACATTTTTCATTATGTGTAATAATAACTACTCTTTTGTTTTTGTAAAAATATATATATATATATTTAAAAAAACAATGTAAATAATAAATGTAACTAATAATATCATATAAATATAAAACAGAATTAGCAATTATGTGAAGCAATTAAATTAAATTAAGTTATTTTTTGTTATAGTATAAATTGAAATTTTTAGCGCTCTGAAAAATTAATAATAATATATAAAGTAATAATATTTATATTATTATTAAACTTTGATTGTGAATATAAGGTGATGATTTAATAAACATATAAACACTATGCGTAAAATAAAAATGAGATATAAAAAATAATAATATTTTTATTTTACTTGCATCATAAATATATTTATCAATGTACTTAGAATTAAGTATATAAAGATTTATAAAAATATTTAATAACGTTGTCTTTTTTTGCACGAGCTTCTAATTACAACAATTACTTTAAAGAAATTTGAATTAAGACGTTGATGCGTCAACGTATGTTATACATTTATATATATTGAAATTTTTTTTAACTTTATATGTTACTATTAAATATTTTAATCTTCAATTAATATTCTTGTACTTAATCCAATAATTTAATGAATATAAATATAATTATTCTATTACATATTTATAATTGTTTCGTGTAGAATATTGTTTAACATTTTTATTGATCGTTTATGCATCATAGTATTAGAAAAACTTATTATTATAAAAAAAAATAATGTTATAGTGATATATTATAAAACATCATTAAAAAAACATATATATTACAAGTATATTCATATTTTTAAAATGTAATTATTTGCTTCAGCTACACCACAATTACTAAAAATTGCACATAACTCATAATATATTATGGTTCACTAAAATGTGAATTAATTCTTAACTATGTTACATATTTTTATTTACATCTGTAGATATTCATACATGAGCTTTTATGTGTATAAATACAAAATGTTTATTCAAATAGTTGTAAAACTTATATTTTATTCATGTTTAATAAATTCTGATTACAAATTTTTAGGTGTATTCAGTAGAAATTTGAGAATAATTGGTGGTGAAGATTCTAATATACAAGAATTTCCATATTTAGTATCAATTCGAATTTCTGACACAAACAAGCATGTTTGCGCTGGTTCAATAATTAGCCATTATGATATCCTAACGGCAGCTCACTGCTTACACAAGAAGCATAAATATTATCACAGCTTACGAATTTATACAGGAACAACGTTTTTATCAGATACTTCTAGACCTGGATTAAAAATGAGTAGAATTTATATACATCCTAAATTTCAAGAATTACTCCACGATACAAGTGATTCTCACAATGATATTGCTATTATTAAAGTAAGTTAAGGGAAAATCATTTTAAGATAAAAGAAATACTCTATTCAAAAAACTTTGAGAGCACACAAAATTTTATTTCAATGACTTTATAAACGATATTGCTAATTATATTTAATTGTTTTAATATAATTTTTTATTATTAGTAATTTTAAAAAAATTCATGCAAGATAAAAAAAAATAAAAAAAGGTCAGTATGATCACTTTATACATATAAAATATTATATTAATATTATAAATTGGGAATTGAACGACTCAAAACTACATCTAAATATTTTATTGCATAGAATAAACTTCTAGTTATTTTTTTAGAATTTTTAACATTTTTTCAACTATAAATACTGTAAAAAATAATTTCATGTTTCAGGTTAAAGACTACATTGAATACAACGAATTTCAAAATAAAGTAAGTCTTCCATACAACGATATTCTTGATAATACTGACCTTACAATACTTGGTTGGGGTTCCATAATTAAAGAGGAGAAACAATATTCTGATCAACTGCACAAAAGCACCGTTAAAGTTATAAAATATTCTGAATGTTCAAAACATTTTACATTTCCCATTTTAAATGATCAAATATGTACATATATGAGTGGAACTGGTACATGCCGTGTAAGTACATTATTGTTATTATTCTTATAAATTATATTTATACTTTAGCTTAATTTAGTAAATAAATAGATGAATGCATTGTTTCTTAAAACTACAAAAAAATGATATTATTATATTAAATTGATTATTTTTATAATATTATTTTTTACGTTCTTTTATATTAAATATTTTAATGCTAATCAATTTACTTATTTTCATTTAGTCCGTTAACCTTATTTGTGATACGTTGAATGTATTATGTAAACTAAAATTATAAGTTATATTTTATACATGTATTCAATAAATAATATTTTAATTAATACTATTTAAATAATTTTAGGGTGACAGTGGTGGTCCAATAATTAGAAATAATAAAATTGTTGCTATCGTTTCATTTAGCATTCGATGTTACGAAGATAAACCTGACATTCAAGTCAATGTTTTTTCACACATGCATTTCATAAATTCAATTATCGATAAAACTAATCAAGAATAATTTATATATATTTATTAAAATTTTAATTTCTGCAAGGTATGACATATATAAAGTTAAATATTTTATAAAAATATATTGAATAATTTATACTCTAAGAAATTATATAAAAAGTTCAAATTTGATCGATGATAATATGTAACTGATATTGTATATTTTCATGAATATATTGAAAGCTCATTATTGATTAAATAAACATCGATTCAAATTTTATACGTGATAAGCATATAGCTTATATTAAGCAATTCATTATTTTAATTTTAATTTCATAATATATATATATAGATAGATTTTTCAGTATTTTATATAACTACGATATTAGTTTTTTTTATAAGCAATACAAAAATAAAATGCTTATATAATTATAAATACATCTTTATATTTATTATACTTCAATGTATTTGTAAACTTAGTTTGATTGCTTGAAGTATTTCAGTTTACATATAAATATAGATATTTTCTTAAAAAATAATTTTTTAAGAATCTCAATTTCATTTTTTTGTTATTTAAAGAAACAATGATTGACTGCAATTGTATTTTATTTATTTCATTTAAAATTACTTGAGATATAATCATGCAGCAATTATATAAATTTTAAGGTGAATAATAAATTAAATTAATAAATTATAATAATAAATAAAATAAATAAATAAGGTAAATGATAATAATAAATCATAAGGCGTACTATATTAAATGTATCTATAGACTATAAATATAGAATACTATTATTATTCGCTTGAATTATTTAATAAATTATCAATCTTTACAAAAATTTTTTGTTATCAAAATAAAAATTTTATCATACATACAGTTTCGTTATACTAACAATTTAGTTAAAAAAATAAAATATTATCATTAATTTATATATACACATATTAGAATAAATAATGTTAAAAAAATTCAAATTTCCTCAATCGTGATGTATAACAGAGTGAATGTAATGCAAATGTTGGATAACTTCGGTATGTATATCTAGCACAAGGGATGCTGTACGAAATAATACCGATGATTTGATTATTCTTAATTGCTGCACCTCAGCTATCTCCCTTTAAAAATATGAAAAAGAATTCTTAATAATAAGAAATTGTATCAAATATATTTATAAGCTAAAATTAATTCATATTTATACATTAAAATTTTTAAACCTTTATAAGATATTAATTGAGAAATTATAACAATACATTACAATTTATTCCATCGACTATACCTGAATAATATTTATACATTTTTTATAAATATATATAATCTACTTTTTGTCGGTATTGATACGAAACTAATATCACTGTCCCAGCATCACATCTCCAGCTTTAGGAGGTACAGTTGGAAGGTTAATTTTATTTGGATATTCATTGAACTTCATACGTCCATGAATCTGCGAAAACGATGTTTTTTTATTCAAAGTAATTTAATTGATATAAACATTTTTAGTAAAATTTACATCACTTTATTCATGCAAATTAAAACTATTTTATTTACAGCAATATCATTTATATAATTTTTTTTTAAATACAAAATAACATTTTATGTAAAATATTATACACAAATATGTTTGTAATTTTTATTTATATTTTTTGTAATGAGGATATTTATAGCTTACAGAAATTAAATATTGTACATAATAATATATATATATATATATATATATATATATATAAAAAATGCAAAATTATATATTTATTTTAAATAACCATTTATACTGAATATACATTACAAGATTTTAAATATAATTACGATCCCATATAGAAATGAGGTTCTCTTTAATACAAATAATTTGATAAAATAGTTAGAATTTCACTAATGAGAAAAGAATTTAATTTTATAAAATATATTTAATTATAATATAATATAATGGAATTATAAGTTATTAAAATATTAATAACATACTATAATGTAAAATGTAAACATACATTTGCTACTACCTTACACAATATTTTTATATACAGTTTAGGTATATTATATAATTATACAAATGATACTTTTCCCACTAAAGAGATAAGAGTAAAATTAATTTTCATAATTTTTCTGTTGTCCCTGTAATACTTGGAAATTTATAATTACAGATTTTATTTTTTCGAGTATTATAATTTTATCAAAAAAAAACTAAATAGCTGTCTAACAGTATTCTTGGAAGCTAAATTGGCAATAACTTTTAATAATGGCAAAATATGGTTTCGTATTATTAATTACTTTTAAAATAATATGATATAAAACTAAAAGAGGATAATATACTTATGTTAAATAAAAATTTTATTGAAGCTTATGTATTTCTAAATATTTTTAGTATATTCCAAGTTAGAAAATTTTTAATACATAATCATTAGAGTAAAATACAAAGCCTTTAAAGTAGAAATTGTTAGTACAAGTCAGCGATAATTTAAATATTATGTAACTGTATATAATATAAAACAGATATAGTATAAAACAAAGTTGTCAAATATAAATAAAAATATTAAACGTGTGAATACAAAAAATTCTAAATGTATTTCAAACTATATAAAATATAGACTATGAAAGATAAAAAATTACTAGAATATATTAATTAATTTTTTGAAGTGAATATATTACGTGATTCTGCCGTTACATTGGTCGCTCCTAATAATTACATTAAATTATCTCCATATATTAAAATGCATACAGAATTTTTCTTTTATATCCTTCAATTCTATTCATTTTGTTTCATTATTAAAATTTCTCTAATAATTTCTCTTATTGTGTATTATTTAAAATATATCATATAGAATATCTGATAGTTTCATAATATATAAATATGAAGTAAAACTTTTAAAGAATTCAGTATTATACTTACAATTACAATAGCGACATCATTTTGACGTCCATTTTTATTGTATACAGTTTCTACAAAGTCAGAATGGATAAAAACTTTTTTTATGCGATAATGATATGTTTAGTTTTGAGGAAAATCTGTTGCTACCGTATAGATATATGCACAATATTTCCTAAGTTTATTTCCGAAAACACAATGAACTGCTGTAAGAATATGAGTTGCAGTAATGATTGAACCAGCGCAGAGATTTAATCCTGAATCAACAAGCTTAAATCTTACTAAAAAAGGGAAGTCTGAATAAGAAGAATTTTGACTTTGAATAATGCGTAAATCCTGACTGATCGCTCTTGAAATTATTAATCATATTAAAAATTTTAATACAAGTGATATTAATTATAAATACAGAAACATAAATCTTACATGTTTATGCAATCTCATAGGTAATAATTTCTAAAATTTCAATATTATGTATTGATTTATATGAATTTCTATCTAATTGATTTAACACCGGCAAAAATTATTAATTTAAAAACTTTACTTGCCAATGCATATAAAAAAAATAAATTTTTATTTATTTTATTAAAAAAATGTAGAAAAGAGATTTGTTAAATATTAAAAATATAAATTGTGATTATATATTTCGTATCAATAAAACGTTTGATAAGATAATGGGAAAATCTAAGGAATTAATCAACATTGAAAGTGTAAGTTCTGTAAAATGTAATTAATGTGAATATTTACAGAAAATAAAAATAAGGCTCAAATTAGAACAAAATTCTATATGAACTTCTAATTCACATATTACAATTCTATATAAAATATTGATTGCTCTTAAAATTAAATTATGAAATTGTAGAATTCATAAAAATAACTTACCAATAATAATTGATGATAAAAAAAAATAAGTAAAATTAGGTTATCCATTTGATTGATCTAAATAAACTACATGAATAATACTTTTAAATTAATACTTTATATATATATAATAAATTGAAAAATTTTGCAGCAACGATTCTTATTTAAATCTACTTTTAGCTATTTCTTTTAAACTTTTATTGCTTTCAATTGAAAAATAATTAGAAATATAATATAATCAGAACAATAAAATGATATTCGGCAAATCACTAAAATACGAATAAATTAAAAATATGAATCAACTTTAAAAATTGTATACTTTATAGATTGTACTCCATGTACTATAGATTGACAATTAGGAAAAAATAATTGGGAAAAAGATTTCTTAAATTTCTGTTTCATTAATGTAAAATTATTACTTTTATACACATATTTTATTAAACAAAATGAATTTATAAAATAAAATATTAAATAAAATACAATTAGTCGAAGCAACTGTTACGTCCGTAACATTATTTAAGCTCTTCCGAATTCTTGGCCTAGAAAAGAACTTAATATCCGACGTGAATGACTTTATTCTTTTATTGACACATTTGGGCCTACATTTTACAGCACTAGTTGTTTTTAACTAGTTCGTTGAACATTCACAAGTTGGATCGGAATATGAACCAAGATTCGCCAATAAATCGGATCCTCGAAATATAAACCAAAATTCGCCGATAAATCGAATTCTCGAAATATAAACCAAGATTCGCCAATGAATCGGATCCTCGAAATATAATGTTTTGGATTTTTACAAATAATATCTAAACTCGCGATGAAAAATGCTTTTTAAGGATGGAAACTTTAAGATCAGAAAATTTCTTGAAGCGTAATGCCGATACTATTTGGATCCGGGCCCTTTTTATAAACTTTGACCCTAGGTGGGTTTTGATAAAGAACAAATCTTATTTGTCGCACTTATTCCCTTTTCCAGACTTAAAATGTTAATTATTTTTGAGTAACCCAATCATAGGGTCGCTTTCAAATTTAGATAGAATTTGTTTTTTGAGAGAAGTAACGATGCGCTTACATGTTTAATTCAATAGTTCGATAATTTATAATTTCGCCTGGTTAATCACTTGTTTAACAATTTTGTGGTTTAACATTTTGACGATCCGCGATTCGTAGATTAATGATTAGTAATGTCAAATAATAATAATAATTAATAATTAAATGGTTAATAGTTAATTAATTCATTAGTTTGTTAAATAACAGTTCAATTACTTTGTTAGTTTAATAAATTGACAATCCGTTAATAACAACAATTTGTTAACAACAATTATTTGTCAATTAATAATTATTTGTTAATCAATGATCCGTTAATAATTTTTGTCCACCAATCAACCATTTGTCGAATATCATTTGCTAATTAATAATTTGTTAGTTAACAATTTGTTATGAACAACTATTTGTTAAGATATTCAGGGTTTTTTTTTATTAACAATATTAACGAAAAAATGCATTTTTTTTACTTTATTTGTAATAAAATGAAAAGTTTTAATTTTAACACTATAGTAGCAATGGCCTTATTTTAGTTAATAATATTGTGAATAAAATGAATTTTTATTTAAACCAATTAGAAAATTATAAGCGGAAAAATTTTATATTTTACGAAAAATTTAAAAATTGATTAAAAAATTCATAACTTTGTTATTTTTTAATATTAAGAAATGTAATTTTTAGAGAATTAAAGTAATTGATATGCACTTTATTTTTATAAAATTTTACTTCGATCGGAGTATTAATTTTTGAGTAACAACAATGTTAATTAATTTATGAGAACATTTTCAAATTAATTTCCAGCTCAACTTACCGGGCGATTTTAATCTTTTCAATAGTTTTAAAAAATATAAGTCTTCTACATCAAATTCTGTCTCTTATATTTCCTGTAAATATTTATAATTATTTACAATATTAGTATAAAATTGGTCAAAATCGGCCGAGCGCGCAAAATATTACTAGGAGTGGGGATAAGACAATTCGAGGGGTACGAGTTATATATACAGTAATAGAAGTGCGATATGTGCAACCTGAAAATTATTAATATATTTATCTTCTGAACTATTGCAGCTATTGAAGTGATTTTTTTTTTTGATTTTTGGGTTAATGAATACCGGGATGCCAATTCTTACATCTATTTTTAAGTATCATCAATAAATTAAACAATAATTATTATACAATAATTAATTACTATCTTTTAAACACTAACGTAAATAAATATTTTATTTTTAAAAAATGTTTCATTTTATTTTTACATAAATATTTAAATAAAAAAAAAATTTTTTATAATCTGTATTAATTATATACATAATGATCGATATTATGTATAATATTTAAAATTTTATATGCTATTATTAAAAACACTTTCATTGTTATGTAATTTGAAAAGCTATTAAAAAATAATCCATTAAAACTATTTTTCGTTACTAATTTATATTATGATTAAAAAATAATGTTCTTAAAGACAGTTTTTAATAAAGTAAATCCAAAATTTTATATACAAGTGGTTATAGATATATGACAATTTAATGAACGATAATAAAAAGTTAGATATATAAAAATTATATATGTAAGGTTCTAAATAATATTATGTATTAATCGTAATTATATGTACAATATAATAATTCTTCAATCGAGAAATAAAAACAATGTTAAATGTAAGTGTAATATAATAAATGTTATAAAATAAATATAGATAAGCTATTGTAATATATAGTTTTTAACTTAAATAAAAACTAGAACATAAATTTTTATTAACATTTTATTCTTACTCTTAGAAATATGAAAAAAATATTAATTAAATATAATTTTTGTAATTTTGTGTATAAAAACATTGAATAAGTGTGTAATAATATATAAATATAAGTAATTTTTTATTTAAAGATTAAAAAATATATGAATGATTTATATTTGCATAAAATTATAATTTTAAGCATGCATATTTTTTATAAATAAATATAAATTTAGTATAGTATCTAATAACTGTTATTCAAAGATAATTAAAAGACGTAACAATTGTACAAATATGAGTGTTTGAAATTCTGTAAAAAAAAGTTTTCCTTAAATCCCCTTTTAATATAAATTTAAAGCTTTTCTTTAACTGTTAATTTAATCTATTCACAAAGTTTTTAATATTTAATCATAATAAAAAATAAAGGTATGAATGTAATGTACAAAAAAAATATTAAGTGGATCTTTGATGTAATGTGGTTACTATAGATAGAGAAATAAACAGATATTTTCTAAATTAGTTAAATGAAAAAATAATAATAATGTACCTGCTGTAATTGTAAATAATGTAAATATTTGTTAAAAATTTATGTTTCTTTATATTTAAATCACTAAATTATTTTTTTTTTTTATAAAAAATATAATTTTTCTATTTTCTCTTTCATTAATCACAGTTTATCTTTTCGTTAAAATATATTAATAATTAATAATTAGCCATTCTGTTTTTAAAATATAAATATATTATCAAATATAATTATAAGAATAGTTTATCGACGCACAAATTAGAATAATTATATTATAATTCTATACTTCAACTTTATTGTAATATCATTAATTTACATTAATTTGATGTTAAAAATTGTGGCATTAAATTTTTATTTCATTAGGTCCTAAATATAGATTTGTATTAAAGAAAAAAAAAACTACTTTACTGTATTTACTGAATAAATAAAGTATATATTTGAAATAATCAAAATATACATATCACATATAATTTATAACAAACAAAATTAAAAATAAATTCTATATGATTTTTAAATTATTTATTTTACACCAGCTGAAATAAATAATCTGAAGTTAACCAATAATCAGATGTGCTCAATACTTTATGTTACCATACCACATATTAATAATTATTTCAAAAAGTATTAAACCAATATTTATCAATTATTTAAATATTCTAAAACGAACTTTATTTAATTAATTTTTAAAAATCAATAATTTTTTAAATTGTTATTTATAAAATCAAAATTTATAAATTTAATAAAATGATTAAAGATTTTCTTATGTCATTGTCAATTTATGTTATCCGAAAAAATAATATTTATGCTTTATTCAAGAGTAAATATCTCTTCATAATTATAATTAAAGTTAAAGCTGAAAATCGAATTATAAATAGATATCGAATAATGTAAGCTGCACATAAAGAAATAATATTTATTTTTAAATATTATGAAATTATATAATTAGAATACTTGATTAGTTACGTTTTATGAATAATATTAACGAAGACTAGATCTGATAAAATCTAAATGTCTAAAGATGTTGAGTTGTATTTGCGGTAAATTTGGAATCCATGTAATACTAAATGATATAATACCAATAAGTTTACCATTAAAAACTACTGGTCCACCACTATCACCCTAGAAAATTATCAATAAATTTTTATAATCCTTTAAACAATTATAAATCTCTTTATTAAATATTGAATAACATTTCTATTTTTATATTAAAAAAAAAAGAATAAAAAAATTATTTAGTTATAAAAAACCTTTCCATAAAAATATTTAAAATTTGAAAGAATTTCAATTACTTTCAATATTTTTCGATATTTATACATAATTTGTTATAAATATATGCTGGTAGATTTTTTTTGAACTCAACTATTTGGCGTAGCGTTTTGAGAAATGAAAATGTGCAGCGGCGGTTAATTTTCTTACGATTACTAGAGAGAGCAGAATTATAATAATTATAATATTATAATAATTATTTATTGTATATAAATCATTTATATTAATATAATTACATATTATTATAATAATTATAATTATAAAATATCATTAAATATATAAATATTCTATTATTATTAATAAAAAAGAATTGAAGAATTTTAATGATTAATAATAAAAATTTAATATTAAAAACAATATTGTATATGCAGTTAATAACTATATAAATAAAGTAATATTAACGTTATGTGATATTTATTTATGTATAATGTCATTATAAAATTAATAAACATTTATAAATTTTTGGATTATTTATATAGTATTTATATATTTCTTCTCACGAAGTGTGTTTTTCAATCTAAATCAAGATAAATCTCTTACTAATCATAAAGAAAATGGAAAAATATAAATATTTCCCCCACTTTTTTCGACCTTTCTAAATACGCTATGATGAGTCAGAAAAGAATCAGCCTAAATACTTTTATAACATATCATGTATAAATATAATAATTTCAGCTACATTAAATAAATTTTGATTAGCTGAATTAATTAAATTTAATTATTTCATATAATATAAAATTGTAATAGTATAAAATTTGAAATATAAACTTCAAATGTAGTTCTACATAATCAAATGATGTATTTTTAATCATAAATCCATTATTCGTGAAAATAATATCTATTAATATTAATTAATATATGTTGTAATAAATTTTTTATTGCTGTCTATATGTACTCACTTTTCCTGCACTTTTATTATCGGTAAATGTACATATTTGATCTTGACGCACAGGGTAAGGAAATATTCTAGCACATTCTGCGAATTTCATAATCCCTACTTTAACTTTTCGTAATCGGTGAGAAAATTGTCCTCCAGGATAAGTTATATAACCCCATCCACTTAAACTAACTTCTGTACCTTCAAAAACATCTTCAGTCGGAAGATTAATTTTGTTTTGTTTAATACTAAACACAATATTTTCGTGGACCTGAAAAATAATTATTCGCATTTAAAATTATTTATTTTAAAAATTTATGTCTTATATGCATATTTATATTTTCAAATATCGTATTAAAACATTTATTTAAGAATACTTTACATATAACCAGAGTATATATGAGTATATTTCCATTGAATAAGTCTCATAAATAAAAAAAAACATTTACTTACTTAAAAATAAAAAATTGTTAAAAAGTTTAGTGATTCTTTCATTGGTTTCAAAAATATTTATAAAAATTTGAGCAACAGAATATTAAAAATAAATTTAGTATACAATTTAAATCTATTATCAAAATAATTTATATGGGATCATTTTAAGAATTCAAATATAAAAAACTAATTGTCGTTATAATATAACAAAAAAGTGTAGTTATTTAATTTCGTACAAAACAACAAATGTTGTGGGAAATAATTTATGATATTTGTAATTAGTATTTATGCATAAAAACCAAAGAATGTTAAATTTTGTTAATATATTAAATAATTTATATTTACGAACTTTTAAAACGGCAACATCGCAATGTTCAGGTCCTGATCCAACAAGTTTTCCTTCGAATCCCGGGTGTATATTGTATTTTATAATTCTATATGTTGAAAGTGGTGTTTCCGTTAAATTTGATAATCCCGTGTAAACTCGTAGCAAATCATAGTATCTATCTTTTTTATAAACACAATGTGCTGCCGTAAGAATATGTCGTCTGCTAATAATTGAACCCGAACATATTAGTTTTGTTTCTCCCACTAATTTAATTTGCACAAGAAATGGGAATTCTTCTATATTTGCTTCTTCTCCACCAATTATCCGTACATTTTTACTGTAGGCACCTATAAGAGTTATAAGTAATTATACATCATATATTATTCTTTTTAAATATTCAAACATAAATTTATAATTTTACACAATAGTTAATCTATTATAAATTAATAACAATAATTTTATATTAATGGCAGTCAAGTAAATGCGCAAGTATTATTAGACAATGAATTAAATTGAAATTGAAATGAACTAAAATTTTAATTTAGGATTTTCGCTAATGTAAATTGAATATATATATATATTAAATTATAACAAAAAATATATTTTTTATTAAAATTAATATTTATGTAAGATTAATTACAATAAAAAAATTGGGAAAAGCTTCGTTTTTTTAAATAATTTTATTTATAATGAAAATATATTTATGTCCAAATACATTTATAATGGATATTATTTTTTCAAAATTTTCTAATTGTGAAATATCCATTTAATGCAATAGTGTAATCATTATTATTTATTTAATAGTCAATTTTACATATTATTATCAACTCTAAACAGATTTAAATAGTAAGTGCTGAATACTTACCAACAATTAATAAAAATGTAAGATAAATTAAAATTTGATTATCCATTTAGATAAGCGTAAATTAATAAATGAAGAATTAAGTATTTAGCTAATTTATATAAGCATATTAATTATTCTATATAATAAAGTGAAATTATATTTAAATATTTATTACCAATTAATTGTAGTTAGCCTTAACATATAAGTCTTTACATACAAGGGAAACAAAAGAAAAAGATTTTCGTGACACTTGAACTCATATTTACTAATGAATGATTTAATTGAGAAAATATAATATGTCTAAAAATACTTTAAATACAAGTCCTTTATACAAAACTGAAATATTTAAATCTTTTAAAAAGAATAAAAAATTAAGCGTCTTATTCATAAGTCATATTAATTATTAAATTGAATGTTTTTTTAATATTAAATTTTGATAAATTAAAAAATTAAAAAATTAAAGTTAAGAATGAAGCTTAAATTTTCAAAAATTATTATTTATTTTTATGTAATAAATATCGTATATTAATGAAATTAGTATTAATTTTTACTCAATTATAATCTATTAAAGTAAAAAAAATTTGTAAATAGTTGGAAAGTTGTAATATATAATATAATAATTATATTAAAAACATTATTACTACTATAATTATAAATAATTTTTTGTACATCTTTGTAAATAAATAAAATTTTTTTAAATCAAGCCGAAGTAAAATGATTTTATATCACTAATATTTTACATTAAATCAATAAATGACATTATATAAAAATTAATTCTATAAAATATTAAATATTCAAAAAATTTTGACAATTATTTATTGAATTAAAATAATACCGTACATTCTATTCAATAGTTACTTTTATTTATATTATTAATGCAAAATTATACAAAAAAGAAAGCAAAAAAAAATATAATTTATATAATCATAACAATAAACTTGGATAATTTAAAAAAATTATCTATGTGCATTATTTCATTATATAGTCATATAATTAAAACATTATACTACTATTTATATATGTATATGTGTGAAAAAATTCAAACATTGATTATCCTTCTGAGTTCTAAATTAATTAATAATTATATTTGTATATTCTTATTACGCATCTTCACATTTAATATATCACGTGATAATTTTAATTGTGATAAAATTTTAGTTTATTTAAATTTATGTTATATATACTTTTTCTTTGAATATTTATTCCATTTAATACATATTAATTTTATTCTATTAATAATATTCTAATTTCTATCGATAAAATTATTTGTTGTAAATTTTAATAAATATTCTCTGAATTTTTTTGTAACTATTAAATAGTTCAATGTTGTTAAAAATTGTAGATTTTTTATATCTAAAAATCAAAATAGTAATTTCATAGTACAGTAAGTTTTACAATCTATATTGACAGATATTTTAATATAAATATAAATAAAAGGATATTATAATCTGAATTTAGAACATAAATTTTCTTAATTTTCAATCTAAAACTTGATTTTTTTTATTAATTATATAATATTTTTGCATATTACCAAATGTTTATTGTTATTTTTTAACTTACTATTTAAATAATTATTTGTAATAAAAAATATTCATATTAAAATTTTTTATCATTCATGAATTTATTAATATTATTTACATTTACAGTATTATGTGTATAATTTTTTTTATTAGAAGATTAAAAAATTAACTCATTTTATCTTAAATATTGTAAATTTTCAACAAGGAATAATAATTATTGAATAGTGAAAATATATTATTTTTAAAATATTCCAAAAATTTTCTGATATATATTTAATATTTTTTACATCATAATAGTTTAATATATTTAAATTTAATATTCCACAGTTAGTTTCATTAGTTCCATTCCATATGCAGATTAAATATTATAACATTCTACACGACTAATATTACAAATGTATATTATGATTTTAAGTTAAAAATTTATATTATTTACAATTTTGAATAATATATGTGTAAAGAATTCACAAGGGATTTGAATAGAGGCTCTTCGCCTCATCCGTCGGCATGGTCCGGTGAGTCGCTGTAAGCCGTGCCACATCCATACGAAAGAAATATGGGTTTACCGAGTCGCCGTCGAGAGTAAAACCAGCGGGGCCGGGGACATTAAAGTTCGCCCGGTTTCGAAGGTTGGAAATTAAGAGAATACGCGGACGCGCGTACCTCGACCTGTAATAAATGGATGAAAGAGACCATGGTCCGACGGTGACGGGGCGAACTGCCATAAAACTGCGATTTTCTCGAACCGAGACAGGAAAAGTGTGCGAAGAAAACGAGTATTAGGATTAAGGATAAATTATAAGGTAGGATAATTAGTTGATTAGTATGTAACAGCTTTTTTCCCTCCGTAGCCCGCGGAGGTTTTTTATGCCAGGCGATTTAGATTTATAATTAGGTGCGCAAATTAACGTCAGCTGCTCCGATCTGGAACGCTAAGCGGTCGCGGGCAGGGTTCGATCACCTTCGTTCGCCACGGGCGCTCCGCACAGATTGAGCCGGCGCCCCTCCCGCACCCAGCCGAGCCAGGTAACGGAGTAGTTGACGAAATCTTAATTTTGTCGATTTTTTGTTAACTACGGCAATTTTCGGGGAGAGAGGGAAAAGCGAGGAACCGCATAAATATAGGTGCATCCTTATCCTCACTTCACTTCTTGTTCTTCTAGTTTTCTCAATTTTGTTTTCGAAAATTCTCAGATTTGCATCGCGGTTAAGCCTTCTTTACCGAAAATTGCAAGTCGCTTTGATACCTGTCGATACAAAATTGTGGGCACATTTAAAATAAAGAAACACTAATATTACACGTTTTAAGTGTTTACATCCTAACCCCTTCATTTCCACAAATTCCACCTTCATCCGCGGCGGTGAATTACAATTTGGTGCCGAAACCCGCGAGCATTTGAATCGTTAAGATATTATCGTACGCGGATTGAAAGAAATTCGACAAGTTCAATTTAGAGGTGTTAAGTGGCAAGATGAAGCGGAGAAATACTCGAGAGTATTGGACGACTCACCATGATCTGAGCGGTGCAGAGAGGTTTTGCGGGGACCAGCGCTGACACGAGCTTTATCACCGATATTCAAGCCGAGCAATGGAACTGTGCGTCTGCCAACCCAGCCGCGGCCGGAAACTGATGCGAGCACGAGAGTTACACCGAGAAATCCAGTGGCACGAGCAAGCGCCCAGAACGACGAGCTTCGTGATCTCCATGCGGGGTCCAGACGGCCAGAGGAAGAGGAGATGCTGCCTAATCCCGTCATCCCGGAGTAACCACCGCCCAACCCGAGGTCACTGGCAACTGAAGCGACCCTGACGATGAATGAGTGGCGTCACAGTACAGCAACGGTGATGTATAATAGAAAGTATTGTAAGGAACGTGAAGCGAGCGACCGCTTAGGAAGGAGCGAGGATCGAAAGGTCATTAGCCACATTAAAAGAAAACTCGGCAATCGGCGGGATCTCGCGGTTGAATAATCGCTTGACGGGCGCCAACTACCGAGCTTTACCAGCAACCTCCTAGAGTGGGCGCACTTTAAGGAGGCCTTCAATCTTACCTCGGAGTTCGGCGAATATTCCGATCGCTAAAACTTTACACGATTGCATGACTAGGACAGAGCGAGGTTTTGTTAAAAATAATCCCGGTCCGCACAATCGGTCGAACACGAGAAATAACCACCTACGCACTTTTGGATGAGGGATCAACCGTAACTCTTATTGATAAGTTGTTAGCTAGGTACATCGGCGCAAAAGGTCCCACTACGGATTTAGAAATTAAAGGGCTAAGCGAGGAGATCCTAAATGTAAGGAGTGAAAAGGTAAATATTGTCCTGAAAGGTTCTGAATCTTCCAGAGCAAACGATACCCCGAGATATCGTCACCGCGTTTGAGAGTATCTCCTATAAAATTGACCTTACCAATTACGTGAGGGCGAAACCTAAAATACTAATCGGGCAGGATAACTGACGCCTGATAATCACGGGGGAGTATCACTGCGCAATGGAGAAATTGGTGGTTTCGCGGTGCCTCCTTGGCTGGACGGTACACGGGCCTTTCGAGGAAAAATCGATGACCTGCGATAGATGCGAGGTGTTGCATCTAAAGGCGAATGTGGAGGAAGGTAAGCCGTCGGAAGATGAGGAGCGAAAATTAGACAAATTAATTCAGGACTATTTCGCGCTTGAAAGAATAGCGACGCGTGTAATAAATACGTCGGGATAAACGCGCCATGGAAATTTTGGAATAAACGACTACGTATGATAGGAAAAATTGGGAAACGGGGCTATTGTGGGGTCAAAAGGCCGCGCCAGAGACAGGCGGGAAAAACGATTGTTTTCCCTCAAGAAGCAGTTTGATCGCGACCCCACCTACGCAGCCTCGGATTATAAGGAAATGAAGCGTTTTATTGAATGTGGGTGTTAGGAAAGATTGAGGAAACTCAAGCGAAGGCGTGACGCCTCCACCCGTCGGCACGGTCCGGTGAGTCGTCGTAAGCCATTTAGCGCTTTACACATGGGGTGGAAAACTGGGTCTGAGAAAAAGGTTGGAGCACAGACCCAGCGGGGCCGGCGACAATATGGTTCGTCCGGTCTCGAAAGTTTATAAGTAAATTACGGGGTACGTGGACGCACGTACCTCGAATATCAACAAATGTGTGAGCGAGACCCATGTGTCGACGATGACGGGGCGGAGCGCACTGACCGAAGACGAAAAGCGGTAGCGAGCGTGCGTAAAAACCGAAAACTAAGATTAGGAATAAAATTTAAGTCAGAAATGTATATGGCTTTTTCCCTCCGTTGCGCCGCGGAGGGTTTTTTATGCCAGGCAATTAAAACATTAGCGTGCAAACTATCAACAGCTGCTGCAATCTAAAAATGATAAGCGGTCGGGAGCGGGGTCCGAGCACGTCCGACCGCTTGGAGCGCCTCGCACCGACTGACCGCCGGCGCCCGCCGCACCCCGCAGAGACGGGTACCGAGCAGCAAAAAAAAATTTGTAATTTTGTAAGATCTTGCAATATTGGAGAGAGAGGGAAAAACGATGAACAGGGATAAATACGGATGAGGGAAGAAGATCCTCGTCTTTTTTTTCCCTTTTGCCTTTGGGGTAGCTCGGAACTTTTTCGGCTTGTTCACGAGCACTCCTCCGCTCTCTAAGATTGCGAGATCGCGATCACTACTGTCACATTTAATTTCGGGCCAGCTAAGAAATAAAGAAACTTTATTGTATTGAAACATCAACTGTTCAAATATATTTCCTTATCCTCAACATTGCCCGTCCCTCTGCACCGGTATCTTACAGTGGGTACGTCCAAAAAATCACCGACCCGGCCACGGGCGAACGGAAGTGGTATTTGCCACACTTCGGCGTTACGAAGGCGAATAAACCGGGAAAAATAAGACTGGTCTTCGACGCGGCGGCGAAGTCTAGTGGAATAAGCCTCAACGACCAGCTTGAGACTGGCCCGGACCTTTTAAAATTCCTCCCCGGAATTCTAATGAGATTTAGGCAATACGATTCAAGGAATACATACGAGATATGTTCTTACACGTAAAAATAAAAGAAACAGATAGATACGCGCAAAGATTTCTGGTCCGCGGGAAAAATCGAGACTCAAGACCGCGGGAATACTAGATGACGAGTTTGATTTTCGGCGCAAAATTGTCGCAGTGTAGCGCGATGTACGTTAAAAGGAAAAATGCCGAAAAATTTAAATACGTGTATCCCGTAGCGGCAGAAAGTAAAACAAAAAATAGCTACATGGATGATTATATATGTAGCGCAGAAACAGCGGCGGAAGCTAATGAAATTATATCGGCGGTTATCGTAAATTTCGCGATGCACTCATGGGCAAGCATTAAACTGCGGATATTCGAAGGCATCGCGGCTGCGGAATTATCGCAGAGATTCTTGTCGAAGTTAGACGTGGGAGAAAAGAAGAAGGTCCTAGGGATGGTGTAGGACAATGAGAACGACCGTCTGAAATTCATCGTTTCGTTCGATAAAATAAGAGGAGAAATTTATAACGGAGAACGAGTGCCGACGAAGCCAGAAGTATTGCATGTAATTATGTCGGTCTTCAATCCGCTGGGTCTCATCGCGCCGTGGACCCTCAAATAAAAAATGGTGATGCAAGCTCTCTGGAAAAGCGGTATCGGGTGGGATCAGAAGCTAAGAGACGACGAGAATGAAGTGTGTGTGAGAATGAAGGTTTCTCCACTAACACACACGAACACACACACACACACATCTGCACACGCAGACCCACACTCATACGACCGGTGACGGGGTATCACGCCGACGAGGCCCCCCCGAAGGAGGTCATGGGCTTTTCCCGCGGGAGTTTCCCCGAAAAGCCCTCAAGAACCCGGCTAATTGTTCCCGGAACGATTAGGGCCAAGTTCCCCCACGGGACCAATGACAAGGAACCTGGAAGATGACCACGGAAGGAGTGGGGCGGAAAAAAGGGTTTTTCTGCCGGCTTAACCTGGAAGGAACAACAATTCCTCTTTCGGACGCCCGTGCAGCAAGTACTCTCCAAATTAACCTGAGAAATACACGGCAGGCCTCGCAAAAACATATTTTCGTTGTACTTTCTTGTGCATCCATTCGGTATCTCCCTTTTCACCTCACGGAGCCCAAAGAAGTATTTCAGGCGTGGGTAAAATCAATAAGGCTATTGAAAAAATGCAGCGTACCACGATGTTTAGTGACCGAAAAGCAATGCCGATTCAAAGCCGAGTTACACGTTTTTAACGGCGCGAGTTCGGCAGCGTATGCGACGACCGTGTACCTATGAACGGTAGCAAATGACGGAAAAATAACCGTCTCATTGATAATGGTGAATAGTCGCGTAGCCCCTCTAAAACCGACGACGATCCCGCGACTCGAGTTGCAGGCTGCGGTGTTAGGGACCAAACTGGCCAGCTTTGTTGAATCCGAGCTCGATATACCAATAACGCGTAAAATTTTCTGGAGTGATTCGATGGTGGTTATATCTTGTCTAAGAACGGAGCCGAAAACGCGGCAAGTTTTTGTAGAGAATAGATTAACGGCGATCGCGGAAACAACCAATATATCAGACTGGCGATGGGTCCCTACGAAGGAGAATCCCGCTGATTATGCGACTCGCACGGCCGCGGAAGACGATCAAAAAACCACCAAATGGTTCGAGGGTCCGGATTTTTTGTATTAGCCCGAAAACAAATGGCCGCGTGAAAGACAGCCGACAGAGAGCGAAGCCATTGAGATGGAAGAAATGGAAAAGAAACAGGTGTATGTACACCTGATTGTCCCAATAATGACTGGATATTCGCCGAAAAAGATATTGTACGGATGGCCGGGACTCTTAAACCTGGCACGTCGCATACTCCGGTTTACGAAGAGATGGATCGAACGGGGGAAATTAAAAGATTCTCTCAGGGATCGGAAAGACCACAACAAGTTCTTGTACTTAAACGCGCAGAGCGACTCGTTCCCCCCAAGAAGTCTACGTGCTACTAAGGTGCTCCCAAAAGACAGCCGTCTCTTATATCTAAATCCGTACATAGACGACGATGGTGTCCTTAGGGCCGACGGGCGGGCGACGGAAATACGCGACGAGTCTTTCGACAATTACCCGATCATTTTAGATGGAAAACACGAAACTACGCGACTACTTTTAAAGAGATATCATTATCAGTACCATCACGGGAGCAATGAAACAGTTCTCAACGAATTGAGACAAAAATATCACATCTTAGGAATGCGCGGGACGCTGAGACCTCTCAGCAAATGTATCGGCTGTAGACTGTTACGAGGGAAACCGCCAGCGCCACTGATGGGGACTTTACCTGCTGGCCGCGTCAAGCACCGTCAAAGACCGTTTTCGCACTGCGGCGTGGATTATTTTGGTCCCATGTGGGTAAAAATAGATCGCCGCCGCGAAAAACGGTGGGGCGTCCTGTTCACGTGTTCGACGAAACGGGCCATCCATATGGAGATCGC
Source organism: Eupristina koningsbergeri (assembly GCA_018907245.1). Lineage (NCBI taxonomy): Eukaryota > Metazoa > Arthropoda > Insecta > Hymenoptera > Agaonidae > Eupristina > Eupristina koningsbergeri. Next base: position 1,400,205 of record JACCHV010000041.1, read on the forward strand.
AACCATCTTGAACGCGGGATCAGCGATAATGGCGATACAACGGCTGGCGGCTCGCCGCAGTTGTCCGTTGGTCTTTTATAGCGATAATGGACCAACTTCATAGCCGCCAGTAAAGAGCTAAAAGAAGCATTCGCGGAAATAGAAAAAGAGAAATTGGAAGCTTTCGCGCACTCGAAGAAGATAGAATGGCGTTTTAACCCCCCCTCACGCACCGCACATGGGGGAAGTGTGGGAGCGACTTATCCGTTTCGTAAAGTCATCACTCCAAGCCATACTAAAAGCACAGGTTACCACCGAAAAAGTGTTATATACTGTGTTCACCGAGGTCGAGCATTGCGTGAATTCGCGACTGCTTACGCACGTTTCCGTGGACCCACGTGACCGGGAAGCGTTGATCCCTAACCACTTCCTCATCGGAACATCCTCCGGCGAAGTAAACTTAGGGAAATATGATATTAACCATTTGTATGTGCGTCAGCAATGGAAACTAGAACAAAAATTTGCCGATGCATTCTGGAAGCGCTAGATTAGGGAATATCTGATGACCTTGATAAAAGAGATAAATGGAAACAGAAACAGGAGCCGATAGAGGTAGGTGACATAGTATTGATTATCGATTTCTAAGCGCCGCGAAAAGCCTGGATTAAAGGATCGGTGGTCAGCGTCAATTCGAGAAAGGACAAGCAAGTGCGTATCGCAGATGCAAAAATGCCTCACGGTGTATTGAAACGCGCGGTACACAAATTGATAAAGTTAGCTAGCAAGGTAGTAGTGCAAAATTAATGGAATTTTTCACGGGGGGAGAATCTACAGAATTCACAAATGATTTGAATAGAGTCGTAACCCATGCCACATCCATACGAAAGAAATCTGGGTTTACCGAGTCGAAATTAAGAGAATACGCGGACGCGCGTACCTCGACCTGTGACGGGGCGAACCCCTATAAAACTGCGATTTTCTCGAACCGAGACAGGAAAAGCGTTCGAAGAAAACGAGTATTAGGATTAAGGATAAATTATAAGGTAGGATAATTAGTTGATTAGTATGTAACAGCTTTTTTCCCTCCGTAGCCCGCGGAGGTTTTTTATGCCAGGCGACTTAGATTTATAATTAGGTGCGCAAATTAACGTCAGCTGCTCCGATCTGGAACGCTAAGCGGTCGCGGGCAGGGTTCGATCACCTTCGTTCGCCACGGGCTCTCCGCACAGATTGAGCCGGCGCCCCTCCCGCACCCAGCCGAGCCAGGTAACGGAGTAGTTGACGAAATCTTAATTTTGTCGATTTTTTGTTAACTACGGCAATTTTCGGGGAGAGAGGGAAAAGCGAGGAACCGCATAAATATAGGTGCATCCTTATCCTCACTTCACTTCTTGTTCTTCTAGTTTTCTCAATTTTGTTTTCGAAAATTCTCAGATTTGCATCGCGGTTAAGCCTTCTTTCCCGAAAATTGCAAGTCGCTTTGATACCTGTCGATACAAAATTGTGGGCATATTTAAAATAAAGAAACATTAATATTACACATTCTAAGTGTTTACATCCTAACCCCTTGATCTCCACAAATTCCACCGTCATCCGCGGCGGTGAATTACAATATGCAATGCTAAAAATTAAAGTTATAAGATTTATAAGTTCTAGTAATAAAAAAAATAATATTTTAAAATAAATTGTCAACATTTATATTTAGATGCAATGAATTATATTAATAATGTGTCATATGTATTTTCTACACTAAATTAAGAATACAATATCGACTGTATTTAAATTCAAATATATAAAATGTAAATATAAATGACAATATTAAGAATTGAATTATTCTACTGCAAAGTTTTTATTTTATTATTTTAATTTATTATAAAAAAGTACTATTTGTTAGTTCTATAATTTTTATCTAAAATAATTCATTTATTTAATCAGACAATATTATTTTTATTTAAAACTAATTTTTAGTTTGATATTTTAAAGAAATATTCTTATCTATACTTTATTTAATTTAATTTAATTTAATAAATAATAAAATGTATTTTACACAATGTATTTCCAAATAGTTTTAATTTTCTTTCAATCTATAACTCACCAACATTTTATAAACCTACCCGCTATTAAATACATATTTGTTATAAATATTTTAACTGATTATATTATTTCTTATAAATAGATACTATAACCTTGTCTTATCTAATAAAATTTGGAAAAAATACTTTATTAAATCATGTATCACATTTGCTTATTTAAAAAAATTTTATATACTACCAATGTTTTATACTTATTTTTGATTTATGAATATTATTATAATTTAAAATTAAAGGTATTGATAGATAAATAGTACTGTTAATGTTATTTGTTAAATATTTAAAATTTTTTCCAAGTCTTTATTCATTGTGGTTCTGAATTAAGTTGACCAAATTTTGTTTATTTGAACAAACAATTTTTTTATCAATTAATAATTAATAAAATAATATTAATAACTTTTTTTAGGATATTTTACATTATAATAAAATAAAAATAATTAATATAGATCAAAATTTGTGTTAGTCATTAAAATTATTAAAAATTTTGCAAGAACTATATGTAAAGTAGATGATAAAAATCCTGGAAATAAAAAATATTGAATAAAACTATCAGTCTTGATATAAAATTAAGTAGGCATTAACCATTGAATAATTAATTCCCCGTATGAAATATTGTATAATAAATAACTTATTTCTAATATCATTTAAATGTAATTAAAAAATTCTCAATAATCTTTGTGAAAACGCGTTATAATATTCTAATAAACTTCTTATAATTCATATCTAAATCGATGTAATCTGCAAGAATTTAAGTTGCTATCAAGTTAACCAGGATATAAATAATACAACTTTACATTTAACTTCATAAAATATTTCAAATACTGCAAAAATATATTGCTAATTTTCGAACTAAACTTCAAAAGCTGAATTATTGCGTGTAATAATATACGAATCAGTATGAATTTATTTTTTTATATACATAGTTATAAATTATATTAGGTTATCAACATTGTTTATAGCTGCATTCCTACCATAAGCTGACAATTTTTGATATCGGAAAACAATATACTTTTTTTATGAGTTATGAGGACTATTTTTTATAATAGGATAAGCTCCAAAATTTAGTATGATGTTAGCTTTATGAATGAAAATTTGCAGGAAGTCATTATCGTCTGGTCTAAATGATGTAGTTGCGATTGACTAATAACCAAATTACAGTAGTATGATTTTCTATTTTTAACATACATTTATCTTTTATTAATAATAAAGAATTACCAAAAATAACGTACGTGAATTTATTCCTCTTGAGAGATTTGGATATATACAGGTGGGGAACACTGAATTTGTGAGTCGGTCCTCAGTTTTCTGATCTGCTGCTTAAGAGACTACCATAAGAATTTATAGGCAGTTTTAGAGACAGTGAATTTTTAAAGTGATACGATATTTTCAGATTTTGTTTTGCGTCAACGCACTTCTAGTGATGTATCTAGAAAGGTATTTTTCAAAAAACCCTTTTTTCTGGAGTATATCAAAAAGTAATTTTTTTTATAACTTTCAGTATGAATATTGTATAATTTTAATAAAATATCCGATCATGTATTTTTCAGAATTACATACTTTATTTATAATAAATACAGATCAAAATAAACTTTTTCCTAATTATTATCATTATTCATATTATATATTTTGTTAAATTTTCTTTAATAAATCCTTTAAAATCGAAATAAAAACTATACATTTGTTTAAAAGCTTATTGTAACAAATTATTATTTGGAAGTTCCTCTCGAAGAATATATTTAATAAAATCAATATTTGCAAATACATTTGATTGTATTTCGGGCATATCATCAACCCAGGGAACACTGTATGACACTACTCCAATTAAAACATTATCTGTAGTGGTTACTGGGCCTCCGCCGTCACCCTGTGGACATTTTTAATAATGTTATGTCTTTTTAATAATACTTTTTTTTTTCTTTATAGCCAAAAAATAATTTATTTTTATATTTATATTCTAATATTAATTCAAAAAGCTTAATACTTGCTTAACTTTTCCTGTGAATGATAGTGATAAAAATAACAACAATGACATTCACAATATATATTTGCATTTTATATAAAATATAAAAACTTACATTGCCTGCACTTTTATTAGTTCCATATGTGCAAATTTGATCTTCGAGTACTGGAAATAGAAAAATTTGCTTACAATGAGCAGGTTCAAGAACTTTAACTGTAACCTTCCTTAATTCTTCAGACAAATATCCAACTGGAAATGTTGTTAAACCCCATCCATAAATAATTGCATCAGTGCCCCCTACAAAATCTTCAGTTGGTAGTTCTATTTTCATTTGTCTATCATTAAATGGAATAGTTCTTTCAAGCTGAAAAAAGGATAATAAACTCCGTTAATTAAATACAAAACATTTTCGATTAATAATACCAAAAAAGCTTATTTTTAAATATTTATTCAAATTTATTGTAAACTTAAGAGTATTTTCATATATTGAAAAAATCAGCTTATCTCTAATTACAAAATACTACTTACTTTTATTATAGAATATTAAATTCAATTAATCTATTTGTTTTTATTTTTTAAATAATATATAAAATTATAAAACACAAATATAATATCTACAGAATTACTTATTGAAAAGAAACAAAAAGAATTTGAAGTAATAAAACTTAAATAATTGTCAATCAAAATATTAATGTTAAAATTCAATTTTAAAAAAGATTACTGACTGAGACAAAATTTATTTAAAATTATCATATTTTTTAAAATAATACTAATTACTATAAGATGGTTTATTTCATTAACGGTAAAGACTATATTAGAAAAAAATATTTTTCATCTGTTATTAAATTACATATGGTCACAAGACAATTTTTCCGATAACACTAAAATAGTATTTCAAATAAATGCATTTCTCTAATCTTTTTCTTCTTCCATTGTCAACCAATGTATATTTCATAATTATTTTCATTGATACAGTCTTATTTGTATTCCATTTTTTAATATATTAACTAGTTATAATATAAAAATGTCTATATTACAAATAATTTTATATCGATATAAAGGATGAAATTAATATATAAAAAAGTCAATTAAAAATAGGAAGATGAATCGAAATAAAATAACGTTTATGTATACAACACATTTATTATCATATATTGACCAATAAGTTCATAAAATAAATAAAATGAATGTTAAAAACGCGCGAAAAGTTCTTTAAAAAATAATAAAGGGCGAAACAGAAAATCAAAAGGAGTATCCCGATACTAGGAAAGGAGGGAGTATTTAAATTTTTTGGAAGTGATCCTCACTAGTCGTCTTTGTTTATTATTACGGCGCTTTTTATCATTCGACCGCCCTTTACTATGACCGATTGGCTTTACTGTTGTATTTTCTTTATACTTCCAACCTTTCGAGTATTCCTAATACAAACGATCGTTTCAATACAGAAAAATTAATGAATAAGAAATTAAATCAAAATATATAATTATGTAAAATATGAAATTATACCCCTTTTAATACGATATATGTAAACGAATCAGTCTCATTCTCTCTCTCTCTTTCTCTCTCTCTCTCTCTCTCTCTCTCTCTCTCTCTTTATTTCATACACAATATAGTACATACACTCTTTCTCTCTCTTTCATACATAATAAAGTACATACACTCTTTCTATCTCTTTCATACACAATATAATACACACACACACACCCTCTCTCTCTCTCTCTCTCTCTCTCTATCATTATTTGCATTCACTCTTCATCTAGTTGTTAATAATCGCTTAAATAATCGCCCATGAGTAAAATTAATAATTTCACGAAAATAAGAATTGAAATTAAAAGAGTTGACTTTATGGTCGATAATAGGTTTCGGTAAGAAAACTAATGTGTTAGGATGACGTGCAAGACGGGTTGGTGTGGTTTGTTTTGCAAATGCTCGGCTCCATGCAAAACATGCATCAAGCTAATGGAAATTGCATACGTGCAATTCTACAAGAAACTGGATGCTGATGGGGCATCGCATGATCCAGCATCCTAGACTCAAAGTCCAACCTCGGGAATAATAATTAAAAAAGAAAAACGAATGGGCATCGAAGATTAATTAGTTAATATGTAACGGCTTTTTCCTTTTTTAGCAGAAAGAAGATTTTTTCTGCCGAGGACCGAAGCTTTTTGCGAAAAGCTGAAGTAGGGAAAAAAAAGTAGTGCACGCCGTAATCGAATAAATAGATAACCATTGGATAAATTTATTAGAAAAAAATGAAGTCTAGGCGACTAGGGTTTAGGCGAAAAATATAGGAAAAATTGCGAGCATGCGACTCACTCAAAAATTGTACGTCAAAGGGAAATTAATTGGAAATATTTTACGTTTTTGAAATAAAAATATTTGTCTGCCTTACGTATTAATTATCATTAATTTGTTATTCTACGTTTTCATTATTAATCTTGTCAATTTTATTATTTTTATTTTTAAGATGAGAGTAAGTATTGTTCTACTTTATATAAAATAATGAACATCAATCTGAATCATAGATATCTAAGTCTAAATTTCAGATCTAATAAATTAATACCTCAAAATTAATTCAACAGTAACTTCTCTTAAAGCAGAATCCTATCTTAAAAAATCTAAATCTGTACATAGATAAGAATTTCAAATATAAAATATTCAAGAATACATATAAATTTAAAACACAAAAGAAGATGCAGTACATATAATTTCTTCCAGAAATATTGAAATAAAATAAAAAAGTACAAGAGTAATCTGATTTAAATTTTTTTATGTAATTAATACGCAATAATTACAATAATATTATAACGAATATAATAATTTGATATATTATATAAATAATTATTCAAATGTTTAATTTTAATTGTTTTTTTTATCATTATAATAACAACTGTAAAGTAATTCTATAATTGCTTTAAGGGCAATTAGCACAATTAATACACCATAGACGTTATTAATGGTATATGTTAGTAATTGAGTTTTCGGTATATTACAAAATGCACTATAATTGATAATATATTAGTTTAAATTTATGGGTACATATTATTAATACATTTTACTTTCCTGTTGTACTGATTCAATTTATTTTATTTTAAATTAATATTAAGTAATAATTTAAAAAAGTATATAAATTTAATTTTACATTTATATACTACTTAAAACAATTATAGATATATATAGACAATTAATACACAAAAAAGCTTATAAATATTTTGACGCGTTCTAATAATGTGCATAGAAATGTATAGCCTCCATTAAATTAATATTAACAAATAAAAATTAATAAATTAATAAAATTAAAATTAAAATTACTTGTTAAACAATTTTATATTAATACAATGTATTGAACATTTAAAAATTGTTTACAAATACATTATTTTTTTAAATCTGTGAATTTTAGTTAGTGTATGAAACTTGTTGGTAATATTTGTTTCTCTTACTATGATCCTCAATAATATTAGTTTATAAATCTATTACTCTTTATAGTTGGTTATTGGTTAATAAGAATATAATAATATTAGTTTGTAAATCTATTGTCCTTTATAGTTTACTATACATTTAATTTTTGATAATTCATTAAGCTTTATGGACTTTATTACATATTATTTACTGGTATTATCTTATATATTAGATTAATAAAATCAGCGATTATCATTATCTCGTTCATTAAAATGCAAATTTTCGTACGACTTTATATAAAATAAACATGTATTTATTTCATTTCGTTATCAAAACAAATTCTGATCTTTTTATCTTATTCTAGCTAAATCGTCTATTCACTAATGCTGAGATCTACAATTATGATTTCAAGATTTTTATCCACAATATCATTAAACAATTAAAATTCGTACACATAATGATATTTAGTACAATTTTAGACTAAATTAATGTGGAACAGAATAATATTGACTCTTATTTAAGCAGTATTTTCCGAACCTGCTAATATATAATTAATATATAAATAAGGTAGCAAAGTATTTGTTTCTAAATTGCCATGAATATTGTATTTCTTTCTTTCTACGTGTATATTTACATTCATTTCAGTTATGATCGAAAAACGAAACATATTCTATATCTTTTCAGTTAATATTATAAAAGAGTATAATTGGTCATTTTATTTACTTCTGTTTTTATTTTATTGTTGCAATCTTAAATGCTTTTGATGAGGCGATTCAAGACATATGCGATAACCCTTCTTTATACATTTTTTACAATGAAATAAGGAAAAACATTTTTTTATTTTTAATTACAAATATTTTTTGGCAATATTGTCAACAACTAATTATCAATTTTTTATATTATCCCTTATATATTTTAAATCAAAGCCCTTTGTAATACTCTATTATTATTAATCCATTTTTAAATGCGTTGCATATGCAAACCTCTATAGTTGACCGCAGTTGTATAAATCAAATTCGTAAATTTTATATTCAATTTCGATACTTAGCATATAATTAAATACACAAGAACTATCGTGAAATAATTTTAATGCAAATGCACTAATATCTTTTAAAAGATGATGTGCTTTAACGTTGTTGGTCATGCTATTATATGTTGAAAATCATTCGAAATACATTGTAACAAATAAATAAATACAAAGAACGCCAGAACACTTTATTTCCTCAGGTTCAATATATTTCTTTATTATAACACATTAATTTTAAATATTTTTATCCACTAAAATTATACAATAAGTTTTAGAATGGTTTAATTTTAGAATTTAATGGTTGAATAGGTTTAATATGTTTTTCAGCGAAAATCAGAGAAAGAAAGAGTGCTTTTTCATATTTTCCACCCTATTTATAACCTTTTGGGCCATGCCCCACCATGAGAATCCTCCCTTTCCTGCGATGCGCGACGTAGATTGAAAATAATTCGTCGCCCTAGCAGCCTCCTCTCCTTGGGTAATGATTCTAGGTCGTATATCGCATCGGCTTCCCCGGAATCCAAGCCCTAATAATGCAATAGAAGTTTGTCGTGATCATATTCGTATGGTAGTGATCGGACAAACAACTGTCGGCCGTCCTCGACTAGGCAAAGCCTCGCCTTATTCAGTTCAGAGGTTTATTGTGCCCCCAAATGATCTTCTAGCAAATTTTCATTGTGTAATAAACATCGCCTTTACAAGTTCTACAAATTTTATTTTCTACTAGCTCGCTCGAGCAAAATTTTCCTTATTTTGTCTATATTTACGATTCGCTACATGCAGTTTACTATACACAAGTTTCAGGCAGTAAGTTTACGATAAGGAAACATCTGTTTCCGATACTATCATATGTATCATTTCTAAGTTTTAAAATCTGTACTTATTACTTATGAAGATTATTGTTAATATTTAATCTATATATTTATTTATTGTTACATATAAGTCACTTAATAATTAAATTTTTAAATTGTTATTAAATTAAATATCCATAAATTCCTAATATTTTTTGTATTATTATTATTATTATATGCCAATAACAGATGTTTGTATACAAAAATTTCAATTTTTTTATAGTGAAATAATAGGTTGAAATTACTAAAAATTCAATACTTCTAATGTTAAAACATAAATTTTATACTCACGGTTACAACAGCAATATCGTAATGATATTCCTTGTCTCCTATAACTTTTCCTTCAAAACCAGGATGAATGTGAATTTTCTCTATTACAAATACAGATCTAGCAATTTCTCCCAATGTTGTACTTCCCGTGAAGACTCTTATACCAGAGAAATCGTGTATTATTTTAACGACACAATGAGCTGATGTGAGAATGTGTCTGCTGCTAATGATAGTTCCAGCACATATCAAGTCATCTGTAGAAAATACTCGTAGTGATACAATATGTGGAAAATCATATATATCAACTAATTCTCCACCGATGATCCGTGCAGATTTACCAAGGACACCTGAAAAATTTTTAATGTATACAACTGTGCATTGAAAACACTTTCATTTATTCTGTATATTTATGTAAATTTTAAAGCATAAATTTTCTATAGAAAATTCTATGTTAACAAGTAGTTATTTCACTGTAATAAAAAGATTGATAATTTTATCTTTACAAAAATTTATGTAAAGTACTACTGTGTTTTATTTTTACTAATCAATTGTGCGATTTAAAAAATATAATAATAATATATAATATTATTACTGTATTTGTATACATATAGCTATAATTTATAATAAAGATTAAATAAAATTTAATCATGTAAAAAAAAATTGAAAAATACATTAATATTAATAGGTCAACAATAAAATTAATATAAAATTTTTAATGATATTGAATAAATTTTATTTGAAGTCTATATAACATAAATTTAACTTAATATTTACATCGCAATTCCTATCTAATTCTAATTTAAATGATCACAATAACGTATTTTTTTTTATTATTAATTTTTGATTATATACAAAGTATCTTTTGATTTCCACTAAATTAAAATATAGAGAAAAAACATAACTTACCAATAATTAATATTATACACATAAAAATTATAATTTGGTTTTTCATTGTTATAAATATTGAAGCACATAAAAATCGAATTGAGGTTTAATAATTTTTTTATGATTATTTAAAATGTATAAACATTTAACTAAAACTATACGAGGATAGAAGGTGTGTATTGTCCTGGTATTGAAAGGTAACAAAAGTATATATGAAAAATTTTATTTAAATGTAAATCATATAATGATATCTAAATTTATCTTTGAATTTAAATTACATACAGATAATGATGTTTAATGTTATTTTTGCACTTAGTTTGTAGGTAGAGATTATAAAGTACGTAAATGTGATTTTATAAAATGATTTTATGAACAGTTTATCAGATTTTTTTTAAAAGGCTAATATTTTTATTAAAAGTAACAATTAAAAAAAATACAATTATTAATTTTAATAATTTTGTTATTTATAATTTAAAAATATTATATTTAAAAACCAAAAACTTAAAAATTGATGTTGCGATTAAAAAAATGAAAACTAAAATAAAATTGTCAAAACTTAAAAACTTAAAGTTAAAAAAAGAAGATGAAAAAAATTGTAAAAGCTTTCATATTACAGATTTATCGTTATATAAAGATTGAAAATATGATAAGTCAAGTTAAAGACAAATGAAAACATAAAAATATATACATATATATATATGTATATATATATATATATATATATATATACTTGTTATTGAATGTCGAAAAAAATTTCGATCGATTAAGTATTAAAATAATTTACAATGTAGTAATATGATAAGATATGATATACAATCAAATCTTGACACTTATATACTTTAAATTTATTTGCGTTATTCCTGAAGGAATTGCAGTTCATGGTTTAAGCAGTACATATTTCGTACGATATTAAAGTATCAACCAAATATCCGTATTTACTTTAAATAAATAACTAAAATAGGAAATTCAATGAAATTTTTTTAAAACTCTTTTAAAATTGTAAAAAGTACGAAATATGAAGTCTTAATTTTCTATACATACAATAATTCCAATGCAACTAACTCCAATCATCATATAATTATTAAATAAACTATTGTCCCATTTGTCGTTTGTATTTACTTGGAACACCGTAATAAGATAAATTGTTAATGCTGAAATTATGAAATGAATTAGAGAAGGAAAAACTTGATAAACTGCTCTCCTGTAAAATTATTATTAGTGCACAAATTAATGTACCCTGGAGAGTGAGATTCTTCTCGATCATGCCATGTCTGTTCCGATCCCTGATTGGGACAATTGGTAATGACTTTTAACCAGAACGATGATCCGCATACAGTGCCAGTAACAAGTCATCAATACGATCATCCAGAAGGTGACCCCTTACCTGTGCCAGGAAGGAATGTCAGAATGAACTGCCCAGGCCAACGTTGAGTAGATAAGTGATACCATCATCTTTTATTGTTTCACTTATTTCAACACATGAGTAAATAATTGTGCTGTACGCGTTTTTCACTTCACCTTATCCTCCACTGTATTATCGATTATTCGAAGATAACAATATGTATTATTTATTGTTATGAATAAGTAACTAAAAAGCTGAAGTTTGAACCAAATCCTTATTTGACAATATTTCCATCACAAGTGTTTATATACAGCACATGATCCTTGACTAAGTTTCATTGAATAAATAATAGAAAATTTTTGAAGGAATAAATTAAAAAGAATTTTTTGACTAATTAATATCTATGGTAAGTTACAAATTTTTATAAATAGTGTCTATTGTTGACCTCAAAGGATGGAATGGATATAAAAAATAATGATAGCTTCAATTACGACAAGCTGAACAATCTTTAACCATAATAATTAATAATTAATAATAAATAATACGAAACCAAAACACATAAACTTAAAAAATTATATTTATAAAATTATTCTAAACTATTAATAGATTTATTACATACAATTTTTTTTATCTATTCAATTAGTTACAATCAAATATTTAAATTTTATTGTGTTCATATATACATTCATAAACATATATATCTTATTAGTTTTGAATTTCTATTGAACTATATGTTAATAATGTATATTATAAAACTTTTATAATTAAGCTATATATTTTGTAATTTTATACTCCAATAATTGAACTTATTAATATATGTAATATAGTACATTAATTGTATTAATTGCATGATCAGATTATTTAATTTTTTATTATATATTATAATCGTACAATAAAATATATTATTTATATATGACAAGTAAATAATTGCCAATATTTATACAAATAGATAAAATAATTTTTTCTAAAATTTATTTATAAATTTATTAAAAAAAAAACAAAAGAAAAGTAGATTTAGATTATAATATTTCATTTGTACAATTTATTATTAAAATTTAATTTAAAAAAATTTTAACTGTTTATATGTTTTTCATTTATAAAATATATTAGAATAAAAATTTATGTACTTTTTAATTATTCAATGTATACAAATTTTTATTAAATGTATACATTTTGATTTTGGAGTAACGATATACATAATTAAAAAAAAAAATATTAGTATACTGCTCTATTCATAAGAAAATTTAAAATCTGGGTTTATAGAGTCATTGAGGAAAGTGAAACCAGCGGAGCCGAGGAAAATATAGTTTGCTTGGTCTTGAATGTGTACGGCAAAATCACGAGGATACGTGGACGGGAGAATCTCGACCACCAATAAATAAATGAGCTTGAACCATGTACCGATGGTAATGGGTTGAACAGTGATAATCTAAACGTTTTCTAAGCCATAATGAGAGCCATGCACGAAACGTAAATTTTAAGAATAAGTGTAAATTTAAGAATAAGCTAGTTTAAATATGTTAGATTGTAAAAGACTTTTTTCCCTCGTTTAGTCCGCAGATGATTTTTGTGTCAGGTAATGTAAGTTATAATTAGGCGCGCGAAAATATCAGCAGCTGCACCGATCTCAAGCACTAAGCGGTCAGGAGCGAGGTCCGATCGCGTTCGACAGCTACGAGGATACCGCTGGACTGACCTTTAGCGTCCACCGGGCTTCACCGAGCCAGATACCTAGGCAGCTGAAAAGGTGTAACTTTTTTTATAATTTTTGACAATTTTTCGAAGAGATGAAAAAAAAATTGGTCTGATAAATTTAGGTGCGGAAGGGAAAGGTGACAGATTTTCTTCTGTTTTCGCTATTTGAAATTTTTGATTTTCCACATCAGAAGGTTCGCGTTTTTCGAAAAATTACATTTTCGCTTAATCGCATTAAAACAAGGAAACACAGTGCACAAAGTTTTTGAAGTTTAACCTTATCGGAGTGTGACTAGCAAAATGTCACCGAGGAAGGAGATGAGTTATACAAGAACCAATGTATTGTTATAGTTGAAGCTCTAGTTAAATGGTTGTAACATACCATCAAAATGAAGAACTGTTTGATTTCTACCTAAAATATAAGATACAATAAAAAAATAAAATCCAACTAATAACACATTTGAAGAGGCAGAAAGACGGGAGGTTACAATACAAGTTAGCATGGTCTTCCATGTCAAACGTCTTACTAAAATCGAATAAAGTAGGAAATGTGACTTTCCCCAGTTCAATGACACAACTAATACCATCTGTGAGTTTAAGAAAAGCAGTCTCTGTAGAATGACCAATGCCTTCATCCCCTTTTTATCTCTAACATAGATTTTCTCATCGTGAATATAGCTAACAATATTCTTTGCTTTAGTGGTTAGACGCGTAGCAATGCGTAATTGATAACTATCGTTTGTAAGATACACATTACAGTTTAAGAAGCCATAGAATGGAGCTTTATCTTCTTCAAGGAGCTTTACATCCAGTGAAGACGAATTAATTTACCCGATAAGGGAGCACGCTAGGGCCTTCGATGAGAGCGTGATCAGGAGAAAGGAGGATTCTTCACGGACATTGTTATTAGTCTTAGGCCTTAATGGTGTTACTGTAACAAAGTTCCGGCGTAAGATACTAGGGTCGAGAAAGAACAGTATGGTGAAGACCAGTAGCCTAAGATTGATGGTATTATCATGATGTAATACACTAAAGTATTACTTCTCTCAGACTACCACCTTTTAACCTACATCTAACCTCTTAGTGTAGCAATCTCATTGTTAGCGGAGGTGAATCATAACACAGGGCGATTCACTGTCCTTCATCTTACATTCAAGCTTCTTCATTCTGGTATGGAAGTCCAAGATCTTACTCTCTAAGCTGGTCAAATGATCGAGAATGCTATTAAGCGCAGAGAGTTTAAATTCGAACGGAGCTACTACGCTTCAATAGCCTCCGATCGCTGGACTCATAAGTTGGTAGTTATGATTAATGTTTCGAGCTGCTCCTCAATCTTCACTTGCCGACTATCAATAGTTTCTAGTTTCTTCTAGAAAGTGTTCAAGAGAGTATTCTCCAAATGTGTCTCAGGTTGCGGAGATGATAATATAGGTACAGTTTTGAAAGGGCAGTTCTTTATTGCAAGGGGTGGATGAATTAGAGGAAGATCTCGAGTTTTTTTAAAAATATTTTAGTAATTTGCCAATAATTTACTGTCAGTAGATATCAGCAGTCAACAATCGATAAGAAGTAATACGTAGCGTTCATAATGATTGGTACCTGTTGATGTCGCTATTTAAAATGATAGATACCGACCTCGAGTAGTGTGACCTTTTGACAGGACATCTGTTTGAAGTTAGGAAAAACCGGTATGAGGAATTCTCAGCAAAACAGACAGCAAAAATGTAGCCTTCAAAGTCAAATAGCCAAGGTTGACGGTTGAAAAAGGGGTTAGCAATTTACCTGCCACAAGACAGCCTGAAACCATAAAAAGCAGGAGCAATCTAATAGACAATAAGAAGCAAAAACAATTCAAACTGGCGGTACTCAACTTTCAGAGAGAGAGAGAGAGAAAGAGAGAGAGATGTTTTGCGTACCATATGCAATAAAACTGTGAAGAAAGGGATCGAGATTATCGGACGGATGCGGACAGAATAAGGTGCCCAGAACCTCAACGCATTGACTTATGTACCCAATCTGACCCATAAGTCGCATGTATAAGCAGACGAGAGCACTGCGCGTGTGTCGATGGGTAGGTAAAAGCTTCCTGGCTCTCGATCATTTCCTAAAGTTCGCGAAGCTTCGAGGACGTTTTGAAACGTCCTACAACGACGCAAGGTGACGCGTACTGCGGTATTTATCATTTGCAAGCATAAAGGTCAGAGTATAAACAAGCGTGTACATGCGGTGCGTTTATTTACTATGTGGGTGTATATATGCTTACATATTCTATTCGTTTGCTAGTGTATGTGTTTGCTTGTGTCTATGTTTGTGTATGTAGATTCACGTTTCATTTTCTTTTGGAAGTCTAAAACGAGGCCTAAGTTATTACCTTAGAGGTCATATCGAAAGCAACGATGCCATCTAAGTAGTACGAGACGCGCTGGCGGAATTGTCATATTGTTGTATTGTAGTAGACCTACTACAATACTACACTACACATATTGCATGTCCCTTCTGGTATCCTGGTGATGAAGGTAGTGAAGCCATCATCTAGAACATCTAGTTACGTTCCTGGAGGGTATTGTCTTCTCCATTCGGACCTCAGAAGCTTGCTGGTAACTTCTAATTCCTAGCAGAACTATCGCCGTCACTGATACTACGGCCGATGGCTTCGAGGAGCTGAGGCTGGCGACTGTACTTGCGGTGATAGATGTTTAATTGTCAAGTGAACTGCAGGGACTAGGGTCATAAATTTTAATAGCCTCTTCTATCGGGTTGACTACTACGTTCGCGTGTTGCATTAGGCGTCGTGCCATTGTTACCAATGAAAAGGTACTAATAATTGGTACCTCCTTTTTATTTTAATTTATAGATTTTTTTGAGATTGAGATGTTACGTATAAATTTTTCTTTATATTACTCTCAGACGTGCATATATATAGGACTTGGATGCATGCGTTGGATCATATACATACATGTGTTATATGTGAGTTGGAACGGTTTACAAGTGTCAGAGTGGGAGTACATATTACATGAGTTTTTTTCTCCATTTTTCTCTCTCTCTTTTTTTTATAAAGAAAATATTGCTTGATTATTTTAATTCACTTAAATATAATTAAAAATAATCATCCGAAGTCCTGGTCCGCCGATTGCCACTATCCGCCACTTTAGCTTACTAGTTTTTTTTGCTTTAAAATCACTTCTTTTTTTTATTAGAATCATTCTCCTTTATCTCACTTAAAGCAAGTAAAATTTTCCGTTACATGGCGTCCGAACAGAGATCACTATGGCATGTAATACAGCAATATCGTATTGTAAAATAGCAATTATATATAGAATATAATGGCCACCGATGGCAATGACCAATTAACCATTATGAAACTCCGAGTCTTGTTGGTTTATAAATGAAATAAGCAAGCATTTGTAAAGGAACTCGACAACAATGGTCTCCAAATAAATGGAATTTTTTACCGTTATCTGGTAGCGATTTATACGCTTGGTCAGAGAAAACCTGGACCAATACCTGGACAAGTAAGTACACTCGGAGGGCTAAACTAAGAGTCTAGATCTCACGCTTGACATGAAAGAAGAAATCGAATATAATTGAGCCATGCAAGCCTCTAGCCCCACCGACAAAGGAATTTCGCGCCTATACAAGCGAGTTTTAAACACTTATGTCCCAACACGGAACATATCCCGTGTGCGAGCAAATCAACCAGTTACACGAAAAGATTCGTCCGGGATTTCACAGATATTTCAGACGACGCAACTTTAGCTCTGTAAGCGAGCTGATCAAGAAAATCGAGGGAATCGAAAAGTCACTAAAAGCTACAACGGATAAGGGGTACCGTAAAACTGTCCCCATCTCTATCACCTCCCCAACCGAAACCGAGACCAATATCGCGACCAGCTCACCGGAACCCATGGCACCTTTTAATTCATATTTAATATATTTGAATTATCAGTATTTCTGTCCAGAGTAGTAACTTTATTAAACTATGATCTGTATGTGTTACATGTTGGATTTTTCATATGTAATACTATGTGATGTCATGTTCGGCACTTCAAATACGATAATCTACTCGAATATTTACTGAAATTATACTTTGATAAGCAATTATTATATTTATGCAGCAACTTTCGTCTTTATTCTTTAATTAATTAATGAATACAAATATTTACTTGATTAGAAAACACTAATTTGATTGATTTAAAATATAAAAATTATAATTAACGAATTTTAATATTACTGTTTACCAGTTATATTAAATAATTATATTATTTTATATTATTAATATACAAATTAAAATTTCTACATATAATTCCTTGATATAAATTTATTGATATGTAATTCCAAATATCTGATAATAAAAATATTATAAATAATATTTAATTATCATTATATATATGATTGAATGTAATTCTTACTAATTTTTTATATCGTTGTGTTTCTTTCTAATATTTTTTTGTTTCAATTATATATTAAAAATTTTTTCATTAAGATATCTAAATATACCATTTGATATTCAAAATTCATAGTAAAATATTATTTCTATATGAAAAAAATCTAATTAGCTACTATAATAATTAAAACCATGAGAAAACAACAAATATTTAAATTATAGTACATTAAAATTTACCTGCTAAAGTTTCAATTATTTTTAAGATTTAAATTTATGTATTAGAAAATTAAAGCACAATATTTTTATCTATTTTTTAATGTAATGTATTCATGTATATCTGTAAATATGAGCCCAAGTGTCATGAAAATCCTTTTCTTTATTTGTTTTACTCAGTTATAGGAATTTGTACATTCAGCTTACCGTAACTATTTGAAATATATATTTAAATAAGATTGATGTATGTTATAGAGAGATATTTAGGTTTCTTATATAAAGCAAGTAAAACATTTAATTTCTCATCTTTTGATTTAAACATATTCAAATGGATTACAATGTTATAATTTGTTTTTATTTTGCATTATTTATTAGTAAGTACCTTTTTATCATTTAATTATTTATTTATATCTTCATTATATTACATATACATATATTTTCATTTAGTATATTTTATATAATTATTTTATAAAATTTTTTATTAAATAGTCTAGAAAATTAATATTTAATAAAAATTGCAAATATTTCTAACTTTATTGTTACTATAACTATTAACAACACTTAAAAAATGTTTAGAAGTATGTTATATTGTGTTTTACTTGTTTTACATAGACAGGTCAATATGTACATATATTATTTTTAAAACTTGTCAAATTTTAATTAAATAAAAAATTTTGTTTACAAATAATAATTTAAATATATCAAATTTTATTTACATTTGTAGTTTATAAATACTTAATAAAAACATTATCTAAATAAAATAATTAAATAATAATTACTTAATTGAATTAATAGTTAATAATTACATGTTCTGTCCATAAAGTATCGAGTAATTTTTATTTTTTTTTGAAGACACTATTTATTGTAGGAATTTCGAAGTGATCTTAAAATGTGGGAGGGAGAAATTTCTTCTATTTGTTCTCCTTTTTTTTATTTTTACATCATTAGAAGTGGCAGAATTTTTATTCGTCTAATAGATGTTTTTCAGTTTTGTGTTACACCGCCATGGACCGACAAGCAGGAGCAGTACTATCTGGTAAAATTTTGGCTTACAGCTTGATAAAAACACTGTAGAGATTTTTTAATGTTAAAAAGGTTTTTAATGGTAATTGTATGCATGCGTTGATAAATTTAAATGTTATCGATTACCCTAATCCTTAAATGATGGTTTGAACTCAAAACTTCGTGCACACATTGTACGTTAAAATTAATTCATTTTTTTTGGGTGCTGAGAATGGGAATGACCCAGGATCTTCCTGCGAGCCCTATTTGATTTTAGCAATTGCAATTTATACGTAATTTTATCCCGAAAGACTTTTTTTTAACATTTAAGAGTCTTTACAGTATTTTATTAAGCCACAAACAAATTTCTATAGTATAAATCTATTCCAACAGTCATTCCATCGTGCTGTTTCGCAAAATTGAAAAACATTCTTCGCATGATATAAAATCCTACTGCTTCTAATTATCGAAAGAACAAAAAAAGGACAAATAGAAAAAATTTCCCCCTACATTTTAAGATCTCTACCAAATCGCTACAACCAATAGTACCTTAAAAAAAAAAAATACTCGATACTTTATGGACAGACCATGTATATTTAAAATTATATACCTCAAATTCGTTTTTACTAATAAAAATTTTTAACAGCAATATTTTACACATAACTGATTACATAATAAAATTAACAAATAATAATAAAGCCTAAATTGTTTTATGTCTAAATATTCTTTTAACTTTTTTTTTCTTTCATTTCGTAAATAATTATTTATGGTTCCTATAGGTATCAATTGCAAAAGTGTAAGAATTATTGGTGGTGAAGAAACTAGTATAGAAGAATATCCCTTTATTGTACAAATTTTACGCTTGGAAAATGTACATATATGTGCAGGTGTTATTATAAGCAATAGACATGTTCTTACAGCTGCACATTGTGTACATAAAAAACACAAATTTTATGAATTATTTCGAGTTTATGCAGGAAGATCAAATTTAAATGAAGTTACAACATCAATATATTCTATCAAAAAATATTATACACATCCCGGATTCGAAGGAGAAGTAGCAGGAAAAAAATCTATACATTGTGATATTGCTCTTCTTATAGTAAGTTAAAAACTATTCTTTATTGTTGATAAATTTTTGTTATTAATACATTTAAATTAGTTTATAAAATATAATTACGAATAGTTATTTTTATGGAGGTACTACAAAATATCTAAAACACGTTCTTTTTAGCAGTTTTTTAATTTTAACTTTAATAATATATTTACAAATTATAAATAAGCCTTATATAATCATAAAAGAAGTTTATAAAGTACATTTAAAAATTAAAGCGAAACGAAACTGATTCATCATATTTTCCCAATTGTCTAATTCTAATATGTCTATAGAAACAAAAAATGGATTGATTAAATTTTAATATTGTATACGTAGTAATAATTAATTTTATTTTTATGATTTATAATTTATCTGCAAAGTGATAATAATATTTAAATATCGTTTTTAAAAAATTATGTTAATAAATTGATGTAATACGACATTGTATTTCTACATATTTGCACAAATAAATTGCTGAAATTATTCAAAAACATTTAAAAAATGTTTTTAATAATATAAGTTATTAAAATATTAAAAATCACGATAATATATAATATTTTACATTTTCAAGAAGATATTGATACAATGGATATGAGTGCGTAACGAAATTTTTATCAACTTTTAATTTTTTTTTTATGAAACGATTTTTTAATTACAAAATCAAACAAAAATAAGATGCTTCTAAATTTATTTATAAATATATTTATTTTCTAAAGTAATTATCCACAAAAGTTATGAAAATGTTTATTACTTGTATATTTAAAATTATTCCTTTTATTCTTAATAAAGTAATTTTCATTGTATTTTGTTCTTTCAGCTTAATGAAGAAATTGCATTCAATAATAAACAAAATAAAATTGATCTACCAACACAAAATTTTGTCGCACAAACTAAAGTAATTATTCTTGGGTGGGGTGTTACATCTTACCCAAACGGGCGCCATTCTAACCAATTAAAAAAAGCTATAGTTGAAATTATGGACTTTGATGACTGCAAATTCATATTTCCATATCCTATACGGGGAGATCACTTGTGCACTTTAGGAGAGGATGTCCGTGCCTCAAATGTGAGTATTTAAATACTGGCAAAAATTTATTGATTAAGAAGCACTTCTGTAATTAATTCAGTCGCAATATAAACTTTATTAAACCGATATAGTGTACAGATTTAAATGATCAAAATATAAAAATAAACACGTTACAAGTTATTATATTTTATACGAAATTTTAACATTTTATAATGAAAATATTCTAATATTATTATATAATTTAATATTTTTAATTAATATATTTTTCTACAATTTCATTTCGACTAATTAAAACATATTACTTACATTAGTTAAATATATATAAACATAAAAAATAAGTAAAATATGTCTAAATTTTTCACAGGGTGATAGCGGTGGACCAGTGATTCATAATGGTAAAGTTATTGGCCTCATATCGTTTAGTATTCCATGGTTTATAAATTTACCTCAAATACAAACGAACGTTTATACACATTTACCTTTCATAAGACATATAATTGAAGAAATATCTTGACGCATTCTAAAAATTAAATTAATTAATAAATGTACAAAATTAAAAAAGAATTCAATAGATTAAAGACTTTTATTTAACCCTTTCGATTTGAGGCACAGTTTTTTAAAATGAGAATTTAATTTAATTTAATTAATTCTTTATTAATTGTAAATATTGTTATAAATAACGATTTAAGCCACACTGATAATATATTAACATTACTCTGTCAGATATTCAGAATATCTTTTTCTAAAGCTTTGATATATAATTGATTTTTATAATATTATAGTAAACAGCTCGTACTATGCTTATATACTTACGTGATATATGGAGTATACATGACGTAAAATAGAAGATACATGATTATTAATACATGTATTATTAACACTGCAATTTAAACTTTCGTAACTAGTGAAGAAAAAAATCAAAATATTAATATTTATACTAACATATAATTTTCTAATTTAATGAATCATGTATTACCTACACGTAATTGAAAATCTTATAAACCTATTTCAGTATAATTAAAAATTATAATTTATGTAATATTAAATAGAAATTATTTTAATTATCATACTTATAAACTATAATATAAAATTAAAGATATGATTTTATTTATTAAATTCATTATTTTTATAAATTTTTATTGTTAAAACATTTCAAAGAGTATCACTCTATATCTTCGTTTATTTCCTTTCATAGTATATGAACTTTGCTACAAAATTTCTATTACCATTTTATTTATGATACTTGACATATATAAATCATTTTCGAAGCAAACTGTGAGATCTTTGAAACTTTGCTGCATACAAACTTTATTTACTACATTTCAGTTCCAGATTTGTTTATACAGAGTATATAGTCAGTATAGTAATTTCTACAAAATTACAGCATCTACCAAATTAAAAAAAAAAATAGAACAGCAAAATAAAATTTAAGATTAAGGAAGAATAATATTTAAAGAAATTTACCCATAATAATTCAAATTAATATCAATCCAAGTAATAATAATAATAATAATAATAATAATTCTTTCTTACATTTTAAAACTTGCTCATTTGTTTGTTTGCAATTTTTCTACCTCAGCAACAAACGGATGACAAACGGATTCTTTAGCTGAATTAAAACAAGTAATTTACACATTTACCATTGACCTGACTCTATTCTAATTACTTACTATTATATATACAAATTCATATTGACTTATTTATATTTTTTATTGAAAATTATTTATGTTATTATTAATAAAAAGTTGTCTGAAAATGATATGTGCCTATTAATATCAATTTTTTTAGGATTCTTATTATGGAGGTGTTTTTGTACATAGTATTCTGTTACATTTTTTTATTTGTTACTTTATTCGTACTAATGTACCATTCAATTTTAAGTATGGGCAGTAAATAAATAGCGGACATTACTAATATTGAAAGTATTAGATACATCTTTTATTTAAGATTGATAAAACGAAATTAATGAATATGTATAATTTTCTTTAAAATGTATTTATAACGAAACTTTTAAGTCGATTATCTAAAATATTCGAGAAAATGTTATTAATATTTATAATTTTACAAATGAACAAGTAAAGTATTTAATGTATGTAAAAAAAATTAATATGGACTCCTCTCGACAATAGAAAAAGTATTTGTGAAAACAATCTCAAACAAGTATATACTAGTTTCGCGAAGTCATTTAATGCACACGAGTTAGATCACCAAAAGTGATTGGTAAAACTACATATTCTTGTAGTAATTCTCGTCAATCACATTAAAGACATAAATACATATATACAAAAATTGTATTTTTTTTTCATTATTAATTATAAATTATTTTTAAATTATAAATTATTTATGACAAGCATCACGTATGATTAAAAAATAATGCAATTTAAATATTATACTGATTGATTTATAATAAAGTTTGAATCCAGTAAAAAAAACCTGCATTTTTTATTTTAGTTATTTAAAAACTCTATACTTTCAAAATAAAAGATACTTTTAAAACTTTATTGTAATTTAATTCCTTAAATTTTTAATGAATATAGTGTTATACTTTTGTACAAGTATAATATAATATTAGTATGAGTAATATACATATATTAACTTTTTCGAAATCTAAATTATAGAAAGAATAAAAAACTCATAATTCATGACAAATAAGTAGATAATTCAAGAACAACGGCAGGACTCAATGAAATTTAGATAATTTAATACATTTATCAATGATAGTTCTAAAAGAATTATAATGGAATTATCTTAAATAGTTTTAAGATTAATCATCGATTACATTAATTCACTTTGAGAACTAGTTTAAGAATAAAGCACTAAAAAATTGTAGTTTTGTAATTTAGTATATGAAAAAGAAATTTATATCACAGTAAGTTTAATTTTGATTTATGAAAATAAAAATTATTCCGCAATTATCAATTAAACATTGTTTAGTTAATATGCAAAGGATGAATAAAATCAACGCATAAATTTTATAGTTAACATATTATTAATACATAGATTATTATAAATTATAAAGTATAAAATTATAATAAATATTGAATGATAGTTTTCAGCTGAAATTTTTGAGGACTTAATGTTTATGGAAAATGTTGAAATTAGTATTCATTGGTATTTTTTAAACTAATTGTTTTCATCATGAATCACATAAGTCAGAAATATTAAAATATAAAATACTTAAATCTATTAGAATTTGTAAATCCTTTAATTTTATAAATTGACAACAATTTTTATTTTACATATTAATATTTTATAGAATTATGCAAAATAATTTTTGTTGTGTACAAATTTAAAAAAAATGAAATAAATACACGTTAATATAAACAAGTATATTTTCTTAACAAGTCATTAATAAATATTATAAATTATAAATACATATATCAATAAATAATAGATCACAATGAATGATAATTGTATTTTCTCTTGTGAGATATAGGCATACATTAGCATATACATGTATATAAATATATAAAATACTAAAATGAATTATAGATAATATATATCGCAATTTTCAATTAATTTTTTACAAAAGAAATATGAAAATATCCCTTAGCTTTATGTAGACTCTAATAGCTTATAGCATCAAAGTATTTAAATGTTTTTACTGTCTATATTTTATAAGCTTTTGTCACTCTTTTATTTTGTAAATGTTAACAAATCTTTAGGTTATATAATAATTAATACTAAAGTGAAATTTAAAAAAGTTATTTTTTATAATTTGAGTATTTCATTGTCATTGAATAATTTCATTATACATTTTTACACATTTATATGAATAAATTAATATGTTTTTAGTTTTCCATGAACTTAATTTCACATTATTTTTAAATAAATAAATTACACATTTTATACTGTATCCTAATGTTCTTTCTAACAGTTATAGGATATCATGATTAGGAAAAATCGTATTATCTGGTGTCAAACTTCTGCATTAATACATTCGAAGTTACTTTTACAATACAATAATAAAAAAAAAGATGTACCTAGCGAATCAAACGTATATTTTTGTTTGAAACAGCAGAGTTATAGATAATGATATCCCAGAAGAAAAATTATCAACAGGTCATCAAGCTACTGCCGACATTAACACTAGTGGTGAAGAATAAGGCCAAGAAATCCTTATTAGAGGCAAGAAAGTTTTGAGAGATCTAAAAAATTTATTTTAAGGAAACAAAAGCAATCCGCGAAATTTCTTACCCTTATTTATATAGTTCTGTGTAATTCTGAGAATCATAAAACTTGATACCCCGTCACTTGAATGGAATGCGAATCTCTTGTTAACGTATATTCTTCGTCATCAGGTAACTATTTCAGAACTAGTCATAAACTTAGAATCATTGTTCTCAGAAAAAGAAAAAATTTTGAGTGAAGATCACAGGTAGCTGTTGAATTATTTCTTCACAATTACAATGAATTCAATTTAGTGAATTAGATCCATGTGTTCTACTATTTCGTAGTATACGATTTGCATCATAAGAACCTGCTAATACAATTTTTATAGTCTTAAAAAAATAAAATACTTGAAAATAATTTGTATAAAAAGTTATACAAAATTTGTAATTGTTTATAATGCTTTATTATTATTGTTTTTATTAATGTTATTAAGTTTATCTTTTTTTCAAATTTTGAAAAATGAGTATATTCAAACTTATTATCTATATTAATATTTTTTTAATAAAATATTGTCACTTCTAAACATAAAATATCAAGCCCGTATAATATTTAAATAAATTTTTAAAATGTTCTTGTGATGGATTATTATTATGTATGTAGATAAGAGAATAGCGATTTTGCATAACCATATTTGAGATTTGATGATATTATTATTATTGGAGTGGATTACGCAATAATAGTATAATATAAAATATGATGAATATTAAAATGTCTTCTAATTTTATTGTAAAGAATACAACTTCATATTTAAAATAAATTGCTGTATCTAAATGTTTCCTTATGTAATATAATGAAACATGTAAAGATTAAAAGATTATAATTATTGATTTACAATGAAATATATAATTTTTAAATAATGTAAATATATCAAAAAAAAGAATTAAAATTAATCTTATAGTTCAAGTACACTTTTATGTTACTATCATAAAATATAAAATATAAAATGATTTTATAAAAGGATTTTATACATAAATATATATAATAATAAATATTTTTTTATTGCAAACTAGCATTACAAAGAACATTAGAATCTTATAATTTAATAAAATTGAAAATATTTATATAAAATCTTAAAATTTTTAAAAATTTTATAATAATAAAATAAGCCAATAAGTTACGCCCTTCGATATGATATAGTTAGTATATAATTATAAACTCATCAAAGAAACTTCATTTAACATTTCACCTCTTTGATTGTTAAAAGTTAGCCATTATCACAATACTTAACAAAATTGAAATAGTGTAATTAATGCTTTAATTTACTTTTTATTTTTTAAATACATTAAACTTTATTTTTAAATCAAAAATTCTTTACATTTTTAAAGATGAAATATTATTTAAAAACTAATTTTAGGAAAATCTAAATTTTGAAAAATTTAATATTACAAAACAAGTGTAAAAATAAAGTTACAAATTTTGTTATCATGACATTGACATTTTACTTTATTTTCAACATTATTTGACTTTTAATGAAACCATTAAAAATTTCAAAGCAAAATCTAATAATAACGAATAATGAATGTACACCATTGAAAATGTTTATTTTTTCTAAACATAAAAAAATCTCGAATTTTTATTTTTGTATTGTAAAAATTAGTTATAGTACGCATTTCGAATACACATAAATTTGTGTCAAGCAGTACCACTACAGCAGAAAAAATTTTAGAAACCACTCAGTATATAAAAATATCGCAACTACAATTTTTTTTAATCATATAATCAAACAGATAAGAATTTTTTTACACACCATGATATTAAAAAGGAAATCCCTTGGAGATCTGCTACTTATTGAGATGACTGACTTACCAAACTCAAACCTAATTATATGTCGTATATAAATTCAAAAAAGAATTTCTTGATTTAGAAATATTTTGTTAACAATATTTCTAAAGTTTTTGGGTGATAATAGAAAGAGATAAAAATAGTATCTCTAAATGAAGAAAAATAATAATTTTAACATAAAAACAAAATTATTAATTAGTTTTTTTCTTGCGGATATAAATTTCATTGTCTCCAGAAAAACTGATAAGCTGAGAGAAAATACTTCTAAAACTTAAAAAAGGAGCGAAGATTAAATATGAAAATTGGTGGATACACTGAGAACCGATTATCCAAAAATGATGTATTCAGTGTCTCGGCGAACAATAAAACATTAATTAAATCATTCAATTGTTTAAGAATTTGTGAATTTTGATAAGTGATGCTTGCAATTTAATCATTATGTTGTGAACAGTTTTTTTTCTTCAAAGATACGTGCAATTGTTTATGTGAGATTTTTGTTCGATACAAGAATTACAATATGAATAAATTTCTGAGTAATGGGAAATCATTTCAGAGGGGAATAATAATTCAGAAGAGCGAGAAGTTAATAAAACTACAAAATGTCATTATAAGATGGTGAGCCCTCTTTTCCATAATTTTATTTATTTTAGATACTCGTTTATATGCTATAAAGGTAAACAGTACGATTTGATATGAAAAATGACTTTTTCATATCAAATGAAATGATTTTTTATTTTTATTTCTCATCGGTAGCTTTGATTTCTATACTAGCATTATCACCAATGCTGACCAGGCTCCATCCAACTCCACCAACAACTCCATGATAAAATTCTTCATTCCAAATTTCAACGCTGAATAATAATAATAATAATAATATTAATAATAATAATAATAAAATTAAATATTCAAAAAAAATCAAATAAGTTTTTTTATTTTAGAAAAATGTAGATTTTAAATCGTGTTTTATCCTTACCTTTTTTTATTTAATTCATAATTTTTATAAAAAATAAAACAGAATTATGAGAGCAATAAAAATCATAAATAAATCATTACAATATTTCTATGCAAGTTAATAAAGTTGTTTAAAAGTTGTAATATCAAAAATGTTTACGTTTTACATATAAATAAGATTTTTCCCAAAACATTCTTTTTAACTATTAATTTTATCGATTTCAATTGATCAATTTATTTAATGTAAAATTGAAGAAGTATAAGAATATTACAATATATTTCTAATATTTGATAAATATTTATTACACTTATAATTTTAAATAACTTATTGAACACTATCTACTTAGAACCTTTATATTTTTCTATGTCACATTTGAAGTACATTTTCAAAATTATTTATAACGAAATGATATTTTATAGTCCATTATATTTACTCGAGCGTATTCTGAATGAATATGTGCAAAAATAAAAAACCAATTTTCTAAGACTAGAAAAGTAAGAATAAATTCATTATTATCAATTGTATAAATTTACAAGTAAACACTTCACAAATAATTTTTACCTTATCTGAAATAATTTAAGTTGAAATAATTTTATTTTAGTCAATGTTTAATTATCATAATTTATAAACAAATAATAAATTAAATGATGTGATAAAATGATAAATAAATGTGATTTTTCGTATATAATAAAATAATATGAATTTTTTAATAATAATAAATGATTTTAATATTGTTAATAAAAATAAAAGTTGGCTAATTTCCAGAATAAATATTTTTGTATTAAATGCATGAAGATGTCATTGCTAAAAAAATTTAATTTCGAAATTTAATTATTGAAAAATAAGATTAGTCAATAAATAATTAAAAATTATTAAGAAATTATTTTGAATCTATGGAATAATGTTTACTTCATTTAATTAAATATAATGTATTTTTAAATATACAGTTACTCTTAATATACGTAATACTATATTAAATATTAAATATTTCATTTTTATATTTTTTATATATTAAATAACTGTAATGATACTATGATGAGACTTTTTAACGATAATTTCTACACGAATTATTTTATATTATTATTTAATTTTTAATTTCTGGTAAATGATTCTTTTTTAACAAATTTATTATATAAAAGATAATGCAATATTAATTAATATGTATCAAAGGTTATAAAATTAAAAACTATTTTTAAATAAAAATAATTATCAACACGTATAAAATTATATTATCTAAAATATATGGTTTTGTACATTAAAAAAATAAGAAATAATTATTTCATTTTTTGTATATTCGATGTCTAAACTACAATTTTTGATAAAATGATATAGATAAGAATAGAAACTTTAAATTTCATTAATTTTATATTTTACTAAAATATATACATATATTTCAGCTTAAGATTATAAATATCATGCTTGAATAAAAGATAAGTAAAAGATACTAAATACAAAATTACTATAGTTGCCAAAATGTGTAAAGTCGTCTATACATATTACAATAAATCATTCAATAAAAATTTATTAATTAAATAACATAGAAGAATAAAAAATTACAATTTAGATTTTATAAAACAAAAATTATTCTAATTAATACATTAAATTAGAAAAAAAAATAAGAAAAGTATAAATTTACTATAATCAGTAATTACATCACTTATCAATAATTTATTAATTGAAAATATAACTTTTATTATAAGTGCATAAAAATGTGTTTTAAAACGATAACAAATTTTTCATCAGATCCAAGAAAAGTTGTATACTATAAAAAAGTTTAAAAAATAATTAAAGACTCCTTTTTAATCAGTGTTGAATACACCGAGATGGTGATACTCGAGTATAACTATATTCAAGCCGTAAAAATATATTGATCGTAAGAGTGATATTTTTATCGCATATACATCATAAATATAATAAAAAATGCGTTTATTAAATATAAGGTATATTAAAATAAACAAGTCTGCTTTTCGTAAAACAATTTTATGAAATATCTTATAGGAGATACAAAACTATTGTAGTTTTGTAATTTGCATTTTATTAAAGAATATACGCTAACTGTAATAATTATTTTTATAAAAATTTATAAATGCTAAAATTAAAATACAGCATTGAAGAGTCCACTTTTTAAACAAATAAATGTTTGCAAAACGTAATTCACTCCCCAGAGTAAATATTTACACGCATGGAGAAATATTTTTTATTTTCTAAATTGACCATTAGAGAACGAAAATAAGCACAAACAAAATTAAGCACGTTAAATTGCAAAATTAAACGAATGGACAAACTGGAATATCAGGATAAAATAAAGATGATTTCGCATGCTCAAATATGTGTGTGTTCTCCGTGATAGCCCAGGATAAAGAAAGTCTCCGACCTGAGTTTACACGAGCGCGCACTAACACCATTGACCTTGGACCGAGAGACCTCTGCAATGCGGTCCAGAATCAGCCTTGTGATCGTATATTCAACGTCCACCTCAACTTCCCCTCCATAAGTACGTATCTTTACCTGTATGCATTTGCGGGACGCGGAATCTGTACTCGTGCACTAACAAAATTTTAAAATGTGATTGTGCTTAGGTTTTGATCCAAAATACCTAATTATCGAGTGTTAAATACTCAGCTTCGCAATCTTTGCAAAAAGAAAATAATTAAAGATTTAATGAATTTAATACAGTTTTTCAGTTCTTCACATATCCACTGAGCCAAATGAAACCAAAGATACAAAATGTTTGCTAACTACAGTAGTACTTTGTAATGATTTAATAATAATAATAATTTAATTTAGTAATGATTTTTAAGCTTGATTTTTAATAATGTACAATAGTACGAAATTAAAAATGTTATATTTAATTTTTTAAATATTATTTTTTTATATTTTAGTTAAATTAGAAATAATAATTGAAATATACGGTATAAATAGTAGTTATTTTTTTCATTTTTAATATATCATAGTTAATTAATTTTTCTATTAATGAGCTATTATTGAATGAATAATCACCAAATAAATCAATGCTGTGTACGCATTAACGTATTAATTATATATCAAATAATGATAAATATAAAAAAATTATACCTACAACTAGTCGATGCTGAAAATTGTTGACATATTTATTTATTTATAGTATTTGGAAAAACATCAAAATTAATATGTAAATTATAAAAAAAATGAATCTCAATAATAAATAAATATTATACAAATACAGAATGTAGATAATAATTTTAAAAGAATTTTATAATATAATATTATTAAAAAATCATAATTTAAATAAAATAAATCCACATTTATTATTAATTAATTATTTTCAATTAATTATTAATTATTGATCATTTTAATATTAATTTTAATAATTATTGATAATATTGATTTAATATTAATTAATAATTATTGATTAATTATTGATCAATTTTCAAAACGGTTGAAAATTTGAATAAAGTCATAAAAAATTATTGATTTAAAAAAGAAATTTGAGCATTTAATGCAATACCTTTTCCATACTAGCAGCAAGAAATTGATGTTGTATTGCATCTTTCTAATGATAAATTAAGCAAACTTTCGTTAAGCTGTCAACATAAATTATCATTTTGATGTTAAAGGTAAATCAATATATGTGCACGATTGTTTATTGATACGAATCATGACTTTATATACAACTGCGATACTCACTCATTTGTATTGAAACCGTGGAATTTTAGTCTTGTATTCATGTAGCAAGTTGATGATTTTTGTCTATGCTTATTACATTATCATATTTAAAATTGTAGATACTATTTATTATAATTAATTTAATATAAAAATGATTTTATTTAATATTAAAATGTATTGTAATTTAAATCTCAATGGGTAAAAAGTTATTTTAAACTTTTTTTGACAGTTATTAAATTTGTATTTAATGAGAATAATTTTGATAGAATATTTGTATTAAAAATTATTCGGTCAAAATTAAATCATGATTTTGTCTTAGCTCATTAATTTTATAACAAATCGTTAAAACTTTTATTGCATTATTTTCAAACATGACGCAGTCACGTGTTTTAAATACACACCAATACAATTATATTACCGTACCCTAATGACCACAAAAAGGAACTAATAACATTTTACCCTCTTGACAATAGTCATGTAACTTAAATGTACATACAAATTTTGATTATGCGGGGTAGAATTGTTAAGTTAAAAATAATTAAAATCAAACAAAGACGTAAATCAGTTCTCAACTGAAGCTCTAAAGCAGTTTAAAATATTAATAGAATAATCCGTTTTTACCAGAAAATATTAAGTCACATAAATCGGAAGGAAATTTGCTAATTGAAAACTCCAAAAGTTTCTTGTTTAGGCCTAGAAATATCAGGTAATGCAGTAATCTTCTACATACCCAAAGATATACAACCTTTAGAAAGTTAATCTTTAAATATACCAAAAGACAAAATAAACACACCAAAATAAACAACAGGAAGAAACTTTCAAAATTGATCACTTTATGTTAATTAAATTGTTATATTGATGAAATTTTCAGAGGAGTTCACTTAGAGAAAGGAATAATAGAACGTTAGTGGTATTTATTCACAGGTCTAGTATACCGGGAAATTTGTTAAAAAAAATCAGGTTGTTGCAAGGAATTCAGTGGATACTATTGATACACTATAACAATAACTGACAATTCACTTCTCGGTGATAATTCAGGAGTTAAATATTCACGCTCGTGGCCATTACATTGTTGCCCGATTTTTCCACATTTTATCAAAAAGACTAGGTCAAGGTATAAATCATAGTTCCTTGCAATTCATATGAACTTACTTTCTTTTTTCTAAAAAAATTCTGTCCTTTTCATTTACTGTGTAAATCAATTGCTGCGGTTCGCGAAGTGGCTTACACACTTTTATAAAGGCTTATCATTATCAATACAATATAATTCGTTTTAAAACACATAATGCGATGAAATTTAATATTAATTTCTTATATTTTAGTTTCTACAGTTTTGAGATTTTTTTCTTGTGTCTTTCAATTTTCGTCTAAATATTATAAATTAAAAATTAACAACTTTCTATCTAGTATATTTTTTATAGTAATTCTTAATTCATTTTACAGCACATTTTTTATAAAGCGTATGTTACTCAAACACTTTGGCTGGATAAACACCGCCAGATTAACTATAGGATGGGCAAATAATTAACTATAACATTACATACAGCTTTAATAAAATGTACTATTAGAAACTCAATGAAGTGTATATAAAATAGACTTTTAAAATAAAATAATAAACTTTCATCATAGAATAAAGAACGACAAATAAAATTGTTATTAATTATTTGTAAAAAGCTAAAGGATGAAAAAAGTATTAAATTAAATAACAATATTTATTATACACATTAAAATATATGTAAAATTATTTAAATATAATTTCAATTGTTTTAATTATCTAAAAATTATAAATTAGTTTATTTCATAAATAGGTTAATAAAAAGAAATAATGTAATACTAAATTATCAAAATTTAATCCTAATATTACTACTTTTTATTTTACTATTTACAATATTTAGGTGTTTAAAATATACATTAATACATACCTATTTTAATAAAGCTGTACATGAGCCCTGCGAATTAATCGTTCTCCATGAAAACTCTAATTAATAATTTATAATACACACTATTACATCATGATTTTTTTAATGATTGAGTTAATTTTATATTTTTTTTGATTACGTATTTACTACATTTTTCGAAATAATATTTTAGAAAATATTATTTCGAAAATTTATGTCTCGACTCAAATTTTTTTCATTATAGATTAGAATCTTTGACATGTCTATCACATTGCTGCTAGAATATTACATAATAGAATAAAAATTTTGAATTTATCCTTCAACTTTTTATATACCACACATTTATTTTAAAAATTTTAATTTTGAGATGTAAGAAATAATAATTTTTAATAAAATTGAAAATTTTCACTTTTAATTTAACATAATTGATGGTTCCAAACTTACATATAATAATTTTTATTATATTTCTTTTTAATATTTATTAATGTTAAACTGAAGGTATTTTTAACAAATGTTTTGAATTGCTTAAGGAAATTTAATATATATTTCAAATACTTCAGATCATAGAAAATTATATTTCATTTATTTATACAAAATAAAATTTTTTATGTTTTCCATCTACTTTCCTGTTTGATATCTGCAATAATTTAAAATTAAAAATTGATTAAAAAAATGTACAAAAGTCATTATATGTCATCTCCTTGTGTTTTATATTATAATTCTCACATTATTTGTAATTTTCTTAAATATTGCAAAAAATTTCTAAATATAACCAGTTATTATTAATAAATAAATAAAAATGAATACGCAAAGTTTATCAATTTTTCTAAAAATCGAATCATTAAATTAGTTCATTGGCTTAGAAATTCATTCACAGCAGCTCTAAAAGATTAATGGAAAATATCTAATAATCATTTAACATACATTTATATATTAAGATCATTCCAACTATAATAATTATAAGTTTTACCTTTTCACAAAAAATTAATGATTATATATAAAAAAAATAACTTTCATATTTGATTAATAAACATGTCATAGTAAAATTCTGAAATATCTCCCAATTATTACTTTGACTATTTATAACCCATTATAGTGTTGGTTAAATTTTGTATACACCTATTTTGTAAAAGCTAATTTTTTCACTAAGTATAAATATCAATCATTTATTTACATATGCATAAATAGTAATCTGTGATTATTTAAATTAATATTAATAAATACATGACAGTATGAAAGCATGATTATTCAAATTATTATTTTGATACAATTTACACCTGAAACCCAAATTTAAAAATTTTTATCACGAAGGTTTGTTAACCTATTTAATAAAAATAATAGAAAAAGCAATGACAGGATGAAAAATATTTGTATAAAGGGAAGTATCGAAAGAGGAAAAAGATGGAGAGAGAGAGAGAGAGAGAGAGAGAGAGAGAGAGAGAGAGAGAGAAGAGAAGAGAGATTATGGAGGCGTTGGCACTATGTACAGAAAACATCCTACGCGATCTCGATCTCTTTTGTATATATTTCAGTGCGATTTTCATTGCTCTACAATCACTCGCCTACTAATCTACAGAGAACTCATATATTTCTCGATAGCGTAAAAGACGCTCCGTTGATGATTTTTAAATTTAAGAGGAAATGTAAATTAAATTTTTGAAAGCCATGTGCTCTGAGTCATTAACACGGTCCTAAGAAACTAAGACAATTGAGCGTTTGCATAACAGTTTACGTAAGATTTAATAGATATTAAGAATATTAATAATAGTTATAATACTGTTTAAAATTTTTAAAAAATTTTTAATTGCATAAAAATACCTACAAATTTATTATGATGTATGGTATTGCATAATCGAATGTTTGTTTTCAAATTTATAGCTGTAGATATTTCTCTCTTATACAATAATATTGAGTAAGAAATTATTTATTTTATATTTTCTAAATTATATAGTGCAAATCAGCGTATAATTTTTTAACTTATAAATATTACAAACACGTACTATTAATAATAACCCAATAATAAATTTTAAAATACTAGCAAAAATGTTACCGGTAAATTTCAAATGGAATTAAATATATACCAAATATTACAGACAATTTTTTTTAAATACATTGTATTTTGAAATCAAATTGAATATATTCTCTAAAAAACTTTATTTTCTAAAATTGTCAACATAATGTATATAATACAATATATATAATCATCTCATTCAATAATTTGCAGTGAATTTAGAATCAAACTCAAGAATTTGTGTCAAATATTAATCATTTAAAAATATTCTTATAAATAACTAATTATAAAATCTATCTATCTTATTATCTTGATATATTTAAACAAATCTATAAATTTTCCATTATATAATTTAATATTGATAAACACTATATAAATATTATTATTGTTTACATTATATAATTTAATATCGATGGACATTATATACATTTTATTAATGTATCCATAAATTACTGTTATGTATTCATTTATATTTGTTATATATTGTATGATTACCTGAATGAAAATTATAAACTCAAAAATTTAATAATATAATTACTTAATTATTTATAATTTTTAATCTTTTAACATTTATGATATTTTATATTTATATTTTATAACTGTGTTATAATAATTATATCAATAAATAAAATTATTGTCGTAAACTACCTTATATTAAAAAAAAAATTGTGGAATTTTTATTAGATCTCATGATACAGAAATATTTTAATTGTATTGCCAAATTGATTTTGAAATGTAGTAAAAAAATACTTCAATTTCATTATATTCCTATTATGAAATAAAATAAAATTAAAATTATTCTTTATGTTTCAAATAAACATTATTTGTTTTCTTTATTGTTTTCATTTCATTAAAATTATTTAATTACAATTTAATATATATTTAACATTTAATGACATAATTATGTAATTCATGTAACTGTAATTCTTATATTCATTTTAATTGATAGAAAAAGTGAAATGAAAATTAGCAGAAGCCAATATTTTTGAACTTTATATATATATTTATTAAGCAACAAAAATAATAACATTCTAAATATTTATCTATTACTTTTAAAATATTAATAAAATTTTCAAGTTTAAAATGAATTTAAAATTAAAAAATAATATAATATTTTATTGATACAGTATGTAGGTATTTCAATATTTATAAAATAATTAACAAAAATAACAATTAAAACAGTAAAACTTAAGCATTAGTATTTTTTAATAAAATCATTAGTAATATCAGTATTTGTATATGTAGCCGTATCTATGTATATATTTTTTTTTAATTCCTTTTGAAAGTAATGTTTAAGCAAAATTTACAATTGAAGATAATTATCAATACTTTAAATCATCATTTTCGAGACCTAGTTATTATATTTTGAAATTTACACTTTAAGATGTATCATTAATTTTCCACACATTTTTATCTGTAAAAAAAAATTATAACTGATTAGAAGTTTTTAATGTTTATAAATTCAGCAAAGTCTAGATCACGGAAGTAATCAAAACATACACGTTCGATAAAGCAGCTTTTCTTTTATATATAAATAGCGTTAGATTTTTCATTTGTAACAATAATAATAGGATATAGAAAGGGATGAAAAGTCTTTTTATGAAAAGCCATGCATTTCAATATAGTAATGAAATGATTATAAAAAAAATAATTAAGACTGATCAATATAAATCATGCTAATTTCAATTTTTTGAACATAATATTTTTACAGAAAAAGCCTAAAAATTTGCACAATTAAAGTATCAATTTTATTGCGAGTGCAATGAGATTTATAGTAGTGGAAATGACTCTGATACATATTTAAAATTTGTTGAATTTTCCAACTATTTAATCAGTTTGGGAATTACAAGATCGTGTACGAGTAAGTTGTTGTCGCATTGTAAATGAACTGAACAACAGCCACTGCATTAATTCTTAATTGCGATTCTTGTTCTTTTGTTAATATACATTATTTTTGTGTATTTATTTAATAAAAGTAATTGAAATACCTGCTTTGTTATAAAAAAACTTTATATATAAATAAAATAATTCAAAATATCATTTTTTCAAATTATAATGTAGATTAATTAGTCAAAAATATTACTGATTAAAACATTGTGACGAAAATTTAAACACCTACATGAAAATGTTATTTTGAAAGAATGAAGAAGATCATATAAAGACACAT
Organism: Eupristina koningsbergeri; assembly: GCA_018907245.1. Lineage (NCBI taxonomy): Eukaryota > Metazoa > Arthropoda > Insecta > Hymenoptera > Agaonidae > Eupristina > Eupristina koningsbergeri. The sequence goes on from JACCHV010000041.1 coordinate 1,438,053, forward strand.
GAACATATCCAATGAATTCCTCGAAAATTCCGCAAAAATTTTTTTTTTAAAATCCTAACGGTCGAATGTCTTTTACGTGTTCGCTTTCATCACAATTGTACTTGCCCAAGTGCACATAACGGCGCGATAATTCGGCTGAAGGGCACCGCGGAGCCCATGACCCAGCAAACCCAGGAAACCCAGGAAGGAAGCGCAAGTCAACTCGAGGAGTTTGATCGATAGTGAACGCGGAATGTAAAGTTGCGACGCGCGCTCACCGCCCTTGAGCAGGCAAACTTCCACATCTTTTCTTTCACTTTATCGCTCTCTCTTTCTCTCTCTCTCTCTCTCTCTCTCTCTCTCTCTCTCTTTCTCTCTCTCTCGGTCGACCGTACCTACTATTTTTGCTGTCTTGGAAAAATGCCAATAAAATACTGCACCCATTTGAATATTTAAATGAAAATACTAATTCAACTAAATTCGTAAGAGGTTTGAAACCATTCGATATATTCGTGTATTGATTCTTAAATTAATGATTAATGATATCATGATAAATTGAAGTATTTTTTAAATATCGTCTATTCATTATGATTAAAAAATAACGATTTAAAAATTATTACATAAACTTTAGTTAAAGTGTGTTACTGGTTATACAATCGACAAATATGATACATGTTAATCTTTAATAATATATATTATTTTCATGATTAAATTATTTATAATTATTTTTATTTATTTTTAATATTTAATATTAATTACTTCTTTTATTTTTTATCAACGATTATTACTGGTAAACTACAGCGTTTATTTAAATTTACAAAAAACTATATGTGAGAAGTAAACCTTCACATTTTATTAAGAGTCTTCAAGTTTATAATTTTTATAAGTATTATATTAAAGTCAATATGATTGATTAAAAAAAAAACTCATTTTAATTTTAGCTCCTAATTATATTATAGAATTTGCTCTGTATTCCATTTAAATAAAACACAATACTCACTTTGTAAGTCAACTGCATTTATGTTACTAGAAATGAATCAAAATATAAAACAAGAAATACAAAGTTTTTTATTTGAATATGAAATCAAAAACTTATACCTAACAAATACTTGAATATCAAAAAATATATTGGCAGTAATAATAATATATTTAAAAGTTTTTTAATCTAGGAAAACATTATATAGTAATAAATATATATATAGTACATATATCCATTTTTACAACGTATAGTTATAATAATGATATACTTTATATTTATTGGATTAAAATGTACGTTTTTTACAGAAAAAAACATTTAAAATACATAAATTATATTAAAATATTATTATAAATTATATATATTAAAAATAATGACCTTCGCATTTCACAGAAACAATGATTCAATAAAAATTAATTATATATCTTCAATTAAATGTTAGCATTAATTTCTTTTATTAACAAAACTAAAACTTTAATGTAGCTCAAGTTTAGTAATCAATGATTATTTTAGAATAACTTTAAAAACCATATTTAATTAAATAAAAATGTGAATTATAAAATTATAAAAAAATTAAAACTTTAGAGCTTTTTATGTTTAAATATAATTAAGTCCTCTTACGTCAGCATCATTTTCATTAAACTTTATTTTCCACTAATGATACTGTAATTACATCCTTTCGTAATCCTAACAATTTAAAATAAATTAAGACAATCTCAATGGTAAATCTGATATACAGCAGTCAAATATATTTTCTTTCAAAAATATCCGAATAATAAAAATCTCTCCAAATGATTATAATAACACTACAATATTTTGATTAAAAAAAATTAAGGAAAAGTTACAAAATGTTAGAATGATGTAAAAAATTTTAACTATAATATTTATACATTATTTTCTTCTTTATTTTTTAAGTAAAAGTTAAATTTAAATTAATACGTTTTAATGGATGAAAATATAAATGAATGATTTTATTTAGCCGTAAAAATCGAGTAGAAGAAAACTTTATACTAATAAAATATTTTCTGCCAAAGAAAGATACAATTCGTATTGTTCATTATATATTAAAAGATAATGATGCATTTATTTAACTGTGGATTACTAAACAATTCGGTGTATATTTATACTGTAAAAATTTGCATGGTAAGAAGAGATAAAAATGGAATGATGGCAAAGCAAAGTAAGAGTTCGAACATGAAAATAAATAGCTGCTTGAAATAAGAGTTAAGTTTAACTTAAAAAAGAAAGAATATACATAAATGCTTAAATTGTAAATAGTTTATTTCTTGGAAAAAATTCTTTTCAGTTGTTTTCTAATTTTCGCAATATTTACATGAACAAAGGTAAACATTTTATTTATAAAAATGAAATATCTTGCTATGTTAATTTGACGAATATTCATATGTTGTTGTATAATACAAGAGATACAATATACATTTTAAAATATAATTTAAAAGATTAGAAAAAAGATTCTATATATAATAGTTGAATTTTTTAAAATAAAAATCAAAATTAAAATTAAAATAACTACAATTTTTGTTCTAAAATATTTAATGTAAATCATTTATACATAAAAAATTGTAAAATGTGTTCATATAATATTATAGATAATATAAATATGATAGGTTTTAATACAAAATAAATAAAAAAATGAAATAAATATTTGCGCATATTTACAAATGAGAGTTATAAAATAATAAAGATTCGTACAGGAACTCAAAAAATTAGTATCCGTATGCACGCGGGGATGTTTACGTTTATCCATACTTGAAATTGTGGGCGTATGCGTACTTGTACTTATGAATGTGGGTGCGTCCGTATGTAAACGCGAAAATGAGAAAAAGAGATATAATTATGAGGGATAAAAAAAAAAAAAAATTAATAAAAGAAAAAGATGAAGATGCAAAAGCGGATTTCTCTTTTTAACAGCAACTATCTATTCGCGTGGGCGATGGCAGGTGAATTTCTAGCAAATTTCCATGTAACAGAAACCGCTTTGATTGTGGTAGTTATCCATCTTATATACAATCTCAAAATAAAACCGGGAGTCATGTGCAGGGATTAAAGATTACACTTTAAAAAAATCTAGATAAATGTTATTAAACTAAAAATGAGTATGCCGAGAGAAATTTCCATTGTCCTAATTATTTTAATTTTGTGAACATTTTCGGTGATATTTGATATTGTGAATATGAAATTACCAAATTATTAGATATCTTTCAGTTTTTTTACATGGTTCTTATTATATGCATAATAAAACTTTGTAATCAGATAGATTTTTAAAAGGCAATTAAAAAGACCATATTATTATTAATATTGCTTGTAATAAATCAATCAGTTTTCATGACTTTATGATAATGTCTATAGTCAAAATATAACAATGTTATTTAATAAGAAATACTATAATTTATATTTATATTTTCACCTATTATAATAATACATAAATTTTAAATTAATTTTAATGTTTATATTACAAATTAAATTAAAATTAAATTTTTTCGTTTAACTTTTTTCGAATATACTACATTTACTATTTTCATGATTGAGGGTTAAAGTGTATTAGATAAGGCTGTTGAATATCTGGCGATCAAGAAAATTGAACCAGTAATGCATTATTATGATAATATGCAATCACAAATTAATAATTTAATGGCAAATTATTTTTTGGCTTAGGTACTTAAAGTTAATAAAAATCATTTCAACAATTTAAAAATTTAATATACCTGAATATTGCTTTAATTTGAAGCACCGTTAGACCATAAAAATGTATATAAGAAATTTCAAAGTCAAAATATAAATTAATTGGAAAAGTTTATGGTTTTGATTATTGAATATCTAAAAGAAAATGTTCGTTAGGATTTTAAATAAAATTATAAATGATGTAAGAAATTTATAATGTAAAAGCATTTATTGTTAAAAAATAATGTTCTTATTCGATTTTTGTTTTTTCATTATAAAATACTTTTTCAATTTTGAATCTATAAATTTTTTTCTGAAATATAATAAGATTCTAAAACTTGAAAGAGCTTAATAAGATTACTATGTAAAACTTGAAATCATTGCTTTTCTATCAAACAAAATATTATAAACTAATTTAGGGTCAAGAAAAAAAAAAGATAAAACGTATTACTATTTTTCTGATTTATTATTTGTATAGTTATCATAAGATAATGATTCAATTTAAACGCATATTAATTTTTAGTTTGTATATTTTAATGAATATTAAATTCATTTTAATTACAGAAGAAATTTTTCATTTTATATTATATAAACGCTAAGATTTATTTTTTGACTTTTTGAAGTAGTTAATATTATTGTTGTGAAAAACATTTTATGAAAATTGACATTTTTATGTGTATGTATTTTTTTAATATATTCAAACTATTATTACAGATTTATTTTTAAGTACAATAATTTAGATTATTTATATTTCTAATTATCAATTTGTTTTAAATAACTCAAAATTGTTGACATAAAAATACATTTTTTAAAAATTTTTCTATCATAATATTATTGTTAATTTCGTTTTCAAAGCAACGCAGAGTAAATAATTACTTTGACGCAAAATCAATAAACAAAGTTTCGAATAATTCTTAAAACAGATAATCAACTTTCCTAAGTATATGCAATGTGCCTGGGAAGTTGTGTTATAAAATATTAAAATGCGTCTAAGATGATTCATAATGCTCTGAAAAATTATTAAAATAGCAGCTTTCCATAAAATATTAAAATGTAATTTAAAATAGAAGCTATTCATTTCTCAAACGTTGACACCGGTGGTATATGAAGAGATCATGTGAATAGATAACAGGTGAGCATCTGGTTTTGGCATTATAACGTTATCTTGCTACTGAAAAAAAAGAAAATACAATGCGACAAGAAAGAAACATTATTCTCGGTATAATATTACCTGGCTGTTTTTATATTTTCTTAAGCCATGCCAAACGAACAATTTTAGTTTTAAGTTCCTGTATCTCTTTTTCGGTTTACTTTCAGCGCATCTGAACTATAATGCGAGTAATGCAAATGAGTTATTTTTTTAATCATTGTATGAAGGAAATTGAATGCGAAAGAATTTATGTTTCTATTGTAAATCATTTCTAGTTTAATCTTATGCAAATATTTTGGTGATTCATACTATTCAATTTAAATGGAAACATGGGCTTATCAATAAATTTCGTGTTCTGAACATTAATAATTACATTAACAAGCTTCTAAAATGTTTCTAATTCTTATTATAGCCATTAATTATTAACATATTTTAGAATAATGTGTGACTATTGGTGACATTTTGAATTTATTACCACATGTTAAAAGTTATAACTAAAAAATTTTATATATGTAATAACTAATATTGAGCGATTAATAAAAAATTCCCAATAATTTGTTTGCTTTACAGTCACAATTTATTTCATGTTATTCTTAATATTTCATCTGTCTAAGGCCGATTTGATAGTTTTCAAGAATAATGATAGACACTTAATTTTGAATTTTTACTTTATCAAATCTTCTATACATAATTTTTTTTTATACTATCCTTAAATATAATTATATAAAAAAACTAAAAAATAAAAAGTAATAAAACAACTACTATGTAATATTATATGTATATAATATTTGAGGTTATTTATATAAATAATTTATTTATCTAATGGGAATTGACTATCATCTGAATGTATCTGGCTTAAAAATTCAAGTACTATCATCAATTGAGTGATGGTTGACCTGACTGAAAACTGAGAATTATCAATGAGAACTGCCTTTTTAATATCAGGTTCGACATTCTGTAATCCAGTTATTATCAGCTTGGTCCAGGTATTACTTATAGTAGGTGAGATACACACTGACTCAGTTATTTTCGCGCAAACTAGATTTAGGCTCATTGTCCCGTCCGCAAGATCCGATAGAGCAGCATTACATAGTTGAATGTATTTTACATTGTAGACATGCAAGAATTAGAGCTTTGAACTGCCGACACAAAATAATACATTAGAAAAAGAGAGAGAGAGAGAGAGAAAGAGAGAGAGAGAGAGAGAGAGAGAGAGAGAGAGAGAGAGAGAGTGAGCGAGTGAGAGAGGAAGGGTGGGAGGAATATGAGCAGGCATATAAATTTATTGAGTAAGATAAATAGTTTATATGTTGCGCTTGCGTGGATAAGCCATCGCAATAATTTTGATGGAGGAATAATGATACCTAGTAAGAAAAGGAGTAAGGTACTAAGAGGATGGTTAATTGTACCATTTGCTTTCCCATATGTAAAAATTATTCATTACATTATACTTCTACTGTTTAGATAGATTAATGACTTATTCAAGTCTAATTAGAGGACAAGTTGATAATAAATTATTAGAAATAAAAATTTATTGTTATTTTGATTAAAAAATTTTTATAAAACAATTTAAGCTTAAATAATTACATATATACATACATATATATATATATATATGAATTATTTGATTTTATATTAATAGAAAATTGTTTTACAACGTATTAAATAAATCGAGAATTTACAGTTACGGTTTAATTAAAACTATGGTTAAAAATGTTATGAAATATTTATTAAAAGATTTATTTTATATTAAATTTATCTATTGCATTTATATTTTCATTATTTATATTCCATCGGAAAAATATATTTTTTACGAGAAAAATTGTATAAATTTTATAACAATTACGACTACAGAAAATTTTACCTTCAGAAAATTGAATTAAATAAAAGCTTTTCATCTTTATAGTATTAAATTTATCAACTTCCTATATGATATTTATTTTTATCTGAAAATGTAGCAAATATAATTAATTCGAATTATATAATTTATTTAAAAAAAATTAATAATATTATTTATAACTTATCTAATTTATTGTTATATGAGAAATGCTTTTGTTATAGAATCCTTAAAAATATTATTTTAAAGCATTATCTAATCAAATAAAGAATTTACAAAAATATTGTAAAGTAGGAATAAATTTTTTAATTAAAACAGGGAAAATTTTTAAACAATTTAAAATATTAACTAGTAATGTCATCATAATCAAGAATTTTTTTATTTGTGGATAATTAAAGTTGGTGTTATAAATATTTAATAGAAATATATATAAGAAAAAGAATTTTTAGTCTATGAAGACAATATTTTATACCATAATTCAATCTTCAATCTGTATCTGAGAGACAAAGACATTATGTGTGATTGTACAGAAGTTCCATCAGATCTTGAATCTAGTTTGTCCTTGGGAAAACACGAAGAGGACAAGAACGCGAAACTAACTTGGCAAAAGAATCGAGAACAAATCAAGAAGTCCAAGAAGCAAAAGGTTGAACAAGTCGAGAGAAAGAGGAAGACGAAAACCAGAGTGCAAGAGAGAGAAGATAATAAAGGACAGTGTAAAAGGAATTTCGCGAAAGGAAGGACAAAAGGAAGTAAGGATAAAAGGATGCATGAAGAAGATAGAGAAATCTGGACTCTGTATAATACGATTGTGCATAGAATATTAAAATAGTTTTCGAGAGTAGTATAAATACTAAATAACAAACATGTGAATTTTCATGTAAATTTATATTGTACAGAGAAAAATAGAAGAATGTAGTTGAAAAAATGATAATAACATGTGAATCTTCAAAAAATGCAAAAAAGGAAATATCACTCAAGTGTTTAAATGATAACAATACATGTATACCGTGTATCCATCTACTTATGTAAATGCATTACTGTAATGAACACATTTGCAATGAATGTGTTTGGGACACATGACAGCAAGCAAATTTCGTTTTATTTTTGAGGACCTATATAGTGATTTTGCGTCATGCATCACTTCCGGTAAAAATTCTTTGAAAATATCGTGAATCAGTGAAAAGGGAATGGCGGACAAGTGATTTGTCAGAAAATGTTAAAGCTTTTATCGAAATTCTAGCAGCATCATCGGATAGTAATCGCATAAACGGGTGGTGATAATTCGACAGGACGCTGAAAAACATCGTTTCCCACGGCAACGATAGCTGAAGGAGAAACACGAAGCAGAGCGACAGACAAAGAGGGAAGCAAGAGCGAGAAAGGGCGAGTGGAGAACACAAGGGTGGGGAAGAAGAGAGAGAGAGAGAGAGAGATGACGAAAGATCTCGGAACAACTCAAACACGTGGAGTTGCTAGTCTCTGTTTCTCCTTAGCCATCTCTCTCTCTCTCCCTCTCCCTCTCTCTCTCTCTCTCTCTCTCTCTCTCTCTCTCTCTCTCTCTCTCTCTGTGTATTCGCCTGTCTCTTTCTCTTTCACTTTTTCTCGATGGCTCGCTCACTCGGAAACCTCGAGAGAGCATTCGCAGTATATGTGCGCTGGTCAGCAGCAGCGCACACGCGCTTTTGCGTCCCGAGGATTTGCCTTCGAACGCGCACGCAAAGCCGGTCGGATTGGTCCAGCGCAGCATCTCTTGTGCAACGAGTTCAGAGTGCTGTTGTTCCTCCTCGTAGGTATATTCGCGAATGCACCAGGTTCGCTCTCCGTGAATATCGGAATGATCTAAGTAAGTGAAAGGACTTTGTATGCTTCTGAAAGGGCAGCCTGTGTCCTATGCAATTATAGAGTGACACACTTCTCTTCAATTTAAATCGGCTATCAGTGAAGTCGAAGGATTCCACGATATCGCGTTTCAAAACTATCCTCGTGTATAGATAAATTACCGATGAATGATGAGTCATGTAAATAACTATTTTTTCTCTGTAAAAAGCAATTTTTTATTTTGACGCATGCCAGATTATTGATTTACAACTTATATATTTTTAAACTACAACAAAATGAAGATTAAAGGACCTTAATTGGACCCAAAGGTTTTTAAGAAATAATTGTCATTTCAATTGTAAGAGCATATCCTTAATAAAACATCATTAATGTCATGGAAAAAATATAACTTCTCGTCATTGAAAAATCTTTTTTTTAGACAGTAATTATTTACCGATTAATATTTCTTGATAATACACACTGTAATAAATTATGCCAGAGTAACACCCATAAACATACTACATTAATAAAACAATTTTTTACCACGTTTAACTTCCAAAAAATATTGTACCAATAAAAAAAGTTGTTTAAGTTGTATTTTTAAATAAATTTTCAATAGCAAATGATCAATAATTATTTTCAATTTAAGTATTTTCAAATAAAATATAATTTAAAAGTAAATTTATCTTACAATTTTCTGAGACAAATCAAAAATTTAAATAGTTTATAATCACTTGACTCATATACAGGAAATAATTAATTAAAAGAACATAAAATTTTAAAAGTAAATAACGCAGGTCAACGACACTGAAGCCGTCGAAGAACACAAAAAAAATCAGCGTAAAAGGTCTGTGCAAAAAAGAAAAAATGTGACGCATCCCAAGATACATAAGGACAAATTCGCAAAAACGGAGGAATGGCTCCGTTTCATTGCACGTTTCTTTTGTCCCTCTTGATACTCTTGTGCACCGTTGGTATTCTCGGCAATGAGTTTCCAACAATTCATCAGAATCATCAGAACCACCAGCATCATGGATATTTGCATCATCATCGGGTAAGATGACCCTAGTCTTTTTGTCAACAGTATAATTATCGTAAATCTATTAATTATAGATATTATTTCAATTGCTAAAAAAATAGTTTTCAAACCAATTACTATATAATTAACAATTAGTCTTGTATTATTTATTGTTTTTTTATTTATGTATGTGAATTTTTTTCATTCATAAAAATTTTTACTTTACAACTATATACAAGTAAACTTAAATCAATTACTGTTTTATTGAAACTTTTAATATTTGTTTGCTGAATTAATACTAAGTTATTATTTTATACATCCACATTTCAATTATCATCAATTTTTATTATTCAATTATTGAAATAATATATATATTTCTGTAATTGATGCATTTTATTTTAATTTTAATTATATATTGAGAAATTAGAAATTTCAACTCTCTTATGCGCAAACATGTATATATCAATTTATCATTGTTAAATTTTAATTAAAATTTTTTTAATACTTTTTTTAAGTAATATATACAAAATTTAGATTTTTTATCAATATTTTAATTAAATTTTTTTAAAATTATCTATATCATTAAACGCGATATCTTAGTAATATATATTTATAAATTTATTTTATGTATGATTACATTCGACTTTCCAAAGTAAATAATCCAATTGATTAATATCCGATTTCAACAGAAATACTAGTATTTCAGAGATATAAAATTTGAAAATTTTTTCATGAAAATTATAAATATTATTCTTAAAGATTATTTTCTTTATAAAGTTCGCTCGTTAAATTTCAAATAAATTGTTCTTCATTCACCTGTGATTGAACAACTTGAATTTTCTATAGGATAAAATCAAGAAATTAATCACGTTTATAGAGTTTTTGAATCGAATATAGTGTGTTCTACTAGTAAATTTCTAGTACATAAACCAGTTTATTGACATCATTAGTCACTCTAATTGGAGCGAAAATGACGGCATTTATTTGATTTAAGTTAACGAAAATCTATTGAAATTTATGATAGCTGTATTATTTTTAAATTATATGAGCTACTCCTATAACTTGTATGAAATAATATAAATATTTTTATCGAATTAAAATTTTTTTTTCTTTCAAAAATATTTTAAAGGTTTTGTTTGCTAAAAAATAAGATAAAGCAATCAAGATAATAATATTCAAGAAAAATTTCAAAAAAATTCGAAATGCGTAAATAATGTTGTTTAGAAATCAGTAATATTATAATTATAATTTAATAAAATTAATCAAAATTAATGAGTTTTTATCAAAATATTTCACATAGTTGCTTGTAATTGATTACTTTATATATTAGAGTTATCCATAATATAGAAGTGCATGATACATTCATCCATGCTTTACTTAATTGTCCGTAGAGGTTTAGCGTACAGGGATTAATTCCAAAATCTAGTGGAATTTATTCTATTATTTATTAAATCAATTGTTGATTAGTTTCATATGTTTTGTATAATTAATTAAATCATATTTATCTGGTAAAAATCTATTTTATTTTTTGAAATATATAATTATATAAATTTATTTATGACATTGTCAAATACAGATCTTAATATTAATCTGCGAAAAAATAAAATTCATACATCCAAGATTATCATAAAAATATAGTTCAAACATGACAGTTAACTTTCATGAAACATCTTTAAAGTCATATAATAAAATTGTTTGATACAAAAAAAAAAAACTAACCGCATTAAATAAATCGAAATATACATCGGTACTGTTTGCATCAGTAAAATTCTGTAATATTTTTAAAATTACATAACCGGAACAAAGTGACTATTAAAATTGTAAATTGGTCGAACTAACGTATGTGACTCACCCTCAACATTAAGTGGTTATTGCACTTGTACACATCCACAGAACTCAGACACGGTGAATTGGTCCTCAAGGCACAATGATCACTTATCTCAATATCCACACCACAATAATCGCCATGGCCATGAACAAATGTTCCGGCGTGAATCGCGACTCCTTGGCTACCGAAATACACCCACGATAACATCAACTACGGAGATGATGTCCACCACCACCACCACCAAAGGCTCGGTCCATCAGCAGACTCAAAATCCACATCCCTACCACTCGAATATCAACGATTACACCAAGTTTCAACCGGGGTAAGTGCATTATGTAATTGATGTAAAATTCTTGTAATTGATACCCAACCATAATTTATTCTATATTGAGATGAATATCCTTGTTTAATTTTTAAATTACTTCAACGTACAGACTTCGTTTAAATTTTTGGTACAATGGATCTAATGAGTGTATCGTTAAGGGTATAAATATGGGGTATAAATAACGTTTTCACAATCAAATATTAATCTTTTCTTTCATCAACTACTTTAAAAAGAATAATTTAAGGGCCGAGAATTTTCTTCTTTCAATCCGAATCTCCAATTCAATATATTTTACATCTTGTTCATATATTTCTGATATTCTATATTACACTCACTTACACAGTTTCATTTATAAATTTTATTTTTAGTTTTTAATATTTATATCTAAGTAAACTACCAAAATTTAAATTGTAAAACTTTTAAAAATTAAAATGCAATTATTAGTGATAATGTTTCACAATATAAAATTTAAAGTGTCAATTAGTTATTTTATTTTTAATTTTTTAATTTTACAACAAACTTACAAAACATTATATATTATAATCATTGTTGTTGTTATTGTTGTTTATGTTTTTTTAGTTGTTGTTAATAATAATATAATTCATATTTTAGAGTTACATGGTAAGTTCTAATGTAAAATAATAAAATAGAAACATAGAAAATAATAAAATGCAGTAGAAACGTATACAGCTATGATTCTGTATATGTGACGAATGATTGACTGTTAACCAATAACTATGTAACACCATTAATTTTTAAACACCGTGTAAGTTGTAGTTTCTCTTTCTATAAAAGTCGTGACATACTCGAAAAATTAAAAATTTAAAAGAACACAGTAATATTTCTTCTTTGAATTATATAATATCACAAATAATTTTCCCCTTGAATTATAGTAGCTATTTATTGAACAACTTAGAAATAGTATACTTGCTTCAACCATAAATAATATAAAAAAATTTAAATAACACTTTATAATTGTATATCATGTATAAAATAAAGTGAAATTAATCATTGATCAAGCATTGAAGTTATCCGGATAAATAAACAAAAGTATACAGACTGTACATTACAGCATTAACGATTATTTTTACTTAATTTATGTTGAAAGGGCAGATATTTTCTTAATTGATGTTATAATTAAAAATATCATTTCTGATGCATTTAAGGAAAACCGGTCTCTTGACGCAACTACGGTAAATTGAAATCGATTTTTCTTACGTGACATCGTTATCTTGTGAGGAATCCAAAATCGGTTTCAGTACATGAATAAAAATTAACCTTTGTAATAAAAACATGTTTCAGAACATATATTATCTTGAATAGCTATTGTTTAAGTATTTAAAATTTTTAATTTTAAAAATTTTTTACATTGCACACAAGTTTCTATAATTAAATAGAAAAAATTACGTTTATCATTCTAAATAAAATATTAATTTTGAAACACTTAAATTCTTTTTATTAAAATTAAAAACAATGTTGTTTTTTCTACAATATATAAAGTATATTTTATTCTAAAAAAATGATTATTCCGCTGAATAAAATCAATTTAAAATAACTGTATACCTGTGAATTAATCAAGAAAACGAGTCGCTCAAGTACGTCAACAAAAAATAATCCACGCCAAAGCCAACGAGATTTTATAGTTAATTAAAATGGACAACGAGGTTTTAAATAAAAATTAATTAATATGTCAATCAAAAATTGATATTTTTTTGTACTTGTGATATCTCAAAGAACATAAATCTTAATTAGACGATACCTTTTTGTAGAAGTTCATAATTTTTCTTTCGCGTGTGTCTTAATGACGGTTCTTAAATACACAAAATTATATTATATCTATAGTGAAGAATGCAGCATAAAAGAACTCATTGAAGCCCTTAAATTTAATTTTAATATATTAATTTTATGATAAATATCGACACGAATTAATTTCTATTTCTTTACCTACGTTTCTAAATAATTCACTATAAATCAGTTGTTTTTATGTGAATAATTTATTTCAAAATTAATACCAAAGGTAAACTAAAACGATAAATATTATATTTTATGTTCTCTACACTATCAATGAACAAAGCTTACGAAAATTCGTCGAATAAAATCTAAAATATTCATGTACCAATTTCATTAAACATACATACCAAGAATTTCTGATTTGAATTAAAAATCATTGATAGTAAAATTAATATGAATAAATATAAATCTGTAAATCATATAAATATATATGAATCAAGTCGCACTTATACAAGCTTAGAAATCAATGAAATTATCACATAATTAAGACTAAAAATACTAATTTATATGTAGTAAATTATATTTAAAATTTAAGAAAAAATATTTCATGATACTAATATTTATAAAATAATATAATATAAATAAAATTCTGTCAATTTATTTAGAAATTTTCTAAAATAACATTAAAGGAATAATTGTCAAACACTTTAGTTCAGATTATTTTGAAATCATTGTAAATTTCAATTGTTTTAATAAACGTTATAATATTATTTTTTGGTACCTTATTATTAAAAGCTATTAAAGTTTTAATCACTGGCAACATCATCGAATTTTTATTGCTAATGTTTTACAGTTTTATATTATTGATATAATATTAATTTTATAAAATTTGAATTTTTCAATAAATTTGTTTCTCAATAGAAATTAATTCGAATCAAAACTTATAAAATAGTTTTACTAAAATCAATACACATAAATGCACTTTCATGCATAAATTTATGCCACTTTTTTTAAATAACGAGTACTAGCATAATTGCGATTTCATAGCTTCAATGCTTTGAAATCTTACAATCAGCACTTAATAGTTGTTATCGACATATTTTCAAAACTTATAACGACACTCAAATTGTTGTTCATATAATATTTTTATTGGATAATAGTTGTCATAAATTAGAACACATTCAATTATTACACGTTTCTAATATATAGTTTTATAAATGATTGATAATACAGGGTAAACACGAGAAGTACATAACACATAAAAAAATATTTTTATTTTATTAATCTAAAGAAATTTCTGTGTTTGTAATTATATTAAATTATTTTTTTATATAATAAAATAATGCATTAATTTATTCAAATACGGAATAGAAAAAATTCATTCTTGATTAAAGTATAAAAATATTAATTAAATTAGTAAAGTGTAAAAAAATAAAGTATGTCAAATTACATATTTATTTATTGAATGTATAATTTTTTCACTAACGAAATCGTTAAAACACATAAAATAGTATTTGCATAATTCTACTATAATAATTATATTTAATTTTTAAACTTAAATAATTAAATTTATTTGCGAAGCCCTACAACAATTTCTAATAAAATTTTTCACTTTTTATTTTAATATAAGATTAAGTTTATTTTGTTATAATTTTTATAAAAAATGAAAAATTTCATATTAAAAATAAAAAGTATATTTACTTGTATATTCACAATATATTGCAATTTATTTGTATACATATAAAATATTTAATAAAATATTTATAAAATGTTTGTTATATAATGTATACATATATATATAATGAATACTTAAATACATTAATGTATATGCAATGTTAATACTACTGTATATATATATATATGTAAGAAATAACAATTATAATTACATAAAGTAATAATTTAATCTTTCATTTACTTTTAATCTTAAAGAAAATAATAAGAAATTAAGATAAATATAATCACTTTCAATTTGTTAATACGTGACTTTTTTGGTTTATTTAATTATTCTTCATTTGACATCTTGATATCTTTACTCTTTTGATGCATGAATTTTATAATTAAGTTGACATTTGAGTTTGTCATTGTCCATTTTTAATCAATTATTATAAGCTTGAAATACTAATTATTTAACGTAAAGTTGATGTATCCAATAGTCGAAGTATCAAAGTTTAGAATCATGAATATTAAGAACATATAAGTGCACTTGATATTGAACTAGTAAAGATAATCTAGTTAGTGTGATAAACATTAGCATATATAAATTTATATAACTCAATTTTAAAAATAAAAGTATTGAAAAGTTGAATTTATATAATCACTAAATAAAGCAAATAATTTTGAAATATGAATATGGTTTCAACCCTACGAATTCACATAGGATAATTCATTTATAAAAATAATTTAACTAATTCAAAATAAGTTAAAATATTTTTAATATAAATATTGGGAAAACAAATCAATTTATTTTATTTATTCATTATTATAAATTATTTTACGGAAAAGACATTAATTCAACATTCTTTAAATTACACTAACAGATAAATTGACTATACATTAAAACAAATTCCATTCATCTTATTTTACTATAAATGTATTACTTCAAACTCATTTGAGCATGAATCTCTATTAAAAGATTCAATTTCAGTTTAAATCAACTAAAAAGTAATTTGAATGAAATTACGACTACTTCATTTTAAAATGAACTTATCCTGTAGCTTTTGATTCCATAAAATCCAGAATGCGATCTATTTTATTTGTGTCACCATCGCAACCACCTACGTAACTTCCTTCGCAATAAGGAATGAGGATAAGTTAAAACCGCAAATAGAGTGGATTTTCGTGACTTCACCTGCAATGCTTAATTCAACAGAGCGTTTGTGTATGAAGTACATGCCACTACACAAAAGAAGAAGTTCGTGTCCGGACATTCAACCCTTTCAAGGCAATTCGGAAGGTGTGAGTTTGTATTCCCGCCTATTTACACTTTTTAGACCGGCATGTGTACTCTAACTAAATATAAAAGGGTATGGTAGTACCATTTAAAATCTTCCCGCGAAAGTGTAAACTTCTTCCACGGAATCTAAATGCTGATATACGTATGAGCGGATATACGAAGGCTGAATGCTTTTAAGATGCATTGCGATCAAATTGAATCGGAGAATTTTCCAATGAGTTCTTTCAAATATTGAATAAGGATTTTATTCAAGTTATATATATGTTACCAATCTATAATACATATCTACTACCTTTTATATAAAAAGGTAATAATTCCTTTCAATGAAATGTTAAAACTAATTCAAAAATTTACTACTGAATAAAATTCAATGAGTAAGTTTTTAAATGAAAACTGGAAAAGTTGATTAAAGATTTGCATTTATGCAGATTTATGTAAAATTTCAAAAATACGTCTTTATTCATATCAATTGATAATTTTTATAATTACATTTATAATTTGAATGGAGGTTTAGAAAAGTGAAAGTGTATATTTAAATAATTTAATAGCGTTTTAATACGTTCTAGTGGATTAATTTTTAAGCATAAGTATCGATCTGAAATAAAAGTATAAGTTCATTTTATCTTTTACTTGTACTCAGTATACAATAAATACTGTAAATGTTCTAATAATGAAAAAACTTTTCATGTTTTTAAAGATATATAAATTTTACTTGAAATATTATAAAGATCGTTCAAAACCGTCTAATGTCAAGACAATATTTTTTTAAATAAATGGAAATAAAATTCATCTTTGTTACATAATGGATATTTTATTCACATTACGTATTTACACACCCAAAACCAAATATACACGACTATTATTGTCATAAATAGCTACTCCTTCTCTCGATTTAAATCTTCAGAGCTCACGTCAGATTAGAAACCGGAAAGCTATTAGAAAATATGTACAGGTAGACTGAATTTGTATATAATTTACATGCTCGCATACAAATGCTCATTAAATACAATTCACACTGATAAAGACAAAGAATACGAAGGCTACGCGAAGTGATAAAATGTCTCATCGTTCCTAAACGATGTACACAGTATACTTTATCTCCGATTTTCTTCTTTACATCTCTTTATCTGTGTTAGTTGTAGTTTATCTGTACTTTCATTTTATTTCCATTCATGATCCTCCAATTTATCTTTCCATTAACAAAAACTAGAATTGCATGCTTCTCTGTCCATGGCAAGTGAGAAGTGATATCAAAATAATGAGATGCATCGAGATGAAAATAGAGATATTCAAGACGAGAGAGAGAGAGAGAGAGAAGTTTTTTCACATGACGAGTGGAGCACGGCGATGAAAGGATTTTACTGTTGGTGGTATACGAGGCAAATGGGTGCACGAGTTCCCTTCTGCAACTCCAAGAGGAGTAGGACAGGCTACGGTTATAGAAGCTGTATTTCGTAATTTCAATACTAGGTGGACGCGTACTATCCATGAATACTTTTCTTTTCCCTTGTAAATGCAACATTTACATTTACTGGTGGTTTGAATGCCTTGTAAATACCGGAACTCTCGTGCTTTATGAGGTTGGAAATTAAATCTGCATTTTTGATCCTAGTGACTAACTTATTTTCTTGTACTTGTGAGAAAATATTTTCACATAGTTTCATGATATTAAGTTAATTTCCAAATTTTTATTCCAATTTTTATAACATTTTTCTTTTAAAAGGAAGGTGTAACATTTATTCTGTACATTTGTATTTACTCATATTTTATATAGCATATAAAATAAATTTATTTCATCGCTAATAATTGAATTCGCGTATTCGTATATTAGTATTGAATGAGTATGTAAATCAAACGATAACACATCAATATCAACATTGTGTATTACAAATTTTAATTATAATACGAAGAATGTTTGTAAAATAGCCGGGAAGGAGCTTTAATACACCATTAAAGCAATTCATTGAAAATCGTTACGTCATTCAAACGGAAGATGCATCGGATAACTGTTTCCTATCGTATTAGTATATAAATAAGTACTGCAAGTACCGTATTTCGATGATATTCATATTATTTAATTTATAACACTGAAGAAAGCACTAAACAAATACTATTAAATAACAAACGGAGTTTTATTTAAGTATTGATTAATATAAATATGTAAATAAACGTTTATTGTAAAATACTAAAAACTAATATTAAATAAAATTAAACTTAATAGTTTAGTCGTAGAATTATGTTACTGCTGAAGATAATGAATTAATTTAATGAATATTAAATTTTTTTAACTTTCAAAAAAATGGAAATAACTTTATAAAAATATTATCCATGAAATGCACTTAATTACTTTAAATGACACGAGAGAATTTCTTTTTTCTGAATAAAGTTTTGAACTAAATTTCAAATTATCTTGAAAATAAAATTTATAGCCTCTAACATAATAGAAACTTACGACGTATCTACTAATTTATTTTAACTCTAAAATATGCCCTTATTCTAAAATTTACCATATTGTCAAACTACAGTTTTTAAAGCATATAATAAATTCACCACTAACAATCCAGTTTTTTTTTTTTAATTTAATTTACTTTTATAAAAAATAAATTCTAATCAGAAATATTGAAATAATATTTAAAAAACGTAAAAACAAATTATAAATTATATTTAAAAGCTTAACTATTAATGAATAATTTTAATTTTAAATAAATTTAAATGGTAATATTGTTATTGATCACAAATTAATTAAAATCATATCAGTAGAAAGAATGAATATAATGTAAAAATGCAAGAATATCAATTTGGTTGTACTAAGTGTATTTCTTTGTTTCTATTTTAAGCAACTTGTATTTCAACGTATATTTTCAGAAAGTATTCTTCACATATAACATATTTTACTTTTAAAAAATAATATTTATTCAAAAATACAATAGATAATAAACTGAATAGACCAGTGTACTGGTGCATCGGTAATGGATAATAAAGAAAATCATAATTTGAAAATATAAGAGTAAAATGAATTAGACAATCGCGAGAATTTACAGACAAAGTTATTAGTTTTCGTTTTTACTTTATTCTATTATTAACTCTCTGTGTATAGTAATAGTTTGATGGTTATATAAATAGTTAAAAGTAATATAGAATATATTGGTTACTAGTTCTATTTTTTTTATTACGAAGTTAATAAAGATATTTTTTATTGTTAAATCACCTATATAACCATTTGTTGATTATAAATATGATATTAATAAATTTATTCCAATTTATGATATTATAAATCGTAAGTCATTAAATCATTATTTCTTAAAAACCAATTTAATATGTGCATGTATTTATATATAAACTAATACTGCAAATACTTATAATCCTTACGTAAAATAGTATAAAAATTATGAAAAAAAAAATAAAATTATAAAATACATTTTACGATAAATAGAACTATTTAAAACTTATGTTAGCACAATAATATTTTCAAAATAAATAAAAATCGATTCGCAATTATTTTCCAATTACATAATAATTAAATAGAAATTATTACGGTTCTAAAATAAAAATTAACATAAAATATTCACATGTTATTCGTGTTGGTTAAATTCATATCAAAGAAAAAAAATCATTAAAAATTATTTTTGCAAGCCCACATACATTTACTTATTCTCTATATCTTTCTTCTTTCATTTTCTTAAATTCTACCTCTTTTTCTTTTCCTTTATATCCCCATCTCTATGTATCTTTGCATCCATCCGTGACTATCAATCTCTAACTGTCTATTGTAAATAACTCAATCTTTTTTTAATTTAAGACCATATTGACACATATTTATAATTTCAAAAAAATGTCCATATAAAATTATAATTTTATTTAAACTTTTATAATTATAATAAATTGTCCATCTAGTTTTATTTATTAATTTTTCCCCTTTTTTTGAAAATATTTTCAACAACAGAAATTGCATAATATAAAATTAACGTATATGCATATAAATTAATATCAATATATTTTCAATTAATGATTACAGCTTTATTTATCAGTAAACAAAAATTTATTTTTTATCTAATTCTGTATAATTATTTTCTAATTCATCAATTTAATACATGTTTTATAAATGTGAATTGATATAATTAATATATTTAGGAATTCAGTTTGATGCTATAATTATGATAATGTCATTCAAGATCATTTTTATTTAACACACATTTCCTGCTTTATATCGATAATTCTATATTACTAATTTGATTTATTTTATTTCAATTATAATTATTATTAGTATTTATAATTTATTAAAAAATATAAATTATTTTAAAGAGTGTAATTGCACGTAATTAAAATAAGTAGTCTACAGCTATCGTTTAATATAAATAATATTGAATACTAGCTATATATTTATTCTTGGAAACTTTTCTAACGTTTTTATAAACATTTTCAAATTTTCAAGTAATCCAAGTATAAATTATAGTATAGTGTGAAAAGAGATTTTGAATACATACATATATAAATATAAAAAATAAATGCATTATATATATACTTAAGAAATAAAATAATTACAAATATATTTCATAATTTTTATTTTTTTTCAAATGCAGATTTAACATAAATATGTACGTACAAATTTGAATATTTATTCTTTTAAAAAAATTTAGAAGTGAGATATTTAATAGTTTCTTTTTCTTTTATAAAAATACCATTGTAAAAATATTTAATATTTGTTTTAAAAGTTATAAACATTACTTCGACATAATAAATGACTTTAAAAAATAATAGAGAAAAGATATTGAATAACAAATGATGTAAAAAAAGAATTGACCATTAATACTTGATCATTATAAGAATTCAATAATACTAGGTTTATTTATAAGAACTAAAAAAATAAAAAAAACATATCAAACAAAAGGTTAGAGAGAGAATTTAAAAGAAATCAAAAAATAAATATGCGAAATAAAAGGTAGAAAAAACTGTTCAAACATAAAAAGCAAATACAATAGTTTGAAATATAAGAAAGGCATTGAAGATAAAAATAGGAAATCAGTCTATACAATCTTGTATTGTTTATACTTGACTATTATAAATGAATTTTTATTAACTCTGTGCTAGTACTAGAAACATTTACAAGAAAAAATATATTTTTTGTAATAGGTTAAATCTTATTTAATTTATGATATATAAATTCTTCTTGTTAATAATTCTTTATAATTATTTCAATTAAGTGCAAATTTTATTTCAATATTTAAAATAATTTTCTACTAAATATAAAAGTGATGTTACTCATATAATAAATAGTAAAAATGTATTTAATACTTTTTATTTATTCGGAATTAATCTGATGACAAATTATATAAATAATTATTCAAATACAATATAATTTAAAATAAGGATACATTAAAATTTTTTTATTCGTTTAGTTCAAATATACATATATTGACTGTTTCAATATTAAAACTATTCTTAAGCAATCATTTATATAAAACTACTTACATATCTCTTTGTAATTATGTAGGTAATTTGCCATTTTACAAATATTAGTATATGAAAAAAATAATAAAATATTTTATAATACAGTATATAAAATTCTGTGCTTTTTAATATATATAATTTGATTGTTAATAGAAACAAAATTTTAAAAAATGTAAGTAAAATTTGTATTGAACTATTAATTAATAATAATATTTTGCAATTAAATTATTCAATCAAAAATATTTATTTTTTTAATTTATAAAATTAAATTATATTTACCCTAAGCTAGATAAGTATCAATTAAATAAGAATTTTATATCTCCTAAATAAAAGTATTTTTAGTAAATTGAATCAAGATTGAAGATTGATAGATCAATCAAAATTATAAAGTGACTTACATTAATGATATTTAAGACCGTTAAAAGTCAAATAAAGATTATGACTATGTGATATTAGCTACATATGATAGAATAAATTAAAATAATAATTCAAATAAATAAGATACAAAGCTATATATTTAATTGTATTGTTTCTTTCAAATGATCTGTTGACTTTAAAGAATTTAAATAAAGATTCTATATAAAAAAGATTTAAATTTATCATTTTAATCAAATGAATCACTACTAATACTATATTTACAATTGTTAAAATCGTTTTTTTTTAAATACTATGCAGCTAATTCATACAATTTGAAAAAATGTACTTAGAGATACATTCAAGAGCGAAAGCATACTCAAATATTCAAGTGAGGCAAAAATAGAAAAGGTCCGTCTAATTTATAATTCTTCGTAGTAGCTCTTTACATGAAGTAAAGGATGAAAGAAAATAAATGAGTAAGCGTAATTTCAATATCGTGAAGGTGCTGTATAGTAATATGCACACTTGTCGAATAAGCTAAGGAGAACAAATGAAAGAGTAAATATATGAATACACACGTGCACATACTCGCGCGCGTATATCTTACTTTTCCTTTTCACGGAATCTTTTATTCTCCAAATGATACACACACATGGAATTAAAGGTGGATACTAATCCAGATCTTATTTGAGCACGAGCGCGGGATTAGTTGGGTTCAAAAAAGCGGAAAAGTCTTCCGGAAAAATCTTGTTAATGAGCAAACAGCGTAGTTTCCACTCGAACTGTAGTTGCGTTGTTGTCCGTGAGGCGCATTTTCATAGTCGAGATCCTTTCATTTATCCTTGGTCCTAATTCCGCTATGAGGAAGTCTCCTCGTACGAATTACCGAGATGCTTTATTCGATTATTTGATTGCGCTCGATGGAAGTTTATCTGGATTATGATTGAGAATGGCACGTAATTACTTTGTGCACATTGATCACAGTGCATTTAGATGGTTGTTGGTTATTCCGAAGGGAATTACTGTAAAGATTAGTTTTGGATTATTCTATGATGCACTCAAAAGCTTTCGACAGTGTCTACTCCGACTTGTCTCATTTATTTATCGTAATTGGAAAATTACTTTTCAATTTATGATGAGCGATTGATTCAACGTGATATTTACGAAACACTGTTTGTTTTATATTTTCTATAATACATTAAATATTGAAACTTATTTTTCCATAATTTTGATATAAATATACCAAATAGAAAAATTGCACAATTGAAAGTATTGACTTATGTTTTACAGTTTTTTATTACATTGAAATTATAATTTATTTGCATTACTATTTAAAATATTTCATTAAAAAAAATTTCTATAAATACAGACTTATCTGACACATCTGTACAAATGAATATAAAAAAAAATCTTTGCAAGTGCTTGCGGCAGAATACATAATTGTAAATTAATTTAAAAATAGATTATTCATAAATACCCAATGATTACGAGATTATTTTAACAACATGCTACATGAATAAGAAGAAATACTATTTTTTAGATGTACAAATGAATTCCTATCTCGTACAAGATGTTTTCATTTTGCTTATCTAATAATTGTGTTGATCCTTTGGTAAAACAAAGTACCCAGAGTAATTTGTAAATTCAATTATTAAAGAAAGGCATATTTTATTCTCTAGGCATGCGAACCTGGAAAAATCAAGAAAATACGCGTATTATGAGAATTATTTATCGATCAAGATTCAAAGGCCTTCATCCGACCGTTTGAGTTCACATTCGCTATGCGAACTCTTCATTAATTCTCGTGTAAAGTGCAGCCGCATGCCGGCATATCGGATCAAAATAAAACAACGCGTGCTTACCGATACCTGGGCGAAAATCCTTTAAAGCGCGAGAAAGAGTCGCGAGTCTTGGATGTGTTGAAAATAGTTGATGTTGCAAAGCCCGTTCACCTTCGATAAAACGAAGCGCCCGTCCGTCCGGGTAAGAAACCTTTAAACAACACCACACTTTTTTTGCGCGTTTTATGTACGTACGTTTACATGTATTTGCTGATGATGGAGTATCGATTTCACGTGGTGTCCCTTTTTAGAGCGAGGAAATAAGCAAACCATCGATGCCGAGGCTCACTTCGCGGAAGATCCCATGAAATTGAAAAGTATGAGACGTGAATAATGATTGGGATGCACTCCGAGCTGATTTTATCAGATTATGTAGTAGGTAAATACTTTTTCATGGATTCTTTTGAAAAACACCCTTCATTGCAATTAATGATTAAAAAATATACTTCTTGGGGTGTGGTTGGTAATAAAGCAACCGATTGTTTTCTGTTACGCCGATGTTTCGACGACTTTATTGTCGTTCTTGTCAACTCTATTGCCTTGTTGATGCCCTTATTAAATTGATATCAATTTATTATTTTGTATTTACAATTTTTATTCTAATTGTTCATTCAATTTGTTCAGAATCTAAACATTTGTAAAATTATTATAATTTGATATTTAATAAAGGGCTTGAGAAGGACGACAACCAAGTTCTCGAAATGTCGGCGTTATAACAAACAATTTGTTATTTTATTACCAACAACACACAAAAAAGATATTTTCTTAAATAATAAGAAAATACTTTTTATTTACTTACGTATAATTTGGAGTGAGCCCTTGTACGCTTTAAAACGATCTTATGTTGGTCCTTCGGAATCTTAGAAAATTTTTATAGTAAAATTTAATTTAATGCGAGAGCAAATATGTTAGGAAAGGATTGGGACAAATAATGCCCAGAAGATGTGCGTCCAGGATTCGCAGAGTTTGGGACTTTTCTGAGATCTATAGAATGCGCAAGGATTTTTGGCGCTTGATCAGATTGAGCAAAAAGCTCGTAGGGACGCACACATAGTCTGGAAGGGGTTTGTGTGACTGAACGCGAGCGAAAAAACGTGTGTGGGTATGAGTGTGTTCGGTTGTAGTGGGATTGTGTAAGCTTCCATGTGTTTTCGCGGCATGCATAACTAGAGGTTAGCTTCTCTCACTCTCACTCTACCTGTGTGCAATATTCTCCCTCACTTTCTCTCTTTCTCTCTCTTTCTCTAACTCACGCTTTCATTTTCTCTCTCGTTCTCTCTCGCTCTGTCGCATGAATTCTACGACGCATGGGGGTAAAAGCAATCCATCGAATTTTGGAAAATTATAAGATAAAAACTCGAGAATGAAAAGCAGCTAGAATGTAAAAGGCTTTTTCTCCTGCAGGCAAGACAGGAGTTTTTTACGTCAGGGCTTCGGCATAGGCAGGCATGAGTGAGACAGGGTAAAAACAATCGAAAATTCGAGAATACGAGTGATCGGGGCAATGAGCGTAATTGTTCTCGTTTTAGGGAAAAACCATTGAAATTAGAAGGCGAAGGGAGAGGACGCGGCGTTGTTGCGCTAATTGTAAGCGACGGAAGATGATTTTGGCGGATTCTGATTAGAACCTTGGACGAGGAACGGTCAGACTTGTATGTTTTTATATTATTGTAATAAAATTTATAAGCTTGCCAGGACGAGAAGAGTTTTATTCATCGTGATATAACACCAGCCCATCCTGCTTCCTTTCTACAATTAACAAAATATTTTTATAATGTATGGCCCATATGTATTATACTTTTATCCGATTGTCGAACTAATGAAAAACTCGAGCAGCATCTTGAGTGCTAATCGGCTATTTCTTATCAATTTTGTTCTATTTTAGAACGTAACATATTTTATGGAAATATAAAGCAATTTTTAAACGAGTTAAACTCAGTATTAGGATTCGATCGATTATAATTTTCATCATATATTTATTTTGACTAATTTAATTTTTAAAGATTTACATTTTTAAAGATTACTTTCTTATCGTAACAACTAGATTTAATAATTTATATTCCTTTTCTTTTGAATTCTTAAAACAAAAAATAAAATTTGTTACTTTTATAAAAAATATGTATTTATCTTCCAATTACTTTTTTCCTAAAAATAAAATGAAGAAAAATACGATTTTTTTTGTAAACTTATAAAATGTACGTATGAAAATTCTAGTCTCGTATTAATTGTCGACATTAATTTTTTAAGAATTGTTGAGAGGAGGAGGATTTTACTCTGCCCACAATTAATGTTCTCATGATTAATGCATTTAGCTAACATAGTACCCTATCTCTTGTTTTGCAGTAGTTTATTTGGGTCTATCGCTACAAAAGTAGAAAATTAGTCAGCAGGTACAAAGTTTGTGTTAAGTTGAAATTGGAGGAAGTTGATAAGAACCAGAAATCAAACAGAAACTGTCATATTTTCATCATAGTTCTTATAGAAGAATACGTTGAGCAAACTGTAGAATATGATGTGACAGTGATCAGATTATTTTAAAGTTAATAATCGTCAAGGTAATGAGGAAAAATAGATTGATGATTCCTCCTATAATATTGGAAACCCTTCTATGTTGTGGAATTATTAGCATACAAGTCGTCAAAGTGGAGATGATATTCTCAACAGAATCGCTAAATAATATAATTGACAGAATATAGTTAGGGGTGCAAGAGAAAAATGTCCAGAAATAGTACGTTTGTTAATAAACTAAAGAGGAGCAAAGCGGGGGTAGAATTCCTCAACCATACACGTAGAACTATCATTGTAGTGAGTCGGGTAATACTGGAAGATATCATGAAATTGTCAATAAATATATGAAAATAATAACAATGTATTACGATAATCTAGAAATTATCACTCGAAATATTTTCAATGAATGGTGTTTCAATAATTAACGAATCTCTATTGAACTGACTATGATAGACTTGTATATCTGTGGTACTACTTGCCGCTATTATTAAGAATAATTTCAACGTTTGATATGGAAATTATTGAGATTGATCTAAAGTCAGAAGGAAAACTCAAAACATAGATGCAAAAAATACTGTTCGATAACTAAAACCAGGCAGCTGATACATGTCAAGACCAATTTATAAAAACGTTTGAACGAGTGATACGCAAACTCGAAATTAATATGAATATACTGTCAGATTAGGTTAGCGAGAAGAATTTATCTATGAATATGAATGTTAGAAGAGAACTCACATTTTACCATACTATGGGTGTGATGAAAATGTAAATTGAAGAAGACCTCTTTGAAATTCTTCAATATTTCCTCAGGCTGAAAGAAACTTTTATGAAGTCTTTCTAATGAAAATTCAGATGAGGGATAGATTATTCAAAAAGTCAGCATTTGCAAAAATAAAATAAATGAAGAAAACGGTGCCCATAAAAAATCAACAAAACTCTACCAGTTGTCGCCAAGAACATGATTTCACAAGAGTAAAACTACGATAATTGTTAAGTATAAATGACATATAAAAGCCAAGTAGTAAAAAGAAAATATTTTATTACACGTAAGTGAAATCATATTCTTGGCGAACGGTATTTCAAATAATATGCTAATCAGAAATCAATAATAATTGCTACTTATCTCATATTCTTTAAGATTGACGTGGAAGTGACTATCGCTATTTTTGTCAAAAATAAAAGTAATTGTTGTTACCTAGCCTCCATCGTTTAGTTGATAATAGAAAGTTTGTAAATTAAACTAAATATTTAAATTGAATAGCTAAAAAATATCTGCATATGAATCAAGTGCAGTAAATTAGCCGTTTTAAGAGTAATTAGGTCTTTATAAAGATATCGTTGAAAGCCAAAGATGCTTTCACATTTGTATGTATATGGATCTTAAAAAATTTCTTTACATGTAAATAAATGATAATGATTGATTAAATAATTTCGAAACAGATTATTTTAAACTAATCTGCAGTTTATTTCGTTTAATCAGAGTAATCAAACTCTGTAGTTTTACAAAGTAAACGAAATTGATAAATTTTCAATAAATTTAAATAATAAGATATATACATATTTAGATTAAAGAGTCTCAAGCACAGAATTGATGAACTGTTAATCTAATTTGCTAATTTATAAAAAATATGGAAATGTAAATATATAAATAAATCAGCAAAAATAAATATCATTTTATATATAAATATTCGAGAATATTTTTTTATTCTTTGATTTATTTATAACTGACTCAGTATATTTATGTGCCATTTACTTATTGCTTCTGTACTTATTATCGAAATAACATTAAAAATATTCATAATATTGTAGAAGCATGAATTATAAAATTTGTTCTAAAAAATAATTATATTTTATATATAATAATAAAAAATACATATGTACTTTAATTTGTAATATAACTACAAAAATCTTAAAGTATTTATGGTATTTAAAATTCAAGTAGTAAAAATGAAATATTTTGGAATATTATTATTAAAATTCATAAATTTTTAAAATTTATTACAATAAATTACTCTTTTATATTCTATAAAATTATAGTTATCATTCTTTTATTTTATTAATTAATAATTAAGAAATAAAGTTTTTTCAATTGTCAACAAGCTAATTTAATTAATTATAGTTATCTTTTTGTAATTGTTCTCTACCTAAACATTAAATACTTTATTTAAGAACTATTTTAAAAAATACATGCATTATTATAATGAATATAAAACCTAAAGTTTATTCTTAAATTCAATTGTCTCTAGAGCATTGTAAATTAATTTTAAGTTTTTTTATTATTACATTATATTATATATTATATTACATTATATATATACATTATATTAATAATAATATTTGTCTTAACTTATTAAAATATGTGCATGATTCACTAATAATAAAAATAAATATTTGGGAGTACAGGGTAAACAAAAGCAAGATTAAAAACAATAGTGCTAAATTATGAAATTTATTTTTATTATACTATTTTTATTATTAAAATGGTTTTGTATCGTCTTTCGAATTATTAATAAGAATTTTTATTAAGGATAATTTAGAAATAGAGTAAATATATTACATCTTTTTATATTTTTTGACTTATTTCTTGATTAACTTCAATATTTATTATATATATTTATGTATAATAATCATTAAACATTATGAATTAAATAACTTTTATATATGAGATATTTTTTTCATTTTTCACGATATTCAAACTAGTTCGAAAGTGTACTTTTGATTCACTTTATGTTAGTCCACTTTCTTAACTTCTAAGAAAATTTCATGTACTTGATTTTCTACAATAACTTTTTATTCATTTTGAAAAAGTATTATTTTTCGAAATACTTAATATACATATGCATTCATAAAATAAATAATTAATGTTATAAATAAATCTATTAATTATTTACAATACTCCAGGATTACATTTGTAACTTTTCTTTACATTTTTAGTGATATTTTCTATAAGTAATATATAAATATATTTATATTTAGTAAAGTATAATATTTTTTAATGATTAAATAGAAATATTAAATAATTTATCAAAAATAAAACAAATAATGAAGCAATGAATAGTATTTGTATTTAATAAAAATCTGTCGTGAATTCAATATTTTCATATTATTATTCGTTTAGGAGAATAAAAAGTTTTATTTGATTATATTTAATCATATTAAATCTTAGTGGAATCTAGAAAAATAAAAAAAAATTATATTACTAATGATAGATCAATTGAACATTAAATTAAGCAGTATTCAGAAATTTTGAGAACGCAACCATTGATTTAGCAATTTCCAACTTTCCTGAGACATAGAACACAGTTTTATCTGTTTTAAATATTGATTATATACGTCTGAAGAGTTGATAAATGCAAAAAATGTTTTTTTATTAATAATACTGTAATACAAGAAAAAATTATGTAACTTTTATTTTATTTTATGACCAATTATGTATTTGTAAATTTTAAACAGCTAAGAAAATATGTAAGCATGTAAATGAAAAATAATTAGTTTTTAAATAGCAGTAATAATATTTTTAGAATTAAATAATTATCTAATTTAAAAATTGTTAATCAATGTTTTAAAATAACTTGGATTTATTTCATTCGTATGAAGGAATTATGTAATAAATTATCATTTAAACCTCTAGAAATACAAAACCAGCCACTGTTCTACGATTTTACATTCACCTACTGTCTTCACATCTTTATAACATCCTGAAAATTGCAAAATGATGCCTCCGTAAACAAGTCGTGTTATCGTTGTAAGAACAGCAACAGGATCTAGAGCTTCTCAGAAAATATTTCATAGTGAATTTACGACTGTCCATAGGGACGACATTTTTATGTTCCTTGCATGGTATATCACCGATAAAAATTTGCCGAGATTGTCTGAGTATATTATTAAGTATCTGAAAGAAGTAAATATTCTTATATGGATTAGTTTTATAGTAGTTGAAAACGAAATTTTGAATTTTTTATATACGCAAATATTCTTTGTAAACAAGTTTTCAGCTGCATTAACATTTTAATTGATAAATAATTAACAATAATATTATTCTTATATACCAACTGCAACTGATATTATTTATTTATCAATGTTGAATATAATTGGTAATTAATAATTTAAATACAATCGCTATTTCTATGACATTATATAAATTTAATTATAATTTATAATGCTACTAATAATATAAGAACACAATTTTCATTTTAATATAAAAGTACCCAGAATGAATAAAAAAATAGTGAACATAAATTATGAATAATTTAAATATATTTGTGAATTAAAAAGTAAATACATAAATTTAATCAACTTTAAATTAATATCAGGATCATAAAATTCATTATATAAATAACACTGTAAAAATTATGATAAACTTCAATTTTATTTTCCATTTGTACTTTTAAAATTTATTATCTTAAATGCAATTTCAGTTTTATTGTATTAATTACTAAATTCAATTTTAATATAATTTTTTTATATTTAACAATTTTTAATTATTTATATCTAACACAAATGTAAAATTTTCAAATAACATTCAAAAATACTATTTTATGAGTTTTTATTTTTAATAAGTAGCACATAAATATTGTATTAAAAATTACCACTTACATATTATTTTTTGTAAAGATCAATTTTTAATTGTTTAAAATCAACTCTTTGCATGTGATTATAAAAATATCTATTATATTTAATAGAAATTTAGTATTTAATTTTATGCATAAATTATTACAGGAAATAAATTATTGATTTGAAATAATAGTTCAATTTCAATATAACAAAACCTTTGGAGGTCTTTATGTATAATTTCGAAAAAATATTTTTAAATTGAATTTTTTTTTTATTTAATATTTTTTATTGATTAAATTATTAAAATACAACATATTGATAAAAATATTAGCGTAAACCTTCATGATTCCTACAATAATACTGGTGAAAATAAATAATACTTTTACAAATTATTAAATGTTTCTGAAACAATAGAATATTATAGAAATTTTACGCGCTGCAAGTAATAGAAATACATTAAAAGAAAAAGAAAATTTTTGTAATGAGCCCTTGTGATGAAATGAAAATGAGTATGAAAAGTGTACGATATCTCTTGATTTCATTCTATAATTAAAAAAGGTGGAAATATAGAAAAATGCTGAAGAGCATAGGTTTCTTCCTTTTTTAAGAAGACAGTTTAGATAATTCACAAGGATATCTATACATTTTGATATGGATCCATTATTAAAAGATTGATTTAGAAGCCTGTACTTAATTATTGTAATCGACAGCTTAAAAACTTATACATAAACAATATGTATGGAATATTCAATTATTATATATCATTATATATACACAATATATACGTGTACGAAATTAATTTGTTAAACAATTTTTATGTTAATAATTTTCGTTTTGATATTTATTAAATCATAATTTTTATATTGATATAAAAGTAGAAATGATCCATCATAAACATGCGATAATATTTATGGTAATGTCAAATGTATAAATAAAGTATTACTATATATTCATTTTTCTAGAACATACAAAATGAATTGATAAATATGATTATTTATGCAGAATTTAATCTCTTTGTATTTCAAAAAATGGGAACCTGTTCTTATTTTTAGTTTTCTTTTCCCAGATAAATGTATATTCAAGTTGCTACGTTAGTTACAAATTAAGTGTATGTTATATATTTATACATACTTACAAGAGTTTTAAAAGGTAAAACATTAATTGACTTACTACAGTGAGAAAAATTTATCGTAACTTACGCAAGGTAACTGACATCAATAAATATCACGGTAATGTACAACACAAATGGGTTAGATTTTTCAAATTATTTATTTGTTGGAAAATTTTATGACCAATTGTTCTTTCATATATAAATAAAGAGCTTTAAGTTAATATATTATTATTCAATGTATTATGATTTCGTTAAAAAATATTGTATACACTTTTTCTGTTAACTAACAAGATGAAATATTATATGTGTATATACTTATTACAATCATTCATTATGACTTTATTAAAAATAAAATTATAAAATAATTATGATTAAAAATAAAAATTTAAGCATATAAAATTGTAAATTAAATTATAAAAGCTAGAGTATTCTAATAAAATATTAAATAAGGTATTAATGATCTATTTTGAATATATATGCCTTTTGGGATGCAGCTTAGTTACAAATAATTCGTCTGCAATAGACATATTTATTCTTGCATAATCCGATATTGATTTATAATATGAAGTTATTCATATCTCCAAGTTTGTGATAAATGTCAAGCAAGATACATAATATTTATTTATGTGCATATCAAAATAAATCATTCATTTGCATGGTTTCCTTCATATATAAATCAATTTCTTTGAATAAGTGAAAGTGCAAATATTGTTTGATTATTTAAAAAGATACGCATAATTTCTTGGTTTTATAACTCTTTTAAAATACATAGACTTTTTAATTATCTGTTAACCAATTAAATAAAAAATAAATGCTCATTAAACTAATGATAATGTGAAGCATGTAAACAAGAAGCTGCTTATGAGAAAGTTATTCTCTAGAAAATATTATTTAAGTTTTTTTTTCGATTGACTGCACACTGCATATTTCAATTTTAATTTCAGTTAAATGAGCCATAAAAATTATTTAAAGAAACAAATACTTTTAATAAATACTTTAAATAATACTTTAATGTAATTATTTGTTTCATTTTATAAATTAAAAGGATGTTTTTCACCGAATACGTTTTGATTATACATTTTTGAATTGCACCACACATTGTTGATAAATATGTTCACACATTAAATTTATTTATCGAATATTCATTTAATTTTATGATTAAATTTTGATCATATTTTTTCTGAGAAACAAAATTGTAAATATTGAATTTCGACAGAAATTCAAACATGATATAATTAATAATATTAAAAAAAAAGTAATTTTTCATTTTTGCTAATATTATCTTTAACTCGAATATCAAAAATAAACTTAAAATAAAGCAAGCTTTACTTCATTTTTTTATTCACATAGGTACACGGAAAATTATAAAATTTTATTCAAAGTCATACAATAGTATTTTAAAGATGCTAAATGTCAAAAAAGGATTTTTAATATACTTAAATTCTATTATTCAAGGGAAAAAAATTCAGAATAAGTGTATAATAATATATTTATAAATTAAACTTTATTTATTGAATTTTATAGTACTTGAAATATATTTTGGTATATTTAAATTATATTTAATGTATTATGTTATTGATGAAGTAGTTTTCTAAAGTTTCATATTATCATATGAAAATGACATTAAAAAAAAGTAAAAAAAAAAATTAAATAATAATAGTAACAAGAAGAAACCAGTTGTTTTTCAAACAATATTATTAAATGCCCTGTTAAAAAATCTAATCAGGAAATTTTTTGTTTGTTTTATTAATAAATTGTCGTTTGTGAATAAATATTAATGATTGAATGACTTTTATGCATATTAATAGTGAAATTGATAAGAA
This sequence comes from Eupristina koningsbergeri, assembly GCA_018907245.1. Lineage (NCBI taxonomy): Eukaryota > Metazoa > Arthropoda > Insecta > Hymenoptera > Agaonidae > Eupristina > Eupristina koningsbergeri. Next base: position 1,471,992 of record JACCHV010000041.1, read on the forward strand.
AATATTACTTAATTGAAATAATTTCTGTATAATAGCTATAATTAATCATAAACAGAAGACGAATTTAACAGAAATTTAATAAATACTATGAGAATGCATTAAAAGTACTAAAAGAAATTGAGTAAAAAATATTTTATATGAAAAAGAGTAAGCGACTTATATTCTAAATTGAAGTACAGGCAAAATGTATATAAATACCTCAATAATCCTAACCCAAAGCATCCTTAAATTCCTGATCTTTTCGAGATCTTTTTCTCTCGTTTCTGCCCTTCCTAATTTATCTCCAGTACGTGTAATTTCTGCACATGCCCAGGTATGTGATAATACTTTGCAAACATTCGAGTATTCCCACGCGCTTTCTAAGATCGAGAACTCGGCTAGACGTTTCTCAATATGAGCGATTCGCGGCCGACACTGCAGTATCTGATCTGTGATTAAAATAAAAGATACGCGAGTACTTAATCGATGATGTTACTTAGAGATGGCCCAGCCTCTTTCAAATAAACTAGCATTATAAATCATGCTCGATTGTTGAAGAATGCAGTGACTGTAATGGTTTTTTCATTTGTGGTCATTCAAGAACCCAGTTATAACGCAATGCTTTCATGACTTCCCAACGGACCTCTACGCATCTCAATTATTTTACAAACTCCTTCCTCATTATTTTGGTGAATGCTCGACATTTATAACTTTGTCGGTAAATGCGAAAATTATTATTAATTGCAATAATTTAATAGCTTGTTATTGATTGCTCAAAGGTTTTAATCTTATGAAATCAAATTTTTATAGTTAATTTTAAAATAATAATACATTCGATTTCAACAATATTGCATTGTAAGAACCATAATTCGAAGTATTATTGAGGCACTTTACGTCGTTTTATAATAGATTAAATTAGTTAACAAATATTCCAATACTAGATTATATGTTTATCTATATTAAAATACAATAAAATGTCAATCTTAAATAAATACTAAAGCTTTTCATATTAAAATATGTATCAGAAGTAAATGTATACTAGTTTAATATACATATACTAATTCTATTTATATGCCTATTATAATTCTTGTTTACATATTAAATAAACACAATTTTCCAAATGCAGCGTAAAAAAAATTTAATCCCTATAAAATTGATTATTCATTGATTGCTCTGAGATTGTAACACAGTAGAGTTACATAAAATTAAATCAGTCAATAATTGTGAAAGAATATCATACTGAAATTTGCAAACATTTTACTGTTAAATTGTTAGTACTGGAGCAATATTTCCCTTGTGTAAACTTTAGTAATTATAAAATGCACCCTCGAGGTCAACAAATAATTGGTTACTCATTGTTCTGCTACAATTACATACACATTAAATATAAATTACGAAATCAATAAACAGGAAATTATTATTTGGAGATAACTATATCTGTTTCATTTTAGCACGTAATATTTCATTATATTTATATTTTTTCTCTTTTTTTATTTATCATTGTAAAAATAAATTACTTATTAGCGACATGAACATTGTACAAATATGTATCAAATACAATAAAAAAAATGCAATATAAGCAGCAATTGATCTTACATATTATGTTTTTACAAAGATTTACTAAATTTTATTTTGTTTCAATATTTTATGATATCAGTTATTTTATTTAATGTGTTCAGCATTATTTTGAATATTTCGTTTAAGTTTACTTCTTTCTTATTAAAATTTGAAGCATTCAAAATGTATATATTTTCTTAACCATTACTTCATGCAGATATAATAGGCTTTCGAGTTTTCTTTGTTTATTAAATATTAAAATTAAAACGGTTTTTCCAATTCTAAATCTAGTAATTATTATCTGTTTTCTACGTAAACGTTAGAACATTTTTTGAGAACGTATCATTTCGAATTATTTTAAGATACGTAAATGAGCTAGTTGTCCATTTCTGAATATTTTGTAAAAATTGTTGTCACTTCGAATGGAGTTAGTGGTATTCAAATCAAGATATTTTCTTCTAGACTTATTACTTGAATCGTATTTTCATCAGGTAAGCACAGATGCAAAAATCTGGTACACAGACATACAAATTAGGTAAATTGATGGTCTGAATTACCCTCTTTACAGTTTTAGAATTTTCCACTACTTTGCTAATTTTACGCCCACGCGACTAGCCTCTTTATTTATAATGAATACATTTACGTATCAAAAACATGTGATGATAAATGAGAAAAATCATTTCTACCTTGGCTAGTGCAAGATTTGTAGGGCTGGCAACATATGCCTTCAATGATATTTATATTCCTTTAGTTTAAACAGTGTCTAGATCGTTGGAAGATTTGAATTCTCCATAAACTATCACTGCAAAATTCAATTTAAATAAAATAATTGATTTACATAATACGTCTATACGTTAAGGAGTCACAGAACGAACTGATTTATTTAAAAATAAAATTTTTTTAATATTAAAAATAAAAAACTATATATTATTATTTTAAGACTTAGCAAAATATTTACTTTCTTTAAATTATACATTTAAATTTAATTAGCCTAGCATAAATATTACAATTAATTAATAAACAGCCATCTTAAATAAATATTATTCTATATTTTCTATATCATATATATTATTTTGAAATTAGAATATTTCATCTTCATTTATAATATTTTCTTGTAAAATACTACTGTTTACAACTTTAGCTGTATCACATTTTATGTAAATTTAAAATATATATTAGTAAAATTATTTAATTATATTAAAGATATTCTCTAATATTTTATAATAATATTAAGACTATTAATTGTTTTAACTCTCTAATTTTATATATATAAATTTTTTTTTATAAAAATTACACTTATTAAAACTTTAAATGTAAATTTCTCTTAAAAAAAATATATAGCTTTTTTTATATTTTATGAAACTGAATTGATTAGAATTTTTCTAAAATATTTTAGTTTCAAAACAAATTAATTCTTCAAGATTGTAATAAATCTTTAAATTACATATCGTAGATTGCTTCGGTTATCTCGTCTAAAAGTCATAGTAAATTAATTACACACAGAAACAGAATTTAAATCAACTATTTATAAGGTATCAGCTATTACATATGCAAGAAAAATAATAAATTAAATTCATAACTATCAAAGCGAGATCATTTTAAACTTTATATTCCTTGTAAATGATATAATAAATTGCATTCGCTCATCCTTCCAACCCTAACTTTTGTTTCATCTGTTATGCATCAACGTATCTTATAATTCTCGAGACATCTTTACGAATGTTCGTACATTAATTTGCACCTGCCATATTCCTTATACATCAGTTTCTCTGTGTGTTTGTGTTAGAAACTACCAGCATAAGATCGTAATGAATATTTCTTAAAGCATGAATTTATACATCAGTCAAATCTGATCTATTCAATATTAATACAGTATTTGCACGGAAATTACCTAATTCTATAAATCAATCCATTCATATAAATTTAATTCCATTTGATTTTTAACAATTCTGAATTAATTCCTCCACCACCCTCTTCAAAAATTTCCCAAGCTATTTGGGAACTTTACAATTTAGTGTTCAAGCGTACTAAAAAATTGATCTTCTATACGTATTAATTATATTTTCCTAAATAATTATGTAATCCACAAATTATTTATATACTCCAATAAACTTATATCAATTTTATATGAAATTTGATACTGAAGTTATTCGTTGATTAAAATGCATTCGTATCAATAAATTCCTTTATAAAGAGAAAATTGATATTAAAATATTTTACTTTATATTATGTTTCAAGCTTAATATAATCATTATCATTAAAATATTTAATAAATTGAAATTTAGCTTTAAGTTCTACTTAAAAATAACATACAATTTGTTAATATGATTATATCACTTAATTTAATATTAAAGAATATTTAAAATGCATTTATTATATATATATATATATAATGATAATTTCAATTAGTTATTGAATAATTACCTTTATAACTTATAGAAAAACTGTATGAATTGCATCAAATTTTGTTTAAAGACAAAATAATATATAATTAATGGAATGTAAATATATAATATCAATTAAATTGTCATAAATGAACATTCAATTTTCGCGAAAAATAATTAGATACTTTATTTTAATGAAGAACAATGATAAAAAAAATAAAAATATTCTGCGCATTTAAATTTTAAGATCAAATATCATTTACAGTAATAAATGAACAAACATAATAAATATAAAATTCTTATAAATATATCTAATTAACACTAAAGTCTTATCAAAAACAAGATCACAATATATTACCATTCAAAATTAAAAAAAAATAAATCTTTTATATAGTTATAATTTAATGACAGTGATAAATGATTTAATAGTTTGAAACAAATAAATATTCATTTATATATTTGATTTTTAAAACATATATTGCATTGAAATATTTGTTCAATAACAAAAGCAGTTCTATTTATCCATCATCTAATAAATCCATTTGATAGAAGATGATTACATTGGTAAATTAAACTTATTCTATTTTATTATTTTTTTTATCGATTATTTAAAAATAATATCAATCAGAGCAAATAAAGTGAAAAATGATTAGTGGCTTTCAGTTTATTTTAATTATTTATTTATTCTATATTAATAATATTTTTATATAAAAAAAATTTAAATCAAATTATATAATTAAATCTATTGTTTTTAAATATATTGAATAAATTAAATTAAGTAATAAAGGTTTTATCCTGTTTAAATAGGATTACATCTAATAATATTAAATTTTGTATTTCAAACCATAATATGTACATAAAAAAAAATTATCTAGTTTTTTGTATTTAGATATTAGAGTTAAATGAATATTTTTATTTTATTGACATCATTATCCAATTTAAAATGAAATCATACTTACATTTATTAATTATTTTAAGATATTAAATTAAGGAAAAATAAATTATTTATAAATTGTTACATTTCCTTTAAATAATATACACGTTGTATTATTTTCAAAATTTGCTGGTAATTTTTTATTAAAACTTATAAAGAAAGTATATGGTAAATATTTATTTCGCAAAATTCATAATTTTGTCTAAATAATAATATTTTTTTTTATATGCGCCATAATGTTTTCAATACTGAAATAAAAAAAAACATGAAACTTTAGATATTACTATTAAAATGATGGAGATATAACTATTTTTTACGTTTATGTTATTAGCGTCACGAATGATTTTTACTTAATTTAAATTGAATTTGTTGTAATAAAAAATTATTTATCCAAGCAAGATTTTACTATATTGGACAATAGATCCGATTTAACATGTAAATCATAATTTAATTTACATATCATCGATAAAGTTAATTAAGAAATAAATTTAATCGCATAATATTTACAATTACTTCACAGAGAATTTTTCTTAGTTAAAAAAATTTTATTTTATCGTCATTGAAAATGAATAAAACATATTTTTAAATGAAACATAAATATCATTTGATGATTATAATGTTAATATGAAATAAATTATATTTTCAGAAATAAAAAAAAGATTTAAAAATCTGAATTATTATTTTACAATCATTTTTTATATATTCTGTAAAAAAAATTTTAGAATATAATTCTTAATTTGAAGTAAATATTATAAAATGCATAAAAATATCCAAATACAAAATTTATATTTATAATTTTTAAAAATTTAATTACCAAGTTAATATGAAAAAATATATTGCTAATTTAAATAGTATGTAAAAATAAAATACTTTTATTCTTAAAAATTCTTTGATGCCTAATTCGAAATACATACGTTTTTGAGAATTAGTGTATTAATAATTTCTATTGAATCAATGCAAAAGATTAAAGTTTAATTTGTATTTAATGATTAATTCAAATACATATACGAGCTTTTCAAATCAAAAAAACACGCAGCGATCCAATTATTTGACAAAAATGTTTATATACTCAGGACATCGAAAAGCTGCATTTAAGTTTTGTGAATCAATAAACACCTAGTAAGCATATTTCCGTAAAGCATTTCGAACAAATCATGACTGACCGCCGAAATGGAATTCCTAGTTCCATTATCAAGGCTAAAATATGCACAAATATTTCAAATTGCTTTTTATGTTCAACGCAAGAACACGATTATTACGATAGTTAATACTAAGTTGCTAGGCATTATGCAAATTTTACAGGATTCATTCGTGATGATGAAAGATTTTTATCAGAAATGAAATTGCAACCTACAATTTCATTAAATTATTGGCCAGTTTTGAAAATCATGACTTCGAATATTATCATCATTTTCAGATGTCAAAAGTTCAAAATATATTTAAATATATTTTAATTAGCTTGAATAATATTAATTTAAATAAAATATATTTTAAAATTTAAATTAATATATAATTGATACAAAGAATATAAAGAAATATCAATCATTTATTATCCTCAAATTATTAAAGTAATTTGACGTTTATTGAATGTACTCTAGTACCCGTACGGGTACATTCAATAAACGTCAAAAATATGTATAAGTTCATTAGTTATTCTGAAAAAAGGTTTATTTATAAAGAATAATAATATTTTTAAAAAATATTTCGATAAATCTCGTAAAGTATAAAAAAAAAAATGTGAATGCATATTAATTTATTTTATAGTAGAAAACCAATAAATTAGTCAAATATTTAGTGATTGAAATATAAATTTTCTTAGTATTTACAAAGATAAAAATACGTTTAATAATTTTTAATTTAAGAAATATGTTTGTGTATATTGCATATTTTGTAAGATTTGAATTTAAAAAATATATTTTTTTAATTGTAGGCGAAGAGTATGTTCTAGAACTTCAGAAGCCACATCTGTAACTCACCATCACAGAACTCGGCTTCCAAGGTAAAACACTTCCAAACTTCTAATGAATAACTCCATTAAAACGTTTTAATATAATTAATTGAATAATTCACTAAAATATATACGTAAATGACGATCAGCTATATTTATTTTATATCATTTATTTAATACCAAAGAAAACATTGTTTATAATCTAACTTAAATATTTCATTTTAGAAAATTTAACTTTAATTTATTGAAATGTATTGAGTGTTATTGTGACTTAACTAAATTTTGTTTTAAATAATAGTCATAGTTAAATTATATTTGAAAAACTATTTTTAAATTTCTTTCTAAAAATTAAAAATAAAAGATACAGGAGAAATTCATTTTTTTTTTTAATGTCACGTGCATTGCTAAATACTTCAAGTTAGTTCACTTTTATTTAAATACATTTATACATAAAAATAACATTTTTCGATAAAATTAAGAAGATATTAGCGTGTCTTTTTAATTAATTACACAAGTCGATCTAAATATTGCAGTGTGCGATAGTACTAATCTTATTATAATTTTTATATTATTAATAAAAATGAATTATTTATTATAATAATGATTAAAATCAATAATATAAACGCTTACTTAAAAACATTATGTAAAAGTATTAAATAAAAAAAGTCGTTTAATATTGACATACAAAATTAATTCTTGTAAAATATTGACTTTATTGACTTTTATTACGCATGTAATTCACACTTTATCGAAGTCGCAAAAATTATGTTTGATATTATAAGTATCAAAATTGATTTATTATAATGACTAAATATGAAATACAAAAATCTAAAATGTCTCTTTATATATCGATGAAAATGAATTGCAGGTCAAGTACATTGTAAAATAACTTTGCAGTGAATTGAATAGCGTAAATTACTTAATTAAGAATAATACATTTAACTGAAAACATTGTGAAGTATTTACATTTTTTTAAAATAAAAAATATTTCGCTCATTAGATGTATGTTCCTTGTTTTTAAATTGTTGCATCCAAGCATCCAAGCCTAGAAAAGTAAACATAATTACAGGACTTATGTAATAAGATGTAATTTCTAATCAGGCTGCTGAAACAGAAAAAGACCTGCAAATGAAGCTCAAAGCTACTCGATTGTTCATTCATCATCGTCTAGAACGCAGAGAGTATTCTTGTGATAAAAAAGACCGATCGAACAATCTCACCAATTACTCATCCCCGATTGTCTTGCTCAGAAATAAGGCTATCGATGAATGAGATTACGGAGCAATGGGTGTCCGATTGATCACTGACATCGCATTTTGTTTCCCTCCCCTTCAATCCCACAACTACGTCGGAATAGTACGAAACCCCAATAGTACCTAACCATTTTATTTAACCATACCAACTCTGATTCACAGACAAGCTTACAACATGGATCTACCGTCTGGATTCCTCTGCTGTCCGGGTTGGGCGCAGGTCACGCGACTCAGCTTCGGTTGCAATAAACGTAAGTACACGGTCCCCCTATCCGAGGTTGAGAAAACCATCATATTCTGACATCCGCGATCGAGTTTATGCAACCAACAGCACTTTCTTGTGTCCTTACACAATATTGCATGTGTTACTCTGTTTGGGCTCTTCAAAGTGGCACCTTACGTTATGGAGTCGTGATGCAAGAATCCTACTCTTTTTTATTTTTGCACTTTACTCTTGAAACTTGTGTCATCGTACATTTAAATTTATTGTGACACAAAATAATTTTGAGGAATATGTGTTGTTTTATAAAAACGTAAATAAAACTTGAATAAAACAGTGCTGCCTAGATTTTAAATCGATTTTTTATGCATAATCACCATATCTATTGACATAAAATTTAGTAATCAAATTTCACATTAATAATTTTGTTATAAATTACTTGGATATAAATACTATTGATAAAATCGTCACCATAATGGGAGAAGGTTCATAAAAAAATATCTAAATTTTAAAAGATCAAGTTATATTATTTATGCGTTGTAGTAATTTTACTATTCTTAAAACAAAAATTTTACCAACATTCAGCTTATCGTCATTCAAGTATCAATGAATAGTCTTAAATACATTTTCAAATAATTATTTATGAGTTTTCCTGACAGTATGTAATTTTGATCAATACAAAATATAATGGAACGTAATATCGCTGTAATTTGTACTTTATAGACATTAATCAAGTAATTTTAAGAACGTGTATAAAATGAACGTGAACCAATCATTTAAAATTATTATATTACTTAAAAAATTTTCTACAGAAATCTTTTCCAAAAGGTATATACATTTATTCGTAGATAATATTATGTTTAAAATTGCAAACTAATAATTATAATAAATATCTACTTACTTTTCTATGAAGAGAAATTCTTCTTTGCTTATGCTTGAGACTATAAATAACATTTTTAAGGATTAATTTGAACTATCGACGATATTAATAAGCTAAATTTTAAAAAAACCGTATTTTTAAAATAAATTTTTATTGCATAAATATCCTCGGAAGTCAAATATTTTTATTACTATTAATGCTAGCTATTATTAAAATTATTCAATATAAAACTATACCAAATTTATTAAAATTTTAAACTTTAATTATATTTATTCACATTGTTACATACAAAATTTCTTTTGATTAATAGACTAAATTATAATACAGTTGAAAATTTCTTTAAAATTATTATTCGTTATTGAAAGCTACATTAATTTTTCATATAATAATTTACCGATATAATAATCAATCAACATAAAATGTTTGTAATCTTTAATGTAGTTCCGAGAATTTTTTAATATTATTGACCTTTTTCAAACAATTTCATTCCAAAGAACAGTTATTCTCTTTAAACTGATAAATAAATCTAATTAAATTGAAAATTAATGAAATACAACCGATATGTTTTATATAGAGATTTATTGTATACAGAAATTGATTGAATGGAGCAAATTGAAACAATTAATTATTATTGAATATAAATGCAGAACAAAACTTGACCGATTCTCAGAATGACGGAATTGTTAATTGATTAAAAATGATGATCGATGGTAAAGACCCTTGACGCTTGAGCTACTCCCAAACGATATTTTCCCAAAGGCAGAGCGTTTATCCGAGAAATTTTCCATTATCGTGCTTTCAGCCGTGTGCCTGTTACCCTGCCAAAATGGAGGAGTTTGCTCGTCACCCGGAAGATGCACCTGTCCCAAGGGATTCGCTGGGAACTACTGCCAGATAGGTGAGCTGGAGATCACTTAGCTTAATATCGTTTAATCGTATTAAGATACTCGTTATGCTCGACAAAGCGCTCGAGCAAGGACTGCTTTCTGGAACACCGGAAGTGGTATCACGTGAAACCCTGAAATAGTCCGACTCGAGCGAAGTACCACCTGCACGATTAATTTTCGATTGGCAATAAACTCTAGAAAACGTCCGCGAAATCTGCTCGAGACTCCGTCAGCCCGCGGAGTTATTAATTTAGTTTAGAAGGTACGAACTTTGCGAGTTCGATAACATGAAACTAAAGTGGTTGAAGCGGGAACGATTGAAAACTTCGATAATACGATTATAAAGATATTCCTTAAACTAATAGAGTATGATAAAGAAAACACGAACCTAATTTTATCACATTAATTTTCTCTCCTGTACTATGAACTTATTCCTCTTAACTATGTTATATTTCTTACACAAAACTTTAATCAAAAGTTCTTTTCTTCGTTGTATTCAAACTTTTAAAGATATTCTTCCGACATTCGTGATAATTTTGTATTTTCTAATCTTCTAAAGATTTTATTACGTGTTTCAACTTTCTAAATACTATTTATATGGATGGTACCAAAGACTTACTTGGACTTTTGAAAAATTAGTACTGCCTAATGAACAAGTTTTCTTTGAATTAATAAATTAGTGTGGTACTGATACGTTCGTAAAAGACAATTAGAATTAGATTTTTTAATGAATTTTTTCCTGTAATATTATAACATACATAATTAAAATTTGATGATGCATCATTACTTACTTATTTGTTTTACCAAAGTACTTTCATTCTTATTAAAAATAATCATAAAAATAAAACTTCACTTAAATTTTCAATAATATCATTCGACAAAATTTTTAACCAAAAAATAAAGATCTTTAATTACGTAAATATTTAAATAAACAATACTCATGAAACTAAAATACAAACATTTTAGCTTCAGAGTACTTTTGAAATCACAAGCATCTGTAATTTACACTTATTAATTAAACAGAAAAGGATGAATAAACAAAGTTCATCAAATTTTTTCTACAATTAGATTTAATATAAAATTTCGTCTTCTTTGTGATACATATATATTTTATAAACCTTAAATAATATTCTTTGTATCTATAAGTATTTGTATTTAGTATTTATGGATAATATAACAAATAATAAAATAATTTTATAGATAAATAAAATTTAAATAAATTTATAGAATTATTAATATGTAAATAATATTCTATATTTAAACGTTACAAGAGAAAATTTTTAAATTTAACTTTTATACTATTTATACATGTCCGAATAAGTTAATAATTACTCACATGGTTGATATTTATTCTTTTTATTTTCTACTAAATAATTATCATCATATAAACAAATTTGTTTCAATTATTAATATAGTAATTGATTAATGAATAATAATTTATTATGAAATTATTAGCAGGTGTCATTTATTAATACAGGCTTCAACGTATATTCAACTTTTGGATTAATATGCATTATAACTGCCTCATAAATTGTTGAAATTTATCAATTCATAAGATTTTCATGTATTTAGATAATAAATTTATAATATAGTAAACGATACCGTATAAGTAACGCTAGTTAGACTTAACTTAATTATCAGTGTATGTCCGCAGAGACTTTGCGTGCACTATTTATTCCCATCGTAAACATTAAAATCTCAGTTGCTTAGGTCTTCTTAGCATCTCGAATGCATTATGTCATCGTTTTCCTGTTTCGAAAAAAAAGAACATCAGACTTTGAACGTCCAAAAGTTTCATAATTAATTAATTTCACTAAAATATTTATAATCAAGCTTTGACTAATCTCGAAATTGATAGTACATATCATCAAATATATGCATATATATAGTATATATTCGTATGTATATGTACATGTAAATATGTATTTATTTTATTATTAATATAATATGTTAATAAAATATAATGAAACGATACTCTTGCTTATTGACAAAATAAGTAAATAATATACGCGTTTTTATTTAATTTAATCTTATTTTTAAAAAAAAAAGTGACATTCAGAAATTTAATTTTAACAAGTTCGAAAACTTCTTGCCAAAAAAATGCACTGATTATCAATTAATAAATAATTTCAAATAATTTGACGAATTTTAGTACTATTTTATATTTAGTATTATTTAATATAATAATTTATGATAAATATTAGTACATTAATACATATACAAATATTGTATTGATATATGTACATACAAATACACAGTATCCATTAAATTATTCAAATATTAATTCAAAATTTTGATTTTCATTCTGCAAATACATGTATTCATTGTAACATTTACATATGTGTGTGTGTGTGTGTGTGTGTGTGTGTGTATGTATGTATACATGGGAAGTATGATGAAGCTGTGTAAAAAATAAAATAAAATCAGACTTGATTTATGTTGCAGCTATCACTCATGAATTCTCTTTATTACATACAAAAAATTAAAATGATAATGTTGAATGAATAATATTATAAAAGATAGTTCATAACCCTGAATAAGATATTTCTGTTAATAGCTTTACGTAAAAAAAAACATTGTATTATTTTACAGCAATATAAAATTTATATTTACAATTTAAAATCTATAAAGCTTAATTAAAATGAATGATTTATCATACATAAAAATCAAAAATACAGATACAATATCAAATTAAACAAATAATGTAAGTTGAAAATTGAAACATTATATTAATTTGTTTCTGTAAACAATTGCTCGTAGTCGATTTGAAAATAAATGTCATTATTATGATTAATCGTATAAAAAAAAAAAAAAAAAAAAAATATCAAACTTTCACATCATCACTTTTTTGTAGCAAATTGATTTATTAAAATATAGATAAAAAATAATTTATTACATCATCGCAGCTAATTTTCATCAAAGAAACACAAGATCCAGTAAAAACACTTTTTTTTTATAAATAAACAAAGAACCATTTCAGGGAGTAACTGTGATAATACCATTCTTTTTCAGTACAAAGTGTAAAGTACTGAACTTAAATGCAAGTACAATTACTCATCGGACGTCTACCGTTGGTTCGAGTTCTTTCATGTGCCGAGAACACATCTTCATCTCCTCATTGTACACTTATGCACACAAATTCTTTGTCCACTTGCGGAATTGACGACGTATATCGATTTAGGTTGGAATATTATCACACGACGGACATTCTAATTACTGGCTTGGGATCGGTTAAAACTGTGTGGCTTCCCCCTCCCTCCCGTCCGCCTAAACCCCTATGCCAACCGATCAGACATCGTTTAATTCGATTGGCATCAGTCTATTCGTAAACTCGGATGAAATACGAATACTTTGCGAATATTGAAGGAGCCGAGCCAATGACGGCAATCATTCCACCCCCTATAATCGACTCATTCACTTATCATTTATTCAACAATTTTCCTAACTCTAGTGTACGCGAATATAATAGTTTTGTTAATGTATATGAGTTTTCCATGTACCTACGCATAAATGAACTCCGCCATTAGAACTAGAATAATGCTTTTGAGAATCATTTTGCATACATTTATAGTCATGGTGTACTTTTAAATAAACATATTCTTTCCATTTATTTGAATACAATTATAAATAATTATATTATAAAAATTATATTGCAAAAAGAAGAAAATGTTTTAATGTACAGAATACTTGATGTAAAAATATTATTTATGGGAAGTTTATGTGAATATAAGCTATATTTTAGTAAGTAGAAAAAAATTAGATATTCAATAATAATTGCATTAATTAATAATAATTCAGGTAGATATTCTTATTATTTCATTTTTTAAAAAGTACTAGCAGATATAATTTATCTCGATAAATATTATTTGATTCAAAAAATTTATAAAAAAATGCAATTAAATAAATACAATATTATTATTATTATTATTATTATTATTATTATAAGTAAAAAATATTATTTTAATTAATTTTATTAAAATAAACATATTTTTTTATTCAACAGACGTGGATGAATGTGTTACTGAAAAACCATGTGACCAAATATGCAGAAACGTGGTTGGCACATACGAATGTTATTGCAGAAATGGATATGAACTGCAACCTGATCGACAATCGTGTCGAAAGAATGGTAAATCAATTTGGTTTTATTAATACAAAATACTAAATAAAATTTATGATATCAACTTCTTAATTTTTTGTTCAACTCGCAATAATGATATAAAACAAATTTCCATGTAGTTTTAATTTGATACAATTTTTGTGTATTGAAAGTCATTTTGAGTACGAGTGGCTAAATGTTTATTTCTATTTGACAGATAGCGACGGCACGGCATTAGAAGCACGAGATCTGGAGGAAGACTTTGAGGGGCCAACAACATTGACTACGAGCCGGTCAATATTACGTGGTTAGTTATACAGATCAACAAAAAATACTACAAATTATATGGGCTTTAAATTTAAACATTCCTTACTAGAATGTTTCATTTATTTACTTTTTGTTTATATTAAGATTCGCATAATTTTTGTGTTAAATTTTACTGGTTCCACAATTGCGAATGTTAAAGTGGATATTTCTTTTCTGATTTAGATACTGAAAACGAGGTTGGTGTAGCCGAAGACAACAGCTCTTACGAAGAACTACTAAGACGACTTATCAAGTTGGAAAAGGTTTCAACAACTATAAATATTCTTATTAATTGTACAATACTTTTTTAACAAATACAAAATTCTTTATAAATTTTTTTATTAATAGTGTAAATTTAAGTTTTATAATAAATTTAAATCATTTTATAATATTTATAAAAATACAAAAATTAACTGTAAAAATAATAAAAACATAAACAAATTTATATAATTAATAATTTGTGATACAATAGCTAAGAAAATTTCTAATTATAAAATTAGTACTTATTAGTAACTCTTATTATTTATTTACTATTATTGAAATTACTATTAAATTTTTCATAAAAAATTTTTATGAATACATGACTGACAGCTTTTCTAAAATATCTTAATAATATAGTACATAATACATTTATAATATAATAATTTTATAATAGATTCTTTAACTTTTAGCAACTAGCAAAGGAAAAAAAACGAGAATTTGAAACTAATGAAATCAGTACAAGGATTGCTTCAGCTATTGATAGCATTAATGTGATAAGACGTAACATTCAAAATATGGTAATAAAACATCTTTGTTTGTAAAAAATAACACAAAATAAATAGTTTTTTTTAATAAAAGTTTTAATTTATTTTTAGCAACTAATGCAACAAGAAATTAATGAATTGCAAAATAAAGTGAAGTTGTATGAGTTTGAATCCAGGAAAATTCAACAATTAACCAATAGAGTGATTGATCTTGAAATTCGATTAAGGCTACAATGTCGATCAAATCTATATGTCAACAATGGAATTAATAGTTACTAAAAACATTTACAATTAAATGATCATATTAATATTAAATTTTAGCAACAAAAAAAAATCTCTCTTATAATATATGAAAAAAATTATAATATTTTTCAATGAAGAGTATCAAATTTATTGGTGATATTTTATATATGTTTCTGGAACAAACATTATCAATGCCAAATTGCATTTATTCTTTTATATTTTACTACCAACAGTAGTATTTTTATATTATCAATATTGACTTTTATTATAAGATTCTACTTTGTAATAAAATATCAAATTAATAAATTCTTTTATAATAATGAATAAAACTCATTCTTTATTATTTTTAACTTAAAAATATCTATCATTTAAACATTATTATCCTTTAACTTCTTTTTTTTATCCTTTCTCGTTAAATGTTTTTCTTTTTTTATGGTAGCTTTTTTCGTTTTGGCACGTCCCTTCTTATGCTTCAAAATTTTTCTGCGATTCATCCATATGGGATAATTTCCATATTGATCTAACAAAGTTTTCTTATTATAAACTCTAGCACTTCCATCATCCATCTTTTCAACTACTTCAGTATTTTCTTTATCTTCTTTATCTTTTCTACTTTCTTTAATAGATTTGGAGTCAACAACTAAAAAAATAAAATAAAAGCTGTTATATTATTTCAATTTATTTAGATTATATTTAATACTTTAAGATTCGTTAGATTAATATTTAAGTAAGTAAAAAGTTAACTAAATATTTATTGTAGATTAAAAAGAGAACAATATTTTGAATTATTTTATAATGCATGAACAATATAAGTAACAAACTAATTTTAATTTTTCCAGAATTCAAGCTACCATTTTTTGTTTATTAACAAATCAGATTATAAAATGAATTTAAACTACTATACTTTTCAATAAAAAATGCGATTATATTACATATAAAACAAATGAACTATGAATTTCATAATTTTTTTAAATTTTAAGGAAAATGGATACATAATTTCATTAAATACTTAATAATTTACCTGTAGCAATTTCTTGAATATCTGTCATTTCTGCATCTGCAGGCGCATTTTCATCAATACCAAGAGTCTTTTTTAGTCTGATTAATTCTTTTTCTCCATATCGTATCCTTTTTACAGCTCTACATTTTCTGCGCCATTTACTTCTTAGTGACTTTGCCATTGATAAGCTATTCTAAAAGAAATTTAAAAATTAAAAATTTTTTAAAATCAAAACTAAGTATCTATTCATCATTGTAGAATAATCTAGCATTTATATATAATGCACACTTATATTCTTTGAAAAATCAACAAAATGCAATTGAAAACATAACCTTATAACGAACAAATATTTATTAAATTTTTAAAAATTCTAAGAATAATGAAAAGTCGAATGTACAAATATTTTTACATAAAAATATATTTTTAATATAAAACACTAAGATTTGTTTTTTTTCCAAAAAAGCACATTTACCACTAATGTTTTTACTTACAAATTAATACACGTGCATGCATTTAAAATAAACTACTATAAAGAATGTTTTCCACCCGTTTCGTCGATTCTACATTTGATGGCGCTAAACGTCAAACCAACTGTTATTAGATATCGGTAGATAACTGTAAAATGCATTGCATTCAGGATATCTATCTTATCGGCAAACGGTGATATTTTGAAAAAATACAATTATGAATAATTAAATATTTTGAAAAAATAATTTACATTAACGTATTTCTAAAAATCATGCATTTGTGCAAAATATTTGAATACAAATTCTTATAGAATGGAAATCATAAGTTTAAATAAAATTTAACATTTTAGTAAATTAACATTTAATATTTTATTAAACATAGATCATAATATTTCGATGAAAGTAATATCAATTCAATATACAAAAATGCTATTTAATGAAATATACATTTTTTATCCAACAAGAAACTTTGAAAATGCATAATATTACATTAAATTATAATTATTAATATTAGGAGCAATCATTTTATTATTAAAATTTATACGTATATAAAATTATTGAGTTTAAAAAAATTATTTATTATTCAGTACACTTGAGTATTTTTGTTCTCGAACTTCATCATGTCTAATTAATTGTATAGAAAATTTGAAGAATTATTAATTATAATATTTTAATTAAGAATGAGTAAAGTGGATCGTCTTTTTTAAATGAAAAAAATAAATATATATTTGAATGAAATTATCAACTTTCTAAAGTAAGAAAGTTTCCTGTTCAAACCATCATTCTTTTTGCCACGCACAAAAACCTAGCAATAACTTTTGTTTTTTTTTCTCTAGATAGAAGAAAAATTATTGTTAGTTTAGGTACAACATACTTTTTTTTTTTAATTTTCACTATAACTTGATTCAGTACATAATTTTCCAATAAAAAAATTAATAATTAATTGATGCAAATTTTATTTTTTTCATACTAATACTAAAAATATGCTTAATAAACTTAGGTCTATTCTTATGCTAAATTCAAATTTGGAATTAGAAATAAATAATTTACACAATTATATAAAATCTAAAATATAAAACACGTTCATTCAATCTTCTGATATACATAGCTTGTAAAATATAAATATTAATACCGTTTATAAAATTAACAAATTTCAACCTATTCTTTGAACAATAGATGATTTATAAAGACATATAATTACATATAATGGTAATCCTTTAATTGAATATTAACGATAAATAAATTATCTTAGATCTTCTCTCAATATACAATAGCATTTTAACCTAAATGGCTTTTGCATCTACTGTATTCAATCAAAATATGTATTATCTATTTCAATACTTCTGAAAACAATAATTTTTTCTAAATATTTTTTCAAATTTATTCATGAAATAACACCCTTTATCCAATCCAATTTATAATAAAAAAAATATAAATAAATTTAAGGTATAAAGTTAATGTTATTAACAATGTATAATTAATAAATTTATCTAAATTCATAAATGTTATCATGCAATTAACTAAGATATGAAATTTCAAATTTATTAATAAACATTATATTATAATTTTAAAAACTTTTTTCTACATACTTATCTTGTAACTCTCAATATTAAAAAAATGATATATTTAAAAAATTTTTTAATAATAATTAATTTGTAATTTTGAGTACATAAAGATAATATTTTTTTATCTTTTATTTTCTAAATGAAACACTAAAAAAATAATTCAAGCTAATAAAGTCCTAACTTTTAATTTAAATATTGTTTTATTTCTGTAAGTCGAAACCATAAAGTATATGAGCTCATAATTTTTAATCTATTAAAATGTGAAAGTAATAAAACATATTGTTTACTCAATGATTTATAAACATCTCAAACATCATTTATGTACTTTATTTTGTACACATTAAGTCAAGGACAATTTTAAAGGTTTTAACCCTAAAGAATATACACTTAGTATATAGATTCTTACTCCTTTTGAATTTTTTTTCTGTACCCTGAAAATTTAACTTTAAATCTAATCGCTATAGACGAATTAAAGTGTCTCATAAAAGTTATATCTTAAATGTTTTGCTTCTGTAATGATTTATTTTTAAGCACAAATGCTGCAATTGGAAACATAATAATCATTCAAAAATACGATCGTAATAATACAAAAGTTGTTCATGATATTTGAGAAAGTATAATTACATAGTTATTCATTAGTTTTTTTATAAATTATGAAATAATGATCAAATAATTAGGAAAAACTGAACACATGTAGTTTGAGGATTATAATAATGTTTAAATACATAATATGATTGACATTATATGTTAGAATAGAATATAAATTTAAAATATTTTAATACAGTATAAGAAAAAATAGTAATAACATAAATTACAATACTAGAAATACAATAAATATTGTATCAACAATATAATAAAGTGAGTTTACAAATATAAAGAGGTCATTAATCTTCATTAAATAGTACTTCAAGAATACTTCCAATATTGATAAAAGGTTTATTGAATAAATCAATTTTATGTATTCAAAAAACATGCATAAAATATATTAACATAGCAATTTCATTTTGTTTAATTATATTGCATTTTATATTAAGGATAATTTTTATTTTAATGCCAAAAAGTTTTATTTTTCTTAAACTTGCATATAAATACTATATACTTAATTTCACAAAAATAATCTACAAATTATATTTTAATCTTTGTAATTTAAAAATTTTTCCTTTGAAATGTATATAAAACCCTCTGTAAGGTATAATATTAAAAGATTAAGTAATAATATTATAAAATAAAACATTTTTTGTATTTGTACTAATAGTTTTAGTTTTTTCAATTATTTATACCTAGATTATTTCAATTAAGTAAAAAAATTTTTATTCTCATTATAACGACAACGAAAAATTTAAAGTTTGTTGTTTAAATATGGTACTATATCTGTAGCAGACATATAAGAATATGAAGAGGAATTATATCTCATCTTTATAAAAAAAATTTTAAAAAACTTTATAAGAATTACCAAACGATTTTACAACTAATTGATTTTAAACGATTATTATAAAATATTTTAAATTTATCAATTTATTATAATTTAAAAGGGAGAATTTTAAAAACTAATGCTTAGAAAAAAAACAATACAAAAAGTAAATTAAATAATTGTCGGAAGTTACAATAGTGATGCCTTTCTTAATTATATGAACTCACAGTACAGGGAAGAACGGCCTTTTATAGAGACTTCAATTAAGGTTGATTAAAGTTATGTATATATGTGTGCATGAGAATCAATTATGAGCGTTTAGAATTAGAATCAAGTGTTAGAAATTGAGAGTAACGACCAGTAAAAATTTTTTATATTCTAGTTTTTGACTACAATGATATTTCCAAAATTATGAAATTATTTTATAAATCTGAATTACATTTATGAATATCCTACTTAATTATAATCATTTACCTAATGAACAGAATTATTATATATATTGTAGGAATACTACATTATCTAAACGTATCCTATAATTAATATTTTATCAATAAAAACTATTTTCAATTTAAAAGTAGGAATAAATTCATGTAATAAAAATATTATCTGATATATTTTAACATTACCATTAACTATTCTGAATACCTTGGAGTTAATACAATCTTCGAAATTTTCAATTTGGCTTATTCTAACCAAAGTTCTTATTATTAATTTTCAAATAAAGGAAAAATATAACTGCATCACTATGTATAAGTATGGAATATATTAAATATATTGGAAGAGTTGCAGTTATTATAATTTATTTTGATAGAAATTAATACAGGAAATAATTAAGATTATTTGAAACTATGGAAATATAAAATGTCTAAATAGAGTTCTGGTAACTTTTAAACTTTGTTAGTAATAAAAACGTTTTTATTTGAAAATCTGAGAGAAAGTTAAAAGAATGAAAATATTAGTACGAAAGATTGGTGAGCTGAAGTTTTAATGAATATAATGATACGGTTGATATCAGCTATGGCCTTGGGACCATCACGTGTTTTTCAAAAGATATTAAAATAGGTCACATTAAACATTTACTTTAAAATTTGCTATTCGATAATATAGATATATTTGAAGTGAAAAGTAGTGCTTAGAGTAACGCCTTCTAGACTATTATGTTTAAAATACATTGAATACTACTAATAAAACCACACAATCAACATAAGGTCCTTATAAAACATAAAAGAAGAACAATTCCCTAATTGAAGTAGAAGTATAGTAACACGTGTGCTAGAGTATTTATTACAAATAGAGGTATATATTGTAGAAATGGTAAGAAATATAGAATATAAATAATAATACATTATTACATGATTATTTAGTAATATATATGTGTGTAAAAAAAAAATTTTATGTAATTTTTTTTATACTTTAAAATATAATTTTTATTTTATCCAGATTTATCTATTATGCCTCAAATATAATATAGAATAAATTTTACTTGAGCATATTTGAATACAAAATTTAATACTTTTTAAGTTATCGTTAAAAATCTCTTAATCATGAATTATTAAAGGCACTTTAGAGTTTTATGTCAGTTTAAATGTTACATGTCCATCTATATAATATTCCGATTTATTTTTATTCTATTTCTATTACATTATTAAATACAGATATAAGATGTATGTGAAATGAACTAATTAAGTATAAAGTAAATTATTTTAGTAATTATCTAAAAAAATTTTATCTGAAGTTTTTAATTTAATTTTAAAATAAATGTATAAATAGGAAATAATAATAAAAAATGTATAAAATAATATATCATATAATAGATTTAACCGTTTCTGTAATGTAGAAATAAAATATTCATCGCATAAAGTTATTATTTCTAATGAATACATGCAATTTTATATGCTTGTATTGATATGATTTTAAATTCAATTTATTAATTAAATAATAATCATCATTATTATAGTTACATAATTTATAAATCAAAAATCGAATTATTTAATTTACTTAACATATACAAAAAAAGGCAAAAATGTAGAACTTGTCGATTAAAATAGTTTTTAGATAATTATCAATTGTATTGATTCTTATATGTGAAATAACTATCAATGAAGTCTTGGTACTTCTAAACAAAAAGACTATTGAACATAAAAAGATGAATTTAATGGTCAGAGTGAAATCGAAGCCATTCCCCAAATCAAAAAGCCCGTATCGCCTCACTGCCTAAAGACAATCGCTTTGAAATTTATGGTGTTCCTAAAGTACACTTTCACTAATAACGAGATTACCACAGACAGGCACAAAGATTTTTTAAATCATACACAAATTCATCCTCACTAACCAAGTTCACGAAAACTAGTTGCTATTTTTTTTCTCTTCGTCTTTTTTTCTTCATTCGTCATGCCAAGACAGCAAAATGAATTGTTCACACATTCAACGGAAAATAATAATATATTTCTACAGACACTCAAAGAAAAAAGTATCTGATTCATTGTAATGGTAATCGGAATGACTTCTAAATTTAATACCTATAAAATAAGAAGAAAGTGCAATCTGCATTTAAGTAGTTCCACTGTATAGGAATAACATTTCGGATTGTTTCATTAATGAATAAAGTATCTATTATTATTCAAATTTTAAATTCCCGATAATATTTTTAAACACTATTTTTAGATTTACATTAACAATAACAAAATATTCTCCGAATATAATAAATATTATAAATAAAAAGATAAATTTGTGGGAAAGAATATTATTTTAACACTCAAAGATGTTTTGTTAATCAAATATAAATAACAATTACAATTGATATATATTTCAATTATTATAATACTTTTATATATTTGTTTTTTATTTAAAAAACATCATTCAGGTCTATTTAAATACTAATAATACGTGATTCTTAAAAGGAATATCAAAATAAATATTTCAATAAAATACCAATTGTTTCTATGGCGATGTTGATATAAAATTATATTTGAAGACAGAGCATAAGAAAGAATCAGCATTACTTAATATTAAAAAATATTACTTCGACTTCATAAAAATTCTTCTACTCTAATTAATTTCTAACAGTTTTTACAAACATATAAATAATGAAAAGATTATTTTAGCAAATAAAAATAATAAATTAAATTTACTCATTCTGTATATTCAATAATCTAATTTATCCGATGTACTTGCAATTGACCTACATGTTTGTAAAATTAAAAAAAAAAACAAAAACAACGTCAGATTTTCAAATATGCGCATGTCTTTAATAACTATCTTGCTAACTTTTTCATTCGCTTACACTCCAGATGCGAAGAGAAACAAAGTTCATTATAAATTACACGTTCCGATGCCATATCTTCCTATCCTGATTCCAATAATACGATAATCGTATCTATCAGACTGCCAGCATCTTCAAGATGCCCGCGCATAATAATTATCCTTCATAATATTATGGAATACGTTATAAATTGAGTGCCAATGAATGTAGAGGGTATTACCCTAGAGGCTCCCATAAGCGATTGAACTGATGCAATCATTGAGTCATTTTTTGATGAAATTTTCTCATGTACAGATGAATCCAAGAAGCGCCTAACAAATCTTGTTGTTCATTCATTTTATTTTTATTTACCAGAAGAATAATTTATATAATATATTAGTTCGTACTCATTTAATTTGTTCTCATGGGTGAAATCGTGGTTCAAAATAACAAATGAATTCCAAACTACAATAGATGGAACCCTAACAATAAATGATTACTCGTGCATAATTATGTTCTTGAAGGCATGCGATTTGAGAAGATAAAGATATGCTTATCTATTTTTTATTTCACATTTTTTGAGTCTATTACTAATTTTCATTTATTTTAATTTTTATTTTCTTAATATAAGGTAATATTAATTTTCAATCAATTAATATATCAATTAATGTATAATTAAATGATTTTAAAAATAATTTATATAAAAATATTCAGTATTAACTCATTTTTATGCCGAAGTATTAATTAATTCTATATTATGAACATTTACATCTCTTCTTTTTTTATTATATTTAAATTTCATTTATAAAAGTATGTTTAATAGCATATTCATATTTTTCAATTTACTTTAAAAAGCCTTATAATATAAAATAATATAATATAAAAGGAGACTATCTTATTATTTAATATACATGATTTCATGGGTGTGAATTAGTTGGAAAGTAAATCTATCCAACCGGTTATATCCAGTTAATATATATATTTTCCTACTCTTTTTTATAACCTTATTAAATATTCAAAAATCTCGCTTATATGGTTAAATTTTACAACCAAAATTTTATTTTATTTCGATCCTAATCTAATATTGTAAATTTTGATGGTCCCGGCTAGTAAAAATTCGCTAGAACTGGTGATGCAGCACACCATTGTACAAATGTACGGTTGCGTGGATTAGAAATAATTTTGATGAAGTGGAATTTAAAAAATAATATAAATAAAATAATAAATAATACAGTAATTCAAAATATAAGGATTAATCTATATTTTGATAACATTATAATATAGTGTCAGTATTTACTTTGATTTAATTATTTGTTATGTATTTAGTGTAGTTAATTTTTTTTTTTTCAATTGATAATTCTGACTGAATATTTTGTTCATTTTTAATATTTATATTGGACTGCGAAAGTTTATTCATACACATATTCATATAATTCATATAATTCATGTATATATATATATATATATACATATATATATATATATATATATATATGAATTAATACGGTTTCTAATCATTTTATTAAGTATAATTATATTGAGAAAAATTATTTAAAAATTTGAATTATTTTCACATAGAAGTGATGAAAGATATTGATTTTTACTTATACATGAAAACATAAATTTTTATTTAATTTATTTCTTTTCTACCAAATATGTGTATGTCAATTAAAAATTTATTTTAACTTATTTGTGTATTCCATTTTGTTAGAAAGAATTTTAAATGACAAAAATAGATAAAATACTAGTTAATATCATGAATACTAACCAAACCAGTTCTAAATAAATACAAAATATATGTTACTAAAGCAACATCTTCGTTTTTCTATAATATTTCTTTAATTTTTTCTATTTTATTTCTTACTCTCTCTCTCTCTCTCTCTCTCTCTCTTTCTTTTTTCTCTGTCTTTCTCTCTTTGTTTCATTTTTTTTTATTATTAAAAATAAAATTAATAAGATTTTAAATCAATTTCTTACTCATATTTTCAAACAAATAATAACCTATGATTACCATATCATTGGAATGATGCTTCGTATTTAATTGCTTATTTCTATTATTTGCTAATTAAATCTGTTCAAAGTTTATTAAAAAACAAAAATATAAATAAATATACAATTTTAAAACTTTAGTTAAGCAATGAAAACGAATAATTTTTATATAAAATATTAAACTTTGTATACATTTTAAACTTGTTTAGACAATTAAAAATATGTAACTCATTTATGGATTGACAAACAATAACTAGCAATTGATAATGCAATTCATAAATTTGCTTCAAAGAAAAGTCATAATTCCATCTTATATAATTTTTAAGATGAGTCATAAAACCAACATTATATAATACATAAAATAAAATATTAAAGTATACATGTATAAATTTTAATAACCACAAGTTATTGTACTTTTTAGACACAAAATAAAAATACATTAATTACTACATTTCAGTCTGTAGTTAGGATAATAATCTATGTGTTTTTGAACATTCTATGTTTAATAAGAGTTTATTAAAATTTTCATCTACAAGCAAACATAATGTGTATAGATGTACTGTAATGTTGACCTTAATTCAGCTGATTCTCAATAACCCGGTTCCCGGTTTCGCGCCGCCAGAATATTAATAGGACTGCTTGTTTATCGTCATGATTGTTTAGTTCTATAAGGAATCATATAGAAGAGAGAAATTATATTTGATTAAATGAATTTATCGAATTAACGAATAGCTAGTACTAAACACGTAAAAAATATGTTCGATTGATATATAAGTAACAACTGGAGCGTATAACTTATACCCATTGATTGCTATAAATACGGATGAATAAAACTGAAGAGCAAACACACGTAAACAGGTGTCACTTTATATTGCTATCACGATTTGAAAATTTTGTTAGAAAGCAATCTTATTTTGATTAATGAAAGTATTCCAAACTATTTGATTTTATAATTCACAGGCAGTATTTGTACCTAATACTTTAATTCTTTCTGTTTGAATATTGTTTATTATTAATTAAATATAATGAAAAAATTGTGATTTATTTTTTTTGATATAAGAGAAAATGAAAAAAAAGAAATATATATCTTTATTACTTCATATATGTAAATTTTTAATTTACGAAAATTTTAAAGAGGCTTTAGAAGAATTTGATATAAAATATTGGCTTTGCCAAGATAATTTTACGTTACTATATATATATATATATGTATTTAAACTCTTAATTTCGTACATAATAATATATATTTTAATATATTATATTATGTAAATTGCAAAATTTACAAATTTTTAATTGCAAAAAATATATAAAAATTTGAAATATACGTAATAAAGTCAAAATTAATATAAAAATAAATATGTATTTTAAAAATGTATACTCATAGGTATTATATTATTTTCGAAAAATTTGCAATATTTCATAAAAAAAATTTATTTCTTCATAATATTTAATTAATTGCTTAATTAATTACACATTTAATGTAAATAAATTTTCTTTATTCAATGAATAAATAAATACTACAATATTAATCTTTATTCATTGTCTACTAGATTTTTCGAAATACAAATAATTGTAACCAGTTAAAAAATAATAATTTAAAAATTACCTTTGACTAACCAAAAAAGGTATTATCATTAAAATTTATATTGAGAATTTTGATAATTCGGAAAAAATATTGAAAAATTAAGCTATTATGCTTCCAAAATTTTTAATAATCTTTAAAGAGAAATTTGTAAATTATAATCAATTAATATAAGATTGTTCTATGTAATAGAATATTTAACATATAGTTTCTTAATATTAAAAAATTACATAAAAGTTTTAGTGGTTGTTTAAATGTATTAGTTTTCATTAACAATTCTATAATCCTAAGAGAAAAATTGTTAACATAAAGAAAAATTATAGTTCGTAAAGACTAAATAAAAATAACGATCCATCTAAAACAAACTAATATTTAACAACTTCTTATGGTGATAATCATTACAAGGATAATATGTAATACTTTATATTTTCATTATCTATTCATTAAAGGTAAAAAATTTGTTTAACTACCAGTATGTTTTTTTTAACATAGTGTCTTTAAATTTTTTATCGTAAATCAATAATCATAATGATTTTTATTTTATGACAAATTAAAAATAGAAATTTTAAAGTGTAAATTTTTGAATAAATATTTAGTTACCTTGTATACAATGTATAATCTTATCATAACTTAAGTGTATTTATTTCTTCTAATAGCTGATTCGTGTGAGAATAGGATTGATTTACTTTGTAAGGATTAATATGATAGAGTTTACAACTGGAATATCTGGAATTGTAATAAAATAATCTAAATTATTACTCAAGAGTCATTATCCTTAAAAAGATCTATAACTAGTTTATTTGACTTTCAATGGATTTTTTAAAATAAAGTTGATATATTTTTCAAAAAATACGTATTTGGACTGATACCTTTATAAAATCAACACTCTAAATGTTACTATAAAAAATTAATTTAGTTAATAACGTGTTTTAGTAAAACGAATTAAATACAATTAGTATTAAACATATGTTTCATTTTGTATGTATATGAATCGCATATATATATATATATATAATGCATAAATAAAAGAAATGTATATTTTAAAAATAAAAAATATATAATATCAAAAATTATTATAAGAACTGTAAAAGAGAAATGTAATCATACTATAATGTTCAAAATAAAATTCACTTATAATGTTTTTGCTAAATTAGCTTTTTTTAATTGTGGTAGCTTTCGAAATAGATATAAGCTCGTTAAAACAGTTCATCCATTTCAGTTTTTACAAACTAACCTCTGATTTCTCTTTATTCATACTTAATGATTCAATCATTGAATCAAAGAAAATTTTTTGCTAACTCGTTTAAAGGGATACATGCGCGAGCAAGCGTAAAATAAAAATTAAAAAAAACAATGATAGTTCTTAAAAAAGAAAAACCTTTTTTAAAATATTAATTATTATATTTTATTGGGTATTAATTATTATATTTTAAATGAAATTGTATACAATCTATTTAATATTGTATAATTTAGTTTAAAACGTATTGAAACCATAATAAAAGTTGTCAATACAGTTTAAAATTCATGATCATTAAATGATGTAACATTAAGTATATGTACAAAAAAATAATATAATGAAATTCTATTAAAAATTTATCCAAATAAATTCAGAAACAAATATGTATGTTTAATACTTTTATATATAAATATTTGATATGTATTTTAAACAGTTCCAATACAGCAATATTGTTATTTGATCCAAAACGAAATGCATATTGAACGTATCATGCATTGCATTTATACATAAAATTATTTTTCTACAATTCAATATTGTTTACCGTAAATCATTATAGCGGTATTGAATCGAATTAAACCTGAAAAATATTTTTAAATATTATGATATATTAGAAGTTGTTACAAAATGTTGTGAAATAATTTAAGCAGTAAAAGTATATTAATTTATTTATATATTAATAATACATGTTTATTATATATTATTTATAACAGTATTTATATATTAATTTATTATAAATTAATTATTTAAAATATATTAATTAAAGATATATTTTATTAAGATTAATAACATAATTCTTCTACTTACTGTAAGATGTAAATATTATTTTTTGATATATATATGATTTTGATTACAATATACAACAAAACATATGTACACATCTATGCATAAACTATTCTAACACAAATACAGCTTGTAAAATTTATATATTATTACTTATAATTATTATTGTACAATTTTAAAACAATATTTTATATGTTTTTCATAAAACAATTTTAAAATGAAATATGAAAATATCAAATGCTTAAAATGTCTTTAAGTAAATGATTTATATATAGATAAAATATCTACCATATGCAATATCAGTAAAATCGAAGATGTCAAAATAATGCATTTTTTACATAAAATATGCATGATATAATTCTAAAAAAAAAAGAATAAATGAATTTAACCTTCAATCGTGAGTCTTGAGATCATCATTAGTCATTTCTAATGCAATAATCTGTGTTATCAGATGAATGATATACGAGTGTACATATGTTATTATATTTATTAAAAATTTAATCCTGATTCATGTATATTTGTATTTATGTATTTTCGAAATCTTTGATTATCTAAATAAACGCATATGAATCACTCAATATAAAAATTTTCAATTGTTATCCAAATAAGAACAATAATAAAAAATCTGTTTTTACAATGTAATAAAGGTGTTTAGTTTTACTTCTACAGAAAATTTAAGACAAGTCTTCTTGACAGAAATTTTTTTAAAGTTAATAAATTCAATATTTTTACGAAAATATTAGCTTTTATTATACATAAAAATTATGAATAAAAATGTTCACAGAAAGGTTTTACTTCATACTATTGTACGGTTCATCAGATAAATTTTATATACTAGACAGACAAACAATCAGTTTTTATGTAATAATATTTTCTTGTTAGGCAAAACATGTGCACAATAGTATTGTTTTCATTGAGAAAATGTTAGTTATAATTAATCTATGATATTTTAAAAAATAAAATTTGTAATTAATGAATAAAAAAAACTAGTTAATAACTGTATATTTTATTATTTAATTTTTTTTTAGTTGTTAGAAAAACTTTTTATCCGATGTATAATTATGAAATTTTAGATTATAAAAATCTTGAATAAAAAAACAATAATAATTATTGTTTTAAAAACATACAGGAAATTATTTAGATAAATATATGGATGTTTGTAATTTTCATTGTATTATAAATCAATTTTTTTTAACAGTTAAAGCTATACATAACTCCAAGTCAGCGGAAAGTTGCTGAAAAATGGAAAACTTGTAAGTCATTCCTATTTATCATAAGTTTTTAGCTACTAATTTTCATATCACGTCAAAATATCCTACATACATAATAAGAGATTTGCTTTTTTTTCCTTGGCTTTCAGGTCGGTTCTTTTAGGCATTAATGTATCTCCACGAATAAAATCTTTTGAAGCTTCACATCAGTGTATGTAAATACCACACACGTATTTCTGTATCATTGATCATTAAAACTCATTCTACTGCATTTACATTATTCAGATTACGTGATTTTTGCTTGTAATCGCGGTAGTTCATCATTAATCACATAAACGGTGGTCTAAACTTTTAAAATGTTTGAATTAGAAAGCTAGCTAAAGCTAGGTTTTTTGCTATTATTATTGAAAATATAGCCTTAGATTTAATAGCAATGGTTTTATATTAGCGAAAAGCAACTGGGAGAAGAATTTTATTCATAATTTATTACGATCAGAATAAATGTAAAATATTTATCCTTTTACGTAACCTCGGTATGGGTATAATTTGTTTCAAAAGTGCAAAAGGTAGCTGAATTCATAATGGCGATTAATATATTAGATACAATATCTAAATGTATAGTAATTCTTGAGAATAGACAACTTATATTTTTATGAATGATCTGTTACAAATATATAAATATTCAACTAAAGTATTTATTTATGATAAGTAGTTATATTATACAATCAGTTCTTAAATTTTTATCATGATAATTACTTTTATTTTGCAAAAAAATATTTTTATAATATTTATATTTTTTCAGGGAATTATATGTATTTTATTTAGCCAAAAATTCGTATACATGAAATGGTATTTTTTTCATTTTAAAAAAAGAATATAAAAAATGAAGGATACAATATATTCATGACAATAGTAAAAAAACAGATGCACTTGTCAAGGGTAATTTAAACAATGAATAAAGCCATATATGCTTAGTATTTATTTATATTATTGTATAATGAATTGAGAAATTTATTTTTATAAATTTATGGAAATTAATACAGAACTCTCAAATTAAAAGTGAAGAAAGTCATAAATAAATCATAAAAGAAATGTATGATAAAAAATTAATTGTGTACTGCGACATTATTTTGTAGAAAAAATTTTATAAATTTTATATTACTATTTATACGATAAAAAAATGTTTTTTATAGTGATCAGAATAGATGAAAATTTAAAAACACTGAATAAATGTTTAAAAAGTTCTGTGATATATATTTTGACAGTAACAATTTTTTAACTCGAGAAATTTTATAATGTATTATAGAAAATAAAAAATATATTATTAAAAGAAAACCCTATTTATTAAATTTATATAAACATAACGGTATATTTTTTAAAAATTTTTATTTTTAAATATGTTTTTATCAAAGTTTTCAATAAAAAATTACGATTTAGCTGATTAAATATAAATAAGAGAAATGCATTTAACGGTAACTTGAATAGGATTTAAATACCTAAAACATTTTTATCTATAAAGGTATAGAAGAAACAATATTCCATGTATTGATATTTTATCAGATAATCTTAGGATCATAAATCGCAAAATAGTTCCATCTTAGGTCATCTATTACATAAAATCGGGGAAATAAATTTTACCATCATTAAATAATATAAAAGATCTGCGTCTATTTTCCGATTGAATACTTTTACGGTTCAAACCACTGGAGGGTTCGTTACTAAAATGACTTTTTGAATTCTACGTATAATCTCTAATTGTCTCAATTGTATAGAATTAGTAGCACAAATCTCAAAACCATATAAAAAATTTAATATAATATAAAAATATTTATGTATAATATTTATAAAGATATTAGACTTTAAATTAAAATACATACTTATGTAATGCATATATTCATAAAAATATATTTATACTTGTATATAGACAAAAATTTTTAGTTCGATTACATTGATGAATTAGTATTTCCTTATTATTACTTTTTAAAAATTTTAAATATATATTATATTGTTTATTTGTATAATTAAATTATAAATTCCTTTGAATTTATTTTTTACAATATATAAAGTATTTATAATATAGAATAATGATACAGTTGACACATTAAATAAATAGCAGAAAACATCATGTGGTTTAAAGCACGCACACATCCGCATACATTCATAGATATACGTATGTATTTATGGGTATATCTCTGTCTATAATCATGTTCAATTAACGAATAGTAAGTATTAATCTAAGGCTGTATTAATTATCACGCTCTAATATTTTCAAAACATATTTATTTAATTTATTGTTCATTAATATCCGATTATTATATATCCAATTAATACCATATTTTGACTTAGCAGTAAATTACAGTACATTTGCATGTAAGCAATGAATGTTTTATTAAATTTTCTAATGAAATAAATTAGAATGTCTCTTCAGTGGCTACTACCTACAAAGTGATGATAAAGAATGATGAACGAAAAGGTGCGGATTATAAGTAAGAAGAATAAGAAAATTAACTGCTATATATATAAGCAGACTGAAGTGAACGCATTACCATTAAACAAAATTAACGATTCTCAAAGTAAGCAGAAAGAGAAAGAGAGAAAGAGAGAAAGAGAGAGGGAGAGAGCGAGAGAGAGAGAGAGAGAGAGAGAGAGAGAGACGGAGATAAAGAAAGAAAGAGTGAAAACACGAGAGAAAGGAAGGAAAAGATATACTGAGTGAAGCGGATGCAACAATTTTACGTCACGCAGCAGCAACAGACATATTTTCACAGTTTCTTAGTTGGTTTAGCTCTATATATATCTCCTTTACTGAGCAATTCAGATGCATTTGTATATCTCCATTTATTGTTCCCTTTTCCGCAATTTGGTACCAAATAACTCATACACAATATTGTCTTCGGTGTTTGTGAATCCTCGGAATAAATACGACGACGTGGAATTAATAAAGTACGGGCGAAATAATAAATACTAATTGTAAGATATTTAAGTTTAAATATAAGAAATATAAGAGTGTGTGTTCGAATTTTGTGTCTCAAACGTCATTTAACTTAGTCAAAAACATCCCACTTTGGTTTAATGACGTACTAATGTTGACGGACATGCGACAAGTATGTAAAATATTTTAAAGCAGAATTCCTACTGTATTGGCACAATGTATCCTTACATTAAAATTAATTTATTTTAATAGCTTTGATAATGCTTTGAATGAAGGATATATTTTCTTCATGAACCACGTATGTTTAATGTCTAGTATAAATATGACAAAGCTATTTGTATAATATATTGAGTTGAATAGTTTTAGTAATGCAGTTTTAGAGGATTTTATGAAAGAAATGGGAGACTACAAATTAAAATAGAACCATGAGAGCACTTGTACTAAGAATGACGGAAGATATACATATTTTATTCATAATAATTCATGTCTTCTGGATTTTTTAGCTAGTGCATGAATATAAAATAATATATCAAATGCCGAAGAATACATATTTTTAAATAAAATACATTTTTAATTATAGCCCAGGATCAATAAATAATTATTAATGTTTCGGTGGATTGCTATTTTAAAAGATAAATCGAAAACCCAGTTGAAGCAAATTGAAAATCCTATCATTCTTGGGGTGGAATTTTAGTTATTCATAGTTACTCTAAAGAAAGCTTAGTGCATATGCACATATATTTATAGTTGACATAACGCATACTTAGTTTGATGCTCCGCAATTTACACGCTCTTTATTTCCTTTCATCTTCGATGTCGTTTTCTATTAATCTACCAACAAATCAAGAGGATAATTACGCGCGACTCTTTCTTCCTAATATTAATATTCCATTAAATATTTAGCAAAAGTGACATCCACGAAATGGAGTGAAGTATTGAAAAGCGCAAAGGGCTCTAATTCGTGACGACTCAATTGGAAAGGCGTTCCGGGGCGTGAATCTCCATTAATGCAGATGTAAGTTGATAATGAAGCTATCCAGGCATCCGAAAGCCAGAGGAGCAACGCATTATTTACAGAGGAATAATTCATCCTCGCGCAATAAAATTCCTAGGAGCTTGAGTAAAGAATGGAAGCAACGGGACGGAGTAATAATCGGGAGCGGGAAACAGCTGCCCGGAAATCCGAAATAACGGTAAAGCTGTTGAGGAGCGGTCGTCTCGCTGCCTCGGAGAAGACGTCTGGAACGTGGTGCGTGCCCAAGTCGCGGAATGCCCGGACTCCCGCAATTAGCCGCGAGGGACACCGCCGCGGGAGCGGGCGATGACGGGTTTAGGGTGAGGAACGTGCCCGAGACGATACGAAACGGGCTTTCCCCAGCGAAAGCGCCCGAGGAGTCGCCGGGATTCTGATTTAGCGCTCCGATTAGGCGCTTTCGCTGATGGTTCGTTTCGGTTCGATTCGGTTAGGCTAGGTTCGGTTCGGTTTACAGCGATCGGTTCTGCGTCGTGGCTCAATCCACGCCGATACTAATTTATCCGTGTGCCTCGGGTCCTCGAACCAGGACTTCGAGATCGAGTCCCCGGCGACTGAGGCACGGTCGAGCACAATCGATCCGACAAACGTGATTGCGAGATTTATTTAATTTTCACGAGTTCGATGGTGGTCTAGGGTCATTGGTTAGAGAACTTTGCTCGGGTCTCATCCATTTGGGACGATTTTTTAATTACCAACTATCTTTCATATGATCGTTTAGCAGTTATTATTTTTAAGGAGGAGACATTAAAACACAAACTACAGACACGCTTTGGTTCGTGTTTCTTGTGAGCAAACCTATCGAATTTATTGAGTAGGGGATACAAAGGAAGTCTATTATCAGTTAATAGAGATCTAAAAATATGATTAAAAACTATATAAAAATTAAAAAGTCAGTTAAAAACAATTTTTTTATACAATTGTCGGTATTATATCATTATTTATACTTGAAATTATAATTATTACGTAGTAATAATATTTATCTTATTTATTTTTAAATATAGGAATTAAAATTTATAGAAATTTAATGATATATTTTAAGGAGTACAAATTATTAATAGCAATTGGTTATTTATGCCTACCTCGTAATTATAATTTTTTCATTTAATTTCTAATTACCACTTTTTCTCGCGTCCTCACGTTGGCTTATTTTGCAACATCACGGAAACAAGCAAGTCATTCTTTTTCTTTTATTTTTCTTTACACAGTTATATCTTTTTACTATAAATGTATAATGAAATATGCTTAGAGGTTTAAATTAATGGCTAAATCTTAATGGAAACTTCAAATAATTTCAAATTATTTTCTACCATAAAAATTAATGCATTGGTTTAAAATAAAAATATAATATTTTATTATAAAAAACTTATTAATGATAGATTCATGAATTATTTTCAGTTTATTTATTTTACTAATAAAAAATTTTAAATTTAATGCAGGAATTAAGCTTTAAGAAAAAATATTTGATAATGCACAGTTATATTTTGATGCAAATAAAAATTATAATTATTTAATAAATAGAATTATACCAATAGAAAACAGAAAGTTGATCATTATTTTTAAATTTGTATGAATAATATAGAATAAATGAGAAAAAGATATAAAATAGTTCACATGTAACATAAAAGCCTACAATATAACGTAAATGTGCAAATTATGCAAGTGCATATAAAAATAAAATTATTATTATCGTTGAAGGCATATGATAAAAATCTTATCGTAATTGATAAATATTTTTTAAATAGATTATATATGTATATAACTGTAAGTAACATTAATGGATATTTGTGATTAGTTAAGAATACATTAAACTTTACTCAAATAATTAGGTTATTTGTTTACAAACACATCGAAACGTAGTATTATATACACTTTAAATTGTGTATATATATATATATATTGGTATCATATGAAGATGAAACACAAGATACACACTTTAATTATAGAACATTCCATGTCATTTCAGTTAACTACAACTAGATTAAACTAGTCTCGCAAACTCTCCCTTTGTTTTAAACAAGAATCTGACTGATATCGAGGACATATAGATCATAGTAAAGTAAAAGAAGCCCCTCTTATAGAAAATGTGTCGAGCCATTGAATATGGATGGTAATAAAAAAGTAGAGTCTTAAAAGAAGCTTAAATGATAACGTACACGTAATCTGACCAATCAAAGTAGTATATTCTCAAATAGATTTCAATGATAATTAAAGAAAATGATAATCACCGTTGTTTTGCGGTCTTTATTGCGCGCTCTTATTTAAAAATTAACATGCCTGATTATGACTATTAAAGCGATTAAAAAATTCATTAAAAAGTTAAATAATTCATCTGCCGTTTATCGCTCGAATTATTCATGCACCATTGATAAATTTCTTGATATGAAATGTGACAACTAATTTTGTACGAGTAAAAAAAATTCAATTAAAATATGTTATTTTTACGTACGTACATGCCTAAAATTTTCTTAATTTTTTTCTTTTTATTATTATTATTTATTACATTTGTTTTTAGATTACGCAGATTAGTCTGTTGCAGATTACTCAATACACATTGTTATTTTGCGTGAGATAAACATTTTTAAAAACTGACTTTTTTATACGAGTGTAATTTAATGATTTATTTCTAATAATCGCTTTTTTCAATGATACGATAACATCATTTTATCATGCATTGATAAAACAAAATTTGCAAAAAAATCACTGAAATCGTAAATAAATCATTTAAAAAAATTAAATTCAGTTAAAAATGCTAAAATTGAATATTAAACGTCGTACTATTATAAGGCGTATATAGAACAGTGTATACCATAAAATCTTGTCCATACAAAAGTTAATTTAAGTAAAATTTAATACAGTAATAACCGAAACATTAAATAGAATTTACATTATCCAAAAGATATTTTTCATTTCCAAGCAAACAGAAATCAAAGCATAAAAGACATTCATACACGGCATTCTTAACTTACAATTGCTTATTTATTTGCAAAACAAAAGCGAAGACGACCAAGTTAACAAAAAATATAAAAACCGAGTTTAAATAAAGAAGGTGGGATCAAATAAGAGAAAAGTTGTATTATCCGCTTCCAAGTTCAAAACCCGACTGACAATGGCTCGGAGTTAACAAATGGTGTATCCTCGAGCAAAAGCGCTCGGCAACTCCTTTACTCATTCAAAAATCGCCTACACATTTCGCGACTCTCCGTCCGCATACACACACAGGAAAATATTCCTATCATTAGGCACGGGCATACCTACATACCTTTACCTACACACTCACACACACTTGCTATCGTGGGGAGGGACACCTCGGTGTTTTCTCGCAGAGAATAACGAGGCGCTGCTTATCGGTAACGTGGAAAACCTGTGCACGAGTGTTAGCGCCACGTTTTGCGGTTCGAGTAGCAGTGGACGCTCGATCGTGATACCGCGATAACAGCTTGTTGGGAGGTGCCGAGGAAGAAAATCACACCTCCTGTTTGCTCGCGTTTGGAAAATCCGCGGAAAAACCCGGAGTTTTGTACATTTTTGGGGAGGAAACACGGCTTCGTATTTCATTGGGATTAAAGGTAAGTTGCGGTGTGTTGTTTCAGCATTCCTTGGGTATTTGTGACTGAAGGTTGACGTAATTATAAGTGAAAATTTAAGGAATGGGAAAGATGACACCATGTGTAATTCATTATGCTCCTAGAGTTATTCTACTCTGTCTTAGAATTTGAATTGGCCACTCGAAATATTTGCAAGGTAATTAGATACAACATTTATATTTATATTTACATCTTACATAAATGTATATTTTATTATTTTCTATTATTGTTAATAGTTTATCAAAAAATTAAAAATATATTTTTAAACATAAAATTGTACAACCTTATTTAAGATTTTTTCAAAATCAACATGCACGAAATAAAAAATATATTTTTGTTATAGAAATATTCTCATTTGAATTCTTAGATACAATTTTGCAATAATTTTTGTTTCTTAAAGAGCATAAAAAAATGTTTAAAAAAGTATTTCTTTATCAAGAAAAGTAAATAATATATATTAGTTTTACTTACATAATTTATTCTCGTTCAATATTATATTACAGTAATATAATTCGACAAATTCTTAATTTTTTCTTATCTAATATTAGCTTAAACACATATCAAAGAAATTTGAATGGTTTCTTTTCTTTGTACATACAATTAGCATATACTTCAATTTTTATCCAAATATATTTTTATATTTTATGCAATACGTATTGTAATAATAATAATAAAAATAATTACATCTTTATTCGAAATTTTAATAGACAGACTAATGTACAAGCGGTAAAAAATCTTAATTCATATACATAATCAAGTGCGCATGTAATTTATATGTCAAAATTATAGAATATTATGTTTGTAGTAGATTTAAATCTAAAAAACTAATTTTTTTTTTTATAAATATTTATTAATCAATTGTTCGGAATTCGATAGCACACAACTTACTATTGATATAATTTTACATCATATTTATATATATTATTTTTATTTATGGCATAATTAAAATAAATATTATAGTATATAGTTGATAGTAAATTTAATATAATTGAAACAATATCATTAATAATTATAATTTTTAAACAACTTTAAATGTGTATTTAAACGTAATGGTATTATATAAAAATTTCTTGTATTTTAAAAAAAAATATTTAAAGGAATACATTAAATTTATATAAAAACATAATATATATTATATAATTTATAAAGAAAATTTATATTAATATAAATTTAACTATTGAAGTTTGTTTAAATTATGTATTTTTCTTTTAATGATATTTACATAACAATTTTAATTTTTTGTTTTTTTGAAATTTAAGATATATATGTATTTGTTTTTTTCATTATTTATAAAAATTAACTAATTAAATAAAAAAAAAATTCTTTATTCATCGTAATCTTATGAATTTACCTATTTTTGAAGAAGTATCTAAAAATATAAGAAGTGAGGTATAAAAAAGTAATTTGAATGATGCAGAATGCAATTAGAATCCTTGTACTGATGTAGGTCATCTTTGTATTGTTACGATGAATTTCATTTTTTTTGAATAAAAATCAAAATTGATGGTTTAAAAAAGGGGTGCGGCGACAGTCTGGCACGTAACTGCAAGAGTAAATTAATCGATCGATTTTCTAGAATGTCAATAGATGAATCCTTAAAAGAGATTAATTTCATATCTACTTGTTCAGGTAGGTAAATTTATATTGGAATATTTATTTTGTGAAATAAATTGCTGTTTAATAAATAGTCAATATAAGAATTATAGTAAATAATAGAAATCAATTTTATTCAATGTATTTTAAGCTATAAATTTTTTTTATTAGTATTTAAGATATTTTATAATATAATTAATTAATTAAATTAATATTCGGTTTAACATTATGTAATATTATTATTATATAGTCTTTTTGAAATAATAATTTTGATTAAAATAATATAAGGTTATAATATTTATTAAATTTAAAAACTAACGGTAAAGAAAGTTAAAATAAAATATAATGAAAGATTTTTAAAAAAAGATAGGAAAAACTAGTATTTTATTTTTTCTTTTAAGAAACTGTGCTCAGACAAAATAATAAATTTTAAATTGATATAAATGTTTAAGGGTAACGATAAGAGCTTGTCAATTAATTGAAGAACTTGGCTTTGTATAAAATACCCAAGGGGGACATTTGCAAGCTCATCATTATTTCCCTAGACGGATAAATGCCTTTGAAGTCAACTACCACCTTCGTATGGAACTTGACAAAGCTGTATGTTTGTCCAATTTGGGCGAGAAAACCATTTATAACCACGCTCAGAAAAGCTCTGAGCTTCCCTCAAAAGCGAGCGGGCATTCCAAGCGATAAACCTTCATCTCGGCGTTTCGACCCCCGAAGCGCGCAGACGGGCTCGAGAAAAATTCCACGTGATGTGGTACGCGAGTCGGTTTCGCGGCTGCGCAGGGGTTCGAACCCGAGCGAGGCCGATCGAACCCGAGCGAGACGAACCCCCTTTGGCGCTCTCCACCACCTCCAGCACCCCGAGCTCTCTAGCGGTAGGGGGCGGAGGGGAGGGAGCGACGACGATGCGGGGACTCTCGCCACGTCCGGTCATTTCAGCCCGGGATGTTGTCGAGGTCGTCCGCGAGTCTCGGACCTCGGGCCGCCAGTGCCGACGGGACGGCACGGGCATGAGTTCCTCGCGCAACCAGGAACTGGAGCAAGACGCGTGTGATGCGGCAAATGCCATCGTGTGCGCGAGTGCGACTGACTCTCCGTCCATTTTCCTCCGGGGGAGCTGGAGTCTAGGGGTCCCCTCGGCCCGTCGACGAGCATGAGGGCAAAAATCGATGGCGTGCAGATCTACTCGCGTATTCGTTGTTGGCGCGTCCTTGCTGCAAAGTGCAACGTGACCCTTCAAATGCGACTCAATATGTGAAAGTATGTATATTAGATAAAAATGGGTGGCAATGGTATTTTTAACTCGACAGCATTTCCACAAAACCCGGCTCATGACGATAAGAGTCTTCGGGGGTTGGGAACTTTAGAGAATTTCACTGTCATACCGAGTGGAGACTCTCACCAACCATTCTATTGATTAATTCAAACTGTGTTATCCTTATATCTCTCATACTCTCATCAATTCTCATGAACTGCATTCTTTTGTAGAATATGCCCAAAAAAATGGTCTACTATTAAAATCCTGCTGAATACGCGTGTAGCTTTCGACACCAAAATTATCTTCTTTTTTAAATCAACATCATTACTTAACACGGAGAATTTGTGTCAAAGACATAATTGAATTTATTTCGATCAATAGATGAAATTTGATTTAATCTATTATATTCCTTTTTTTTAATGTTTATATGAACTACGATACACTTATGATTGAAATAAGATTATCAATATTACCTTCATAAAAATATTACCAAGTACAAAATGTTTTCGTATTGATTTTCATGTTGGTATTTAATATTTAATGCAAACATTATACTTTAGATTTTAAAAAATAAAAATATATATTTGTGTTCTATAACTGTAAATTATATGTATATAATAATGTTAAATTAAGTTTGCAAGAATTGTACACACTAATAAATTAGATATTAAATGGTTAGTTTAAAATACTTTTTGTAATTATAATTTTTAATAACAGAATAAAGAGGGTTTTGGAGAAATAAGTAGACTATATTAAACCAACCCTTATATTGTAATATCTTCTTAAAATAATTAAACTGATATTTCAAATATTTTATTCTCTAAGATAAATTTTTTAATCATTTATAAATTTTAAACCTAGCCAAGTGTAAATAAAATTTTTTGTTGATACTGATTGTATTAATCCTTCTATTATCTAACTTTTTTAAAAAGCCAAAAAATATGATATATAAATTTTGTATGCAAGAAGTACAATAATTATTGTTTAATCGAAACGTATATACAGAATTTATTGCCAATTATTTATTCAACTGTTGTTTGCCAAGATTATTAATAGTCGATCAAAAAAATTGGTTATTTTAAAATTAAAATTAGGGAAAATAAAAATTATAGCAAATGAATACAGCAAAAAAAGAATAGGGCAAAATTCTGGGAAACAATCTTTTCAACAAGGCGACATTATTATTATTATTATTATTATTATTATTATCCTTTTGAACACAGCTTAACAGAATAATCCCCCGAATAATTTCATTTTTTACTTTCTTCTCCGTGTTTGTCTCGCTCATCTATTTCGTTGACACTCGATATGAATTTCTGCTCATCAGAGGCCCCAAGTAGGGGTTCGACCCACTAGCCGCTATTTCTACGGAGCGTGGCGACAAGGAGCAGGATGCCAAAGTCCCGAAGTGCTCAAGTTTCTTTTTCCTTTTTTTACTTCTCGGATGAGAAAAAACGGACCGGAAAACAAAATTCCGAGTTCGCTCATTTATTTTTGCTCAGTACTCTTGGTTTTAAAGGTAGGAGAACAGTATCGTCATTATTGTTTCAGTTCTTTCAACGTTTTTAGGACTTTAAAAAGTAGTTTTGAAGATCGAGATTAGTAGAGAAATAAAAAAAGATTTGAAGAAAGTCAATTCCTACTTGAATACGTGTTTAAATAAATTGGAATTGCATTCAAAATTAAACGTGCTTAATTATCAAAAAACGTTGAATATATAACCATTTTAACAACCAATTTATTTTAGTCGCGTAAGTTAATAATCTGAGAAAAAGCTTTATCTTGATTATTAGAATATGTTAAATCATGTTTAAAGTGTGAGGAATATTGAAGTAGATTTCTAGAAATAAATAAATTTGCAAAATCGGTAAAAGTTCTAACAAAGAGTACTGACCTATAAAGATATATCAAATCCATTTTCATAAAGTTAATGAATGAAACTAGTTTATAGTTAACAAGATCTTTTAAAACGTATTATCTGCATTTCGTCAAATATTTATCTTTGATTTTTAACACTAAACTACTTATTGTAAGAAATTAGACAATACTTAAACAAGAACATTTTATACCTTGCGATCGCAATATCTTTATCTAGTAATTAAAAAAATATAATTATTTTTAAACTGTGACTTTTTCTAAATTAATAAATTTTTAATATCATAATTTATGCTTATGAGTGAGCTGCTCGAAAAGAAGAAAATAAATTATTTTTATGAGTTTTTGCGTTTAGAATTCATTTTCTGCTGTATGAACTTCAACTAATTTTATTGTTTTTATTCACAGGTAATTCTTCTTCTAGGTATTTTTTAAAACAATACACAAATTAAATTATTCCACAAAAATTATTGTAATTAAATTGTTATTGTTGCTTCTAAAACTTAAGTAACCAATATATCTGTACGTCGTACCATTTATTTTATTCAAGAATTATTTTTCCAAATTATAAAAAAAATAATTTGAAATAATGAGAGTAGGGAATGAAATAAAGATAATAAGGATTTAAATTTTATTTTACAAGTTTGAATTATTATTATTTCTTTTTACTAGTAATAGTATTGATGGAAATGATATCAATTGAAATTTTCTGTAAATATGATATAAAATTGGAATTGTATTTTTAACCATATATTGAACATATTTATACATACAATATTTAATAATTATACGATTATATTATGCAATAAAAATATTTGGGTATTAAAAAATTGTTATAAATATTTTTTTACACATAAATATTTAATTTTGTTAAATTCATCATCTCCTTAAAATCGACATTATTGAATATTTAAACAATTTGAATACACAAAAACATCGTCTAGCAATAAAAAAGCAATTGCATCTTATACGGAAAGACCCTTGCCTAATATAAAGAAATTCTACTTTCGCCGAGTTTATTGAAGTAGACGACCCTTCCGAGCAAATCCCAATTACATGCCTCAAATATGTTTGCCTCCCTTTCCAGAGGGGGATGCTGCTGTCGCTGTTTTGGCTTTGCTCGCGGTGGATTTACACGCATCAATCGTATAGCTGCAGATAGAGGCGAACGAGGGTTGGTGTCCCGGTTTTTCCGAGGGTCGAAGCTTCCGGAAAAGCAGCTCATCGAGCTGTGTGCCCGTGTGACGGTCGAGAGACGTAGCGGGTGCGGGGAGGAGAGAGAGAGACGAGGATCGATCGAAGCCGGTTCGCTGCATCGCAAAGTGCAATGGCCTCCAAACAGTCGGGAAGGTCCTACTCCATGAGGTGAGTCTTTATAAAGTCACTTCTCTGAATCAGTGAACTAACACGTGCGCGAGTGAAAGTAACAGAAAGAGAAAGAGTTAAAGGGAGAGAGCTAGAGAGCTAGAGGTACACCGTGAGAAGAGCGAAAGGAAGATCCAGGAAATACAAACAAAATAATATTCTCGGATATTTTGCATTTTTTACGTAATAATTGCATCGGCGTTCATTGTCTGCATATTTCAAAATATCCATAGATCTTTTGGTTAATAAATTTAAATAATTTTCATATTAATTTATAAATTGAAAGAACTGTAAATTGTTTTTTAATTACATATAATTTAGATTGATTGGTTAAACAATAATAATGTATGCTTGAACGTGCAATATTGTATAAGTAAATAAAATTTGTATCGCATATTGTTATCGATTTTATTTTATACTTAATATACAACATAACGTTATTTTTATAAGTAAGTAAGTTTATTATTATTTATTAATTGTATCTTGAATTAACAATTAATCCATTTAAGTTAAATAACTTACGCGTAAAAAGCGTTAAAGTTCGTCAAAATAAACGTCCATGAATTCTATTAATTAATAACATTAACGTAATTATATTAATGATAAATATTAGAATTTATAATAAGAATTATAAATTCGAAGATAATTTCAAAGTATTTAATATATCAAAATAAGGTTTAAATAATATTGTAATACTCTTTTAAATATATCTAAACTTATTAATACTTCTAAGTAAAAAATTGATGACTTTTTCTTTCATGGAAAATGTTAAATAAAAAGAGGTAAAGTTTTCTTCAATTCTTCATATTCATGTTCTTCTTACTGTAAAATTCAGTGACGCAGCTGCAGTCTACTTTACGATTTTGCCCTCTTCGCGTGCAAGATGACGTTTTACATCGTTTTTCTTCTTTCCGTCTGTGCGTATTTTCCTTTTCTCTTCCGTTCTACCACTTTTGTACTTATTTTTATTGCTCGAGTCGAGGTGAGTTTACGATTCACTAAGCGGTGGTTCGTAAAGAGCCACGTCTGGATTCATTGATGTTTGCGTACGCATGTTTACGGTACATTTATTGTAAACAAGCTAAAAAGTCCCTTAATTATATATTTAATATTTTTTACGAGTGTTTAATAAAGGTACGTCAAAAGA
Organism: Eupristina koningsbergeri; assembly: GCA_018907245.1. Lineage (NCBI taxonomy): Eukaryota > Metazoa > Arthropoda > Insecta > Hymenoptera > Agaonidae > Eupristina > Eupristina koningsbergeri. The sequence continues at coordinate 1,516,710 of JACCHV010000041.1, forward strand.
ATTATAAAATAAAATTGCTTTGTTCTCTCGACACACGTGAAAAATTGCATAATGTCAAGCGTTACAATTCCCTAATTTTTTACAATTCATTTTTTTGCGAATTAATAATATTAATATATGTGTTTATTTTATAAACGATGTGTAATTAAAATTTCACGTTATAGGTACAGTCGATTTATTTACATTTATATACATGTGTATATATATATATATATATATATATATATTTAAATTTAAATGCGCATGTGTAAAGACATCAATGGTATAAGTAAAATAAATTAAAAACATAATCCTCTTTAAATACTACGTAATTCGGTACATGAAAAAATAAATAATCAAAATAATCAAAACTTTTCAATATTTTCTATTGATTTCCGATGATTTATTTTTCAGTAAATAATAATATTAAGTACTACCAGCATAAGTATTTGAATTAATCGAATATACATTTAAAATAAATTGAGTGTAAATAATTGAATTTAATAAATATTATTTAATTTTTTAATTATTTAATTTAATTAAATTAAATTTTAAATATATATATAAATAATATTGTAATATTTACTAATTTAGTATTTATGATGATAATAAAAAAGAGTTGTTTCGTACTGCCACTGAAGAAAATAATGGTTAGTGTGTATTCTAATGGGTTACTAAAGTAAGAAAAAATATTACAATTATAAAATATTACAGTTATAATTTTTAAATAGATGTATTAAATATTAAGTTAGATTACATAAATTAAAATTAATATTTTAATCACAATTTTGAAATCATTTTTGAATTATTGTAGTACATTCACATATAAAGGAGTATTTATTTAGTTAAACTACAATCTTGAGTAATTTTTATTTTTCTTATGTTACAGTAATATGGTACTACAATAACAAAATATACTGCTTCTAAATTAGTTTTTAAAAAATCGTTGTGGATTTACACTAATAATAAAAAAGTTTTTAACATATTTTTTTATGATGTTTCTATGTAGTTTAATATAAACATTAGCTATGTAATAATATGATTTAATCAAATAATAAACAAAATATTCTCAAATATTTATGGCTTATGCAATTCTTTGTTAACTACCGTACATGTTAGTTAGAAAATAATCTTTTAGTTTTTAAATATTTTTTTCATCTAAAAATTTACTGTTATCATAACATAACTTTTTATTTTATAAACTATACAATTAATTTTTATTGAGAGAACATTTGTTTCATGTTTCTTTGAAATAAGAAAATTGGGTTCCAATGTTTACAATAAAATATAATAAATTTCAACAAATTATTACTAATTTATTATTTATCAGTGGTATTTTCAGTAATATTTTGATCATATGAAATTAAGCAATTTGGTTACTTGTATATTTTGTAATATATAATAGACTATTTTAAATACTGTTAAAGTAGAATGATACAACATTTTCTATCAGTGTTCTACTTCTATTCATTAAACTACAATTATATGCATTTACAAAAGAAAGAAAAGAAAGAAACGCTAATGTCAGTACTCGGAATAAACTCATTACCTATTTTCATCTACAACTCTTCAGTTGCAATTTTACACCCCTATGATTTTTAATTAGATCGCACGTAAACTCGTGATTTTAGTACGTGAATGTTATACATATTACTTCTTTTGTTGCTCAAGAAAAATTTCACTATAATAATTTATGTAATACCTGATTATTCAATTATTAATTATAACCAATATATCAATTGAATTATTATTAATTTGCAGTTGATTATGAATATATTGAGAACATATATATTACTTTTATAGCTTAATAATGATAAGTTTCTGCAAAATCTTTAAATTTGTAAAATATTTCTAAAGAAATTATTTTTGTTTTAGTAATTTAAAAAAATAGAAAATATCTATTAAATGATAAACATCAATGTAGTTCGAGTCCATACATATATATGTATAATCAAGTTTGCGTATTTAAATTGGTACTAGTCAAATAACACTTATCGACAAATTTTAAATGTCAAAGAATCATACGAAATCAAATTAAAAATATTTATTATAATAGCGTTTGTATATTGCTTTACAAAATGCAGCTCGCGAAAATCAAATTCCAAATAAAAGCAAAATTTATATAGCTTCTCGTTCTATAGAGCTGTCCTTAGTAATGCTATTTAAAAATAACTTTCTTTATAAGTAGTACTTCAAACGGAAATAAATATCAATATGCATTAAATAAACTAGTACAAATGAAGAGCAAACATTTGTGAAGGAAATATGTGATTATTGATAGCTTCAGGTAAATTAGTTTTTGTTTGGAAGTATAGAAACAGGTAAATTTAACTTTCGAAATACGCAGAATTTTAATTCTTGATAAATACTGACGTGTACGTTAATTTTTACACTGTAATGATCTTTCAACGACGAAACTACAAAAGATTAGTTTACCGCGTCTTCTTTATGTATTTCGTCAACGTTGGCACCTTCGATGTATTCTTAAAGTAACATAGACTTTCTGTATATCTTCGTTGACTAATAAGCTCGTGGAAGTTTGGCAAACAAGAAAGAGGACGATGAAAACTTGTCATTGTAAATCTGCATTACGTCCATCTTCCATTTAATACAAGAAATTGAGCTTCAAGAAAAATATACGATACTTATTCCAGCGCGTGTTTAAGTTGACGTTAATATTATTTTTTTAATTTTATTTCGTTTTAACATTAAAATTACTGTCTTGTTATTATTCGTCATTTCTCGGTACGTAATGAAAAAACAGGGAATATAAAGTTGGAATAAAAAATTTTTAAATTTTAATTTAATATATATTTTATTAAATAAATAATAATTAATTAGTATAAATTTTGTAGAAAACGAGTATCAGATATTTCTGATTTATCAAAAACATTCTTTATTATATTGATTATTATTATTTATTTTTATCCGTATTTTTATAATTTATTTACAGTGGTGAGAGTTCAGTAAAATTTATCACCGCTCATAATAAAAATACATACGTATATTTACGATGACATATGACTATTTTTTTTTGTTTTTTTCAAATAAAAAAGTTTAAAAAACATATCAATATGCAAATATTTACAAAAGATAATCAATAGGTAATATTTTTTTGTATCTAAACTTTTTAAGCCTCGTATAAGACTTTGAAACTACGAATATATATAATGTAGTGTTTGTATTAGTTTTAAGTAGAGATTATATTTTTATAAAATTTATTGATAAGTTTACACTTACTAGAAATTCTCAATAAAAAAATTTTATATACAATTAAACTCCTATAAATATTTTATGATAAAAAGTTTATTATTGTCATAAAAAAAATTTGAAATATTTTGCAAATAAGGTATTTAAATTTAATATTCCTTATAAGTTATTAGTGAAAGTCAATATTAAGAATTAAATAAAAAGCTATATTTATAAATAATTGATTAATTTTAATGAGTCTAATATATATTATCATCATTTGAACTTTTATTTATTTTATAAACTACTGTGTAAAGTATTTGAATACATTAAAAATTATAATTTACGCAGTGTTTAATAAATTATTTACCAAATTATAAAAATTATTCTACATTGAAAATGATTAGCATATTTTACCCTGAATTTCTAAAAACTATATGAAAATTATTACGTAAGCAAAATTATTAGATGTAAAAAATATGAATCTATAAAAGGAAATGCGGATTCATATTAATGCACCGTTTGCAGTTATAAATTTTATAGTAGACTTTGAAGTATAAGTATGTTTATGTATGCTTTTACTATAAAATGCGTACAGTACAAATTTAGAACTTGTTGATTGTATGAACGCCTATTATTTATGGTAATAAATATCTAACTGATCCATCTAGTCACGCTTCCAAAGTTAATTTCCCATTTAAATCGATTGAATGGTTGATCAGCCAATCTTTTCCTCAGCAAAAATTTTTGTATATTGCGATTAATAGAATATGATATATATAAAATATTTCATGGGCTTTAATCTTTGTTTTTCAATTACTTCATTTTTCCAGTATTTCAAATATTTTTCAATTGAAATATGGCAGCGTTTCAACTACAAGATAAGATAAGCTTTTCCATAATATGTATGTTTAGAAATAATTTAATGTGCAAAATTGCAAAAATACATCTGCAGAATATTATTCAATTTAATATTTTTTCTAATTCTATATTTGGAAAACTTTGTTCTTTCATTGATAAATAAATATTTAATAATAATTATAATAATTATAAAGTCAATAACAGAAAAAATACTTTAAATGTAATTAATTAATTTGATATAATTTTCTACATATTATAAATTTGGTTTGACTATAGTTTAACTAAAATTTATCAATTTAAATATTTATTATAGATTATTTATAACGTAGAGTTTTATTCAATAGGAAAATAAAAGTAATTACTTAGAATATGCATACATAAAACTGTATTTAGTATTCATAAATAAAATTAAATGATTTATAAAAATTTAAAAAAACAAAAAAGACAAATTAAAAATATTTATATATAAATTTGTTGCCTTTGGGTGGACACTGGAGAATGCTCAAACTTTTTGTATTGTCTTAAAAAATAAATTAGTAGAAAATCATACAAGAAATACAATCCGGTGTCATATTCATGCGTATTCATTTATAAAAAAAAAATAATGGAAAGACAGACATTATGTAGACACTTTCGTGGAAAGTCGAGAAGATGTTATTTATGACTTTACTGTGCCATAATTTTGTCTGAAGTCGATTGCTGCAAAAATTATTTTATTACAAAAAATCGCGACTAAATTTTATAAAAAAGATAAAAAACTCGAACGACAATCTTTTTTATAAAAATTTCAACAAACAAACAATAACTTCTGTTTAAAAACAATTAATTTATAAATTCTAAAATATATGAAATATTTGAGGACATTACGAAAAATATTTAACATTAATGTAGTCATTATAATAATTAAGGAAGTGATTGTTGTACAAAATGAAGGATCACATTTAATTATATATAATAGTTAGCATGTAAGATTAGCCATAATTAATAATCTCTTCCATATTCTTATATATTTTATATGCTTCTTACATTATTATACTATATATATGCATATACAAATTCGGAATCATTTCATAATATCATATCATTTTATTTTAATTATTTTTACCAAATATAAAATATAACAATAATTTTATAATTTATTTATTTCATTCAGTATTGATTTTTATTTTTAAATCTACATTTATGCTTGTTAACCTTTTAATACGGTTTAAAATTGTTTTAACTTTCAGCACATAATATATAATTGAATAAAAAATGGTACAAAATACAATTATTTTTTAATTATATTTATTATTTAATTCGATACAATAATTTAGAAAACAATGTATTTTTATGTGATATATAAATAATTCAATATAAAAGTTTAATTGCGTCTCATAAGTTTTGAAAGTAAAATGTGTTCAACTATCTCTACAACACTTGCAACATTTATCAAATTGCCAAAAGAAAAGAAAACATATAATTAAATATAACTGCTCAGTAATATCCATTTTAACATTGAAAGCATAGTTTAATTTATGTTTAGGTCTTTTTAAAACCTAATACATTCGACTGAAATGATTTTTATATAAAATTGAAAAAATAAAACATTTTATAATTGTTAATCCAACATTGCATTTCATGAATAATTTCATTTTTTTTTTATTGTATTAAATCTGTTTTTAGCACATATTTAATGCAGATTTATGTCAACAAGATATATTTAAATTTGAGAGTAATTTATAGATGTATATTTTTGAGAATATAATTAGAATTGATATTTTACATGGTATTTGAAAAATTTTAAAGAAAATATTTACAGTGAATATATGAATCAATATAATGTAGGAATAGTGTAGTAAAACAATTGAATGGATAGTAATTTTTATGCAAAATTAATTAAATTTTATTATTCAATTAAAATTTGTTTCTCAAAATCATTAGTTTTAAGAGATTTAATTCAACAGAGTTTCATGAGCGCTTACATAATTGAGATTGCAATAATAAGTACACTACCATAATGTTATTTTTATTTAGTACTTAACAAAGCGGTTAAAATATATTTTAATTGGCCAATTCATTTGACGCAATAGAAGATGATGCAAAGCCTCAATTGTAATATAATAATATAATGATAAAAGAAGCATAGGCTGGCGCAACATTAAACAAAACCTAAAAAAAAATCTTCGCACTAAACCGACATTTCCGTCGGTAGAGTCTGGCCTTCACCGGTCGCCATGAACTTGAGGTGTATTCGCATAATATTAATGAGTACGTGACAGCTGTTGCGCGAGCCACGCCATAATAAAATCCATCCGACGCGATAACCAGCCTTTTAAATTCTTCATCGGCGAACTCTTGAACGATTGTTGCAACATTATCAAAACTCGCATTAGATACGATTAGCATACCGGGCCGAGTATAAAAAAGTTTGAACGTGAAATATAACGTTTCATGCAAATAGATTTGCGTGACGTAATTTTCAGACGTTTGAGCAAGTAAAGATTTGCTGGTGGATGCATACAGGTAATGATATATATCACGTTTAAAAAAAAAAAAAAAAAAAAAGTTGTGTAGCTCGAGTCTAAAAATCATCTATTATAAAGACGTAAAACTAAAAAAGCAAGTATTAAAATTTTTGATTGTCTAATAAACTGATTTTCCAAGCTCAGATAATTGTCGCTTTCATGTAATAAGGCATTAGTAAAAATGAATGCATCTTGTTAAATTTATATCTTCGATTAGTAGAATCGTGAATTCTTCTCGCGTATGAAGTGCTTACAATAACTCCGATACCTGCAAATAAGTGTTTCTCTCGAGTGACTAACTAAAGAGATGAAATATCTGATACAGTAAGATGCATACGCCTGTATTTATAAAAGATTTTATGGCGTTACGCGTGAGTGGAGTGATTTGGTTTTCAGAATGATTTACAGGAGGATCATGAAAACGATCGATTAAACGTTTTTACGATTGGACTTGTGTAGAGTCTTAAAAAAATTTCACCTACTTTTAAAATTAATCCTTGTTTTAAATCTGAAATATGATATACTACACAACAGTGTGGATATTAATTTTTGATAAACACGGAATTTATTTAAAATTTATTTTACTTTTCATAAGGATATGAACATAATTTTTACTTGTATGAACATAAATATACGTTTCTTACGTACACTGCATATTTCAAAGTACACAGACTAATTATCAGTACTTTTCTAAATATGAGCCGACTGTTACTTAGAATTTTAATTTTTTCTCGTTACGAAATTCGTGTCACTAGATTATCTTAAATTTAGTTTTTTTGTGCCAATTGTTGCAGTAATTGTTAAATTTTTCTTTTATTTTCAGAAAAAGAATTGACTTTTGTTTCAAAATGGGAGCAAAAGGGAAAAGCAAAGATACAATCAATTTTCTATATTCTTTGAGTAATTTAACTGAAATTGATCATTTTTGAAATGTGATTAGAAATTCCAGACTTAATACAGATTTTCGTAAAATGCTACAAGTACAAATAATATAGCTGCAATTTATATCATATGGTCTATTGTTTTGATGTACAATGGTTATTTTGACAAAAATTATTAGTAGATAAAATTGTAAATATTAATTATACCATAGATTTTTAAATATTCTGAAATTTTTTACAAATTTTTAAAGTAATAAACACTATTCAACAATATAGCGCGGTATAAAAATAAAGTTTTATATAGTTCTATTATTGACCTTAAAAATAGTTACAGTTTTTCAATATAAAATTTATAAAAATTAAATAAATTTTGTTTATAAAAAATTTTCATAAAATTATATAAATACTTTAATATAAAGTAAATATTAAATTTTAATTTATAAATTTTATTTAAATAAATATTAATAAATATTAATAAAGAGAAATTTTATTTAAATATTCATGATAATTTATAAAACATAATATAATAATTGCTATATTATTTAAATGTAATATAGTTTCTCTGATATAATATTATTTTATAACTTTAGAATACAAGTATAAATTTTGGAATTAATTTATAAAATTCGTTTTACTAAAGTTGAGAATAAGCAAAATCATAATTAAATCTCAAATAAATAAACGAATGCAATTACAAAAATAAATTGAAATGATTATGTAAAAATTTATGTGTTATTTTAAATATGTTTAGAAGTCGGAAGCTAACTTTGATCTGATAACCGTGAAGTATACTAATGACTTGAGCTCATTAAAAATAGGTATTATATAATAAAAGATAAACAAAATTCAATAATGTAAAAATACATACAATAGTTTATAGAGGATAAATATAACTAAAATTTCCGAAAATTTATATTGCTAAGAATTTAATTAAATTTCTTTATAGTAATAGCATTGATAAATAATTTAATGCGTTGGAAATTGAAAAAGGTAGATTCCCGTAATGTACTTAATTTGAAAGATAAACGTATGAAAGAAAGAAAATGAAAATAACAGCAAGTGGCAGGTCTGCACTTAAACTCACTGAAAGTAATCTTCGGAAAAGCATCAACGCACTCTCAGAGGCCGCGTCGAATCTGGTTCAGAAAAGTGCAATAGTGCACGTCGAAAGCAACACTACCACGACAACAACAGCAAGAGCAGCGACAGCAACAAAAACAACAAAAACAACAAGAACAGCGACAGCAGCAGCACAATGAGAGAAAGGGACGCGATTTGCGCAAACGGTCTAGGTTGCTGAGTAATTATCGGCTATTCCCGGTACATTGTGCGCCTTTAGTCATTTCCGCGGCTTCGTTCTTCGGACTCACTAAAATCCACCTATAATAGGCACCAGGAGTTCACGGTTCGAATCCGCATCTCCGTGTGCACAACTCTATCGATCGTTAACCGTTTCACGGGACATTCATTTTATTTTCTATCATTATTTTTACTTTTTTATTTCCCGACAACGTCTTCGATTTCACTGAACACGTGTACATAAATTCAACCGAATAATAATTATATATAACCAATTGTATTATTTTATTTATTTATTTTTTATTTTTTTAAAGAAAATAATTTCCATGCGAGAATGTAATATGATTTTGTTGCAAAACAATCCTAATAATATTTCAATATATCTATTGGCGTGTAGTTCGTATAACAATTTAGATTTTTTATTAGGTATTGTTAGTTTCCAAAATTATAGACTTGAGAGAATATCGATTTCGCAATTTATGATGATCATTAATTTTTTCAACAAAACAACGTTACTATGAAATTATTTAACTCAAATATGTCTAAATGAAAAATATTTTACCTAAATAAAATTTTTTGAATTATTTAAATAAAACTATAAAATAATATTATTTTTAAACAAATAAAACACTTATTTTATTGATTTCAGATGCAGGACTCGTGAAATGTGAATATTCAAAAGTCACGAATTTATTAAGTTTAATCTCATAAAATGAAGATTATTTTATTATTCAAACGTTTTTGAAATCTACTAACATTTAACCACACCTTACTTTTAATAATATTCTATATAAATATTTACTAATGATAGCATTATATTCAATTTAATTTAATAAAATTATTACATTTTTTACAATGAATGTGTATGTTATAAAATATACATCTATTTATACCAGTGAAGACCGAATTGGTCGTTCGTTAGAAACTTGTTCAAGAAACTGTTAGGATCTAAATCTGTATGAAGTAGAAAAAAGTAGATGTACTTAATAACTTGTCTACATAAAATTGACAGAAAATTATTAGTTAGATTTAAAATGACTGGCAGACTTGTACTATTTGACAACACTTGTACCAAGAATTTATAATTATTATAAATAATATGCTGCAAAATGAAATAGTTTTTCGAATTATTGTTTAGATCATAAATTAATTTATAAATTAAGTATAACAGTGATTCTAAATATTCTAAATACAGAATTTCAAAAGTTATTTATTTACTATTTTTATGTATAAGATTAATTATTATATTATTTTTTCAATAGATTTTTATATTAAATATATATATATATATATATATTTTAACTGAATAATTAACTTGTAATCATTTACGCACGTGTATTTAAAATGTATTTGAGATGTATAAACCTTGACTACGAAATAAATACTTATCGTATTTCTGATTTTTTTCTTTCTAATTTATAGAAAAAAATTATCTTGTAACGATATATTCCTGGATTATATGCATTATAATAATTTGATATTTGATAGGGTAATATATTCAAAAAGTTTCGAAATACTATAGTTATAAATATTTTATTTTTAAATTTGATGTAGCGATTTTCTTGCTTCATAGTATATTGCATTTAGCAAATACTTCATTGATAATTCAAAAGTATTAAAAAAAATTTTGTACCATAAACAATATAATTAAAAAAAGAATAACCATATAAAATTTAAGAGGATTAGTATATATACAAAATAAAAGAAACGCATGACAAATTTTACGTTACTTTATGAAATGACATATTTACATACATAAATTGTTAGTTATATATCTGCTTCATAAGATTTAATTATAATATAACATAAAACCAGCCATTATTTATACACCATAAAAAAAAATATTTTCTAAGGTTTTTAAAATTAGATAGCAACTATAACTGTTTACCACAATAATTAATAATTTTACATAAAAAATAATATGTTACACATTTTTTTTTTTATTAATATTTGCTTATTTCTGTATTCACATATATTTCTTTATTAAGATAATAATTAAAAGCAATTAATCAGCATAACTCATTTTACTTAATTTTTTTTTTCTAAAATAAAATTGTTTTATAAATTATATCTCAAGAATATAACAAAATAATTTGTAAAATTTCTGAAAGTTTATGAATTATTGAACCACCGTTTCTTAAAGCTTATATTATAATTTTCTTTCAATGCGTAAATTTATTATGCAAATAAAATATTATTAATTTGTATAAATCATAGCAATGATCAGTTTAATTTTCTTACTCAATTTCTGTGATTTGATAACCTATTTGTTTTAATTATACCTTTTCGTATTTTGTTCCACTTCTACAAATCCAACAATTATAAAGTTTATTTATATTCATGCTGTAAATAAAGCTACTAGTAAACTGTATTTTTTAACGATTTCATTCATTTCTGAAAACGTACTATTTTTTAAAAGACATATCTCTTATTTTTTCTTAACTTACTAGCGTGAAAGTTTTGAGCAAAATGCTGCATCAATAAAAATGTTTTGCTTAAATAAAATCATAGATTCTGAAAAGCCACACCCTATAAAAACTCCTTGTGTTTCTCTCTCTCTCTCTCTCTCTCTCTCTCTCTCTCTCTCTCTGTGTGTTTCCTTATCTCTCCCTCTCAGTAGTTATATGTATCTTTGTAATCTAAACACAATCAGTAGACTCGATCCACTGTTCTCAATGATAGAACCAAGTTTTTCTCAGAATATAAAGACGGATAAATCCTGTCATGGCCAAGCCTGGAAATCACGTGTGCTACGTGCTTTGTAACTGGCTTACTCGACCGAGTTTGAACTCTCAAATCCTTTTCGTATCTTTTGTCTCCTTACCTCGACCCTTACGGAGGTCATGAAATTCCAGTGTACAAGAATCTCTTTATTTAAGCGAGTTCTCGCTCAGTTTCTTGAAGAGATTGCAGTTTTGATATGCCTGCAGGTAATTTAATAACCTAGATTATTACATCAAAGCTCAAGGAATGCACCCATGGAAAAAGAATGATCTTAGAAAGAGGAAGCTTATGTCTGTGCTAGGCGTTTGTCCAGAGTATATTATAAAATACTCCTTGAAGGCGAATCTTACATAATTATTTTGCACACGTTTGCCTATGTGTGGACAGAATGTGACATAATCCTTTTTAACACTTGACACTCTTGGTCTTATTTATTTTGATTATTCAATATTTTTATTTTAGATTTGTATATTTTAAATTTTATTGCATAGAATTAAGTTCTATGCCTCGACTATTAACTTCAATTTTTATTTACTTTGCCATTTTAAGTTAATGCTGTTTAAATTTGTATACAATCAAGGACGTAGCATACAAATCAGTTAGAATTATGCAATACAATTGTTAGTTTTAATCTAATAAATAAGTAAATAATAATAATGTTTAGTGACAAATAAAAATTTTGAATCAAAGTATAAACAGACGAAAAAGTTGTCAATGAAGTCATTATACAATGAAATCTATTAATATATAACCAATACTACACAATGTAGTTTAATACAGTATATAAATATTCAATCTTAATTTTTATTATTGTTTTGTGATGGTCATTCTTAAAATTATTCAATTGGTTTTCAAGGGAGTTTTAAATTTATTAAAATTATTAAATTAAAATTAACAATAAATATTTCGCTTTAAATTAAGATTTATTCATCTAGTTAAAAACAACAAAATTTCATATAATTGAATTCCAATTTTTAAAATTTTATTGCATTGAAAACTTGCTAAAATTATTAGTTATTTGGTCATGAATTATTATAATGTAATGTTGCAATTGAAAAATTTTAAAAATTTTAAAATTATTCTTACAAATATGCATCATTCTAATAGTATATTATTATTTTTAAGTCGTAATTCTTCTAATATAATTTTTTTTAGTAAATCATTAAGAATGCTTGAGCTATAAAATAAAATTTTATGCAAAACATAACAAAGTAATTAGCAATGAACGTTTTTGTATATACTAAAAATATCAATTATTTGGTGGACCTATTATGAATATTCACATGTTTTTGAGCAATTTAGTTTAAACAAAATTATTCAAGCATACGAGTAAAAAACTAGTCACACGGGAAGGGAACTTTGAGCAACTAAATATAATTATCCAAAGTCGAAAATATAAATACAATGAGGACCTTGTGAAAATAAAAACGAAAATAGTTTTTAAATCTTCCCATATTCCCACGATTCTTTTATTTTAAGTTTTGTTACATTGTGAGTTAATAACGTACAACGAAGGACATCGACGGGTTGAATTCGCAGTCACGATCCGGGTGCCTTTTTAGAAACAGCAATGCGGAAATTTTCTCTCCCACATGGGCACAAGAAAACAGCTTTCCTTTTATCAAAGATAATTTAATAAAAATAATTTCAAATGGTATGGATAGAATTGGTGTGACCAATAATCGGGAACCCGAGCATGGCACCGTTTTCCCCTCGTATTGCGTGCATACGAAATCCAAGTTTTCGCACAGGATCAAGCACGTGTGCACCAGATCCTACGCATTTCTCGATCATTCGATCGAAAGGTGAATTATATTAATTCAGATTTACTCAGGTGAATGCAATCTTTTATTTGGAAAATAAGATGCCGAGAGTGAGCCTATTCGCAAAACCTATTTGCAGACTATGAAATAAACTGATTAAATTCCGGCCAGCTTTGAAAATAGAGTTTTGATAATGATATATTAACGATTAATGATATAATTAATGATTCTTCTTTTTCCTATATTTAATGTTAAACACTAATTCTATAATGTATTTAATATTTATTCAGAAGGTCTTGTATAAAAAATGTTTTTTTTTTATCTATAATATATTACACATACACTAGAACATATTATACCATGATTTCAATATAAAATAAGAGCAATATATTTATTATAATTTTATAAAATTTACTGCACCGATTAAATTTGAATATTATCATTAATTAAACATAAATTCTATTTCAATTATAATTATTCCTATATTTAAAATTAATGACAAAACGAATTAATAACTTTATTATTATATATGTATACCATAAATAGTTATTCTACAATTAATTTAAATTATTCCATAGATTTCTAAGCATATCAAATTAATTTTTATATTTTAAAAAATGTTCATGGGAATGACAACGAGTTGTGAATAAAGAAGATCTCTTTCGATGAAATAGTATAGACAAATTTATGCGAAACAAAGCTAATCCCAAGAATAAGTTAGCATCAAAAATAAAAAAAATGATATTTACGTAGGACATAAATTAGAGTGAATGTCAGATTGATAGTGATGCATGAATTATCATATCGCGATCCGTTCGGAGAATAATGAAGCGCTCGTAGGTCTTATTAGAGGTGAAAAATACACCATAGAGAGAGGGAGAGAGAGAGAGAGAGAGAGAGACAGAGGTTTCGTCAAAGAGGAAACGTGGTGCGGGTTTGCTCAAGCATCGACTCCAGTGCCTATCCCATCGTCTACAACAGTAGCTACTAGCCATTCAACATTCAACTGCCCGTACTAACTCTCGCTTCTGTGCATTTGGCGCACGTGTGTACGTATGCACGTACATGGGCAAGGTAATGAGCGGAGGTGGTGGTGGTCTCGAAGACGCTCGGAGTTCGCTGTTCCAGAGCAGTGATTCCGGTCAGCCGGAGTAGCGGTACAACGGTCGCCGCCATCGACGTCGCCCTCGCCTTCGACGTCGCCTCACTCCCGGAGAACGCGGACGCAGCTGCTTCTATGACGTTATCACCTTTATTATTTCCCTTCTGCGAGTTATGGTCTTTTTTGCCTCCCATTCGTTCCTTCCTTCCTTTGGGCCTTTATTCTCCTTGCAGTTTTTCCTCCTCCAATTTTCGCGGTTTTTCCTCTTCCAATTTTCGCGGGATCATGCTCAGCCGGGCAGATGCGCTGATGTCCCTTCCCTCCCCTTTCATCTGCCTTCTAATCCCATTTAATTCGCATTTTTAGGAATACCTTTTTCCAATGTTTCTAACTTCGGAAAATAGGTTCACCTTTTTCGTGCTGCTCTCCACGGTTAAAAATATTTTAATGGGCATTTCTTTCCTTTTTTGGTGGGTATTGACCCGGGAATGAAGATTTATACTTGATTGACAGGCGATTGCCAAGCAATTTATAAAATAAAAATATCAAAGCGAGTTTACGGAAAATTACCAATATTTTTTAAAAGCTCCATAGATTTCACATGCGTCTATTATGATTTGCTAAAAATTTAATTACACTGTTTTAGTCATAGCAATTATTTATACGTAGAAAAGATAAGACCAAAGGAATAATAGAAATTATTGCCAATCTTCGATTATAACTGTCAGAATAAACAATAGAACTATATTCCCAGCTCTTCGCAGGTGGAAATTAATTGCAGATATTAAAACCAGTATTTAAAAAAATTTATAAAATATTCTCGACTATTGTATTTGTTGGAAATTCTGACTAAACAATCGATTAATCTCCGATCGTTAATAAAAGCATCAATCATCCTTGCAAACATTGTGTAATTCAGGATTTGAAAAAAAAAATGAACAAACTTCCCTCGAGTGGATGTGATATCGACAGGTACTCGGATTGCGAAACAACTCGATTGTTATCAAGCACTCGGATAACCAAAGCAGCAGATCTCCTTTGGTTCCGAGCCAATTCAGTGCACGAAATGTCCAGCTGCCATTCACTCCCATTGTAACAGTAAAGTACGATGCGAAGGTTTAAAAAATGCAGTCATTCAGTTTCGAGCTACCGCACAACAAAATGAAGACGTACCGCAAATGGCGAGCGAGTAATAGCTCGCCGAGAAAGTCGAGACACGACAACACAGCGTTCGAAAAACTCCGACACAATTAATCTTGGAGCTAGACGTGCTTTCCTCGAGAAGAATCGTCGTCTCCACCCTCACGAAAACTGTGTTACTAGAATAGAGTGCCAACTAGGCACATTTTTGGCTTTTACGGGCTGCTCAGGAATTTTCTTTGTTGTGCTCTCCTGTGTTCGGAGAGTTGGCGATTTTCATGAGCTGTGCATGGCAATTAAGGGTTTTCATATAAAATGTACTTTTTCAATCTAATTTATCGGTCCACTTTAAATTTGTTGAAAATATTAAAATGCACTTAAAATAAAGTCGCTGCAACAATATTAAAATATTAGTTGGTAAGTTATTTTTTTATCAGTTGTCATAATATTTTCATACTATATTATCTTTCAATAAATATAATATTAAAGGCTGAGTCAACAAATCTCAAAGAATATATTTCTAGAATGAAATTTATTCATTGAGCTGAAAGAAAGTATTCAGTTCTATTCAAGATCAAATTAAAGATTTTGTTTGTGTTTTCACTCATTTACTCGTATTTATAGCATCAGTTAGCAATGGATAATGCAACACTTGATGGCTCAACATTTCTGTTATTCTTCTTAATCAGCTAAGATTCTATCAATCCTAGATTATGTACTTACTTTAAAATAGACACTTTAAATAAACTTGTACTTTAAGATAAATTGTTTTATTTCATTTTTTTTTATTACTAATATGTGGATTGTGGATATTACTTGTGGAGCCGAATCAATGAAATTAATGAAGACTATTTTATTGTTACTTTTATTTTAATACTTTTATTGTTTTTATTAAATATTTCTGATACATTAAAAAAGGACTATCAGTTTATTAGAAAGAGTTCAGTCGTATGGAAACGAGTAATATCAAAATCAACTCACGTTGTACATGATTTTTTTAATCGAATAAAAAGAGGAAGTGAACTTGTAAAAACGTAGTTGCATAACTATAAAACAATCAGTCGAATGGAAATTGTAATTATGAACAGACGTCTGATAATTATATAAAAATCTGTAACAGTGAATCATTGGAAATTATGTATGCATGTGGAATGTACATGTACACTTGAACATTATGATCTTGTGAATACCCTGTGTGATGAGAAACTACAGCAGCAATTATACTAAACTCTCAATAAATCAAATCCTCTGTAATATATAAAAAAAGAAGAACCGTCTTATTTATATTTATTTAATGAACTCTAGTGACAAACGATCTTGCAATTCCAGATCATTTATTTATTCAATGATGCGTAAATCAAACTGTACAAGCTTAACAATATTAAAGTTTCACATAATAATTTTTATAATTCTTTTAATTTATCAATATAATAATCAGAATTAAAAATATATCAAAATTAAAGGTATAATAAAATTCTTAAAAAAATATCACGAAAATCTGATGATTTTTTTGTATAATCAATTTAACAATAGGCAAAAGGAGCATTTGCGGTTCAAGATTAGAATTGAAAAAAGATAAATTCGATGATTTCAACCATTTTAAAAAATTATAATAGACGTAATAAAGTTTTAAAGAATATGGGGAGTTGAATATTGAAAGTTGTTTATCTCCATGTTAGCCATTTTTAATGGTAAAACGTGTATAATAGATATAAATTGATTTAAGACCGCTGTCGGCAATAAGAAGAACTGGCTTCATAATATGAGAATTGCCTAGCATCAATAATTCCAATCATATGTGAACATAAATACATTGATTGTATCAAGTCGAAAAACACAATTGCTTGAGAAAGTCGAATAGAAGTGAGTGTTCGTACATACAATTTTAAGTGTTCGACTAACAGATACAAGACCCTAGTTACCTTTTATGGTTTTGATGATTACTTTGTACTATTGGAGATATGAATTGATAAGGTATTTGTTTATGTAAGTAGTCCTGTGCACGAATAATCATTTAAAACCACGCCAGTTCTTTTACAAAAAATTATAGTTATTAAAAAGGATTAAATTTTTAGACAATACTGATTAAAATCTTGGAAACTTGAAATGATTTAAATATGCTTTTTGAACTAATCAGGATCACATATTTTTATTGTACACAAATTACCATATTTTCTTTTAATGAAGGTGAAGTTCATGATTCTTGACATAAATACTTTCTTACCCTTATAGATATTAGATCATCTGATCATAATAGAATACTATTGATAAAATATTGTGAAGACTGTCTTGTTTCAGTGTGGAAATTTCATAGCAAAGTTTGTGTATCTTGCTGTGTATATTCTATCTCTAACATATACATCCTGATTTCAGATATCAAGACGAGCAGATCGCATAAAAACAATACTTTAGTTATTAAGAAGTTTTACAGATAATCTAGAAACTTTAAAAACAAATTAATTTTTATTTATTTTTAAATTCATTTCAATAATTAAAAAATAAACTTAACAAAAGAAGAAGTATATCAGAAGTTTTTTTTTTGAATTTTAAGAACAAAAAATCTTACAGTTTGTGCACACGGACAATGATCTATAAAATTTCTAAACAATAATCTTTAACTTACGGGATATTTAAACAATCGAAGGTTACTTCGTAGTAAAAAGCATACATTTTATTGCTTCACATGTATATAGAGCAAAAATTTATTTGATAACAATACAGTTATAGCATTAAGAAATTTCAAAAAAAACAAATTTAAAGATTTTGATCTTTGGATTAGAATTTCATTTACGACAAAACAAGATCATCTTATTATTATATTATACGATTTATTTAGAGGAAATTAATCAAACGTAAATAAATAAATATATATCAAATGTATACAAAAATATTATATTTTTTATATGAATTTAATCATTTTTAAATATAAGAGCTTCAAAAAATTGATTGAATAATTGTATTGAATCACTAAATTAATAAATAACTGAACTGTTTCAAACAATGAAATATTCACTTACCGTTTTTGCTTACTGTCGATTGCACAGATATGTCAGTCGGAGGAGGATTAATTGATAAAGGCATTGGTCACTGACGGAGCAATATTTGATACTGCTGCCGTAGAAGAAAAGTATAAAACAATTGATAATATTATAAAACTTATAATATAAATATATAAATAAATATTATAAATAAATGAATATAAATATACTAAACATATAAGTATACTACATATATTTATTCTATATGACGATAGGCAATAGCAGTTTAAAACATATATGTGTTATTACGTATCTGTTTCCAAATTAGTTAAAGATAAATAACATAATTTACTTGAAAATTAATATGTATAAATATGTTGATTAAAAAAAATCAAGTAGATGGCGATGAATGTTTTTTATTAACTATAACAATTTTTTAGTGAAAAGAGCATTCATTGAAATTAAACTATATCTATGCATGTATGTGTACTTTATAACCAAGCATTCATTTTGATTAAGTAATATATTGATACAAAAATATGTCAATCCTATACCTTATTTTAAGGAAAGGTTGAAAATTAAGTCACTTGTATTTTGATTATTCGATAAGTTGTATGCGGCTAAAGATTATACTCTTAAAAAATACCCTTATTTTAGTCATTGTTAAAAATGAAATTGCAACTTAATTTTTTTATATAAAAAAGACAGATTTTGGCATATTTCGACACCAAGGTTAGTTTACATTTCTGGAATTGTAAAGAAGGTATCAAATATATTTAAAACATTATATTTACATATCAAAGAGCTGTAAAGAATTTAATATTACATTTATTTTTTAAATTAAAGGTATTTATAAATTTAATAAAAAAACTAAACGATCCAAATTAATAAATACTTTTAATGGCCTTAATGAATGCCTTGGATATGAGAAATTTGATTACTCATTCTAAACATAAATGTAGAATCACGCCAATTAATAAACTATTATTAAATTTTAAAATAACTAGTGTAAAATAAAATCTTTATGAGGATAGAAAAATCGTATGAGCAAGTGTCAATAAGGTTATGGGAATCAAATATAGGTCAATATATTTGTTCATATTAAACAAAAAAAGTCTTTACACACGGTGAAAGCTCGGTACTTAAAATCTCTAGCTAATATAACTAACGTATGCAATGACGGCTTTGCACTGAATTTTTTCACTAGTACATGGATGGTTTTCAACGTTGAAATAGGAAAGCGATTTCCCTATTCACGAGAAATCGCGAAATGTCTAGTGCCAAAACCAATGTTGATCTAACAGAATATGGCCATTTACGACCTAAGCCGGTGTTCCGGAAATTTTTGTCACCAATCAAAGGTGCATATCCGGAGATGAAATCAGACCTGAAGTTCTTCAGATTGACGTTGAATCCAAAATCACTGGAGGAGTTCTGTATATCCTTAACAATGCAATTGCCACTGGACGCGTGAACGTAAGAGTTACAGATACGAAGGCATGAAACGGAAATGTCTGGACACTGAAAAAAGTAGAAAATAAAACGAAAAATAGAAATTAAAAGTTCTGCAATTATATGTTAAGCGACGTTTATTTATCTTGTGTCTTTTTTTTCTCATAAAAGTAATGTTAAGACTCGACAACATTTGAATTGATTTACGCCCTTCCAATTATGTATACAACTTTCGAAAACGCGAAAAATTCGTACATAATTGAAACATTCAAAAGCAAATTAGAATTACGTACGACTAACGAGGCATTTAGTCACATCAATTTTCAATTTTTTGTTTATAAAAATTATAAAAAAATCATCAGGTAAAAGCTCTACATTGTTTTAATTACATGTATATGCCACAAAGAATAAGTACCTTGTTATGTATACGTTAACTCAAATGAATGGTATTGCTAATTAAACACCAATTGTTTAGGACAAGTAATATTCCCCTTGATATGTTTATAACGATACATAAATGAGCAGTGCATGCTTCGTCTCAAATATAAAAATAGTTGAAATTATTAAAGATTATTGTTTTTCCTTGCGGAGAAAAGCAACATCTAAAAATGCTTTAACGCGTCCAATGCTTCGAATTGATATAAAAAAATCTGACATTGAGAAGCAAAACGTTTATTATTATAATGCAAAATTCTTAACTGTAAAAAGCTGGTTAAAAAGGAAGCCAAATTTTCATTATTTAAAAATTTAATGCTAATGCAGATAAAATATTGCAATAAACCAAAACAAGGCAGATTATCATATAAATGTCTGAAATTAGTGATCATTATGAAAAAATTAACCTCTAATTGTATTTTTTTGAAATAAATGCGGCATAACCATAAGTGTATTATATAAGTTTGCAAAACTTCTTTCATGATAAAATCACTAAGATTTCAACTTCCAATTAATAGTTAATTTTTGAATAATGAACAACAAGAATTTGTTAAGTGCATTGAAAGGATAGTTAAATTGTCCAGGATGCGTCGTTAACAAGTTTCACGAACATCGCTTTTGTTTATCACCTCTAAAAAATCAAAATAAAGCTTATCTTAAAGCATTCCTCCCTCTCGCCAACACGCATGATCCTCGGAGTGAAGAGGTCCGGCGAAGAATGCAGAGGACGAAAGATCCAAGCACCGAGCCCTGAGAACCAGCATAAAAGCAAAAAGCCTAGACGAAGATCCCGTCTAGCCTCTAGGCTCCTCACCCACGCAGGGATGGTCGGGGCGTGCCGCCCTGGCGATAAGCTGTCCCTCGTCCCCTCCCCCCTCGCCCCCTCGCCAACTCGCGTGTGCCCGCCAGTATAGCGGCTAATTGGCCGGTTCTCCGCACCGGCGGCGTGCGCCACGGCGGGAGGGAAAAGAATACCTTTTCCCTCCCGCCGCCGACCCTCCTCCCAGTCCCCACCCTCGGACTTTGTCCGCTGGCTCGCACTCGGCGCTACGGGCGTCAGTTCGCGAGGAGCCCGCGCGCCGCTTTGCACATTTTCCTGCGCAGCTCCGGTCCCACATGTAGTGCTGCACTGTTGTCGGTATCAATAATCCTGTTGCCTTTGTCGTCACCCTTTTCCTCGGACTTTTCGCTTTCCCTCCACCTGGCAACCGGCAACCTTTTCCTGGTAAAGATGAGATGGGATGCTGGAGCTGTTGTCTCTCTTGCTCGCAGGATCCTTGTGTACCTGCAGGGGCGCTAGGCGAGTTCGTGGCGTTCGAGAGTGCTCTCGAGATGTTTCGTAAGACATTGTGTGTGCAACATTTCGTTGATAAATTTACGGTTTACTCGATCTTCGAGCGCAGGTACTGTCGACGATCGATGAGCAACGTAATACCGAGAAATGCATAGATCGTTCAAACTACGAAAATACTCTCCTGGAATTTCCCTAATGAAGGATTTTAACTTACTTATCTGCATTGTATAATCTCTACCAAGGTATTTGTTTTATCTAGCTTAAATTCTTTAAATTGTTGTAATTCAATTGTCCATAATGTTGTGGAATTATATGAAATAATATTGTTCTTCGGCAATTATTCCAAGGACTATATTATCATATATCTTTCACTATATTTGCATAAACAATTTCTTACTCAGTACTACTTTTTCCAAGCCATTGTTTTATCATAATCATGTACATTAATTGGAATTTCATTATTAAATTATTAAATTAGTCAAAAAAAACGAAAATTTTACTATAAAATTTTCGTTTCTTATAATCTTATGACATTATTGTACTAGTTTTTATCAAAATTCAAAATAAATATTCATTGTTATTATTCATTTTCAACCAGTTGAGAGCCATTACAAATGAACAGTTATAATTTATAATTTAAAAAATTTTTTGTTGCCTATTGGTAAGAGAAGAAAATTTAATTAAAAAAAACGTTTATAGTTAGTCTTATGTTTTCTACAGTATTTTTGTAAGCATGTATAAATTCATGCGGTAATAATTAATGAAATATACCAGCTCTTTATACAGAGCCGGTATTTTTCACCAATAATTATTTATTTATTTATTTTTATCGATGAATAAAGTTAGATATAATATGTCGAATTAATATATGTTTTTAACGTTTCATGTTTCACTTTTAAATGTAAGAATATCGTAACCGTCGCGTTATGTTACTCGTAAATAAAAACACGAATAACTTTGTGTTCTAGAACTGATCGTCAGCTGAAAAATTGATTGTATATCTAGAAAGTAAACATTAAATGAGTACAATATTTTACTGGTCAATATAAAAATAACGCATAAACGTTATCTGAAAAGAACTCTGTTATTACTATTTCTAGTTTATAAAAAATATTTTTTTTCTTTTTTAAATTAAGAATTATTTCTACTATCGGACGTCACCTGACATTTCATATGCATTATACATGTATTATCTTTATGTAAGCTCGAGTCTTATTTATAGACGTTCAAAAAATTTATAATTTCAAATCTGACTACTAAATCTCATTGCTATTTAATAAAACATATCGGGTCTAATAGATTATCAAATAAAAAATAATGCCGAGTCAGGAGTTGTGTCTCAAGTGATTTAAAAGAACTTTATTCCGTATGCGCGATCAGCAAAATAATCACCTTATGCGTTAATGTTACGCAAAGATATTTGTGGTCGAATAAGTGCAAATATTGTTGATCGGACCATCGGCAAAAATTATCGGGTTTGAAAACGATTATACCTGATAACACTTGAAATTGCGATTATTAACGCAAAAACACAATGGCAATAAATGAAAATTGAAAATAATTCAATTTTTTGGGAGGGAGAATTAATTATTTTGAGACTGAAGGCAAAGATGTTTCAATAAGATGTGAAAAACAGAGTAAATTGAGTTCCTTTAAATTATCTTGAGTTTTGACAGAAAAAAAGGTCATTTACATTAATTTTTTTCAAAGTCATTTTGATTGATTTAACTCAATATTAGAAAGTCAATAAAATTCCAATTGAGTTTACTTTCGAATGTTGTTGAAATTCAATTAATTTGAAAATAGTGCTCAAAAAGATTTAAATAAGTCATGATACGAGTTCTGAATTAAAGGCACAACCATTACCTTTCTTTTATTTGGCAGATATACTTCGATATCAATCATTTGTTTGTACTCAATAAAAATTTGGGAGACAGGATACACAATACAAGCTTATATGACGGCGTTCTTGTAAATCAAAATTTTTTGTCCTTCATTTTAATAACGAAGCGTCACTGTGCATCGGATAATGTCTCCTTTTAAATATGCATCCTATACTTTCGAAATTAATTGTGTACCTGAATGAATGTCAGTTTGCGTAATTCGGTATTTGTAAAAGTACTTTGAAAATGAGAGCAGGAAAATAACAAAAGAAAAACTTTGATAAGTAACCCGATGCCGGGCACTTTTACTTATAGTCGTGTTGGATAATACCACATAATGCGACGTGATATCCCGGTCGATCTGTCATTGTAATGTTTCTCAAAGCGCTCCTTTGTTCGGTGTTTAGATCTCCGAGAGTCGGTGGGCCACTGTCGCAGTCCCTGGCAATGATACCTCCGACGATGCACGGTCACGAGTTCAACCAGCCCCTGTCCCGGGTTGTGATGGTGCGGAAGACCGATCAGCGGACGTTCAGTAAAGGTCGTCGAGGAGGCGAACCCCTTCTGGAGACCGTGACGCGGGAGACCGTCGAACTGTTCAATGGAGGACGTGCCGAAAGGAAATATACTTCCGAGACGAGGGATATCGTCACGCCCAAGTCCAACAGGTGAGCCAACCCGAGGAATTATCGCGTGTCGTTTTACTGGCAAAGATGTGTTCGCTGATACGATATTGTTCGAATAAGTAGATGCAGTATGTTTAAGCTTGGAGTATTTAAAATAATCGGGATCGATCTCCTCGAGAGCATCACGATAACCTATCTACTATTTTATTTATAAGTCTTTAACTTAACTTGGCGAAGCTTACAGAGAATAGAATAGATAAGTATACGAATATAATTAAATATTTATTATTTCTAGATGAAACTTATTATAAGTAGCATATAATTTTGTATCTTGAGCGAGAATTTAACACACATCTTGAGTGCATAAAAAATTATTAAATTTCATTGCTATGAACTGTATGCGAATCAAATGGATATTGCATAATTATTAATGCTCATTAAAGCTAATATCTTCTATCAAAATCTAGAATTTCTAATAAGAAATAGAATTTGTTATGTTAAATTATGTTGGAAAATAGTCTAATCTTTGCACTAAAATTATTTAACATTATTTTTATCAAACTATTTAAGAAACGTTTTACATTAACAAGCCATTGTACTTGATCTTCTGAAACATCAAATTTTTATATCATTTATAATATTTGTGATTCTTTAAAATGATTGGTTCTTATGAAACGTACGATAACAAAACCTTTACTCGCTCAAGGAATACGATACATGATGTGCTTTCTAACTGATACTTTAAACATGTTTATTATAATACATAAATACATAGATTGTCGTTCCCCTATAGTATGTCTTCGCTCAACATAAGCGGAACGAAAAAAAAGGTCGTTGGCTTCGTTGACCAAGTGTTACCCCAAAGGTATTTCTAAAGTGCAAAATGATGCACACATAAAAACAAGAGTAAAGAAGTCGACAAATAGTGAAAAATTTAATAGATTCTGTAAGATATGCACGTGTACTACAAAGAATATAATTTTCTAATAAGTATTAAGTCTTGTTATTGGATTACACTATTGTTTTATAAATTACTTAAAATACTGAATTAACTTATACCTAAAAATATTGAACGATGAAAGAATGATTTATACGGTTGAATATTTATATTTTACATTCTATGAAAAATAAAGTGCTTGTTATAAAAATTTTTATTATTTGAAATTTTAATTTATTACTTATGTACTTAAGCTTCTAATCTTTTGAAGAAAAAAATATTATGCATATGTAATTAGTTCTTATATGTAAATTAGAAAGCAAAGAAAACTAACAAGTTTAAAACTCATTTTAATAAAAGACACGATCAATATCTCAAACTGTAAAAAATTATATATATATATATATATATATATATATATTTGATAGTAAAAAACAAAAAATTTGGCACAGTGTACTGTACATTTATTTACAATTCAATTAGCGAATCCAATTTCAAGTTCTTATAACGAGATAATAGTTTTTCCACTAGAAAAATAGTGCATTACTAGAGTCAACAAACTTTTGTTCACGATGCGTATCGATTATTGTCAGCCATTTTTCGCGCATTATTGTAAACAAAAAAAAAACGCAAGAAAGTAATCAAAGATTATCAAGCGCGTGCAACTTTGCAGCACTTTCGTTGACTTTTTTGTCTTGCGGTTTAAATGTGGAATCTAAGGAAAGATGAGAAGTAAAAGAGAGAAATGACTTGGAAAAAAACGATACTCAGCCTACCGCATAATCGTTGCCTTAAATTATTTTGATAATATATACGTTTTTTCGTTGGATTATACTTTATAATAAAGTAAATAAAACATTTCTTATAAATAAATAGTATGATTAACGTAATTACTTAATTAAATGATAAAATTGAATGCAAATCTTTTTTATCTACTCAATCTCATAAAATGTTCAACATATCGTATAATCTTTTATTAAAGATAATTTTAAATTACTTTAATCATTATGTTATATTCATATATAATTATTTGTTAAACAAAAGCTTTAATCATACATAAAATTCTATAAGACGTAAATAGGTCTGCTGTTTTTCTATATTGTAAATAATGTTACTTTCTTTTATCAATTAGGATTTTATTTAACAAGAATTAAATCCTTTTATTTTACTAAAAGAATATATATTGTTTGTTAATTTATATTAAATTTTTCACTAAATTTTTTTTACTAAGTATTTTTTACTATTCGTACATTAAATAAAGAATAAACTTATTTTATTATTTAAATTTAGAAAAAAAATTTTCATACAATAGTAATGTAACTTATTCATATACATGTACAAATTATGAATGCAAATTATTTTTTTTAGATGCATAAAAATGAATATAAGCGATAATTACCATACGCGTGTTAAACGTATTAATTGGCCTGTCATTAACAATATATATATGCATACTTATTATCGAGAAAAAATTGGTATGCGTGCTTAGAAATTGTTGGGAAAGAAAACCCCTCGATAAAATGTTTGTTGACTATCAGATCGTTAGGCAACTGCGAGTGGAAGTTTATGTGCCAATGTGAATTTTGCTCTGACTTTTCTCGACTTCTTTACCCTAAATTACAAGTATTTTACCACCACGAACACACCATATCATCACATTTTTGATGTCGCAAATGCTATCGACCAAGATTCGACGGTCGACATGAACAACAAAGTAACAATACCTCCGCTTTAACATTTATGCAGTAGAGTACAATAAGATCTCACAAGCCGTGTATTGCGCACGCGACATGTACATCCATACATGCACCAGCCAGGGGTAAGATCTGGCGCATCATTTACATGCAACCGAGAGTTGACCCACCGAGTTTTTTTCACTCGTCACCGATCTATCTATCCCCGATCGTATGCAGGTCACGATCGATGCAGCGTAGATCTCTTGGCGAGTTCGTGCGAACGGATATAACATGGGCACTCGTAAACAGGGTCGAGTGCGAATGACGCATTTTGCATTGATCCCCGGCAGAACCTACTTCTTTTTTTTCTTTCTATTTTCTTACAGTTGATTTCGGGATCATGAGGGATGCTTGAGAAATGATGCGATTGGGGTGAAGACCGTTAATTCCTTGCTTTATAATGCAAAAATCATAATCTACTCTGTTCCATGAATTAGCTTTGAAATCCAGGAATCGATTAGCATTCTGTTTAATTTAAGAAGAAATGGGGTTCTTTTTATGAATTCTAAGATACAGTGCTGCTCCTGTAATTATGCATTTCTAAATTTTTAATTAACAATATCTCGACACCAATGGAGATATATTCAATTGAAAAAATAGAAAAAAATTGACCGATATTTTTATTATCAAATTGGTGAATAAATTTACGTTTATATGATTATTTATTTTAATTTATAATAGTTGCAGTTAAATTGAACTATTAATTGATATTAATTTTATTCGGACTCTGAGAAACATTTAATAGTGGAATAAAAATTTATTTTATTAAATGTATCAGTAATAATTAATAAGTGTTAGTCATTATTATGTTATTTTTGTATATTCTAATTAAAATATTGAAATTTTTTGAAAATGATGTTGGTAAATAGATAAAGCAATTAATATTGAAAACTAAAGTTATTTAATTTAATTAATATCGGTTTAAATCTTATATTTATAAAAGGTATTAAGGATTTTAATACAAATTGAGATATTTGTTATATTATTCTTTATATATTATATATTATATTATACACATAATATTATTTATAATAATATAAGGAATCTCATTCATTTTATATATTTTAATTCAAGCAATTAAAAGCTTATTTTGATAATGAAAATAAATTTTAATCTATAGTTTAAAAAGTTTTTTTGTGTTTCAATATATATATATATATATATATATATATATTTATTATATTTAGATATTTCATATTAATTAATATGTTAATTTATTAATGTAGCTTTAACTAATTTATAGTGTTTTATTCTATATTTCTGTTAATAAATATGATTTTCTCTACAATGTTTTAGCTGTATATAGTTAATAATTTTTATTATATTAATTTAAATTAATTGTATGAATGGATACTATAAGTAAACAATTTCAACTATATTATTTGAAAATTAATTTCATTAAAATAATTTTACTTCAAATAATAAATGATAAATTTATATTTATTTACTGCCATTTCATCAGATTTTTTAATTACAGTCATTTGATTACATTTTATAATTCCATTCAATGTAAAAATTAATGTTGCTTGCTTTATTTAATTGTAATGAACAATTAGTGAATTTAAGGCTTTAAGACCAATATCAATTATGTTTACTAGATTATAAGTCCATCACAATATTTTAGCACATAGAGAAGCTTGGTTTTATTTTAAATTAATTAAATGCTTTCGTAAACTGTAATTTATGAACTAAAAATATTTTCAATTAATTACCATACATCTTATGCTATTTGCTCTCATTTATAGAAACTTGATAAAACATCCATCTTATTCTAGTGATGCAGTTTATAATCTCATCTATGCTACTTTTCCTGATTCCGTTACTACTATGATTGGATAGAAATTGAAAAGATACGACATTACTTGATGACATTTTCAACATACTTCTTCTTGACACTCATTAACTGTATGGTGAAAACCACTTTATATTTCCCGTTTTTTCTTAATACAATAGATGTATGAAAAGGAAAAATTATAATAAATGAGTGATTTTACGTTCCTTTAATTTTCTGATTTTTTAAAAATATTTTCATAATTTAAGTAAATACAAAAAGCTGTTAGAAAAAATTATACATAAGATTTTTGCTTGTTTGCATTTAAAAATTGTTAAGACCATTTTTACAGTTGCTTGTTATTGTTCGTAAAAAATTAAAGTGAAACGGAGTGAACATTTTATAAATAAGTTTGTTATTAAAATGTTATATTATATAATGATTTGTAGTTAAATAATTGCAGACAAATTTAGATAACTCTAAATCTGTTTGATTCATTTATGTACTAAATCCATTTTTTAAAGAGTAAATCAAAGCATAAATTCATTTATCAAATAAACAATTTTATTATTCATTAGAAAATGAATTTCGTAGTTTAAAAGTATAATTCAATGAATGTATTGATCAGAATGCATTTACTTTATATGCTTTTCCGAGCAAGAGACGTATGCTTTAATAATTACTGTAATTCTTTCCTTGTTTATTTTTCTGTAATTAATTTCCTGCATGTGCCTAATAGGTTTAATAAAGGAACGAAAAGTATTACCGAGGCAGGCACATAATTCACTAATATATTCCCCACTGACTTCTCGGCTAAATCCCATGGAACGTAGAACCATCGATCATTGCGATTGGATTCGTACATGCAGATCCACACAATCTTATCCCTATCCTTTATTTCCTGTTCTTGCTCTTTTTTCGCTTAGACGTAACTTTATATTTATAAGCTATAAATAAATTGGTCGCGCATATATCAATGTGAGATTGATAATCCTGAGGATCTAATGGGAAAAATGCCGGTTCCGCGGCTTGCTTAAATTGTCGCAGGTCAAGGACCGATTCGGTCAGGTCGAAGTCCCCGTCGACAGTGTCTCCCGCGTCGCCTGGAGCATTGTCCAGCTCTTTCCACGGCAGCTTTCAAAGTAGTCTGGGTAGTGACGGGATGTCCTGCAGCAGTGCGAGATCCTCCTCTGCATCTCCGGACTCGGCCAGATACTCTTCTTTGCAGGTAAGATACTAAATTTGCAACTTGGCTTATCCATTCATCTCTGACATTTGAGTTCCTTGCATCATAAAATAAATGAAAGTGCTAACGAATAATGCAGCATTTCGAGCTGAATATACATGACAATTGTTTTATTATTTCATGGTTATTGAAATGGTGTTTCTAAGATTACGAGACGAATATTTATTTAATTTTTATATGCTGTTCAAATTTTAAAATAATATTTCTTGGCATTACGTAAGAGTGAGATTACTATCCGATTAAATATTTGAAAAATACGTTAAAATTTTGTTAATCTTTGATTAAAAATAGCCATTTTCAAACACCTCACCCATAGTTTCATAGTTGTAGATTGTGTAATTTTTCATTTGAAGTAGTGCAAGGTTTCAATACTACAATAGTAGTAAGTGATTAAAGTATAAATGAGCTGCTATAAAAGCATGTAACATCGTAATTTTAAATTAATATTGACATATACAATGTATGGTAAAATAGGAAAAGTATAAAAGTCTGTTAAACAATTTCATTACATCAAAATTTAAAATATTTTCATGTTAATTAAACAATGAAATTATCTTAATCAAGTTTATCTTATTTACATTAAAAGATCAATTAATTTTCACTAATTAAAAAAACCAAGACAAAAAGTTACAAAACGGTTAATCTAAATTGAAATTAAATTTACTGTAATCATATATCATAGATTAATGTGCTAGATTCAGCGGTGTAACATTCTTAATTTAATATTATGAGATAAAATGAGTGCAGACAAAAAGAAAGCATGATAAAATATACTTTCCCAAAGGTTATTATTGTTGCCATGGAAGTAGAAAATCAAAATTTATTGAAAATCGTGTAGATTTAACAAAATAACTGTATATTTCGTGTAAAAAACGTTTAATAATACTTGGCCGCGGCAAGGTACTCATTGCCCTGTGTGTTGTAATTCTATAATTTTTTTATACAATTTTGCTCGAATCCCGGCCAACGAAAAACAATAAAATATCTTTAAATTTGTCGGTGTTTGGATCCGAGTAGGCAGACTCGAGAGATCTTATTGTAAAATTGACGGCGTACATGAAGATCGTTGTCGCAACAACTATCTAAGTCTGTTTAACGAGATTCATGTTTCCACGAATTTCTCGATCGCAATAGCGACCTCCTATCAAAGTGATTCACGGTAATTTTGAAGGCTCATGAAAGCAGTCTATTGCTTTTCTTGCGCTGTATCCGATCGCCGATACGATTATTTTCCATCGAGCTCAAATATCCGATCACCCTTGTCCATCTTCCTCTCATCGGATCTCCAGGTGAATAACAATAAGCGGTATCTCGGACGTTTTTTAATCCCCTCTCCCCGAGTTTTCCACCCGAGAGAAAAGTTGGTGGACCGATTGGGAACACGAAGCTTAGGCGGAGGACATTAAACGAGGCGAGTGATTCGATCAAAGGACACTAACTACTTTGTGCATTTTAAATTAGCACTCGGCATTTGGCGCGAAAAATTCTTTAAGTAAACAGCGAGCGACTTGTAAAAGCGTATCGGACGTTAATGGGATGCGTGTACACGTTATATTATGACTATTTTACTTACTCGATGTACGATTCAGGATAGTAGCGCATGTTGAGTTCTCGAATTAGTGCTTTGTAACGAGAATCGGCGAACCAATAGTTCTTGCAAGTGGAACGCTTTTTCTTATTTCTTAATGGATTAAAGGATTTCGATGTTGATGATGGCTGATCGATGATACCAAATCCTTCATGAAGAGCACGAGGAAATTTCGTAAACATTTACGCACATCCATTTTATTTCTTTCCTCCGCGGTAAATATACCTCGAAGATTTGAATTTACTGGAAATAATTAATTTATAACCGGATTTATAGCCCACCGCTGTTTATTCGCGAGAAGACTGAAGAAGGGCACTTGGATCATTATAACTATTTCAAGAAAATGAAATCTTCGTGATTAAGTTTTTTCAAACACGAATGATTTATTTCAACAGGAATATGTACTATTTTATAAGAAAATTATAAAGGAAGAATGCCAGATTTGCACAAGAATTGTTAAAAATGCTAATTTTTAAATATTTATATATTAAATTTTTTTTATTTACTTTTAAATAACCTGAATTACAATTAAAATTCTATTATGATAAACTTAACTATATACAATTTAAAACTATTGACCATTTTATTACATAGTTGATATTAATAAATATCGTATATTCAAGTCAGTCACTACTTGTATTGAAGTTTTCTATATTTTCTCAAGCAATCCTTACAATGTAATGAAATTTTTCATCCAAATAAATGTCGTTACGTGAGATCGGTCATTATTTTTTCAAAAGTTTTGTACTTACAATAACGCACATTTAAATTTGAAATTTCTTAACGCACATATTTTTTTTCAAAAAGGCAAGTCATTTTGTTTTAAAATCATAAATGTCTCATTAAATTTAAATATAGATCAACTTAATAGTCCAGTTATCACTTTGATTTCAAAATGTCGAATGGCTTGTAACTTTTTAAATATCACTTTCGTTCTCATAACTTGAAAAGAAAACTGCAAATACGACGAGAAAAATCTACTGATAAAATGTAGCAGATTCAAGAATCTATGTTATGTTTGTAGTGGTAATACTAGATTGAGAAGTTCGAGCGGTTCAATTAACGGTGTAATGATAGTGTTCATTCATGAGTACGTGTGCATTATGACCGGAAGTAAACGCGTTTTTTATCATCCATTTTTATTATGCGTCGAATGCATGTATGTCAGGATATCAGCCATGGCATGCGGTACTGCAACACAGAAAGATGAAGAATTCACCGATGCGATGATGGGAAATTTATGCAACCGGTTAGTTTTATTTTTCGCTCTCTCATTATCGCTCGTATTTCCATATTCAACAAGTATCAGCTCGACTATCTTTTAAATTAAAACTGCGTATTCGAGATCATAACTTATCTTATAGAAGAATACTTTTTGATTTAGTACATATGGTTATCCCCATGAGTAACAGTAGATGAATTGGTGATGTTCTATTACTTTTGTATAAAAATATCATTAAAGCATAATTGGAAATCGCATTACTACTATAAATTTTTATAAAACATTGCATTTAATCCAAAGTAAATAAAGTGTACAATAACGTTGATTTGACTATAATATTTAGAAATATAAATATAAACATTTTAAATTATTTTTAAATTATATATATTATTAGTTAATGAATAATGAAATTAATGAGTTTTGTTCGATATTACATTTAATTTAAATGTACTTTTAGTATAAATTTCAAATTGAAAACAATGATTACAGATTACATTAATATTTAATTTAATTTTTGTTTAGAAAATAATAATACAATAAGTTTAATTTTGATTTTTCAAAAATAAAGTGGTCGAGTTTCACAACTCACGCATTGTTAAAGAGTTTCTGTATGTAATGTTTTATTAAATTTAAGCATTTTTAAGGTATTTTTATATATCTTAAAAATGAAATTATAAACGTAGAGCAGTGCTCGACTTCACAATGTACAAACTACAGTGTTTTTATAAATAACGATAAAAATGGATGCTGCAAAGCATGTTTTATGCATAAAAATTGACAAAAACGAGACTGAAATTTAATAATAACATTGAGGATGTCGGATTACATATTTTTGACGAAACCTTCTATTCGTCTCTGTTGCAGATAACAAAGACTGAACCACGTAAAACATCTGTACGCCGAAACGGTCCGTCCAAGGAATTCATCAATATATGCCTCGACACACACAACTTTTATCGATCTCGGCATGGCGTACCACACTTACGGCTTAATAAACAGGTTATGTACCTTTTGTTCTATTTTTTCAAACCCATTTTCTCGAGTGCTCTCACCTGCTACGTCTGCACATGGATTTTATGTCATACCCATTCCTATAAAAAAAAGTTAAAAAAAAAAAGAGGAACAATACGATGACTAATATTATTGTTATTTGTGTGAAATGCAGCTCTGCAAGGCTAGTCAGGACTGGGCGAATGTTCTAGCGATGAGGGGGCGACTTGAACATCGCACTAACATCGACTATGGAGAAAACCTCTACTGCATGTGGAGTTCAAACCCAAAAACTATAATAGGCGGCGAAGAACCTGTAAATGAATGGTAAATCTTTTTTCTTATATGTGGAAAAAATTGAGACTCGTATATAGAACAAACATTATTATTTCCTCTATTTAAACTTTGACATAAAATGAAATCGATAAATAGTAAACTATAAGTTAAAAAATATTCAAATTATATTCAAACCTTATGTTTATGATTTTATGTGATGTGAAAAGAAATAGATTAAAAAAAGAAAATTGTTTATAATGAAATATATAATTATGATACAAAAAATTTAGAAAATATGGACAAATTAATTATGCTTTGTAATATTTTGATTGTATTTTAAATTTACCTTGATATTTTTATAATTTTTTCAGACAAGCCATTATATAATAATTTATTACAAGGAATTGTTTCATTAATAATGCTTAATATTTATTTTATATTTTATGAGAAATTAAAAGTCATCTAATTCCTTTTTTATTACTCAAATAATAAATTAAAAAATATTTCTCATTTATTTGTTAACCAATAAAGTATTTTCATTAATCTTTAATATTCGACTTTACTAAAAACTTTCATCTTCACATTTTAATTAATTAAGAATATCGTTTGCATTTTGCACTCCAATTCATCAGTAAAGTCATTAAATATAATAGCCTAATCATGCTCCTTAAATCTTTACGGAATACTGGTTGTGGATTACTAAATCAATTGCTAACTATAATTACTTTTCAGAATTCAAAACCTCGGAATACGCTGTTATGAATCACTTTTAATAGCAAAACTCAACGTTTATCTTTATAGGATAAGAGTGCCATTGAATAATATTTGTTTGTACTTTGCTTTTATGTACAAACTGAAATTAGTTATATAATTGAATATTAATTGTAGTTTGAACTTTACTCTTAAATAACAAAATATGGATCTTGATTAAATTATAATGAAAGAGCAACGATTAAATTATGTACTAATTATTTTTGAAGATGTTATTGCGCTATAAGCGTCTTTTAGCAGTTTGCTGAGTTAAAATTTTTTAAATACTGAAGTAATTGACACCATTAAAAATCAAATCTACGAATCCTCCAAATTATTTTTGTTCTAATAAAATTGATCTAGTAAGTAATGATAAAATATCATAATTAACAGGTACGCAGAAGAGGCGCATCATCAGTATGACAAGGAGCCAACCACCCTGAAGTCGGGCCACTTCACGCAGGTCGTGTGGCGTGACAGTACGGAACTGGGGATCGGGATGGCGCGTAACCGTAACGGCGAGGTCTATGTTGTCGCAAATTATAACCCACCCGGGAACTTCCTGGGCAGCTTCATGGAAAACGTACTGCCCCCTGAGAGCCTCGCCGCGAGCTCACCAAGGACGGAAAAAAGCTCCAGTTTGGACTCCCTCAAGAGCCTGGATGAAAAGGCCTGGGAGCAGGAAGCACTCCAGGTGCACAATGACTACAGAAAGCGACATCGAGTTCCCGAGCTTAGGCTCAATCCGGACCTCAGTGCGTCGGCTAAAGTGAGTCCCGTTCGGTGTATCTTCGTTTGATTTTTTTTGTGTAAATCAAATTTGTAAACTCCAAGTACAAAAATGTAGCTACTCGCTCTGGTAAAATGGACAAATAGTCTAGTTGCGAGTTAACATTGAAAAACATTTTAAACTTTTCTTCTTCTTTATGTATTAAATGGTGTGACTTATAAATTACTTTATAGTTTTATATTTTTTTGAAAACGCTCTTTATTTATCATCATTTTTGTGTTAATTCAGTCGAAATGAAATGAAGTTATTTATTTTCTACGCATTTTAATTTATTCGCTATTTTGTAGACGTCTTTTATTTAATAATACATTATATTATTAAGTATTACTTTCAAAATTTATATTTATACCCATTATTTAATAATTTTTTCATCATCTCTAAGTTAAATATAATTAATTAACCTTTATCAGTCAATTCTAAATATTTAAAAAAAAATTTTTTAGAGTTGGGCATATACACTGTTGAATACAAATAAACTTGTACCACAATCTTCATCACCATATGGGGAGAATATATATTCGATGCAATGTTCAGATCCTAACGTTGTATTAACACCTAAAGAAGTCATCTCCAAATGGTATTCCGAAAGAAAAGATCATAAATTTGGAATCGAGCCAAAAATTTTAAATACATGTATGTAAAAATTAATTAAAAATGTGGTACTACTTATAATATTGATATTTTAGTATATTTAACAAATATGATAAATAATAACAGAAAAAAACTTATAAAAAACTTTATTTACATAATGTTTTTTAAAAATGTGATTTTCAGATGAATTCAAAATTTACTAAATTTTCTAATTTATAATTTTTTGTATTTTTATATTCATTTAAAAAGTGTCTATCATAGAATATATAATGTAAAAGTTCAAGTTAATCTACTTTATATTACTTGAATTATTAACATCTATTAATAATGTAAGCATGTATAAATAAGTAATACAATTTTTGGGAGCTATCATATCATTAGAATAAAAAATTTAAAAGAAAATAAAAATGTAAAATTAAAAATATATACGTTTTAGGTCATTTCACGCAAATAGTATGGAGGAGCACGAAAGAAATGGGCATTGGAATGGCGAAACGTGATGGTTCATGTGTGGTGGTCGCATGTTACCATCCTCGTGGTAATATCGTCGGTCAGTTTACAGAAAATGTATCCAAGCCCGTGAAAAGTGCTTGAACCGTCCAAAAAATGTCGATCAAATGGTATTGATTACCACTAAAGATCTATTCGTTCGATTGTCGGTAAAACAGATCAATTGGTATATTAGTGGATGTTAATATATTATATATTTATCACGACTTCCTAAGGTTCCCGCCAACACACACATGGATGTGTTTGAATGATTCGACGTGTATGGGATAATTGAATTAAGTTGATATGTTCTAGTTCTTGTGAAACTTTAACGAATGATTCTTTCATTGAATATTTAAAATTATTTTGATTTATTTTATTTTTTTACTCATTTATGTTTTATCTAATATTTTTACCAGCTTGAATAAAAGTTTTGGTATTGTTGTACTTTATTTCACATTCATTATTTGTTAGATGAACTTTTTATCCATAGAAAGAGAAGATAATAAAACATATGGATAATGCACAAAAACAAAACTTTTTATTTTCGTTTTATTGCGATTAAATGAAAATTGAAGAATTGAATAGAATATTTACTTTCAATTAAATTAAAAATACTCTTGTATACATTTGAATGTATCGTTAAAATTACGAACAAAGTATTAAATTTATCGAAAAGATTATAAAAAAAATGAAATATGTCAAAATTATTTTTCAAATTCTTATTAAATGCGGGTTCAGCTTCGGTTATTTCGAAAATGTGAAAAAAAACTTTTAGTTTATAAAATTACAAATTCAAGCGTATTTTGTAAATACGACTATAAACGTGGTTGAACGTATAGAATACATACATTCCGCGCAAATGCGAAAGCGCTATTGTAAAATAAAAGAAGTATGAATGAAGCGTAGATTATTATTAATATTTTATTATAATAAAAATATAAGAAAAGTCTGGATACGAATATCCAATTAATTCTTGATTTACGTTAACGTACATATGTATTAAATACGTAAACTAAAAACTTGTTTACATAAATAAAATATTGATTTTAATATGAACTCTAATGGTTCTCACTTAAACCTTCTGTACAAAATACTGGAAAATTTTTATTTAAATATCCTAGGTAAACTTAATCCTTTTTCCCACGTTGGTTTCAGCGAATCTTGTGTGTGTCAAATTTTATATTAAAATTTTCACGTGTTAAACATTTAAAGTTCACTTCATATAAATAGCTTTTTTTTTAAAAAAATTTTTAATATATTGAATAAAAGGATCGTACAAAATTTATTATGCGGATACAGAAATAAATGTTGAGCAACTTGAAACAAAGCTTTTACTATCTAATTTTATCAAAAACATGAATATTCGAGAAACAAAAATTAAGTACGAATAAGAAGAATGAGTTTAATATGTAGAATATCTTGAGTGACTTTCATGTATCGATGAGTTATTTCATAAATATTATTTTCACTTGATTAAAGAAATAAGAATGGAACTGACAAATATATAAAAGATTCTAGAATATGATAATATGATTCGTAAGACAATTGATATTTGGTGTAAATTTATTGTATTGGAAAGGAAGTACTTCTATATTAATTAAATAAATCCCCCCCCCTCAAAAAAATATAGAAAATAAAGAATTTCTATGTTGATAGTTGGTATTTATTTCTAAAATAGTATTTTTTATATTTTTTATACATGATAAAAATTTCATTATAAAAAATAACTTTATTATATACCTTTCATTAAATTTCAGAAGCACTGAATATTCTTAAAAATTCGAAATATATTCTAAAAAAATTCCTGAAATTAATATAGTGCAAAATAAAAAGTGTAGTATAAATTTATACTAATGTAATGTTCTAAATTAAGAATAATGGTATTTTTTTTTTTTTTTACTAATTTAATTCTAACGTAAACTATAATATTAATTTATAATGGTATGTAAATAACAAATGATTATTTCAGTTTATAATAATTTATTTTATAATAAATTTTACTTAGTGTGTATGTAAATGGAATTTCCGCCACGATGCACACATAATATAGTTTACATTTTTTCATCTTTCTTATTTTACATTACGTACAACTTATTATTTTTTTCTTTTTTATTTTTTTTTAAGTACATATTTTGTAATAATCTTTTCTTTCATTTTCCGTCTATCGTCTTTTCCACGTTTTTATAGCAATCTTACCAATAAAATACTTGAATAACTCTTATAATTTTACGTAGAAAGAAAAAAATTTAGTAGTAAAATTTAGTTTATTTCAAGTTATATCATTAAACACAGATGGTAAGTATTTGTATTTAACCGGTTTTTATTATTCGATTTGAAATTATTTTAAATATTAATACGAAAGAAAATGTAAGTAGTTATTCGCCTTAAAACAAAAATAATAATAATAATAATAATAATAATAAAGATTTTTTTATAAATTCTTATCGCTACCTTGTGAATTTGTTAAGTTATTTAGTATATTAAAATTTTTATATTTTTTAGTTTTTGTTTGAAAAATTATTTAATGTACAGAAATTCACAAAGAAACATTAAAAATTATGTATATGCAATATCATCATGTGAAAATCGATCGTTGTTTTTGTTTTCTACTCATGTTTTTCAATAATACACTAGAAAAAGATTGGTCTTGCCGTACTTTTATCTGTTTACGCAATATATATTATTTTAGGCTAATTTCTTAATCTATTATTTTTATTCAAAAACGTTACTGTATTAAAAAAAAATTTCATTTTAAAGAAATATGTATGAATACTTTGTATTTGTATTTTATAAAAAATAATTATTTTATTTAAATTTAAAATTTATATGTACCTGTATGCATTTATATATACTTTAAAATTAAATACATACTGTAATATCTTATGTAAAATAATGGATTTATTATAATTTTATTCTGATTTACGACAGTAACGTTTTTTTAGACGCAACGTTTTCATTTATATAATTGCCAATAATACTTTTTTGGGATACTAGTAAAATATAATTTTCTAATTACAGAGACTATAAAAAATCGTTTTGAAAAATTTTTTCTATTAAATTATATAATTATACTTTATATATAAAATATTTTGTTTAAAAAATCCAGGAATATTATTAACATTAAAAATTTTATTTCTACAATACTACTAATGACGTGAAAGACGAAAAACGGTGCGTCCTAATCGCATATGTATTAATTAACATTTTACATTTTTTTCTTCAATAGCGTACAAAAGAATACATTGATAATTGGTTCAAAAATTAAAAAAGCATTTATTTTCGCCGAACTTTCTAAACCTATTAAAATATTAATTCAATTACACATAAACTATATAGATATAATTTACGTATATTTTTAACAAACATCAAAAATAACAAGGTCTGTATTTCTTGTAACTTTATGTTAAAGCATTTAAACAATTTAATATTTTTAAACTAATAGTCATTGAATAATTTCTAATAGTTATTTCTTATATTTACCATTAATTTAGTGATAAAACAAAATTTTATATGATTAAATTTAAAAAAAATGTATCTTATTTTTTATAGAGAAAAAATGAAAAATGAAAATAAGAATTTATATTTAAAACTATATATTTTTTTTAAAACAACGAAGTATATATTATTCTTTTTCAAAACACACTACCAAGATTCGAGTATTCGCTTTCATTTTCGCACCGAAAACCGTGACATTTATTGGGCACTGTATTTAATTATACATTTCGTCGGGCGGTGTTGGCGTTGCAAATAGAAAATTGTTTCTCCAAAAAAATACTTGACAAACCTCATCTATTTACAAATTTTATAATTTTTCGGAATTTATATATGTTTATATGTATATATGTATAACATTCTGACTATGTAATGTTACTTCAAGTGATGCTTAAAATTTTCATTAAGTAATTCACTTTGAAGCTTCATCGAATACTCTCACTATATTATCTTTATAATCCATAGATTTTTTATTTATATTGAATTAGAAATAACAATCTTTTAGAAGAAAATAAATCGCGTA
The DNA here is from genome assembly GCA_018907245.1 of Eupristina koningsbergeri. Taxonomy (NCBI): domain Eukaryota; kingdom Metazoa; phylum Arthropoda; class Insecta; order Hymenoptera; family Agaonidae; genus Eupristina; species Eupristina koningsbergeri. The sequence continues at coordinate 1,557,227 of JACCHV010000041.1, forward strand.
TATTGTCGCAATTAAACAATAAAAAAATTCAGCTCTAATAAAACCAACGATTGTTATCATGGAATAATATATAAATTGGTCAACGAATTTATCATTTCGAGTGAGTAAGATTGAAAAACTTATACTAAATGTAATTGTTTATTTAGGTATAATGATTCAAATTTATTTATAAAATAGGTAAATATTCTATTTCAATAAATTTATATACTTTACCGGCTGATTGTGTAATAATTTTGGCGATTGTTATTGTATATTCGAAAGAAGTATTTAAGTTAATTGAATATATATTTATGAATTTTTTAAAACGTTGTATTAATGCTTATATCAATATATTAGTAATACTTAGAAAATATTGCACATTCATATATAATTAAATTAGTGAAACGGGATTAATATAGAATTGTATGATAATTAATATATCAAAATATTTATAAATAAATTTACTTTTATGAACAAATTAAAAATATTGTAAAAATTAATCTTTATTATTTAAAACCAATTATTAAAATGTTTTCGTTTATTTTATCATTTATAATAAAAATTTAAATAAAAATAATGTGAATGATTATACATTTTCTATTATAGATTAAGACTGTTGTATATAAAAAGATTTTTCATATTTCAAAATAGTTAATTTAAATTTTATATATTTGGAAAAACAACGATACTCGTAAAAATTAATAAAATTTATTTTATTGAATTATTTCTTGATAGTTAAAAATATATATTCTTTCCGAAGTTTTAATTTAATTGGGAATACAGATTTTTCTAACAGATATAAATTTAAATGAAAAATATCAATTTCTAAATTGAAAATACGTAGAGCTGTATTATATTTACACTAATATGAAATTTGAATAGCCAACCTCTATTTAAATTAATTTGAATATATAGGATCCTTTAAGGAGTGTTGGTGTGTGTTTAATATTACACGAATACAATCTAAAAGGATGCTGTTAATTCAAATCAATATTTACACTAACTTTTTAGTATTAATATTTTAATATTACAACATATTTCATCTTTGTTTTTATTCATTTTTTTTTTTTTTTTTTTTAAATTACATCTAAATAAAATTATTTAATTGTAATTATATTTTTAATGAAGTTAATATCGATTTTAATTTAAATAAAATAATGTGAATAACTAAAAAATACAATATTTTTGCAATAAAAATAAAAATTATTATTCAATTATTCAGGATATTATTAAATAAAGACTGATTTTATTATAATTGATTTACATTATTTATTTAAAATAACTATATTTGTTTTGAAAGCTCCCACTCTCAATAATTTTTCATTTAGACAAATATTTTTATGTTATAATCATAGCTTTACTAATATAAAAAATCAGTGATTATGAAATTTATAATTTAAGGTAATTTCAGCCAAAAAATTAATTTTGATAACTATCTGTAAGTGCATTACTTTTATATATACGACGACTTATACATAAATATTCTGATGTGCATTAAATCAGACTTCAGGATTGAATGCGAATTTACGTTTGGTGTAAATTGTGAGTAATTATATAGGATAAGATGATTTGAAGCATGTAATATTTGAAAAATTACTCACATGTTATTTTGTTATAATCACTCTTACGTACGTTCCGCAAATCGACATCGCTTATATTCTACAATTACATAATTTTGATTCACATTTTACTTATACGCGCGCATATTTTAAATAAAAGTTGTATTTTAGTACGATGCTTGAGTGATATGAATTAAAATGGTCGATTTTCATTAATTTTAATTTAAAGTAATCTTATATATTCATATATACATATATATATATACCTTTTAATTTTCTTTGATTTAATGTACATATATGTATATGTATACATGTATATTTATTTTCGCCTCTAGTATAAAACTATTGACAAGGATGTGATAATCATTTTTTTGCAAAGGGCACTCGAAGTTGCTAAAATTCATTTTTGGGAGTTTTGTTAATGATATTATATCCATCTATGAGTGTATGTGTATACGCGTAATGCAAGAAATGTCATTATATCACCACCCGATCATGAAAGTATTTAAATAACGAACAATATTTCTTATTCTGCTTATTTGCTATTTGTCTGTGTCATAGAAATATTAAAATCGATTATAAACTATTAATTTTCTCTTTATATATCTAAAACTATAATTTCCATGCTCAATGCTTGTTTGTTGAAGAATTTTTCGAAATTCTTTTTACATTTTGTTTACCGCTGCTTTAATATACAAAAAACGTTCATACGTTATAAAAATTGAATTATGTATTTCTTTGAAGCATCAATCTGTCTTTATATTTTTGTTTATTGACATTTATTGATAAAATTTTTTATATGAAAAATCAATAATAATTTTTACATCCATCAATATATCATCGAATTATTAAGAAAAAGTGAATATAAATTATTTTTGTCAAAAGTATTTTTATCTTGTGCAAATTTTCGTGATCTCAATTTTAATGGACATCACAAGATGGTATTATCATAATATTTCAAATGTAAATATACTAAAACTTGAATAAAGAATTCTTTAAGAAGTTCTTGAGTATTTAACTATCTGAAAAAACATATTATGTTTACAGTTGAACGTAAAAGCATTAGTTATATCAACTTTTGCTTAAAATATTTGATATTAGACTAAATATGATTAGGAAAAAATGATAATTTTTATTTTTGTGACAATGAAATCTCACTCGTTGTGGGTTCCGTACAATGCGAGAGATTCATTATTCAGATACCAATATTTCCTATCACATTTTTTAAGGAAAAATTACCTTTTCAAACTTTCCGAACGGTCATAATTTTATACTCGATGTAGATAAAATTTATAGTTTACGAATTAAAATAAATTTTTATAGTACAAAAGACCAAATGTAGCATTTGCTTTAAAATGAGATATATTTGATTACATTAATAAATTTTTTTCGAAAATATGTAGAGTATATTTAAGTGATAAATGTTTAAATGGAAAGAAATTAAAATAATTTTGTTTGTGGCTTTACCTTGTAAATTTGATAGATCCTCTGTATTCACCATCGCTTTCAATCAAATTTCTGAATTAAATTAAAAATGAAGTTGTACCGATTGGAAATGATTTTTAATTAGTAATATACTCTACAGAAGTTACACATAAAATAAGAAAATGCATTGTTGGTATTTCTACTTTCAACAAATAGTTTAGTATACGTGATCGCCTTGGTGCACGGAAAATTTTCTAGCTTTTGAAAAGTTTAATCACGAACGCCGCCGGTCACAAAAGTCATTCTGAGTGAAAAAACCAAAAACAAAAAGACAGATTGAACTGGTAAAAACATATGAGAACGCAAGATACATTTGGAGAAAGTGAGGACGTTGCTTCTGGGTTACTATAGGTGACAGGGCAGAATTCGCCTAATGTGAGTTTGAATGCATGTGGGGCGCTTAGAGCCATTTGTTCCGCATAGCGCTGGAGAGCCTGCGACCCCACATAAGGTTATATCATACGATCGTCCCTTGGATGTGCTGGGGATCCTGGGGGGCGCCCTGAAGCTGGCTCGAGGACCCCTGGGACTGCGAGGGCGGGTACGAGGGCGGCGGGTCGTAGAGGCCACCCATGGACCCACCGAGGCCCGAGCCCAGGACCGGGGAGGAGAGTCCGGCCCCCAGGACGGACATCGACGGCAACCCGACGTCGAGGATGCCGGTGTTGCTAGCCGAATTGCCCGCTTGCGAGCCGCCCTCCTCCGGCGGCGTCACCTCCAATCCGATCGATCCGTTCAATGCTATCTTGATCGGATTATGATTGGAGGGGTGTGACATACTTCCCAATCCTATGTCCTCCAAGCTGCTCTTGCGCCTCGCCGGGATGCTCAGCCCTTGCCTACCATGAGTTTTTTCGTCAGAGTTAAATCCCAAGCACAGGTAATAATGACTTTATTACCCTCTTATACCTCCCCCCCTCAAGCTATCGTGATCGAATCGAAGGAATCTTTAAACATTTGCCCTTTGACACAAATGCAGTCGATGAATAAATTCGATATGTCAATTGCAGAAACGTTAAGAATTACGTGTGAAAGGTAGAAAAAAAGTTCCTTGCTTGACAATCTCAGAAATTATTCATTGGTAATATACTTGAACATAAAAACACGTAAGCATCTTTTATTCATTCGTCTCTATAATACATTTTCCAAAAATGATTTAATAGCCTAAAAATAACCAATTATAAGTTTACAAAATTTTTTAAAAAAATAATTTTCATTTTCTTATTTATTTACTTATTATTACACACTAATCAATGTTATCATTATCACGAGATTGTAAAATGTTATAATTAACTAATTAAAGTATCAACAAAAATTGATTGCTAGATAAACCGTTTTATTTTTTGTTATAATTAGATTTTTCTTGCCATTCTAATCAAAAACCATTAATGTAACCTTCTGCTCATTTTTATTTTGAAATACTAGTATTACTTATTATTGATTTTTCCTCAAATATCATATTTCCAATTATTGCATATGTATCCAATTTTTACAAGGAAATTTTAAATTATAATGAATCAGATAATGAATTATTTTATCCACTTCATTGATATAAATAAAGTCTGATCCAATTTTTGAATAAATTTATTTCATTATTTATATTTCAATTTATAAGAAGAATTACATTTTGATTTCGTTACAATTTAATACCAGATAAATTCATCATTTTATAACGAGCGATAAAAATAACAAAGTGTATAATTTCAAAATACTGAAAATATTATACGAGTGAATAATTTTATTAAAAGGTATATGTAATTATTATATTATTTTAAAAATATTATTTATATTATTTATTAAAATAAAATCTATTTAATTTGTTACTTTAATTTCATCAATAAAAAATATTTGATCGAACATGGATTATAAAATTTTTTTTATGAGACTTTTTTTAATTAATTAAAGAAATTATATGACCTAATTAAAAAAAAATGTTACAGATAAACACTATTTCATAAAAATTATTATAGATATGATGAATAGTAGATGATTAGTCAATTATTATTTACTTGATAAATGAGAGTTAAATAAAATTTTGTGAAATTGAATCAATCAACTGACTATAAAATATTTAAAAATATTTTACGAAACATAAATTAATAGATGAATACTTTTTAGAATTTGGTAATGTACTATTAAAGATTTAACTGATTTTTAATACAAACTTCATTAGTTATTATTTATTTTTACCCTAGAATTCAGAAATTAATAATGTGCTCCAAATTTAAATTATATATTTGAATTATATTTTATTTCAAGTAATTCCAAGAACTAAAAAAAGAAAAAGATGATGTACTATTTAAATATTCAAATTGGAAAATGAAAATTAGAATTGGAAGTTAACATAAAATCGAAATCTATTTCTACTGTATGATCTAGATAGAATAGAGTATGACTGTCGAAGAATAAAATTATTTTTCTTTCACAAAATTTAATCAATCAGGTTTAAATCCGTTAATAAAGAATTTTTTAATATGATGTTTTCTGGAAATTTACAAGGAAATTGAATATATTTATCTTTTTCATAACTTTGTAGCGGAGAAGAATTTTTTAAATCTATAAAAAAAAAATGATTTTTATTATTTAATAATATTACCTGTAAAATGATTATAATGTTATATGAATTTATTTCACGAAAAAATGTTGCGTTGTTTTCCTATTGTATTTTATGAACGTCAAAAAATATACAATGATCAGTATAAATGAATAATTAAATTTATTGTCCTAGTTATTAAGAAATGGATTTTCATAGCTGTGAGAAGCTTTTTTCAAAAATCAAATTATCATAAGCTTTTCAAGCATTGTAGTAAAGGAACTCGTGTTATTTTTAAATGTGAACTAGTAAAATAGATTATTTCCTTTGGTTACTTATAATTATTTCTGTAATTCTGCATTTGTCTCTAGGGATATGCCGAATTCGATCTCGATAGCGCTCTCGGTAATCCAGTAATTATTCTCCGGAACTTACCTCAAGGAATTGCTGCGCCTGAGAAGAATGTCGTCGACGACGCGCAAGGAGTTGGAGCGTCCCCGTAAGCTCCCCGCGACAGTGGGACTGTCAGGGAGGGAGAGCGAATTAGACTTGGTGGTGCTGAGCGGCGGCGCCCTGGCGATGCCGATGCCGGAACCGCGCCGACTTCCCGGACCGCCGCCGCTCGGGATGACGCCACCGGCCGAGGAGACGACGGCGTTCATCTGTGTCACCAGCTGGGCCGAGCAGAAGCTGATGTTGCTCTTGCGCCTCGAGTTGTGGCGTTCGAAGGTCTTCTGGGCGGAGAAGGGGGAGGGCCGCACCAGGTAGACGATGTCGCCCTCCTCGAGCTTGAGGTCGCACGAGGGGTTGATGATGACGTACGAGAGCCGGCTGCGCTTCTCGGAGACGTCGTCGTAGTCTGCGATCGGGAGGTTGAGGGACTCCATCCGCGAGCGCACGAGGTTTGCGATCTCCGCGCGCTCAATCTGTTGGGAGTGATTGTCGCGCGCCTCGTCCCCCATGCTCATCGAATACTGTGCGGCAGAAGCATAATGTGAAACGGAAGAGCGTTAATTTCCAAGTTGCAGGTGATCGGATCGCGTCTGAGAGGAAAAGCGAGTTGCGAGATCATTCGGAAATTCAATTTCGCAGCTTCTTAGCGGCCTTTTGTTGTCGGAGTACTTTTGCCCTGTGAAATTTACGTCTTTGGCGGAGAATTGCTTCGCGATATTTCAACTTGAGAGGGGATTTTAAACTTATAACTGAAATAATGAACGATAAAACTAAATAAACATTAATATTGATTTTCCGAGGCTTTGGCATGTTACATTTTCAGATGTGGAAATATTGTCGTGAATTATGCGCTCCAGAGATGGCTCTAAGAAATTTAACCTCCGTGTTTTTATCATATTTACAAAGTATTCAGAAATATCCAACATCAAGTTTTATCATAATGTAGTACTACTCGATATTAATGCATACTATACAAAGAATCAATATATTGTCACTTGAAGCTTCTACAAGATAAACGTCCATTCAAAACCATTAAATGTAAAAATTTAAAACGAGAATAATACAAATATACTTATCTCATTTAACTTTATTTATTATCTTATTCAACTTATGAGTTTTTGGATGTCGAATTATTTTATCCTTAAAGCTTTTGTTTAGTTTAATAATCAATCACTTTTCTAGTTTTTACATGTTTAGGATTGTTAAAAATGGATATTAATATGAAGCGAAATATTAAGAGGACTAGGTGGTTATTACTGTCGAAAGAGAATTTAGTCGTTATTCAACTAAAATCTGGATACATTATGTAAATGTCATTGTATTCCTTTGTAAAATTCTTACCATCATAGTTACTATAAATATTAAAATAAATTGAAAAAGCTACGAATGTATATTTATCAAGTTACATAGTCATGAACATTATAGCGCGCGTTTTTTGTTCTAACTAGATATACAATTAAAAAATTTCTATATAGACTTTTTTGTGCAAATCTCTGTTTTAAGCATATTTTTACAATACTAGGTAATGTTACAAAAGAAGAAAAAAACAATAATAATAAACTTAAAGTGGCGATTCTTTCATAAAAACGAAATTTTAAAGATGCTGTTTTGAAAATTTGCACTTATGAATTTTTCATAAAACACGAATTTTTATGTACTGCATGAGATTGCACGAAAAATTGCACGTTTGGTACTTTCTTAAATTTTTTTTCCAGTCCATCTGAATCTCTGTCAAAGAATTGGTACGACATAATGATGAAAAAATGTTTCAAGAAAAACGCGTTTGAAGTTTTTTGTATAACCGCTTCACAGGCTACTTCACTCTTTCTACTGCCAAATCACCAATTTTTAGAATTTCGATATAAGCTCTACGATATTATATTTGAAAGGAGGTTTTCTTTCCAAAAATGTAAAAAATCTATTTTTCTCTAGTCCTCTTAAACAAGAGCCGTGAAACTTTCATACACGTAAAATATATAGGTTCTCTTTGGAAGACGTATAAGTTCGCAGCGATAAAAGACTCACTTTCTATACATTTATATCTCCTAAAATTTTAAATTATTGTACAGATTTTTTTTTTAAATAAACTGAACAAATAATATTTTCAAATCAAGCAAAACATTGAGTTGAAAAATGTAAAACTTTCGTAATGTAAATTGTATCATACAAAATTTATTTATTCGCAAGATTATATTTGCAATAACTGTGTCCTCAAAGAGCTATTGTAATTATTTGTAAATAATTTAAATTTATGTAGGAATATAATTTCTGAATGATCTCTGAATTTACATGTCACATTAAAATAAAATAAAGCATATAATTAATGCAGCAAACTCGTGCGTGACTCGGTCGACGTTTTTTAACTATTTACATTAAAAAATGTTGTACATAAAAATTAAAATTAATATATCTAATAAAATTATAAATTAACTATTTTCTACAATTTAACTAATATTGTAAATTTTAACATTACCTATGTACACACAAATTTGATGCTGAATAATGATCAAAGACAAACGATGTTGATAAAAACGTAGTTGTAAGTGCTTAAAGAATGTAATGATAAAACATCACAAATGAGTATTAAACCAACATGCAAAAATAAAGAAATTTATAAAATGGAAATGAAAATAATAGATTAAAAAATATTTACCGAAAGATCAAAGATTGCTTTTATAAAATTTGTGTTTCTTGCAAATGAATCAAAATATGGAACATTCCGATAAATTAATAACTTATTTACGAGTATGGAAATTAAAATTTTAAATCCTCTTACTTGTAAAATAGAAAATTAAACTTTAATATGTTATTTTATTTTATCGTGTGCATAACAATTTTTATATTTCAGTATCACTGAAATATTTAATCGTATACATATGCACTTATTGCACGAGTATTATACTCTTTCGGTTTCAGTGAATTGAATGTAAAATATTAAATGAAATTTTTTTCGTAAAGTTTCTCGGAATTAAAACAATTTTTTGTACTTGTCCATTAAAAGTAACTTGTGGCTTTATACTATAATATAAATATTTTTTTTTTCTTTTTCCGAAACGTAAATACAAACATTAAGGCTGGATAAAAAGTAATTACACAAGCGAATATATATCGAATATTGCTTGAGGACGAAATTTAAAGGAAAGGGGTACCGATAGCCTCGACTCTATCTTTTTTCCTTGCGAAATCAATGTTTTTCCATTCTATTCCTCTGAATCACGCTCAAGGAGAAATAAATCTGGAAGCGAACTTCTTGCGTTAGCAAAATGATCAGTCTGTGACACTGACAGCGAGAGCAGAAAAAGACGAGCGAGTCACACAGATGTACGGACAAAACAACAAATACACACACACGCACATAAAAGAGCTTTCGAGCGCATGCGACACATTCTCCCCGTTACCCTCCCGCTTCGTTTTCCGTCTTTTTTCCTTCCTTCGTTTTCCCTTTGTCTTTCTCTTGGCAGTCCCTGTTGTAGCCGTAGTCGTCGTAAATGTGCGCGGCCCGCGTCATTTTGCTCTTTTACACATGCGAAGGTGCGCCAGTGTCGAATGGGGAGACAAAAGAACCAACAAAAACGAACAAAAACGAACAAAAATGAACAAAAACGAACAAAAACAAGGAGGAAGATACTGTGCAGGCGAGGCCGCGAGATGGTCAGGTGGACGGGTAGAAGAGGGCGGAGAGAGGGCGAATCCGCGTGGAGTAATTATAGTTATATGGTTTGTCAATCTTATCGATTTCTGAATTATGACAGGTTGGTCAAGTTAATTAACTCGGTTGATTAATTGATGAATGTTGAACTGCGCGTTCATTTAGAAAAATACTTCAAAATTTTGAAATTTTAAAATACCAATTCATCAAATTTTTCAGTGTAAAAATAAATGCAAGAATGACAATTAAAATTCTGGCTACTCGGTAACCCGTCGAACAAAGATAATTTTTAAATATTAATATAAATCAATAAAACAACTAGATTATAATATAAATTGGTAGTTTATGTGCAGCATTTAAAATACGATTCATCAGTTATTGTAAAATAATTATTAAATTTAATAATTAATGGATCAGTTATTTTGAAAGTATTGAAAGATGAAACTGGCAGTAAAATTGAAGCATAAAAGGATATTCTATTGAAGAGAACCGATTAAACGTTTATACTACATCTTCTCTATAATGCTATAATGGTCGTAAAATGTGCATCTAATTCAATAATTTTGTATATATGTTATTTACGACTGCGATATCATACAGCAATGTTTTTATTTCTCAAGGCTATTACTAATTTATCTTCCAATATTTTGCTTCATACTGCTACAACTAAAAATGAAATATGAACGCATATTTATAAAAGTATTCATTTTATTTATTTTATTTTGTTAATTTAAATTATCTATGTACCAAATAATTGTTGGCGATAATATAAAATACGTAAAGCAAACTGATAAAAATACCGATAACAAAATTTTGAAGCGTTTAAAGTAGTAATATTGTAATGTATTAGTCTTCATTAATGCAAATAATGTATTGCAGTTCATTTTGTTTATAAAATATATTTTTTAATTTATGGAGGTCGTTATTTAGGCCGAAATTGTTAAATTAAAAAATTTAAACATATATAAAGCTAAATTTAAATAGATATAAAAGTGATTTTAAATCTGTAAAAATTTGTCCTTTATGTTTTACAACTACTTCATTAATCATTATTTATAATTCAGAAATAAAAATAATAAAATAGTTATAAATTTTAATATTATCAATATTGGAGGTATAGGTAAATTATTAATGATTTAAATATTCGTTGTATAAAAGTACATGCGTATTTTTATCGATTTGTACATTTAAAATTCAATTATTTGGAAACAAAGATTTTTTTATAATTTTTTGAAATAATATTTGTTGTTAATTTAAGGTAAAACTTATATGTAATGTAAAATTGTAAAAAAAGTATTTTTAAATTATTTAATTTACACAATAATGTTGGCATTGGTAAATTAAATATACATCAAAATTTTATTGTGTTTTTAATGGTTGACGTTAGTTCTATATAGTAACGAAATTTTTTCAATAATGCCGTAGCTTTAATTAAACTTTTAATCATTCATTACATATTTTTCTATGTGTACATGTGTATGTGGGAGCAAAGTTGTGAATTGAAGTGTACGTATTCGGTCTAAGGAAAAGGTGCAATTAAAGTTTTTACCGATGATTGCAGAAGTCATGATTTATGAGAAGGCATAATTTTTTTAGTGCTCTTGAGAGGGCGAAAGGTGAAAATCAAAGATAAAACAAGCGTAAAAACAAAAGAAAAAGGACAACGAAGGAAAAAGAAAAAAAGAAAAAAGATTAAAAAACAAAAGGCAACCACTTAAGTAAGGCTCAACAGTAAAAGTATTGAAATAATCAAGTACAGATAAAGAAGAGAGTCGGTCGCAGCGGGCCACAGAGTAGTAGTTGTGCTGAATGCAAAGACAAAGATACAAATAATTTGAATATGTCGGATAAAGAGAGTTGAGTTGTATAGATGCACATTCTTCAACTGTACTCACAGCTGATGCACCTTTCTCGCGGGTCGTGCAATTCGCTAAGCAGGAGGCGGCCGCCGAGTGCCGAACTTTGTACGTGACCCCGACCCCGCCGTCGCTCTCCCCCTCCGAGTCGCCCTGTCGAAATCAAAACCAACAAGCTCTACACTTACTGTCTGCAAAAATCTCTTTGGTTAATTTGGGCGGCAGATCTCCGATCACTCCCTCGGCCGGCCATCATTTACTTCAACTCTCTACCATCAACTTTACGGGGCTTTTTATTTTGGGGGCCGAACTCGGGGCTAACGAGTATATTTCACCCCTTGCTCTTTCTTCAGGTGGAAACTCATTTCTACTTAGATGCAGTAACGGGCAAATGATCATTTCATTATGTAAGATTAGAGAATATGAGTCGCAGTAAGGTTGCGTGCTGCAAGACTGTACTGTGTCTCTGATTTATTGTTTCAAATAAATTTTTGATCGATTAAAGGTTCGTTCGAGCACTCTTTGCCAATAAATTTGCCGAATTTGACATTTTGAATTGACTACGAATTTAAAAAACTGAGAATCCGCCAAAATTGACAAAAAAAAAACTTACTCGGCTATTTTTTTAAACAGCTATTACAATTGATGACGAAAAATTTCACTCGATGATGAACTGTCATTGATAGCTCCAGCGATCTATCTCTAATAATTGCGATTATTAACTTTGGTCACTTCGCGATTGTTAAAATATTTGTTCATTGGAAATTGGAAATTAAACGAGTGCATGGAACTTGAACACATTCTTAATCAATCAATCCATTTCAAACATGAAATCGTCCACAATGCATTATTAGATTTTCTAGTTCATAGCAAAAATATACCCATTCGTTCATTAATTTATTTATATTATATTATATATATGTGTACACGTACGGACGCACACACACACACACACGCACACACACACACACACACACACATATATATACATATATACATATATGTATGTATGTATGTATGTATGTATGTATGTATGTAGAGAGAGAGAGAGAGAGAGAGAGAGAGAGAGAGAGAGAGAGAGAGAGAGAGAGATATGTAGATATTAATTGTCATACGGAAATTCTGTGTATAAAGTACACACCCATGTACGTGTTTCTGTTTATGTGTACGTGTCGTAGTATATAAATAATGGATTAGTACGCCGGCCAAGGGATGTATAATTTTATAATAATACCGGATAGAATGGGGATAGAGAAAGGGTAGTTAATATATAAATATATAGATAAATAGACCACAAGCATGCGCTACTCTCACAGCCGACGGTCATTCAAGGAATTATCTGAGAGTTTCCTTTAAAATGCATTACTATGAGCGAGCCACGTTGGATTTTTCCACCGCTTGTACGTGTGGGCTTGTTTGTGTGTGGGTGTGGGTGCGGGTGCTGTTGGCTCGTGTAAAGAGTTTTGGCTCGTAAAGAATTGTGGACACTTACGTGTGAGGTGTCAACTATTGACGTGTCCTGCGTTCTGTAAATACCGATAGGGATTTCACAGGTCGTCGAACACAACTTCTGGTACAATCGACCATAAGTCCTTATCCACATGTCCTCTTTCGTTATCTTCATCTGTAACATTCATATTAAGTTTTACAACTGGTTTTTCCAAGCTTTTACAAGATCCGCTTTAATTAATTTTTAAATAGTTTTGCATTTGGAATATTTTTTTTGCGACGGCGCTTCTATCAAACGCGTTGATCAATAATTTGTCCAATGAATTTTACATTTTTCTTTTTGCAGTTATTGTTTAGTTATTTATTTATTTCACTCTTTATACCAATGAAAAGTTTAATTCCTAATCACATTCAACACTAAATACAGTCTTATGCATATTTATTCATAATTAGGACACGTTATTCATTAATTAATTAATATTGATTAAAAAATACATATTACTTTGTACTATGTGCTTTAAAATTATTTTTTTCTCATGTTTTACGTAGCTAAAGTAATTAAATTTAATTCAGTAAATAATTTGAGAGAATTGATAAAATGAAAATAGGCTAAATTTTCAACAAATAACAATTTTATAAATAAATAATTTATCTTGTAAATATCATTTATATAAAATATTTGAAACAATATACAGTATTCAAGAGATTTCTTCACGTACGCTAATACTTAACTACCATGATATTAGATTTTTTATGTTTATTTTTTCATTATCTCTTTTCATAATTTATTAAATTTCAAACTAGAATGATATCATAATATATGTAAATTAATAATATACCAAAGAAAAATTGCAAATAATATGAAAATATTGAAAATATGAAAATCATTTTTTTCATTTTTACGTAAGTAAATATTACGTATAAAAAAGTAATTTTATTACCTTGATCGGGAGTTATTAAAACTTCAACTTTTTCTAATTACATTTTAATGTACGATACAAATCTTACTTTTTTATCATTGTAAATAATAAATTTATATTTTGATTTTAGAGATAACAGTTTTTTTTAATATTTTTATATATTTATCAAGATGCACGAAACGTACATTAAAAAATTCATGTATTTATCAATGTTTTTCAGTGAAAAAAGTCCCTTTCGGCAAAATCAATGAAAACAAATGTTTGCCTTTACAAATGAGTAATGAATGTTCTTGAAAATTATTATTAATGAAACACATTTGCTGATTGAAATTCTAAATTACAGTTAAGCTATGTTTTTGTTTTACAATTCAACATAAAAAAAATATTATCATTATTGATTTTTGGTGTATTACACTAGTGTATGTAATTTTTTTTTTCATCATAAAAAATTTCATTGAACCAGAAAAAATTGCAATTGTAATTTAATAAAAAATACTATGCAGAAAAATAATAGTTAATATTTAGTAAATATATGACTTATTTTACTATATATTTATGATAGTATGAATATCAGATTTAGTTTGAGATTACATATAAGAATTTAATCAAATTATTAATAGTTTGTCGAAAACATTAATTATAAAAAAAATAGGAAAAATTAAAATTAAATATAATATACATGAAGTGAAGATATTTATCAGTCGGCCATCTTATAACTAATTAAAAGTTCGAGTGTAGCAATTAAATCACGCTGTATAATGATTTATTCAAAATTTTAGAAATATACGAATACTCGAACTCGATAAAATGTACTGTAGATTTTTATAAAAATGGTAATTTATCTATCGTTTATCGTTATAGCAATATATTAATTTAATCTTATGGGTGTAGTGTGAGATTAACGATTAAGTGCTATAAAAAGTGATAGAACTTACCGAGGTTAAAAATCCGGAACCCGGTGCCTGATCGACACCCAGTAGCAGTCTCACGAAAGTTATCACATAGTCCTTGACGAAAGCTTGATAAAGTAATGTGTCGAGCATCGATGCACTGAAAACACTCCCGGCAGCAAAGGGCAATCGGAACATGTACGATATGTGCGATCCCCTTTCCTTTTCTCTCTGAAGAAGTCATAACCAGTTAAAAGGGTAAAGCTCGAAACTCAAAGGTGAACATGGTTTTTCTGATTCTACCTTCATGTTCAAAGAGGATCTTTATAAGTAGAAAATACGAGATCCACGCACACCCCCACATGCGTAACCCCCCGCCCCCCGCCAATATGTACACAGGCGTACTCGCAAACATACATTATGAGAGAATATTTATATATATATATATATATATATATATATATATATATATACATACATATATATAAAATCTACAACGATCAGGCACATGCTGTTGTAGGCCCACCGGTAAATTTTTGTTAATTACAAGAATTTTCTTTATGTTTCATTTATTTATTCATTTATTTTTATGGCAGCTGTTAATTAACTTGCAATGTAGGTAAAATTTTAGAGAAAAATTTTGCAGTCTACTGAAATTACTTTTAAAATTTTAATTACTGTATTAAACTTTTTCTAGCATTCCACTAATTTACGTGCTTCTAAACTAATGATTTAGACTTAATGAGAAAGTATGCATTTAAATTAACTTATTCTGGATTCACTGTTCAGTCTTCTTTACAATTACAATTATCAATGCTTAGTGTTAACAATAAATTTTTATGTCTAAAATTCTGCAATTATGATTTAACTTGCATGGGAATTTATTTCTAATAAGTATTAATTTATTCCTTTTAATATCAACAAGAATAGTTTTATTAATACGTAGTAAACAATGGAATTTATTTAAAGGTTATTCATCGGTAGTTTTTAAATAATAATGAACTATCTATCTAAATAATTTTCTATATAAATAAACTTTTATAAAAAAAAAAAAATTAGCATACTAAGTTAGCGGAATAAAATTTAACTTTAACTTATAACAAATTTATAATATTGTAAAAGTGCATTTTTATTCTATATAATTTAAATAGAATACTGTAATAAAAAATAAGCGTTGAAAATTAATTAGTTTATTTCAATAATTTGCATGCCGAGAATGCTAAAAAAATGAATTATATAAATATCTCATCAAGCAAATATAAATGATATAAATAAATACAATGTCTAAAGTGATTTGTCATCACTTTCTACTATTAGACAGATGCGTTCCCATCTTCAAACGTGCAATGTAATGATGTGAAGGGTTCCATTTTTATACTTTAGTAAAAGAATAATATTTCAAGTCAAACTATTAATTAGGTTAAAATATAAAGCAATATTATTTGAAGTAATTAGTTTTTTGCATATTAAAATACTATTAACGTGAAATATGCTAAATTTTGTTTCAAATTTTAAATAAAATAATAAATATTTAACTGCTTTCTAACTGTGTAGATAGTGGTTATTGTAAATTTTTTTTAAAAATAGATATTAAAATTTTGTGTTTGAATAATAAATCCAATTTTAATATAATAATAAAAAACTTGTAATAAAACTTCAATTATCATTAATACATTTGAGAATTCAAATTTATAGGAGGTTATAATTTTACGTTTATAAAATTTGAAATATTTATTAATAATGAAAATTACTTTTTTTTAAACATTATTTTTTAAAAAATTTTTTAATAATATATTTATAATGATAATTGGATAAATAATATTAATTATTTAATTAAATTTATATTTTATTACATGATGTAAGGTTCCGCAAATTGAATAATATTTATATTTTTCAACTATCTATAGATAAAGTCAAAGAAATCCTTTTTAAAGTTTTAACAGATAAGTCAGAAAGTAAAAAAATGTTTAATTGTATTAGCTTGGAGGTAAAAAAATATTATCTAATGGTTTTAAAAGAAATTGTAATGTAAGCAATTATTTTGGTTAAAATACGTTAAAAAAATAGCGTTATTTGTATGGTAAAATGTAGACTTCTGAAAAGCATCGAGCCTCTTGTTAATAATAATTGCGCGAATTAAATCTTTTCCAGTCACTATTTTAAATAAACTATTTTAAATTTATGAAAAAAACTCACATATAATTATAAATTCCTAAAAAATAAATGAAAGTCCTAAGCGTAGCCGTGAATTTAGAGTTTTCTTTTCAATTTTTAGAGCTCATTTTCGTCGCATTTCTCGTGCATCATGCGCCAAGGAGGGAGCTCGAAGATGATGGTGACGCGAGCCTCCGTCATTTTCCGTCATTTTCCGTTATTTTACGGCCACGTAAAAGAAGTTATTTTCAAAGTCGATAAGTGTGTGACCGAAGAAGCACTTTAGATAAAGTAGATTTCTATCCCGTGTTTGTTAACAGCGCTATGTATGATTCGTTGATGCCTGCATTTATAGTTTTTTCTTTGTTGTATTTTCATTGGGGCTTGGATAAACAGTTGTTTTAAGATATATTTTTTTAAAGGTGAAGCTTGGCATTTCCTAGTGCATCGGCAGTTGTTTGAAAATAACTTACATGCATGTAGTGGTAGACAGAGCTTTTAAGTAATTTTCAAAGTGGAGTATTGTGAGTGAATTTTAGAGATTGAGTATAATCTTTTGGAGTACTTTAAGATTGGTTAAATTGGTTCATTTTTAAAACTTGCATTACCAGAATTAAAGATAGAATAAAAGTGCATAAGGTGGAAATCAATATACAATTAAATATTTATATTGTACATTTTTAACTGAAAGAAGAATTAAAAAAGTATTAACTACCAGAAAAAGTATTGAGAAAATTAAAGCTCTAATTTTAGATGAGAATCCAAGGAGTAATCGCATAATATTCATGAATAATTATTTAATTTACTTATTAAAAGTTCTTTAGAGAAAGTGCATAAAAGTGGCTGTTCATTTTGGATGTATTTTATCCCCTTGCTACGCGAGCTCGACTCGCAATAATAGCACTGTAATGTAATTCGTAATAAATTTTATTACTATTTTACGAAATTTTAACGAGAGAAATATTTCGGGAAAAAGGATTTGGTAAGTGGATTATTAATAGGTGCGATAGGGTGAATAATAACGCGGTTTGCCTACACAATGGCGAGCGCTGAGTCAAGTTTGAATGGTGTGAAGATGAGAAACGCGTTAGCCTAAGGTGATAAATCGATAAATCAATTGACAATCGGTCCGTTGTCTGTTGATCCATCGACTCATTCAGTCATATTATCATAATATCAGAGATCAGAGTGAGTGATGTAATGTTACCGGGGAGCCTAGCGAAGGCTCAGTGGGGTAGTTGTCACCAGAAGTAGTACTGAGGAGTACCTTTTCCATTTTGCTGAGGTGAAGGGCATATTTATCATGGGCGCGGAACTGCATGAAACGCATGTTGCTCGATTGTGAGAGTTCCGTGATGCTCTTTATGCTGGGGAAAAATCTGCCGGGCAAACGTTTTTTTGAAAAATTAATGCTCCTTTCTCCTTGGTAGCCGTCACTCAAAAAACACGCCTCGCGATAAAATACGATAATAATAAGAATTTTAAGCACAGATTAATTGAACTTTACTCATAAGTCGAGTTGGTAAATGGTTATTGTTTTGACAGTCAAGCAAATTTACACGCCCGTAATAGCAATTGGCAATAAAGCCCGAAAATTGGAACAAATATTTTGAGTTATCGCCGCTAATGAGAAAGAGAATTATTTATAAATTGACAATTGCCATCAAGCTGGGGGTAATTTATGCGAAAGTGATTATCGATCACCGGCTAATAGAGCAGTCATTAATAATAATAGGGCGGTACTGGAAGAGAAAATTATATAGCAAGTAGTTCTATCATAATAAAGGAGTAATCGATGTGAATTACTCAAGTGATTTATATAAGATAAATGGACAGGGTATGCTGAAAATACTCACTTAAACATTGTTTGCACGGCGACGATGGTGTTGCAGTCCGCGAGGGTGTCCTCCTCTGCCGAGTTGCTTAGTTCCTTATTGACGACGACAACGTTCTCCGCCAACGTAATGCCGGCACGTAACAGGTCGTCGAGGCAATCTATCGAGCCCAGCATCCAGTAAACGAGAGGGAAATACGAGATCGCGTCCAGAAAAGCAATTTCTGGTCTCCTCTCCAGCAGTAAAATTATGGGATTCAAGGAGGTTTTCGATCTGCGAACAGACGGAGAAAGAGCCCAGATTTTATTATCCTGAAATTTTCGCTAAATGAGAGAAAAATGTCGTTAGTATCTGTCCGACTGCTCTCGAGACCATTAATACAAATTATATATCGACCATGGAAATTGAATTTGCTTAAATTATCGTTTTATTTTGCATAGAGCCGAATTAACTCTATATAAATATATATGTATAATTTTAATTAAAAACTCTGCTTATAGATGCATTTTATTAATATGATTAATTGAAAAACTTGCATTAAGAAAATAAATTATGTTTAAGAAAATAGCTTTTCACTACAAAAACGTTGCTTTTGTACGAATTCTTTTAAATAGAATAAAATTTACATTTTTCTTTCAACTATCTTTTATAGCTATTTGAATAGACAAAGAGTTCAAATTTTTATTAATAAATAATTAATATTGCAACTTCCTTTGTAACTTTTTAGAGATAAAGCAATTTCCTTAAAGATTCATTTTTAAAATGTAATTTTGGGTTTTTGGAATTTACACAAAATAATTTTTGTAAAAAGAATTTTGTATTTTTCCAAATATTCTTCACTTTGTAAAGGATATTTTTAAATGGAATACCTCGAATATTAATATTGTTAAACAAGTATTGTCGAGTATTAGGAGTCGAAGTATAATTTTTTTTCCTTAATGCAAATAGAATTAAAATTTAAATACCAAAAATAACCAAGATGAATGTAATTGCCGGAATATCTGCTTAATAATTGAAATGCTCATCGTAACAAAATTTGATCCACGCAATTGAATAAACCGAGAGTAAAAATCGATCGGTTTGAAGAATTTGCATTTAAACAGCAAACAATTCGGTTTTTAACTTACCTAAAGTGAGCTCTTAATGGTATGATAAAATTATAAATGCCATTGCTGGCATAGTCCGCAGCGAGTATGATCGTCTTATTCTGCCAATTGTATTCCTTTGCGTTTCTGTAGCTGCAGTGCTCGCAAACCTGAAACAAAGGGGTCGTATGCACAAGTAGGCCGAAGAGCTACAGCGGGGAGGAAGGGGGGTGCAGGGGATGAAAAGACGCGAGTTCGAGAGATGAAAGACAGCGGGGGAGTGGAAATCTTGTTAAACCAGGGGAGGCTGTGGCGACGGCGGCCCGAGAACAAGGGGCGAAATGAAGGAGGGTGGAGAAATATAGGCATGTGGGTGTGGTAGTAGGCGGGTGGGTGTGGGTGTGGGTGTGGGTGTGGGAATAGCTACCTGAGCGAGCTGGAGGCAGCAAAGTGGCTTCTTTTCTTTGAGCAAGTAGCACAGAGTAGGCGAAACACCGATGAACGGCGAAACTGGCGGAAATCCCTTGACGATTCTGTAACATTATTTGAACACGTTAGCGTCTTTCTTTTCCTTCGCTTTTTGTTTTTTTCTCCTTTGTGTGTCCATGTCGAAAACATGGTTGTAGTGTGGATGCGCATGTTTATACTCTGTGAACATTTTGTAAAGAGGGTCGATCACGTACACTTGAGCATTGCTCAACAACACTCTGTACAAATATTTACATGTTTTCGAGAATTTTCCGAAATACTCAATTCGTGTGTATTATAAAAAATGCTCTTCCTATAATTGCTAGAGTCTAATTTTGAACATTTTACGTAGTATAATTTCAAATGTAATATAGTTTATGTCGACTGCACACAGAGAGACTAAAATTTCAATTTAGATTTATAAAAAGTAATATTTTCCGAAGAAAGCTGTTATACTCGCTTTACAAGTATATATCAATAGGGAATATTTGTAGGCGATTATCTTGGTATTATTCATTTGACGCGCACGCGAAAAATTCTGTCCATACATATTAAAGTCGAGCAAAAGAATTAGTAGGCTTAACAACAGTATGCGATAACACAAGTGCTATAAAAAGAAAACTTTTTTATAATTAAAGTTTTGAAAGACCATCATTTTTAAAGATATTCACAATGCCAAACAATTGCATGTTATTCGATTCGTATAATTGACGATGTACAAATTTAAAAAATATATAAAATTAGTTCTTCATTCATTGTGAGCGGAATATAAATTTTACAGGTGTATTATTATACTATGTGTAATACAAAAATCAATTTCAAATAAATTTATATTTATTCACTTCTAAAGTGGTAATTATAATATTTGCTAAAAAAACATGATTAATGGGATTATGTAAATTAATATTATGATTGTATAAGCGATGCAATACAACGAATCCAAATTCTGTGAATCGTGCATCGATGAATCGTCAGTTGAATTATTACAGAATAAAATTAATACTTTTGTTTATGGATTATTATATCGAAATTTTTTTTTATTATTTGTTATTATGTTTAAAACTGTATTCAAATATTTTCTACTAGCATAAATTTTCAATAGATCTTTTTTTTTTTTATAGGTAATGAAAAAATTTAATATAATTCAAGTGAATAGAACTTAAGACTCATTAGTTTACTTATATGTATTTTAGATTGATAAAATTCCGTCTCTCTTTATGTCCAGGTAAATATGTAATCGATATTTACATGTATTTAGTATACCTCATTGTTATGGGTTTCGCAATGGGCTATTTTCTTTTCACCTTCATTTGTAACAAAATCACTAAACCAATAGCCACACATTTGTATGAGATATGAATATTGTTAACGATTAGTGTTAGTGCCACTTTTCAAAAATTCATTTCTATTTTCATCAGCGATTTTCACGGCAGGCGAATTTTCTTTATCCAATTAAGATTCCATCTTAGGTGCCCTCTGAATTTTCCTAGCTTCTTCCAATATCGATAATATGATATGATTCCATAAAATCCCTCTTGTTTGATACTATTCAATTATTTCATTATTAGCTCATTATTTCCCCAGTGAGTGTTGCGGATCTTGAGGTTGGAATTTTTACTATCACCATTGTGTGGTCTATATTCAAGATTTCAGAATACCAAACATCATAGGTCGTTAAATGCTATTTTTATTTTAATTTAAGATTTTTGAGTATTTAATATTTTATCAATATATTATATTTACTTAAGTTTAACTATAAACTTTTAAATTATATTTTTAATATCTACATATTTATGAAAAATCGAATTGACTTTTAGCTCTTTGATAAAAATATAATTAGCTATTTTTGCAACTTTCAAAAATTTTATTACTTTGATTTTATACTTTATTAATATGTATTTGATAAAAATACGTAGAAATATTTTTGATTATGTTAAAGTAATGAGTATTATGGAGCAATGAATTTTGA
Organism: Eupristina koningsbergeri; assembly: GCA_018907245.1. Taxonomy (NCBI): domain Eukaryota; kingdom Metazoa; phylum Arthropoda; class Insecta; order Hymenoptera; family Agaonidae; genus Eupristina; species Eupristina koningsbergeri. Next base: position 1,579,511 of record JACCHV010000041.1, read on the forward strand.
TTGAATAGAATATAGTGATTTTATTATAAAATATTTATAAACAGAAATTAAGTATTTATATTAAATGAATTTGATCCTAAATGTATTACAATTTTTTTGCCTATAATATTTTGTCAAATTAAATTATTCAATTATAAATGATAATATTGTTCATTTGAATTGAAATTATTATTCCTTGAATTTTTTATATAAAGCAACAATTTAAATATATAAACTAAAAATTATAATACTGATGTTTATCTTAACATGAATGTAATATTATGTAATAATAGTTAGAAAACTATTATATGTATTTAGTAAATAATAATAATTAAAACAATAAATTAATATTATTTACATTAGAGAAAACAATACTGAAATAATATTAAATCTTAATTTGGATAATTAGATAAAGTCTTAGTTAATATAATCATATTAAAAGAAAAAAGTATGTGTGCTGTAATGTAATTCATTTAAAATATTTTTTAAACTGTGTGCATATTTAAATTTTCTCCTTTTACGAAAATTACAATTAAGTGATACATCTATATGTTAAATATAGTATATATTTTACAAGGATGCTATTAAATTTTTTAGTAAGTACTCAGTTAATAATCAATTTCATCTAGTAATATGTAAAAAAGGTATTACAAGAAATCGTTAAAAACTATACAAAACTTAAACATCTTAGGTTATCTAAAAAAAAACAAGTTTTATAGTTGATTTTATTATGATAAAATATTTATAATACAAATAATCTTCTATTGAGCTTAAATTAAAAACTGTAACAAGTTTCTTATTGACAAGATAAATGATCATTTTCAAATATAGAAATACTTTATAAATTATTGATACAATATTTATAAATCGAAGAAATTTTATAATTTGAAATAATCTAAATACATATATTTTGAGATATTATATCTCAGTCCATTATCGCTGTTTGTATAAATTTTTAAATTCATATTTTATGAATTATAATACTAATATTTAGAAAATCCGTGATTAAAATTATATTTAATCATAGATTTATTATTAACGCAGAATATTATTGACAGTAAATCTGTAACTTTATATATAAAGTACAAAGTATGTTCCTTTGAAACTGTATTCCTTTAGAACGACTTGACCGATTTTGATGAAATTTTCAAAGATGTGAACATTGTAACGAGGAGATTATTCATAGATTATATGATGAAATAAAATTAGATACGTTGTAGAAAAATTGGATCAAACAACATATATATATACATATATATATATATATATATATATATAACATTGAGTTTATACAAATAATAAAAAGATCGGCAAATAATGTTCATAAAACGAAAGTCATGTAATATTATTATATTTTGTTATACTTTTTAATATTAAAATATAATATTCTTTATTAAAAATAAAATTATAATAATATTAAATGTGCTTTATTATAATTACAGTTAAAACTTTTCTTTATATTTATGATTTATTAAAATTTTTTTCATTTTGAAGTACATATACAAACTTAAATAAAATAATTTTATATTAAAAAGTATGAAATGAAACGTAAGAAATATTTTCGTATAGCAAATTCAGATATGTTTGTAAATTCGTTAAAACGTAAATTTCATAATAAATATATAGTTGTTGGAACCATTTAATCTTTTACATAATAATTTTTTTAATATTGCTGAAATTACTTCTAAAATATTTCATTAATTATTATATATGCATTTATTTGCGGTAAATATAAATAAAAAATGTATATATATTTAGAAATTAAATTAAAACAAAATTTTTTATATCACGTATATAGACTAAATTAAAAAAAAATATATAAATCTATAATTATTTGTTACGTCCGAAACGAAATTTAAATAAAAAAAAAAAATTTAAAAAAAAAAAAAGAACAGCGCGAAAAATATATGTTTTTCCTCACTTTTAAGCCTACACTTGAGTGCACTAGCTTCTAGGATGGAGGAGCAATCCGGTCAAATTGGTTACAAAATAATTTAAACAAAGATACTTCAAGAAACTCAGATTTGATTTTTATAACCCTTTAACTATTCCTTTGTAAATTAGCTTAGAGGTTTGATTATTAAGAGTGGAAAGGAGAATAATAAGGAATAAACACTTGTTAAGAAAATAATAATGTGTGTATTTGTGACTTACTTTATAATTTGTTTGTGTAAGAACAGGCGACTTCTTCAGGGAGAAAATGCTTGACAGGGTGGCAGGGGCCCCGGAGAGTAGTAGCTTCAAAAATTTTCAAAAAACAACTGCATCGATGCAAGCATTTTCATCCCCTTATATGTATTTTCAATAGTACAGAGTGTATGGGCAAAGTAGGGATTTTAATAGCTTTTCTAGGAAAACTCACAATGGTTTTTCCTATTTTCTTTAAAAAAACAAGAGTTAATTAATTAATCAAATTTTCATTTAAATAGTTATCTTGCCCAATTTGTTTACAATGATAAATTTTGTCGCATCAAAATATCTTAATTTTTAGTGAGTTAATTAATAAAATACATTTATTTATAATAATTTGAATATTAATGTTAAATTTTAATTGATATAATAGTTAAAATTGTTGATGCCTGATAGTTTACAATTTTAGTTTTGTCATTATTGTATTTATTAAAGATTTGTTATAAATTTATTGACAAAGAAATTTGTCGAGTGCCAGTTTTGTGTCAGTTTTTATATAAAATATTCAAATTTTTTCAATTAGTTATTGGTGTTTGTATTTTTAACATTTATTGAATAAGTTAAATTAATTTATATAATAATTATTAGTGTATTTATGTTAAAAGTATGATTTATATGTGTTTTGAAATTTATTCACACCTTTTTATTTGGTGAAAACTTGAATAATTGTTTGTGGTACATCATGAAAGGGTTTGATGGGTTGTAAGTAGTTTATTTATTAGCCTTTTCTTTGTTTGTATCTATTTCTTTTGTATTACTTGGTGCTAAGGAATTTCCCTTGGTTAGTTTACTTATAGTTTTTTTTTACATAGTTTTACTTGGTACCTTTCTTCTGGTCAACTTGTGACTTTTCAACTTGGCACTTTTCAGACTCTCAAAATTTTCTCAATTAGTGTGAGAGAGACAGGAGATAATATTATTTTCCTTTTTTAAATTTTCTATTTCTTATTATTATACTTAATATTATAATTTTATAAGTATTCGCATGGATTATTATATTTATTCTTAACTATATTTTCTTAAGTTTTGTTAAAAATATCATTTTTTTAATATAATTTCTTTATTTTTATTGTATTTAAAGTGTAAAATTCTATATTCATGTTTATTAGTGTGTTTAAGTTAATGTTATATTATTTGACCATTGCAAATGATGTGCAATTGTCACAGATATATTTTTAACAGGTTGGTTAAGGGCTTAATAATTATTTTATTAGGGTTTCTTTGTTTTCGGTTATAATTCTTTGTTTGTGGCATATTGGAATGTTTCTGTAGTAAATTCTCTATCTCTTTCTAACGTTGCATTTGCCTTGTGCCTTTTTTGTTTTGTTTTTTATACATAGGGTTTAAGCATATCCGTGCACAGGTCAATTTTTGACTTGTGCTGGTGACACTATTTTCATTTCTTTAAAAAGTTTGTGTTGGTGGGAAAGAGAGAGAAAATAATATTTTTCTATCCTTAAATTTTAAGAGTACTTATTTGTTTAATATTTAATAATAATTCTTATAATAATAATTTTTTTGTAAATTTTTCATTTTATGTTTTGATATATATATATTATTTATTCATATACTTTATTATTATTATTGTTTTATTCTAAATTCGTTTGTCTTTGATTAAAAATTAATAATAAAATGCTCGTTCGGCTGCTGCCGTAACATATTATTTAAATTAGACTAATTTATATGATGTCACTATGATAATTAAATGTCATAGATGGTAATGAGAATAATTTATAAAATATAAAAATGAAAGTAAATTACACTGTTATATCAAGAAAATTAGAAATAAAATACTTAAGAATACAAAGTTGAAAATGTATAGTAGTAGCATTAAAGTAGACTTAAGAGAAATTTGTGACCAAGAATCTTTGTTCGATTTAGCGTATAATATGTCACATTAAAGTTTCTACTGAATTTAGATATTCAATTTTTTAAAATATTTAACAGATATTTAATAATAAAGGATTATCTTAATTTTATTAAGATAATTTATTATAAGAAAATTTATTGAACATAAATTCACAATATCACTTTAAAAGTGATTATAAGTTTTAGACAAATTTTTTTAAGCTAAAAAATGATTAATGTGGCGTTCATGCGTTTACAAGTAATTACTGTAATATTGCTATCGAATTTATAAAACGTGTAGACGGTGGTTAATACAGGTTTTCCCGTTGAAACCATGTCGGATTTATTTTATATGAACGACCGCAATCAACCGTACCTTCGAACGAAATGACAATATATGACTTTTCCGAAAAGACAACCGGTCATAACATTATTACGAGTTTATAATCGTCGGTTCATTTAAAAAAAAGAAGAAAATATTTTCTCTTTTGCAAGAACTCGACAAATAAAATTATAGTCTTCGAAAAAGATTTCAATTTTGCTTAAACTCGAGATTGAAATGGAGATCAGCTACTCCACCAACTTCGTTCCAGGAGTTGCGCAGAACTTGTATTATTTGTATAATAGAAGCTGTATTATTTGTATAAAAATAATAATTATATGTATACTGTAAATAAGTACAAAAATAAATTAGTCGTACTGTATACTAGAAATTACTTCTGTATTGAAATTTATCCTTCCAAACACTTACTTCAAAGGATAAATTAAAGAAATAATTAAGATTATAATAAGTTAATTTAATTTCTTAAATTATTTATCAAAACTATTACATTTAAAGTAAATCTATTAATTTTTAGTTTCTAACTTTTAAAAGTTATTATTTTCTTTTTTCAAAATTTATAGTAACCAGAAATATTTGATAAATTATTAGTTCAATGTAAAAGGAATGTAAATTAGTAGTAAATATAAATCATATAAAAATGAATGTATTCTTAGTAAAGTGCCTTATAATATGTTTATGGATCTCATAAATTTTTTATTAAAAATATATAAACAATAAAATATGAAATTATCATATGATGCAGATTTGAATAATGAACAAATATGTATGATTATTAAGTTTTTTAATATTAAACTAAAAGATAACATATTTTGAATTGATTGAACTTAAAACTTGAAATATACAATTACTTTTTAGCAATAATATCTCCAATTATAGTTATAAAAATGTAGTAATTTAACAATTCATAAATGTAACAATAAAATTTATATTTAATAAAAGAATAACACGTGCAAGAATAAGTAGAACCGTATATGTACTGCTTTTATGTAAATGGTAAATTTTATATAATAGTTTCTTTATAAAGCAATAAATCAGTTAGATGCATTATTATAAAAAATAATTAAATTGCATAAATTAAATTTATACATGAACTAAATAATTTAAAAAATCTTATTCATGAAGTTTATTCAGATAAATAATTACAATGTTTATTAACTGGATAGAATATGAAGTTTGAAGCAAAACACTTGAGTTAACTTTTGACCAACTTTAGGTGTTTCTAGTTATTAAATAAATTATTCAATACTGTACGGCTTTATCCTTCACTGGAGCATAATTATATTTGAATTTATTAATTTAAATATGCATAAAGTTATCTTGTTCATACATTAAATGTGAACAAAGTATTATTTTTTAATTATCACTTTATATTTTAGCAAATTCGGTATAACTATTTGAATTACAATATGCATAATATTGTTCCAATTATAAATTATATAGTTAAGATTTAATAGCTTGTTGTACATGTTAAATTAATGTGAATTTTATTTTTGTTCACTACAGTCGGTATCGGACTGAAATACGTACATAGTGCTTTTATTATTACTCTATTATTATTATGCTTTTTATTCACTAGAAGATATTCCAATATTACCAATCGTAACTGATAAAATTTTGTTCCTTATTTAAAAAATACAAGTATAAATACTTCGGTATCTTGTCTGTATTTCATATTATTTTGCATGCAAATATCCTGCATATAACCAACCATTTGTATGAGCGCTTGGCTATGTTTGGTTATAGTTTACCGTGTTTAATAGGTTATTTTTTCATAGTATTCTAATACTTGAAAAAGATCAGGAGTATATTGCAGGCATAAAAGAAATTTTATAAGGTTAGCAGAGTAAATTGTTAATAAAAAGATCAAATAATAATTGAATATTTTATAAAAATCGGGATGGCCTTTAAATGAATAAGTATAATATTTTAAGTATTTTAAGTCTAAGAACATTTATGATTTTACAATAAATATTTTTCATAAATATTTTTACAGAATTTTAGTCCAAGTTTAAATTTAGTAAAATTATTGTATTTATAGTATATTTAAACAGATACATAAATAAATATTTATTTTACGATTAATAATACAAATTTCATTAATTAGAAAATTGAAAGATTTGTATTATAACAAATATTTCTTTTCAATAATTGACTTTCAAACAAAAAAACGCCATTTCACAAATGCTAGCAGAGTGACAATAATTCATCAAAAATTCATGCATGGAAAGGAAAAGTCCACTTTCACCCCAGGACCAGGAGTTATTTACATTCTAAAAGATGTATACGCAAAGAGATGAATTGTGGTATACAATTGAGAACTACCATGCAAACATTGTATAAAAAATAAAAAATAGAATTACGTGAGACTCACCCTTTGAAGCTGCGGGGGGAGAGGAGACAACAGTTGGCATCGCACGAAGTGCAGAGGACGTGAGGTGCACAAAGACGATGCAGATAAGGAAGACATCAAAAACATCCACAAGTTTTTTAAACGAAGAGTGGGGGTGTTGAGCAGGCATGGAGGCGCCAATTATAACCGTATAATGTTTTTTTGTATTTTTATTGCCATAAATATTTAACTTAACAGATTATTGAATAAAAGAGCTTTGTAGCCATTACAACTATATATCAACGTTTCATTATGAACTTTAAATTTACATTTTTTCATCCCAGTACGGAGAATTTAACTGTATTTAATAGAATTTTTATGAATAAATCCTCTAATTGTTCTTCATTCAATAATCTTTGTTATTAAATTCATAATATACAAAAATAATTCACTATAATCATATTAAAAAATAAATACTAATCTTGGAAATAAAAAAACTATCGTAGGCTAGCTAAACAATTGTAGTGGTAAAAAGTTAAAATTAAATGAGATTTCAGGATTTCTTAATAAAGTAAATAATTATTCTGAATGTATTGGTATATTATAAGTAATTAACAATATTCGATTTTAGTATCATCAAATAAAGCAAAAACATTTTAAGTAAAATTCAATAAATTCGTATAAAATCAAATAAATTGTATAAACTCAATAATTCACCTGTATATTTTTATAAAATAAATATACATATTATATTTATTATAATTATTCATTAGAATTTATATTTTTATATACACTATATTCAGATGTAGTGCCACTTTTTTAATGCTATCCCTGAAAATTTATTTAGTTGTTAAAAATGAATATATTTACAGATGATAAATCGTTATAAATCAAATATTCTTTGTTTATCATGAAAAAGTACAAACTTTAATGGGATGTAATGAATTGAAACAGGTAATTTTATATGTAAATAAAGTAATGTTAAATATTGGATTATTTTCACAAAAATAAAATGAGATTGATTTGGCATGGTATGGAGTTAATATTCGTTAAGTGCATGATGAATCATAACATCCATTCCAAGTATATAATGTAAGCTTTAATATGTTTGATAAAAGAAGTAAGCAGGGTGGAGAAAAGAAAGAAGAACGACATCACGCGAGTAGGGGGTGGTTTAGTCTATTCCACTACTTTAGTGTACTACCCCTACTTGCGTAAAATACACACACACGCGCGCGCGCGCGCGCGTGTACATGTATACAGATATATGCTCATATTTGTACACGCTTTTCACAAGCATGCACATGCTTAAGCTAGAGCGTGTGTCTAATGATCATTTGACGATTACACCGTTAAATTATAAAAGCTAGACAAAATGTGACAAGCCAACATAAATCGATCCCCGGGATTCCATAAATTCCGAAAGTGTACTGCTTTAAATTCAGGAAAAGCGTGAATGCTCAGTGGACATGGAGAAGAGGAGTGGCGATGAGTTCGCATCTAGTCTGCGAGTCGTGCAAATGTCGTTATTGTCCGAAATACATATGCGATGTCGTGTAGGGCGTACGAGGATCTGTAGGCATCCTCGTGGAAACGGAAACGATGATTGTCTATCGTTGCTTAATACCATCTTCTCGATTGAGAACGTATATGGACTATGCAGATGAGCTTTGAATGGCTAGCAGATGCCTGTTTACGCATGTATCTAATATACTTAGGTGTAGATCGTATTCAGATAATGGGTCACTTTCAGAATTATTAGACGTTCCATTTCCGTATACTTTGCAGAGAAATAAAATTATAACGGTTAATTTTGTTAAAACTAAAGGGAACAATTTGAACTACAATTTAACATCTTTTTTCTTAACGTGCCATTTACATGCAAAGATTATAACTACTTTAAAAGTTTGCTTTTTACAGTAATAAGTATATTAAACGAGTGGGAAAAATTAAATATAACTTTTTCTCATAAAAGTTATTATCATAAATTCATTTGAAGAATAAAAGATGATTAATTACTAAAATATAACTAATAAAGATAAATTATTCATTCGAATGTACGTTTTAAGACACTTTAATTTTAATAGTTGATCAATATTTATTTATCAAATCATAAAAAAATATTTATTAATTCATAAAAATGATTAATATTACGGTCACTAATATTATTTTATAAATAATTCATATGTACTTGATTGAATGACCAAAATATAATAATTATCGTAATACATAAGACTTTGATTTTTTTAATTAAAATTAATCCAGTGAGTGTATTTTTAATAATTAATTATTTTAGATTTCATCCTATAATTCATAAGCATCTCATAATGTAATAGTAATTCTAATAGTCTGTAATGGTTTGAGAAAATTAGCAAATGCAATTTTGCAGATGGTAATTTTTGTTACTTCTGTGAAATGTAATTTTTTTGATGAGATAAGTTAAGATAAAAACATTAATTAAAATTTAAATATTAATTTCATACATATAAATTATTAAATATTATTTTTTCCTGAAAGTGACCTTTATAATTTAATTCAAGTAGAGTTATATTGAATAAGTAATGGGTACATTTTAATTATGATGATAAGTGGATAATACGTATTACATGCAGATTATATTTTTTATATTTAATTTATTCTTAATTTTTATTCATAATTTATATTTAATTTAAATTACTTTTTTTACTTAAATTTTTATAATAAATAAGTTGGAAGTTAATATATGTAAATTTTTATTTCACGTCTTTATCTTTAACCATAAAAATTCAATGATAACTTACTTTATCTCAATAAATAATTATACATATTCATTTAAATATGTAAATTTTTAAACATTACATATACTTATCTTATACATTACTAATAGTTAAATAACATATTGCTGTATACTTATAATTATACAGTATTTGGGTGAATTATTATAAAAAGATTTAATCTGCATAAATAATCTGTTTAAATCTTTATTCAAAAGAAATAGAATTACTTAGCATGAACATTTAATTTGAAGTTTTCTGTAAAATTTTATTAGTTAATAATAATGAATAAAAAGACTTTACTCACGCAATTTTTTCGCTCGGAGATCGCCAAGGAACATCGTCATCCATTTCATCTTCGGATTCGTCTCCTTCATGATCCAATGACTCCTGACCCGGTAAATGTAAGGTCGAACTAGTTAACATATCTGGCACTGGTAAGATACTTGGTCTTCGACTCCCTAATTGTAAATTCAATTTATATGTGATTACGGATTACAATACATGAAATTAAAATGGTGTGTGTGTGTGTAGTTAGTTAGATACAGTGGTTACGAATGGAATTGACTATTATTGTATTTATTTTACAACTATACGAGCATGGAAATTTTTATTTTTTACGTATAATAGGTATTTATAACAGGTATTTATAAGTTTATTTATAACTTAGATATACACATATACAACTGATATTTATTTATAAAAGAATATATTTTGCATGGTTGCTTTTATTATAATTTATAGAATGCTAGAAAACAATCAATTAACAGTACTAATGTTAATAATATAGCTAGCTAGGAATTAATTAAATGGCATATTTAAAAAATATGATTTTATGCTTAACTTATCAGTTTGAGTCTAAATTAAAATTATTTGTTTAATTTGTATATTAGTTACGGAATATGAAATATAACAATTACATACCTAAAATAATAAAATTGATAATATTATAATATTCGTGTAAAATAATTTTGTTAGTTTATATTTGCTTAAGGTAGCCGTAATTTAAGATTAAAATTGTATCTGTGATTCATAATTTATTATGAACAACGATTATTGAATCATACTATTATTTAAGTAATCAAAGTTTTTTATGAAGTTACAAACTTTTATATAATTGAATGGCAGTGAGATAATTAAGCTGTCCAACAACAAAGAAGCTTATAAATGTTTATGAGTAGTTGGGTAGGTTTTCCTAGCTAAGATTTTTGCGACTTCTCAAAGACAAATGGGGAATTTCGATATTTCGATGGGAGTTAATGTGTTAATGCCGCAATAAGTTTGATAAAGCTGGGCATTTTGGCTCCAGGCAAATGGATTACCTCTTCTCTGAGTGAGAATTTCGGGGCTGAGAAGATTAGGATTTGGCTCGAGCGAGCGTGGCACATCGAGGTGATTTCCGGTCATTGACGTTTGCGGCGACGAACTTCCGTCCTTTAAGCACTGCCTCGAGTCGCCTAATCCTCCAGGATCAAGATAAGTTGCTACAGTGTAAACATACGATATTACGTAAGTCCTTGTAAACTTGACAAATGCGTGGCCTGTCGATATGTGCTAACTGGATTCGTATAAAATCAGTGATATAACCTCATGAAAACGATGAATCTTTCAATACCGGACTCAAGTAGTCATACAAGTAAAACATTCGTGTGTATTAAATTTCTGTCGTACTAACTGGCGATTAGAATCTCAGACATTTATTGGAAATCTAAATTTATCTAAATTAAATTGAAATGCTATCAGACACTGTGAAATTGATTTAAATATTATGCATTATAAAATGAGCTGCGATTGCTTAATTATATTGATATGCATACTCGTATACAAAATATAATAAAATGACAAAAATTCATTATACAATTTAATTACGATATTTTAATTAATCGAATGTTCTAAAAATACTGATAAATATTTCTTACAAATTTATAATACAATTGTTAATTTGTATATAAAGAGTAATAAAATTATGTAATTAATTTATTTTAAAATATTAATGTATATAATTGTATAATATACAAAAGAATTTAAAAAATAATTCATTGTTCTAAAAATGCATTAAATATAAATAAATGCATACTATTCTGTGTTTGATAAATTATATGTGTTTCACTACTTGTACTCTAAATCTAACTATTATATTAAAAAAAGTCAAAGAAATTAAAATTAAAATTAAATGTTATTTTAAATTGTGCATTAAATTAATAATATTACAGATAATATTAAAATATTCTTGAATTTATGACACATTTTTATCAAATTTAATATTTTCGTATAATATATAATAGGACAGATTATAAATAATACTGATTACGTATTTGAAAAATATGTTTCTGTTAAAATTTTATCAAAACAACAATCGAATCGTTGTAGAATAGTTCGTTTAATCAATTACATGATTGTTCATTATGGTTTGATGAATTTCTTTTCCTATTTAATAAATCATTTTATTAAAAAAATTTAACTTGTTGACTGAGTTTATAATGTTGGTGACAAGATTTGAGTAGGGAGGCTTACCATCTTTGTGATGGAACTCTCTTATGTGGTTTTGTGCCTTACTCTCTAGTTTAGCGTCATTTGTTGTAGGCAAGTGACTTTGATCGGTTTGTACGCTGACATCACCGACAATTATTAATTTTTTTACTTTTTTAGCAATAGTTGATTGATTACTTTGAAATTTATTTAAAATCTTCAAATTTCTGTATATTCAATTCATAATTTTGCTTAAATCAAAATAGTCAAATAGAAGAATAAGCTTTTCACTACATATCATTTTATTTAAATTTATTAATTTTCAATAATATTAAAATACATATAATTCTATTTTCCATAATATTAAATTAAAATATATAATGCAAGGAATACCTAAAATAGGAATGAAAGTTTATACACGGGCTTTTTCAAAAGAATTGAATTTTTATATCTTATTTGATGTGTTCTAAAAAGTTCGTATTTTTTTTTTGGTAATGTTCAAATTATCATTTTTTATTTACCATGTTTTTATGGCAACACTTACAAGGGCAAAATCTTCAGTGTGAAGTAGAAGAAAAGTTGGAAAACCGAACTTTATTGTGATCTCCAGGTTGTTTTCCAGTTTACGACCAGTTACTCGAACAATATCGAATAACGTCTCGTATATGGTCTTGAATAATTTTTTGAGTAATAATTTTACCGGCATTTTTTTATAGAAGTTTAAAATCATAAATACATCATTTTTTCTACTATGTACATTAGCCTACTAATTATATTTTTATCTAATAAAGCTTAACTCTTTTAGATAAATGTATAAATTAGTAGTTGGCAAGGAATAGTTAAATTCAACCAGCTTGTATTAATAGAAACATAATAATATCACTAATTTAATTTAGTTTTAAAGCAGATTATCAATTTATATACTTGAATTAAACAGAAATTAATTTACATTTAATACATGTGTATTCATACTTTTATATTATTTAGCTTTCAAAAATGATGGTAAAATAACTATGATTGGAAATTCATAAAATTATTGCACAATATTACAGTAAGCAGAAGAATATCCATACAAAATATAAATAAAATTGTTAAAATCATTCATAAAAATATTAATTACAATATCATTTTTATTAAGATATTGATTGAATTATATTCTACCTAGGATATATTCTAATATTTTTTAATTAATATTCCTAATAGTTTTCTAGTGAAATAAATTATTCTCTTTTATATATAAGAATATAAAGAAAAATGCAGAAATTTTTACATGTATCATAAGACTGCATTTAATATTATAAGAGTAATTACATTAGAATGATTAATATGAGTTGAGCAGAGCGAATAAAATGTCAAAGAGTAAAACATAATTTTGCTCGATAAATTACAAACTAAACTGCTTCTAGATATATCAAAACAAAGATAAAACATACATTGTAATATATTTAAAATAATTAGCATATGTTTAATTTTTTTAATTTCAAAAAACTAATATATATTAGAAAATATTATAATTTTGGTAAAAATGTGTTAAAACAATGATTTAATACTTTTTAAGTACTTTGAAATTAATTCTACCATAGTGGTTCCAATAACATTTTTTATGTAAAAAATTTAGCTTTAAGAACAACTTTCGAAACTATATTCTATTTACATATAAATAATTGTTTTTTCAAAAATGAATTTTATATTAATTAATAAGAAAAAAAAATTTTTTATGATAAAATTTACCAAAAAATTTATTAGTACTTTTTAGCCGATTTTAAATTTTTATCAAACCACCAATAAATAATAAAATTATAATAATGTGCTCTGCTATTTTTAGTATTTATAGCAAAAGAAATGGCGAAAGTCACGGAGATTTGATTGAAGTCTAATTCTTGATAGGATTAAAGTGATCTAGTTAAAAGTTGCGAGCTTAATGAAATCACTCAAACTAAGGATGCTAAGGCTAGTTTCAATTCCCCCAACAATCGAAAGTGTTAACAAGGAGGTAAGGTGGATGCGTGACATAATAAATGGCGCAAAGCGCATTGCATCTGCATTAAAGCAAATGCACGAGGGACATTCAGCTAAGGTATCCCTTTAAATGCACTCCGAGAAAGATAGAGAGAGAGAGGGGGGGAGAGAGGGAGAGAGAGAGAGAGAGAGAGAGAGAGAGAGAGAGAGGAGAGAGAGAGAGAGAGGTGAGGAGAGAGAGAGAGAGAGAGAGAGAGATTATATTGTATATCTGTGTGTGAGAGTGGGGGGGGGGAGAGTTAGCTCTGTCTTTTGGTATCAGCAAGCGACCTAGAAATTACTGGTAACGTTATTTCGGAGGATATTTTGGCGTCTGCTGCTGCAACTCGTGCATGCATGCATGCATACTTGGTCGCCCGATATTCACTCACGCGACTGTCACTCAGAGTCATTTCGGCGGTCTATATATATTCTCCTTTCCCTCACTTCCTCTCACCCGCTTTGTTTCCCCTTTTTATCTCAAGGGAGATCCTCTATAAATATTGAAATTCACTTACGCACTTAAGCGCGTGTTGATAAATCGAGTGGGTCTTTGTCTTTCCGCATAACCGATCGAAGTTTGTTTAGAAAAGATTCATGAAAGATTATTAGTGTACATTTTATCATTACATTTTCGAAACATTATTAGATAAATAAAAGACTTATTTATAAAGTGATTTGAAAAAAAAATCAAGGTTTAATAGAAAATATGAAAGTATGGATTTTTAAAATGTATAAAAAACTGAAAATTATCTTGTTCCTCGATAATACGTAAATTAATAAATAAAAAAAATAATTCGTATAAAAAAAAGAAGGATATGAAATTAAGTATTTAAATTACTAAGAATGACTGAAGCATTAAAAATTTTTTAGTACTTTTTTGTAAGAAATAACAGTCGACGTTATTTTCAAGTCCATCGAAAAAAGTTTTTTAGAATAAAATAAATATTACTACGTATATAACTTACTATCGTAAGTTTAATAAAGTTTAATTTGTCTCTAGTACAAGTTTAATATTTAAGTTATATTTCCTATAATATGAGTAAAATTCATAATGATTATTTTCAAAAGTTATAGTAAAAATTATATTAAAACAGATATTTGTATTTTTTAATTTTGTATTCACTAGATTATTCGAGCAAAAACACTGTAAAGTTCACAATATATTTTTTACTTTAATTATTTGATATAAGGATATTTGAAAATTACGTATTTACTATTGAAGCAGTATTAATTGTAAGATTGATAAAATTAGCATATAATAAAAGAAAACACGTTCAAATAAAATTTTAGTATAAATAAATATTGAAAATATAGTTTACGTAATCTTTCATAGACTCCTGATTTTTTTAAAGAAATTTTAAAATTGATTCGAAATTAAAATTTATATATTTTCTCACTAAAGAGCAATAATTTGTAAAGTTTAAAATTGTGATGTTGAGTAAATTGTTACAAAATTGAATAAAGTTGTGGTTTCATTTAATAAATATTCCATATTACTATAAGTAAAGAAATACAACTATTTTCCGACTAGTTCAAGCTTGAAATATTGAAACAAAAATAAATTTCGTAGCTAAAAATGGTATGTGTTATATCATAGGGTATAACAGAATGCATTATATTATTCGAAGACCATAATTATTACATTTATTATAAATATTAATAGGTCTACAGTTAATTTACATATATAACATAGACCAATTTTACTATTATGAAATGGTAAATTTTATATTGTTTTATAAAATTGTAAAATAATTAATCTATGAGCATTGTTGATTTTTTCTGTGTAATTTAGAAAAGTTTACAAATTTTATATTAAAATAACCAAAACATTTTATTATTGGTAAAAATTATTTGTTACAATAATGAAATATATATGAATCAATTAATGAATATGTGTAAGTATAGGTATTTCATTTTGAAAAAATATAATAATGTATCTAATATATCTATTGATGTTAAAAAAAAATAGGAATAATAAAATAAATTAATAGAAGAAATTGTATATGAATATTAATTATATCTTGGATTAAAAATAAATTTTCGTATTTAAAAACACAATTTTTTACCTTCATGTATAATTAGTCGGAATTTAAACTATTACATTAGATAATTTTAGTAAATGTTTTAATCTATTTCAACAGTTTCTTTAGTTAAATACGATTTCATAATATTTTAATAGAGCACACGAATATTTTAATAGCATTATAGGATAATATTTATATACAGTATAATTCTATTCTGATTATTAAGATAGTAAAGGTAGAAAGTGTATAAGGAATAAATGCAATTGTTTATGTATATTGAATTGATAAACCGACCTGTTACTAAATTCATTAAATATTCTCTGCTGTAAAGACACCAGTTTTAGAAAACGTATTATTATAATTTTAATCTGAAATAAAATATTAATCGATACCAATGTTCGAATATGTAAAATTTAAAGAAAAAAAATATTATACTGTTGAATTTGAATATATTTATTCGAGGTTAGATTTACTAAACTTCATTTTTTAATCCTGATGAATGATCACGATTTTTACACATGAAGTTTTTAAATAAAAAAATGGAAGGTTCCCTGAAATATTGACCAACTTGTTAGTCTTATTAAAACCGATAGAATAAAGAATTTCTTGTTTATCCAGTGTTAGACTCGGAAAAATCTATAATATATTATATAAGGTCATTTATATTGAATTTAATGCAAAGAAAGCTAATGGGGTGTAATGAAGCATAATGATGAATCAGGAAAAGATTGGCAAAAAAATGATCGTGCTTCATTTATTACAAAAAGGGTAGAATCAAAGTTGAATATAATTCGTATTATGTAATTTATGAATATGTTTCACGATTATTAAGCGTCCCTAACGGACCGTCGAGATAACCGGTTTAAAATATGTTTTCAGAACGCAATTTAAATATAGCTCGCGTAATTAATGCGTTCGCATTATAATTTCTAGAACTTTGCTGAAGCATAGATAAAATGCGGTTTGGTTAGTGTAACGAATCGTTGGTAAGATAAGCGATCCCACCAAGTGAAAAGGAAAAGTTGAGTTGAAACAGTTTAAACAGCTCAATACTTATTTATTATTTAAAAGAGAACTAGGCTAGCAGGGGGTTTGTGGAAAAGTCTAAGTTGTTGAAGCAAAGCTCGATGGAGGCCAAGTCAAAAGCAAAAGTTTCAAGCAAGCATGCGACACTCACGGTGAACATCGGATGCGAGTAGAAGGTTGTGGTGTTGGAGTGGTGTTGGCGTGCTAGGGAGGACCTGCAAGATAACTTGAGGGACTCGAGGGTGGGCTCGTTTGTAGAGAGCGGTACCAGGTAGACCGGGGGTGTTTAAGGCGTTCATAGCGTCAGTGGGACTCTGGCCCCAGGAAGGGGTGCGGGCACCCTCATCCTCATCGCTGGCCGGCGGTAATAAGCTCATCCGGAGCGACGCATTACTAGTGGTGATAGTACCGTTGCCCTGGGGGTTGCTGCAGGTGGTCATGGTCGTTGCCATCGAGGTGGCGGTCGCCAGGGTGGTCGTCGTCCCGGGGGTGGTGCAGCTGCCCCCGATGCCCCCGCTGTTGACGGTCTGGCTCTGGTCGGGCTTTGTCTCGATTACGACCTGCGTGGCATCGGTGCCGATACCGCCCGTCTGGTGGTTCGCCACCACGAACGCCGAGTTCTCCTCCTTGGTGATGCTCATGTAATAGCACGTGTCGGTCTTTTTCATGATATGTCTCGGACCTTTGTACAACATTCAATCCTTCAATCCTCACCTTGTCAGCTCCAATTTCATCTATATCCCCGATCCCACGTATTCGTGCTCACGTGAATAATTGCACTTATAAATATTTAATACGAAAAGTGCGGGTACTCTGTTTATATTGATTAAATGTTTGGATAAATACTCTGGATACATTATTTTATGACGTTCGTATTTGAAATACAATATTTATACGGTTTACAAAAACAAATTTATATCTGATTTGATTGAATAAAAGTTTTTACATATTCAGTTATACATATTAAATAAATTGAAATTCATTGAGTGCAGATTGTTATCGAAAAAATTTGAAAAATAATTAGTAGGAATATTTCAAATAATAGTTATACTTTATGCAATATATTTATAATTTTATATGTAAAAAAAAATGAAAAATTTCCGGAACGTTCAATTAAATTAAAGTTCAAATTTCCGTTTAAAAATTTGTTCGTAAATCGCATTTTTATGCGAATAAAAGTCATTCTAAAGTAGAAGATAAGGCTTAGAATTCGCAAACCTGGATTCAGTAAGATGGTGTCTTCGTAAAATTCGGGAAGTTCGGCTGGTCTTACCGCCACCAAGGCTACTCCGTATTTTCGGTGACTATGAAACGATGCGTAAGTAAAAGACTTTCCCTCGTACTCGCCGAAAAATCGAGAGTCCCCTAGGATTATGTGGTAAATTTCGTTGCCCGAGCATTTTCCGTAGAGTCGATGCCATTCTTCTTGCGACTGTTGACCCTCTCTGCAAAATTGATGAGAGGTGGCTTTTCAATTAATACGTTGGAAGTGAAAATAAATTTTCAGTTATTTAATTGCTCTATTTTTTTTAAAAAATATATTTTTAAAGCGAAATTGTTTCTCTCAAAATAATACATTTTTAAATTATTTAAGCGTTGAATTTCTTTTTCTTTTTTTTTATTTTATTCTACTAAAATATTCTTAAATGTTTTCAAAATATCAAAAGCGTCTGGTAAATATAATTTATAAAACTAAAAAAAACAATACATATAATTGTGGAAAACATAAATGTATTATGAGATATAAATGACGTATGGATTTTGAAATGATATTTATTTGAGTTTTTCTTACTGTCCCCTCGATGTGTGTAGTAGAAGCGTAACGAGTGTAGAAGCCCCAGGACACGTACAGTTATTTGCCAAAAGTGCGTACTTAAATTCATCCTCGCACACTACATGTTCAGCAAATTTTACGTGGAGTTTGTTTTCTGGTCGGAATATTTGAACATATTGTGGAACGTTTGGTGCAAAATCTTTTACGGCCCAAGATCTGTAACGATAGTAATTATAGCATCCATAAAAATATGTTCCTAATAATTTTATATAGTTACAATGTAATTTTTTAAAATAATTATATTTGTATTAACATTTTAATTGAAATCTATTTTGATATTTTTACTACATCAAATTGAAAATATAATTAAAAATCCATTAGTTTTAAGTGCATTATATAATCATTGTAAAATGTTTTGGATAATTAAGTGAAAAATTGTTGAGATTTATATAACATAAATAAATGTATTAATTAATAAATATTAAAACATGAAGTTTTTCTACTTTTTTAAAATAGTTTGATGAAATTAAATTTGTCAAATAGAAAACTAGGACTTTTTAATACGAGGATAGTTGTAGAAGTTTTGGATTACTTTTATGACATAACATAGTTTAGTTACGTATACATGAAATACATGTCACATTTAATTAAATGGAATAAATTATTTGCAATTTACATTTACAATAAAATTTTTATTAATAGAAAATAATTTACAGAACAATCATAAAATTATAGATGTCTATATATAAATATATATTATTTTAGAGTATTGGATTTGTAAACATTTATGTACATTTTAAAGAAAACTTTTGAAAACTTTATGTTTTTTATTAATTTCAAAATTTTTTCTTCATATTATACAATACTTACAATTTTATTTAATCGATATTAAAAATTAGAAATTATTATTATAAAAAATAATAATTACACATAGGAAGAGCATATTTGTACATGTTCTTAATATTCATATAAATCTATGCATGTAAATACGAATAAATTCTGAATTATTATCAGATTTCAGAAAACTACAAAATACATTAAAGTTATTGCACTGATGTTAGTAGATATAATTAAAACGTATAGTTAAATACAGGTTGAATACGAAATTTCGATTAATAATAAAAGAAACGGAGATTATTTCTTTTATATATTAATTATTTTGAAATTCAAAAATGATAATATGTATAAATAATGTAATATTTATAAATATTAAAATGCGTAGTTAATTATGATAGAAGATCTGCGCCTAAAAGTAGCGTTATAGAAACTACTATACTTGAATAAAGTTAATATTTTCAAATTCCATGCAACTTAGGACTTGGTGTAATTTACAAAAAAATATTATTGCATCATTAAATGTTTTAAAAACATGTCTTCATTACATACTAGTCAAGAAGATTTTTACATATGTTTTTTGGCTGATGAAACTATATAATTGACTGAAATATGTGCTTTGAAATATCATATTAAATAATAAATGATTAATGTTAAAAAAAGACTAATGCAGTATAATTGATTCAGATTAAGATGATACATATGAAAAGTTAATAATAATAAATAAAATTAATAATTAAATTATTTCATTAAAAGTATAATAATTAGTAGAAATTAAAATATAATTAAGGAAAACTTTATATGAAAAAATGAATGCTTCGAGTACATTTGTTAAAATTCTAATGAAAAAACCGAAAATATGGGATATAGCTTACTCATACTGTGGAGAAACTCCTACTTTAGCTAATTTTATAAAGATAATTAAATTACTTCAATGAATACTAGAAGGATCTAGCTATAATTATACATGCCTGCATTAAATAAACTTTTAAATAAAAGCCCTTTATGTATACTGAAATAATGAATTAATAACAATATTATAAACTTCTAAATAAAATTTTAAATGGATGTGTTAGTTTAAAAAAAAATTTATAAACATTTGAAAACTGTTTTACTGTTTGTTTTGTAGATCGAATAAAAACATTTATTTTTAGAAGAACAACTTATGTGTATGTTCCATATTAAATAAAATAGACGGTTTGATTCTTTAATTATAAATTTTATGTGTTGTTTTTTACAGTTTCCTGATTACGCTTTGCATCATTACTGAGAATTATGTAATATTCATTGTACAGATTTAGATAAAATATTGAATAGCAATATAAATTTGTAATTATTAATTTATCTGATCAAAACATTAATGCTATTTTTCATGTCGGAGAAAATAATTAGTTCACTCTTTTATAAACATTTTGATGATATATTGAGTGCATGAAAGTAAACAATAGGTATTGTAGGATTATATTATATAATTATAAGAGAATAAAGCATTTGTGTTAGTATAAAGATATCAGAAAGTAGAAAAATTGGATGGCTAGTAATGCGATGTAGATCCGATAATCAACGAGTATAAATAACAGCTTCTGAAAAATAAGTAAGGAATCTTTGATTCAATGGTAACAAATCCGAGAATCGGGCAGGTCTGCGGATCGGGTGAACGCATTATGCAGATGTCCAGTGGGCTTTATCTCGCTGGGCCACATTTCCACATTTTCTCTTTCCGCTGATACGAACGGAAAATGGCTTACCTTAGGATCGTGTGCTCATCGGCGGCAGTCTTGTCCGCGTAATTTCGAGCCGCGAGAACAAAGCAGGCCTCGGCCTCGTTCATCCGCGCCCTGGCCAGGTCCCCGTCCTTGAGACACGAACCCTGGATGTAGATAACGCGCTGAGCCCAGATCGGGACCTGGAGGATCATGCGCATCGTTGTGTCCAGCTCCATCGGTGATAGTAGCACTACGTAGTAATCCTGGGAACATTAGCGGGGGCAGCGGATTGATAAGTGTTGGATGGCTGAGCATCGATTGCGTCCACCCTGGGTTCTTAACTATTCCATAAACTATTTGGGGGGAAATTTAATTTCCCTTGACTTGCCAGCGAGAAAGCACGTGAAGTGAATTAAATTTATGGATGACATACTTTTTGAAATAGGGACAATGTATTTCGCGATGACAATTCAATGCGTCTATTTACTGGAAAATTTTTGGATTAAACTTTTGTAATCCCTTAATTATGATTCTCTGGCTAATCCATCTAATATTTAAATAATAATGACGTGACCTGGAATAATAATATACGCTATCCATACCTGCACAATATTTTTGAGTGGGTTTAGATGACTGTATTTGAAGTACTTCAAAATTGAATAAGCAATTATTATACGAATATATAATAACATTATTAATTCAAAATAATAATTACATTTATAATTGCAATTATTAACCTATTATTATTCATTCTATTCATATTCCAATAGTAAATGAATTGATTTATACTTTAATGATTGAATAAGATTGAAAACTCGATATAAAATTCGTTTAAAATGCGTTTTACATTCAAAAAGTATCAAATTATGGTGATTGCAGTTTTGTTTTTGGTTTTTTATTTCTATTTAATTCAATAGACGTATTACTAAAACTGAAACTATTAAATCCATTTCAATTACTTACAAGATATATCTTATTTTAAATGTAGGTTCATCCATTTTTATCTGTAATTATTACTATTAATATCAGACAAATTATTGGAGCATATAATTACGTGAACATTATTATATCTATTATACATCTCTAATATGTAATAAATAATGTAAATATCTATTTGCATTTAAACTGGACATATTCTAACGATTTTACCACGCAGAATTATAATAATGCAAGCATTAGCGGAATTAGTATTTAACGGCAATATTTGGCGTAGTTAAAAATTGATGTATATATATATGCATGATGATTATTTATTAATTTCATTTGTATGCAAAAAAAAAACATTAATTGTTCGTGAAGTTTAAATATAATTGGAAGGAATGAAAAATAAATTGAGTATCCGAACGTAAAAGAAACCTAGTTGTCGATCAGCGAGTCAGTCAAATTTTTATATTTCAATTTGACTGAAAATCGATTGAAGAGAAATAAAAAAAATGTAGGAATATAGAGAACAAAGCTGACTCGATTCATTATCAATATATAAGACAGAGAAATGAATAGTCTCCAGGGTGAATAACTAAATCCAATAGTTCCATGAATGAATTTGTCATCGGTCTCTTAGACATGCAGAGTAAATAAAACACGACCGCGGAAATTCGACGAATTCAATAAGAATGTGTAGAAACCGCATCGTGATACGAAGAGACCCGAGTATGTTAATGACGTGCAGAATTCTCATTAAAAAAATTTTTCTCAGTTCAGGCAGATGCGAATAAAAATAATGAAATGCTCATCGGCTACCACCAAAACAGTCGCAGTTGTCGATAAAGGAAATAATTTTTGGATTTAACGTGAAAGTAAAAGAAAGGATTTCAGTATCTGGAATTTATAACTTAACTGACAGCGTCAAACAGTTAAAGCTTTCGCGTTTGCCCGCCTGTCTCTCTCGCACCCAGGATGGGTGTATCTTCTTTTTGCTCACCTGCAGTAATGGATGTGCGTAGAATTCGTTAAGGAAATCCATGATGGTGTCTGCCTGCAAAGTCGTGCTGCAGACCACGACGTGTTTTTCACTTTGAGCTCGATGGGAAGAATAGGACCCGCCGAGCTTTTGCCTTTCCATCCACGTGAACGCGAGCTGCTCGAACTATGGAAACGAGATGCATCTAATTTAAATTTTGTATCGACAAAGACAATATTGATTAGATGCCATGTACCGCATATTTTGACATTTATACTTTCAACATGTGAGCGATATTTAGAGACCCGTTTTACATTTAAAATGCGAGTTAGTATTTATGAAAAATAGGAACGGACTATTTTCTATTATTCAACAGATCAGGTTTGGTATCAATCAAACTTTAATATTTTATCTTTTCATTTTATTCTCGCATTGTTGAGTTAGATTTTAAGTAAAAAACTAAATAATTCCATAACAATACCCGACAATTTTTTATTTCAACAAAGTAAATATACATATCTATATGACGTTAAATAAAGCAATAAATTAAAACAAGAATTAAATTAAATCTTACCCGGAAATTGTACCTTCCTTCAAATTTTTGAAATATAATTAATAAATATGTTATAAAATTATTTAATTTTGAGATATAAATTTAATTTCAGTTTACCGCTAATAAACTTTAATTATAATTTACAATTGAAATAACCTTTCTTATTTCTTCACTTGAATCACACCAATAAACTTTTGAATAATTTCTTTAAATATACAGTTCATCAATAAAAATTTTTTATGTACATATGGATCCAGTTATCTTTATCTCCTTTATTTTAGTTTGACATACAAATTTATAGCTTTATAATGCGAATAAGGCTTATTATAAAATAAATATTAGGCATTAATTCTTGGTCAATTCCTCAGTTTGTTTAATGTAAAAAAAAATTATATATCAAATACTTTTGTATCAACATTTTTACATAAAAAATAATTACAATATTTAATACATTATATTATTCATTGACAATGTTTTTTAACTATATCAATCCATTAAAATAATATTTTTCACCAACAACAACATATATCCGCATAAATTGTAATTATAATATTTAATATTAATATACTGATATGTTGGAGTTGAAATGTTTTTAATTTACTGGTACTCGATGTAATGTCAAGTTAAAAATAATTTGTCAGTTATCAATAATACACAAATTAAACTTTATAGCATTATTAAATGAATTATTATATTACTTTGAAATTTCAATTTGTTATTCATAATCGTAAATTGGAAAATTAAAAAAAATTATTTTAAATAAATGTAATGAAAATATCTATCTTCACGTTTAACTTTATTTTGAAAGTGAATTCGACAGTTAAAGGTTAAAAGCATGTGAAATTTCAATCACTAATATTTTTTTTGTTTAAAAATTCAATTTCCTACATACACAATCACATACACAAGTCAACTTGCCTCAAAAAACGATAAAATACACACTATTGGTCAGAATATTGAAATAATGGAAAAAACTCGGACAAATATTTTTCAATGAATAAAAAGTTTTGTATTTCATAACATAAAAGTTAATTAATAATATACTGAAAAAAATTTTTTTTTACACAAATTTTATTGAATTTAATTTTATATTATAAAAAAAAAAATATCATGAAATTCAAAAATTCTTCATCCATCAAATTTAATGGAATTATTAAATAATATGAAATGGATAAATTTATTACTATAAACAATTTATTTTTCATAAAAATGTATTATAATTTATAGTATCTGTATAAGGGTACATGCTTCACATAAACTGTAAAAATTATCATTATTATTAGAAATCTATTGGCTTAAAAGATTGAAGTGACGAGAACAAATTAAATGCAAATCAATTAATAAAAAACCCCAATTAGAGGGTAATGAATAAATTAAAATTTATAAACAGTAGCTCTATATTAAATACCAAATAATTTTAAGTAATTATTTAAAGTAATAATATGAAAAATAGAGAGTACAAGAGCGTAATAAATTCTGCTGATAATTCAATTTTTCTTGGAATTTATGTTTACTCTATACATATCGTTTCCCAAACCCGTATAAAATGTACATGTATCAATACGTATGAATACCAACAAATATTTGTTTAAATTTATATTTTAATTTAATTAGTGGATTATTTTATCGAATAATAAATAATTAATGGCTTATAAAGATATTATTTTCCATGCTGCACAAATTCATCACTTGTACAAATATTTTTTTTAAGATTCATCAATTAATTTTCATATTATTAGATTTTCAGAAGATGAAATTTTCAAGAACCATTCACTTTGTCAAATTAAGGAGCAGGAAAAAATGTAATTATTACAATGCTTCACAGTGATAAAAATCCTTGATAATGGTCGTACCCTTATATTTTTATAATTCAAAAAAATGATTAGTTCATCGCGAATTTCCAATTAACCAAGCGTTACTTAATCACCTTCCATTTAAAGTTGTATATTTTTCGGAGTTTTGAAATGTAGGTAGTGGAAAAGTAATGTAAGGACTCGAGGAGTTGGAAATAGGCATAAGCAGTGTTGACAGGTTAACAGCTGTCACAAGAATCGTCACAAGTGGTTCGGATAAAGGAAATTGCGGTAGGAGAGTGAAGAGTGACAAATTGAGGTGTGGAATAATGAGATTTGACAGAATATCGTCGAGTGTACCGTGAGTTCAATTGCGTGAGGCAACAAGTGCTTCGTCTATGAATACGCACATATTGGCGTATGATATCAATTTCGAGAGGGAAGAAGATGCCAGCCTGGAATCCAATTAATTATATCACAGATTGAATTTAGTATGAAGATGTAATGTATGTGTGATCGAGCCCAGGAATGCGTGTCGATCTTCCTATTCATCTCACACCCATACACGCGATAATAGCGCGGAACACGTCTTTGGACCGGGTAATTTCTGGAGATATTATTGATTTACTTGATATTCAATTGCTTCATTACTAATGCAATTGTTTGCTTATGAGTTACTTTTTAGTTACTATTGTGCATCTCATGTGGCGTATAAAGATATATAATTTCGCACGTCATGACGAGTAAAATTTATGAATGATTGAAAATTAAATAGGGGAAACATTGCTAGCGTATTGAGAAAAAAAACATCAAACACATGACAGGACTAAGATTGATCTAAAGCCATCTAACGATATAATTTTTCTAAAATCTTCCACTACATATTGATTACTTTTATACTTTTTATTTTATTATCAATTCTCAATATCATTTAGCACATCAATATTATTTAGAAATGAAAGTTCTATTATTTTCGTTGTTTGATAATATCTTTTCACTCATGGCTAAAGTCGTTAAAATTTCATAAATATTTGTCACAAATTAGAAAATTTGTTGGACTAATAAAAGAAAGTATCAAAACACATAAAATTAAAATTTTTTTTATAGATAAAAAAAAATAAATTTATGTTAAAAATATAAAATAAAGACTACAAATTATATTAATAGAAAGAGAAGTAAAATCGTCTGCAGACCGAATTGGATTTTTGTAAGTGCTCACGTTTATATAAAATACAATAGCTGCAATTTAGGGTTTTCAGTTACTGAAATCAAGAGAACTAAATGTACAATAATTTATAAAAAGTAATACGTATTATTGTATAAATAAATGTGAATGCATCAAATATATTTGTATTTGAGAATAAATATTTTTAAAAATGATAATCTATTAAAAAAAATTTAATCCAGATCTATAAGTAATTCAAAATTTGTTTATGGAAAATTCATTATGCATGGTAATATATCATGGAAAGTTTTTTTAGATAAAATGGATTATGTATATCTTCATAAGAAAAGTATTTTATCAACTTTCATTAAATATTATTTTTTTTTTTAAAAGACTGAAAAGTGAAATTCGTATTTTTGATATATTCATGCAATAATTGTTGATAATAGGACAAGTATAATAAAAAACTTTATAATGACAACTAATTTAAAATAGAATTATTATTCTATTTTAATTAGTTTAATTATGTTTTTGATGTAATTATGTCTAAAAATTATTTAGATTAATAATTTATAATTTCCAAATTAATACAGAGAATTATTTATAAAGAATGATAATTTTTACTATATTCAATAATAAAATTAAATAAGCTAGTGGTTATTTTTTAATTTTATAATCAAGCAATCCGATTTTTGATTTACCGTTAGAAATTTGAGTTTTATCACAAATAATGAAATCTTTTGATTATATTCTGATAACCTTTCATAAATACTTAGTAAAGATATTAATAACATTAAAGCTAATAAAATTAATTACTACGTAAATGTAAATTAAAGATCAAAAGTAAATATATATACATGTATGTAAGGATTTTATTAAGCAATGTTTGACATAATTTATTAAATAAAATTGTGCAAAAGTATATTATAAATTTGTAACGTAATTTTAAATAAATGTAATTTTATACAGTTGTATTTAAAATATCATGAATATCAAATTCAAAGATCAGATATTTCGATACAAAAACGAAATCTCGAAATTTTATTTCATTCAAATCTATGTAAATAAATCCATTGCGAATTCACGTATCGTTCCCTTCGTATTTCCGTGCACATTTTTAAAAGTAATCTTATGTATTGGAATTGGCTGGTGCTTGGTTAATTTTCGTCGCGATTAGTGAAATCCTGCGCGAATTATCGTCGAAGAATTATTAAATCTCAGCTCTCTTAAATAGTAGAATGTATCGAATTGAATTGCACTAGATAAATGTTTATCATTCAAACAAAAGCAAATAAAAGGCTATATGTATAGATAGAGCTTTTAATATCGAGAAGGGTGTCCGAGGAAAATAAGGAAGCACTAAGGAGCTAAAGTGAAATAGTGAGGCGTTATAAAGAAAAAGCACTTAGAAATGAGGGAGAGGGACAGCTTTTGTGAATCTTCCGAGAAATATATGAAAGGCGGTCGTGGAACTTCTTGAGCCGTGTGAGCTCATAAAAAATCTATAAAATAAGGAGGGAAGGACGACAGGCGCCCAGGGGATGGAGTTGTGTCTCGGCGAATTTAACAGGTTGCGCAGTTGCCGAGTAGAGTCGAGTCGAGTCGAGTCGAGTCGAGTCGAGTCGAGTCGAGTCGCAGCAGCATCCGACAATTAGCGATAGTCTTATGAGCCCAAATTAAAGAACTCGTAAAGAGCCTCGGCGATAATTGAAATTGACGGAGCGACGCTGGATTAACTGGCCCGGATATATTTGGATCGGACTCTCCTTCGATTTCCATTCACTCTTGAGGCATAAAATCACGGATAATGAGACGTTAAATTCTTCCCTTGGCCCTCTTTATTTTCATTATTTTAACACGATGGGCCCTGGAATACGGAGTTTCAAATTTTTGATGGGCATCGACAATGAGAGCTCGTGTATAGAGTGATGCTGGTGGCTAAGTGGGTAAATTTTAAGCCAATGGAATTGTGATGAATTTGAAAAATGTTTATTCTTGCCTCACGTGCAGTCGCGCTCCTTTTAAATACTCTCGATAGAATAACTTACACGCTGTATCATTTGTTTCGCTTTATCCGACGTCTAATTTGTATTTTAAACATGGCAAATTGCATAAAATCTATCCGTTCGCAATTTTGCATAATAATACTTTCATGTCACGAAAGAACTCCTCGAATACATTTCAGCATATTAACGCATCGAGAAGAGTTTTTGTATTTCAATATTTAATATAATTATTTGCCGTGGTCATGCCAGACTTTAATTATTATTGGTAACTGTGTTTGTCAATGCACCATATAATTCAGTATGAGGAGTACACAATCGATTTCGTTTAATTGCATAAAACAAAGGCAGGAATAGAACTTTATTAAATATTGTATTATTTCATAGCGTGTGTACATGTATTGCGCACATAAAGCATCAATGCAAATTTATTTGATTGGAAATATACGCGGTAAATGATTATAGAAACTTTTTGTTGTTAATTATTTGGTTCATTTAATAAGAAATTTTTATTAATTATTTACAATTATTATTAAGCAATTCATTGAATACACCCAAAGTCTGGTATAGCTAAAAAAATACAAATTTTTAGAGATAAATGGAAAATACCCAAGTGGAGAAAGTTATAAAATTCAGCAGTTTCCTTTATCAAAGCTGCACTGGAAATTGAAAAGTTAAATTTTAATGTTTCCTTTTTTATGGTGAAATTGTCTTAAAAATTCAGCATAAAGGGTCCGCAAAATATGTAAAAGACTAATTTGAAAGTGCATTATACAGATTAAATAGAA
Source organism: Eupristina koningsbergeri (assembly GCA_018907245.1). Classification (NCBI taxonomy): domain Eukaryota; kingdom Metazoa; phylum Arthropoda; class Insecta; order Hymenoptera; family Agaonidae; genus Eupristina; species Eupristina koningsbergeri. Next base: position 1,608,989 of record JACCHV010000041.1, read on the forward strand.
TTAGCCGTCTCGAGCCAAATAAGTTGAGTATAAAAATTTAAGCTCGATAAAGGCAAGGGAAGGAGGCATAAAATCCAGAGAAGGAAAAAAGGAAGGCGACGGGTGTTAAATCAGTGGGGGGTGGGGTGGGTTCCGGGTTGCTTGCATTTGAAAGGGGTGTTATATATGGGGTGTGGCGAACGGAACTGCGTCCAGTGAAATACTCACCTGGGTCGGCAGGACTATGAGGGCGACGCATATCATTATGACCATGTAGAGCTGGGAAGGCCAGATGTCGGGCACAAAGTCCCCGTAACCCACGGTCGAGAAGGTCACGACGACGTAGTACGTGCTCTGGAACAGATTGAGGTGTCGATGCCCGGCGCGCTGGAAATGCTGGATCCCGCAGACGCTGGAACACACGGGTTGCCCCGAGATTTACATTTTATAAAGACCGGGAAATTTACATGAGAGGGCAACTTCGCCCTCCGAGTTTATTTATGAGGTGTGCGCTTCATTGATTTCGAATCAACGCGCCGGAGCCCAGCAATTGATCGATTATCGCACTGCCTCGCCATTTGCCCCCCGGCTTTAATGTCTTCCTTAAAATTCTTTTATTCTGTCAATTTACAACTCAATTCCCTCTCGTCCCTTGTTATCTCTTTGTTTTTTTCTCCGTTTATTACAGGATGAAAGGGAAAAGAGTGTTTCTTTCGGGTATGAGATTTTAATTGATATTACGACACGGGTGGCTTTTACTCGACTGGAGTTTCTCGGGCAAAGGAATTCTGACTGTGATAATAATCTTAATATTCACGATCTTTGAATTGAACCTTGAAATCTTTGTCAAAGCTATATTTTTACTCGAGGCTGGCGAGTTTTATTTCGTAATGAACGACGCAATAATTGCATTATAATTCATGAAATATTATTTAATTTCAATTATAAAATTCAATGGTGATACTATAGGGTGATAACATTTAAGAAACTAAGAAAAATAGACATTTTTCATATTAAACGTATTTAATATGGTATTTTTGATAGGTTGAACGATCATAATTATACATATATATATAGAGAAGTATTTACGTAGTGTACTTCGTTTGCTTTACTACTTAAATCATGTTTTAATTTAATAATTAATTTAACTTCGTGTAATTACCACAAAAGTGAGAATATTTTAACGATATACTACTGTGTTAGATTAAATAGTTCATAAATAATAAATTTTCAATTGTATGGAATAAAGAAGATTTATAATGAACGGGGTTCAAAGAAAACTAAAGCTTATTCATGTTCTGTTAAGCTTTTCAAATAGCCAGAGGCAGTTCTCGTATGACTTCACCATGCCTGTAAGTTAATAAGGTATTGTACTTTGTCCATATAATTATATTAATAATTATATTAAAGTTGAACTTTTTTTTTTATTTATATGCTTTATTAATAATTTTTTTCTTTATGTTCTTCAATGAAAAATTATTTTACTGAGCGTGGATTTTTTCTTTCTAGACGGTTGACGGGACAATGCACCTAAACTTGAATATTCGCATGTTGTTTATTTAAAAGAACAAAAAAAAAATGTTTCTACAAGATTCCTTAATTAGTCTTGTAAAGTAATTTAAATTTCCTATAGTGAATGGAATTACTATACTTGAGAAAATATATTTACTTTGAAATTTATTCATCTGAATATTGAACAAGCACTTCCTTTACAAACATCTACGTGACTAATCTTATCAATCATTAAATAAAATTGCCGAATCAATATATAATTAAGCATAGACCATGGAATAGAAAATACTCCGGTACAGAGTGCCGAATGTTGATAAATTTCAAGAATCACCTTTTTGCAATATCGCATTAAAGGGTAATAAAAATTTCGATTTTAACGTTAACGAGGGCTGTAAAAGCACGTGTTTCGTTAAATCTAATTCAATCACTGGAGTGAAAGAGCTCCGCTTCTCTCCAAAGTTCCACTTTGTGCCAGGAAAATTTAGTATCTCGCAAGGAAGATCCTGGTGCGAGGGAGAAAGAAGATGGTAAGGCGATGGAAAGCGGTGCATCGGTCAAAAAGTTTAGCGCAATGTGGTTTTGGTCAGAGAAGGTTTTTCGCATGACGTTACACCGGGGCGTTTATAAAAGTTGCATGCATTATGCATGTGACCCCGTTAGTCGCCCGAGACGTGTATTTGTGCGCCTCCACGTCCTTTTTCACTGCTTTTCCGCTCTTCTTCGGACCTCTCATTCTTATTTTACACTCCACATTTCCAGTACTGTTATATTTTATTAAAATTTTCATTAGATTAACGTATGGCGGATTATTGTTCGTACTTCTTCTTTTTTATTCTTTCAGACATTGTTACATTACGGACGACTTTAATATACTTTTTTATATCGCGTCATTTTACTGCATTATGTATTACATTATTATAATACGCAATTAGAATATCCTCCTTCAAACCCTATGCAAATAATCTCATTTATAACTATGATTTTCAGATTTATAAGCATATTATTTAGTTATTCTTTTGAAAAGAATTTGTAATTTTCAAGGAAAATAGTTCACATAAATAATTATATTATTGATGTTACTTTGAAATAAGTAACCGTAGTACTCATATAAATTGACTCTGTAGATTAATATTGTATAAATTTTGTATTTTTTAGCAATCAATCTGCTATTAAAAATATTTCAGTCTTAAAAGAAGAATACCGAATTTAAATGTACAATAAACGTTTAGAATATGAACTTTTAATCAGTGATAATTTACAAAAATATTTGAAATTGATTAACGAATAATAATTAATAAATCTTATCTAGACTATTGACAGTTATTAATTAAAGAGAATTGTAAGTTATATAAAAACCATATAAATACATAAAGAAATATTTTTATTATATATTTAGTTTAAGCTTGAGCGCTTATTTAGATTGTTAAAAGTATGCCGCTTTGAAGGGTCTCGCATAATATTTAGTACAAATATGAATACCTTATGTTAATTGTCATTTGTAGGTCTGTGGAAATATTTTAAGCTAATTAGAAAAAAATAAAAAATAGTTTATTCATAAGAAATCAGATAAAGCGAAATCACTGCAGCAATAAAGCAAACACCAACTCTCGGAAGCGTTGCTACGTGTCAGCATAAAAATCCACTCGTCACAAAAAAGGAAGAATAAGGAGCAAAGAACCCTTGCATCGGATAAATATTCATTGGCCTCTGCTCTCTTTACTTTTAGATCTTATTTTGATTTTTCACCCCCGTCTCACTCCACACCATCCCATCCCCCACCCCCGAGGGCACGAGTATTTACTTATTTCCAGTGCCAGCCAGCACCCCATAACGAAATATGCATTAATTAAAGCCAAGCACTAAACGGACGAATTTGCATAGTATATACAGATGCTTGCAACGCATCGGTTAACGAGGAATTCGCGTATCACGAGGTCTAGGATGCGACGGCTGGGGCGTTTTTACAAGTATAAATGGTGAAATGCTTCACTAGATACTGATGATTGTTGTGTGAGGGAATCTCTCTAATAAATTCCCTAGTGCGAAATATTTTTTGACGCTGGAGAATATTGTTCCGTATCTTTCATTTTACAGTTTTAATCTTATTTACACGGAAATCTCTTCTTTAATTACTAATAATCACCACGCAATTAATTTAATTAAATTTTAATTTCAATTTTAAATTACGCGCAACTGCGGAAAATTATGCACACGTCAATGGTATTATAATTTTTATTATTACGCTTTTTATCATTATTGTTATGGCTTTATTATTTTAGAATTTTTCAGACTTTTTTTCAATTACACAAGGTAAATACATTACTTTTAGGTAAATAACATTTTTATTTGTAAAGAACAAATAACATTTTTAGCATTCTTTTCGGTTTCTTGAGTATTTTAGTTGGTGTATTTTATTTTATACTTTAAAAATTATTAGAATATTTTTAATTATTCATCAGTATACGTATTTTAGAAAGCAATTTAATAAATTTCAATCAAGTGGCGATAAAATGTAGTATTCATTATTTTGTAAATAATAAATATTTTTTGTTATTATTTACACATGTTATAATAATAATAATAATAATAATAATAATAATAATAATAATAATAATAATAATAATAATAATAAATGTGTCTTAAAAATAGTAAAATCAAACTACAAAGCAATGAGGGTCAATGCATAAAGGTATTCTTTTGTAGATACGAATATTTGATTTAATACTAAATCAATTTTTATGATGTATTTTTATTAAACATCATGATTATTTTGCTTAAGTAATTTTGTTCATAAAATTGCATATCAAATAAATATCATTTATTATATATGAATATGTAATCTATAATGAGATTTTAATAAATATAATCTCAAAATTATTCACAATTAAATGCGTTTTTGAATACATAATAATTTAATTCTAAATAAAATAGAATGACTAAAAGTATATTTATATCATATTTATATCATGTTAAATAATAGTTTCTACATTATTAAATATACAATAATTATAAAATTTAATTAATTAATTAATTTATGGTATTGCAATAGGATTTTTTAACTACAATACAATAAGTAATGTTTGAAACTTTAATTTCCTTTTTTTATATTCTTTTCAAATTTTATTAAAGGTTTATTTCAGTATTGCAATCAAATATTACTATATTACAATTTTTAATATAAATAGGTTGGGTATACAGAATTTAAATTCTTAACTTACATTTTTCCAACAATCATAATATTTTATAGCTACGAAAAAGCATATTGGGGTCTTTAATTAATGATTTAATAATATACGGATGACAAGTTTTAATTTTAATGAGATTAATTAACAGTTCTCATTTTTGCATGTCGAACATACTGCATTGCCATAAGACATGATTTATGTCTGTTTTGTACGTACTGCACTCACAATGAGAATTATTTATAATGTTAATTTTAGCAAGAGAATTAGTCAAATAATAATAATAATTTTTCGAGAGCGATTAATTTTTGTTATAAAAAATTTTAAAAAAATTTTATTTTCCTTAAAAAATAAGCTAAAATTTAATTTACCAGTAGTGAATTTTTTATTTTGAGTGAAGAAAGTATTTTTAATAGCAAGAATTTTAAGATCACGATATAAATCTATGTAAGGAATTTTTGTAATAACAATATCATTAACACTGGCTGCATTCTTTGTTGGTTTATTTGCAAATTCGTTTTCTAATAATTCTGGATGAACCGGATTCCAAAAATATTTAATAAAAAAATTATCATTATTGTGAAAAGATTGATACTTATTTTTAATATCTAAAATATAATTAATTATAATATTGTTATTCTTTTAAATTTAAAAAATTTGTACAACACTTAAAAAATTGGTACATTATATTAATAAAATTTATAGCATCTTAAAAATTGCGATATTATTACAGTGGCGGTAAAGTTTCACAAGACTCTCCCTAAAATTGGTTAATTTTTGTGCAATTTTTTATTGCATATTACAATAAAAAAATAGAGTATTTTATAATTAAATCTTGTATGTTTGTGTTTGTATGATACATATTTAAAATATGTTAAAAATTTTATAATAACATTTTTAAATGTACGTTTGATACCAGGCTCTCTCGTGCAATATTTTTAGAATAATCTTATAATAAAATATAAAATCAAAATCCTTATAAAATAAATATAACATTTTTTATTTCTTTATTAATAGATACTATGTAGTAAATATAATGTTTCATTTTAATGGCATTAAAAGTATTTGAACAATAAAATAGTTTAATTTTTTTATTTTAATACATTTAAATATTTTCAATGAACATTTAATTAAAAATTTTAAAATACGATAAAACATAACATAAAAGTTAAATAAAAACAATTAGGATAAAAAAGTCTTTGATAAACTCTCATTTATTATGATAAAATTAAAAGATCTAAATGTGAAAATTTAAAATTATCGTATTGGATTTTGTTTGTGAATGAAATAATTAAATACAAAAATTTATTTTATTAAGAAAATACAATTTTAATAATTATAAAATATAGTAAATGTATAGCATAAAAATAATATAATAATAGCAAATAATAAGTCAATATTTTTTCTTTTTTATAAAAATATCTAATGAGTAATACTATGATGGCACTTTCAAAAACTGTATCGACCTCTATTTATATATTTAGTAAATATTGAACTCTTATGAGCCTTTTTCCCAAGGTATTCATCAACTTTTCTTTTAAATGACATGCAGTATCATCAAGGCACAATACATTGTACATCTCATACATACTTATAATAACACACATCAATTTATCGGATATAATGAATATTTGTATATTTCGGACATGTAAATGTGCGGGGATATAATCGTAAACGGAGCTCCGGAATTACAAAGTTACAGAAATATTTCCTATACCACAAATTTTATAAAGTTTATAATTTACAATTTTATCGAACTGTGAAATATATGTAGTTCATAAGAAAAACATACCGTACATATTTTTAATTCTCAATAGCTTCATTATATTTATCTATTTTATTCACCAAAATTATTTTAATTCCGGAATTTTCATGAGTGATGCTTTTTCAAGGACTATAGTATCTGCATCAAAACCAGATATTTATATTAAAGATGTATTAAAATTTACTAACTATTTAATAATTGTTAGCAAATTCATTCAATGGTTTATAGATATGCGAAATTCAGATATTGTATTAAGTACATGATCGCAACAAAAATTTAATTAATCAATAAAATATTGATATAAAAGAAGGTTACTTTAATCAATATGCATTAATAATAATTGCAAACATTCAATAATAACAATGTATTCTCAACGATTATTTCAATGCAAATGTTTATTCAATATTTATATCCGATCATATTATGTACAAAAATGATTAAAATGTTTTATTTTTTCTTACAAAAGTATTATGAAATTTCATTATTTTCATCTTATGTTACAAAAGTTTATGAAAATTTATTATTTAATTTTAATTTCATTTCTAATTATAAGTTTCAGTCTAGAAAATAAATATATGTAAATATTATACTTTAATAACAAATGAAATTGTTACAAAGATTTTAATTATAAAATTTAAAGGTAAAGTATAATATGCACGTATTTAAGATTTTTTCACACATTTTAATCTTTTAAAATATATCAATAATATTTTTATAATGTGTCGGCTAAGCTGTCATTTTGATTAATTTTCATAATACTATTATTTTTATGATAATTATAACACAATGTTTTCACTTAATTTTTAATTTTTCTTATTGTGATATTATTCGATAATTTGATATTCCTAGCCTGTAGAATTACTTATATTTCTAAAATACGTTTTCTGAAAATCATTATTTAATTGAAATAAATATTTCAATAAGATATTCCAAAAATTATAAAATAATACAAATACAAATTATTATCATCATTTTATATTCAAAGTAAATGATTTTTAAATGTTTGGAATTCTATTCAATAATATATGTAAACAAAATTCTTTTTTTAAAAATGAATTGAATATTAAAATGTATTTTTTCTTAAATTTAAATTTAAATTAAATTTAAATATGAATAATCTAGAAGAATTACATGATGGTTTGGTTAATTTGTATATTTATATTTGCAGGTATAAGTACTGCAGGTTAATTATGAGAATTTAGGTGTACCAATTGTATTGCATACTATTTTTAAGAACAAGGACGCATTTATTATGATCTAAAATGATTGTCTGCCTGACATCTAAATAATAAATTACTTAGATCGATTGTATGTACAAACTATACATTTACATATCGTACGTACATATATGTCAAATTGTAATTTAATGATAAGTTACTTATTCGGATAAATGAGTTGTTATCTTTAACATCTTTCTGATGTATGGATAGGAATGACTAAAGTTTGAGTACGTCACAAACAGACTTAATTTACATAAAATAACAACTTTTAAAACCAAATATTTTTGCTTCTTATTATCAAATAAAACTTTTAACATATTTTATTCAATAAGGTGCAGTTAATAATGGTTATCCAATATCCTTACATTTTAATAGTAATAACATAAAAAATATATGCTCTACTATTTGTTGTATATTGATTTTGTATATCATAAAAAATTATGAATTGCATTTATACTAAACAATATTTATTTTTCTAATGTGGTTAAAAATTACAGTTTTATTCAATACTGTTTATTTTTTATCTTTAAAATATTTTACTCATAACAATATTATTTGAATTATATAGTTAATGTTATGTATGCATTTTTAAAATATTTGACTATGTAGGATAAGTATGTATATTAAAACCTTACGAAACAAGGTTCATAAGATTTATTTAATATATTAAATATACCAATGATGTAATTAAATATACCCTATGCATTCATTTTTTATTAAGTATTGAATATGATCGATTTGTTTTCTGTTTAACTTCTGTATTAGTATGCTTATTTAAATTTAATTTAATTAAAATGATGTATTTTGTATGAAATTAATTAAAGGATAAATGATTTTTTTATCATATTTTGCATACATATGGTAATTTGACATGTATCTATAAAAAAATGAGTAACAAGTCATATTATATTTGATATTATTGTTTGTACTGCATAAAATAAATTTATTAACATAAATTTGAAGAAAGACAAATGGATATTCTATTTTAATATTTTATATTTTTTTGATTCTAATATAATATTATCATTATTATTGTTATTGATATAATAGTTTTTATTATTTATTATGTTATTATTTATCACCATAATTCACGAAAGTTTTAATAAAATTTCTTATTATACCCAATTTTTTTTTAGAAATGTTGTATCTTAGTTTAGATTTATGCGTCAGTTTATAAAATATAATTTTTATATCTTACGTATATTATTTTTTTCTGAAAAAATATATTTATTAATCATGCAATTTTTAAACCAACTATATCAACAAATATACCAAAATATATTAATATATCGTAAAAATAACAATAAGTATTACAAAAATGTAATTTTATAATAAAAATTTATATTTTCTACATTCATATTAATAGTAATATTAATAAATTAAATGTAGTACTATGTCAATGTAAGCCAACTTGTAAAATCTTGAATTAAAGTAGTTAATTGATGTAAATGTAAATATGTTAGCGCGTGCATATGTAATAAATTATCAAAATTATTAATTAGTATATTATGTATTATAAAAATTTTTTTTGTCCAAGCATCAGTGATTACTTGTTTTTCTTTTTATAGGGTTAATTTTTTGATTTGGCGTTAAATAGGATTTTTCGTAATTTTGATCCACCAGACAATGTTTTCTGTATATTTGTCTATATATTTAAAAAATAATGTATTGACGTGCATTCCTTCTAACTAAACTAATTCATTCAATTCAAAAAAATATTATCAGCATGCTAAAAAAGCAAATTTATTTATCAAATTTATAGTTTTACTTCAAGATAAGGAAATTGCAAAATAATTTTCTCTCTAAGAAAAAATGCAATTTATGATATTTGTGGCATGAATAAATTTTATTAAAAATGAAAATTTATTATGAAAATAGAATATCTTCAAAAGTTCGTGAATGCATTTGATAAGCCATGTATATAATTATATCATCATTTGAAAGTGCTTTGAATTTTATTGGATTGATACAATTAAACTTTGTTTATATCTGATTATAGTTTATCAAGTATAAGAGGGTTGTAAGTTTTTTACATTAAGAGCTCCATAAGTGACTAATAAAATAAATATTAACCGTTTGCAACAAGGTCCTAGTCCTTATACAATTTAGGTACTGTTTACAATGCGAAGATCTCGTTTTTGTTAGAGTAGACAGTCATTGAAATTATGTGGCATCATTCTTGGTAGCGATGGCAACAAGGGCACTTGAACCATTCCGGAACCTTTTAAGCTTCTGGTAAGATAACGGACAAATAGAGTTTGCTATAATCAATGAAGCTGCAAAGTGGTGCAGCAAAGTTTCACGTACGAGAGGATCCTTGAACTGGTCAACTCTATCGTAAGTTTGCAAGCCCGAGAAGAATGTCCGTGCCATAAACGCTAATTTCTCAATTTTCATGATATTCAGTAGAAAGTTGTGTGCAACATATTTTTATATTCTTTATTATGAATGACGATGTTTTTTTTAAATAAATCTGAGAGAAAGAAAGTAGTCCTACGAATTCATAAGTCTAATTTTAATTTCTAACAAAATTCTATGTAAAACAATACAAATTTTAATTAATATATTAAATTAATATTTTATTAATATATTGAGTTTATTTTTAATAATGGTATACTAGATTTAATTTCAAAATAACGTCGTATCCATCATTGAATAAGAATAATGAAAAATACTTTTTTGAGATTTTTTAATATGTTATATGCTTGAAAAAAATTTTTAATGTTACGATTCTTAATCAAGTAAAAGAAAATTAATTAACCACTAGTATTATTTGTTTAAATTAAAGTATTTTCTATCAATTGTAGTAAAAATTTGAAAATTTCTGATAACATTATTTACTTGTACAATGGTTTTTTATTTAAATACGCTTCTAAATATAATATTGAAGATTTCTATTTTATTATTTACTTTTTTTAAATCAAATTCACGAATAATTATATTTTTTTTAGTAATTTGAAACTTTTATAACTTTATATTAATGCAAAATTAATTAATATTTACTTAGCATTTTTGGAATTTTTTGATAAATACAAACATTATAATTATCCAGAAATGTAATCTCGAAGATTTAAAAAAAATATATAAAACTTGCAATAACGTTTATACTTTAATAATTTCTGAAGTAAATTAAGTTTATTATTTTTTTACTCAGCTATTGTTCATAAATTTCTAAAAACATTTTACGTCCTCTAAAATATCTGGATTATTCATAACTACGAAAACTTTTTTATACATAAATTTAAATCACATACTGACCTAAAATATATGTAACGATGAATTTAATGTTCATTTTTAAATTCTAATGACTACAAATAAAATATATCACTAATTTTCACTACTTAACAAATCACGCAAAGGAGATTCTGCTAAAATTCAAATTATAATCTCAGAGTGTCAATTTAACTATTATAAAAAAAAATTTAAAACATATAACTAACAAACACTACCATCAATTACTTTAATATTGTAATATTAAATTTATAAAATTTAAAATTAAAATAATATGTAAATATAATATAAAATCTTACTTATTAATAGTTGACTTTATACATATAATATTTATATTATTAATTTGATAATTCTCTCTCTTTAAATTGATTCCAATATAAATCTTTTATTTTACTTACTTCTTTAATAATTCAATTTGAATAAAATTACATTATCTCCAAGTAATATATAAATTAAATTGATATCAATCAAAAACAATTAAGTATTAATATATTATAAATTTCCCAGCACTACACCAAAGAAAATTAGAATATATAAATATATACAATATTATAGATATATATAGTATATATAGATATATATATAATTACCACACTAATTTCAATATTTTTTTCTTCACTTCTATTTTCAAAAATTAATAATCAAATATATATATATACAACAATATAAAATATTTTCAATAATAGAGATAATCTGTTAATTATAAATATATCTTTATCATACAAAAGACAGTTTAATAATCATAACGGGAATTTCGATAGATGAAAAATACCACTTTCCCATCTCACTACTTTATTTATTTATTAATTATAAATTTTCTTTTATTTTACGGCGCCACAATACTGAAATTTTCTATCACTTACACTACTTCACATATGCATTAATTGTATAAACGTATATACAAGTCATTTTCGCGCCTATTGTTGTCTCTGTCTAATTCATGAGTGTTAGAGCCTCCTATATCATCAAGACATCCATCTACTTACAAGTGATATGGAGCCGGTGAACCACATTTTGACAGATTGTCAACAATAAGTTGTGAAAATTAATAATTATTACTTACAACTCAAAATCAACACCACTATCATTCTTGTAAGTTTGAAAAATTTATTTTATTATAAAACTTATTTATTTTAAATATATACATGTATTTACAATAAAAATTATTATTATATTTTCATTTTTATTTTTAGGTTAGTGCTTATCAAAAAGAAATTTATATATTGAATATTTATTCATTATATATGTAATAAATGTATAGTTTTCAAGATTCAAATAAAGAAAAATGAAACAATACATTTTTTATGAATAATAAATTTAACCTTTTTACAAAACGTATTTACTAATTTTTTTTTTAATGTAATAAATGGAACATCAAATTATTTCTTTTTTCTACCATTATAAAAACTTAAATTAATTTTTGAACTAATTGTAATATTTCCAAAGAAATACATAATAAATATATGTAATTTATAATATGCACATATACACATTATTAATTTCGCATGAAATACACAAATTTTAGCAGAATAATTAACAAAAAGTTTCTAATTTATTTTATAATTACTCTATATGAAATGATGATTTAAACAAAAATGTAAGAGTGTCTTTACATGAAGATGTTGTATTTTGAGTAACTAACAACGTGTGATTAATTAAAATATAAATACTAGATAAATGTATATTTCAGAAAATACATATCATAGTCAAATAATTTGCATTAAAGCAAATTGTAATTATTTTCAAATGAATATTATTTCAAAAAATTTTGAAATACGTATAGAAAAATATTTTCATACATTTAACTTTGATTTCTATTTCAATAATAAATTTTATTATACATAATTCATAAAATTCATGAATATTATTAAATTTACTTAATTCCTAATTTTATTTTTAAAATTATATTATTTGGTATGAAATATTTTTTAAAATGATGTTCAATAAGATACCCTTATGTTTGATGTTTAAAGATTGGTATATTAATTTTTGTAAAAAAAAATTCTGTCATATTAAACTTTAAGCCTTTGCAGAGATACTCTAGTACTGAGATAAATGCGAGTGCTGGTAAATATATAAGAGTCGAAATAAAACATTTTCGACTTCTGCTTCTGCTTTTTATTATTAGTTTATTTTCATTCCGACTCAAGGAAAATAAGAAGTTCCTTTGAGCCTTGTATAAGATTTTTAAAAAAAGAATTGGAATTTAAATGAAGCTTGAATTAAGAGCACGACATTGATTTGTATGATTTCTTAAAATTTCCTTTGATTACGAAATGTGGTTTATATATAAATACTAATATTGCATCACTCATTTTTTTTATTTACTTTTAATTATTGAGATTACTTTTAAATATTAATAGAGATTATTTCGTATTTCATTTGGATTAAATATACAAATGCATTAGCTATATATTATTTAAATATTAATTCAAATTTTATACTATAATTTGAATCGAATATTAATATTAAAAATCATACATTTATTAATTTCTAAACAATTTAATTAATAATTAAATTAATTTAAAAATAATATAATTTTGAGTAAAAAAATTTTTTATATTTTATAATTTTGCAAATTTGATATGAGTAAAAAGATAAAGGGTAAAAAATAATTGAGAGACAAAGAATAGGTAAAAATTTTAGTCATAATTTTATTATACATCTATTTATATTAAATTAAAATTACAATATAAGTATAAACTTATTTAAAAGATAAAATCAATTAATAGTATGTTACTTTAGGATAATATAATAAAATTATTGATAATAGAAAATTTAAACCAATAAGTTAAACAATAACTTCATAAAGTAAATCATCATATTATGATTTGTTCGTAATTATATGTAATAAGATAACTGAATACAGAGCTAAAATGCTTATTATTTTTTAATAATTCCTTTAATTATTGATATGTGAATGTGGATGTCAGGAATCCATGCTAGAGTATATACTTAATAATAAGTCGAGCAAAAATATTCGTTCATTTACTTTGCATCTCTTCGTCATCTACTGTAATTATCTCGATTTGAAAAAGTTGATAAATATAGACCGCGAAATGCGAAAGACTTTTTATTCAAAATTTAATTTGTACGCGAATATTTATATTTTTAGTAAGTTTCTATGTATAAATAATTTATTTATTATTTATTAAAACCTTATAAATATTCTTTCATGTATGCAAGATGGAGTAACAAATATTTTTTAATCAACTAAAATTCAATTATAAATAAAATTAAAATATTAAGAGTTAATCAAATAGTACATAAATAAAACTTCCATTTTATTATATTTAAATCCAATTATTTCTCGTAAAAGTTAGCTTTATAGAATTTAAAAATCTATTATTAACTTTTATATTTTAAATTTAATTATATCGACACTCTTGTTGTAGAAATGTATAAGGAGTTGTATTTATCAATAGATCTAAATATTTCACTAGGATTTAATATTATTGGAAACAAAAATTCTTGCGAAATATATTTTTCTATATTTTTAATATCAATAATAAGATTATATTATTTGTTTCTAATAATAATAATAAAATGTATATCAATACAATTTTTTAAATTAGTAAAAATAATATTTATCGTAGAAACAATTTTTTACGTACTAAGTTTAAAGGATTTTTTTAAATAGATCTATTAAATAAATTTTTTTTTAATAATCATTATAAAAATAGTATTTAAAATATTTGAAAGTGTGAAGTCATTTATACATACACATGAGAAGAATGTAAATTATTTTCAATAAAAAAAAAAATTTTTTTTTGAATTATAATTTCTAAATATGTATAATTTCTAAATTGAAATTTTTTAAGAATTAAAGAATGATTGAGTACAGATTTAAAATTTTTTTAAATAATTCAAAAGAATTTTTTTTTATTTATCTATCTTTTTTGGTTTACTGTTTTGAAGTATATTAATTAAAATAGGGCCCACGATTAAACATATCTGAAGTTGGATTATTTAGTTATGTCACATATTATTTGATTTTATCAAGTTGGCATGAAATTTTCTCCTCCTTGCCCATGTTATAAATGCAGAAATTTTATGAAAGACTTAATTTGAGTATCGATGTTTACGAATTTGAAACGTAACAGCTGTTCATCTGTTTCATTGCATTAGTTAGTTGTAGTCCAGACAGTAAATGCATTAGGCAATTATAATATTATATGGTGAACTAATTTAAGCAGTAATATTTTGTTACGTGGAATATAATTGAATGAAGGCAATTGGATTCTCAGAAAGTTTTAGAATGCTTAGAACAGCTTTTTACCTACCATCTGTCGAACTTGAAATTATATTTGTTAAAATCTAATGAAAATCTATTTCTTTTAAAATTAAATCTTTTTGTACAATTTAATCTTTGCGAGTTATTTTTTAAAGTTTAGAAATATATAGCAGCATAATATTTTCTTTACTACTGATTACTTGCAATATTTAAAAATAGTTTCATACATAGTTCATAATTTTAATTCTTTGTGATAAAAAAAAATAAAAAAATTGACTTATAATATTAAAAAATTATTAAATGAAAATAAGATGTGAATATAAAGCGTTATAATTATATATTGAATTATAATTCTACACGATATTCTTTAACTTACATCAATTATTATTGCTATGTGTTAATGCCAAAATTCAATGTATATTATAAATTGAAATTGAAATATGTGTCACTATTTTGTCTCATTGTAATTCATATTGAAGCAAGTCACTTTTGTGAGTTAAAGAGTACCAGAAACACTGAATAAAGAATAAGATGAGTAATAAATAGTAAATAAAGTCACCTTGTGAATACGAGGCAGAGGAGCGTGGCACTGAGGATCATTAGCTGCTGACTTAAAGCTGACTGTGATTTCTGCATCGCTCGATGAAGATCATTCTGAAAATGAGGATTTGCTTTAAGGTCGAAAACGTATGAATATAAAAAAATTTGAGGTTTGTAAGTGGATGGCCATAATGGATCTTCGCTTGAGACAAAGCCATCGCTTAGTACGTGTTGGTACTTACGAACATATTCTCCAAGGAGTGCTTTGCTAGCCAACAGTTGAGGAAAACCGGTATGAAGAGGTTTCTCATGGGCGGATACAGGAGCTGAAAAATGACACTGTTAGTTCCGTTCCCTTCTGAATTTGAAAGCGCATCAAGCAAAACCTACAGCTGGAAAAATTTACTATATATCTTGTTGAAAGAGATAAATTATGGCTAAAAATATTACATTGTTGATGTGCGCTGAAATTTATGTTACAACTAAATATACGTTATTGATAACCAACAGATTATTAATGTAATTTTCAGCGAATTAACAACATTCTATGCTGTATTACTTTTGCGTAGCTACAATACGGGGAAAATCATTTAAAACAAATTAGTACATGCTTTATGCAAGTATCTTGTACGCCAATTAGTACTCATTTGAGTTTATTACTTACATCCGCATAACGTATTTTAGCTAAGTACGTTAGTTGTTTCTTTATTTACATAATTTAGGAACCCGCATCAACATTGTAAACCTTTATAGTTAGCATCCTTTTTTTCAAAAAAGATCTGTTAGAGCACGCAGGAAGTTTTAAATAGATATTTAATTAATTCCTTTGCTAAATACAATTATTAAAAATTGAAGTAAAAATCTGTTTGAGAATTGCTGTATTTAAGTTTGTAATAATTGATTTATTATTTCAGTTAAAGTCACTGCCAAACTAATTAAAAATTCTCAAATTTAAATGTATTTAAATTAGCTGGGTATTAATATATTTAATAGCAATTTTCTAAATTAAATCATTGTTCCACATTTTTAAAGAAATATTTTTCGGCAAATCGGCATTAGCACCTGCACGTTGTCCAATTGAACCCTATAAACACATGTGTTTGTGTGCAGTGATATATATAAATGGTTGGTGCTACGAGTAGTTATAGATTGTTAATGTTGTGGGTTGTAGAAGAAGCGATGCGTATCTAAAGCCCCCGACTGTACCTACAGATATTGACGATGTAAACATTCATGTGGATGCGCACCAATTGGAAATTTGGTCCGTTGTGTCTAATTTTCCAGCAGCTGTCAAACGATGCTCCGGCAAATAACGCTCCTATCCACGCGCGTCATTATACAATTACAGGTGCACGCGAGCCCACACGCACACGCACATAAACACCCAGGCGACTACATCTGCACGCACGTAAAGTTATATGTACCGAAAGTGAGAAGAGCGATAGAGAGGGATGGATCCAGAGTTTCGCAGGTACACATTAAACCGAGAGAGCGAGAGAACGGGATGAACTTGCAGAAAGGCACAGGATTAATACGAGTATAACCACTGTAAGTGTGAAACCTGAATGTTATGACATGTATTTTCAACAATACTAAAGAATTTAATACAATATAGACTATAATATTTTTTAATACTCACTTTTCATTATATTTGAATCGTAATTTTTATAAATGATTATACAATGCCATTATAGAAATCGTAATAATATACTACAATAGCGAGCTGAAACGCGTCATAAAAAGGTATTTAGAATTAATTCGTATTCGGTATCATTGTCGATTAAATTATGGTGAAAAATAACTGTATTTTTAATGTTTTAATTTCATTTATTTAAATTAGAATAAAATAATATTTTATATTTAATAATTTATTGATGCTGAAAATACAGATGTTTTTATTAGGGCGTGAATATTTTTATAAAAAAAATTAATATATCGAAATTAAATCGTTTATTATTAAAAATGTACTATTAATGCAATCGCTCATGAAAATTATTTTTTATTTTAATTATTAACGTTCATACATTTTCTACTTAATGTTTGCTCAATAAAAATATATAAGCAACATTTTATGTAGTATGGAGTTAAATTAGCAATCTAAATATTATATAACTGAGTTGTACCAGATTTAATTTTTGTTCAGCATTCATCAGATTAAAAAAAGTGATAAATAAATTATTAAAAATTATTAAAACACAATTCTGAACAATATACACACATATTTACTATAATAGAATGTATTAAAAATTTTATAAATCTCCACTGAAAATATGCAATTGTTTCAATGAAATCAGTGTGGTAAAAAGTGAATTTACGTTACTGCGGATTATTTCTTAATGGATGATTTTGAAATTTCCGCGATCCATTAGGTGACGTATTTAAAGTTTGCATTTTTTTCCAAAGGAGCTTATTTTGTGTATTTATTTTTGACAGTTATTAATTATTATGCAATATCCTTATCTATTTTCTGTGATTAATACTAAATTAAAATAAATTTAATCAAATACAAAGATTATTTTCTGAGCCTATTAAATGATGACATGGTTTTAATAATACTTTTTTTCCATTTAATATTAAAACTTAAGTGAAATATACAAAAAAATGGGTGGAATTAAAAAATGTGATTTCGGATTCGTTACTGTATCATTATTATTATTTTATAATTCTCTTAAAATTAATACATGATTTCGAAAACTTATCGATACCTGTATAGATTATATATGATGTACGAAATGAATTATACGAACTTTATATTTATGAAAAATTAAAAAAATTTTACTGAAAAATTTTTGCTTAACCTATATATATATTATAAAATGATAATTTTACATTGTAAAATAAAAAATTTGAATAATTTAGAATTCAAAAGAAGAAAATTTATTTTTTTAATACGGTTTTATATAAAATTTTATTTTACAAGCCTACATTCTCGTCTTGCATTATAATTGAGTTATAAGTAAGTAAAATATATTTTTTTCAATAAATTTTTTGACATTATTTAAAATGAAATTATTGATTATTGTAATATATGTTATAATATGCGCATTATATATATATATATATTACATATAAGATGTTTTGTACGAGTATTATCAGATGTTTCATATATATATATACACAAATATATAAGATGCAACATTTTTTTTAATGAACGTATTTATTATATTAGCTATAAAAATAAGATAAGTGAGTATTACGATGAATTTATGATTTTGTTATCATGTGATTGGGAAGATTGATCGAGCGTTATCATATTAATTATATTTAATTATTATCTGTTCTATCTCTATTGTACAATTAAAATAATAATGCAATACAGATAGGATTCAAATACTTATATTGTTTATAGATTGATGAAGGTTATAAAAAAAGGTGCTATTTCTATTAATGAATGGAATACTTAAATAAAAAAAAAACATAAACTCCTAGTGTTTGCAGGGAAATTCTGAATGGCGCTTGAGATTGTAACTGCGAAAATAAAACAATTGCATTTCTCTTGAGTAAAAAACAAAACAAAAGGGATTCACTTATACTGCCGGTAAATCCAAAATATCGAATTTTTCGGAATACGAGTGCGCGCGCTTCTTAGTGTTTGTCCGGATCGAAGGGACCCGAGATTTCGCGTGTACTCTCGTAAAAGGTGGAGTTCAGGTCGTCTCGCGGAAATCGTAAAAGCTCCCCCGCGTTATACATCCATCGATTTATCATCAAGCGCCCGGTGGCTGCTTCTAACATCGAGTTTCCGGTGATTTAACAAAAACGTCCGCACTGGTCGTCATCATTGTCGTTGTCGTTAAAGCTTCTGTTTCTTCACTTTATACATTTCAAGGGAAAAAATCGGGGCGCAGTTTGCCTACGCTGACTTTCATGGATTTTACTTAGGCTTCCGTGAAAAAAGGTGCAAAAGTTTATTGCATAAGTGACGTACTCGGGAAAGTGTTGCACATCAAGCTCGAATTTTAATTTAGAAATTAACATTTTAGTTCACGTGTCACATCGGAATTTCGTTATTCATTATTAGGATTTGCTTCCGTATGCTGCTTTTGGTACGAGTACTGTCATTTCAAACGTTATTTTAAATAGATGATATTGGACAAACCATATTGAGAGAATCGATGTTGCGGAACGTTTTCCGTTTAACTTTAAGATTATTAAATTCAGATTTTAATGTTTCGAGTAAAAGCAAAATATATACACATATTATCATATGAGTAAACTTTTAACAAAGTTATGCTAAACAAAAAATAATGTAATTTTATTTAGAAAATTAAACTTTAAATGAATCATTTCAACTTATGCAATAAAAACATAAAATCAATCCAAACTTTGAATATGCACCGATGAAAGGAAAGTCACATTTAGTGCGTGATCGAATGCACAAATTGAATTTTCTTGTATTTGCACACGTGTTTTCAAAAAAATTTAATTTACAGTCTATGTAATGTATATTGTATCCGTGCTAACTAAAAACTATAAGTTAAGTTAAAGGTTTAATTAATATATTTAATGATTCAATATCAAAGTACAGTAAATCAAATTTAATTTGACAGACCTTTTGTAATGGACTTTTGCATTATTTTTTATTAATTTACTGTAGTTGATCAGCATATTATTATAATATTATCCCTGTGATTCATATATTACTATTATACTATACATTTTGACTTCAACAGATGACTAAAGCTGACTAATATTTTGTAAATTGTTCAGTATAATGATTAATGACGATAAAGTAATAAACATTTATCGCTATTAGTATGAACTAATCATGATATTCATATTAGTGTATTTATAAGTTTAAATAATGATAAATTTAAAAAGATTAATAAAAATATATCAAATAAAAAACAGTTTTTTCATTTTATATATAATATTCTATATGAACAGATAAATATACGTGGAAACATAATAAACCACTTTCGTAAATATTCAATTAAGTATAAAATATGATTGGTTTTTTACAAATATTTTTCATATTTTTTTATATCATAGAAATAGTAAAATACTTTTATGGGAGTTTAAGCTATTTTTTAGAGTACAATCTATTCATAAAATTTTTTTTCAATTGAATAAAATATTGTTTGTTAAATTTTCACGTTGTATACTATAATATTGAAAGAAAAGGAATGGTGCAAAAGAAAATGAAATATTAACAAGCCAAAAACCTTTTTATCTGTAGGCTAATAGAAATAAATATATATATGCACATATTTAACTCTCAACTTATTTGATTATAAGATAGGCTGCGTAAAAAACTATTGAGAAATAGATTGCAAATGAAAATTATGTTATCAAGTGAAAATGGCTGGCACAAAGTAAAGCTGTGAAAACGGGCAAAGAAAATCGAATTTCTAGTATGGGTATATGCACTCGCAACAATAGTAAGCTATTTTACTAGAAAGGAATATTTGAAAGAAAACGAAAAATAAAATAGCCGCGAAATGACGCATAATATGAACGGCTATAAAAAACGTATGCAAGTCGTCTACGGAAAGGAAAATTCAAACGCGAAAATATTGTGAGATAGAAAACTTATGGTGGTAAAAGAAATAACACTGAATATTGATACTATGTTGACGTTTTCTTTAAGTATTTCTATCCATTTTCAGTTAAACGTAGATATTCGACGGAAAAACAGTCGTATTAAAGGGTTTTATCACAATGCAAGGTTTAGCATAAAGAAACAAATTTTGATAATTGTTTTAAAAGTAATATAATCTACAGGCGATTTAGATATGACAATTTAAACACAGAACCAAATTAATAAAAATTAGAGAAAAATTGTTTTTTTTTAATAATAAGCAAAAGCATTGAAATATAAAAAATTGTGCTCTAAGCATCGTGGAATAAAAAGAAAAAGAAATTAGAACATCTATAATGATTATGAGCTCTGTATACTTTAATAAAAATCGGAAGCTTTCAAAGTAAAAATAAGTTTTAATTACTTTAGAATAAAAAAGATCAAGAAGTTAGCAGATATAACTTCTTGAGTTGTTTGCTGAATCATTTTATTTTACCACAGGAATTTATATATAAGACAAGCGTAACAGTGGGTTAATGTATGTAAAATAAGTAGTTACGTTATATTCTGTGGTGTATAATGTTGTCTATCTCGTAATAAATGCGGTAAAATACATGTAGATTATCAAAAGACCAAAAAATTGGATATCATCAATAATTACTGTACTATTATTTAATGTGAAAAATATTTTAAACCTTAACTAAATTAACTCTTCATTTTTAAATTTCGATAATGTTTGACCCGATTTTAATACTGTTGTTAATCTATTATACATACGAAAATATTATTGTATACACACACATGTTCTTTTGCTTGATGCGAGTCTATATCAGTGAACATATACATTTGATTTGAACTCACCGTGATGGTAAATGGTATGGTGTTGACTAATTCCAAGATGAAATGGAAGGATAGGAGCTGCTGCCAAATGTTGCCCTGTGGACATTAGGTGGACAGATCAACAAATCTAGTACAATATTTTATATTATATAAAGTTCAGCATGCATGAATGACTTTTTTCAGTTATTTATTATGACCTTAACTTTTAACAACCAGTTCATTTAATTTTAAATGATATAAAATATATTATTTGTACACGTAATTATTACACACATGCATGAATAATTCGATAGATTATCTTAATATAATAGGTGTTGCTGATTTAGCATTCCATAAAACATATTTTTAATAATGAAGATATTATATAAAAAATAATATAAGTAATTATTAACATGCTTTGAAAGTTTTAAATCTATTTGAAACTTTATAAACCGAAGAAAATGAATAAATAAAATCAAAATTGATATTTCATGTTTGATTACATAATCAATTAACTAACTGCAAATTTTAGATTTTGTTGAGACGCAATATTCACCATGAATTTTATATGAAAAAAAAATCAACTTTTGTATTTTAGTTTTGAATTCAATCAGTTTTATATTAAAGTTGTATTTATTAAAATTTTGATTAAGACCTATGTAACCATAAAATCCGCTCAGTATTTTTCTATTTTTTTTTTAAATTAAATAGTAATTTTTTTTAATTTTTGTTCAATAGGAACGTAAATCCATTACTGCAAATAGTATTTAAATACTCAGCATTTTAATGAAACTTTGTATTTGCTATTGCTTATCTTTATCAGTACCGACGATTAGGCCTTTTGCACAAATACAAATGTAAATCTTTACACACTGCGGTTCAAATGAAAGAACGGGTTATTTACTCTGATGGTGTGAGGGGTCGATATTAAATTTAAAGCGCTTAATTAAGTATTATTTGTTTCCTACAAAGAAACTGACGTTAAAAAAATGGAATTTGTTAGCTACAAATTTTAAGCCATTGTAAACCAGAAGGTGTAACATATAGTTGCCTAGTAGAGACTAACACACGTTGAGGTAAAGCGCTGTATTTCCCGAAGTTTTTAGTTAGATATTTCATCTTATGGAATTCCATAAAGTTCCCCAGGAGCATGCATTCATGGGCTTTATATTTTGGAAAGTAGCCGCTTCAACTCTTCTTCCCTGCGTTTTTAATGAATACCGAGGCGGTCGGAGCTAATTACCACGCACGTGAGCATACACACAAATACACGTATAACGTGAATAATCCGCTAATTAGAAAAGATGAACCGAGTGTCTCGACACTTTTATCGTAGGCGTTTTTTATATATATGGGGGAGGCCAGGGCGAGAAGATCTTCGCCGGTTCATTTTTTCGCAGCCTCTTCTAGGAAAGAGAAATGAAGGGATACTGCAACGGGTCTGCATCAAATCTCTTTTATCCCGTGTCCTCCTTCTCGGTCTTTTTAGGTCATAATACTGAGAAATTTAATTAATCACTTGGTCTCCTTTACTGATGAACTCACCAAAATTGTGATTTTAAGCGTAACAAAATGTTATTAGAAATTTTTATTTCTTTTTTATAATATTTTTTAAAAATGAAATTTCGAAACAAGTAGAGCGATAATTTTCTTTTTAAAATATTAGTAATTTTATTATCGATATAATTTAAAAATAGCACTTGCAAAGAATTACTAAAAATTTCTTCTTTTTTTATCTTATTTTAGTTGGACACATCTCGAGATATCTCTTGAAATTTAAATTGATTACATAAATTATTGTTATAATACTCTATATTTAAAATGGAATATTTACCTTTTTTACCTTGAATTTTGAAAAAATTGTAAGATTCGTACATTGATCAAATTTAAAATATAATGAAATCAAAAGTACTTTTAAAATTTATAAAATTCGTTTATAAATTAAAAAAAAAAAGAAATAAAAACTTAAAATTATTATTATTTTTCGTAGCATAATATATTATAAAATTAACCAAGAATCTTTTTACCAATAAAGAATATGAAAATTGTATACATAAAATTTTTATTATTTTGTAACAAAACTCTTAAAATAGAAAAGACATGCATGGAGTATTGGTATACCTACAACTAAAATGACCATTAATTTTTAGTGCCCAATCGTCCATCTGATAGCTCTACAGATTTATAGGAGGAACTAAAATTCTTTTTCTAAATAAATCCCTTTTTTAAATGAATTGACCTACATCAATATTTATCAAGTTAAAAATCATTCAAATACAAATTTTTGGTGTCGTATATACTTATAGAACTATGACTGAACTTACGAATCTATATATAAAAATATACATTCACATAGCAATATTGTGCAAAAATTTAAATACATAAATGCGTTCGGATACAAATGCCAATTCTCAAACCCCCCCCCCGCCCCACACACACAAACACCAATGCGAACTCATATATAAGTTCCTTTGTACGTATATTTAAATCATGCGAATAAAAATATTTATATTTAAAACAATGTTCATAATTTTAAGAAAAAAATTTGTATTTTATTGATTGGTTAGTGACGTATAATGCGAGCAAAATTTAGTTTATATGATTGTTCATTTATGTTAACGCATTTAATTTTATTATAGTATTTTTTTTTAAACACGTATTTTAAAATAATATTTAGAATTGTATAAATGACTTAAATTAATTGTTAATTATGAAGAATAATTAATGGATCATGCCCATATTTGATAAAGGTTGAAGAGCACCATATACCACTCAAAATATTGAAAAATGAATATTATATTACCACACTTTTTAATCAATTAAAAATTAAATGGGAAGATAAAAATCGTGGATATGTCGACGATCGTTGAAGATTGTCATTTTTTTTTATAAAGAATTTCACGTTCATTAGAAGTTAAATATACTTTAGTGAAAAAAGATATTTGATGCATAAAATGCTCCTCTTTCACTAATATTTTTCTAATACTCTCAACATATGTTTGGATATATATATTTCCAGGAAAAAAGTGTAAGCAACGACATACTTAGGGTAATATTTTTCTATCAAAAATAGACATTGAAAAGTGGACAATGGAAGAGCTCATAAAAATAAACTGGAACGAATGCATCTTAATATATAAGCCACTTTTTAACAAACAAATACAGATTATTTCATGATTTCGTCGTCATAAATAAGAGTTTTTAATTATAACAAAAGACTCGGATGCAAACAGAGAGACAAGAGGAAGAGAGTTTCATAATGCAGCGATGCGAGGGGGGGGGTGGAGTACGTCATTGAGTGACTCCAGGTTTACGAATCTCGACCTATGACACGTTCAAAATGCATAGGATAGAAGAAGGAGGAGGAGGAGGTAGAGAAGGAGGTGGAGGAGGGCAAAGCCATTTATGAGTACGGAAGCGCATTGGGTTGCCATGTCACGATTCTAGTGCATGCGTGAAAAGCCGTAAACGTCGGCCTCTACAACAAGTGTATCCATTAAACTGGTTAGCACAGGCTCTGCACGGAAGAATGGATGTTAAAAAGTGTTGCCCTTCTGTGGTCGTGCGGACGTTTCTCGGTATAAAGCGGCCCTTGAGAAATTTAATTTTATCGCCCGCGTTACCCTCCCTTCGCATACGAGTACGCGTGCCTATAAAAGAACCGGAAAAACATTGAGATGTAAACTGGTTGAACTGAATGAAACCTCTGCCTATTCGCCTTAATTATTTACGGCTCTGCTTTTGTTACTTTTTACCCGTAAATTGATCAACTTTGATATTTTTAAACTCAAATGGCCGCATCCCCAATAAGTATAAATAAAAGTCGTTATTCTAAAATTGCGGCAGTTTAAACCATCATTGTTTTGTGGAATAACTGAATTACACATACATCCGCAATGAGTGTAGCACAGATATCGAGATTTTTAATCATTTTTAGTTTAAAATGTACTTTCAATTACTAAGATCTCTTTCTGAGAACTTGCTTGTTTTTATAATACACTTTTATAAGGCTAATCGTATCAAGTCAAAATATTTTTATATTTTATTGGTTTTTAAAAAATTTTTTTTTTTTTATTTCATAAAAATTATCTCATTCATTTATTGACGGCTTGAAATATAAATATATTTTTTCCATCTTCACATATTTGATCAAAAGCGTAAATAGAAAAATAAAAATACAAACGGCAAAGAGGTAAGCATGTAGGTATTTACTAGAACTTGTGATTTCTTCCCTCTGTTAACTTTTAACAGACTAAATTTACCTGACGCTTACTATTCAAGTAAAAGCGTTTTACTAGGAGAAATAAATAATTTCCCATGTACATCAGAATAAATAAATTTGTTTCGACAGCGTAAATATCAACAATTTTCATGCTTAATTATATTCAAAATTTCAGAAATTTCAAAAACTAAATTTTCTTTACTTTCTAAAATAATTTAATTTATGTACATAAATGACAAGCATTGCATCTGTAATTTCAAATAATAATTTGCATGTTGAAATTTTTATAAAATTAAATTATTTAGGTAACCTATTTCATTAAAATATAATTCTCAAATACTGATGTATATGCCCGTGTTGATTTATGTGCTACGTAATTCAGAATCATGATAAAATAGCTCTTGAAATTTTTACTTGTACTAACATAATTAAAAAATTTTTGCAGTCATTTACTATTTCTGTTTTTAATAAATGACATATTTAATTTAAATAAAATTTGTATTGCTGAGTTGAAAAATATAAATAGTTTTATTTCACGTCAAAACCATAGTAATTTAATTATAAAAACCATTATACTGTTCTCTATTTTTTGAATAATAATTTATATATTTTTTAAATATAATTTCATTTCTTTTCTGTACACCTGAGTTTATATTAATTCTATTATAATATTTTTGATATAGTTTATATAAATTTATATAATTGTATTAATTTTATTAAATTAAATTCATATTCGAGATTTATAACATAAAATTTTATATAAACAAAAACAATTGCTCGTTACAAACGTTATTTTATTAAAAAATTTATTTAAAAACAATAAATTTTGTTTAATATATACAATTAATAAAAACAGATTTCTTTAATATAAATTAATAAAAGAATTTAAAATTAAAATCATTAGAAATTAATTATTATAACCATTAATATAGAGAAATTAAGCAAAAACAGATTAAATTTGTCAAAAAATTTACAAAAATTACATACTGAAACGTATTTCTATATATATATATTGTGCGAATATTTTGTAAAAGAAACACTTCATTTATATATCCTGATATATTCAAAAACACAAGAAATTGTAACATTTTGTTGTCTGGAAACATTATTAACATATTTAATAGATGTTTAATTCTCAATATTATGTTTCATTAATTTCATACTAATCTATTTTATATTATTAAATACGAGAGAACTATAATATTAAAATACTACATTATGAATTATTCATTCGTCAGAGCCACAATAATAATGTTGAATTTTGCAAATTTTATATATTAAAAAGAGACTTTTATCTTGTATATAAAAAAGCATAATTTAAATTGTTTTTTATGGTTTTAAATTTTACATATTTGAACCAATACAATCATAGGTTTATGAGTTGTAAAAATTAAAATAAATTTACTTTTAATGTATAAATTTTTTTTTCTTCACTGATTTTTTAAATTATAATTTAAATTTCACGAATGTTAATTGAATCCAAGCTTATGCTGGAGGTATTCCAGTGTAGAGTTATTTAAAGAAAATATTTATTTAATTTGAATAATGAATTTTGTTACTTCAAGAGTTCTGAATTTGACATGGTATATTAAAAAAAGTAGTCCGAAATGAACTAGTTCATACTTCTTCATTTCATGTAGTAAGAGATGGTTTAACTTATTTTTTAATATACTAACCCGTAGGACAAATACACTATCATACACAGTATATTACTCAACTGTTTGAAAATATCCCTTATGTAACTGATATTTGATGTGAGAAGTTCATTCCTCAACTAGTCAGCGATAGATAAAGTACAAAATTTCATAGGACCTCTGTAGAGAATTTTAATAAAAGCAAGCAACACACACACATTTGCAGAAATATTATCGAAATAATAAAAAAGTAGAGTAACTGTAAGGTCTGTAGAAAGTTCTTTGAAAAATGTTGCGAGCTATTCGGATTATTAATAGAATCGCATACTCGAGTAGAACAATATTTATTACCTGAAATAATGCATCACTCTCTTATCCGAGTAGTGCTACCTTAAGAAACAATATCACTTAAAAATTACAGGTAGCATTAAAAAAAAAAAATGAAAATTATGACTGCCAACGTCGGAGTTATAAAACTCGAGTTGTTATTTATAGAAAAAGTCAATAAAGTACGTGTTTCTTGAACAATCGATGACGCAAAACTATCCGTGGTTGGAACGATCAACAAGCGATCATATCCAATAATGCCTGAGATGTCAAGAGCAAACTATGAGTTATAGACACCGGATCAAAATACAATAGAGCAATGGCACGGATGTGGGACTTTGTAGTAAAGGAATCTAAACGAAAATGAAAGCGTTTCGAGTGTGTGCATGAGAGCGTGGATTTTTGATATACGAGAGATAAAAGGAAAAAACGACATTGCTTTTTCGTTACGCTATATTTCCTACATTTCGAACACGAAAACCATGTTTAAAATAATATACAATATTTTTCATCTTGCGAGTTTTTTCTAAGTTTTATACCTGGCGTACACGTGGTGTGAGTGCAGATGGTACACGCACACGCTCGAACAAACATGTATATATATTTAATGCATATGTTCCTTATTAATCTTAAGAATATTAATTTACTTATTTTTAAATCAAATTTTATATTTTACATAATGGCTCGACATTTTAAATGTACTACATTACACCCCTATGTACTTATTTTAATTTTCTAAAATGAAACACGTAAACATTATTAACTACCTCTCACATTAACGTTGACCACATAAATTTCAAATTTATCTTTAGGGAAAGATTTATTTTTTTTTAAAATTATCTCCATAAAAGAATGTAATAAATACCTTCCGATGCTAAAATTTCACTTAAGGTAAAACTTGGTTTTATATTACTTCCGACAACTATATTTGTAGTTTTTAAAAGTGGCTTGCGAGAATTTTAAAATAATTTTTTTCAATACAGGTAATGCACTGTAATTACCAGTTTTTTAGAGCAACTCTTTACATATTTTTTAATTTTTTTTTAATTTATTTATGACAAAATTCAATATTAGAGCTATCTCTACTTATAAAAAAAAAATTTTATAATAATATAATAACAACAACAATAATTCCGGCCTTTCAGCTCAGGGATGAACTCTTCGTATTCTCGCTCATTGACTCCCGCCATTTGTATTTCACTTAACATTTACATTAAATTACTTAATTTACTACAGAATTATTATTACATGCTTTAGTCTTTATTGTCTTATCTATGTATATACATCACAATGGCTTCTTTCGTCATCTTCTTTCTTCCATCGTTTCTCCAAGGCTTCTCTGTTACCCTTACTCACCCCGTCTCTGGTTATTCTGTTTCTCTTCTAATTTCTTAATTCTGTCAATTATTTTGTAGTTTTTTTATCTCACCTTTTTGTTCGTAAATCACCCTGCTGCTTATCTAGCATCCCTCTTTTCTTAGAGAAATCCTCTTATTCATAAATCCCTTTGTCTCTACACACGCCGTTATTATATGTTCCCAATCGCCTTTTGTTTCGCCGCCTAGTTGGCATCCTCTTTTATCTGTTTCCAACCAGTATTTGTTTTCTGTGGTTATGTTACACATCTAGTCCTCGCGATCACTCTCTGTATTTTGATCTTTCCCCTTTCCTCAGGTATCCTAGCATTCCTTGTTCTCCAAATTCTTTATACCATCTGTTGTATTTTGCTTTTTTCATTTTTTCCCGTCTATCCCTTTTTTGTCTCTCCTTTGCTCTTTTTCTGATTTCTTCATAGATATTTTTCCCACTTATTTTCCTCCTCTCCAGTCTCTTTCTACTTAGTTCCCAATTCCAGTTCTATTTGGTCTGCTCTATACATTTCTAACCTCCATTTATTTTTTTTCTTTAGACATTTCTTCATCCATCTGTCTCTACATTGTTGCTCCACCTTCTCTTCATATTTTAGGACTCTTATCTTACATTCTCCACTCATTTCTATTTCGTCGGCCTCCTCATAGACAATGTATCCAGGCGTATAAAATTCTACGTCTAGAATCCATCTGAAATGTTTAAGTTTGATTTTTTTTTATCTCTTTTGACTCCTCCATGACCCATATGTTCGTACCATAATATGTCTCTTCTCTAACTAAATAGTTCAATAAAATTGTTCTTCTTTTAATATCGCCTCCGTATCTCCTTTCTCCATAATCTCATGTTTTTTTTCATTGTTACTCTCCCTTTTTCACCCTTTCTCCTTTATCTTAATATATAATAATGCATCTATTTATTTCTATATAAAAGTTTTTTCTTTTACTTCTATTGAGAGTTATTATTTATCACGATACCTTATACAAATATAGTTTGGAAAACATTATATTTCTTCTGAATATTATAAGAACAATTAAAATAAATACATAATAACAATTAGATGAATACATTATGTTTTATTTGAATAATATTTCATATGTTATATGTTAATCTATTATTTATTCACAAATAGATTTATAAATATTTATAGATATTAGTAAACTTCAATACTTGCTGTTATTTATAGTATAAATTTTTTTCTTCTTCAATTTTTACGATGAAATTGAATATAAATATCAGCATAAAATTATTTTTAGGATTACGTTTTAATATTTTTAAAAATTAATTTTCCTCTAAAAGTATGAATGAAAAATCAATTTATTTTTTTATTTGAATAAAAAGAAAATGTAAATAAGAAATAAATAGAAAATATAAGCAGTTTATTAATTTTTATTTAATTTATACAAAAATTAATAGTGTAAATTATGTGATTTTAAGTGTTAGCATATTTTGAATGCTATAAAAATGAAAATGCTTCACACTTTAATAGCTAATCCATTTATGAATTCTTTAATTACTTTATTATTTATGAATACTTCACTATTATTCTCATTTTTAATTATATTTTTCACATATATTGTATTATATCATTATTCTACCTTGAGTTCTATACAAAATATTTATAATAACAGAATAAGCACAAATATAAATATAGTCTTGATAATTAGAACATTGTGCAATTAATGCCTTGAAGTATATTTTGTTTGTCAAAATTGTTACATTGTAGAATGGTATTATAATTATTTTTTCGAATGAAAATATTTAACTAAATAAATTATATTTGAAAATAAATATTGTGAAAACTATTCATGAATGACATACATATGTCAGAAAAATATAATGACTTTGAGTAATATAAATAAATATATTATTTTGAAATAATTTTTTTTATATTTTTAAAATACATAGTAAACTGATTCAACTTTCAAAATCGAAACTGAACTATTTGTTTAGAATATTTAACCACAAGAATAGTAAACTAGTATTGAAATTAATATTGTACCAATATGAAATTAAAACAAAGAATTTAATACATATAATTATATCTTGTAAATATAATTAGGACTGTGAATTTGACTTTTATTGTATAATAATCTTTACAATAATTTAGATTTCTTAAACTTATTCATAGTATTATGAAAACGTTACTAAATTATAGAAAAAAAGAAATTCATTAGAGAAGATAAAAGAAGAAAATTTTAAGTTATCACAAGTCCTTAAAAGAGAGTTATGACTTACATAAATATTATAAAAAGTATTATCAATTTTTAAATTTAAAAAAAAAAACAGTTTTTCAATTAATAAAAGAAATAAAAAAAAAAGTTATGAACATTTGTGAAATCTTTCTTCGTGTGGTCAAAAAACATTTAAAGTCAGCCCTCAAATGCGCATAAAATTATTATACATTATTCAATACTGTGTTAGTTAGATTTATAGAGATGATATATTAGTGAAACAGATGGAAAGAGATATTAAAAAATATGTAATGAATATAGAATTATGTAAAGATTATGAAAAGAAAGTATCAAATTGAATTCATTGAAACAAATGTTTCAAATAAGTATTATAATAGCATTTCATTATTTAAATGAAAATACGTCATATGCAGATAATATTATAGATTACCATAACCCGACGATAAGTTGTAGTATTTATGCTCGAATTCGTGGTTTAAAAGTTAAAAGATTTAAACTTAAAGAAAACTTTGAAATTTCAAATATTTTACATAACTTTTAAAAAGTTTTGTTAAATACAATATTATCCTTGAATCAAAAGACCTTATGACAAAGATATAAGGTTGAATTACTGAAATGAAGCAACAGCTGTTACATACAGAATATTTGCAGTGATACAAATATTAATACAAATATGAAGCGTAGTAATTTATCTTAGAATACTTTATAAAAACTACCACTTTATCTAATAATTTTAAAAATACTTATGATTATGTTTCAATGTTAAATTTTTTTATTTAGTATTTTTTGATATTTAGTAAGATTATTGACTAGAATTTTTTCAAATAAATTATTCTTTAATAAAAAACATAGAAATACATCTCTTTTTTGTGTAATGAATATTTAATATTTAATTTTTGATATACCATTCTATTTAATAATTTATGTATTCAATTTATGTTAAATTTATGTATTCAATAATTTATAAATAAATTAATAAACCGAACATTTTTAATTAATTTTATTGTATTATAATTATATTTAATTTTTATAAAATGGTTTTTAATATAAAATAACTGTATTTCAAGAATCTACATGGAGTTCTCTTTATTCAGAGATTCTGTATTCTCTTAGAAGTGACTTAATGATATCATCTTTGTAACCGTAAATTTTAATGTATTTCTCAATCAATAAAGTGAGATTAGATAATTTTATAAATAAATGCCAAAATCTTAATAACATAATTATTATTGGAAAAAAGTTGATAATAATCAATAAACATAAATAAGTTAGCCGAGTTATCCTGCAAATTAAATTATTTTTATCGAATTATTAACTATGTAAGTAAAATTGATTATATCTTATTTTAATTTTTGAATAATTAGTCATTTCATTGAATAATTCATTTCATAATAAAAATATAATATCGAGTTTAAAATCAATACTTCTAAAAATTTATGTATTTTTATTATAATATTAGATCTAACATAAGTTGCCACAACATAACTTAATATTTAGTTAATCATTATTCTAATTGTTAAATATATGACATTGAAATATTTAGATATAAGAAGATAAATTAACAAATAAAATTCATTTCACTATATAACAAGTAAATAATTTAACTTATGATTTTTAAAAAATATAAGTATAAACAAATGGTACTAAATCATTCATGTGTATGATTTAATAAGAATAAAATGTAATGAATCGTCTATACTTAATATTTACTTATTACAATAGGTTTTTAAAAGATACAATAAAACATGATATCTTTTTTGGGTAGTGGAATATATATCATTGAAGAATCGATTCCTTATTCTTTAGATGTTGTAAAAATTCTACGCATTTTCAATTTTGAATAAATCGAGTAATGTCAATTGTAAAGTTTTATTGTAAAATAAGTATAAAAGCAATTGGTACTCAGAAATTGCAAAGGATTTTATCGCTGCAATATGCATAATATTATTTGGAGATTCATGGAATACGTTAAAATAGTTTTTAAGACCTTTTGATTAAAACACTTATCATAGGTAGTCGTTATAATTTGATATTTGCAAAGCGTCCTCATAGTCGTTCCAACGCAAAACTATACAGCTGCTAATATTAATTTTATAATTTAAAATATCTCAAAACTTTCTCAAAACACGGAAATTTAACTCTAAGAGAAAGCTTACTCGATTTGTCTATCAACGCTCATTTTTGGGGGAACTATGTACTCTGAGTACCAAATTTCGCGAAAATACTTATCGCGCACATAGGACTTGCCGTGACGAAGGGTGGGAGTAACAGCGAACTGAAAACTAATTATGAAAGCGCACCGCCAGACCTTGACTGCACTCCTTCTGCCATAATATGCAGGAGCGAGGGTGGATTCTGAAGCCAGGGGTGCGGGGGTACACACCCAGAGGGGAAAGAGAGTCGGTCTACGTACAGAGCCTTTTAATTACCGGCATTAATTTCGTCTTTGCATCAAGTAGAACCATCGCTGAACTTGTATGCCGGGTTCTGAGTAAAGGGCGTGAAAAGGAGGTAACTTTTCTGACGTATACCGAGAATAGACTAGGCAGGAGACGTTTAATGTCTTCGGGCTACTTACGCTCAGATCAAACGTGAACAAAGACTCCCTTTAGATGAGTAGACAAGTTTTTTTTCCTCTTTTCATTTCCTTCTCTTCACTTGTCCTTCTATTATCGATATGTTCCATACAAGTACAAAAGTGTGATGATGCTTTTGCCAAACAAGGATTTTGCTCGGATCCTTTAATAATTGCAAACTGGTTATAATTAAGTTTCGAGGCTAACGCACCTCAAATTGGTTTATTATTTACTGGCCGGGATCATAAGTATTAATAGATCTTAATGTCCTGTATCAGATTGTATTAAATTTGAAAACAAGGTTTATCTCAATTCGTTAAAAACTTTTGTATAATACTCCAGAGTTGTGAAACTTCATTACCAAATTATAATAGTTAATACTTATATTATATTTATAGGTATATTACTAATATTCGTATAAAAAGATTGAATACAAATTGCACATTAAATTTATAAAGTTTACTCCGATATTTATAATTTAATTACACAAAAATACAATTGCGCGAGGAAATTGATTTAGGTTCATTCGTACGTGCATTTAACTCGCTTAGCATTTAAAATATGTATGTTAAATCACAAACACCAATAGGTATGTAAATGTTTCTTAAATCTCTTGACAAATGAAAAGCATGCTAGAATTAAAATAAAGTTATCCAAATTTACGCAGGAGTCTTTGAGCGCTTTTTGTATTATTACTCAAATAAGTACATTAAACTCCTACAATGTTGAGAGGGTTTATCTTAAACTCTTATCTTAAACTGTAAACCTTACAGTCAAATCCAAAGATATTTACAGAGAACATGATTTTGTGATAAAGATGAATGTACAGGTAAAAGCGAGCACTCGAGGATCAGAGTTATTAAAGAAGTAATTTATAAAGTCTAAATTAAGCCTGGCACGTGCCTGGTGGGATGGTACTATCTATAAAGGATACGTAATCATTATTTTCATTCATATTTGAACTGCATTATGGCGTTTATTTTTTAATGAGGAATATTCGCTTAAAATTGTATTCCAATAGCAAGTAGTGCGAGTCTAGCTCACGAAATATACAGAATTAAAGATTCGGCTTAAAATTAAATTTTAACTGATAAATTATTTAACTGTATTTTTTTAAAACTGCATTTGTATTGTGCAGTTGCACGAAATAATTAAATACTTTTTTTTTTAAAATATCGTAAATGAGAATGCACGGCTGGGATCACGCATCGCAATATCAATCCGATTTCAAATTACATTTCCCCGGCGATAAAAGAACGCACGGAATAATAGGATTATTTTTATAATTAAAAAAGGACGGTGAAAGGAGGGTAATTGGCCGTTCTACCGACACCTTTCAACGAAATATCCCGATGCGTGGAACGATGTTAACGCATCCATAAACGATATTATTCTCTATATTATGTCGTTGGAGCGAGTGAGCGAGGGAACTGCAAGACTCGGGACGTAAAGTGCAGGGAGGCATCGAGTGTAACTACGTCAGAAGCAATAGAAGAAGCACTTTGATTTGCTCTGGTTCCACTATTAGATTACGATGCTACGAAAAATACCGTTTAACCGAGCAAGACACGAAGATCTCGTTTCCCAGGGCGATTCGACGCGGCCCACAAAGGCGAGGAACCCTTGTTTTTCTTATCGAATTAGAATTCGTACGACCTTAGGCAAAACTTCGCGGAATTCATCTAATTCGTGGTTAATGAGTTTCTAAAGTACTTGGGAAGGAGGGCACGAAGCAATGACAACGATTTCATGGTTGGATTACAAAATTGTGAGGATGACGAAGAATTTCTTCATATTTTCTAGATGAGCTCTCTTGCATCAGATTTTAGGAAAATATTTAATTTGAGATAAGACTACCAACTACTGACCGTGAATACAAACTTTTTATTTGTCCGTATATGCTTGTTCAAAAATATTACTTTAAAAATAGTAGATGAGTATTGGTATTATTATCAAATAAATTATTAAATACAATTTTATCATTCTTTAAATCAATCAACTTCTTTATTTTCCTCCATTTTATCACATTTAGTGTCTAGAACGAAGTAAAGAGTTATGTCGTTACACATTTCTTTTAATTAACTGCAGAGATTTTTATATAAATTTTCTTTCATATGATGCGTATATAAGACTCTTAAACGAGAGTTTATGGTTGAAGGTTAAGGGTTAGAGTTACTTATGAAACTTTCACGAAGTATAAAATACATAAGCTGAAATCCCATACTTTCTTAAAGTAGAATAACATGGGTGTCAAAGTACGACAAGAGTTTGTATGAGATCAAAAGAAGCTGTGCAAGTAACTAAAATTTTAGTCCTAATGGCTACTCAATTTTCCGTTATTGATTATAAATACAATTTTTTCATAATTGTAAAATTAACTGACACGTAATTTATGTAAATTTTGAATTTTAAAGAAGAGTTTATTGAATAGAACATAATTTTGTTTATAAAGATAAATAATATTTTCAATAATTTAAATTTAAATAACTCGTTGCATGAGAATAAATTTTATATATTAGAATTGGATTGGGTGGGCACAAAAATGAGTCTCAATTTCTAAATCACACAATAATATTTTATTTACACACATTAGTCACTAATGTTCTGTGTGTTTCTCGCCAGACTCTCTCTCTCTCTCTCTCTCTCTCTTTCTCTCTCTTTTTAGCATTGCCTCCAAATACCAACTCGAGAAGTGCCAACCCCCTCGGATAAGGCAAACCCATTACCCATTTTTACCTATCATTTAGAATTTCCTCAACCGTGATTTTCCCCAAACATGACACATACCCACTTATACGTTCCCTCAATACCCCAGATATAATATGATTCAATTTTTTTATTTTTTATTTTCAAGTAATTAAATGCATAAACCAGAAATGGAGTTTTAAATTAAAAAATCTTTTTCTCAATATTTTTGGAACATAATTTCTATTTACTGAGGAGAAAAATTTAATTTTTATTAATCATGAAAATATATTTTGAGTTCGCAATATTGTAGTTATTTTTATTATGTAATTTTATAATAAATATAAGCGTGGATTTATAGCAATGAATAAAAAATATTATAATATTTTAAATTAGTATTATGGTATTATTTGCCTTAGTCAAAAATTCATTTATATTGAATATACTTTATATAAAACTAATAGACATTACTCAGATCTATATGTATATATATATATATATAGTCTAATAGTCGTAAAAATTGATATGAAGATATCAAAATAAATGGCTGTACATGTAATGTTTTTATGTATTAAAATTTTTTTCTGAAACGAAGTTTAACTTTTGTGAATTTTTCTGTTAGTACAAAGGAATGCAGTTAGAAAAATTGAATGGAACCAAAAAGTGAAAACAATTTCTATAAAAATCTTTATTTCTTTTAACTTTCTTTCATTTTAGATCTTCTACCTATATAATAAGCGAAACGGTGAAGTATTTTACAAAGAGAATAAATCCCAGCAATCTCCGTTTAAAATTCATTCGGAAAAGAGACGAATAGATGGATAAATATATTATGTAGTATTTGCATTCAACTGTTCTTATAAAATACAGATGAAAATATAATGGACAAGAGACATAGAACAAGGGAAGGAGAGAGAAAAACAGAAAGACAAATAATAGTTTTAATTTTCAGTTTATTCATACTTATGTGCCTGTACTTTAAGCTGAACGCCGGTATTTTTAATGCCTTCTAAGTCAGATTAATACGACAGAGATGCTGTACACTTTGATGTGCTGTCTGCCATTTAAATGTAATTTTAAAATAAGCAACGGTTACATTAATGGCGAAAAAGTACCGGGGGAGATTTAAAGGGTGTGACGTATTTGATACGATACTAACGTGTATACATTGACATGTACTTGAAAAAGTTTTTTTGATGTAGGTATAAAGTTAAGTATAAAGACCACCTTACATTGAATAGCCTTTTTTCGGATTTTTATTACTCAATTAAAGATTTTTGCGGTAGAAACTTAAACTGTTGTTTAAAAAATACAAGTTGAATATTTTAAAATTTACTTAATATGATTTCCTCCATTAATATTCAACTGCTTGGATTAATACTCAGAACTACACTATCAAATATAAGTTATTGAATTAAAAATTTTTTTTTTTTACTTGTCGCTTTGAATTAAAATGTTTAATATATTTGAAAATATTTTATGTTATTATTTAAAAAAACATCAGTTTTTCTCTTTGTAGAAATGAACGTACATTTTTCTGTTTACAAAGTAATTATATTGGCATTTTATGCGGCCACGTAGAAAATGTTTTTATAAGTTAACTTTTTGAAATTAGAAGAATAATGAAGTAGGGAAAACCTTGGCCAATATATGATGAGGTGAAAGGTGAAAGGAAGTATGTTGTATGAAGTGACTATGAAAAATGAAGCAAGAATGAATTAAGTATTTAAAAAGTTACATAAAAATCCTACAAACTACTGAAGATGAAGGACGCATTGATGTATAGCAGTAATATTACACGAAATCGTATTTAACATAAGTAAACTTTAATGTGAACAATACAATTTACTTAAAGTTTTCTATCGATTTGCCATGACTGCGCAATATTCCAGGTTCTGTAACCTATTGCTTGTTTATTTTTAGTTCTATTAAAAATTTAACTGTCCAACCCAATAAAATTTAAATATTTGGATTAATTCTTGGTAGATTGAATCAATAAATAGTCATCCAAAATATTGAATATAATATATAATTTATAAATTCGAATTGAAATTGTATAATTTATAAGTTTTATATATTTTTAATATTTCAATAGTTTCAATATAAATTTTATTTTTTTGGTTAACTGTGAAAATCAAACGTATTGTTATATTTTCAACTATCTAAGTAAATAATAAAAAACTGATAAAGTCGATAGCTTATATGAATAAATTAATAAAATTCAATTAAAATTATTTTTTATCACAATTACAAAGTAGATTGCAGCCAATCTTAATTTAACGAAATATTTAAAGGAAAAGGGATCGTAATGTAGATAATTAAAAAATAGCAAAGCAATTTATACTAACATTATAAAGTACACGGGAAATAAAAGTCTTTTAATTATCAACCTTTTATCCTAAGGTGATTAAATAAATAAGTAAATAAAGCCGATTTGAAGCATTTAAGTCATTTATTAGAATCTTTATATGGTCGATCATGCTCGATTGAATTAATAAATATGTCAATTAATAACACATGCAAGAGATATATTTTTACAAGTTTTTATAGAATTTGAATTTTAAACTTCAAGATTTAATATTTATTTTTCTATAGATTATTAATAAAATTTTCAAAGTAAATATTTAAAAAAAAATCAATTCATTATAATTAATAACATTGAAATAATTAATTAAAATAAAGATTTACGATTTTTTCGTTCAATACATATAAATTATTCTTATTAGAACCAGTAACCAAATCAGTAACAGTATTATGTACGGATGGAGTTAACTGATAATCAAAGTTTCTTTGGTAAATACGCTCCTGGTTTATAGTTTATTATTTTAAGCAGCCTGTTAAACACTAAGAGATTTGTCTGTATAAATTTACTTTTTAAGTTTAAACATAAGGTTTAATAATCTTTTTTTATAAGTTAACTATTTTATTTTAATTGAAATATATAAGGATTTTTAAATATTTATTGAAATCAAATGTTTACTTTCTGAATAAGATACTATTGACATAATTAATTAGTTATAATTTTTTTTAAACTTTTGTCTATATTACATTTAATCTAAATAGAGTTAATTTATATTATTTTAATAAATTGTAAGTTAATACGTAAAATCAAATTAGAGTATCTAAAATCATAAAATGATTAGTTACTCTTAATGAATTTCGTTCAATTTTCACTTCATAAATCATAATTTCTTGGCGTTTCATCATGTATAGTCATAGTATTTTGTTGAATTTTATGCTTTAAACTTTTATACAAACAACAACTTAATAAAATCTTCTAATGGCAAAACAATTGGAAAGACGCCATCATATCTACTTAGGAAATGAAACGATGTCGTTTAGTCAAGTCATGTGAGTAACACGACATATGCCATGATCATTCGTTAGTTTGAGCGCGTCATTAGACTTGAAGGATGGAGAATAAAGCTCTCTCACTTACTTCCCTCATGTTTGTTATCTCTGTTCATACATTCTTCAGAAATTCAGTCTTCTCAATATTGATGGTCTTACACTTGCATATAATTAAGCTTAATGAAATGTTCAAATCTAAGACACGTAGTATATAGTACTTGAAGGTAGTCTTGGGTACATGCAGATTAAATAGCTTGTTATGTTAATAATAATAAAATTACACGTTGCTTAAGAATGAATATTTAATGTTATTTTTCTCAAAAATTATTTTAAGAATAATTAATAAATAATGTACCATTTCTTTACTTATAAATAACATATTTGCAATAATATTATTATTGATTAAATAGAAGAGATTAACTTTGGATTACAAATCATTATAAATTAAAGTGGAAACAGCTTTTACCTACATAGAATAATAAATTGTTATATAACTATTAATAATTGCAGTTTAATTATTTTAATTATTAATATTTTCATTTAAAAAATTCATTGAATACATTTTAATGTAAAGAAGTATTGATGAAAAAAAATATTTTTTTACTGCTCAAAAACCAAATTTAAGGAAAATAATTTGTTCAAATTTAATACTTTTAACATATATAATCCTTAAAAGTTCCCTGTTTTTAATACATTTTCAAATATTCGTGTGAATTATATAGGATTTAGAAATTTACAATTGAATAATGATTAAATTATATTCAACTTAGATATCAGAGTAATAATTCATTGAATACAAAACTTTAAAATTTATATATTACTAAATTAAAAGTTATTTTAATGAATGATATTATGTATTAAATAAATTTATGTGAACACGAATTATAATATAGTATTCGTTAGCTAATATTACGAAATTATTATCTTATCTATATGGTCCTTCATTTGTACTCTGCGAATAAAATATTTGCATATACGAAGTCAGATATTGTGTGTGAATAAACAAATCTATGAAAACTTGATTTTTCTTTATTTTAGAATTATTATTTTAAACTTTACTTTTGACAGAGAATTTCGGAGGCTCGATTCAGGGCTTGAAAAGCTCAAAGAGTCAGGTCGGGCTAAAGTCGCGCCACCACCCGCCAATTTCATATTTCCGGGTAAACGAACTGAGGGGTGGTTTGAGGTTCTTTGAGCTCTTATCACGTACCTCGATATGCTTTCTTGTTTACTTATACTCCCGTGGAATGCATTCCTGGCTAAAAAATAAAAAAAAAGTCGAGGGAGTGGGACAGAGTTGTATACATGAAAACAGAGGTACAGAGATAAAGAGATACAGAAGTCTCAACACGCAAGTACTTACAATGTTCAATTAAGTTAGGTTTTCTTATTTGTTTCTACGTAATATGTTTGTGTAACAAAGGTATCTCTATTATAAAATGACTTTTGTTGAAATGTTAATCATAAAGACGAAAACAAAGTAATTCGAATGTATAGATAAGTTAAATAAGTTTCTATTTTGTATATAATTTGTAAATTTTAGTAGAAACATAAGAGGACAAGAATTGTAATTTTAAACTTGTTATAAGTTTGTAATGCTATGGTTTTCTTTGGTAATTTTATGCGTGTACTTGGTATGTATCACGATGAAAAAATATTCTTAAAAATTCATTAATTTTTAAATATCTTCTTGTTTTCATGTACAATGTTGCTTTAATGTACTAAATATACAGACTTATAAATTGGATAAAAATCTTTTATTTAGTGCATAATTAATTATTTATCATAAATTAATTTATGTTATTGAAATCTTTACTTTACTGACAAATATTCTAATTGAATTGTGATTAAAACATAGTTTCATATTTTCTCTCTTGTTCATAAATTCTTATAGAGAAATAATATAAAACCACGATTTCACAAATAATTTGATTCAAAAAGCCATTTATTCAACGCTAGAGTGAAAAACTTGGAAGTAAAATCTCCCCATTTCCTTATTTTCATTAATATCATCATCTCTATGCCGTGCACTTCCGTATTTATATACAGAGTGCTTATCGAATTGAGTACGCAAAAATTGATTTCTCCCGGTGCGGAATTCCGTCGTTACCATTGAAGTTAAAAAAGAGAAATAAATAACAGAAAAAAAATACATGGACAAGAAATAGTCGTCATCGTGTCTTTTCTATTTGATAGAGCGAACTAAATAAATAGAGAGAATAAGAGAGTAAAACAGAAAAACTAGGTGACCAATTTTGAGAAAGCGAAAGAACAAGAACAACAATTCTTGTAATTTGATTCTACGCCTGTATTTACAACAATGGTGAAACTAATCAAAGTAGAAGGTGAGTTGCACGTATATTTCACGAGTATCTTAACTAGATTTATTATTCTAAGTACATTAGTAGATATTCGATGCAATATTTTTGGAATTCATTGTCACTATTGAAGGAAGAAGAATTACACAACTATTTACATATGTAAGTAAAGCGAAATAAAATTTTTGTGCATGAAAATTCATTATATATATATATATATATATATACATATAAAGAAAAAAGATACATGCATGAAGAGAATAAATACTTACACACACATACAAATTTCAAATTTATCTACTTCAGACATACAAAGAATTTAATATGAAGCATATACAAGTATTTATTGTATAATATGGCCTTTAACACAAAAATTACAATGATTTTTATTATAGAGCATTGAAAATATAATTATATTATAGATTGATATATACAAATTTTTTACTTATTTAATTAATTCTCATATTGCCTAAATTATATTTTATTTATTTATATATTTTCCATAACAAAATCTATAAAATAAATTAAATAACTTAAATTATTAGAAAACATTTAATAATAAAGAAGCTTGCTTGGTTTGTTATATATTTTAGTAATAAATTTAAAAAATTGACTAAATGTATACAAAATTCTATGACAATAAATGATGTATTTAATATTTAAAAAATGTATTTGATACATCATTATTCTAATCACCAATGTATTCTAATATATTTTCATTATATTAAAAAACGATATGATGAGAATATTAAGAGTTATGGGACAAAGTAAGATAAAAAATATTATCTCATTTTTTTACTTTAATAAATTTAAAAATAAATATTATTATCAAAAAATCATTAATAGTTTTAATCTATGCTTTTGACAATGATATTTAACGATTTAAAAGTTTCTTAATAAAAATTTAGAATTGGTGACGTATGAATACTTTTTATTGCAGATATTTGAATTGTTTAAAAAAGACGTTGCTTATAAAAGATTTCAATGTTTGAATAATTTTAATGAATTTATAAATATAATTATTTCTAATAAATATTATATGTTTTAAAACATATATATATAAATATATAAACATAAGAGTATGTAAATTATATTTATTAAAAAATTTTTTGATCTTCTTTTTAAACATTACAGTTATTGAGTTATTAGGATAAATTTGTTTTATTATTAAAAGTTGATTCTTAATAAATTTATTTCATAGAATTTTTTTAATTATTTAAAATATACTAAATTATATTATTAGTATTAGTTAGAATTTGGTGGATTTATGTTTAACTATATAAAATTAAATTGAAATATTTATATAGTATAAT
The DNA here is from genome assembly GCA_018907245.1 of Eupristina koningsbergeri. Lineage (NCBI taxonomy): Eukaryota > Metazoa > Arthropoda > Insecta > Hymenoptera > Agaonidae > Eupristina > Eupristina koningsbergeri. The sequence goes on from JACCHV010000041.1 coordinate 1,652,981, forward strand.
TATAATAAATAATGAAGAAATTAAGTATATTTTATCAAAATTATTATTAACTAGTAAAAAACTTTAATATAGTATTTTAATTGTAATTTTATATTAATATGATGGGATTATTAATAACAAATTGTATTTTCTTATATTCCACAAAATAATGTGGTTTTATCTACTTACAGTTTTATACACTCTTATTTTTCAAATGGTTCCTTTACTTAGATAAAATTCGTTTGTAATTAATTCAACTTAAATATAGAGTACTTCAAAATTTAGTTGTATGAACATCAAGTCAGTTTTTACTTTTATCGCATATTTAGGACTATTTTGCAATACCTGTAGTAATACGACAAAAAGGAATACTGAAAAGACGTTTCCTTAATTATTCTTACGAAAATGAAAAGTTGGCTCAAGCGTAATAAAAATTCTTCCAACTCACAGCGGTATTCCTCTTACTTGAAATGTTAAAAACATATACATATTAAAAAATAAGGAAAAAAAGCAGAAGTAGAGGAACTGCAAGAAATGCAGCAACGATTTCTAGTTTTTAACTTTATGAAATGACGAAGATCCGTTATATGGCAGGAAGCAGAAAGTACCGAAGTAAGTTAAGCGCAATAAGAACGAAAACTTACGAATAAAAATGATGTATGAAAACGTGTACATCTGTGTGTAAATGTGTGAATGTGCTCATAGCAAAAGGAAAAAAGAGAAAGAGAAGAAGGTAAAGATTTTAAATCATTATTTATGATTCGTACGAGAAGTGGATATAGAAATATCCTTGTCCAAATCGTATGTCGTTTTATTTAGATGGAATCATTATTATGAATTGATTATACTTCAAGCGCATTCTTTTAAAATAAAATACAAAGTAAATAAAATTTTTATGTAAAATTAGTTCAACAAATACTGATATATTTAAGAATATTAATACACACACATATAGACACAAAAGAAATAATAATTATTATTATTAATTATTTAAAGCTTGATTAATATAAGATTATCTTATTATTTAGTATTCTTATGAAATCGTACTTTTCATAACGATTTAAATAGTAACTTGGAAGTATTAATTATCTATATATATATATATTTTCTACAAAATCTAAATTTATACAAAAAGTTTATGTGTAAATATTTATTTTTATTATTTTTTAATAGTTTTTTAAAGAAAGAACCTCATAAATCTTGGTATCACATGCGTAATAAAAATTTGTTAAGGAAGTTAAAAATATATTGCTATAAACAAAACTAATGAAATACTTAAATATTCCAAATTTTCGTCTATTTTATATATTATAATTATGATAATATTATGAATAGGTCAATCAATCATTATCGACCTGAATGAATCATGCAGTTTGTAACAACACATGAAATTAAATTATACCAAAAACATTTTCTTAAATAAAGTTAGGTCAAGTAGTTTTGTTTACAGTATTAGTGTATCCTTAATTAAGCAGTGAACATAAAACCAAGACTGAAGAAAGTTTAATAAAAAAAAACTATTTGATAAATAGTTTTAGATACGGATATAAAATTTAGACTAGAATGAACCAATAAAAATAAATTTACTAATACTTAACTTTGCCGATCATGTTTTCTAATTAGTTGATAAAATTATTTATATTTTAACTTAAGAAATAATTATAAAAATATTATTAAGTATTAAATTTTTTTCTTTAACAAAATTATACATTGAATATTTTAATAGAACAGTTTTTGCTCAATATGTAAAACAATGAATAAAATGCAGTTTGATTATTTATGAGTTATTTTTTATACTTTCTCTGCATACATTATAAGAAAGTATATAGTAACTGCAGAAAACAACAAGAACATGTAATCAAGTGAATTTTATTATACAAGATTAACTTGAGTAGCAAAAATTGGATGATATATAAGAATTTGTTCCAATTATTTTCTCTTGTGATCACCATCGAAAAGTAAAGAATTGGAAATCTGGACTCTTGAGGACAATGGATTGTTACAAGAGACTCCTTATCCTTAGACCCTTCCTTTGAACGGTTTTTTAAGCCAATTATGCACTATATTGTTATTTTTAGATTTAAAATCACAATTATAACTCCTAAAGATCATGGAGTTTCTAATATAGCGAAGCATTTAATACATATAAAGTAGATATTGACAAAGTTCCAAGTTGAGTTTACACGATTCGAATGCATAGCAAATTATTAGTTTCGCATGTTTATTATTTCGGCAACTAGAACTTTATTACAGATTTCGAAATGACATAAATGTAAAATTTAATATTAATTGAGCTATTGTAAGACAAAAATTGAAGCCTGTTTTTTATTGTGTTTATTTATAGAAAATGAAATTCTTTTAATGAAGCCATGCAAAAGGTAGGGACGTCAAATATTATTCCATTTCAACAATTCTGCTTGTATAGCACTAAGTATAGTTTTGAAATATTCCGCAAAATCTTGATAATTCCATGATTTCCTCAAAGGTTCTCATGACAATAGGATTTCCGTAAAAACATATTCATGTAAAAATTTTCACAGCATTGCCTCGGCCGTTATCAGCAACAGGATCAACAAAACGCGAACTATGAGAGCACAAAGCCTTGTGGGGAAAAATAAGGGTATTTACCCATCTGTAAATCGCCGATGTGTCTCATAATAGTCCCTTTTATATGAATACTGCGAACGGCACGCTAGTATTGCATGCAATTTGAGATCTGTAAAGAGGGTGATTTCAGAATTCTAAAGCGGTGCGATGAATCGTTACGAATGAAAATTTTCATTGGTGATTGCTGTTGCGTAGGTGGCTACAAGGGAGGTGATATTGTGTTGTGAAATGAAGCTTGAGAAAATAGAGGTTGAAATGATAAGGGTTACGGGGAAATATTTAGCTGAAATGGTAGTGATGAAACATTTTTTAGAAAAAATTCTATAAAAACAGTCTACGTTGAAAAAATTATGATGTCAATTTACAAAAATAGTAAAGAAGCAATTTCAAGAATTCATTAAAAATGCCTTTACAATATTGGTCGATTTCTTTATAACCATGAAAAATTTGTAACAATAGATTCATAGAAATCATTACATTTTAGTTTAAATGCTTTAGTAATTCAAGCGCTATTTGAATTTTATTTTACTTAAAAATATAAATTTTAAATGGACATATATAAATTTTTTTAAATATTTTTATTTTGGCAATTGACGTATTGTGTTAATATACAATTGCAAATACAACCTTGCATACAAATTTATTAGAAATACGATTGAATCAATTCTATTAATATATTTTACAGATTTTATGAATACTGTATACAAATTGGAACATTGATGAAAAGAACATCCATCTTGATAAGAGAAATTTTTGATTGATTTCATTGTGAACTAATATGGATATTGAACAATCGCTAAAATTAATTTAAAATTCTTCATTATTGACAATCTGTTAAATATTTTAAAACCTCAAATAAGAATGATAAAATTAATAAATATCAGTCTTTTTTCTTTTAAAAAAAAATTGGTGCAGTTATTTACATTTTTGTATTAAGTGATTTAATTATTTTATAAATTTATATCTATTTTAATAATACATTATAAAAACTTCTTTATATTTGTACATTAAATTGATATGAGATCCGGTTATCTAAGAATTTATCAATCGCAAAAAGGAATTGAGTTTGAAACGGAAATTAGGAAGATCGTGAGGTCGGAAGTAGATTAAAGAAGGCAGAATTTTTTCTATTTCCTATTTATCAACGACCACAATTTATCAAATATTTTCAAGAGAAATTTATTTTTAAATAGAAAAATAAGAACAAGTAGTATTCGTTAAATATCCAATTAATTCGTTGTATTAAATTTTTATGCTTTTATTATTAAGCGTTGTTATTGTTTATCATTATTATTAAATAAAGTTTGTTGTGTAATTATAGTATATTGACAAAATTACGATTTTACGTTAATAATTTTTTATATTTTTAGGTATTAACTATATGCTTATTTTAAAGTTGAAAACACAATGTATTATTTCATTTTTAAAATATATTAAACCTTAATAAAAATTTTCCCTAAATTTACAAATAGATTATTATTATTAAGTTTAAATAAGTATTATGCAGTAAGCATTTATCGAATATATATTAATGATGTTTATGTTAAAATAACTCTATTAAACATCCATGAATATAAAGAAACATACACATAATAAACACATATTTTAAAATCAGCTCACGTATTTTTACACATGAAAGAGCATAGAATGAACTTGGAGCAAGTACGTGTATTTATAATATTAAACCAAATGTTTTATAACGAATTGCTCATATTTCTACTTGGATAGATCTAAAAACAACGAAAAAACAATAGCACAAAGATCAAATGTATGTATGTTGATTTGGCTGGCAGTTAGTAATGCCATCTCGAACGCTTGTTCGATAAAGCTCATAGTCATCAGCGAAAAATAAGACATCAATGAAACGACAAGTAGGGGGTGGTTCGGGAGGATAGACGTACCTTGTATCCGAGGTAGGCGAGGAGAAGGGCCTCGGTCAGTGATACCATGGCTAATATCACTTGGATGATCCACAATTCGAGCGGCCTTCGTACCCACAGAATTGCATCCCAGTTAATGGTCGGATTTTCCTGAAACTCCTCCTCCGTGAGGTTCTGGGAGATGAGGAACTCGGTCTTGTTGCCAGGTGTGCAGCCGTAACTGAAAAAGTACTTTTCTATACAAAGTGCTTCAAGTACAAATCGACATTCGTTGACGTTTTTAATGCTATCAAAAAGCTTTATTGGAATCTATTCGCAATCTACACTTTCATGTTACATTTTTTAGTGGCAAGAAACGAAATTTCTTGGTCGCTCTTCACGTGATATTTAGTGTCTGACACTTTAAAGATTGGAAGGAGTTTTTATATGGTTTAGCATAATTAAAAAGCCCATTTTTACTAGATCAGATATATTTATCTGCAAAACAGTAATAATTTAACATTTAATAAATAAAAAATTGCCTTTGAATTTTTACTCAGTGTGCATTATAGTTGATAATAATTTAATATATCATAAAATTTTTAAATTAGCCCCATAAATATTTATTTTCTTTCAAACTTTAAGCATTAAATAAATGATGAACTTAAGTCAACTATTTCAAAATTGAAGAATTGAGGCATATGTCTATATGCGGTCTGACACTACTTCGAAATTCTCCTTAGATTATATACTCCCACGTTTAAATTCATTTTTTGTGTCATTGTGTACTATCATGGAGGCAACAGCAGCATCGCTTTCCTCGCTTTTGACATGAACGCAGCTAGGAAACGTGAAAAACTCAGAAAACTGCTCATGTATATGAGCAAAGCAGATTGCTTACTACAAAAATCAATAATCTTTATATTTTGCGCAAAAAAAGACTTAGTTTAAACGATGCACATGTGCAAAGAATGAATAAAAATCTACATAGCCATGAGTCTGATATATGCTTATATAATAATACTTAAAGGAATTTATTTTCTCAGTGTGTTGCTTAAATTTTATAAAGGATGTCAGGAAAAATGGCGCGTTCACACTATTTTTGTACATTTATATATTATTTGAGTAAATGTTTTTGATTTATTCATATACCTACAATGCTATACATACAGGTATGAGTTTCTATACAAATAATATATAGATGCTTATTTATGTAATAATGCGTGAAAATATCAGTAATTGATTTATATTGAAATTTCACCTTTGAAAGTTCGTTAATAAAAATTAAATAATCGCAATATTTTCTTAATATGAAAGAACAATTAAATTTTATTCAATTGACTTTGTCATCATAACATATATGAATTTTTCGTATTGATATTAGTTTTTTCTTAAATTTTTTGTTTTATAAATTATTGATTTACCTTCCCGCAGCTTAGTTATAAAATTTCGAATTTTTATTTAGGTGCATACTTTGAAATAAGAATTCAGTGAAAAGATAAATTTTTTCAAATCACTGGTTCAACTTAGTACATGAAAATTTATGCTTTATATTTCAATTTAAATATATTTTGTAGAATTAAATTTTAATTTGAAATAATCGCATTAGTCGAAATTGTGAAAAATAAATTATGAAATACAGAAAAAGTAATAAGGCTTACCAAGCTGCAAATGTGGGATCGCTGTCAGTAATCACACGAAATATGTATAGAAAACATGTTAGTAATTTAAAAAAGAGATTGGCCAGTCGTATCCTAAGACCTGAAATGTTAAAATATCATTATTAATTCTTATGATTTTTTCATTTATAGATTATAATTTGTGAATAAGAAATTAATGGTAAAATTATTTATTTTCACAAGATGCGATAAGGTTTTGCCATTTCTATAATCAAGTTTTTAGAACAAATATATACTCGGTAATAATTCATTTTTTATAAAAGCATATATTAATATAATTGTCGGATAAATATTTAATAAGAAAAAAGGCCCATCATTAGTTATTTATTTATCAATATGCGATTTTCTATTTTAAAGCTTGATTTGTTTAACGTTGCAGAATATTTTTAAGATATTATTCTCAATGTAGTACCTTGATATAAATATGACAAATTTTCCAGCAGTCTTTTAAATAGCATTAAATTAATTCTTTTTATTTTTATAATATTCATTGATAATTTCGCAAAAAATAATACGAGAAAATATATACAACATAACATTGAGAAAGTTTTTTGAGCCACCAAATTATAAATGAATCTTATAAATTGTTAACGTTGTTCTTCATTTAAGATACAAGTGCTTAATTGATAAGATGTGTTTGAGAAGCCACGTAGTAAAATAAAAATAAATAATCTTATTTACGTATTGGAGTAGTTGTACGTCCGCATTGAAGAAAAAGGATAGAATATATTGGAGAGAAATCGATTGTCAAACGGTAATCAAAACTTAAATGAAGATAGTGCACTTGTAATTCGAATAAGGAAGGATTTGGTTTCCCAGGTACGTATGCACATGGGTGTACCAATTCCACACGAACACGTCGGGATGCAATGTGCAACACAACAGAGGCAGAAACGCAAAGCTGGTAAATGTTTACCAGAGCACGATTATGGCGTGACGTGGCAATGTGGTTTTGACATCGCGGTATTGTACAAAGGGATACTGGAGTCTAACACGATTTATCCTTTCCAAAGGTCGCGTTCAGATGCCTCCGCAACCTCACACATTTTGCTGGGGTCGAAGGTTCTAAGACCGCTTATCACAGACTCGAAGCGATGGCTAAGCGAATTTGGAAATGTGATGACCCTGAATATCGGTTTGCATTGTCTGAACAATTTGATCTATTAGTACTTTGCTCTCAATGACCATTGTGTTACTAACATTCCAATTTATTTTGAATTTCCTCTCAATGGGCTTTTTATCGAATAGAATATTACTTTGCAACTTTGTAACATTTGACTTTCAAATAGTTCAAATTTTGAAAATTAATCAATATCCTCTAATGTGTACAGATGAATAATTTATAACTTTTTTTTTTAATTTAAGTTACATTAAAAATAATTTTATTTTTATTATTTTTACAAAATTATTCATATATTGTGTAACAGTAAATGATTTATAAAAGTCCTGGTAAAGAGAAGAAAGTATTTAATTTATTAAATTTTGTAAAATTAAATTTCATCAAATTATAGTCTATTAATGAAAAAATCACTAATATAATAAATAAAATAAAAATTATGGTTATAAAATAATTTATATCAATTTCTTTTTTTATATAAAAAAGTATATTATTTGTTGTATATTTTTAAAGATACTGAACGTAGCTTATTTTATATTATACATAAAAAAACATTATTTAAACTATTTGTACCTACTTTTTTAAAATTTAGTTTCAAGATAATACGTGACTATACCATTTAAAAATACTATAATATTTTAATTTTTTCGATATTCACAAAATGAATATTCATTCTATCGAACCAAATAATTTTATTAATATTTTGATAAAAACTATGAAATTTGTATGTGCATATATAAATTTATATTTATATATAATACCATATAAAATTATAAATATTTTTTAATTAAGTATAATACCAATATTGTATTATTTACCAAAATGATAAAAATTTTAAAGAAGTAAAGTCAAGTGTCTAAATGAATGTACATTTACTGTACAATTTTTATTAATAAAATTTAACTTCTTACTCCATACCTATACATAAATTTTTTTTTATGATAAAAGAAAAATTCAGGTATATAAATTTTATAAATGTTTGTTATATAAATGCAATATTATGAATCCATTACCAAAGATTTTTATTACTTTATACTCTTTCGGAAAAATCATTTATTTATAAATTATAATACAGTGCATGAAATTTTATATTTTATATAATTTTTTAATTAATAAGTTTTAGTGATTAAAAAATAATTATTTAGTGATTGTAAAATTTATATATTGTATTTAATATACTGTAATAAAGAAAATTCTATTTAATACATATTAAAAAATAAATACTTTATAACATATAATCATAAATGTATAAAATGATTGTAGTATATACAATCTGTTTTTCAATTTTCTAAAATTTTTATGAAAAAAATTCGTATTTAATGATATAAGATTAAATTCAGCCCTTTGTTTAATATCCAAAGTTTTTGTTAAGAAAATTACACGTTAATTTATTTGTTTTTGTTGACATATGGATTAATCTGGCCTGTAATTTTCTTAAGAAAATAGAAATACGAACAAGTAATAAAATACGAATTGCCGGGTTTCGATTTTAAATGAAGAGGAACAATTAATTTGTATTAATTTTTATAGCATTTATTGAATTTGAGTTTAATTTTCATATGAAAAGAAGGAATCATAACGGTTAAAAGTTGTTAGACGTGAGTGAACTTGGAGAATTTCGGTGACAAAGCGTTGAGAAAATGTCAGAGTTAGTAAACTGAGAGATAGAGAGTGCAAATATACGTACTAAACAATAATCTCTAGACACCGAATTACTCGTGAGAGCTCAGGAATGCGACATAAACAAATTCATGAGAGACGAGTAAACGTTATCCTGGACTGCAGCCGCACCTACGCTGCACCAACACGCATAATCAGAGTAAACATGCAGATTTCCATCGAACCATTTCCAGAAAAGTAATTACGCTTGCGAAAGAAATTCTACTACTTTGGCAATTCTATTTTCGCATTATTCTCGAATATTTACAAGTAGTTTTAAAAATCAATATAGAAATTTATTATTGAAATGAAGGGTTAACTGGCTGGCATAAAACTACTAATTTATTCATCCAAGAATTTTTAGAACAAACGTGAATAATTGGATGGAATCGTGATGTTTAAGGATAAATTTTTATTTCATAAAATATTGAATGAAATGAATAATAAACGAAATTGCGAAGGTGCCAAGTATTTTTAAGAAGAATCTCTACTTCCCTTTAATATTTTTATAACTTTCGTATCTTGTAGTTTAAATGTACTCTAATAAATCGACGCATAAATGATCGAGATTGAAAGTAAATATTTAAAAAATACATTTTAAATGTCTAGATGCCGAGGTCTTCCGCGATATTTTCCCCGCAAATAATAATTTGAAGAGGAAAAGAGCCAAAAAAAAATATAAAGATATTTTATCGGGGAAAAATGCTTTCAGACTCGAGGGCTCGTCTTGCACTCGCAAGTCTCCATCCAAGCGTCAGATAAAATAGCCCATAGCCGAAGATCGACGAACCTCCAATTCCCCTCGGCTTGATCGATCGCGATTTTAGTGTCTTATCGACGATGTCCCGTCATCGTCACCTTTTACTACAGTTTTTCCGCGACGCTGTAAAAGCGGACACAATGGGTTTAGGGATCCGAAAAAACTTGATAACCAAGCGCAGCCGCTTCGCTCCTTTTTCATTTTGCATTGTATCGCTCAGATTATGCGCCTCTGCGTGTGCGCGCGAGCTAGTGTGTGTGTTTGGTGTGCACGGGTGCGCCTACCCACCCACACGCCTTTGCTGAAATTCGGCACATGTATATTTATGGTAGGTGTCGGATAGTCTGTTGGTGTGTGCGAGAGGACCCCGCTGGTTGAGGTTCTAAGCACACACGCACAGAAAGAGCTTGGCTGAATCTAGAAAGTCTCCAGGGCATTTATTGCATGGCGTTGTTTTATGAGCAAGATTATGCGCCTTCGTGCTCTATAATATATATACATTGTTATATATAAAGAACCAGATGATACTCTATAAGTGGCTTGTATGTGCGACTTTGAATGTGTGTATCCGCCAGATATGTGTACATGGATAAAGCTAAATGGTGCCATTGAAGATTATAGAGGAAATTTCGGCAGCGATTTCTCGTTAGGATAGAACTTTTCAGATTAAATATTTCAACTTATTTTTTTATTCTTTCTTTCGAATAAAATCAGCTTGTGAAATAATTGAAATAAAATAAACCGTTAGTGCTTCGTGCACTTTAGAGACCATAACTTTCTATTAAGAGAAGATTCTTTGGATTTATTTATTTTCTAAGTTTATTTTGCAGATCCACATACATGTTTATGATGTTTAATATACAATAGGTGACTTAAGCCAATTGATTTTCAAATTTTTTAGAGACCATTATATTTTTATTAAGGTAAATACGTATTACTTATTGAATTTATAATATTAATATATTATAATGAATCTTTTATTATAATTAATTTTAAGACATCTAAAAAATTACTTTTATGCATATATTTTAATTATTGTAAATATAAAACTTTTTATACATTACTTTTTATTTGTATTAATACTATGTTTTCGTTTTAATGCTAAATCCAATTGTAATAATTCAGTTTCAAATCGAAACAAAATCTTGGAATTATTTATTTTGAATAAAGTCATTTGAATTTTATATTTAATTTGAACAAGAATTTTTTAACACTTAAGATATTTTAATTATAAGTATATGTAATAAAGACTATTCAATTTAAAATCTATTGATACTATAGGAAAATTTGTGATTCCATTAAATAAAATATTATAAATTTTCAGAATGAATTATAAATTTAAGAAGTTGATAGTTTATCCCAAAAACTAAATAGAATTTTTATGCATCAAAATAATAGTTAATTATTTTTGTAATTTAATTTAAGCAAATTCAGAAACATCGTCGAATTAAAATGAAAATAAAAAATATATTTATGCATATGTGGAAAGAAATATATATTTTGATTTTTTCAAGATATTTTTATAAACATGAATGAATATTTAATTGAAAAATTAATAGACATGATATTTTAACCAAGTATTTCTTTTGAATTCATTTTTCTAAATTCTTTTTTATGCTTGAATTTATTTTATACTACATTCATTATGAATTCTATATTCCTATGATTTTTTTTTTTTAATATTTCCAAAACAAAAGGATGATAACTATCAAGTTAAAATAGTTAGAAGTTTACAATAACATTAAAAACAGGTACTAAAAAGACCGGAGTAATCATCGTAATGCTTATTAAATGAATTACAGAATCCAAAAATTCGTTACTATCAGTTAATGTTATATAAAGGGCCGAATTCTACTCAATTTGCAATAATGGTGTATTATGTAGAATACGTCCATCCAATAAAAGAAACCGAGCTATATCTTTCGAGAGGAATATGGTTACTGATATACAAGTTTTAATTATTTTGCGAAGTTCCTTGCCTCCGGAAAAATGAGATTTGTCATAAATTTAAAAAGTTTACGTGCGTTGCAGCGGTGGCCCTTTTTCTTAGCCTAGAGAATTTTTACGAGGATAGAAGTTGTAGTTGCGCGAATTCCATGGCGGGGGAGGGAAGGAGGGAAGGAGGGAAGGAAGGAAGGAAGGAAGGAAGGAAGACGGCGGCTCGGCGCTTCAAGGTAATTAACTTACTCGAGCGTTGGTTCTTGATGAAGTAGAGCTGAAGTCGTTCCTTGAATGTGTTCTCGTTCACGTAGTACTCGACGCGAACTCTGCAACAGAAAGAAAGGGGGAACTTTTAAATCTCTCGTATGTTATTCTCGCTTAATTTGTTTCTCTCTCTCAGACTATTTAATGTTTTCGCCTCGACGTAATTCATCCTCATAGTCAGATTTCATATTTATGCTATGTCATTTTTGTCTAGGAATTATTAATATTATATATTTGAATGTATCATCAATTTTGAATATACCATCAATTTTGCTGTTTCAAATATATATGTAATTCCAGATTTGATGACTGCTGATAATTTTATTTTAAGCGAATTAAACATTCACATTGGGATTTCTTATTGAGAATTTACTACTTCTCATCTCGTCAATAAAATAAAGAAATTATATTCTGCTTTAGAACAATCATGTCTGGAATATATAATGATTACTGCTTCTATAATATTTATTGTAATATTACCTATTCTTACATTATTCTATCTATACAGTATTTCAATTCCAATAATATTGATTCTCTTATATTAAATATTTATTCTACTTCAAATTAATAATTAAGATAATTTATATTTTCTAATTATAATGTATTCAATTTACATTAAAGCTTTAAAAATGTTTTTAATAATGATATTCTACTTTTAATAAATAAAATAATATGAATAATTGATTTTTTATTGATAAAAAGTATATTTACATAAAATTTATTTTTATTTATTATTAGCTCTTATATTTGAACATTATTCATTTTATTGTTCTGGATAAAAAAATATTGTGTGCTATCTATCTTGATTATGAAGAAATTTGAACGTATAATAGTTTATGAATTCATTGTATGTATAATTATAAAGAATATATGGAGTAAGATTAAATAAAATAATACACATATATAATAATCTTTTAGAGGCAAGCCTTTGATAAAATAATCACCATACAAAATTAATAATTAAATATTTTTTTAATAAAATTTATTAAAATAATTTTAATAAAATGATCAACATATATTTCAAATGAAAGATTACAAATAAGAAAGAAAAAAGTTACTTTTCAATTAACCATAGCTTTAATAGCATAATATTTATTAATTTTTTGAATATAAATATTAATATTAAATAATACTATTTTTTAAATAATAACTAGTTTTTAGATATTATAATATATTTTTTGCAACCCAAAATAAAAAGTATGACAATGAAAATCAGTAAACTGATTATTGTAAATAAGTGAACAGAAATGTAGTTGTTTCTTTAATTTAGTAATATATATATATATATAATGTGTTAAAAAATAAAGTAATGTATAAAAAAGTGAGATATTAATAATTATTTTATGTATAAAAAAATTTCATTTTATTAGTAATAATAATTTATTTCAATATCTATAAATTACAGTTAGTTTCAAGATAGTTATAGTGGAAGATACTGAAAATTCATATTGAGTAAATTTAAAGCAAGAGATTTTGAAGTGTAATTACCAGTACTATGCAATTGCCGTACACTTTCAAAAGTAATAAATATAATTCCTGTTAATTATTGTATTTTACAATAAAGTGAAAAGAAAATGTTTGTACATTAAATTTTTTTTTTTCAAAGTAATAATAATATAGGCTTTTATACTGGTATAGACCAAATGTAGTAGCTTAATGAGTCATCAGCGCAAATTTGACTGCAATCAAGTTCGTTCATGGCCTTTGTGTGACGCTATTTCCGGATGTAATTTTTGAAAGTTAAAATGATTTGAAATCTTTTAACAATATATAGTTATATACTGTAAAGTCAAAATCGAAAATATTTTAAAAACAGTTTCTAAATTACATAAAATTATATATAAATGAAAGAAATAATTTATATAAAAATATGCAATATATTATAAAGAATAAGATATTTCAAGAACATAAATTATATTAAATATTTAATTTTAAAACCAGCTTTAAAAAATATTTTCTTATTGCATAAATAAAATATAAAAATTAATTCCTTATATAGTTTCAAAGAAAATTATATATTGAAGTATTTCTTCCGTATGAAAATAGTAAATATTGTTACTTTTGAGTAAAGCATGAAACGATTTTAAATTCTTACTGAGGATGATTTATTATGATTTATCACGGTTATACTGTGAAAAAATAATGTTGAAATAAATAATTAAGAAACATTTTATAGAAAAAATAAAAGAAATATGTTTCCAAAATCAAGACCATTCTTCTATTTTAACGTATAGCATTGTAAATCAAAAGTTTATTTCTTGAGATAAAAAGTATAACACTTTCAGATTGTTATAAAATTTTAAAGCATTTGTATGAAATGATATAACACCCATACTTTGAATTGTTTTTCGAAATATACGTAAATCCTGTAACACGATAATGCACTTACAGTACTAGTATTTATAATGACTTAATTTCCCATAAAAACCTTAGAATTAGCAGAAACCTCCGTGTCGATTTCAATTAGCTTTTTAGTAATATTTTTTTATTTTTAAAGAGAAAAGCATTGTATAATTGAGTAAATTTGTGAATCAAAATGAAATTTGAGAGTAGAAACTTGAATATAAAACCTGATTCATTTCAAAAGACTAAACTTAATGGATAATAAAAAGTTACACCAAGAAAATTTGATATAAGTACGCATTATTTTATAAGTAAATTGTTTAATGTAATTGTAAAATTTTCACGAATAAATATTGAAAATTAAATTTATATTTAATTCAATTGTATAATTAATGTTAATAAATTTTGATATATCTTTAATTCATCTTGCTATTAGTTAAAACTAATTTTTAAAAATGAAAAAATTAAAGTACGTGAAAGACTGAAATATAATAAAAATAAACTTAGTCAATTAGGAAAAAAATGAATATTAATTAAAATTTTCAACAAATTAATAGAAACTGTTGAATAATTATATGGCTAATGGAATGGATTGCAGTTCCTTTATAGCACTAAAAAAATTGTTTAATTTATGAAAAACTAATTTCATTATAAATTGTACAATTAATACATATCAAATATAAAAAATTTATTAGATTAGTATACAATGAAAATCATTAGTATAAAATATACTTGAGATGTAGATAAAAGTTTTTAAAAATTATATACATAAATAATTTATGATGCTATAGTTTGTAAATTAATGTTTAAAACCCTGTAATTTGTGATTAAATTTTTTATAAATTTAAAACTTTAGATTTTTTATGCACGCACAGTATTATGCAAGGTAAAGTCAGTTTTTAATAAATCGAAAATCAAGTATGAAAGAGATGGTGAAAAATGAAGAAAATAAATATTGAGAAAAATACAGAAAGAAATTAAAGTTAGATAGAAATAAATAAAAAATGATACAAAATCTACAAGAAAGCATACGGAAAAAATATATGCAAACAGAAAAAAGAGTTATAAAAATGTGAGAGAGACAAAGAAATACAGAGAAAGAGCAACGAGATGCCAAAGAGGGTTAAAAAAATGAATGAAACAAAAGATGATAAAAATGGAAGCAAAAGAAAGACGAAAGAGAATAGAGAGAAATGATGTAGGATAATGTAGCTTTGATATTCATATAGACGAGAGAAGGTAAACAGCACAGGGATTTTGAATTGAAATATTGGAATCGCTTCAATTTCTATTTTTGAGTCGCGATAGAGTTCATGTGCATACAGAATATTTTAGACTCAAAAAATATTATCTTAACTATGTAAGCAGATTGTATTCATGCATTTCGTCTCTAAACACGATATGAAACAATTTCTTAGGCTAAATAAATATTGAAAAATTTTCTAGGTTTTGTTTTATAAAACTCATCTAAGAAGGTTATTATTCTAAAACAAAATATTTATAAAGTGATGGGGATCTATTTTTCATATAAATAAATTTTTAAATTATGTGAAAATGAAAAACTCCGTCAAAAATTAGGAAATCTAATTACTTTTCTAATAATATTTATTTTTCTAATAATATTTATTGTATCGAAATTAACAAAAGTTATACTATAATTTTCATTACCTTAGAATAAATAATTTATGAAGTTTGAATTTGTAAATTATTTGTATTTATCGGTATCCATTATTCATTAATTATTGAAATATTTGAGTAGGCTAAAGGATAATAATCAGAGTATTACAACCTTTTGTTTAATTTGTTAATATATTTCTGAAAATAAATAAAATAAATAAATACAAAATTATAATAGATAAAAGTAGATCCAAAGATTATTATGATATTCATAACTAATTCAAATGCATCAAAAGTAATATAACTGTAGCTACCTATAGTTTTATTATTAATATGAAAAAATATACTTTCTAGCGGTGGTAAATTTAATAATGTTATTAATGATAATTAATTTTTGAAAATAACGTTATACTTTCGAAATGAAAAATTTTTAATTTTACAAAATTTAATTGATATTTGTGAATTTACCATTGCTTACGAACTACGTGAATGTAGATGAAATAATTTGATAGTTACAATAATTCATAAAATCGATATAATCTTTCAAGTGTCGAGGCTCTTTATCAAATATTTACAATTTTTAAATAAATATGAATATTAAAGAGACAGTTAATATATATATATATATATATATATATATATATATATATAAATTAAGATGTACACATGATTATAGCAGAAAAAAAATTAATTATTTTAAAAATAAGAAAAAATATCATATAGGACTCTCGTTTGTACGTCATAAATACATAGAAGCACCCTCGTTTCCAATAGGTCAGCACCTTCAAATCTAAAACAAAAAACATCATTCTGCGTAGAAGCTGGACAGAACGACATGCAAATGTGCCATAGAAATCGAGTAATTTCTAAGGTATAGATATGTTGCAGGTAAAACTGATATACATCACTCGGTCGTCTACCTTCTTGCAATATACGATTGCCTTCGATGGAATATGCGTGCAAACGTTATATCAGTATAGTATCTCTATTTGGACTACTATTTATTATATAATATTGAATAATAAATATACATGTATTCACGTGTAATAACTCCTTTTGATTTACGTCATCACGAATCATTTGTCTACATTAGTGTTTAAATCAATATAAAATGTTTTCAAGAATAAATAAAAAAGTATGATACATCTTTTTATAGTTTTTGCCATAATTTTTTATAGCTATATATAATTTATTAATTATAAATTAGTGGAACTTAATAAACACATAAGTTAAATAATTTAAATTTGTGGAATATATTAGATTATTTTCCTTAGTTTTATATATTAATATGTAATAACAAATGTAAAAACGTATTTCAAATTATTAAACTTTAAAGTATATCTGACATCCAATGATTTTTAGTATCCATGCAATATATTAATTATGTAAGATACAATAATTTTTAATTGTCAATTATACAATCTGTAATAGATTTTAAAATATATATTTAAAAAATCAATAGGTTTAAAATATTATTAAATAAATATATTGCAATAAATATCATTATTTATAATTATTAATTTCTGTAGTTAAGTTAGTTAATCACTGTAGTATAATATTTATTGTTAAGATTTTAAAAGCCAAAAACAATTTATACATTATGCTATATATATAAAGCAGAAATTTGTTATAATCTATGTTTAACATAAAAACCTTTAAAAAATTAATTAGTTTAAATTTTCCAATTCTCGAATAAAAATTAAATATATGCTGTATAGTTGTACTCTTTCTGTTTAATAGGAGATCTCATTCTAAATTATAGTGTCAAGATCAGAGACAGAGTAATTTATCAATGGCAGTCACTACTTTTTAATTTTATTGAATTTTTTCTTTTCTTTTAAATAAATATGTACATTCCAAATCAAATAAAAAACTTCTATTTTTTCTATATATATTTTTAAGTACAGTGATTTATGTGATTGTGTAAATAAATAAATTTAATTATATTTTATGGACCTTATTTAATTCTTTTTCGATCTTTATTTTTAAACTCCATGTTTCATTAAATATTAAATTTGTAAATGTATTTTAATTTTGGAATATTTATAAAATAAAATTTAATCTTAATATAAAGAATTACTAAACTAATATATTAAGCATTCAAATTGAAATTGTTATAAAAATAAGAAAATCTTTTGTAAGTATAAAAAGTAATTCTACTTAAGCCATATTATTTTAGTAACAAAATTTATAGAATTAAATTGGATGATAATAAAAATTGTTCTAAAAGATAATAAATTTTTCACTTTGCAATATTAAAAAATGTCCAATATTTACAATTTCCTGAAAGTACAATTATAATTTTTTTAAATATAGCTATTTTCTACGTTAAAATAATATTAATATTTAAAATCGAACTGGAATATAACTTGTTACAAAATTTTTGAATATTGATGAAATAAAACATTTCATAACAATTACACAGTATTAATTACCAATAAAAATAAACAGATTGATTTATACGATTTAGAAAATCTTTGGTAATAATCCAGAAATTGACGGAAAATGATTTTCTAAAATTTCTGGAGCACAGACAAAACATTCTTTACGAGATATCTCTTATTTTAGTGGATGTAATAATTTTAAGACTTTTGTGCTAAAATAATAAAAAAAAAAGAGAATATGTTGAAAATACAATTGTGTAGAAAACGTAATGGGAATCAAATAAGTATGGATGTCACGGTGACGCAAAATTTACGAATATTTAATTAAATTTAAAAATGTTTGTATTCATAATACGGTTTGCAAATTTAAAATTCTAATAGACAGTAATAAAATTGTAGATTTTTGTTTCTATGATACCATTATAAATATATTATTTATTATTATTAATCATTTCAATAATAATTATTTAGATTAATAAACAATTTTATCTTTTCAATGATGAAGTCTCATGTGATTTAAGAAAATTTTGAAGAAACCATATGAGTTGGAGCATGAAACTGGTTTATAAAGATCCAACCATTATATGACATTCTGTGATAGCCATGAGATCGACGACGTTGTTTTCACTACTAAAAATAGATTGCAGAAGAGAAGCATATAGAGGATGGAAAGTATTGCGCAATGTTGAGCGAAGCTAGGGGTTCGAACATGAGTGTGAATGTAGCTCAGAAATGCTTGATCACTCTCTGGCATTAGTGATATTGTTTTTCTTAATTAAAAGTTTATGTAAACATGTATAGATTCTGCTTTTAAATGATAACTGAATTATAATATGCTACTATCAATAATTTTATCTGCCTACACCATCAAAAGTATTTGAAAAACACCCAGCAGTTTACTTTGAAAGCATTAAATTAGTAAAAAATAATTATTATTCATTTAAATTTATAATTTTTACAGTTTATTCACATTATTAAATAAATTCACAAATTATTTAACTTAATTAGAAGAGACTATTTACTATTTCATAGTTTGATATACACTAAGATGAATGAATTTAAAAAAAAAAAAACATAATCTGTGAGATTTCTACATTATTGTCTTATTTACGTTTTTGCATTCTATGGAATTTGTTATATTCTCTTATATATTATATGAAAGTATTGATTAAGCAATCATTAAAAATATAAGTCATTTATTAGACTTTAAATAAGTAGATTAATATATTTGTTCATAAATTTTCACAGAAATTGTTTTGTAAATTACAGTTTAAAATGATACACAAATATTTTGGTGCATGCACTTATTAAAAATATTTTCAATATTTTTCATGCTCTGTCAATAATAATTAACAATTGTGTGTTTATATCAAAAAATATTAACCAAATAAAATTACTCGTAACTAGAATCATTACTTCTTTTTGTATTTACCGTTCTATTAAATTCTTAATGTTTGGCAAATACTTTGAACGTTGATATGAATATATATTTATAATCTTTTAATATTATATACGTTTTATAATAAACTAAGCTTTTAGTAAGCAAATATTATAACGAGATATTGTAAATTATGAATAAATTTGAGTGTATTCCTAATAGAATGTAATTATGATGTAAATGCATATAATTTATCTATTGGAATATGCAATATAAATATAAATATGTATTAAATCTATTTAATAGATAAATGTAATAATACACCGATGAAAGTATTATTATAAATACTTAATAATAAGAATAATTAATAAAAAAAGTATTTAAAAGTATGAAAATGATATATATATATTATTAGGAATTTATAAGAATACTTAATTAATAATACCAATAATTAAAAGTATGTAAATGATGAATAACAATTTATTATATTATTTGAATCACTTGTATGTACATATCGAATCAAAATAATAATAATGTTTTGAATTATAAACTCTATATTATTAAATGGAAATTATTAAATTAATTTTTTAAAAATATTATAACAATTAATATTGTTAACATTATTATTTTTTTTGTTGTTTTTAGTTTTTATAAATAATTATTATTCTGATCATTTAAATTATCATCTTCTATTAACTTTTAAAATAATACTCAATTCTATTTCTGTTAATTCAAATTATTTTATCAAACTTTAATAATCAATTTCGGTTGACAGTTGTCCAAATAATTATGAGTTAGTTATTATAAATAATTTATATTATTGAACCATACGTAATATATTAAATGTAAAAATATTAGAAGCACAATAAACTGCAAAGATATTTTTTTTACAGATTACATGAAATTATTAAGATTTGAAAAATTCTCATTATATTATCAATTAGCATATTCATAAAATTAAGCGATACGATAATCTGTTCGTCTAATTTTAGAAGAATAATTTTTAATTTATTATTTTATGAATGAAATGCTAATACATGTAAATTATTTTAATTTAAAGGTTACTTTAAATATAAAACTTTATGGTAATTTTTTATTTGTGATGTATGATGATTGAGTTAGTATACAGAAACTTAATTTTACTAATTTATTTTTCAAATACATATTTTTAATAAATTAGTAAATACTTTGTTATTGTTTTCAATTCTTTATAAAAATTATATGTATATAATATTCTTTTTTAATTATAAATAATACGTATAATCAATTATATAGATTTATTCAACTATATCTGTCATTTTACATATATTATATTATTTTTTTTTTAAAGTTGCAATTTCTATGAACTATAAAATATATAGCATATAATGATAAAAATATAATTTACAGTTTATTGTTAGATTTATAAATGTACACAATTTTTCGTTTGAAATTTTGTTTAGTATAACTAAAAAACTCTACAATACTTCATTATCGACTGAATCTATATATTAATTTACTTGTAATAAAACTGATTCATGTAAAGTAACAATTATTTTATTTTGTTTTTCTACAGCTATTTTTATTTTAAAAAAAAAAACAAAACGATTTTACAGAAGATTATGTTATATTTTACACTTTTTTTTAACTTAGTACAAGATTAATATCTTGGATATCTTTTGCTAAAATATCTAAAAGAATTTCTAAAAATCATAAAAACATTTCTTGAATCCGATGGTATTGAAACGAGCGCCACTAGCTTCTACTTTGAGTGCTCATCATCCACAATATCGGCAGCCGTTGTCGACCATCGACCTTGGAAAAATTCTGGGTAGAAGAAATTGTAGAAAATTCAAATCTCATTGGGGTGCAATGCACTGAGTGTTACGGTATTACCACCGAGGTGTATTTTCTGTATTCGCAATGGGAGCATCGTAATTTTTGAAACCCTTATTATCTATGAAAACCGCCCCAGTGTACAGGAAATTTTATTTATAAGTTAATCGAAGTGTATAGGTATTTTTTATATGCAATTTCCATTTTTATAAATGTAAATCCATTAAATATATAAAATATTTATTTAGTACAATATGCATTAGCTGTTATGTAAAAATTTAATTTCTAATATATTTTTATCTAATTAAAATAAATCCATGCATGTTATTTATTAATTGGATTGATTTGAACAAAATTAAATTTTAAATATTCTAAATTTTAATATAATTTGAATTGTAATTTGAAATTATAATATTTTTTATGTACAATAACATCTTTTATTTTCATTTTTGACAATGCATTCTTATTTAAAATATTAAATTGATATTATAGATATAAATTTAATGTTTAAGTGTTAAATTAGATGTACAATAAATATAGTTAATAATTTTAATTTGATGAAATAATTTTCAACTAACAAAGGGTTTAATATAGTTAAAATAAGTATTTTTTTTATTTTATGAACTGCAGAAGTAAAGTAAAACGCTGAAAATAAACTCAATTTAAAGCGGTGGACTTTTGGTTTATATTTTAGATGATAGCGATCATAATGATGGTATTTAGCAGCAGCCACCATAGTTGGTGGTATTTAAGGATGAAATTACGAAATTGTAGATGGTGGTGACTTTAACTATTCCAAAAGCGAAAGCAGTGACTTCATTTGAATAACTATGCTGACGCCTCGGATAATCATTTTTTTTTCGTAACTTCTATTGTGGTTTATTAGGTGGAGTGCTGTGTAACTGTTTTATTGTGAATAAAATACAATTCTTTTTCACTACCCTCGTAACGTATCGATTGAAATCCATTACTTTTTCTCCTCTTTTCCAATACTGCTGATTCTCTCTTTCTTGCGCAAGTAGTGTACTTATGTACGGCGAACAAAGATGTTTTTGACTGTGAACACGTAGTAAAGAAACAACATATACATGAGGTAAAAAGAGGAAATCAATTTTCATTCCAACTGATGGAAGTCTAATCGGGTTATTTAGCGCTATCATTCAAATGAAATAGCAATAAATGAACTTTTTTTTTTTTTTTAAATTAGGTCACTTTTTTGCTATTATAATAATATCGAGGTGTTTATAAAAACAAAAAGATTTGCGAATATTCGAATTCCATCCTCGAGTTTCGTAAGCAACAACGATTTCTTGCTAGTCTCTTGGTGTTCCTGGCATTTCGCTGACTTGGAAGCTAAACTTTCTTTCTCTTCCTCTCTAGATTTATGTATCTCTCTCCGTCTCTCTTTTAGGTCTGACAATTTAACAACCTCCACACACTAGTTTCACAGAGTTGCTTCAACGTCCGCCAGGTAGAACAATTAATCTCCCAACGGGGGAGATCAATCGACCGAAAGAAGCTTCTCGGGAGCTGTTCACCGAGGAAGAGGAGTTGCCGAGAGATTAATCGATCCCTTTATTCCGACAGATGTGCTCGCGCGACGTAAACCGTATGAGATGGAAAAGTCAGAAATAGTGAAACGAGGGAGAGAGACGTATAAAACAGAGAAAAATCATCAAGGGAGGGAGTGAGTCTGTCAAGTAAAGAGAAGGATCTTATTCAATCGACAGTTGAAGCCTCATCCACCGTAATGTTAACACTTTTTGTTTTTCTACCATAAGTTTCTCGTGCTTGCTTTGTTCTTTATGCTTGATAACACTGATTCTCACAAAGCTCAAGTCTAATATGGGCATTTAAATAAAATATCGAATGTTAATTACTCTTTAAACACCTTCGAATTTCTTCCTTAAATTTATTACATAAGTAACTGCTAAAAGTAACTTTTCATATTATTATATTCTTTTTTCTAATTATCATTATTATTCTATTCCTTAAATGGTTTTTTATATTTAATAATAACATATGATTGTCTTTTAATGGCATGTTGAGACTATCCGACGATTTTTAAATTACACGTATTTTATTTATAAAAATAGTTTATTATCAATATTAACAAATACTTGAATATTGCAGAAAAATCTTACAATAACTAAATTTATCTGTTTTATCTTTTGATTTTTTTAGGATCTATAAATTTTTCGACTTCCGTATCTTGTTTTTTATAGATCGTAAACTGCGTTTGAAATTTAAATTCAAAAATTTTTATTTATTTATTCTTTAAAATAAATTTTGAAACATACATTTATATTTTTAATAAAAATATATCGTAACTGAATAAATATCCGAGTAACAAGGTGGATTTTTTTTATAGCTGAAATCCATTCATCTGACTGATTTTCAAGTTTCGAATAACAATATCATATGATGTCCCTCACGGTGTAAATTGAGTAAAATGCCGATCGATGGAGAAATTTGAAACGAGATATTCGGTCGGTGAGTTATAATTTAGTTAAACTTTACTTTCTTATTCTTTAGAAAAAAAAGTGAAAGAAAAACAAAAGTATGGAAGAAGTCGGTTAAAATGAGAGAAAGTAAAGAAATAAAAAGGAACGAAAGAGCAATTCAACTTACTAAGTAGATATTCTTATGGCGATCCAATACTCTCCTATCAACATTTCTCCTTTTCATAATATTTATTGTCCGCCTCAATTTGTTTTTTCGTAAAAAACGTAATATTTGTATGACTGATATTCGAAATCAAAATAATACAAATACTTTGTAACCCTTACTTTTTACTTTTGACCTTTCCGAGCGTGGCATTATCAGTTTTATAAATTTAAGATATTTTTATTAAACTTTAACTTTCAAATACGTATAAAGTAAAAAAAATAATTGAATTGTTCAAAAAAATAAAATGTTCAAGAAAAACAATTACTTTATTTATTGAATTATATTTATATTGTATAAAAAGAAAAAAAATTTACGATTAAACAAATATAAAAAATATACTTTTTTGATTGAAAAAACAATTTACTTTATAATTGCATGGTATGGTTATAAACATATTGATTATTTCATATCCTTTGAAAATAGTGAAAATAGAATTTAATTGATCAAATCAAAAAATTCATCAAATGGATCGTTATTGCTCGTATAAATTTCGTTTAATAAATTTAATGGTTTAATTTCTTTATGATGAATAATTAGATACGAGTAATATTTTCATAGCTAATATTCGAAATACTATAATAATAACAAGAGGAATCATAGAAATTTATTGTATTTTATATTTGATGCATACAAAAAATTATATAAATATCGTCTATAAAATCTTACTCTATAATCAAATTAATAAATTTATAATTTAAATTAATAATATTTCAAGTTCACTTAATAGAAAACTGTGTTACTTTGATGTATTTTTATTGTCGCATAGGAAATCCATATGCTTTACGAGTTTACTGTAAAAAGTAACACAGCGGCAAAAAAGTCTGTGTTTATTACCCGTTGTTGTGAGGCTTAAAACGTGAGCGTCTACATTAAAAAGATCGATAGATTTTTATTATTTCAGTTCGCGCACATGCCTTTTCGCTTGTCATAAAGTGACAAAGAAAACGACCCTTAAGCCGTTTTAGCTGGATGACTAGGTATTTAAGACTTTTACAATAGTATCAACAGCCCTAGTACAGTAATAGGTATATTTAAATGAATATGTCTATATTAACATGTGTCAAATATGAGATGCAATTTTAAAATATACCTTCAATTATTTTTACGGCTGTATATTATTATAAACTAGTATTATAAATTTTCTAAGTCTAAATTTATTTATTTTTAATTCATGCGACTTCGCTCAAGCTGTGATATTATTTATATAGACAAGTAGTTCACTAGTCGTTTTTGTACTACATTCCCTTTAAATATTTTCTTTTCAGCTTTTATTCATGTATGTTACAGCATAGATAATAAAAGCTTTAAAAAATAATGATTTCAAAAATAATTTCAAATATTATCACTGTATTGGAAAAGATAGCTCGTTGGAATATAATTTAGAAATAATTTACGTAGTTGCATTGCATGTAGAATATGGTAACATAAAGGCATTTGCATATCATGATATTTTGCTGGAGATGTATAAATGGAACTTGAACTATTGGACAAGTTTGTTCTCATTAATTTCAAGATAGCTGCAACTACTATTGGTCAGTATTGACTATTATTAGTGAATCTAGATATCAAACATAAATTTAGATAAATGTTTCTATACTTTTATCACTTATGATAGAATAACAGTTAGGCGTATTAGTATCTACCGCAAACTACACATATCCATAAATTACTTGTTACTTATTTCATAGTATTACTTCGTGTACATATGTATGGTTTAAATCTCATAATACAAATTCTATTTAGAAATTTAATACTTTGTATGTATTTATATGTAAATAGTTATTACTTTTTTATTTTTATTTCATGTAAACAGATTTATTTATAGGTAAAGAGAAATTTTTGTTAGAATTATCCAATTACTGTGCCGTTAAAATTTGTTTGATCTAAACTTGAATCTAATTTTAAACTTCAAAATTTTATGGATATAAACTTTTTACTTTCTATTCCTTAGACTTAGATGAAACTGTTTGAAAGGTGAGTTTTACTTTGATGGCTCTCATGGGTATCCTTGTGACGGTTTTGTTACATAGTGTATAAGAACTTTTAAGACGTTTCATTGTTCAAAGATGACACAAACTCTATGATTATAAAATTATCAAAGATTTATTGTTGCATACTCAAGGATTAATAAGACTTCGATTATCTGTGATTGCTGTCATTTTCATATATTGTATAAAACAGTCAAATATTTTAAATTCAAAAGATCGATTGATATTTAATTGAGAATCATTTTATTAAGATTAATTTTGTGTAATAAATTAAACATCGCTAAAATTTATGTATAATATTATAAAAGCAAAACATCAAAAATAGTTGTGTACTTGTCACTGATTAACACACCCGGTCGGTACGGCATATACTTTGTTTTAAAGTTTCCACGATTGGGATTACATATTGGAAAGTAGATAATTGCGTAGGCAGATATTCAATTTAAACAAGTATTTGTATGCTTTAGAATGGTAGAAACAATATATCTCGCCTAAAGAAGAACAAAACTACAACCTCTCGAAAGTGAAAAATATGGTAGATGACAGCTCGTACTACTAGTTGTGGACAGGTTAGTCCGCAACCACTCTAAGGATTTTCCCGAAGTTTGCCTAGACACCGAAAAGTCTGGTCTGATAATCCCTTTATATACTAATAATACTAATACTTTCTCCACTCGCTGACTTGTACAATGAATTATATATATATATATATATAATTGAACGATATTTCATACACAGAAAAGTGATGGCAATGCGGAAGTGAACAAATAATCAAGCAATTATTAAGATAAAATAAATAAAGATACTCACAAATTCTTCGACGATGAAGACAATCATTCTAAAATACTGTTCATACAAAATCATTTTGAGGTGAGCAATGTTTCTATCTGGAGAAATATCGACTTGTAGGGGCGAATAACTCCTTCCAATTTCTTGCATGGTAATTTATTACATTACACTTTAAGAATACTTGAAAATTTAGGTAAAGTTCTCGACAGATTAAAAAAATATTTAAAATAGAATTATCAAATTATAATAAATATTCACCATGGATGTACATAAAGAGGTTTATCGTATTTAATACTAAAATTCAATTACATTTACAAATAGTAGCTTATATTTCATGTGATTTCATTGTAATATATACATAAATATCTATCTTTCTATCAATATATATATATATTTGAATATTCAAATCATGATTTAAAATTAGTAAACTTATTGATTAACATCTAGTATCATTAACTATCGTTTACAGTTAAATTAGAGACAAATATACTAGTTTCTAAATTAATACTTGCGTCAGACTTATTAACTCAATCTACCTATCGATTTACACAATTCGCACTAGTTCAAATATAATGAAATGGATAATATAAAAAATTTATAGGATATTCAAATTTTAATAATATCGTGTAAATATTCAAAAATGGATGAATAACAAAAAAAAAATTAAAAATTTAATACCCTTAAAATAATTATAATATATTTAGTATGTATTTATTATAAATACATGAGTTATAAGCAGTTATAAGCTAGAAATAATTACAACGGATCGAATGTATTTAATACACAATTTTCATTTTCTAATCAAAACTAGAATTCTTCATGATTCTTTATGATTATGATTATTATTTTTACTTGCTTAATTTTTGAAAGTTTAACTGATGTTTTTACTAAAAATCATTTAATTACCATTTATTTTACATAAATTTGAAATATTAATTTGTTTAAATATAAAATAAAGATTTAAATATATTTAGAATTAATATTATTTTTAGATATTCATTGACGATACAATCACAATATATTTAAGAATTTTATCTTTTTATCTTATATACTATCTATATGAGTAAAATTTTGAAATTTTCAAATAACTTGCTTTGCAATTTGAATAAAATCGGATTTTGTTCTCATAAATTAGTCAGTTAATTTTACCCTTTATAAACTTTGCGGCCAACGGCTTGGTGACTTATTCGAGTGACGCTATGTTTTCTTGATGTAATTCAGTGTTGCTTTAAGTTTCATTTTAGTTTTTTATCACTTTTTTTTGCGATATATATTACAAAACTTCTTGCATATAAGCTTTTATTATTCCTTTTTTATTTACTTCACAAAAAAGTCGTAAAAAAATATTTAAATTAAAATTATTAAAAAATATCAGTGACCTAAATAAGTCATTTATTAAAATGCAAACAATGTGTGCCTCATTCTTTTTCTGAAATATTTAAAAAAAAATTCAAATAATATTATTTACGTTGAAAATATAATAAAGGATTAAATATATTACTGAAATTTAAAAACTTCTAGTAGCACGTATATGTAATTTTTAATTCACAGTTTAAAGTAACTTAAGCTGTTACATTTAAAAAAAAAAAAAAATTATGAATGTAAAAAAGGATATAAAATTTTCTCAAATTTTGAATATTAATAAATTTTATCGAAATTCGTATTCTCTCTTATATTTCAATTTTGTTCGTGTATGGTAAAATCAATATTCATAACCGTGCATATGCATTGTGTTATTTGATAAAAATATGATATAAATACTGTATCTACGTCAATCGACGCAGACATTTGGAAACGGATGTAAACATAGACATCTAAGACCGCATATTGAACTTAAAGCCAATGAAATATATTCCCCTCTAAATTCCATATTCAATAATAGATGATAACTGTAGGTGGTAATTATTTAAAGGATCACTGAGCAGTGCTGATAAAATTATCGATTCAACTTGCTGATAATAGAATAATGGACACTGATCTCAGAGCGATTTTGAGGTAATAGAATCAAGCGATTCAGTTGAATTCCAATGAATGAGAATAGTTTCTATGTACGTATTCGTATACTCATATACATCTAGGGATATTGATGGATGCCCAGACAAGTAAAGAAGAAGAAATAAAAATATAAGGCATACAAATAATGACAAAAATAATTAAATATATATATTTATCAATATCTTACGTATTTAAATTCATATTTTTATAAAAATTGAATTATAATTTGTGGAATAATTAAAAACATATATATAAGTAACAACGTAAAATAATATTTTAAGAAACTTTATTGTTGGCATTGATAATCAATTTATAGAAAAATAATTCGTAAAGCTTCAGACCATTTTTCATATTATTATGTTGTCTGCATTTTTAGATTTTTATGGATTTAAAGATGACTAAATCGAGTAAAAAATATAGGTTTAAGAATATTGAATTTTTTTAAATAGTAAGTATTTCGAATAGACACGGAAAAAGTTCTGGATATAGACGTAATAGAAAAGCGACATTGTGGAGTTTATATGTGAAACCCTCGGATTACTAAAGATAGTTGGTCGCCTCTTAAAGGCGGAAAACTGGAATAAGTTTTACAGACAGTCTGAAGTAAGCTTTGACTGTAGACAAAATTTTATGGAATAAAGATGTGTAAAAGAATGTTCCTTGAATTGAGCAAATCTACTTTCTAATAAAAATATGCTTATACTTCATAGCAATATTAATGCTTATCGTGTAAAGAAATTTTTTTTTACCATAGATTTTGTTCATGTGCAATATATATATATATCAGTGTATAAAAGCAAAATCTATGGAGAATTAAAAGTTCATGCAGTTGTGTAGACAGATCAAACTAATATTTAATGTTATTTTTCAAATATTGTAGATTTTATATTAAGGGGTGAATTATCTTGTAATGTTTGGATATCTAAATTTAATATATATAATATTTTGATATATTTAAATCTAAACATTTTCTATGAAAATTCATAATATTTTTATGTAAAGAATATCCCAAATACTGTACTGTATTATATGAAGATATGTACAAGAAAAAATATTCAGTTTTGTTACGAAGAGAAACAATATTCTTTAATTTATTTTAGGACAGGAATGAGAGAAGAGAGTGAATTAACAAGATAGAAAAATATTATATTTTAATATTAAATTATTTATTACAAATTTGATTTAAACTGGTCACTCATTTCTTCCCGAATTTAAATGATAATTTTTTATGGTATTTGTTTATTCTATCTTATTTCTAAATTATCATTTATCTTTCTTTCTTTCTTTCTTTATTTCACTCTATTTCTATTTTGTATATCAGTTTACATGATAAATAAATAAAAATATTTAAATTAGTTGCGAATGACTTTTTTTTATAGGAAAGAAAAAGTTTTTATGCTAGGATATTAAATTTGTAAAGATTAGGCGATAGAGTGTTAATTGCTCTGTTTAGAATTAAGTGTCGCTTAGTAACAAGATACAATTGTCTTTAATAAGCGCACGCAGAGAAGAAAAGTTTCGTAAGAATCAAAAATTGTTCTTAGGTAATTGTTCTTTGTAGTTTGCTCTCGAAAAGATTCATTATTACATCTCTAATTATTCAAGCAAGGCAAATTGCTTGAATAATTAACTGATTTATTTTATTGCAATAATAATTGTCATTTATTTGACGAAATATTTTAATACGATTTTGTGTATTAGCAATACCTATTTTTTACAAGTTTTTTAAATGTAGTTTAATGTAAAATTTCAATACTGAAATTAAAAAAAATTATATAAATAAAAAAATTTCAAAAAAAAATATTTTTTTCATTCTCGAATAACATAGAAAAAATTAAAATTATAAAAATTAAAATATAAAATTTAAAAATATAAAAAATTCAAAGAACACTATGTACTAACACTAATTTTTAATATTTTTATTAATACTGTTATGACAGTTGATTTCCCAAAGTAAATGCCGGATATTTTTAAACTACATATAACATATAATTGGCATACGAAGAGGTAAATATATCGGCTTATGATATCTGAAATTATGTTTTGTAGTAGCAAATATATAATAATCGAATAAGATTTTTTCTTTATTAATGAAAAATTAATTTAATGATATTATTGTAGGAGTATAAATTGTAAATATTGCTAAAAATTTTAGCCAAATGAGGTAATTAAAAAATTATTCAAATTTTGTCTATCAGAGCACGGGTTTTGTGTTATTAATTAATCATTGCAAAAGGATATATTTCATGTGTCCCGGACAAATTCGGTCTACCTATCAACTAAGAGATTCGATGTGATTCAATTTATCAGTACAATTGTAGGCAATCTGTTCTCTCGAGTATGTTATATAATTATCGGATTATGGAGATGGACCTGCAATCATTTAAAGCGAGTTTATTTTAGCTATGGAAATGACTGTAGCTTATTTCGATCATAACTAAAACTAAAATTCCCCTACGAAAAAGTTGAACGGGGTATAAATATCATAATATATACACGACGATAGTGCGAACATAAAAATGTGAGAGAAATTTTGTATGTCCCTCGGGCTTACGATTAAGAGAAAACAATAATTTTTCTGAAATTATATATGGTGAATGCCGAAAAAGAGAATAAGGTCACACTCTATACTTCAAAGTAATCAGTTCCCTATCTACAATGGAGCTCACCCAGATGAAAAATTCGTTGATGAAAGAATTCTAGATTTTTTGATTGACCTTGTTCACAAGTATGGGTTTAAAAATTTCAGAGAATTATACAGATATGATACAAGTAAAATAAGTCATATAATTTTAAATAACGACTATCAGTGTCAGTAATAATATAAATTAGAAGTGAAACATGTATTTATAATTGGATTTGCCGTTATTAAATAGTTTTAAGTGTGAACAGGAATAGTATAGTTGTAGAGATAGTTGATATTTACATTAAAATAAAAAGCCACATTTACTAATTTGCAGCTTCATTTTCAAACAGACGGTTTAAATTATTTTCTGTCTAGAGAAGAGAAGGTTATAAAAAGTTTAATCGGATTTCAATTACAGTGATATTAAAAGTATTTTAAATCAGGTAATCCATTTATGAAGAGAGATTGAGTTTCAGTAATTACTTATAGATAACACAGGAAGAAAGATAGAAAACGATATAAATAAAAAATAGTTAATAGATCGAACGGAGGAATGGTAAAGACAAATAGAAAGAAGTAACCAATGGAAAGAGAAAGAACAGAGTGAGATTTGAAGAATGAGAAGACCAGCGAGGAAGATTAATACAGACAGGCATTCATGTAAAGACGGATGGATGAAAAATTTCATTGAGCATAATACTTTGATTAATCGATTGATGTTAGCAGTGATATGCAGTATACACATGCATATGTGTTATATAAAATATACGATTGTAAATAATTGTGATAAAAATCAATTATTTTTCACTTACTAGAATTGATTCAGTTGTTTTTATAAAAGTATTACATAGCCACTGTGAAAAAGAAATGAATAAGAATCTATGCATTTGGAATTATATTTAATATTATAATTATAAATTTTATTTAAATAAATCGGTATTTTAATTATCATTTATTATTTATTATTCACTTAAATTTTTGTTACATGAAATGATTTGTTGTTTGCAATGATGTGTATAATCTTGTATAATAATCAACGCCAAATAAATTCCTATTCAATAGTCAGATTAAACTGACATTAGTGAATTAATTTTTTAATAATGTTAATGATAGTTTTTAATATTTGTACGCAGCATTTGATCGATCAAATTTTGTTAAAATTATATGAATCAATTTTTTATAATGTTGATTTTTTCTATGAATCCTATTCATCGATAATCTTTAGGATTCGATGCCATTATTTGTTCCAATCCATTAAACCATTAAATACGTGTACAATATACATAAATTATTTTGTACGTAAATGCTTGTATTCATCAAAATCACCTCGGAACTATTATACATTTTATTTCAGAATCAGTTGCTGTTTTTGCATGTACCACACGTATTTAGCTCATATTTTTCTATTTTATTCTGTTTAAAAGTAATTTTTCCACTGAATTAAGTAAAGCATACTAGACAGTATTCACTTATTATTCTATAATACGAATTTGAAAAGTACTTCAAAATGAAGGTAATATGGAAAATAAAATAGTGCAAATGATCATATGGAAATTATAAAATGTGCTGGTTATAATTTATTTATTTCTCACTAGTTATTTCTTAATGAAAAATATTTAAATTTAAATGTTTTATGGTTTAATTACATATTAATGTAAAAAAAATGAATAAATTTGTTTTATTAGTTAATCATACGTCTTTTAAAAATACTTGTAATAAACTAATAAACAACAATTTTCGTTCAATTCAAGTTTTATTTTATAATTAGGAGTCGAATTTATGTCATCACTGGTTTATAGTATCGCTTTCAGAGGGAATAATTTTCAAGAAAATAATACTGAATTGTTATTAAGTTGTTTATAACAAAGTTTAGCAATTGCTATAATCAAGTACATTATATTGATAAAGAGGAAACTAAATATTGCTACGTTATTGGACAACAAAATTGTAAAAATTGAATAAAGTAGACAGATATTTTTTTACTTTGGAATAGCAGAATATATATTTAAAATTTTTAATTGCATTGATGTAATTAAAGTAATTATCTAATCTTTCAGATAATTTATACTATTAGTCAATTTTAAAATTTAATATACAAGCTAACTGCAAGCATTATCATTAGGTGTGCAGATATGTATTATTAAATACATAAATGCAAATTAGAAATTGTAAGAAATTGAAGAGGGATGTATTGTATTGTATGATATATGAAAATAGTAGGTACTTCTCTCGCTGTCCTATGGAAAAAAGTTCCAAAGGTAATATTGTTTTGTTGTAGTTTCATAGCTGTAAAAGTATTGGATCTGCGCCCGCATAGTAGAGTTGATGTTGCATTCAAAGGAGTTCATTTGGCATTTATATCATTTGTACTCCGCGCGTAAGCCCACGGATTCATTAAAATGTCTGTTGTGATTGTTCAAAAACCGTAAGCGAAGGGGTACGGGGCTCGAGTTATGAGTTAATCAAGGAATTAATAAATCAATCCTCTTAACCCCATCATCCCTGAAATCCCTATAAATGGGTTATCCACCTAGCCTGAGACAGAGCCGGAGAGTTGGTATTGCAATGTTTGTCGAGAGCGTCGTCGTATCACCGACGCCTCGGTGTCGTCCAATGAATTATGCAAGGGGATGCTTTTTCCTTCGGGTCCCGTGCTCTACACTCAACCCTTGTATAGCCCATCAACCGGTTGTCGGCGTCATCACTATTGAGCGTGCAGACAGGCCGTGATCGACCTGATGGCCCATGACCCGGATCGATCCCTCGATCGACTCCCGCTGACCTCCTTAAGACACTGCACCATAAAACCAGATGCGTTTACAGAATTTCTACGTGGAGGAATCGTATCCTCCGACAAGATTGTCCGCGATGAATCTCAAAGAAGGGCAATTTGGCCTTATCCCAACCTTCGGATGATTCACTACGAAATTCGAGGTTTAGTATGGTGAAACAGTAGGAAGAATGTTTTATTTATACTGGATTTTTGTGCACGGATGAAAATTGGAATAGAAATCAGATGTAAAGTTGTTGTGAATGTGACCTTTATTTAATTTACAAATTTTTGTTGTCGAAGGAGCATACGGAAACAAGGTTAAATTTACACAAAGGAAAATTTAAAAATATATTTTCTAGTTTCTCTTCTTCTCTTTGGAACTTTCATTGTAGAGTAATGTGAATTTCTAATTAAATAATTGTATTGCGTTAAAATTTTTGTTTCGCTAATGTACCTGATAAATCTTCTTGAAAATATGTGCATAAAAAATAATATCTAATAATAATAATGGATTCTGATAATACTATACATTTAATTGTAAGAATTACGAGATGACACGTAAATAGATATTATTGGATTCATATTATACTAGTATTTGTCATGCTATTTAAATTGATAATTAAAATCAACTAAATTCAATTTCTTCAATCAAGAAAATGAAATTTCCTTAAAGATTTATAAAAACCATTATTCTGTAAGAAATTTTAATAAACTACATATAAAAGTACAATTTGATAAAATAAATGTTTTAATGAGACAAGAAATGGTTAAATTTTAAAATTAAAAGTATATGTAAATCAGGCTGCAAGATTTTCCTTTGTAAAAATTAAACATTTTTTCCACAGTATCTCTGATACGAGAAACTCCAACTGCTTCAATTAATCTTCCAAAAAAGCAAAGATGAAATAATAGTTTTATATACTAGTCAAAAAATAGCATTAAATCGTTAATTTTACATTTTAAATAATTTCAAATATATAATATAAATTTTTTTATTTTTTTTGTTTTTTTTTTTGAAGAAAGAAACCGTTATTAAACTTTTTTTTTATTGGCTGTATTCATAAAATCGTATAGAACAATGTTGTAGACAAGGAAAGACGAACGAGTGAAAAACCCAGAGTATGATATTCAACAGAATCAGTGGATGAAAGCATTGCAAGTCCTTCTCACTTTAGCTTAGCCGTACTATATAATGTATACTGAAATTATACTGACAAAAGCGAAAATAAAATGCAGGAGTGGACAACGAAAATTTAAAGCTTAAATTTTTCAGTACGATGATTTTTACTACAACTAAATTTCAAAACATGCTATTTGATACACTATTTCATTTATTAAATAATGAATACGTCAATAAATAAAATCATTAAGATTCTTAAATAAGTTATGTTATGATTGAATATTAACAATTAATGTTTTTTTTTGAGGAATGAAATAACTTCGCATATAATAGCCATTATTCATTATTATTTATTTATTAAAATTATATCATTAGTATCTGTTATTTCATTCCTCAAAAATAAAAGTAATTCGATAAAATAGATAAACAGAAAATAATTGTTGAGAAAGTCTTTAAAAATTATTTATTATTACAAATTAACTTTTAAATAAAATTTAAATTTGACCACTACTATAAAAAACTGATATTTCTATTTCACATAAATACATAGTATTCATGTACACTGTACATTTTTTAATTCAATGCAATGCATGATTACAATTATAAACATTTTAAAAAAAGTATAAAAATATTATTTCAGAATCGGAATTATTGTGTTAACATTTATGTAAATACAATGATATATATATGTGAATTGTAATCCGTTATAATTTCTACAATATAACATTTTTTTATTTCCAGAGATAACTATTAATTTCAAAAAAAATTTTTTTTATTTTTCAAATAAAATTTTTATTAGTTGCATATTATAAAAATATAAGTTTTTATAATAACAGGTACTTTTTTCATTATTTTTCTTGTTGTAGAAAATGAATTCAATGTTTTGTAAAATAACTAAGAAAAAAAAATTTAAAAAAAAAATTTATTATTTTGATAAGTGAATTATTATTTTTAAGATTTTATAATGCAAATTTCTTGAAAAACGATAATTATTATTATTTATTAGAAAGTATAAATTTTGAGAATATATAATTAAATAATTTTAAAAACATGATAGGTTTAAAAAATAGTATTTTTTATAATTAATAAATTATTAATGAGAATATTAACATTTAAAATATTAAAATTATCTACATATTTTAAGAAAATGTTGAAGTAAAATATTTTTAATGTGTTTTGAATGTATATAGATTTATGATCTTGAATGCATTAAAAATTACAATTACATATCTAGAAAATTGAAATTTATACATAATTAAAATAAGATTGTATAAGAATGAATAAGTTTTAGAGACATAATAATTTATAACACTCTATCAGATGTATTTTCATTTTTAAATATTAATACAAAACAAGCGAATAAAATTTTTGAATGAAACAAAAAATATAATAGTGGATCAGTATTAAGTACACCTATACTAATATACAATAAAATTCCCATTAAGCATGATAATATATTCCATGCATTTTACGTATAATAATATGTTAGATAAATAGATTATGATATGAATAAGATCAATAATAAGAAGAAAAACAAGATAAAATAAAATATACATGAAATTAGATTTTTATATAATGATATATTGTAAATGAATATAAATATATTAAATGTTACATAACTAAATTGAAGAATTCAAAATTTTCGGAATTATTTACGACATATCGTATAATAAATTAAACATATTTCTTAACATTACATTCCCAGTAATTAGTTAATTTTAAGTTTATACATTTTGTTCTATTCTAATTTAAGTATTATATTACCTTCATAACTCTTTATTTTATTCGAAAGTTTTCTGAAACCATAATTTTATAAAGAAACTGATTTTATTGTCCTTTACTTATTATATTTTACACAAAATTAATACTTTAAATTATTAAGTTATTGTTTAATGTCTGACATATTCATGATTTAATGGTAGTTATTAGAGTTTAAAATCAAAATATTTCAAATATTCTATCATGAGTGTGTAACGAAATTCCATCTCTAGGCGTATTTTAAGTGGTAGGTTTGGTTACCGATGCATTTATACGTCGTCTATTTTTGCTAAAATTGGGATAGCTTGAAATCGGATGCAGATTCATGAATTGAGAGTGAAGGTTTGTTATTAACTGTTACAAACTGCATTAATCGATAAAGTGATAGAATCACTTCGTTGTAGATTTTGAATCTATGGGTATATCGTTTGTCCGTATACTTTGTTAATTCAATGAGCCATAACACAAAATGCTTGTAAACAGTGTTAACTTCCGTTATTCGATCGCACATTCCTACCGTAAATTAAAGTTGATGGGGTGCATTTGGAGATGTTTACCTTGTTATCTATTTGCTTCTTCTGACATTGCAATGCACTTCATATATTATATGCATATGTAAAGCACAAATCAGACATCTTGCAACATCACGATGACATAACATGCAAGTACAGCACGTGTCAATAGATACATTGGATATATCGATAAAAATAACTTGATCTCGTTCAAGATTAAATTTTTCTTTGTATTTTTGGGTATGAATGCAGCGAGATTGGGGACTTTCGGG
The DNA here is from genome assembly GCA_018907245.1 of Eupristina koningsbergeri. Lineage (NCBI taxonomy): Eukaryota > Metazoa > Arthropoda > Insecta > Hymenoptera > Agaonidae > Eupristina > Eupristina koningsbergeri. Next base: position 1,690,886 of record JACCHV010000041.1, read on the forward strand.
AAGATTCCCCAGAATTTTTGGAAAAATTCTACACGCAAAAAGTGAAAATACTCCCTAAAAAAATCGAAAAGTTACCAATCACTAATGTTATAAAACCTGAATAGAATGAAGGATAAGGTAAAACACGCAGAAAAAAAGAGTACAACTGCTAATGAGTGACTACTTTACAAAACTGCATATTATACGATCGAAAGACGTGGTCGAAAGATTTAGGAAGGACTTTAGTGAACCAGATGATGCTAGAGATAGGATGATCTAATATTGATTCGCGTAAATTTTTTGACAAAACTAGTGCTATATTAATGAGGGGAAGAAGTTTAGTTTATTTGAGATTTTTTAAATTCGAAAGGACTCATGTATAACAGAAAACTCGACTGAATAAAGTTTTTGAGATGTCGATCCTAAGATTTGAATATCGTAGGTTGATATGCAGTGAATAAAGGCCTTTAAAGCTCTTTATTTAGATTCTAACATTTTAAAATAAATTTAAACAATATACCTATGTCAACATAAAAGCGTAGGAGACGGTGAATTCCAACATTTTTGTTTCGAGTTATGGATATATCATGATTCCATCTAAGGCACAATAAAAAGAGAAACGCAGATATTTATCCATTTTGTTACAAGTGATCTTTTGAGTACCTTTAGTAACTTGGGGATAATATTATTGATACGAAAAGAGAATAGCTTTGGATTTATTTTGATTAATACTAAGTCTCTACTTAATTATCAAATCACGTAAGGCACTGATAAATTTATTTACAGGTGAAATTATATTATATATTATTATATTCATATCTATGTCCATGAATTTTGTTTATAGATTTAGTTATTGCTTTAATTACAATGTATTATATAATAATATGTATTACACATGCAATTACAATTTTTAAATTTCATAAAAAAATTTGATCGAAAGAAATAGGTCCAAATTATTCAACTAGAACATATTAGTTATATCTATAAGTATATATCTATATATATATATATATATTTATAAGTTTATTAGATCATTAGTTTCAATATTTTATTTTAGTTAACAATAATTAAGATGCAATAGATATTATGTACCATTTTACCTTTTCAAGACTTTTATATTGTAATAATAGAACTTTTATAGAACAATAATAACTTAAATAAGAGTATTAATCAATAATTTAAGCATATCAGGAAACATTATATTACTACCCAAATTTTATGATTGTAAAGGGAAAAGTGGAAAAACATTAGAAGAATAGAAACAAACAGTTTCATCAATTGTTGACATACTTACATAAAACGCTATGAAAAATTTTTGATAAAAGTTGATTAATCCTATTGAATAAATTTAAAAATGAAAATTCAATATTTCTCTTATATCTGAATGTCTAGATATTTTTTATTTTTAGTCGTAATTAATATATTATATTATAAAGTATTTTTAATTTTTAAGTCCAATATACCATTAGACGATTATGAGAAACTGTTACCTTTATAAATTATTACCTTTAGTCACTGTAGATATTATTATTAAACAAACTTAAATTTAATGTACAGTAATTAATCAAATTAATTCAATGATAATTTTGTTTCATATTTAAAAACGTAATGTTAAAGCACTGGAATATAAGTAGAAAATATATACAGTTAAAATTATAAATGATAATTAAATAAAAAATTTTTAATACTTCTAATATACTATGTGCGTATAAATATAATATGAATATTATATAATAATAAATTCATATTATATAAATATATATAATATGAATACGAAGAAAGTTATATATTAAATCAATGAAAGAAAAACTATAACTCGGTATATTTTTATATAGTGTTATTTATACATTACTTTTCTACCTTAGTTGCGTGATCATAAGTCATAATTTGTCTAATATCCATGAAATAATTATTACGTTTGTATTTTAAATCAAGTAATGGTGCTGAAAATATTTTTCGAATATGAACATTACAAATAATTACATATTTTTTTGTAAATATTTATGTCAACTAAAAATATAAATTTTTTATACATACAAATAAATTAATAATATTTAAACATCAATTGTACGTCGGGAAGCTGAAAATCGGTTCTAAATGTAACAGAATTTTTTTATTAATGTTAATTATATTTGTCGAATTATCTAATGTAATATCTATAAACAAAATATCTCTATGAAAGAAAATTTTACATATAGTTATTTTGAAATATACATAAATATATATATATATATTATACATATAATATGCATTATGGATTCATATTAAAAAGTTTATTAAATTTATTTAGTGTTCTCAAATTATCTGTTTAAATTTGAAAAAAAAAATAAAAAATTTTTAATATATAATTTAAAAATGTTGTATATATTATAAACTATAAAAAATAAATTATTTTTTTAAATTTATATTATTATATATTTGATTCTTACAATCATTTATATATTTTTATCCAAATTTTATGAAAAAAAGAAAAATCATACAGATAAAATTATATATATGTTTAAAAAAAAATGGCGAGTTTTTGTGAAAATTATGTTTGAAACTCTGTTTTCTATGGTATATTAAAAAAAAATTGATCTTTTTATAAATAAGAAGATCAAGATCTCTATTGTACTAAAAATTCAAGCAAAAATGTGAAGAAATCATTTTTCTTCTTTCTTATATGCTTGTTGAGGGTTTTATACTGTCTATTCTTTCATATTATTCTTTTTACAATTATTTTGGCTCTTCACCTGTTGCAACCAGATCTTCTGAATTAAACGAAATTCAATACTTATGTTTTTATACGTTCTCATTCTTAAAATATAAAAAAGAAACATTGTGAAGAGATTGTTATTTTTAAAATATGCTGATCTCAAATTAACTCAAATAAGAATATCGATTTATTACACAATGAATGTACTGCACAACAGATATAATTAATGCAGAATTTTTTTTTCTTTATCAACTGCATGTCAGATAACAATAGGACTTTTGATAATAGACTTAAGCTTCTATACTAATTTACAAATTGGTGTGTGTATATTTTTCTTATTATACATGTTGAAATTTTTGTACAAGAATAGATATATTGTATTTCTAATTATTTAAAATATAAAACTCATATCCGTAATTACACTAGCGTAATGCATAAGTGAAAAAAATTGTATACGCTTTATCAAACAAAAAATTAATGCAAGGAAGGATACTCAGGTAATCTATTCAAATGAGATTTTCCAAATATTCAGTATATGTAAACATGCACGCAAACCTGTGCACATATACAGGAGTGTACTTGCATAATCACATAGTGAGCGTAAAAACAGATATAGTTCATAAATATACAAGTATCAAGGGAACTTAAATTATAATTGGAAAGAAAAGTTTATGGTCAATAAAATTATAATAGATCGTATTTGGTTTTAACACCGTATGAAATGTTTGAAAAGGTGCCTTTCGAATGTGTGCAGGAAATTTATCACTCATCTTTATAATAGTTAAAAATTTTGTAAAAGATTTGAAAGTTAAAAAAGTTTATTGTGATAAACGTTTCATTTTTCTATATTTTGTTTTTCATTCTTGCAACTAATCCCCAAGATATCCATAAATTTAAGAAATAAAACATATATTTTCGACGTGTAATAGACTTTTTTCAGTGTTTTTGAATAATTTATTTGTGCTGATAAAAAATGAGCATTTGCACGTAATGAAAAGTTTCTACAAATAGGTATTCCTGCACTGTAAAATATTTGTAATACAGTAATAGGGGGGGGGGGTTGATGGATGAATAACTGCAATTCTCAGCGCATTAATAGATGATCACTTGAATGTTGATCCTACATTAAGATTGAATTTCGTGTACTGCTGGATAAGCCGAACAATTCCGTTCATTAATCTACGTTCTCAAAGAATGTTGACTCGGTGAACCAGGAGATAATGAGACAAGGCCAGATAAAGGGAAGTTCAGAGGATGCAAAGACACAAAGCGGCGCCTTTTGCGGTCCATGTAAACGGCATCATGTCTCGGGGAAAATTAGCTGCTTGTTCGCGCCTTGGTAAGGGAGGTTGAAAATCGCATCCGGAGAATGCAGCCACGCCATTTCATGGACTCTGCACACTCCTGGAATTTATGCACGTGTCCAAAGAAGGAAAGTAACTCCACAAATGCGCTGCTAAATCAGGAGGGCTCCGGAATAAATAAGACCGAATGAAATGCTCAAATTTAAGTGGATTATTTTCTGGAAGGACTTCGGACAGAGACGCTTTTTATGAATAAATTATTAACTCTGGAATTGACGACTTTCAGCCAAGCATTGGAAAACATCCTTTTTTTGGTACCGGATTTTTTGTCGTATATTGGCTATACAAGTGTTTATCAGTACATTTCAACCCACCAAAATATCAGTCCACATTTTCATTTGAATTTAATTCGTGCGATGTCTTTGCGTATTACAATCAACACATTCAACATCCACATAATGGACGATCAAATAATATTGCTTTTGAAATGTGAGTACCAATTGTATTCCGAAATAAATTTTAAGAAATAATACATGATAATTAATTGTTGAATACAGTACTAAAAACAAACAAATCAATAACAAGTCATTTATAATGCGAAAATTGAATCATTCTCAGACTCACTTATACATACAATAAAATATCTTCCTATTTGATTTAACAATATATTTGTTGTACCAAATGATGAATCTTTAAAAGTAATATTGACGTATAATAAACTTTAAATAACTAATAGAAAACTTGCGAATTGAGAAAAGTTGATAACTGAGAGTTCAGAAAAAATGGGACAATATACAAATAAATGAAAATTGTATATATCAAAAATTAGAAATGGACAGAAACTTGATAAATATTCACATCATAACTAATAAAAAAGATATCACTTGTGTTAAAGTTTTCACTCCAATAATGCTAGAAAATATTCTCTTGAGCAAGACTACAAAATATAATACTAAATTTCGGAAACGAAGAGTAAACATAAATGAAGATCATTTCAAATTTAAACTAAAGCTACTTCAGGGCAATACATCAAATATCTGAATCAATGGAAGTGCAATTTAATTATCATTGATACGTTCATATAGACATTCCAACCCAGCCTTTTCGGAACAGAGAATCTTCAATACAATTGGTAAATTAATTTTTAAAAAAACCAAGTAAGCAAATATAAAATTCATACACGTAACTATATTAAATAAAACAAAGAATTATACATAGTAACTTATTAGAAATAATATAAAATATTTCGGAATCATTTATATTGCATTATATTACTTTTAAATCATGTTATTATTTATATTATATCCTACTATATATTATTTAAATCAATTAAATTTAATAATTGTAAATTAATTCAATAATATTTTATTTATATATATAAAATACGTATTTTGTTATTTACATTTTGTAATTTAAACCATTATTCGTTTCTCAGACATTGGATTTGTTTCTACAAATATAATTAAGTTATTTTTATATTTTCAAAATTCAATTCAAATTCAAATTTCATTCATTTATATCATAATTAAAAAGATTGTTTATTTAATTAAAACCTATTTTTATTTGATAATATAAATATAAATCTCGTTTAAATAAATAAAAAAATCTTATTCGATTATCACATCATTAAGCATATATTTCCCAACATAAATGGATCAAACATAATTATATGAACATTATCTTTCAATATCGATAAGTGAAATACCATAGTGGATTTGACTATAACGCAAGTCTCAAGTGGAATGTTTGTATAATTCTATTCAAGAAGAGAATGAATTACAGTTAGCTATTATCGTCTACTAACTGATATTCTGTTTTGTATTTTTATTATTTATGTATATATTACTTTTTAAATTATATATTTTTAATTATTTTACTTGAAAAATCAAAATTTATAAAATAAAATTTCCAGATATTTGAATGTTTTTCTACGCAATAAAAAAAATTTATATATCAAAATTCAATGTACTTTGAATAACTACCATAGGATTTACAAAATTCATTATCAAAATTCATCGTTCATAAAAATAAATCTCTGTTTCATATACTAAGTTCTTTTTTAAAAAAAAATTAGTATGCTTTAATTTTTTAATCGCGCAAATTAATAATTTTTATATTTTTTTCATACAGTTAATACTCTTCTTTAAATTTTCGTCTCTTGTGTTAAGTACTTTATCTTAAAATTTTTAATAGCATAGGTAATTTATATCTTAAGTATTTTTAATATTATAAATACTTATTTACAAATATTATAAATTTGTGTTATTGTTGAATTAATTTTGAAAGACAAAAACTTATGATAAATAATTACGAATCATTGAATAAAATGTGTAATAGAAAAATAATATTGTATATCTTTTGTTTAACCAATTTAATTATTTATAAATGATATTATGTAAGTAAAAAATTTTAACAGTAGATAATTTCTAAACAACTTTTATAATATTTATTTATAAAATAAGAGAATCATAAAATTTTTGTTAAAGTTTATTTATTTAGTATATTAAAATGATAATATTAGTTTTTGAATTATACTTTAACGTTCTAAAGTTCATAAATTATTTTTGTAAATTCTTAATACAAGGTAATATATGATTTCTTAGGAAAATATTGCTGCTACTTAGAATTTAATTTGTAATAAAAATTTTTATATCTAATTGACTAACAACTGTATTTAAACACCGTTTAAATTTTTTGAAATACTCGTAAAATTTTTTAAATTTTGAATAAATTATTATACTTGAAAATAAATTATATTTTCAATTTATATTAATTATTAATTAATAAAAATTAACTTTAATAAAATTTTATTCACTCGATTAATTACAATTAAAAGATCATTGAATATGATTTGAATCGAAAGGTTTCGAGTATTAAATAATGATATTCGTAAATTGAAAAACCAAATTGGATTATAAAAACTAATAAATACATAACTATATGTACTCTTAATTTGAGTATTTTATCTTTGAATATATGAAAATAAAAAGTATTATTTTTATTCGCAAATAAATAACAGGCAACGAAAATGACAGTACGTCAATATAAAAATGAATATAAGGAAAGTAGTTTTTTTAAATATTAGGTTAACATGAAAAAAATTACAATACTTATTTAATACATGTATATAAATATTAAATATATATAATTCACATACTAGATACTAATGCTTATTGTAAATTACATATGTAAAACACCATTAATTTATTATTTACCATTAAATACTATTTTATTAAATAGTTTATTGCTTGATGTTAATGCAATAAATATTTTATATTTGAGTAACATTTATCTAGTTATTCAATACTATTACTTAATTAAATTATTATTCTTACACACTAAATATTATTATGAAAAATATATTTAATTATAAATTAAAGAATAATTCAATTGAAATTAAAAAATGATGATTATAATTATAATGTACAATGAGATTCATTGAAAATTTTTGTATTGATTAAAGATTTAATACAACATAAAATTTTTAATAAAATCAACATAAAAAACATATCTAAGATCAAATATAAATAAAAATCAACAAATATAATCTAAAGTTCAGTTTCAATGATATATTTTCAGATTTATCATTTATTTTTAAAAAATATTTTATAAAATTGAAATATGATATTTAAAATTATAAATTCTCAAGTTGTTTGAATTTAAAATAATAATCATTTATCATTGGATAAGTTCCATAAAAAATATTATTAAAAATTTACTTAATATTAATATTGATAATAAATTGAATTAAAATGTTTCATATATTAAATACAGAAATTATTTTTATGTAAAAATTGATAATTTAAGGAGTTATGTCAACTTTTTTATATTTTAAAGAAAACTGAACATACAGAATAATAATTTTATCCTGTACACGAGAGGAGATTAACTTTGTATCAATTGAATTTATTAATTTCTGTTAGTTATTTCATTTTTAAAATCGAAGTTAAGAGAGATTTCAAAAGGTTCATCTTAATGATACTGCATCAAATAAATTGGTTTAGAGTGTACTTATTATTGCTTTTATAATGTACTTACTATTATTGTATATTTTAATGAAGTATTTCCAATAATTTTTTCATCTGTTTTTGATAGTCTTTGATTCATTTAAAACTTATTTAACATTATAAATTGAAATATTCTAATATTCTAAAAATGCATATATCTCAATATTTGATCTATTTTATATGTTAAGGGACATTTTATTGTTACGGGAGTTTTATTTTGCATAAGATATTAACTGCGTTCAAATATATTAAATAATTAAAACCAAATTTTTTTTACAAAAATGGCATATTAATTTCATTTAGTAATATATTAAAGTTTACCTTTATGTAATTGGGAAATAATGAAGAAAATTTAGGTAACTGACATAGTAAGAACATGTAGTATTTAGTAAGAATACGATTACTCAAATTAGATTCTAAAACCATTAATATTTTTTTGAATATACAACTCTATTTTAGATTATTATGTTAAGAAATTTGTAAATTAAAGAAAAATTAGTTTAGTATATAAATTAATTATAATTAATGTATAATAATTAATTAAATAAAAAAAAATGTTTACATTATAATTATCTTTCAAAAAATAATAAATATAAAAAATGTATATATCACGAACATCTATTATCAAGACCAATATGCATCGTAACTTTTACTGAAGAATACAATTATCAGCTTATGAAAAATTGTATTTTTGATGCATTTGAATGAGTTAAATGCAAGATTTAATATAAGATAAAATACGTTAGGTAATAAGATTTCATTCAATAGTTCCATTTATTCATCGTAATACAATTGAGAAACATTATGGTACATTTTTTTTAATTTTATTTAATTTTATTGAGTTTTAAAAAATATTTTAAATATAAACATGATGTACTAATATAAATTTTTGTCGAACTCAAATCTACAATAGTCTCCAGTTTCTAAACATGATACTCTAAAATTTAAAATGCATATACCTTCTATATTTGGTGCAGTCTATAAACGGATTCATGTATCCAGCGAATTTAATTTATTTAAAAGAAATTTCAAACTCTTTAAACTACATATTTATATTATTTTATTATTGCTTTAAGAGATATACAGTAGAAATATAATTTTTTAAATAAAGATATTTTAATTGTATAATTTAATAAATACTCAAAATGTACACAACCTGTCATTAAAACACTTTATTTATAAATTAAAATTTTTATATTCTGAATAAAGTGTATTTGTAATGTATATTTTTACGACTGTATTTAATTAAAGTTTAAAAATAATTTTTAAAAAATAATTTTATATATAGAATTAAATAGTTGTAGTAAGAATTAAAAATCCATGTACTTAATTAAAATTTATACTTACGATTTAAATTTGTATAAATACATGTACTATTTAATAAACTCAAAAAATTTATGTTTTTATAAAACAAACTACTTTATTCAATTAAAATTATATAATTATAAAGAAGTTCCCGATTAAAAAAAAGAAAGTAGACTATTTTACATTATCAATCACTCTTTAATATTCTTTAATATCTTTAATATTCGTTCAAATAAATTTTTTGTCTATGTTTGAAAGAAAAAATTTATTTTTTAAATCTAAGAAACATTTTTATAGTGTGCCGGCAGGATTTTAGTTTGCCACACAACAAGGAAAAAATCAACAAGATGGTCGAAAGGTGAAATGTCAGAGATAAACCAATAATTAAAAATAGAACCACCCAAAATAGAGGAACAGCACCTTCAGAGCTAGTCGGTCTCTCTAATTGTAGCCACGTATGATTTCATTGCGGTTTTGAAATATACAGGCATATTTTGAATTAGCCAACATAATTGACGATGGTATAAAATTCAATTTCATCATAAGCGCACTCGGCGTGGAATATATAGGCGAAATCGAGGACATCATTTGCAATGCTCCATAGAAAGAAAAATGCTTCACAGCAAGAAACACTGATCATGCGTCGCATGGACTCCGATATAATGCGGATGAAGAAAAATTCATTCAGTATTGCACGGCGTCGCAATACTGATGAAATTTCAGTTATCGTGTTGAATAAATTTTTAATTGAATTGTGGTTGTTTGTCAGACCAACCCCAGCTGATTTTGGCATCAATCTCGGATCAAGAAATACGAAAATTTGCTGAACTCGGCGGCCAAATTCAAGGCATCTGAGCGAGCAGAAGCAATTTTACCACTATCGCCTCCTCTGTCACCCCTACACCAACTGCACTAATGGCAGACCCTAGCGCGCAGTTCACATAAAATACTTAAATTAGCTGAAAAAGTAGAAGCAAATTAATGCGTTGCACGCTACGACTGTAAGCCAAAAATACTGTCACGAGACCGATCTCAATCTTCCTCTCATCGACGCAGCAGAAGCCGAATCGTCAGTTTTTGCTAGTACCATGACCGCTTTGGAGCCAAGGTGAACAAATGCACGAGAAACTGCATTGTGACACGTATAAATTGTACATTGCCAATAGGAGCTGGATCTCGCCCTCCGATGGAGATTTCCAAGGCGATTCATCATAGCACGTGTAGATTTGACGATCATCGGTCTCAATTTCCTCGAACACTATGACCTGCTCATTGATTAAAAAAACAATAGATTTAAAGACAACAAAACGAAGTTGAATTCGAGTCGTGAGCAGGTACTTCAACCATGGTAAAAACAGTTTCTGGGAACAATCTGTCTGAACATCTACTGGCCAACTATCCAGACTTCAGCAGAACTCCTGTGTTTTGATGAGACAAGGTCAAACACACCTCTTAATACCATGTAGAGACGAAACCTAGACCACACACGCACAGAAAGATTCGACCTCTTACAGCAGACCACATGAAGCAGGCCAAGCAGTAGATTTAAATCATGTTGGACCAAGGCATAATTCCTCACTGTACTATGCTCATTCACCAGGTGCAAAAAATGATGGAAAACTAGGCTGTATGAAGATTACTCTGCGCTCAACGCACCCATGAAGTCTGAAGGATACGCGTGAGGGTCTCTGGAGGACTTGAAGCAAAATCTAAGCAGAAAGACAGTATTCTTTAAATAGATTTAATTTGTGCTTACAATCAAATACCACACGCGTCCGATTTTATTGAAAAAATCGAGATAATAAGGTTATTAGGTTTTTATGAGTATCTCTTTACTCCAATTTCTTTAAGAAACGTGAAATCTTTAACAAACTTGTCAAAGATTCATAACCGAAATTACGGGCGATCTTGATTTTGTATACGCCAACATCGATGGCTTCATCATTTCTTGTAAGACCAAGAGGAAAACCTGTAATACTTAAAAATCTTGTTTGAGCAATTGAGTGAATATGCTATTATTATGAATGGATCAAAATATGCGTTTGGCGCTAGCGAAATAGAATTCCTCGGCAATTCGATCACAAAATAGGTATCACGTCAACTCCTGAGCGCACAAAAGTGATGAGAATATCAAAAACCCATAATTATTAAATAATTACGAGGATTCATATGAATGGTTCATTTTTGCCGACATTTTATGCTTACTTTAGCCCGATAAAATAAAATGCTTAGCGACCTGCTAAAAACCGCTAAGAAAAACAACTCACCCATATCGTGGAACAAGGAAACAGAGAGAGCCTTCAAACTAGTAAAAGACAGCTTGATTGAATCCGCAATGCTCTTGCACCCACTACCTAGTGCACGATTAAGCATCATCGTCGATGAATGCAATTATGACATCACAAGATCCCTCTCAGCTTCTGAGCAAAAATATAGCGATTATAATCGCTAACCACGAGCTATTTATCTCGGAATAATATATTATTAGCAGTGGATCGACGTTCTCAATTTTGTGGTCTATACAAATCATAAATCATTAATATTTGCATTCCATCAAAAATTGGACAAATGTTCTCCGCGTCGAATTCGACATCTTGATTTTATTATGCACTTCATCACGAATATACGGCACATGAAAGAAATTGAGAATAAGGTAGCGGATTGCTTGTCACGCACCTAATCCATCATATTATCTTTAAACTTCATTAAATTTTCCGAAGCTCAGCATTCCAGCATGGACTTGACGCAATATTTAAATCTTTCAGGTCCATTGTTGCATTGGAAGAAAATCAAAATTTCTAATAGTGACACAAAGATTTATTGTGATGCTTCGAATAATGTAATTCGACCGTACGTGCCTGAAATTTTGTGTCATACCCTTTTTTAAATCTCTCCCCTTTAAAGTCCCTCATTTCCACGAATCCGAGCAATGCTTATATTAATAACTAACCTTTAATCAACAAAGATTTTTGCAAAGAGGCACGAAAATGTTTAGAATCTGAAAACGTAAAAACGTCACGACATGTGAACAGCCCTCTTAGACCGTTTTCGCCTATGCGAAAATTCGCGCATGTTCATATCCACATATTCGGACCGTTGACGCAATCTCCAGAGTATAAATACATCTTTGCGTACATCGATCGATTTACATTATGGCCCTAAACTGTCCCATTCTCGACATCGTGGCGAACGGGATGCTGCGAACTTTTTTATCAGGATGGATCGCGAACTACGGTATACCGGTGCGACTTTAGACTGACCGTGGCAGACAATTTGAGTCAATACTTCAAAGATTTGACTTAGATTCAGCGTACATGCAGATAATCTCTTACCATCCGCAAAACCAACAATTGCTAATGGGATGGTAAAAATACTCAACAGATAGCTAAGTCTTAATCGCATGTCACTAGACTATTTTGACCAATACGTTACCTTTGGCGTTGCTAGCTATTCGTCTGACAGTAAAAGAAGATTCAAATTGTTCGGCGGTAGAATTGACGTTTGGAATAGTGTTACGTTTACACAACGACCTATTCGCGAAGAATTAGAGCACAGAAGGATACTTCGACTATATCTATAAGTTAAACAAATCAAATGTTAAATTTAAAACCTAGTCCAGAATCTCAGTACGGGCCCAAACAACATTCATTTTTCAAGAATTAAAAACTGTTTGTATTTCGCGACGATACAACGTTTGTAATAATGATAAAAAGGAAGGAAACAGTCGTCTTAAGCGATCGACTAAAACGCACGTTCATATTAGTGAATAAGGACACGTCTTCATCCCACGAGAACCATTGTACGAATGATGGAGGTGCGGACGTATAACTCATCATCTGACAGAGCATAAATACCGCGAAAATTAAGTCGTGACCTGCAAGCTTCGATCCAATCGATAAATGAGGTTCTTGGATAGGTTTCATATACGTTTAACTAATAAATCTACGCGTGTATATTATCTTTAATAGTGTCTTATGTTATTTATTTATTGTTATATGTTTTTTTCTTCTTGTTTCATATATTTGATTATAGACATTATTAGGCAAGAATTGGGGAAAAAAAATTCTAGAAGGTGTGCATCTAGGATTCCGTGGGGACGCCCGCAAGGTTTGGGACTTTTTATGGCCTTTGAAATGCACACGGATCATAGGCACTTGGCCAGGATGAGCAAAATGCTCGCAGAGATGTACATGTAGACGCATGAAGATTTGTGTGAGAGAACGCATGCGATAAACGTGTTTGTGTGAGGGGGTGTTCAGCTGCGACGGGGCTGTTGAACATCCTTATGTCCTTCCTTTAAGCATGTCCAAAGTCAAATCTTTCCTCTGTCTCGCTCTGCATGTCTGTAGCTATTCTCTGTCTCTCTCCTCTCTCTCTCTCTCTCTCTCTCTCTCTCTCTCTCTCTCTGACGCACAAACACTATGACTTTCGTGGCGAAACAGCTCGTCGCGTTTTTGCAAATATTGTGTAAAATCCTCGAGAGTGCGAGAATAGATAGAACTGTAAAGGCTTTTTCTTTCGCGGGCAAGCCGGTAGTTTTTTACGCCAGTTCTTCGGCTTAGAAAAATATACGTGTGTGAATGCATGGAAAAATGTATAAAGGAAAATTCGAGATTCTCGGGCGGTTAACGTGATAAGCGTAACCGCTCTTGTTCTAAGAAAAAACAAAAGAAAATCGTGATGCGAAGCGAGAGGCACGCGGCCCCATATGCGTTTATTGTAATTGTCGAAAATCAATCATTTTTCTTGTTCGATCTCTATACGAGAGCGATCATCTGTTAAATAAACGGCGTGCTTGCCTGAATCAAAGGAGTTTTCAGTCATAACCCATCACCATCACCATCCTGAGTAATTTTATCATTTACAGACATACATAAACTGGAATTTGTAATTCCTGATCTGTTCTATGTTGTGGACTAACTGGTATAGTTTATAGCTTTAGAATAAATTGAATAATTTTTATTTCTTTTTTTATACAATGATATTACGATAAATCATAAAAAAAATATTTAACTACTTGTATACCTATATTACGATAGCTCTAGAAAAAAATATTTATTTGTGCTGTAATTATAAATTTTGAGGTAATTTTTTGGACTTAATCCATGGCTCCATTTTTATATTCTAATAAACTAGAAAATTAATTATTTAATAACAATATTATCTTGATTCAATTATATACCTTTAAAAAATACAATAGAGTCATACATAAAAAAGTAGTTTTGAAGTATTATATCCTTCAAGTAATTATTTTAAATTAAAAATAGATTTAATAACAAACAATAGTAATATTTGTTTAAAGACCATACTAAACAAAAAAGATATTGCTAAAAGTTTAATTTTGTAATATAACTATTAATTTTATTATTAAATTAATTAAAGCTGCCTTTTTATGATAAACGTTTTCAAAATAAAAAAAAGTATTCTACATTTCTCATGGATTATAAGGCACATGGAAAATTATCGATGGAAATATCCGAATCGGTTTGTCTTTTTATATAATTATATATAAAACACGAAGTAATCCTGCGATTTCAATGTACAGTAATTGTAAATATATCCATTGTATCATGGCTTACGTGTAAACCAGACTTCAGGTACATCGTTAACACCAGCGAAGGGGTGGTATACCGGAGGTAGCATGACGGCGGGATTTTGGTTTCCCGCACATCCAGGAAACTCCCGTACCGGTTCTGACCCGCACCTCAAACACAATCACTTGCCGTTATCATCAGCTCTAAAATCATAATAACGGCAGGTTATTGCGACGCCGAATTTCTCCAGTTCCCGAGGCGTCGATCACGAGCCGGGCATCATTAGACGTTCGGACGTCTTATCACATCAGCTTCCAAGAGACGCCAAGTCTCATGTAAAGTATCGGCGTGCTTAATAAAGTGCTTAATGCCCAGTTCGAACTCTCTTTATTATTGTCCAACCTCATTCCATTATTTATTACCTCATCACGATAATCTATTATTTTACTTAAGCTGATTATTTGCTATATTTAATTTTTTGTTTAAATACAAATTGATAACTTTTCTATTTTCCTAATGACAGTTTTTAAAAATTATACCTTTAAATTTATGGAAACATTTCAAATTATAATGAATAATTAAGTTGAAAATATTTTCAGCATTTTTATGCATGGATCATATTATTTTATACTAATTTTCTAAATGGTTAATTTTTGAGCGAAATTTTTATGAATAGTAAAAAAATATATAAAGTATATTTACACTCACAATTATTTTACATTAAGATTTTAGTGATTATAATAATTTCTAATCTTGGAATAAATTAATGTTCATATTTTAAATAGTTAATATTACAATAAAACAATATATATTTTAATTTCTATAATATGCATGTCAGTACATGTGTATAGTGGATATACAGTACGTAAGCCTGTATAAACATAGATTTATTCATTATTTCACCCCTTTTCCAACCGTAAAACCTAAAAAATGTGCCCTTCTCGAGTTTTATTTGAAAGCTCTTTTATGTTACTCAAAATGATAGCACCGTAAAAAAAGCCCGCAAGCGTAAATGAACGAACGAGTCGTCCTTTTATACTTTTTAGCTTACGCTAAGAGTAAAAACTATATGAACGTCTTCTATTGATAAAATGTAAAATGACTCCCACGCTCCAAACTAGATTGTATTCGAATTTTACCAAATCGGGTGTAACTCGAATAAATAAAATATTTCTCTGAGGTAGTTCTTAGTATTTTAATGTTGGAGAGCTAAGGACAAACCCTAATATATATAAGTTTTAATTAATTAAGTTAATTATAAATTAAATTCACAATGTTTTACAGAGAAGAAAGCAGTATAAGATCATGAAAAAGAGCTGTAAATTTTGAATTTTCATGACAATACATAAGTGAAACTGCTAAAAATCATAAACGGAATTATTTAAAAATTTTTTTAGTGTCTGTTCTTGAAATATAAAATTCACATATTTAAAGCGGCAAAAAATAGAAGACGAAGGAACTAAAAGGTAGAAGAAGAAAACTCGGAAAAGAAAAAAACAAAGCGTTTACGGCACTTGGGAGTTCGAAGAAATGGAGGATTAAAATAGAGAGGAGACTAGAGATTTAGTTGTCAGATGTCAACACTATAAGCTAAGCTTTGTTCTTTAAATCCATTATTGATACAGCTATTACTGTTACTATTTGACCTTTGGCGAGTTTGCTATTTTTTATGTTTACAATATTTTTTTGCATGCACAAACAGTACTTTTACTTATTAGTGTATTAATGATTCATGACTAAATTATGAGACAAATATTAAAATGAATAATATTAAGTTGTTTTTCAAAATAATATTTAAACAAACTACCAAATGTGGTTCTTTATGAGAAAAATACATAAAATAAGAAACTTATTTGTTGATGTTGTAATGACACCTCGTATTTTTTTACACTTCTTTTTTTACACTTATGGGGTTGATGTTTGACGATCACCTACAGAAAATTTTTCTGACCATCTACGCTTAAAAAAACATCCATCCCCTTATTGATTGGTAACTTGTCCAATTCTTGACAAATTGGGCCATTAGAGAGAGAAAAAGAGAGAGAAAGAGAGAGCATTTAATTCTTTAAACGTTTCTACATATCTGTATGTACATATGTAATACATATAGATATTTTAAGTTTGAACTTTATGAATTTAGCTATTTCTATGCCGCTCAGAATAAATTTAATTTAATTTGCAGTTAAAATTAAGATTAAATTTTGTCTCTGTCATTTATTATATTATTATTTTTACAAAAATATATAAAAATATTCTATACAACTTTTATATAAAAGCTATAAGTCAAGCGAGATGTTAATGCAAATTTATTATAACACAAAATCATTTAAAATAAATATATTATATTTGTTATTTAGAAAGATTAATTAAATTTAAATAATTTTAGTATCTGAATTTTATTTGAGTAGAAATAATTAAATTGAATTAAAATTTAATTTTAGATATAAACAAATATGATAGGATACCGTAAATATTTTAACAAAAATATTTTAAGTGTCTATTTATATAAAAATTTCTTTAATCGATTTTATTTAATAATATATAGAGGAATCAATTTTCAGTGATCTTCTATTAATTTAAATACATAAAAAAATAATTTTATTTTTATACTATTTCAACTTCTAAATATTTGATTACTTTTTTCAATCAATATTCCTTTTTTAATTATTATTTTAATTATTTTTAAAATATAGTTTTAAAATACTTCTTTTTATACTTTTATTATATTTTTAAAACCTTATTATATTTTTTATTTAAACTATATCTCGAGTATTTGTGTAAGATGATAGTTGGAAAATATTATTTAAAGATACTTGATATTCTTACCTATTATAAATCAAATAATACATTAAAAATACAAATTAAATTAACAACTTCATTGCATATCATGTTGGTCTAGTTGAATTTCAATTATAAAATTCATTTATCAATTCATTGTGGCTCATAAGCAATTAAAATATGTATTTTATTTTTTTTTATTTTAATATGATAGAATTTGCTGAAAAAACATGTGCCTTGATTTTTACAAAAGATTTCAATAAATTATTGAACTCATTATTATGATCAGTTTCTTATTACTGGTATATATATAGAATTTTTATATTTATATTGGTTGAGTTTAAATTATAATAATTATTTATAAATAGTCTTTAAATTATAGTTTTTTGTTGTAAGAATGTTTAAATTAAAAATTTCAAACTATAATTCCTGTTAAAAATTAAAATTATTAATTGTTAAAGAAGCATTTATAAATTACAATAAAAATTAATATTTTATACTATTCGTTTATGAATAATTCTATTATATATACATGGTGCATCCACGAAGTATCGAGTTTTTGTTTTTCATTTTGCGCCTATTCATCGTAATAATTCGGGAGAGGTCTTAAAATATCGACAAACTCTTTCGGCATTTGTCGTTTTTTTTTTGTTTTTCGATAATTAGGCGAGGCAGGATTTAACTTCGTGCGAAGGGTGTTTTTCAAATTTTTGACACGGCGCGCTGAAGCGCTTAGTGGAAAACCACTATGCGAAAATGTTTTGTTCAAAGATTAAAAAAAAAAATTCTTATCTTTTTTTTTTGAAAGATGATTTATTGGTGGACTTATAAACAGGGTGAAATTAAAATTTTATATTCTTCAAAATAATTTCTTCCTGTATCAACACATTTTTGAAGGCATGTTTCCCAAATTTCAAATGCATCTCCAAACTCTTTAGCTTTATTGTTTTTCAAAAATTTTCACATTTATAAATTTTTTTGCACTATATTGTACACTGAAGATCGCGTTAAATTCAGTTTGTCCTGAATTGCTTTATCTGTTAATCGACAGTCCAAATTTTAAAATTCTAACACGCGCCGGGTATTCCTAACCATTCGAAAGTTTTTTGGGCGCCCAAATCGAGGTTCGTCGATGATTCTTTCTCGGACCTCTTTAAAAGTACACTGTTTTTTTTAATTGCAAACAAAACTTTATCGCGTAACGCTGTTCGAGTAGTCACTCCATCCGTGTCAAAAAACTGAAAAAGACACTAAAATCCTGCCGCTCCTAATTATCGAAAAAACAAAAGAAAAATAGGGACAAATGCGGAAAGAGTTTGTCGATATTTTAAGATTCTTTCCAAATTTTCACGACCAATTGTACGACGAATAGGAGAAAAATGAAAAAAAAACTCGATACTTCGTGGATGCACCATGTACTGTAACTTATTTTGAATTAGTTTAACATTTATAAAGATTAAAATATCATTAAAAATAGTTTTAGTATATGCTAAGTACAACATTTGTATCTAATATTCATTATTGTGTCTTGTCAAATTCAACTAAGTTTTGAAACTAACTTTTATATGTATCATTTATATTAAAGCCCACGTCTATAAAAGTTATTATTCAAAATATATAATATTATGACAATTGTATATCTAGAATTTCATTGTGGTTTTCAAGTAAATTTTTTCACTTTTCAGCAATTGTTATCTATATATCATTCAAATTTTATATATTTTAGGTATTCTATCTTTTTAAAATATAATGGTAGAAAACTGAATTAAAACTTTTTATATGAGCATATGTATATTGTAAAGAATTACATAAGCCATATAAAATAAAGTATTTTTTAAGTACTTAATAATTTTCTTGAATTAAAAATTCATTACAGTAACAAAAGTACTCTTTTGTAGTAAATCTTTGCTTTTTTTGTGATATAGTTTTTTCTGATATATAATTTAAGTTCTTTTATATTTTTAATTAAAAAGAAAATTAGAAATTGAATGTTTGTACTAATTTTTTCAAATTTTAAATAGAATATTAATCAGTTTAAACTTTATAAATGATAATGACATGAGTTTTAAGTTATAATAATTTTTGAGCTTAGTAAGCTGTTTTAAGATTCACTTCTAAACAATACAACAAAGTTCGATAAATTAAAAATATAGTTAAATTCTGTATTACAGTTTAAAAGTTCAGTAGAATTTAAAAAAGATCAGTTTTCAAAACTTTTTTTAAATAGAAAGAGATGAAAAAAACTTGTTTGATACATATCTGGTAACAGATTTGAATAGAAAATATACGAAATTGATATGTTTCTTTTTTGAATCACATTTTTAACAAATATATGTTTTAAAGAATTACCATTATATGATTGTAAAAATAGGGTTTTTGTATCATTGTTATAAAATTATTATCTCTACCTTTCAGAAAAGCCTATTGTTGAATTCTTTTTAATTCAATTATTTTTTAATTTTAATGTTATACATCAATATTATATAATTATTAAACATTTATTAGATAAATTTTTATAGCAAATAAAATTTTGAGTCAACATAATTGAAAATATAAAATTTTATAAATTAGGATCCATGTATCTGCTACCTTATTTATGTTTCATTTTTGCTAATTTGTATATAATTATTATTAAATCACATAGTTTATAAAATTTAAAATTCATCACATATATGATGATTAAAATGTTAATTCAAAATAAAATTTTCAGTAATAATCAAATTAATTTTTTATTAGTATTGAAATTAATGAAAGATTGGAAATTTAAGATAAATTATAAATTATTTTTATAAATTTGTGAAAAAATTTGAATATGCTTAGTTTATCTTACGATATATTTTTAACATATTTTTACTTTAATTTTTTATCTTATTTAGTAATAAGTATGATTAGAATAGTTTTGAATACTAAATGTAAGATATGATATTAAATATTTTATTAATATGTTAAAATTCAAATTATTATAAAGCTATAATCTTAGTCAATTATATGAAAATTATGCTCCATAAAATTTATTGAATATTTTCTTTTATTATTAATTTTGTTTTTTATTTATATATATTTTACATCAATATGTATTTCTTATATTTTATTTCAGTAATTCCTATGTGACATATATAAGTGCAGAATCAATCATTCACATTCAAGATTTTATTTTTCAGTTTACGTAAGAAATAACAACGTGTGCTTAAATTTCTATCTCAAGTTGAAGTGACGGTATTTCAAGAACAAAGTTCTTGATCTGCGAAAATGCACAACCCGTTACACTAGAAATGCAGATTTATGTCTAAAGTATAGAAATACTTGATGGAGGAAAATCATCTCAAATAAAATTGGTTACTTCATTTCTTTGACATATCTATTTCTGTTCAAAATAAACATTATTCTACATAATAAAATAAATACTAATAAGTCAAATTATTGATAATTGGCATACCATACAAGGCTAACCATATATATTTCGTGGTGAGAGGTCTGAACTAGGTACGAATATATAATAATAGTACTGCGAGAAATCTTAGTTGTTTTGGTCGGTATGCGAAGTTAATTAAGTATACCCGGTGACACAATGTACGATTCCTGTTTCAAAGTAAATGAAAATTCAGTACAGTTTTAGGTTTGCGTGAAAAGTATCAAGAATATGGAATATTAGAAACAACAGTAAAAGGGGAAAATAGTAATAGATCGATGAGAAACTTCTTCAATATTCTTAGTTTAGACTGTACTGATTTTCCGCCTGCAAATAAAAAAACTTTTTTTTTTATTTCGAAAATTTCAACTTTTAAAAACAAAATTAATGATGATTATGATTTTATTTGTATATTATTGGTAATGGAAATGATAAAAAAGATATCCATTGGCACTAATAGCATTGCCATAGATGTACATATTAGATTTTATACTACATGACAAATGAAATTCTACCACGTATCATAATAAAGATAATTGTTTTCCGATTATGATGATAATTTAAATTAAATTATCACGATAGATATATGTTATAGAATTATTTGAAATTTCAACATTTCACTTTGTGTTAGTTATTATAAATCATGTAACAATTATCAAATAATAAAGAACATAATAGTCCAACGAGCTCACATTGAATTATATAGTACCAAAAATTAGTCTTTTAATTAATTTTATAGCGTAAAGATATAATGTATTCATCTAATTAAAGTAGAACTCGAAAGAAAAAAAAAAGGAAAATTTATTAATTGAGGTTATTGGACTTTATACTTTCTTGCTATTTTTGAATACGATCTCTTTCCAAAAGTTATTTCCCATGAGCATAATAATTCGATTGGATGAATAAAGACCGAAACGAAGTTCTCAATAAAAAAGGAGAATTACAATGAGTTTCTTTACACGTTTCCTTTCTTTACAGCAAGGCAAGGGATACTTGTATGACACCCTCGAGATCGCCAACATTGCATTGGTGACCACGCTTACAGCAATACGTAAATATATATACATACATGTCTATTTTTACTACAAGACCAATATTTAAGTTATGGTAACGGTCAGGGAAGTATGTAACATTCATGTCTAGATTATGAACACCTCATCTCTTTCATTAATTTTCTAAAGAGTTGAATGAAAATTTTTCGTACTTTTCATCTGTAGTATAGAAAATCTTTTAAGTATAAAATTGTGCAAATTATGTATAAAAAAGAAGTTTCAGAAATTAAAAAATCACAAATCACGTTGAAAAGGAGGATAGAAAATATTTTATTAATGGCTTATATTTATAAGTATTCATATCTCTATAAGTAAAATACGAATTTAACAGTAATAGAAGTGTTAATTTATTATTCAGAGAGCCATTAGAACAAACGAGAAAATTTTAATCACAAATAAAATAAAATACCTACCATCGCGTTATTCATAATAAAATATTTATACAATAGTTAATGAACACTTATTATTACGAAATCTCATCTCAAATTTTTTATTTTTGTTATTAAAGTTCTTTATTTCATATTTTATAATAAGCTGAATAAATACCTAAGATTACATACGTTTAAATAAATATAAAATATAATATATTGACTAATTACTTGAATAATTAAATCATTTGAAAATTCATTTCTACTATTT
Source organism: Eupristina koningsbergeri (assembly GCA_018907245.1). NCBI lineage: Eukaryota > Metazoa > Arthropoda > Insecta > Hymenoptera > Agaonidae > Eupristina > Eupristina koningsbergeri. The sequence goes on from JACCHV010000041.1 coordinate 1,713,588, forward strand.
CGATAAATTTTTAATGTAGTGAGAATATCTCGCGAATAATTTAAATGTTACATGAATATTCAAATGATATGGTGAGTCATATTACAATGAAAATGTAGGCTTTAAGTCATAAATGAATTTTTGATTTTCGATATAAGATATAGTAAAACTGTTGTATTTATAGATTTCTGTGATATTGAATAATAAAAAAAATTCCATATCACGATGCAACTATTTTTACAATTTTTTATTTGAAAACATTTTATCAAATTTTATATAGTATGCTGACAAAGTATCTATTATCTACGATACACTTTCTTATATCGTTAGGAAAGTTTGTCAAGTAAGAAAGGTAAATAAAAATGAAGTTTGCGAAAACATATACAGACAAAGAAATATACGAAAAAGAAAATAAGTAAAAAAAAATCGACAATACAAGAAATACAATACTTTACATTGAAAAACAGTATCTACATTAATCTACTATTTTATTGAAAATTTTTTTTTAAACGATCCCTATATGCTTCTAGTCCAATATGTTTTTTTTATAATATTCCTAAAATATACTATTATATATATAATTAATATTTTAATCTATTTGTTTCATGATGTAAGGTAGGATAGTATTTTTAAATTTTCTAAATTCTGTTATTCTTATTGGAATTACAAAACTTTTATATATTAAAATAATTTTGACAGTACTAATTGAAATAGAGAGAAAAGAATAATAGTACTAGAATTTGATCGATAGAGGTGGCTTATTGTAGTGATTCAACGGTTACGTGGTAGCAAGGACTGATACTTAATTTTATATTCAAAAATATTAAAATAATTGTGTTTTTTTGAGTTAAAATATGAAATAAAGCTACATAAATAAGTATAATAATTAAATAGAAATATTACTCAGAATATTTTTAGTTAAAAATTTACATATTTTTCAAAAATTTAGTTTCAGAAAACCATTAATTGATGAATGTTATTTTTAAAGTTCAATATTTTGTAGTTGCTAAACTAAAAATGTGCATAAGAATAAATAAAAGAAGTTATATGCAATGTATTACAATTTTTAATTGAGAAAGTTTTAATTGGTTTCATATACAAGATTTTTTTATACTTTAATTTATATTGATCAATGATAGTAGCAAAAACCAGAATTTTGAAATAAATTTTATATATTGTTTCAATTGAAATTGTAAAAAATACGTAATTTCATTTCATAGTGATAACATAAATAAAAGATTGTGATCATTTAAATGTAATCAACGATGACATTGTGTGTAAATAATAAAAAACAAGAAAGTAACTGTATAATTATAGCGATGATGATATGAATTTGACAGTAGAAATGGGTATGATCAAATCTGAGTTTAATTTATTTCATGTTTTTTTTTGGAAAAAAACTTTAACGTACCTTAAATTCATGACTGATACAATATAAATGTATAATTATTTTAATTGTAATATTGTAAAGATGTATTTTGGATAATGAAAGAGAATAAAAAGATTCAAATAAACATAAGGATTAAAAAGTAAGGGTAATACATGTATGCTACTTAAAAACCTAGTTTTTTTGCTGTGATTGTGTCATGGATTAAATAATAATCTTTTCATATTTTTTAAGTTTTGAAAGTTACAAATATTTCAACAATTTTATTCAGAAGACTGTTAATCAATGTAAAAAAATACATGAGGAAAAGCTGTAATATACGCATAGATATTTAAAATATAGAAAAATTGATCAACAAATTCTTTTCTAAAATAAATATGTTCTTTTTCTATAAAATATTAATATCTAAAACTAGAAAAAAAAGCAAATAAAGTGGTAGTACAGATAAAAAGAAAGCGCAGAAAATAAAATTAGACACATCGAGTATTCAGCTAAACAGCAAAGGATCTATTTGAAATTCAACAACAGAGATGTTTTAAAGTCCCTTGTTACCAAACTACATACTTTTCTATTCAAATCACTAAACTCTAGTACATAGAAGTGTTCCATTTTCTCTCACTCCCGAAATTCTCTGAACTCTCAGGGCTGTACAAACAATCTCGGGTGATGGGGGTGGGGGTTTGCACCTATCGATCATTGGTAATTGGTGGATTGCTTGCGACTGGAAATAATGTTGTTCTCTGAGATTGAGAGATTGCTCTTTCCCTTCTTTTACATCAGACTTTCTATGAAAGCTGCTAGAAGTGTTTCAGGGCCTTATGAGTTATGTAAAGTCTAGTTCAACTTAATGACTACATTACGGATCTTATTATAATGTGATAAAATATAAGAGCTTTTTGCTGTAACAATAAGCTTATAATTTCAGACTATTTTTTTGTAAATCAATTTTTTACTTAAAATATTTACTACCAATTCGAAAATGTACGTGATTGTGTTTACTATTAAAATAAATGTTCTAAATAGATAAATTATAAGTAAAATGTATTACTAATGTATCTAAAAAAACGTCAAAGCTATAGATATAAGCATTATAATATAAAAATAAAGAATTGAATAAATGGTCACGTGAAGATTTATTAGATCATTATAAAATCTATATATAATGAAATATAGTATGAATGCGGTAAAATTATTCGCTCTTGCGTAACAGTTTTAAGCACAACTGAAGTTGTTCGTTTAAAAACGATTCAGTAAAATTTAGAGTTTTTTATATAATTAAAAAAAATCAAAATATTTAATCAGTAATTACAAAATTAAGAAGAATAAAAATGACTAATTTGAAAATTATCAACACAATTATCAAGTCTATTTTCATTATCATTCGTATAATATTGTCCAGTATTTAAAATCGTTAAATTTTATTTTAATGAAATTTAAAAAATTTGTTCCGATGTACATTGTATGCAATTTAACACTTGTCTTTAATTTAATAAATAGTATTAATTAAAAACACATTGAAATTATTATATTATCAATTTTTTCACGTTTAAAAAGTATTTTTTATGTAGAATTTGTTAAAATATTGTTTTGTTTAATAGGGGAGTATTTATTAAAATTTTTATAAAAAATTTATATTAAATTATTATATAAATATTATGCAACGTAAAAGATTAGTTAAAATTGATTTAACTTTATAAAGCATTCTATATTTTATTAAAATTGCTCCTAAATATTCTTCATCAATTGTGAACCGTCCATCATTTGTCTATTTCCAGGTTATCTTTTTTATTTCCATCTACCTTTATATTATATATAATTTACTTATATCTAAGTATATATATTAAGTATAAACTTTTTTAACTTAGTTAATTATAATATAAAATTATATTAAATTATTCTCAGCCGTTACAGAAATTAGTTAAGAAAACTAAAAAATAATATTATTATCCTTGAAAAACTTGTGATTTTTTTTAATGATGCATTGAATTTATTTTTAAAATAATTGTTATAATATTAGGGAATTTTAGTAAAATTAAATATTTAAATATTTTGTTAATTTATTTAAGTAAATAAAGTTTTACACATTTCTAGTTTCATTATACATCAGAAATATTATTAATATTGCAATATTATGACATTAAATTGACATAATTATCTTTCATATAAAATGAAATAAGTAGACTTTAAACAAGGTGAATTTGCTCTCTTATCAATGACTTTACGGAATCAATTCTTTCGAAGTATGCATTCACAACTTTTCAGGAGAAACTTGCGAAGTCTATAAACAATGGACACTCGTATTCAAATACAATAGAAATAAACTTCCAATAAAAGGAATATTTAATAATTAGATTATTATTTCAAATTATTTTGTAGTTATAGAAATAACAAAATATTATAAACATAATTCGATAAAATATAATATCATTATTAAAATATAATAATTAAATTATTTTTCAATTTAAACATTAATGTAATATATAGAAATAGTTAATATATTAAGTGTAAGTTTAAGAAATTATTTTTAATGTATTATTCAAATCAACAAATTTATGATTCTTAGTAAACCTAAACTATTAGAAAACAGTATATTATTCAATATAAATTTTTTGAATATCTTAACATGTTCCATTAGAGAAGAAAGAATTTATAAAATAAAAAATTTAATAAAAAAGTATCTAAAGAAAAAAAAAATTAATACCATCATTATTAAAATATTAGAATTATGTTACTATTCAAATTAATAATATTTAACTATTTCATGACTTCATTTCATTCATATGGAATTTTAAATGTTAACTAGACAATAAACTAAGTATTAATAAATTATCATCATGCTGCAGTATTTAAAGCAAATTATGAATTTATTAGAATAATTTTATTTATGGTATGTATGTCTTAGATTTTAATGTAAGTATTACATTCTTCATTAAGTATACATCTATATCAGTGTAACTTTATTAGTCTTTGAAATTTGAATTTCAAATTTATAGATAATGTTCGGAAATTTCTAAACTTTAATAGAAGTTCACTTATTGAAAATGTCAAAGTTGCAGTAGCTGTTAATGATTTGATGTCATTTAAATTATCAAACTAAAGATTGAAATGTTACAAATCAATTACATTTTATCAATATTTGTAATATATTCAACAACTGATAACTATTAAGTAATGCTTTAAAAAGTTAAGTAAATCTATAAAATTAGAAACAGAATTTTAGTTCTTTAAAACATTTTAAATTACTCAGCCATGTCATATTTTCACAGCCGAGCAAGGGTTACAAGTATTTTATTAAAAGAAGAAAGAAAACGAATGGTTTGCAAAGGATGTGTTAGTAAAACGAGTTCTGGAATCGAATTTCATTTCAGATATGTGACAATGTCCAGAACAAGGCATTTCGATTAGGATGTTTAAAAAAGGTACTAGACGAAGAAGCAAAGGAAAGAGAAAGAACATGCAGTGTAAATGAGAATTGAAAAAGATGAATTACAAAATGTAGAAATTTAAGTAAAAAATAAAATAGGATTAAAACAGGAAAAAAAAATTTTACCAAGAAAATATTTTCAACGAATTAATATTTTAATTATCGTTACCTTAATCATAAAAAAACATAAAAATTTTATATTGTTCCAAGCTTTCATCATGACAAAACTTTATAATAAATCTATCTGGGAATAAAAATGGATTCAAAAGCTTATTTAACCTTATTTCGCTGTAAATTATTATTTTTCATTTTATTTCAAAAATGGAAATATACTTGTTAATTTGGTATGTTTAAATTGAAGCTCAGATTAAAGTTTGTGATTTTTCGTGTTTTTTCAAGGATAAAAATTTGTTCCATAATACCTGGTAATCGGAAAGAGACCAAAATGATGATGAGACGAGAGAGGAAGGAATAAAAAAATGAAAAAATAAGCAAACAAGTATGTTGGAGGAAGGAGAGAAGTGTATCCAAGGAAAAGAGCAAGTGAGAAAAGAAGTAAAATGAAAGGGCAAAGAAATGGCATCCTTGAAAAAGAAAGTCAGTGGAATAAGGAGTGAAAAGGCAGCAGAGGGGCGAGAAGGGGAAGGATTGAGGGATTGAGGGATGGGAGCCAGAGGGGTTGGTTGGGCTGTACATGGCTAACGTCTGCACGTACGAATGACTTTCTGTCGTTGGCATGAGAGGACCGACAGGGTGAGAGTTTGCTCGACCGACCAAACGGTGGCCAGGCAAAATCGACTTGTGAGTGAGCTTTTTCTATAAAGTTTTTCGTTGTTGCTTTCTCCCATTTCTCTCCTCGTTTCACTTGTTACCAATGTTGTTCTTCTTTTTTCTATTTTCTTTTCATCCGATCTATTCGGTCAGTACACATGGCACCTATAGTTTTTGGTTTTCTATAGTTTGGCAATTTTAATCACTTAAATGAGTAAATTCTTGGCTCTTGTGTCATATCATACTGCTGTAGCTTTAAAGCGAATGATATTGCCAGGATTTTTAATTTTTACCGAGTGCACGAGTAAATAACTCTGCCTCGAATGGATTTTTGAGAAATATAGTTTGAAGTAAAGTATAAGATGTTGTTATCATATACTGTTATATCATACTTTTAACAATGGAGCTTTTCCGATAAAAATAATACATTTCAAGTTATATTTTATGTAACAATACAATTGGTAACAATAATTTTTATTTTTATTATACTATAAAATGATATTAAAATTAATTACATTTATTTAAAGAGAACTATCAACTTAAAATAAAGATAGTTTTACAAAATTATTTTTATATGGTTATTAATCTTATTTTTAATAAGATATTTATTTACATTAGATTTAATCTTGTAATAAACAAGTTCATAATGCATTTTTTTACTATTTTATTAATTTATGATTTTATGATTTTTATATTTTTATATAAGCTATATAACTATAATTCTAAATAATAAATATTATGAAATATATTTTTATAAACAAAGAATCAGTAAATTTAAAGTAAAACAATTATTAAAACTATAAATATTTACCTTATAAATAAATTACTAGAAATTTTTATAGTAAATCATTATTTTCATAATAAATATTGGAAGATTTTAACCTTCTCAAAAATCCAAAATTTATAAACAATTAAAAGGAATATTTCATTTTACTTATGTATTTTTTATTGTATATTATTATAACAAGGTCTTTTTTTCAGTAAGCCTCTATTATCAGATCATTTATTTCATCTTTTAACTCACATCAATTCATAAAATTTAATTAATACATCATTTTACAAAATATACAAATAGATTATTATTTGACATAAACCTTTTAAATTCATATCTTTATAAACATTCTTTTTTCAATATATATTTTAATTTATATTTATGTTAAAATAATGTTTTCCAAATTTTATATAGGTTTTGATTTTTTTATTTTCTTCACTTGTTCTTTTAATATTCATTTGTAATAGTTTTACTTTAGATTTATTTTGATTTATAGATAAAGTATAAATTATTTACAAATATTGAATTTTAGTAATTATTAAATAATATCTATTATACAGGTTAATTTTATATAAAAATGTATGAAATTATTAATAAACCTTTATTGAGTTAGGTTATGTCATTTAAAAGATTTTCAGTTGCTAGTGCTTATTTTATAAATGAATTATATAATCATACGAACTTAATTAACGAAATTGAAATTATACGGAAACATTTCATATTTTTGAATAATTTCAGTTGTATATTCTTGTATTATAAATTATATTTCTTGACACGCATTATTGTACAATATTTAAAAAATTTCATTATAAATTCATCTAATTCATTATTGTGGTTTCCTTTTATCTCAGAAATTTATTGCCACACTGTATGATTAAGCCGTTAAAATCCTGCTTTGAATATTAAATATCTTGTGGTATTAAATTACTAATTATTATGTACAAATAAGAGTAGACTAAAAATTAGATACTTGTTAACTTTCCATTATCGACTTTCTGTTATGTAATAGAATATTTACCGTTTAAATTTTTCTGTCAAATATATAGTTCTATTAATAAGAAAATTAAAATTGTATTAGTGAAATAGAATATATAATAGTATTGTTTGTACGACATATATTTGTAAACTTTGAACTGTGGCAAGTAAACAAAGGAAGGTTATAGTCAGCTTAAAATCATTTTCTTTTCAGTTTACGAACCTTCAATCCGCGAAATATTTTAGTATTTTTTCTTCATATGATTTAAAGAAATATGAATAAATTATTTTGCTTAGATTATATAAACTGTATTAAAGCAAAAAATATTGAGCTCTATACTTGTATTAATTACGATGTTTTTTTTTAAATATAGCACCATTGAATTGTATGCTCACAAATATTTATACTTTTGTATAATTGTGAATGATATTGGTATTTTTAAATAAAACTATATATTAATTAGATACAGTACTATAAAAAAACAAACTATTTCCAAGAATATATACTCGTTTAGTTTCTCAATTGTCAAACATATGTTTAAAGTCTAGATAGTTATTAAATCATTTAACGAATTTGTTTGAAAAAATGTTGCACGATTGTAGTTTAATACCTAATAATTCTTTATTAAATAAAATAAATTAAATTTTTTTATATATCTTTTTAAACAAAATCATATATTTATATTAATAATTAAGAAAAATTATTAATTAGTCTATAATGATGAGTAGTAGTAGTTCTATATAAATAGATGTATGAAAATGATTCTGTAAAATTTTTTAAATAAAATATATATTTCTATAAATATGTTTGCATGATGAAATATAATTTTATACTTTTTATATAATAATAAAAATAAAAAAATCAGTGGAATAATTTATGATTTTATTGAATAAATATATTAAAAAATTCAAAATATTTAAACATACACCTTCATATATTTTTAAACTGTAATTATTCTAATCTATTTTCGATATCACATTGTAATGAAATCATGAATATTATTCATTTTTTCTATAATATAATTTAGAAAAATTAGTACTCTTAGTATCTCATGTAGGAGTTAATAATTAAAATAAATATTTAATGCCTAATGTTGGGAATTATTTAAATTTAATATTTAAATTTTATTCTCATTAGTGTTAGTGTTTAAAATTCATCTACTTAAGCAATTTATGATCCTTTTAAAACACTCAAATTTATAGAATTTTATTCATTGAATATATAATAAGCTATACAAAGTAGTATATTATTCATAATAGACATGTTTAAAAATATCAAATTATAATATGAACACTTTGTCATTGATGCTGCATTTTATTTCTATTAGTATGATCGACATAGAAAACTAAACAAAGTTTGTGCACACAGTAAAAGAATTCCGGAATGTATACTATAATGCACTTAACATTATAAGTTTCGATATTATACATCTCAAGAAAATTATTAAAATGGAGTGCAATGAATGTATTATTTATTATATTATGGGATTATAAAATATAGACTAAGTATAGAATATGTATTAAATTGTATATTTAATAAATGGTATGTTATATAATTAAATCATAAGTTTATGTCTTTAGCGAAATAACAACAATATTTTATTTATAATTGAATGCATACAATTTCTGTAGGATTTACACATTTATTATAAAAGAGCACAAATATATTTTCATTATTTTTGTTTTTGCCAAAGAATTTTTTATCATTATATATTTTTTACATATATAATTTTTTTTATAAATAATTTATCATTTAATTATTATACGGAAATATAACTAACTTTAAATAAAAATACTTAAATTAATTTACTTAAAAAAATATTTTAATGTTACTCAGTTTGGCGAGTGGAAAAGAAAAGCTAATCTTCTATATTATATTATATCATATTATTCTACACATAATTCTCTTATAATTCTCATAGAGCTATGTTTTTGACAAGTCGTACTATAATATTCATTACATAATTAACTTTATATTTTTAGTAAAAAAAAGAAGAATATTATGAGTTATGTAAATCTATGAATACATTAATATTCTATAAAATTTTATCAAATATAAATAAAATAAATATAAATAAATATAAATATAGTTATTCGTTTCTCACCTATTATATTAATATCAATGATTGTAAAAAGAAAATTTCGTTACCTTCGATCTATATATTATAAATTATAAGAAAAAAAGATATTTTAAATTATTTCAAATTTTTAAACTAAAATATGCAATTTAATAATATCCAATTATGGACTATTTATTTTCATATGAAAAACCAGATTCAAAATTTGACATGAAAAATTTTGTTTTAAAATTTATTAAAAAATATTTAATAGTCTACAAAACATGAATTTATTAAATAATGAAACAATGTTCAGTAATATTAAAAGCAGTAACAAATTAAAAATTTTATAATTATATTCAAATTATTTATTGCTTTATTATATTAATTAATTATTTTTTAATTTTGTTTATCTAATAACTTTAATTTCTTTTATTATTTTTTTATGGTAAATTGGAGTAATTCTGTATGTATTTCATTTATATAAAAGTATAATATTACACAGTGTGAAATAATCTAAAAAATAAAATTTGTAATAATAATTATAATAAAAAATTTAAGTGTCTTAAAATCATTTTATAATTACCTCCTAATAAATAAATTGAATATGAATATAATTTGATAACATAATATTCTAATATAATCAAATTATTAATTAAATTATTGTACAATCAATATCGAATAATAATAATTAATACGTGAAATATATTTAATCTTTTTTTTTAAAAATATTTAATCGATAATTTTAATAAAATTTTTATTTGGCAGTGATCAATGGAATTAAGCCATAGAATGCTTTAGTATTACAAATATGTATGTTCTAATTATTATTTTATGATTGTAACAAAAATATTATAATGATTCATTTAGAATGAATTTTCTAAATATATTAGCTCTACAATTAATGTTTCATTAAAGAATCATTATTGTAATAAACAACCAAAAATAAAATGTAATAGAGTATTTTTCAGTTTATTTTTATTTTTTTTTCCTTTTAATGTGAATCTTATGCATCCTCCACTTTTTAAATTTTAACTGCATTAAAAAAAAATTATAGTAAAGATTTTTAATTTTTAGAAGTAAATTCTTCAGGAAAACAAATCTATTAATCTCTATTTATGATGTAATATTTTAAGAGTCTCATAAAAGTTTTATTAATATTATTATATGAAAAATTAGAACAAATGCATTTAATTTTCGTTTAGAACTAATAAATAATTTGTTATATTTTAAATCAGAGTATACCTTTATAATCTAATATATTAAATATTGAGTGTACACAGTTTTTAACAAACAGGATTAAAAGTAATTGAAAACTGATTGAAGAGTTGTAAACATGTATCATCTGTAATCACAATTACAACCAGTTTTCGATTATATTCTCGATAAAATATTTATTAAAAAATTTAAAAAATTGTAAATATATAAATTACTCAACTATCTAATTTCTATTAGGAATCGATAGAATATTATTTTATTATATATAGTATCACATCTATATATGATTGTACTAAAAAGTACTATTACTAAAAAATATATAAATGTATTTTGAATAAAATTATTTGATATATTTTGTAATAATATTTAAATGAATTTAATAAATTACTACTTAATTAATGTAATCAATCTATGTCTTGACTTTATTTCTAAAAAATCTTTTTCAGAAAATTAAAGTTTATTAATAACATAAATATTTAATAAACACACTATAAGAAATAGATATAAAATTATACATCTGTTATTAAATCAGAAATATTATTTAAAAATTATTTTCTAAACGAATATCTAAATTTTGTATAAAAATATATAGAGTTAGAACATTTATTAAATAAAATTTTTATCAAACACTAGTTATATTTTAAAAATTAAATGTTTGAGTCAATCTTTGTTTTTCTTTTTAATATGTTATTTTTAATGGAGTATTATATAATAATATAAAATAAATGAAAGAATTACTTTTAGGATATTTTTATATCGTGTTAAAAATCTTAAATTATAATAAACTTAATCAAGAATTGAATTATTTTTTTATTATTAATATTTTGATTATGAATTTAAAAATTACAACCAATTACATTTTTATTTCGATTGCCTAAAAAATAAAAACTTTATAATAACTTTTTGTTGTTAAATTATACATATACAGGATAAGCAATCTTGTAAATAAATTTGTGTGCTCATCTGTCTCAGCTTCATCATTCTTGAAGTCTCTAAATAATTGAATAACTTTTAGTGAAGCTATTTCTACGAATTTCTTTTTTTAATTTTAATTTGCATATTTAATTTATATCTGTGATATTCTTAAGATCCAGCGAATAAGAATTATAGTTGCAGCCGTGTTTTAACTTCTATTGTTACCAAAAAATGACTAGAAAATATGTGCTTGTGTCATACTATTAGTTAAATATTTATTTGAATTCTCCAATGAATATTATAGTTTTTATGATATGTAGCCATTTTTTTCTATTTATCATTGAAATATGAAGATATTGGAACGTAACAATTTGAAGTATGCAGTACTGATTAAACATTAAGTAAGAAATTAGTAATTAATTAAAAATAACTAAAGAAAAATGAAATTAAAATTTTATAAATTATTATATAGCTTTTGAAGTGAAATCAAATTTATATTTAAAGAAAACGTACTGTCGGCTTTTGCATTATTGAGTACGAATTATTTACTAAAACTTTAAAATTATTAATTTTAAAGTTTTTTTTTATAATAAAAATTTTTTCAGTATTTCATAAATTATGAAAAAAATTTTACATGGCTTTAAAATTTTAAATTATTAATTTTTCAGTAATGTTCAATGTCTATATCAATGTCTAACATATTAAAATATTTTAAATATAAATTTATAAATATTATATGGTATTACAACTAAATAATGAAATATTAAGTTTTACGATATGAATATAACACAAATTCTTTGAAATTCCTCGAAAGTATAAAATAAAATATTAATAAGTGTGAGAGATCTAAATTAAAATTAAAAATTTTAATTTAAAATTTCAGCTTAAAAAAATCACTAACATAATAAAATATGTTTTCAAAATAATCAAGATATATGTTATAACTATAGAAGTACTATAGAAAAATTATATTTTTATATTAATATATATATTTTTATATTAATATATATATTAATATACCATAAAAAGATATTTTGTTTTTTAAATTAAGTTACTTAACACAATGGCATCTTAGATAGTCACATAATAGCGATATTTTCAAGATGTACAAGAACTAAGCAAAAATATTTTTAATATAATAGGTTTGAGTGCCCAACTTTTGCAGAGTTCGTTTTATTAGAATATAAAAAAGAATACTGTAAAGTATATAACCATTGTGATGTTTTAAAATATCTAGATTAATTTGAAAAATTATTCTACATTAGAGAAATTAAGTTTGATAGACCGCTTTAGTTTTAATATTTTTAAGCAGAAAAAAATAGTTTCAATTTTACCTGGATTAAGTTAAGAAATATACATTTTGTAAAAACAAAATAGAGTATTTCTTTTAAAGCTACAGCAATGTATAACGGTATAAGAATCTGTTTCAAACTGTTTTATTTTACAGATTTCAAGTATCTGTTTTATGCAAGTTTTCGCAATATAAAGTAGATGGATCTTACAATTAGTTACTAAGAATAAAAATAGAAAAATATAGATTTCTTATGTTTCTTTGAAGTTTCGTAATCGTATATAATAAGAATAATTAGAAAAAGATTATTTACAATATATTATTTTTAAAAAATTATTAAATAAATGCATTAAGTAAAATAATCATTGTTTTCATATAATTTTTTATTATTAAGACTATTCATAAAAATAGATTGTTATTACTATTTTCTGTACTTAATTTTTTAATAAAAAATAATGTTATTAAATATACATTAAAATTACATAAATTAAGTTTTGCTTAATAATCATTTGAAATAATTAATTTTTTATCTATTTTGATTTTTTAAATTATTTTTAATTCAAATTAATTTTAAATTCGATTAATTCACGTATATCACTTCAGTTATTAGTAAAAGCTGTTTAAATAACATCTTATAATATACATAATATTATGATTACTGTAAGATATGGTGTAACTTTTAAATATAACAATTAAATACATAGTAAATCGTAAAATTATTTTGAGTAAATGTTTATTCTATTTTTTCATGAATTGTTTTTTTTTTTATTTCACAAATTGCATTTGATTTAAATATTTATATTTCATAAACATAAGTGAATAATAAGTAAGTTGTATAATAATTAAGTGGTTAATAGTAAAATAATAATTATAACACATGATTAATATTTAAATCAATAGTAAATTAATATGAAGTAGATTAATACTTGCAGAATACTTAATTTTTTTAACTAATGAATGAGTATATGGAAGGTAAATATTTGTCTGTATTTAAGTAACAGGGAAATGCATAGAATAGGAGAGGGCTAACTTAGATTTCACATTTGTTTCACAAAATTGAAAAATTAATGAATTTTATTTATTTCTCAACGTTCATAAGTGAAACAAATTACGCAAGAAAGTGTTAAAATAATGGAAGTACTAAATTGGAAAACATTAATCTTGAAATCTGCTTCTAGAATACCGCACTTTCTGACATATATAACCAGTTAAATGACTAGAAATCTATCATGATCACTTCAACGCTATGCAATCATTCCTCCTCTTATTTTCTAATTTTCCATACACCTACAATCTCAACCTTTCTTTATTTTCTTTATCATCGGTCTGTCTGTAGCTTGAAAATTTACTCGTCAAAGGTTATCCAGATTTATATGTGTATATGTCGAGCTTGCCACGTCGATGAGAAAAAAGAAGGATTTTATGTGTGCGTAAGCGTGTGTTTCCAACGCCGTAATAAGAAATTTCTCTTTCTCTTGCCTTATGTTTTATATATAGGAATTGAGCAGACAAGTCGAGAGCTATATGCGCAATATCGCAGGAGAAAAAGAGAGAAAGACACAGAGTAAGAGAGGGTGGGGCGGGAGGGACAGAGGAAGAGAGAGAGAGAGAGAGAGAGAGAGAGAGAGAGAGAACAAGAGGAGAAGACGGAGAAAAACGGTAGTACGAAGCTGCGCGTAATCAGTGCGAAATCCCTCTAGAATCGAGTAAAGCTTTCTATTTCGTTTTTCTATATTGTGCTCTCGTTTTCTGGATCTCTTACAGTTGAGCACAGTTAACTCATAGTTATAACCATTCACTTGTATGAAAATAAATTGTAATATTCAAATATTTTTCTCAATTATTTAGGATATTTATTCCACTACCTTCTTTTTATAGTATTATGCAATTCTCATCTGCTACAAAATCAAATTAGCATTTGTTGTAAGGTGATGATGAATATTAATATTTATATCACGCGTAGAACTCTTATTAGCAGTAATATTGGTAATTATGCTTCTCACTAGGCCATAGTATTTGCGTATCACAAAAAATTTATGTACTTTTAATGAATGTATTAATACGAAATTCCATTATTAATTTCATTTTGATTGATGTTTAATATAATATATATATATATATATATTCAAATTAATAACCACCAAAAAACTTTATAAATTTATTTAAATAATTTCTTCATTGATTAAATGGAAATAAAAAATAGTGATACTGCTATTTACAATGATTTTTAAGCTATTCAACTGTTTAAATTATTCAATATGAATTAATTAGAATCTATAGATTTATCTATTAATTTGAATTTTTATGAGAAATCAAATTATAAGCATAAGTTTATCATTCAGTTAGTTGCATACAAATAGAGATAAATTTAACTAATGCCATAAAATCACGCAACAAGATAAACGCTTCCGCAGCGAACCAACTGATTGATATTCAAAGAGTTGATGAGATTGCAGAGGACACTTTCATCATATGAATCTAATTAATGGTTCATCTTTCTGTATATTGTACAGATTTACTTTATTAGTATTGATAATAAAATATTCAGAGTTAAATCAATATGAAATAAATCTTTTATAAAATATCGAGTACATTAATATATAAGCTACTTTATTTGTGTATGCTGAATAATGAATTAAATCAACAATTTTTATTACCTTATAAAGTAACAAATTTTCGTAGATATTTTTATCGACTTCAATAAAAATATAATTGAAAATTTTTTTATTATGTTGTAACGATAATGAAAGTTTTTATGTAAATGAAAAGTGCACTTAAATTTTCTAGAAAATATACATAAAATTTATTGTTTCGGATGAAAAACAATTGTTAAGAATTTTTAAAATCTATTATTTATATATAGTAGCGATGGAATGTATACATCAACTTATAACTTTTAATCACATATGTTTGAATTTTATTTAATTTAATATAGAATAGAATTATAAATTAAATTTTTTAAATCCAGTATTTTTGAAAAAAAGTGCAAGAAGATATTTTTGAAGAAAATTATTTTCAGTACAACTGAATTTCTTAATTTTTGGTGAATAAAAAAGATCTCTTTACATAATATTTCATTATTTTATATAATACGAATAAAGCAAAAATAAAATTAAAAAACACTAATACGATGGTGTAGAATTTTTAAATGTTAGTCTAATTAAATACACATGATTTAAGATCTTTAGTGTTTAAAATAAGAAAATAGGTCATGTAAAATATTTTTACGGTTCTCGTTTTTATCTTCTAAAAAGCAAAAATGGAATGTTTATTTAAAATAATAAGCGTTAGCAATTAAAATCTCCGAAAAATGAAAAGCTTACTACGGGTATTACCTCCAAATTCAGTAGTTTAAACAAAACTGTTGAGTCGTAAATATTTCTGCAGGTCTACATATATTATAACTTGAGAAACGTTAGAATCAGCGAAAATCTTCGACGTTTGTATCAGCCCATAGTTTTATCTTTGTTTCAGTGAAACCCTAGCTAAAAATGTAAAAAATTCGTTACGAAAAAGTCAGCACATCTACAGTCGCGAACTTGCACAAATTGTAATCACAACTAAGATGGTGTTATTGAAGAGAAAAGATTTCAAATATTTACCAACCACTTGTCCCGTCGATGGTTTCCGTAATTTCTTGTATTCGCGTGAACTTTTTAACTCATGTTTTCATTTTCAAAACAGAATGATATTTGTTTTAAGTAATTCTTTTTTAAGTTTATTTTTCGTAGTAAAGTTAATTTTATTGATTTTATGGAATTGTTATCATAAACTAATTATCTTAATTTTTTTAGTTAATTATTGAGTGATAAGTTAAATGATCCTTATAATGCAAATTTTATGTTCTTAAAAAATGGTAATTTATATTAAAAATTAATTTTTCTTAATTAGTTAAGAATTATTTCTATTTCTGAAACAAAAAATTAAATAATAATTACGACAAAATTATGTTAAACTAGAATGCAATAAATCTAATTTAAATATTTAAAAAAAAATATGTTTTAATATTATGCTTGTTAAAATATTTTAAAATTTTCATTGTATGAACTAATGACCTTATAGTATTATAATTACTTTATCAATTTTTGTCAAAATATTTTATTTTTTATTATACAAATTCAAAATTTTATATATTAGACATTTTCAAAATGAAAAAATTGGGTTTTTCAAACTTAAGACATAAGTATTAATTGTTTATCATATCAATCAATTTCTTTTTAGAAAGAAAATAAATATACATATTTAACTGTAGGATTAGCATTTTACGATAAACTGGAGTGAACGTCCAACATCGAAATCACCCATTCCCTTTTCTCTTCTAATTCGAACTATTATCCTTTGAAAGTAGCTACTGTAGCTACTATAGCTACTGTACATGACAGCAGGAATAGGCAGTTGAACGTAGTTATATATATATATATATATATTTTATAGTATATATATAGTTATATATATATATACATAACTATATCTATAAATACGTCTATCTAACAATTTGAAACTGGGAGAGAATAGATGAGGAAGATGAATTGAATAATGTATTAAAAGTAATGAGTTGTAACATTGAAAGCAATCACCTTGACTTTGAGTAAATAGATAATATTAAAATTTACAAATTACGAAATTTAACAAAGATGTTATAAGTTTGAATAATTTTATTAGAGGATTTTAATTTATTAAATTTATTTCAGCTGAATATTATTAAATGAGTTTTATTTTTTATTAAAATCTTGCAAAAAATAATGTAAAAGAAAAAATAAATTGAATAAAATAATAAATTTTCTTCATTGGATTTTAATTAGTATTTATATCAATTATAGGTAATATTTCAACGATTATTTATTTAAATATTTCTTTTACTTATTTTTTATTATAATTTTTGTATTTTCAGCCAATTAAATTTAATGATATATATAAACAAAATGTAGAAGATTTTGATTTAAGAATATTTTTTATTGGCTGAAGAATAAAAGAAAAAATTTTTATATTCATTTTGTCATAAAAAAATGTTCGAATCATTAATTGAATATTAAGATATCTGTAATCAAGAAAGTTATTTTCTACTATAAACATCATATAAACATCATTTACACTGAAATTTAGTGCCATCTTATCGGTAAGTACTTCCCTCTAAAATCAGTATTTACCCATACAAATGTAGATTGGATACTTATAGACAAGCAAGTCGTTCAGAGAAATCAATTTATTTATTTCCATGATTGGTTAGGTTTAAATGAAAAATAAGTAAGAGACATCAACTCTTCTACACATTCAAAAAATATAAATGTAGTGTTAGAGATTGGTTGTATAGGTATCCAAATGCTTAATATAATTTGAACATTATCTAATTTATACACGTATCTAGAAAAAGGAAGAAAATATTAAAAACGCAGAAAACTTTAATGAAACGAGTGTCTAAGACATAACTTATGCATAACGTGATTTCGTATTATGTTGACGTGTAAGTATGCTAAGCATCTTATCGTGAAGCTCGCGAGTGATGCATCGTTTTCCTTGGGTACTTCTCTCATTTTTTTATTCTTTCACGTTGAAGTAATGGAGTGAGTGAAAAAAAAGTCGAAATATGCATATACTATGGTATTAATGTATATTTTAGCGACAAAAATAACTTTACTTTGCATCAACTTTGTTGTCTCCTATTTATGTAAGATGATATCAAATGCTTTTTGATATTCATACATCTAAAATATCATGTGAGAAATAGCAGATTTATTAATTTATTATAATTTTAATTACTAACCACTTTTATATGTATAAAATATAATTAAAATTATGAAGTAAAATAATTAATTATTATTATTACACTGTTAGTTTTTTTTTATGAACAGTAATAGTTTATTTGTTAAATTTCTGTATATTAAGTTTATTTCTACAATAGGAAAAGAAAAATACTTATAAAATTTATAATATTATTATAATATTTATTTATAATTATATTACAAGTCTGTAGAAATAATTTATATTAATAATAAACTATTAATAAATTAAAATAAAAAGTAATAATAAACTATATGCAAATAAATATGTAGGTGGTAAAAGTGAAAAACTGAATCTATTAACAAAATTCATAGATGGTTTTGTTAATAAATCACACATATACGCACATACATATGTGTATTCTCTAATATAATAATCAAATATATTCATAAAAATTATTAATATTGCTTAATTTTTTAAAAAAACATGAATTTTCTAATAAATATTAAATTAATAAAATTAAATTAATTTAAATTAAAAATAACATCATTTTATTTAGAACTAAAACAACTAATATTTGTATTTAATTTATTTAATTATTATTTTTTGAAGAATATAAATAAAAATAAAATTATTAAAATGTAAAGTATACTATATATAGTAAAGATATTATTCATATATATATATATATATATGTGTGTGTGTGTGTGTGTAGATATGTACATATAATATTCTAAGTAGATGTTTTCTTTATATTCGTAATCACAATAATTATGTATTTTAATCATGATATCTCCTTAAATTGAAATGAAAAAGATAAAAAAAATATTATTTAATTTTATGTATTCCAATAATATGTTTCAGGCGCATATGTATTAAAAATGTATTTCATATTTTCTATTTAGACAATAGAGGAATATAAATTTTTATTGATATAATTCTGTAATAGACACAGTTATTATGAAATAAAGTTATCAGTCATATGTTTAAATAAAAAAGATGCAGGTTATTTATTATTTCGAACGTTAAAACGATAAAGTATTATAGGAAAATAATTCTAATTATCTTACGCAGTTAACTGCGCCATATAAGCTGAATTGTCAGTAAACAAAGAAAAGGTATCATTATAAAAAATATATTCTCAATAATGTATGATATTTGATTTTGAATAAATCTAAATTTATTTTATATTATAAATATTGAATCTATCATTAACATTATGATGAAAATTAAGATTTTCCAGTGCTCAGGAGATGAGAATTAAAAAATAATCCGAATAACGGACTGTATTTCAGCCCTCATTGTTTCGAGCTCTAAAGCAAATCTAAATTCCCAAACGTGTGGTAACTTGTATTTGGTCACATGGATATCTCCTATTTGCATCACTAGGGGGTTGCGATACCGGCCGCAAACCCTGCAAATCTCCAGTGCAATTAATCGTAACGCTCGCGTTGACAATTCCCTTTGTGCCCGAAACCACCCCTTCGATCGGGAAATCTTCTAAAGGGGTTACAGGGATGTCTTACCTTGGAATTCGATCGTAGCTGTCCCAGCTGGTAAGACAGTTGTAGCTGCTGTATCGGCTGGATGACGCCATTACTGATTGATGTGGTCAGCTCGGACAGCATCAGGAACCAGTGCCCCTGCTGACAACGACTGGGACCCGTCTCATCATCGGGAGATCGCACCGCACAATCACTTGCTCAGTGAGTTAGCCCCGAGGCATATCACTCGAACAATCGTAAAAAATACGCACTAGCCGCGAGATTTTCTTATAGAATTAGGTATACGAATGTATTTGTTTACTTTCTAGGGTGCTTACGCCTAATCTTACGGTTTTGGACGTACATGCATAAAGTATTAGGTATTCGCGTTTTTCAGGAGGATCTAAGACACTATATCTTGGACCACAGAAGGCGATAAGGAAAACTCCGCAGACCGATAGGGAAAATTGTATCGCTCGATGATCGCTGAACGATCGTGTCGCCGTTTACGTTTGTATCGTATTGAATAATTACATAACGTGTATGTCTCGAATAATCCTGAGACGTACCTTAAAAATATTCTACATTTTTGGACCCGCCAACCAGCATGAGAGCATGTAGACGTAGCTTTTATGCTTCTTTATAACCTAGCGTTTACATCTTTATTTAACAGTATTTTTTTTATGTTCTTCTTTAACGCGTGCTTTACATGTAATAAAGCAAAGAAAGCGCTTGGCTCTCCTCGGAACAGTTAACAAAAAGAAGAAAGAGAAGAAGAAAGAGTCAAGATAAAACACGTACGTGTCTATCTTTTATTTCTCTCCCGTCGTCGGACTAAGTCAACGTCGAACCAAATATGTGTAGTCGCAGGTACGAAACTCGGCGTCGAATCTCGGTTACCTCGAGTGTCGCTACTCTCTGATGAGCCTCAACCAGCACTTGTTTCTCTCTTTTTCTCCTCATTCCACACTCTTCTATCACTTTTCTTGTCCTCTTTATCTCTCTTCGACGTACTTATCCTAAGTTATTACTAGTTTGCTTCGCCGCTCAGTTTTCCACCTTCTGCTATTAACGCCCAATTTCTTTTGCCTCCGGCTGACTGTTCCCGAATATATCTACTTAATAAGCTAAATTCTTACTGTTTTTCTAATATTGTATAAGATTTTTTTTATCTAAATATACAACAGAAAAGTTTTTAATTCAAACAAGGCAATTAATCTCTTTTAGATGAAAAATATTTGAAAAAAGTCGAATGTCCCTAAATACTAATGCATATATACCTTCGTATAAGTCTACTATATATAAGTTCTCGCACACACTGGTATATCAAATAATGAGAATAGTAATAATGAAAAAAGTAGCAGTTAAATTATTTCAATAGACTATTTAAGAATCGTTGATACTTAAAAGGAAGTCACTAGTAAACTTGCTTGCATCTTCTTATCGAGGACACTCGATTATGTATATTTATTTTTAGTAAAAAAAGAAGAGTAAAGCCATTCATTTATAATATTCATTCACATGCAATCACAACACACGAACATATATACATGCTAATAACTCGTCGATTTCTTTAACTATATAAAGTTGAATTATTGCCGGATCTTCTACTGACGTAATTTTTAGCAGCAGCTTCTTTTGATTTATTTGTAGTTTTTTACTAAGCAATAGTGTAGGTAAACTAATACAGGTCGCGAATTCGTGCGTAAAAGGTTCTGTATATGCGTCAATACGCGAGCCACTGTCGAATAAAAGTTGGAGTTTTAGACGTAATAGAGTTGTTGACGAGTATTTGAGCCACGTAAAGAAGACAAAATAGTTACAATAGCATACACATGTGCAATAAATTGAGAGAGAGACTTTGCTGTTGTTCAATCGATCTTCCCTGCGATATTAATAAATAATTCAGACAACTCGCTAACCACAGATTATACAATTCTCCGCTGACCTCGTATTTATAGTTATCAATAATCGAATAAAGATTTTTGTAGGTATATAATGCCACTTAACTTTTTTACCTCCAGTTGAATTCCCGCGAATAGTTAGTTCTATAAATTATTAGTACCTATGAATCTTCAAAAGTTCCTTGTTAATTTTCCTCTCTTCTCCTAAACACAAAAGGACCCGAACCAACTTTCTTACCGCAGTTTCCATGCATAATAATAAAATACTTTTTCAAAGAAACAACGACTGCTTTAAACCTTGAACGAACTGAAGATGCGAAACCGCAGCGATTTAGGGCGAGGGACGAAGAACAAAGACCGAGGAGTGAGAAAGAGTTGGCAAGGAAGAAGAGATACAAAGATGTAGACAGAGGGAAAAAGAGAGAGAGAGAGAGAGAGAGAAAGAGACAGGGACCGAAGAAGACGGAACAACCGCGAGCTACGTGTCGTCCTGGTCAGCGCGGTTCCCGCCAACACGAAGAAGTCCGCGCTCCAGGAGGCACGAGGTGTATCGCGCGAACGGCGGAGCGGTGCGGTCGCCGCTCGGACGCCCGAGCGCGACGCGCGATTTTTCAAAATTCCCTCGCCGTCCGCGTCGCCGGAAGCTCATATTCTCCCACTTGAAGTGCTGGCCTGTTCTTCCCTAGACAACTGCGCTTCAGGTCTTGACTCCGGGCCCCGAGCTACTCTACTAGCACCAGGTGAAACCTCCGCGATCATCCGTTGGACGCACGCCCCGGAAAATGTCCATCGTTTCGCTTTCGGAAAATCTTGGAAAGGGCTGGGGAACAAAAGGTACTGATATGAAAAACGATACGACGTCAGGAGTGCCAAGAGTGTCGGGTATCAGTCTCCGAGACATCTGCACTTACGCTTGAGAAACGGCATCGCGGAGACAAAGGCGAGGTTGTCGGACGTCGCGGCGCGGGACGACTGCCGTCGAGTCGCAGTCGCGCCGCGACGCGGGGGTCTCATTTGCGACCCCCACACGACCCGCACACCCCCGCGTGGACCGGGACGCAGAGGGAAGAGAGTCCGCGCACACCTGCCGAGCTCAGCGCGACTTGGCGCCGACTGCCTCCGCGGATGCCGTCAGTGGAGGCCACCGCGCGTGTGCTCGTGGGGAGGATGCGTGCGCACCCTCAGGGAGATGTCCTTGGGATGGGCAAGTTTGGGCGGGGGTGGATGGCGGAAACCGCGGGAACCGGAGTCTTGTCCGCCTTCCGGGTGGCGCGCGGCTGCTGCGTTTTCCGTCTCTGGCAATGAAACGCTGAGCTTACCCTGGATACCAGGATGCAAGCCGACCCTTTCTCTTCTTCGGCTACACATGCCCTCTTTCACCTTATTTTTGTTGCCTAAGTGGTGGGATTTCACGATTCTATTAAACTCTTCTTCTCGAATACTTTAACGACTATTGGCTATAGAAACCTACTATTCTTGAGACGCTTAACTTTTTCTCAAATCTAGGGGATTTCACTCAAAGCTACTTTGCTAAATTAGCGATTGGTTATTTGAACAATATTATATCTGGTTATCCAATAACATAATTAATTTTAGCATAGAACATAATAATTTCAAAGGGAAGTTGTCTCATCTACTTCCTGTTCGTTCATTCTATATATTGATTATTCTGTAAACGTAGTTGAGGTAAATATTGATATCTAATTATAGAATCTTTAATCAATTTTGAATGATGAAAAAGTAATTACTATAAAACACTTTTAAAAACAACTATATCATCCAATAAATAATCTTGATTATTCATATTTATATCATTAAATACTCAGAAATACACTTAAACATTAACATTCATATGAATGCATTAGACGATATTATAATGTACATTGATTTAATTATAATTAAGTGCTGTCTAAATCAATTATTGATATTAATACAAATATATTTTATTAGAATCTGTGCAATATTAAGATCTCACTATGCTTAATTACTAATTTGCATTTTACACTAATGATTGATGGGTAACTGATATATACCTGTTAATTAAATATTTTTCTATGTATAATATTTTTGCAGTAATAAAACCTTTTAAAAATTTTCCACCAATACATAATTTACGAATAAAA
This sequence comes from Eupristina koningsbergeri, assembly GCA_018907245.1. Classification (NCBI taxonomy): domain Eukaryota; kingdom Metazoa; phylum Arthropoda; class Insecta; order Hymenoptera; family Agaonidae; genus Eupristina; species Eupristina koningsbergeri. The sequence goes on from JACCHV010000041.1 coordinate 1,737,606, forward strand.
TATTTATTTACCTTTAATTTTCGAAAATTATTTTAAACTAGATCATTTCTTAATTATTGAATTATAAGAAAATTGTTAAAGCAATTTTTTCCTATATAATTGTAATAGGAAATTTTATGAATAAATGTTATAGATTATTATATATAGGATTTGAAATTGGTAAATTATAAGTAAACAAAATAGGGAGAAACTGAGATACTCATTTTGCAATTAACGAATATGTAAGATACGGGAAAAGCATAACAGGTATCATTACTCTAATAAAATGAGTATCCATATGGAATTCAAAATCAGAAATGGATGAAATTTATATGTTAAATTTACGTAAGGGATTTTATATTAAAGTTTTAAAGTAATTTGAATTTTTCTAACAATTTATAGAAGAATGAGCAATAAAAATGTATAATAAATAGATGCAAATACTTATATTTCTCTCGATTGATCGATTTTTAATAATTAATTAAGTCAACAATAGTCAAGTGTATCATATCAGTATGATTTAATAAACTTCAGAATTATTGAAAACCAATCATTTTTGCCTTAAAAATACATGTTAAATGAAAAATAATGTGAAAACAATTTTTTCCATCATTCTCAATAACAGACTCCCTAATTAAAAGTTGGTTTGGATTTAATTTAAGAAATAATTTACTTACATAAAATCGTCCCGGGCAGACAATCGGAAAGTTTATCTTTTCAATCGAATACATCTCATTTATATAAACGCTAAAGAGTTTCGAGTTTCCGGAACGTTATACAGGAAACAGTAACCAATGGTGATAGGTTATCTCGAGTAGTGCCGCTCCCTCGAGGTGCGAAATGTGTAATGGTATACGTGTAGTTGTGGAACAGGAGGAAGAGAGAATTTTAATGCATTTGCCATGCTTTGTACGGAGATGTTAAATGAAATTGTAATTTTAATCGGAGAAAGTTTAGTTTGCGACGAATTTAGCTGGATGTGAGTTTAGTTCATACATGTTAACGAGTGCCCAGCATTTGTGTCGTGCTTTAAAATTAATTATTCTAGATAACAAAAAAACATTTATTTTAGTTAACACGAATTTGCCTAGTGTCAGGTCTCAATTGTTTTCTCAAACTTTTCTTTGTATTATGTATTAATAATATTGTAGTAAAACTCATTACAAATAACAATACTACACTTACTGAATATCGACACCTATTTCAAATTTACGACAAATTCTTATTATAATGTAAATATTTAATTTATTATTTTATTTAAATATAACTCTTCAAGTTCAATACTAAATTATATATTAAAAATAAAAGCCGTATGTAATAAACAATTTTACCATTTTGAAGAATAATTCATTATTTTCAAAAAGAAAGTATAAAATTTAAATAAAATACAAAACATTTAATTATAATAAATTTTTTTATATACAGCGGATCTTATTTTCATGATATTTTATGCTAGTATAATAATCAAAATAATAAGAAAATAAAAAGATTTTCTTATAAAAGTAACTTTTAATGAAAATTACAATTTTTATGTCAGTCGAAATAATTAAATAGAAAAACCATATTGAATCAAACCAACTATGTAATAAAATTTTTTTATAAAAATAGATAAAATATTAAGGAATCATATATCATAATTTAGTAGCTATTTGGATCTTCAAATCTTAACAACAAATTTCTCATATTAATTTTGTACACAACTCTTTTATCAATAATGAGATCTTAATATTCTGTAGGTGACTGTAAAGAAAATTAATTTATGACTTGATAATGAAAAACAAAATATCGTACCAAAAAAATGATTGTATAAATCATGTTTTAATATTATCGTTTCAATTAAGTAATTAACGTGAAGAATAAAATCTGAAAGTCATGTCCATGATTATATTGTTTATGTTTGAACGAAATTTAGATAGAACAACAGTGTAAGTGTCAGGATCGCAATTAATTATTAATGCATTGTGTAAATTTATATGTATATTGAGAAGCAGAGTTTGTATTTATCAATCCTACTATATATAATTCTTAACTTTATATATATTATTAAATAAAAATATTAAGTAAATAGCAATATTAATAAACAGAAATTTGAGTAACATTAGAGGTGAAAAATAATTTTTAGAATATTTTTCATTTGTAAATATAAGAATTCATATGCTCATAAATATCTGTTTATATTCATTGAAGCTGAAAATTGATGGAAGTATAAACTATATAAATCTTTTTATTTCGAACTTTTTGCTACAAAACCGTATTTAATTGCATGTACTCCATTTTTTCAAGTTGAAAACTAGTGGCGAGTATCGTATGCTCTTATCTCGTCAACTCAGAATGCGTAAAAAAGGTGCTTTAACGCACCAGCGAAAATCGTCTTATTCAAAGGAATAGAAGTACTGTTTTTCATGGTCAAATTGAAAAGAACATAACTAGATAGTAACATAAAGAAGTATTAAATGCAAATAAAATAAATTAATATACATACGCTAATTAAGTACTAGATATAAGTACTTCATTTTAATACTAAAGATAAATTAGGAGAGTAATACTAAATGATAAATGAACACGACACTGATTTACTAAAAATAAGACTAGTAAATAATGTACATTACATATTTCTTTTCGCCTGTTAAATTGTATTCGATAGACATTTTTCGATTACGGTTGGATGGTTTGGCATTGGAATCATCCCGCTGTTTATGTGTTCAAGTCTAAGAAATTCGGTAACAAGATGTATATCCTCTTGTTCATTGGATTCCTATATTTGAGCATACTCTAAGGATTCTGAACCCAGTAGGAGTTGCCACAATACTTGAAAATTAATCGTAACTTATGTGTTCTGGTACTTTCTTACCAACTTGTATTTTTGCTTTCCCTTTCTTAGTTACTAAGGGTATTAAACCACGGATAATTTCTTTGAGAAGGGCATTTGCTATTTCGCTTCTACTATTCAATATGGTTCGTGACACTATTTTATAAGCTTTGCTTTCACCCACTTGTTTATATACTATTTACACGCAATAGCAAAGGAAACATTTTTAATTCAATAAATGTAATATATAAATCATACGGTTAATCTTAATAAAAATTTATATTTAAGATAATTTAGTATTCTCAATAATTTTTTTCAGAATGTATATGGGTTGATTAATAATTAATAATATTTTACCAATTATGCATATTTATATATTTTATATATTGTTTATATAATAAGTGTTACTTATTTTAATGTACCTTATACTTCTCTATTAATATTAATTTTTTATTTTTCAGTTACAGAATATTATTTTTGATATTTGTAAAAAACCATGAAAATTAGCTTCTCTTAGTATATTAGTCTTATATGTTAAATACTTGTATAATTTATAAAAGTATTTTTAGAAATTTTATTTTTCTTGCAAACTAATATTTGAATTATAAATGAATTTTTGAATTATATTTTTCACATAATAAGAATAATGAAATTTAATAATTATAAAATGTTACATTTTTAGATGAGCATAATTAAAATTATGCTAATGATGCGCAAGCGTAGATGTCAAAACTTATACATCAGAAGAAGATATTTTGAATGCACAGCAATCGTAATGATATACTACGATAATGAATGGCAAAATATTTATTTTTGAAGAAGTTTCGACTAATATATTAGTGTGATATCAATCAACAATTGGCTCATTAATATTATTTGCATCGGACATTATTTAGATATATTTGATCCATAAATACTTATATATTCGAGTAATTAAATGAAAGTCAAAACTAATCATGCATTATGTAAAACTGTTAATTAATGCAGGAGGATTACATATGGATCCAAATAGCGAACAATATTTTACAAGTTCGACAGGGGGTTTCTAAGCCTCCCCATGCCTCAACCAGTTAATTTAAATTTTTAATTCATTATTTTATCATTAATAGCTTGGTTTAGTATTTAAACAGATCTGGACGAGAATAGGGTTGTCGGGAAAACCAAAAAGCTGTCGCCCAAGATCTTATTTATACTTGTCGTAAACTACATTCCAAAATAATTATCTCTTCACTACTGTCGCACATCCAGCCGCAATCTATCGTAAAATGAAAAACTTTTGTCTTATCCTAGCTGTCGTCTGTATAAACGATGGGGACTTGATGAAAAATAATAAATCATGGTGTCTCGCGAACTCTCTACACCATCCACGGACATCAATCTAACGAGTACGAAAACAGGGGGATGCACACGTATACACCGGGGGTTGTTACTTAGTTTCGCGGGGGCGTCTAGGCGCCCCCGCGGCTCTCCTCTAAACCCGATGATATATCAGGTGGTTCGTACGTGTCCCGGTAAATAAAGACTACTGGTCGAGGGTATATAAATATTTGTCCCAAATGATGAAAGACCATTTCCGCCCTTCAAATGACGACCAATCACACTTTTTCTATCCTTCATCTTTAATTTTATACCTGCTCTAATTCCTGCAACTATATCTATACCAAAAAGAGACATAAATTTTTGTTTTTCCTTTACATCAATACAATGTCATGAGACTCTCAACTTTAATTTTATTTGCTAAATAAATTTACGTTATCAAGATTATAACTACTTATCTCGGATAAAAACTACTCTAGCTCTAAGTGAGATAAGATTTATTGTGGTTTAAAACAAAAAAAAAATTAGTCAATTAATTATATTTTTTTAAATAGTTGAATTTATTTCAGACCCACAACTCTTTATTACGTTTGTAATTCATAATTAAAGTAACGGAAAAGTAAATTAAAATATAGTCAATATATACTTGCCAATAGTTCAACAAAAATTTATTATGCAAAGTATTTTTAAAATTTACATAAGTTTTGAACACCATTTAATTATTATATGATGTTTACATATTTATAAACATATGCAGGTATGCCGTATGAGAAGATAATAAATTATAACTGAAACGTTAATTTTATTTAATATAATAAGTTTCTGATTCGGTCGATGTTTTACTCTTTTCATTTATGAAATAATAATGTTTCATTGGATATATATTTTATTATATATTGAACAGATAAGATTATTTGTTTCATTTTTTATTTGTTATTAAATGAATTTTATTACACTGTTATTAAATTGCGTTTATTGCAGAAACATCACTCAACTCTTTATTTTAACAAAATTGATATTTTTATTTACTTTTCACCAATGTATTTTTTCTGTATCACATTTTATTTTATTTTGTCATTGATATCCATGGAACTGTCTCTTCGATATTGAAATTATATTTTCTTGAAATTTCATGTAAATCAGTGAAATTATTACAACATGATATAGCTGTAGGGTAAATCGTCGTATAATAAAAATATTTACAACCTTTTTAAATTTTTCAAAGCTGTGTAAATTAATTAAAACAAAAAAATGATAATAATAGATTAATAACGATAATAAAAGCTTAAAAAGTTATTGCAATACTGTTACCAACAGATTTTAATAAAAAATTTGATAATTTTTTTTATAACTGAAAATACATGTCTTTAACAAACTCAATAATTGGAATTTTATTAAGTTAAACAGTACCAGTATGATTAAAGATATGAAAATTTTAATTTTTAATAAAAGGAAATGCAATAGGAACATGAACAATAAACAAGGTTACATAAAAATCGCGTTTCTTCTATTATGATTAAGAGAAACTTTGTTCTGCACTGTACTTTTTTAATATGTAATTGCTATAAGATCGCGTGACTTAAAAACACATAAATACGTTTACTTATGATAATGTGATTTATCAACGTAATTGGGCTTTAATGCAAAAACATATCAACAAGATACTTTTGCATTTATTTTAACATACGTGCATAACAAAAATGAATTGATAAAACGCAAGTCAAAAAATTTACTTGGGCAAGTAAAAATGATAAGAATAATGACATGAAATGATACGTCTGACATAAAAATATTTATTGGTATTATTTTTCACCATTTCTTAATAAAAAATGTTCAAGTGTTAATATCTTCGTATTGAATTTAAAAAATATTATCTTAAACCATTCAATATATTCATTTTTATTCTACAAGGTATACAATAATTTATAATTGCTGCATATTATTATATAATACGTAAGCTATTACATTTTTATAAATTTCAGTTAATATTGCTGAATATAATATACAAAAAATATATTATAAAAAAATAATTGAAATATTAATCATAAATAAAATTAAGGAAAAATATACTATTAAATCAGTATTAATTTTGTTTTTTAAAATAGTAACTAAATTATTTGATTACATCATGGCTTATATTTTTATTTATTATTTATCGTTTAATCGATTTATTCATGATATTGGATGATTATATTTGTATATCCTTTCTATATAAGTTTTTTAATTATAATATATATTTATTAATAGTAAATATTACAGTAAATTCATCTAAAAGTTTTTATTGTAAGTAACTTGTATTACGTGAAGTGATATAATTTCATTGTAGTTAATATAGTTGTTGAAGTAACTTCTCTTAAACTCAAATTTCTCAACAAAGGATTGTTTCTAATATGTTTAATTAATTCTATCGTATAACGAAATATTGAATGAGAGTGGACTATGATGAAACGGATATAATAAAAGTAATGGATCGTATAGAACGATTCCAATGTTTTTTATAGAATGAATATTATATATTAATATTCGTATTGTATGATTTTTGATATATCTAATGATATAAACAAAATCACTATATTTATTATTATTAAATATCGAAAAAATATTAATCAGATTATAATTTTAAGACGATATGGAATGCTTTTGATGATGATTTATTATTAATAATTTTTAGGAAATATGTGAATATGTATACACATTACGGTACACAATAAGAATGTTGTTAAAAATAAATAATATAGAACTAAATTGTATATTATCATTAAATATATAGGACTTTAAAAGCATCCTGTATAAAAAATTAAATTATAGACATCTGTTTACAAATATTATACAAATATATATTAGCTTATATATCTTTAAAATATTCTTAGCCTTTTATAAATAATATTTATAAATAAACTATTTGGGTGGATTACCATAAAGAAAATAAAAATTTATAGGGAGGAATATTCAATTTTAATTGTATTATATTAAAAAATAAAATGTATGAATTTTGTAAAATACAGAAGCTAATATAATATTTTGCATTTAAATATCTAAGATATTGTATGAAAATATTTATTTCTGTACGTTTACGAATCTTACATATAATTTTAAATTTTCATTCATTCTTAAATTTTAAATCTTTTTGTAGCCGAGGGTTTTTGTTAACATACAAACGTGGATAAAAATGCATGTATAAGGTAGTTCCCATTGAGAATATTTATTTTGAATAATAATAATGAATGATATAACATCATCCTATACATCTGAGAATATCTGGTGTCAATATCGGTTTACATAAAATTAATACATGTTTATATAAGCAATAGGGGTTATAATAAATTTATATATACATAATAAGTTGTTAATCCAAATACTTCTCCCCTCCAACCTCCCTTCTTTTCGCCCTACGTACATGCCTGTTCTTCTCTCTACCTCCATTTTTTTATTGGCCTTTATTCTTAAATTTTATAGGACACGTCATCGCAGTTACAGGGACGTGTGCCGGGTAAACATGTAGTGCAGTTGGAAGTCTAAGAAAAAGGCAATCGTTTGGGGCGGAGTGAAGGAGAAAAAGAAAGGAAGGCTCTGGCGCGCGATAAGCCGAAATTTCGATCTGCGCTTTACGAGCAAAGGTTATATCGTCCCCAAGGGTTACGAGGTTCGTCAGTCATAAAGCGTTGCCGCCAGATCGTTTGTTATAAAGGATTTAGAAGAACGATGATCGACTTAACTCATAAACATATCTACGAGTACAAATATCGTGACATCAATAAAATTTGCATTAGGAGAATATTTTGTGAAGTATAACTTCAAATCAACTACACAATATCAGAAATTGTTTCGCACACGATTTTACTCGTGTTCTTATCATGATATTTTGGTATTAAATTCATAAATAATCTTAAATAATTTCCATTTGGTAGCGTAGTTGAGCTTTCATTTTCAATATATATATATATATATATATATATCTAATTTAAATAAACCAATATAACAGCTTAAATATTTCTTAATATGTAAACATCATTACACAATTTTAAGCCTCCTTAATTATTTAAAAGAGATTTAAAATTAATAATTTTATTATATTATCTATTTTCAATGGCGAATTATTTCAACTTCTTATTATATTTATCACTATTGTATTACTATTATAATTATAAATGTTCGAATGAAAAAATTTAATAAAGCTATCATCGAAATAACCCAGAGGATTTTTAATCTCAAATCTGCTCACATGTAATAATAATATCCAGGAAACAGTGAAATCAAAAATATATCCATGTGTTGTTCGAAAATACAATTTTTAGTTGTAAATTTAAAAAATGTTTTATGCTTTAAACTTTAATTATTCTTTCTCTCATTGAAAATAGAGTTGTATGTAAAAAGCAAGTAAATCACTAATATAACTATGTAATCAACACTTTTCTTCAGTACACTGTAAACTTTAGACAATCGACGAAAGTTCGAATCATAAGTTCCAACTATCTTCAAACATGATGAAATTCCAATATCATTATATTTTCTTTTTCCACTAAAAAATCTGACCGCATATCGATTTTATCTAGGAATAACAAAGGAAGTTTCTTTTTGTAACTTCTATCATGTCCAGCAAATGTTTCAATGTACATTGATTACTTGCTTGAAAATATAAAAAATTTAAAAAAGTGCAATATTTCTTTGGTGTATAAGAAGTGTATTTATAAGAAATATTTATAATTTCATTGTATTTCATGAATATTTCTATTTAATTATATCATTGCAATTGATATAGTTACATGCCGATATTGATAAAAATATTTTGATTAACTTTATGCAGCTACGAATAGATCATCTACTGGACCGGAAGTTCGTACTATTGATATAACTTATGAGTAAACGTCATGGATTGTCGTCATTACTCATGACCATAGCTAACGATGGCATAAGGGAAGGGTGGAGGAGCCGAGTTAACCCACTGGCTTTGAAAAGCTGAAGTAGTGGCCCGAATCGATTGGGCTGGATAAAAAATTTTTTTATTCTAGCCGCGATGAGTTATAGAAATATAATAACAACTGAAAGTTGATAAAAAAAATTTAATATTTTAAATTTATATTTGTATACATTTCATCACATACAATGCTATTATAATTCTGTTTTTTTACTATTATATTATATTATTATTTTCGAATACATTGAGAGCGGAGAGGTAAAAAAAATTTGAAGGACTATTAAGAAAAAGAAAGGATGCTGACGCAATACACATAAGTGCTCATCCATTTCGATTCTATTAGAATAAGCTTTCAATAATTATAAGTAGCCATTAAGTTTATTTATTGTAAATTTGTGGATTTTGAAGGAAGATTTACGTTTTTTGTCCTCAATTTTTATAATTAATTTAAATAAATTGACCTATACGCGTTTTACTTTTAGAGAATAGTCAGATTCAAGAAGTAAAGGATTATCTTCTATCAGTGGTTCTAGAGAAAAGCAGGTGGGTGTATCTAATTTAGTCTTTTTGCAGTGCATTAGATGCATTCATCCAGATTTCTACGAGTGGAAATAGCGAAAAGAGATCTGAAGTACTTCAATGACATCTTCTTACTAGTGTGGTGTTTAATTGGTTCAACAAAATATGTACTTACATGCTTAGAAAAAAACAACAAGTTTTCGATAATAATTGCAAGTTTTTCAATTTGCAGTACTATTAACTGAGCCAATGTCTAGTCTAAAATGTTATAACAGACGGTTTAATTTATATTTGCCTAATGAAAAGTTTCGATTTAAGATATTCAGAATACAATGTTCAGACTGTACCAACTTATAGATAAAGTGTAAATATTACAGGTTTCATGTTATGGCTTTGGTTTAAATTGTTGATTCTTTTGTGTCTTTAATTTTCATAGAATTAATATGCACAAAGCTCTAATATGTGTGCTACATATGGTTGAGTGATTATTCGCTGATTATATTGATGAATAAATATAAATCTTGTAACTACGAGTTAATTTGTGAAGTAAATTGTAGGCATACACGTTAGAAGCAAAAAGTAGTAGGACTGAACTTCTGGAGTTTGAATGGAGCTGTGGAGGAAGGATAGACCATCTGGGGTGGTAACCTTTCGAAGAGTCTGATATTCTTTCTATTCCCTACGACCAATCGGAGAATAATTATGTAAGATTATTGCGAGCCACTGTTAACACCTGACATTTTCTCTCCTGATCGTATTCGAAACAAGTTTCATCACTGATTTTTAGATTATTTACTATTTATGAAAAAATATTGATGTTCGATTGCTGCTAGTTTCTAATTATATAAGAATTTATCATGACTCATAAACTACGTAAGTTCCATACATATTCGAAATTAACTTTCAAGATATAATAAGCTACTACTCATGCTCATTTACTTGTTAAAATGTATAAATCCTGGATCCACCTATGTGCCGGTGTAAGTGGTTCTATGCGGTTTCCCCTCTGGAGTCGAAATAAGATATTAATGTTCCTTTTATTCTCAAACTAAGAATATAAATAAAAATATTACAAAAAAAAAATTAATGAGCATTCATTTATGTAATATGAATTATGATAAATTATTATATTTCTAAGTATACTTTTGGGTATATTATATATTAAATATAATAAAATTGATATAACTTCTGATCATTTTAATTTTTACAAAAATTTAGTGGATTAAGAACATTCAATGGAAAATAGTTTGTTTTATCTAATTCTTAATTCTTAATATCATAATTCTTCATGAGAAATGAATATTTCTTTCTAATTAAACGTATTCCAGAAATAATATTGATAAAAATAAAAATATATTAAGCTGTAATGTATAAATTTTATTTTATCTTTTGCTTACCTTTCTATTAACGAATATTCACTTCTATTTTCTGAATTACGTGAAAACCTGAATGTGTTACAATAACTTTTGAAAAAGCAGAATACAATTTACTAAATTAATAATATAAAATAATTTCTTGTAAATGAAATTCCATGATACGTCTTAAATGATGATAGGAAAATATAGATGATGCAATCAGTAATTTTTTAAATAAAACATTAAATAAAACGATTTTTTTACAGTTATTGTTTTATATTTTACAAAATATTCTATGATTTATTTATTTTCATTAATATAATTACAACAAAGCTAATTTTTCAAGACATAATTTTCACAACTTTCATTTGGAAAGAAAATAAAATAGCTTCATTTGTCCTCCTACTAAGCACAAATTAGATACCTTCCAGAACATACTTTATTTCCACAAAATCAATTACTTGTAAGATATAGAATAGAGAAACCAAATGAAAATTATCTTAGTGGTATAACCGTTTGTTACAGTGAATTCTACATTTGTTGACAAATTTGTAACCATGAAAACTCGAAAGTGTTTTTATAAAAACAGTAGAAAATAATATTATTTTTGTAATTAAAAACTACTGTATTGAATTTTTTATTTATTTTTTATTTTTTTAGCTTCTACAAGAATGCGACGAGTTAATTTTATTGAAGATTTGTTTTATTCTCTTTTATTTTAAAATAAAATTGTTTTAAAAATAAAGAATTTATTTTCTTAATTTGATTAAAATTTAAGGAATTTCATGATTTTAACTAGACAAGATAAATTTATTGTGTGTAATGAATTAAAACATCTACCAAATTGAAAATATACATGAACTGTAATACATTATTGTAAAAATTTACTTTTTTAAGCTTGATAAGTGTATTTGTGGCAATGCTTAAAATTAAAATTATATGTTTAAATTATTCAGTGATAAACCGTTTAACAGACTCCATACGTTTTTTTATATTTAATTTTAAAGAATTACAATTTCATGACTTTATAATTATAAAATAAATTGAAAAAAGTATTTGCTCCATATAAGTACTTTATAATACATTACTAATAGTATCAAAAGTGTTTAAAGTTTTTCTCATTTTGATTTAATTTTTCCGTTTTCCCTCTAAAAAATCATGCGTCTATAAAGCTATATGAAACTTTCATTACGAGAGATAAAAAGTTTTAAATTCCTCCATTAAGGAATGAGTTAGAAAAAACACAAAGACGAGGAAAAGAAGGTATCGGAAGGAAATAACATGAAGGTACCACAGCAACGAAATATTTAACTGGACGCGCTTTATTTGCCTGAAGCAAAGAGAAAGAAAGAAAGAAAGAAAGAAGAACGCACGAGATTAGGATAAAAACTTTACGAGTCGGTCAGTCGTTCCGGACTTGCGCTTGGCCCACTTTACTCTCACATTATTTCTTCAATATATACGTATTTCCGAGTACCTTATGCATGTTGGGTAAGCACATTCACTCTATATCGATTTTCAATCACTAAATGTAAGCTCGGCATACCGTGTAACTTACTGTTCTTATTCGAATACCAAGGGTTATTGAAAAATATGCACTGTTTCTTCTATATTTTTATCAGGTTATCAGTTATTCTTTCTCAACTTTTAACTCTTCAAGAGTTCGTCTCAGAAACTCAATGATTATAGCATATCAATAAAAATACCCATCTCTCGAATCTTCGCTATACATATATTATAATTTATATACTACTTTTATGATTACTCTCGCCACGTACAAGCGCATTAAAATAAAGGCAGTACTTTAATTTTAGGAATATTCTTGATCGATATGACGCTTTTAGGTTGTTTTAAATTAAATGTGCAATAGATTATATTCAGATTTACAATTTTATTATTATATAATGTTATTTAAATTCGTTCTGAAACTTAATAATATTTACTTTTACTTTAACAGATTTTGTTAAGAGAATAATATTTTTAAAAAATTTATAAAAGTAGTTTTTAAATTTACTGCTATTTTTATTCAATCTTGTGAGTCAAAAGAATACTTAAAGCATAAATGTACATTTTATTTATATATTATATATTCTTATTACATAATTATATAATTACATGTAAAACTTTTTCGTATCCAACATTAAATATAATACAAAAAAATGATAATTTTAATATTATATTCAACAAAAATCAATTATTCATAAATAAAAAAAAATTTAATTCAATCTTACTTCCAATAGTTTTTCTGTAAAAAATTTCGGTTATAAATTACCAAAAATTTTTTAAACTTAATAATTTCAATTTTCTAAAAGCGTATAAAATTAAAGTAAATCTAGATATATAAAAATATTGATTTTCATATTTTTCACTTTAGAATTAAAAAAGGACCATTTAAAAATTACAAATTTTATGACACTTTATCATAATTAGTTCTAGTTATGTTAAAGAGAAAATTCAATCGTCAACAGAAAATAAAAAAAATGATTTAAAACTGTGTATAAGTATATATAGGATGTTCCAGGGAGGATAGAGAGATTTTTAATTGTATTCTTTAACATGATTCAGGTTCCTACGTGTATTACTTAATATTAGCAAGTGTCTGTGCATTAAAGTACAAAAGTTAGTTATTGTAATCAAGTCATGGCGTAGTAAAGTACTGTGCCACAAATTAAAAAAATTAATTTCATACGTTTCTTTTTACGTTGATTAAACATAATAATTAATTTAAAAGTTTTAAAATAATAGCAAGCCTTTTTATTGAATTTAAATGACATCACTTAAAATTTTTTAGATAAATATTTTTTTTTTCATTAGACATTTACTTTTGCTCAACAATTACGTATTCAAATATCGTCTTGTAATAAAGAAAATTACGTTTTAAAATTACTTTTTTATGCAATTTGAGTTTTAACCGGAAATATTTTAATTTACTGTCGATGTTTAAATTATATAAGAATAAAATATTTTTTTAGAATACTTTGAATATTTAATACTTATCTAGAATAAAACTTATGTATGATCTTCAGCATTTGTAGATTCTAGTAAATAAAAAATTACGATAAAATAATAAACATATAATTTTAATTTTATAATGAATTATAATTATTGATTTAAAAAAAAAAGAAAAAAACATTTTGAAGAAAAAACGATAATTTTATATAGATTAGTATTAAAAAATGAGTTTATAAGTAAAAATAGATCACTATAAAGTCATGGTATCATTTGCAGAATAATTCAGAATTTGTTTATCTCATTTCTTGAACCATTTTTTTATTATCCTACTAATCGAAATAGATATTAATATTTATTTGAATTCGAATATATTTGTCTTGCATAAGGCTGTTTGACTGTATTATTATTATGATAAACCATTTAATCATGGTGAAAAAATATTTATAAACAACTATTTTATATCAGATATTTTATTTATGGAATAAATATTAAAATATTGTTCAAATTTCTAATTGTAAATGAAAATTTAATAAATAGACAAACAGTGTGCCAGAGAGAGAGAGAGAGAGAGACAGAAAATTCCAAATATTAATAGAGAAGATATTAGTATAATTATTCTTTAATTTTTATATTTGATTTTAATAATATCATATATCTGAAAGTTTTTAAGAATTTAAATTATAATGTAATCTACTGAATTACTAAAGCCTATTTATATTGTACTATTATAACATATGCAATATATTACATATATATTATTGTAAACTGATATAAATATTATGATTTATTAAAAAAGTAAATATGTTATAAAAATTATCAATCAACGTCGTATTAAATTTTTCTATTTTTTGAGGATATTTAATTTTAGTTACATTAAATCCATATATTTTCCAAATTGGCACATAAAAATTGAACATATCGGAGTAATTCTATTGACTCTTCTATTTAAATAACTTAGGGTGAAATATACTATATTTAGTTAGTGAAAATCAATAAATATCAATAAAAATTTATACACATATAATAGATTATGTACGTACAAATTGCTTTCTACAACTCATTGACATACTTTTTAAACAATTACTCATCGTGTAACTATTATTTCTATAAGCAGTTTTATAAATACATGTAAATACTGCATTTTCATTTTGAAAAACTGTATTTCTTTTCTTTTGTATTTAAACAACGAGTACATTCACAGTTGGGAATCATTCACTTTTTTTATTATTCTTTCATTATTATTGCCAGAAATAATATGGTTTCTCACTTTTTCAAACATTATAAGTGAGTCCATAAATGAAATAAAAAATAATAATCTCTATTATTATATGAAATGCAATGCTTAATGACAATAGCATGTAATTATGTAAGTCGTTGCTTGCATTTATCCTTTTCATTCTTTCATCAGTTTGGTATCATTTTTTGCTGTCTATACTATGTTACTACGAAAACAATCAGCTCCAGTCTACTGCTAAAATTTAATTATCGTCTGATCACTAAAAACTAAATTAGCAAGATGTGTACGTGAATGATGCGTCAATCATGTTTCGTCGAGTCTTGTACATTGTGAATAACTTTTGTTTCACTTCTGGGCATATGTGAATGAGAAAAGTTACTCAATTTCTCGTACCTTACCTAAGTACCTAATGATTATATTTCATCATAAAGATAAATACTAAAGATATTTTACGTCATTTAAAATATATTGCATCATTTTTAATTTTTTTATCTATACTTTAAAATGAAAGCGCATATCTTTCCATTAAAAAGGATCATGTACCGAAATTAAAATTAAAATGTATATTTTATAATCATGAAAAACCCCCAAAAAATGTTGTTCTTTTATTATTTAAATAAAATATTTTTTAAATAATATTAATATTCGATTTCGTAATGAAGTTTCGAAAAGTATGTTAATAACATAGGAATTTTTATACGATGGTAAAGATTAATATATTTTATTCGATATTTTTTCATTTTTCAATTAATTATACATACAAAATATAATAACCATTTCATATACGAAATTTCATTAAATTCGATCGTGAAAAATATTTATAATGCATTAATTTAACAATATTGATTTTAATAAATTTATTTAAATTTATACAAATAAATATTGCAAAGTTTAGTATAGTGGAAAAATCGTTGGATAATACAATATGTTATAAATTATTATCATTATACGTTGTTTGATCACTATATTTCTGATAAATGCTTTAAAAGTTTTGGTGAAATATTCTTAAGAGTATTCTTGGTTTTAATTTTATTTTTTTCTGAAAGTTTTCTATGTAAATATTAAAAAAAATTTTCAATTTGTTAATGAAAGGAATAAAATAATTATAACTTTTGAAATAAAAATAACAATATATCCATTTTATGACATTTACATATACAAACATACAAATAATTACAGGTATTAAAAATATTATATTTTAGCCTGATACCTGTATTTCTGTGCATTTAGACTCTACTCTAAGACAATTAGATAAAAGTTTTTAGACCTTATACTATAACATTGGAGGTATTGATTCTGTCTTATAGAAAGAAAGTATCATCGATATCAAAAGCGTCAAGAAAATTTAGTGCCTACTAGAAAGAATGGATCGAATCAAGTACATTTTTTAATTAGTAGAAGATTGGTAAAGTTAAATGAATGATAATATCGAATTTTATTAATAATTTTATTGTCGATGTGCAACTCTAATATTTTTCGATAACGAAGCAGCCAATACTGAAATGTTATTTACAAAAAAATGAAAAAATTTATTGTTCATAGATCTTACAAATTTTTACACTTCTATGTATTTTATATAAATCCAATTTTGATAGGGAAAGTTACGATATTGTCATTATATTTATACGAGTCATTTCTAAAATTTTCATACAATAATAAATAAAGATAGATAAATCTCTGAGAAAAATATTACGAGTGTAATACATGTTTGTTGGAAGATGAGGCAGACATTTTGACGAGAAGTACTTCCATACTCATTCTATATATTCGCAGAATATAATTGAATTCTTGCTTTGAAGGTGTAGTAGCAGCAGTTTCGACAGATAGTCTCTTGCTCTCGGATACAGTATTCAACGAACGGTTGTACCATTTCTAGAACTAACTACAGTTGCAAGTGTACTGTACAGGGACAAATATCTGGAATGCGCAATTCAAGAGAACGATTTGGTTTCAAGTTATGTTTCACGGACAATGAAATATGATTAAAATAGATGTGATTTCACACATGCATTGATGGAATAAAAATTGTATTTTATTCTTGCATGAATCATTTCGAATTATCCTTGAATATTATTATACTTCATTTTTTATGCAGAAATAATTTTTTTACTATATATTCATTATTTATGCTACAATTATTTTATTATAAATTAGGTAATTTTAAAAATATGTACATCTTATTAATAGTATTGAAGAAATGATTTGTGTGAAATACTAGAAAATAAAGTCTTAACCTATCTTAAGTTTCCTAATTGATTATAAGACTATATTAATATTAAATATAAATTCTACATACGAGGCACTAAACATGATTTACACACCCTTTCTTTGGACAATATTTGATACATAATTCTTTTCATAATAACCAGATAATTCAAGCGAGAAAAATTACTTAAACAAACTCGTATACATAAAACGTTTAAAGAAGAAAGTTTTAATTAATTTTCAAAAAAAAATAAATTTTTTCATAAACTAAAGTTAATTAGAGAGAAATTATTATTGCTTCAAATCATTTAAAAGATTTACGTGATCTTAAATTTGTAAAGTTTATTCAAATACAAATTTTATAATTTTCTAACATTTAATTATGTAATATAATATAATTTCTTGACATTACTTTGTGAATCTTTTTGTGTAACATTTTTACCATTTTCTATTAATCTTTTTTTTTTAAACATAATCGTCTTCAAATATAGTCATTATTTTTATTTATAAAAAATAATAATACTAAATAATTCAGTTTCTGTCAAGGTACGTATACTTATTATTATGTATAATTTTTTTTTCTTCACATGTGCACTACTGCTTTAATAATTTATTGATAGAATAAATTGAAATAACTAATGAGATCATTAAAAATGAAGATCCATAAATTATTAGTACAGAGTTATTTACTTCATTTCTAAATTTACAGGTATTTTATTGCTCAACTTTCGAGAGTTCAGAATATTCGTTTCAATTAAAAGCTAAATTTTATTGAGTTAGACGTAATTAGCATCATAAGTTTCAAAGTAATGAAATTACTTAAAAAATGATTCATGTTAGTTCATTTTTATTTCTCGTTAGTATAAACGTTGAATCTTTAATTAAAATCTAATTTAAAAGGCTTTGTCCATTTGGATATCAACGGGTAACAATATTATGCCTAAAATTTTCTGTTTATTCTAACAATAAACTTTTAGATAATATTCTTCGATTATAAATACTTAGTTTAAATTTAAACAAAGATAACTTCGCGAAATTTTTAATTTCTTCGCTTTTAAAACAGGTTCAAAACTTTAACGGATTCTCTGTACTTAAATTATCTCACTGAATTTAATTCTCCAACATCTCATTTTTTTACACCAGCTCATTTTGAAATATTATGATATTGTAAAGTACACACGCGATTATTTATTTCAATTTATGTCATTTTATAGCTTAATTAAATTTACTTAGTTACAAGTTATGCCAAAAACTTATCTATGCTCAATTATATGATATAATAATTATTAAAATAACTTGATTCAATTTAAGTTCTTAACATAATCTATACCCTTAGAATATCATTTTATTTTTTTAATTAAAAATAATAATTTTTAAATATTTAAAAAAAGTTTTAATTAAAATGATCATAATTTATTAAAAAAAGTTATTTAAATATTTATATTATTTTATATTTAAATCATACATTATGTTTATGATATTCATATATGGCTAGATCGGTGAAAAATTTTTATTCTATATAATATATTTCAAAATATTTACTAATATTTTAGGTATTAAATCTATGTTAACTTTTGTAATTAAATAATTTTTAATACGATTGAAAAATATAAGGTTTTATATTGAATAAATTCGAATTTGTTGATTAATGGAGAACTCTGAGTGCATTCTCAATCAATAATTGATTTATTTATAAAAAATCTTGATTAATAATTAATGAAGTTTGACTCATTTGCCTATAACATAATGTTTATTGTATTGATGTTTTGGTCTATAAGTAGCCTTGGATAAAAATAAACTTATTAAAATGCTTCTGAACAAAAATAAATCTTATAACAATAACTATTATTTCATGATAAAAAATGAAACTTTTCTGTTATGATTGAAGTTTTTTATATTTATGTATCATTTCTAAATAAAAATATTATATAAAGAAGCTCAATTGCAACAATTTTGTTAGATATTATTATATTTTAATTTTAAATAATATAAATATAAATGAAAATTCAATATTTTTATCATTGATCAAAAATTAGTATACAGAACATGATTATACATTAAATGTGGATTGAAATTATTTATAATGATTTTAAATATATATATTGATAATTTTATCTAAATTTTTTTTGTTTTAATTAATAGGTTATAATTTATAAAATAAGTTTATAAAAGTAGGTAATCAATTAAAATTAAATTCTATAACTAATTATGAACAATTATAATTATAAATATATATTTATTTAAAATATATATAAAGCAATTTTGAAAGAGGAAATGAATTATTCTGCAAAGTATTTTCTATTGTAATCAAGATTGATTCTTATTTAAAAATTTTACTAATAAATCAGAACTCTAGTGGTTGATTATTTTATATATTTTGTAGGGTTAGAGCAATAAACACTTTTTACGATTAATTTCAAAATTAATTTATAATAAAAAAGATATAAAAAAATTATTCATGATAAAAATTTCTTTCTAACTAATTAATATATATATATTGTTGAATTTGAAAAATTTCATTGAACTTTTATTCAGTTTGTATTTTACATTTAAATTATTGATTGCTACATCATATCTACTTATATGTAATATTTTTTTATGATGAATTAATGCCAAGCAGTATATATAACAATATATAATTTCTAAGTAGTCTTACGAAAGGGAAGATAGTAAGTCAGCTCAACAAGAAACATGTAAATGTAAAGACGTGTATTGTTGAGTCTGACGACATCGAGTTATTACTACTGAGAACTTTAACATATTGCAACACATAGAAATAAAATGCATTAAAGTATCTCATATAATATAAAATATATTGGAAATCAGTCTCTTTATAAATTTTTGGAAATATTAATAATAATAAAACAATGGTTTTTATAATACAACAATTTTATACCAAGAATTGTTTTTTAGCGATATATTTCAATATACATTATAAGATATTCACATATCAATTCATAAAATAGATTATAGAATACATTATAAAAATATAGTCTTTTTTGAAAAATTGATTAATTGTTCTATATTTCTAAAATAAAAATTTATTACATCAATTTATTATGTATTTTATGTTATATCATTACTTTTTTTAAAATATATGTTTAAAATTCATAAAAATAATAAATGAAAATTTCACATTTTTTTAAAACTTTATTTTTATCGTAAATTTGTTTTTATATTACAAATAAAAACTATACAAGTATAGAAACAAACTCAATGATATTAAATAAATAAATATTAAAATATTTTACATATTCAGATATTAATTTAATTATTTAATGATATTTAACCAATAATTATATAGTACGTAATTTCAATTTTTTTATAACAATGAATAATTTTTGTAATATTTGAATCTCTTGCATACATTTATAAAATGAGCAATCGTTAGCTATTGTTATATTATAGAATAAAAGGTAAAAATAATCTGACATCGTTGAGATTTGTTACAATTCGAGAACTTCGATTAAAAAATGTTACAAAGATACTTTCCATAACCAGCAATAGGCGGGGCTAATACTTATATTAGCTTATATAAAATGCATGAATGTGTTTGAATTTTTCGAATATCTCTATTTTCGAAATTTTAAATTCATACACTGAAATTCTATTCATCAATCACGGAAAATATTTGAAAAAAAATTTTATACACTATTATTATAATTAAAATTTAAATACATTAAGTACTCCAACGGGAGACTTTTGTTGGCTTTTTCTCTCTCCGATATTGTTCAACTAAACCTCTCAATTTATTTATTTTTTTTTTCTGCCTAATTGTCTTTCAATAGTGTAGATATTGGTAAAAAACAGCATATCATTCTGCGACATCATGTTACGTCAACGTGACTTTCATTTAGTTAGTATATATTGTTGATTATACTTATTTCTCATGAATATAATTGATAATAAAAATCAGAGGATATTTCTTTTCACGTGTCTTAAAATTGAAAATTCAATAATTATTATAGAAATCTTAAATATCACCCATAAAATGAACTTGATAGTTGTGTGACTTTTATAAAGAAATGAATTTTTCAGAAGATCTTTTTCCTTTTTTTTTTTAAAAAAAAATATGAAGGTTAATAATATTGAAGTATTTTTCTTACATCTGATAGAATTTTTTATTTGCCCATGAAAAAATTATTTGTTACATCAGAATGATATATAGTATGCTGAATAATGTATACTTGACGACTTATACTATCTAAAATTTTACACATTGATAATGACACAGCTATTTTCTCAGATAAATGTGTTTTTTTAGAGGTGCAGAAATTAATTGATATCTATTCTATGTTTAAAACCATTTAAAATTATGCAGGTGTAACTAAATATTCTGCACTCGATTTCTGTGCCAAATCATTCTAAATTCGGCAATTTAAATATTGCACGAAAGGACCAATCTAAAATCCAAAACCTAATAACCCTGCATGTTGTCCTTTGAAAATTGCCCGTAGCCTCGTGAAGCATTCCCCGGAGACGGGAACGGGGTATCCAGCCCCACTCCCATCCTAGCTGGTGAGACACGGGACGACACGCACACTTGCCCACCTTGTCATTCATTAGACTCATCCATCCGCGTAATATAGATGCTTGCTCGCGGCTAGAGCATAGACAATAAAAGCAATAATTCAAGGGGCAAGTGAACCGAGTCGTGCATTTCAGCGTCGACAAACCGCTGCCGCCAATGCGATAAACCGAACTCTGCTCAGAATTACTCGAGCTTCACTGTGGAGTCAATTCTTGGGGTTGGAAGGGGTGGAAGAGAGGTTCACGAGCCGGATACTATTAAAGGTAATATCGTTGAGAGTCCACTTTCACCGCATTAGCTCTCGGAAGGAGCAACTACAGATGACAGCCTTCTTTTGAGTACCTTGGGCTCTTGGGATTTTCTTCATTTTCTTTTTTTTCTTTGGCGCTTCCTTGTGTTCCTTCTTTTTTTTGAGACGACGGAATTATAGCTGGATAAGCGTACCAGGACGACGCCGCTGGAGCTGGATTGTCTAGCTCTGATGTCGCCGGTGTTATAAGTGCGGTAGAACGTAGGCGAGAGATAGATAGATTGATAGAGAGAGAGAGAGAGAGAGAGAGAGAGAGAGAGAGAAAGAAACGGAGATAGAAAAAGCTTCGCAAAATAGACAACAGCTATGTACTCTTACGTAGCTACAAAATTCTTTGGAAGAATAAGTTATTTAGCTTTGATCCCTGAAATAGAGAATACCACAAACTTTCATAGTATCCATTCTAATCTTTGTTTTAACCGAGAAAAAAGTTCTTAAATTTTATCTTCCAAATCATCACAGATTAGAGGGTTTTATTTTTAAAATATTTTTTATAATAAATTATACAACAATTATGATAATAATTAATGATAACTATTAGTACTGACAATTAATTATTTATTTCCATTAATTATTTTCTCAAATAAACGGTAATTTCTTATTGTAAATAGTTTAGAATTTATATACGGCTATATCCATCAAACCAGACCTCACCAGATTTAATTATTTTCTAACAACTTTGAAATGCTTCTACAATTTTCGATCATATTTATATTGCTAAATGTTTGGTGTTCTTGTAAACTTAAATTAAAGAAAATAATGTACAACAGGTAAAAGATTTGTGACAAAATATATAATGCCGATGTCAAATGGTTTAATCGTTGTCCGTTTCTAAAATAATTTGATTTAAATAAAATTTTCCATTATATATTCATTAAGAATATTTATTAATCGAGAGCTAGGGTATTACCAATTTTTTTTATTTTTTACTTTTATCAATATAGAAATTGAGTTAAAAGTAAATTATTTTTAATAATAACGAAAATATTTGATCATCAAAATTAAAACTTTTATTAAGCGGTTATAAAAGTTGTGTATAAATTCAACTATAATTACCGGTATAATAATAATATAATTATTATTTATCTAGAATTTTTAAGTGATTTATTATAGAATTCTTTTTAAGAATGTAGTTACATCACTAAAAATCTAAATCGTCTAATCAAACAATTGCATTAGATTGATTGGGAAAAAAGTGCATCAGATTCATATATATATATTTAAATTTATCTTTACATTTAAATTACATAAATATACATTGATATATTATTATATAATTTTATAATTTATATAGTATGAGAAAAAGGAGTTGTTTTTACAAATTTTGTATCTACAATTTATATCCATCGATATATTATATGGTAGCTACGTGAACAATGTCAGTCAACAAAGCCTCGTAAATATCAATGGAGGAGCATAAGTAAAGAAATAGCGAGTAGAATTGCAAGTTCAAAGTGAAGAATAAAGAATATTAGTAGAGGAGTATGAGTAAGAAAAAGAGAGAAAGAGAGAGAGAGAGAGAGAGAGAGAGAGAGAGAGAGAGAGTGAGTGAATGAGAGAGTTAGGGAGGGAGAGAACTAGGGGAAAAAAAATTGTGCTTCAACTTTTTAGTTCGATGCTCTGCCACCGCAGGTTATGAGCGTAGCGAAAATTTAATCTCTTTCCGACGACAGGCGCCCCCTGCCATTTGCTTTGTATTACTGTAGTCAACTTCGAACTCTTGAACTCTGCTTACCTACGGCGCCCAGTTTTACACATCTACAGTTTCCTACGTAAACAGCTGAACGATACTCTGCGTAATATCTCATAAACTGATTGAGCAAGTTCGGTCTTATTTGCATTTCGCAAATGAAAAATTTAATCTTTATCAATTAATAATTCATGCCTTCATTTTAAAAGAAAATACGGCACCAATAAAAAGCAATTTTAACACTATGAATAAACTGTTTTTTTTGTTATGCATTAGAATTATTCAAAAGTACTAATTAGTCAATACTCATTGATGATATACTATTAATAAAATTTGGATATTCAAAGTTAATTTATATTTATAATATTTTTTACTTAAGTTCTTTAAATCAAAACGAGTTTTATTTACATGGTCATGCAAATAAGCCTCATATATTAAATTTAAAAATATTAAATTAAATGTACCGGTTATTTTTCATAAAAATGTTTGTCGTACTGTATGTATATTCATTTTACTTCATAAATACAGGTAAAACTTAAAGAAATTTTAAATACAAAATTTTACATATATAATGTAACTTCTAATATTATTCTAAGTAAATTATGATGTAAATAATGAATTTAGAAAATTAATCAATACGTTATTTAGAACTTATAAATTAAGATCATTCAACAGATAAACAGTTTTGATATTGACGGGTGATTGAATTTTTAATAAAAATCTATAATTTCATTGACTAAGTTACGTATAAGTTTATATAAAAATGGATGATACTTAATTATCTGTTTACGAAAATAATAATAGCTTCTAAAATCATAGTAAAACATTAAATAAAAGATATAAAATTAATTATTTAATTGCAAAATAAATTTTTGAAGAATAAACGTTGCGCAAAAAATTACAAAAATACGGTTTATTATCACTGAATTTTATAAGAATTTTATACAACAACATTAATTTCTTATTTTAATACTTTAATAAAATTTTAATTATTTCATAAAACAAAAATTGCATTAAAAAAAAAATATTTTAAAAATTCAAACTACCAGAACAGAAGTTTTTTTTAATTGCTTGTATATCTCAAAGACTATAAAAATTAATTTTTTATTAAATTTAAAATGGAATTAAAATATACTTTGAAAGTATAAAAAATTATTTTATACTTATTATAGTTTTTTTTTCATTATGATGTTTGAATAAAAATTAAAACAATAACAGATGTAATTATAATAATAGATTTGAAATCATTTAGTTGTACACAATTTAAGAATTATCAAAATATGAATAATTGTTTTCTGTAGGCTACACCATATAAATAGTATTATAATACATACACTTGTAACAATAAATTTTAAGTCTAATACCATATTTTTACGCTTAATCGCTGAAAAATATTAATTAATGATCAAAGAATGATTATATAATTATAATATATTTACTTTCATTGTAATAAGGTAATTATATAATATAAATTCTTTTGATATGAAATATTATAGATTATTTTTAAAGGAATAAAAACAAATTATATTAGTAGCTTAAAGCAACGTTCAAGCATTTCAGTAGAGATATATATATGACGAACTTTTCACTGTAATATTCACTAAAATAGCAATGGAAAAAGAAAAACTCGTAAATCGCATCTCTTAGTTTTCCTTTTCACTCTCGTTTTCCGAGAGATTTCCTATATTCTAGGCGAAATTTCTGCAATTTTCCAAAGGTATTAGGTCATCGACTTATTACGATCGACTTCTTTTGGCTGTCCGAGTGGAAGAGGAAAATAACACAGAGAGAATAATGATAAACAATTTTTCCATTAATCATTTTATTATGAGAAAGTAAACTTGGCTAAAGTTGTCAGTTATTTTACGCAATGTTGTGTATTTAAGGTCATAGAGCGATATTGCTAAAAAATTATTATTGTGTATTGAATGTAAGAATACCAAAAAATATTAAAAGATTGAATGAATATTATTGAATATGCTAGTTGGCTATGAATAGGATTAGCTCAATAACTCGGAGTAAAGTTTCTTGTAAATGTAAACTTTTTTTATCAGATATCTCATTAGAATCCGCGCAAGAAAGTTAAAAATTACAATTAGTAGCTTTTGCTTTAAAATGAATTAAAACTTTTGCAAATGGTCACTCTTAAATTGCATTGAAGATCCTTAATTAAAGAGCATTAATTTACATTTGACAAATTACTACCTGGCTACTCAACTCCAAAAATGTTATCTCGTCGATTAAAAAACGGCATCTGACTCATTAATTTCTGATCGGCTGAAAGAGTACCAAAAGAGGTGCGTGATTCGGTATTTTCGATTAGAGCTAAATGCAGGGGAAACGTCAACGCAGATGTTTCCCAATCTAGCAGCAAACTAGCTTTTATAGCGCTTGATATTTCTCGCTCTAATTCTCTCTGTTTTCGCTGGTTATTGCCGAGCCGAATTCATACTCTAGATAGACGAGGAGTAGGCAGCATCCTTGTCGACCAGTATATTGCCTCGTTTCAAAACTCAAATGTCAGAGCGGGTTTTCGAGGGTGTGCAAATCCAATAATCTTGATTTATTCACTGGCAGTATCCATGCCGTAGTTATGCGAGCGTGAGTCCGTTTATGCACACGTGCATCTATTTTAAACTAGAGAGACGAGAAGTGGTGATAAACCGTGAATTTTTTACTGAATAAATTCTTCGCAGGATACCAAGGGCAGGATACCAAAGGACGACAATGCAATACTGGAAAGGAACGGTGTTGCGTAAGATGACGTAAGATGAACAGCCGAGAAGAATTATGGACATCTACCTGTTTGAATACTACATATTGTACAATATCACAAGATATTATTTCCCTTTGGATCTCCATCCCAAGCAAGTCAAACCAAGTTACACATTATTTATCACAACTTTATATCCAGATGCAGATTTATTTTTCCCGGGTTTTAGTATACGTAATGGATTAACGAGCGAATATTTATTCTTTAACGCCTAAACAGTGGTATAAAGAAATATTGCAATAAAAGTTTCCAAATATAAGAACTTGTTAAATATAAATTTAATTTATTTACATTTTACCGTAATTAATAAGATAGTTAATTATTTTATTACATTAATGCCAAATCCCTCGATTATTCAAGTTTCTCTTACTAATTTTATATTAAGTTCAAACATAAAGTTTATTGAGTTTATCTAGTTTTTTCTTTCTTCCTTTTTTTTTTTTTATTTTTACCAAGCAGAGAAAATTCAATTACTTATGAAAAACATCGTCATTTCAATGCTTAAAGCTTATATTTATATTTAACCTATCTCGACTCTAACTTGATTTATTTCGCATTTCTGTCGATAAAGTATGTAGCCATCTCTTTTATCTAGAACTTGCTGTCAGTATTTCATGTCCTAATCATTCGTTTATAATATTCACCAAACATATGAAAAAATACCACGATATATGCAATCTATAATTAAATCTCTATAATTTAGATGAGTTTTAATTATAATGAATAATGAATAAATAACAATTATAATTTTATTTAAATTGAAAAGTTTTTCATAGGTGAGAAAAATAGCTTGCGAAAAAATTTGGTAATTCTGTATGAACAAATGCGTTAGTCGTAGTCGTACGACGCTCTTGCAAGTGAAAAGTTATTAATTTTGGTTGAGCTTTATAGATCCAAGGAAATATTCTATTCTCAATCAAATTCTAGCCAAGGTCAAGAATAATTTACTGTTACTTAAGTTAGATAATTTCGTCGATTAATACAATTATATGATTATAATATATAAGTAAAAAAATTTTTTTACTGAAAAATATGATCTTATATTTTATTATCTTTTGCGACTAACTATACTACTTGTTTTGTTTTATTGATATTTATGTTTTCCAATTTCTATTTAAAATAATAAAAATTATAAAAACTTAAAAAAATTAAATATTAATTATAAAATTAACATAATAGTTGAAATTCCATATGAATGTCATCGATTATATTTTGTAAAACCCTATTCGTAATTTAAAATAGAATTCTTTTTTTTTTAAATATATATTTGAATATTTTATTATCCATACATAAAACTTAAACTAAAAATGTAACATTATCAAAAAACTATCATGTTGAAAACAAAAGATTAACGAAATATAAGAACTTATAAATTAACAAACACAATATATATGTATAAAATTTAATAATTTTATAAATTTTTAGTTATTTTTATGATTAATTTTGAAGATATTCATTTTATAAATATTAAAAATATATTTGTATATATATGAAATTTAAAATTAATTTCTAAATAATACATTATAATATTATCCATAGTATGAATATGTGCAATTGATAATGCAATTTTGATTAGTTTATTAAAAATCAATATTTTTGAACTTAAGCAATAAAGACGTTTATCTTTTAACTATATTTAAACAGATTAAAAAATAATTCTGCAATTGCTTGTCTTATAAAATAAGAGTAAGCTTAGTCTTATAATACATAACTAAGTAAATAAATATTAATTGGTATAATTCAATGGAAAAAAACCGTTACATTTTTATATATTCAATACATTTAGTAATGCAAGAAGATTTACAATAGTAATTGATGTTTACTTCAGTTTTATTACTTTTATTTATAGCCTTTAATATTTTTAATTATATTTGTTTATTTATTATAGTTACTTGAGAGTATAAAATAGAATATTATTATTTTTTTAATCCATTATCGATTTAAAATGTGATTAATGAAAATGTGTTAAGCAAAAATATTAAGTTATTATTGAAGTTCTCTTTAATTATATTGTTCATTGCTGTTCAGACTTATAAATTCTATATCTAAAGATGTTATTCATTTTTCACATACAGTATTATTGAGTTATTGAATATAACTTTTAATTGAGAGTGATAGAATATGTAAGTCCATAAAATGATGGTTTGAAATTATTACTAGTTTATAAATTAAATTTTAAGGATGAATCCATGGTATTTTAGTTAAGTTATATATGAATATAATGCTTAATTATTAGAACTAAATTTCGAATGATACTTAATTTTAACCAAGTAAAATTAATTGTAGTATATTTTATTGTAGTATATTTTAAATATGTAAAGTATATAACAGAAATTTGATCATCTGTTTGAAAACAAAAGTGCAAATTATGAAAAAAGTTTTATTACTTGTTTGAATGAAATAAAAATTCGTGTTAATAAGTTTTTTATCAAAATGATACATTTTTATATAATAAACTAACAAAATATCTATTAAAGTTTCAATTATTTGTATTTAAAATATTAAAAAATATCTTATATTAATTATTTGTTATTATGTAGATGCACATAAACTTTTTAATTAGTTCAATACTAGACTCACATTTTTTACGAATAATATAATAATAATGAATAAAAAAAAAAATTTGAAAAAGATGATATGTAAGTACATTCATTATTAATATCATTACGATAAAAGGGAGTAAATTTTTCGGCTAAGAATGTATAAAGTCAATCTATTAATAGTCCATTAGCTATTCACGTTTATGTCTTAAATATTAAGCCGAATAATCCTTAAGCTCTCAATATAGTAATAAATATTACAAAGTTAATATTGAGCAAGGAGGACAGGACAGAAGTCATACTTGTTTTCGATCATGAAAAAATAATTACCTGGGAATCTGAAATGCAATTTCATCGAGAGAATCACTGGGCTGGAGTGGCGCCCTCTCAAAAAGTTTGCTGGGTCCTCGGTGTACCCGATTGCTGCTGAGCATAGATCCAGCCACGGGCTGGGGCTGATCCCCGCAGTTCTGACCTCTCTGCCCCTGGACACCGCCCCTTCGGTGTCGCTTCTTGCGAGCCTCGTCCGCCTGCCGACGCAGATTGTGCAACCGGAAGAAGAACACCGACATCCTTGAAGACCAGCACTAATTGATAAACACACCCAACTATTTTCCTTTCAGCTATTTTCCTTTGATTTGAAAGTGTCGCTCTTGTGACTAGGGAAGCTTGCACATGATACAACAAAACGATCGCACAATACTATGCTCATTTATCACTATTATTTGCAGTTGTAGCATATCAAGAAAATCTTGCCCCTAATTTTCAGCGCATGCAATTGAGTAGTGTAAGTTGTTGAATCGTTCAATTTTCAATTATATCAAAGATCGGTTTAAATAATGTTTACATGCATGCGACTAAACATAAATACACAGTTTGAATCACCTAAGAATGCTATGTTGAATTAATGAGTTTATCGATTTAAAAATATATTATATTCGATTTCATAGAATTGTACGTTGACTATTTTTGATTTAGTACATAAAATTCATGTTTTCATATATTAAGCGATACATTAAATTTATTTGAGATATTGAACCTTTCTACATGGAGTATGTTTTTTGATTATTTACAGTATGAAATTTCATCGCAATGCATTTTTCATTAAAATTATTTGAATAGCAATTTTATTTTTTAGTAACAAAAGTTCTTATCTTTCACTTGTTCAATTATTATATTATAAAGATTATGCACTCATAAATATTTGTGTGTACATAATAAAATCTACATAATACAGTTATATTCTAAAATAACATTATTACAAAACACAGATAAATAAGCAAATGTTGTGCATTAGAGTTTGTTGTAAAGTAACAATATGTTTTTAGGATATCCAATTGGCATAATATTTTAAATAACTTTTAAGTTAACTGTTTGAAAAATTTTATGATTTTGTACCTGAACTCCAATTGCACGCAACTGCAACCAATTTTTAGTACATTGCAGATTGTACGTGCAGAACATACACCTATAGTAAAATATTCTTCGAATTTAAATACTTAAAATTTTTAGATGCAAAATTTTAAATATTCATTTCTTTTCCATTTGGTTTTAATTATAATGAACATGTATTTATTATTAATGAAAATATTAGATAATATCAAAAATTTTATGAAAAAACCCATAGATATTATTTCTTACGTTATTAAATAAATATTTATGATTGTTTAAAAAAAAGATGTACAAACAAAAACTTAAGATTAGAAATATAAATATTTTGATATTGAATAATTCCATTGAATATCTATTAGTCAACTCATAAAATATATTATATGAAAAGAAAAATAGCTGCACTGAAGAATGGAATACTTCGTATAAAGCATGAATTAAATTAAGTAAAAATTAAAGCCTTAAATTTAAAATAACTATTCAATGATATGCACTGACAATATATTTCACTAAATATGAAATATGAAGTCTTTTCTTTTTAGAAATGTAGATATTCTGAAAAGATGATAAGCCATGATTGAGAATAAAACACATAACAACTAACGCGTGAGCAACCGCTGACAAAATGTAGTGCATACATACGAGGTTCATGTTGCCTATGTGTCTATTATTATGGTCTAGAGTATTTATGGTGTGTTTCATAAACGAGCCCCGCTCAGAATCAAATATGCGGTTGGTAGGCTCCGGAAAGACGGTAGAATGTGGCTCATTTTACGGGGATTGCTTTATTTATATGAAGAGTAATTTAATAGTTATTTCCATTCCATTTATCACTTGAAATTAAGAATGGACCCAATATGTTTAGTTATTATTCTGACCGACTATTCTCAATAAATTTTATTTTTCGACCAAATTTATTCATTTATTTATACAACTGTAACTCAATCTTAATAAGAAGTTAAGTTCATCTGTATACAATTGATTGGAAGTAATTTTAATATTTAAATATATGTATAAAATGTTGTGAGTATGACATGGAAATAAAATAATACTTATTTGAAAATTAATTATTATTTAATTATGAAATAGAAAATATCTAAAAGGAGGTAACAATACTCAAACATAATCGTTCATTCTGTTCAAATTCTATATCAGTTGAGCGATAAATATATAGTTCATCAACAAGCTTGGATTTATTTACAATTATTCGATTGTGTACCATTCACATGCATTTGACACGTGATTTTACATACTTTAGGAACTAAAGTAATGTATAATTCAGTCTAACCTGATAATTTTTTAGATATAATAGGTACGAATTAAAAGTGAAATTGAGTTTTAATCGAGAATTCATTAGCATTTATTATAAAAATATGTACATTTTTTCTAGCATTATTTGGTTGAAGCTGGAAAAGAAAAAATAAAAATCTTTTGTCTTAAGAAGATTTTCGTAAATTATTAGGATAAAAGAAATAAATATACAATTCAATATTAAAATAAAATAGTAATTGAATAACTTTAATGTTGTTTTTACTTTAATTTACAATTTTTTTTACTACAGTATTTTATACAAAATTAAAAAACATAGAAAATTTTTAATTTAAATTGTAAAACCACCAATTCATTGAATTATATATTTTTTCATTTAAAAATTATTGACATTACCACTAATGAAATAAGATAAAGATTTTCTTTTATATAAAAAAAATTATAGTCATTTATATAATTAATTAATTACATACTTCAGATAATATCTAACAATTAATTTGCACTTTCTTAGACTTTATTGAGTATGTAGATCACCAATAAAAATAATAAACTGAGGAATGAAATCTCTATGTTTTAGAAAGCTTACATATATTATATTTCTGTAAAATTGTTTAATCATAGAATAGATATAAAAATATCATATAAGCTAAATTACAAAATGGAGTAATGGAATTAAATAAAATACCAATGGAATAATCATATTTATTTATTTTATAATGCATTAAGTTATAATAACTATTATCACAATTGTAGTAAATATATATAAAACATAAACATATAAATTTCATAATTAAAATATGTTTCAATAGTATAAAGTTATATAATATGTATTATATAATATGATAATGTATAAATTTAAAATTAGCTAAATATGTAATTCCATATAATATTGAGTAATGAAAGCGCATTGAAAAATTTATTTATAAATTGGAAAATATTGTTTAAATATATTTTAATTTGCATTTATAAAAAAAATTTATATCTATTATATTAATATAATATAAATCTTATATTATGTTTCTAAATATATATTTTACAGTTTCAAAAATCCCATAGTTTTTTAATCTCTAATAACCAGTAATTTAAATGGATATTATGAGGAGATTTCATTAAAGCCATTCCATGGCTTTAAAATTAGTTTTCTTCTGGTTTTCATTATTTGATTTTCAATAGATTCAGTTTAAAGCTCAACTCTAATATCTTATAATGCTATATTATAATATTACTTTATGCTAAATTACTGTAGTAATTCATTTCAATACTTCGTTTAAAAGAATTTCCTTTTTTTACTGTAGAAAAAATTAATCGATAGTAAGAACATAATAAATATTTTAGACTATTTCAATATATGAGAAAAAAAATTTTAACCAAAGATATTTTAACTTAAATATATTTAGAATATTATTAGAAAAAAAGATCATTTTTAAATAAATAAACTAATAATAAGTTTATTTAATATATAATTATTAGTATGTAGAACAAACAATATAACAATTTTTCGACTATGAAAAAAATAGCTAGTGATACATATTAAAATTTGTAAAAAAATCAGTAAATTCTTATATATTAAAATGCCCCTCCTGATATTCATGCTTTTGTTTTAACAATTTTAATGAAAAAATGCATTTTCTTACTTTTTTTTATTGTAAATGAGAAGACATAGATTTAACACTATAATGTCAATCGATAAATCCTAGCTAAGATAATTATAAAGAAAATGGATTTTTATATAAACCAATTTTTTTTAGCAGTTTTAAAAATATAATTGTAACGCAACAAATTAATCCTAAATTTTGTCGAAATTATTTAGAGTCTCTTAAAGATGCTGATAAATATCACAAAAAAAGCTAAGCGCGCACAATTTGATGAAGATCGGAGGGGGGGGGAGAGAATAGATGAGGGGTTAGTTAACACAGATTTCATTTCTATTATTGTATATAATAATTTTCAAGCTCTAATACTCCCCACTGCTAGTAAATTCATAGTTATCTTATATAATTTTTATAAAAAAAAGTTTTAGTTTTATCTAAGTTAAGTCGTACATAGAAATGTGTTTTAATCTTTTCATGATATACTTTCTTAAAATTACTTATGTAACTAGAATTTTAAAAGCAATTTCATAAAAAGGGCTCTACATTTAATGAATTTATTGTAAATTTTTTAATTTAATGTATACTGTGGGCCTATTAATATTATATCTTCATATAAACAAATTTAACGAACACTGACTTTAGGAAATGAAATTTTTAAATACATAGTTCAGTGCTGTCTGTAACATGAAATATTGGAAATAAATATTATAATGCATCTTTTTTATACATATAATATTTAAATATTAGAAATCCTTTCGTATCTATAATATTTTAATAGTTAATATTTTCCCGATATATTACGGTAATACATTGTAAATAAAATTACATATTTTATATTTATTTGTATTATATTAAATTACAGACATTTTATCTCTATAATGTATATTGATAAAAATCAAGAGTACTTCTGAATATAAGAAGAGGGATAAAAAAATCACGAAAAGAATATTAAAGAAACAGAATATTGACATTTTTCTCTAAGGATTCATGCAATAGATAGAAAGAAAATACAGGCTGCAGATGTAAAAAAGCTTTTTGGCAAAGCTTTCGTCCTGGGACGAGAAGATATTCGATGTCCTAGCCCAAAAAATATTGCCTCCTCTCAGGGTGACGTGACATGAGTGACGTGCATAGATTAATCACACAGGAAATCATTTTCCTTCTTACTACAGTTTTATCCTACGTGTGTACATAAAGAGATGCTGCTTTCCTAAATGAACTATCTGAGATGGCGTATAAGACCAATAGGCTACCCAATTTTCATAAAATAAATTTTTTTTAATCACATTAGGATGAATACATGACATAAATACAAGCAAGAGGGAATGTGATATTTATATTTATGCGAAATTATTTATAATTATTTTCTAATGCCTAAAAAGATTTCTGTTATTTTAATAATAGTTACAAATTCATGATTCATAAAATTTGTTTTATTGATGATTGTTTTATTTATACTGTTATCATTCATTTGAATCTATTAGAAAAAATTATAATAATAATTTTTTGGTTTTATTTAGGATTCATTGAAAATTATTTTTAAAAACTGTTTAGTTTATATTGTTGTTGTATATTAATCGAATATACTTTTTTATCAGTTTGAATTTATGCACTGTCATAAAATAAATATAGTTAGTTAATGGATATTTTTTATTTGTATTAATGATATAGATATTTTTCTGCATTATCCTTTGTTGAATTAATACGTAATAAATTTGATATGTATTGAAAATAATACCACAATAAATTTAAATGGATTAAAATATTATGATAGATTACAGGAAGTATTTAAAGTTGTCAACATTTTAATAGCAGGAAAATGATTTTTTCATAAATATTTTAATTTCATAGAGTATTGGTTATTAAGAATTTACTTTATATTTTTAATTTATTTTAATTATTTATTTTATTACACAATAATTTATAGACATACTTTGTATTTAATAATACTTTAACAATAGAAAAAAAGATACTAGCAAACAGTAATGAAGGACTAACTATATTATTCAAGTAATCAAAAACCTGTAAGATCAATCAAGTTTCATCTAGTATAAATCTTATCGTAGCCATCATATCCTGAAAATATAGATTTTTCTTTCTATAGAAAGTATTGTATTGAAGTCCGAGGATCATATGTTCTTGCGTTACTTTTAAGATAACTTCAAAAATAATTTACGGGCAATATAAAAATTGAAGCTTCAGGAAATTTGAATCATACGATCGAATTTTCTCTTTGTTATCATATTTTATGATCGAAATTCATAAAATTTAATAAAAAAAAATATTAACAATAAAAAAAGGTGCCTTATAAATTGATGCATTTAATGGTTATTTAATAAATAGAAATATAATATGGTTTTAGACTTAAACTTTGTATATGACCATGTATCTCATAGTAATTAAATTTTTTTTCATATAATTCCTGAAATCATTCGAAAGATTCGCTTGTTAATACAATAATTTTTAAAATTATTGTAATTTAACAAGTAAGTGTTGTTACAAAAAAATTCAAAATTATAAACTAGTGGTAATATATTAATATATTACCTAGGTGGTTGCTTTTGTATTCCTTTACCATGTTAACTATCGAAATTTGTGCATCATGCAAAAAGATTGGCAGTACCAATATTATGATCGATGTAATGCTCTTTGTATTTTAGTATTAAAATTATTAAAGAGTTTAACAACAGATATCATTTGTAATTAAGAATGGTCAATAATTGTTAATAACTGTTTTAAGGTTATATTTTCATATAAGTGAGTATGTGTGTGAATGTGTATCTGCTTGTGTGATTTTATAATGAATTATAAATTAATATGTTGATAATTTAAAAAATACTACTTCCTCATTCAGTAATAATGAAATCATTAAAATGCTTAATAAGACTAGATTTAATTAGTTCTTAAAATGTATGTATATTGTCTACGGCGGAATACATTTTTGGAAGGTGCGTGCAGAATTTTAACTTTTGTTTCAAAATAACAAACAAACATTTCGTTCAGGAAATTTATTTGCCTGTCGCTACAATTTTCACTAAGCTCGAAAGAGGCTGGAACGAGGTGAAGCGCGCGTACAAGATTTTTCTTAAAAAAGGTGCACACCCACGATAGAACCCATGTAACACGGTAAATCTATTTCATTTAATTTAATAAAAATCATATAAAAACGATTTTCCCGATCCGTGCTAGTGATTATTTAACAATTTCTCCGATAGTACACTTCACTTTAAAATTATTGAAAATTATTAAATAAATTATTATTCAATAATTTTTAACAATCATAACAATAACAGAAAAATAATTAATTAAAATACGGGGAGATCCAGCGCCAAAATATGAGATTTTCGGGCGAATCTCAATACCCTTTATCATCCAACACAGCACAATAATTGTATGAAAATAAATATTTAAATATATATTAAATTACATAAAATCTTACCTTAATTGTTATGTTTTATTATATTTATAATTTTTAAATATAATGTTGAATAAAAAGTTATAATAATAATTATTCAAATTATTTCAAATAATATTTATTCGTTAATAATAAAATATTTATCCTTAATTCAATAAATAACAATCCTTGTAAATAATATATCCTGGTGAATAAGGTCCTTGTAAATAGCAATAAATAAAAATATATATCCTTGATTTTTATATGTAAATTTGTATAAATGTTCAAATTAATTATCAACTTCCTACACCTCACTATTAGTTTAATTAATTTTATAATAAAAATAACAACCTATAAGACTTTATAATAAATCAATATAATATATTTTATTTTATTATTTTAAGAATAATATTTTAATATATATGTTATCCAATTGAACAACAAATTTCAACTGAACTCTCTTTCTTTTTTAAAAAAAAAATTCCGTCTCTTCACATCACTAATTTTAATTTTTAAATTAAAATTAAACCAATAATTAAATTTACTGATTTTTATTTAAATTCAGAAAATTTAATATTGGTCGCATCACAGCCAACAAGTCCCTTTTCCTTTGTACCTGTCATGATTTAAATTCTAATTGGTTATTATTAAAACAACCAATCAAAATTCTCAATTCATATACAAAAAAAAGAAGAAAAAAAGTATTGTTTGATCGATAAGTATAGAAACTACACTTATCGGCCATCTTATGGCGGCACAACACTAATCATTTTTACCACACTCACATCACTTTACTTATGCAATTAATATATATGTATATCAAAATATATATTCGCGCCTATCTCTATCTCACTTTAATTCAACGACATAAGCGCCATCTATGCAAGTAAGACTCCCGCTAGTGTATTAAATCAAAAGTAAAATATGGTCCGCATGTTGATAGTTTGTCAACAATCAATAAAATAGTATTTATTTAAATATACAACTAATTACCCATCAAATTCGTAAGTACATTACAACACAACAATAAACATAATTTTTAAATTAATAATAATATTTAATATTTACCCAATAAAAATCATTTAATTCATTACAATATAATGATAATTATATAATAATTCATTACTATTTAATCATTTTATTTTTCAGGTTAAATGATAATATTTTCATATTATCACAGCCCTTATTTAAATATTTATGCCTAAACTTATCTCCTTCTCCTTTGAATTTTCCCATCGGTCATGGTGTCAGCCAGGTGGGCCTTATCATTTTTTATTTTTCCTTATTGACCACTTCCCCCTTTCGGTCAACGGGTCTTCGAGCGCCCGTCGGGGGGTGGGTCAGTGAGGGTGGCACATCATTAGCGATCGGACGTACCCGACCTGGCTTAACCGTTTGCAGCCTAACAGAAATATCTCTTTTCGCGTACAGAAGGAAAAAATCGTTACAATCTAAGTTAATAATAAAATAATATCGCACAATACACATAAAATAAAATAATATTTCTTCACAATAAATAATGCTACATAAGTTCTCACAACTAATGATGATAAATTATACTAAATTTAAATGATACTCTAAAGGTAAGGTTACAGTAAGTTTTTGTCGAGAGAGCAAATCACGATTGTATCATTAACATTTTAATATCGCCGAATTAGGTGGATTTACAGGCCCGATACAACCACCCATAATCAGTCAGTTTTGCTCTATCCGTATGCGCGCCCGCATACC
This sequence comes from Eupristina koningsbergeri, assembly GCA_018907245.1. Classification (NCBI taxonomy): domain Eukaryota; kingdom Metazoa; phylum Arthropoda; class Insecta; order Hymenoptera; family Agaonidae; genus Eupristina; species Eupristina koningsbergeri. Next base: position 1,776,113 of record JACCHV010000041.1, read on the forward strand.
ACTTCATACGCACATCCGCGCCACTCGGGAGCGGGTTGTGTTGGCTTCCCCGTTCCCGCTGGGTTTCTTAAAACACCGCACCCGCAGCTCAAATATTTCAGGGGCTGCCGCTTTTTCGGCAACATATATGTAATAATTTTAATTCACTACCTTTAAGTATCCAATACTCTTTTATCTACTATTCTGAATTTAATACCGTATAACTTTATTTAGTAAAGTATAATTTAAAAACAATAAATATTAATTACAATAATTGAAAAATAAATAGAAGTCAATTGTATAAATATTGCATAAATATGATAAGAGAGGAAGGAATCTAATTATTGGAAATTCAACGCCTTGTATAAGTTCATTATGAACACAGAATCTTCATCGGTTTAATTAATTAAAGTATATTGATTCTACTCCATTTCCTACTTTGGCCTAGTAAATCTTCTTTCACTTTTTTCATGTTTACAGTAACGTAAATTTTTTCAATAGTTTAATTTAGATTAAATGTGTAATAAAAATTGCATAATGAATGAAATTATCAGCTATAATGATAACTAATTATATTTTGATATAATAACCAATTGTATTTTTTACAGATTGAAATATTCTAATACCTTGCACTAGATAAATGTGAATATAAGTTGACCGTATTTAATATATCTTACAACGTTTTATATGTATATCAAATAACTTATTATTTAGTTGTTTTATGTAAAATTTAAATTAGATAAAATTTACAGATATAATAATACAGAAAACATTTTTTTATATTCCTTTACAATATGTTTGCTCTAACTGCTTATGGAGATCTTGAAAATAACAACAGAGAATTTATAGAAATCGATTGAGAGATCTGGTTGTATAAAGATCTTCAGTAAAAGAGATCTTACACTCTAAGTTTTATTCCTACAATTATTCAATATTTAAATAATTTACTTTTTCTTGTACCATTTCAAATTTATATATTATTAATCTCGGTGTCTTTTACTTTTACATAGTTTATCTACATTCACAACTCTATATTTATTTTTAAATTTTTTGTTACTTTTTTATATTTTATAATGCATAAATATTCATTATATAAATTTTTATTGTAATAAGTACTAACCTAAAAATAAAAAGAAAAAACTATTTATGTAGTAATAGTGGTTGTTTTGTTATTATATATATTTATGTGAGAAATAAATTTTGGAGTTATGAAGTGAGTTATTAAGGCTTACTGAATATTGTTGTTATTGATGTTGATTATGTATTGAGAACAATATTTTGTATTGAACAATATTTTGAACAATATTAATTTTTAATTTTTCTTAACTTATTGTTGACAAACTGTTAACATGTGGTTCACCGGCTCTATATCACTTGTAAGTAGACGGATGTCTTGATGATATAGGAGGCGCTGACACTCATGAATTAGATAGAGACAATAATAGGCGCGAAAATGTGTTGTATATATATATATATATACACACAATATGTATAGTATTGTGACTGCTTAAAAATTTAAATGTAGTACCACCGTGAGATGGCCGATAATTTCAATTTATATAATTATCGACCGAATAATAGTTTCTCTAATTTTAGTGCTGGTTTAACATTGTACTTGATAAACCAATCGCGATAGAGAATCTTAGGCGCCAGAAGGAAGATGAACTACATTTGTTGATGAACCAATTATGAATTTTGGATTTGGCGTAAAGTCAAATAACAAAATTCATAATTGGTAAATAATTAAAGTAGTGACATGAGTTAGTATTGAAGTGAATAATATTTGTAACTGTAATAAAATTTGTTTAAATAATAAATCACATTTTACAACGTTACAATTTATACATGGAAATTATATACAGATAGCTATTTTATTTAATTTTATTATTTAATTAATTAATTCTTTTATGAAACTATTAAATAATAATATAATATAATGAAAAAAAATCAGTTATTTTTTCAATAATTTATACAAGTAATTATATGTACTTTAATAATATGTTACGACATAAGCCGAACGATTAATATTTAATTTATCAAAATTATTATTACTTCCTTTTTTAAATATGAATCGACGATTGCATTAGGAATATTTTAAGTCATGTACACGCGCATCCCAAACGATAATTTCCTATCAAACATTTTTATGGTTTTCCCGAAATGTAACCGCGAGTTGCGCTTGACCCTAGAACTTGACCTACACACGAGCGGATGAGGAAAACCCTAATCACACACGCGTGTAAGTAATAAAATTTTAATATCTTCCAGATGTGGAGACTAAGTATTGTGTATAGTAAAATCTCGAAAAAGTAAAATCATCTACGACATGAAAATTCGAAAAATATAATATCAATCGAAAACCCATAAAAATAATTCGAAACTACCAGAAGTCGATTATTTCTTTATAGCGAAGCCGATTGCAAATTATTTATTAAATAAAATCATCAATTAATGAATGAATAATTACAAACAAATTATTAATTAATAACAAAGTTATCATTAAGAAATTAATGTTGTTAACATGCAACGAATATTAATAAGTTAATAATTAATAGTAAATTGTTATCAACCAAAAATTATTATTAGTAAATTATTATTAACAAATTGTTATTTAAAAAAAATGATTAATGACAAATAGTTAATTTCTGACGAGTTGTTCATTAACGAAAATTCTTAATTAATAAATAATTATAAACAAATAATTGTTATTAACAAATAATTGTTAATAACAATTGTTAGTCAACAGAATAATTACCAATAAACTAGAAATGATGACGCGATTATTAACAATGAATTGTTAAATAATTTAATTAACAAATGATTATTATTAACAAATTAACTAATTATTGACCATTTAATCATTGATCATTCTTTTAATTTATAAATCGAATCACCGAAATATTAAGTTATCCGATTGTTAAATGAAGAAACCGATAAACAGAGCAAAATTGTGAATTAGAAAATTCTCGAATTAAATATGTAAGCTCATCATTACCTCCCCCGTAAAATCAAACCTTATCCAAATTCGAAACTAACCCTATGATTGGGCGAATCTAAAATAATTAAGAAAAGTCCGGAGAAGGAGATGAATGCGACGAATAAGATTCATTCTTTTTCAAAAATAACTAAGCACCAAAGGATATAAAAAGGGGCGAATTTCAAATAATAGCAGCATTAAGTAAGCATTAATTAAGTATTAGGCATGCAGCACTAATTTTCCGGTTCTAAAAGTTTACATGCTCATCAAGCATTTTCATCGCGAGTTTTGACAATATTTGTAAAATTTCAAAATACTATATTTCAAGGATTCGATTTATTGACGAGACTTGGTCTATACTGCGATCCAAATTACGAATCTACCACATTGTACTACGAATTGACAAGTAAGATTATTAAAATGTATTTTTTATTAAATGTATTGTTTTTTATTATTTATTTATTCATCCAAAAATATTATCTACTCGTGTTTGTTCATTTTCATTTTTATAAAAGTAATTTTGCGAGATTTGTATACTCCATCCCAGGAGCTAGTGCGCGCAAGCGTAGGCTCGAATTGGAGAAATTACCGTCTTTGCGACAATTGGCAAAAAGGGTTTGTGCAGTTAAATGTAGACCCAAACGCGTCAATGTAAAAATAAAGTCGTTCTCGTCGGATATTAAGTTCTTTCCTAATCTAAGAATTCGGAAGAATTTAATAAATGTTACGGACGTAACAAATAATAATAATAATATTGCAATATTGTCGCTTTGATTTTATACTAAAAATATTTTTATCTGATTATTTTTAAATATTATTGGTAAATTTACAATAACTTATATTTTATATCTAATAATGGTAAAGGAATAGTATTTATAAATAGTGATTATATATATAACTTAATTTAGTCACGTTTTGGTCTGAAGAGAATAATAATCTTTTTTTATTTAATAATAGCTAAACTATGTACTGCAGTATATGGATTATCAATCATCTTTAAAAGAATAAAGGACTCAATAATATAGTTATATAATATAGATATTTATTAAGATAATAAAAAATTCTCTTTGATGTATTAAAAATTCTTTGAATCTTTATATATAAATAATTATAAATAATATATTTAAAATGTCTGTATTAGTTGAAAATAATATTTAAACAGAATATTCTTAATTAAAGTAGATATATTATTTGTTGAATAATTTAATTAGATTTGAATATATTATTATATGTATCATTAAATTTATAAAAAATATTCATATATTCAATTTAAAAATATATTAATGTATTTAATAATTTGTTGTATAATATGCTATTGAATGGAATATTTATTTACGTTAAAAAAAATAGAATTTTCTTATGAAAAAATTTCAGAATTTATTTTATTTTATTACATTTTTTTTTATTTTTCTAACATTAATCTAAAATAAAACAGAAAAGTATTTCATTAGTTCTATATAATACAAGTTTTCGTTTTAATCTCGGTGTTTTCGTGATTATTTTCTGATATATATTAATTGGTTTAGTATTGTAAGGCAGCATATACATTTTTAAACTCAATCCTTTTACTGCACGATCGACTATATTTTATGGTACATTGAAATAAATTAAGTTTTAATTATAATTATTTTCTCAGATCTATAAAGTATGTCGGATTAAAAAATAAATACCTCAAAAAATTATTAATTTATAGATTAATAGCAATTTTCTTCTGATAATAATAAACATGCCCTATTTTATTTTATACAAAATATATCGAGTGTATGATATTTAAGATTAATTTATGTAAAAACATCAGTAATTTTTATATAATTATTTTATTTATTTTTATTTTTATTTGTAAATTATATAAATTTTAATATAGGAAAACACAATGATATTATACGTGTTATTTCTTTTCAATAGATGGCACATCAACTTAGACTCGGATATCCATACTAGAGATACAGCTTTAACTTGTTAATTATTTTCCTTATAGAGATTAAAAAAATTATACTATTTATATTGCTTCTAGTTTAATATATAATTTTATGATAAAAGTATATGTAATAATCATTTGATATAATTAAGTTTATAATAAAATAAAGTTTATAGTATGAAATATCGGGATGGATACTACTATCATAGTTTCGAATTTTACGTTGTTTTTCTATAAAAAAGTAAAATAATGAAAGTAAAACAATTTTTATTAAAATTCATGAATGAAATAAATGATCTCGAAATGACCATAAAATATTCTTCAATAAAATAAAATTTAACTATTGTATGTAGCTTGTATGTTTGTGAAATACTGAATAAATTTTACTGTATGTTACAATCTTGTTTATTAATTTTAATTTCCATTTATGATCCCTGAAAAGGAAGATGATAATAATGAAATTAAAAACAGTTATATCAACTGACGTAAATAATCGTAACAAACCATTTGTCAGATACTTGAAGAACAAAATAATTCTTCGAAAATCACTTGACATTTCGTAATCACACGTCCATGAGCATTCGAAAAGCTTGAACCATTATCATTGTAGGTCAACCAATAAGCTACGAGTTTTATTATACATAGTTTTCCCTAGCTCTGATCATTGAACTACTGGACACCTCAGGTTTCATCTCAGAGCACAATCTCTTATCTAATGGTCAGTAACAAGTATTTCACACATTCTAGCACTTACTGTTAACGGTGTTATTTTTCACGAATACCATGAAGAGAAAAGAGCAGATGTAGCTACAGAAAAACTTATATTTTTCTTATCAATTCCACTTTTTAGTGTTGGTGATATATATCATTTTTTTATTATGTATAATATAATGTTAACGTTGATATAATATTGATTACAGTATTCATTTGCTTAAAATTAATGATTTTTATCAAACGTGGAAATTAACTTTTTTGGTCTATAACACAGTTTATATAATTATTCAGATTACATATCAGTTAAATAAGGCTAACATAAATGTTGATAATTTTTTTTCTATCATCTATAATACTTAAGTATGCTTAATTACCTATAATTAATCATAGTAATATGCTATAACTATTATTTATATTTATTCTGTAAAACAATGTTTTTTTTTAAATAAATTTTATAATACTCGATAAAAAATATAAATTAAGGAAATATTTTTCTTTCATAAAATATTGTTATTATTATTTTTTAAATAATCTTTTCATTGGTGAAATTTTCTCAAATAAAGGCTATTACTAACTATAACAAATTAATATTGGTAAAGAAGCCTAGAACACGTAAAAGAGAATTGTTCTATAGATTACATGAAAAAAGACAAGTAGTCTAAATTTCCCGATAAATCAGATACGTGAGAAACAAAAAAGCGTAAACTAAAATATTTTTATTGTGTTCTTATTGTTATTGATTTTACAAATATAATGACTATTTGTAATACGTGAACAATTTTCGAGTAGAAAATTTAATTAAAGGATTATGTTTTCAAATTTTTTCAACATTTTTAAATTACAGAGATAACTATTGGACATAAATAAGAGCATTAATATGTAATGTCTCAATCACTTCTTTGCTAAAATATAATTTTGCTATTTAAAAAATATATAAAGCTGTTGTCAAATAAACCATTTTTTAATAACCTTTATTTTATAGCTAATAAGCAGCTCTTATGAAAAGAATTCTTCATGAAATATGTCATTAAGAAAATGATAATGAAATAAATTTATATATATTAAAAAAGTCAATGATCCAAATACGTGAATAATTTTTTTTTTAAATTTCATACATGGTAATTTATTTAAATTAAAATATGTTTGTGATGTAAAAAATAATATGTTAAGATCTTACAGCTTTTGATCTTTTCATTTTTATATTTATCAAATATAAACTATGAAAATATTTATTAAACGTATTAATTTATATAAGATCATAATAATAGTTTACATAATAATCTTTATTAATAAGATTTGACATTGTAATTTTGTTAAAGTTTGAATAATTAAGAATATAATTAAATAATTGCAAATTAAATTCATTAATTAATTTAATGAATATAAACAAGTATTATATATTTATATTATGGTATTATATTAATTATTAATAAATTGGCTTACACAGATTTTACTAATCGTTGATCAAATCTATTAATAATAATTTGATATTAATTTGTGCATATTTATCTAATAAAAATACATGGCAACAAAAAAAATATGTTTATAAATATATAAAATATAAACTATTGACCTCTGATACAAAAAGTAATACAATATAATATATTCATACTCAGAAATCTATCGATAAATTGATAAAATAATTATGTATTCATAATTATAAAAAAGATGCTCAACAAATAATAAAATATGATGAGAAAATTGATTAATATTTATTTATATTATATAATAGTAATATAAATTCCAATAGACAATATGAAATATAAATATAAATATAATAACAAATAATATATTATAAATATTATAAACTAATAAATAGAATAATTATTTATCTATGTAATGATTGTCTGAATTTCTAACACACTTTAATTAATATACGATGTTTTAAATATTTTCCACAATGTAATGGTAAAATTCTAAGTTTAAGACGCTGCGTACTTTGACAATGAAAGCTCATCGCGTAATTGCTCTTCTGCAGTTAGTAGACGATTAAATCTAGTGTAGAAAATTATTTTCTATTTTCAAACATTATTCTATGAATTTTCTAAGTTGATAATACTACCAAGTTAAGCTTTCAAGCGAAAATCGTTATAGAACAAGTAATTATTTCTATAATGAAACATTTTAAGGAAATGAATCATAAAAACGAATGCTTTGTTCTCAAATTATGTATCCAAATTAGAATTAAAAAAAAAAAAATATTTTCATAAGTTTTTATTAAACATTGTATAATTCATTAATAAAATCAAAAATGTTTATTAAACACAATAATTTATGTAATACAAGTAACTAAGAATGTCATATTTCTATTTATTAAGAAATATTTTATAAATTTTAGAAAATATAACTATAATTATAAGTCGTTTTATAAAGTAGTGATTAATTATGTATCATTTAGATAAATTTAAGTAATCTGTATAATAATTATAAACCTAGATATAAACTTTGGGTTTGAATTTTAGTATTTTTTAATTTAAAAAGTGAAAAAAAATAAAAAATTTATTAATAATTGTTTTTTATTAATTTTATGTCTCAAAATTTTTGATGAAATCCAATTATTGAAAAATTAAATTAAATTAATTAAAAATTATTAATTAAAAGTAAAATATTTCCTTATCCCGAATGAACGTGAACGGTGTTATGGTGGGAGTAAAATTAAAAGATTATAAAAGTCATGCAAAAGGGATGACTCCAGATTTTGGTCTTTTGAAAATTAGCGGAATTAATTTTGGCACTAAATACTTTTAAAATTCGAACTTGTATTAACTCTTATTTCTTCAATACAAATTAAATTAATTCAAATTCATTCAAATAATAACCGGGATGTTCAAACACGAATACTTTGAAGTGGCGACAGCACGCTGCTAACTGAAATTCTACATCCGAATCCGCCTTTCGGACATTCAAGAACTCTAAAGGTCATCTCATCGGCAATACAACTCAAGATCTACAATCAAGTAAATCGTAACCACTATAATTGATATTTTTAAGTTAGCGTTCAATCTTTAAATAATTGTAATTTTATTATTTATTATTCCTTATCTCAGTTAAACAATAGTTAAATTGTTGAATTTAATATATACAATTATATTTTCTAATTTTAAAATATTCATGAATAAAAGAAATTTTTATAATAACAAATACTTAATATTTCCTTTCTATCTCTGAGACATAATATAATACATAAAAATAACTTTAATTAATTTTTTTTAAATTCTTTTTATTTCGTCATGAATGATCTGTAACCATATTAATACAATTTTCAAAATGTCAAAAATACAAATAAAAACTAAAGATATAATTCATGTCGTTTAGATAAATTCCTTTTTTTTTAAGCATTAAGTAATTAATAATGTTATCTATATTTTTTCTTTTTTTAAGTAGAAAAAAATTTTTAAATTATTTTCCGAATTCTTATGGATTTGATATGATTTTCAAAAAGTTTTTTTTTTGTTTGTTAAATTATATTGTAATAATAATGAATATTGTATACATAATATACGTTAAATTATATATTTACACTTTAATATTCATGATAAAAAATTATTTCATTTGATAATAAAAGAATTTAACCAATTTTTCAATTATTAATTATTTAAAACTTCATTTATTTATATATTTATGTGTTTTTTAAATGAAAATAACTAAGTTTGTTGTGTAGAATTGAAAAATCAATTTTCACTTATTCGTAGCTCCTGAGCTTGGAAATTCAAGATTCATTATAAATTTAATTTGATCGCACAAACTGCTTCAATTATACATGTAAATTTGTAATAAATTTAGACTTGTATAATTTAATTTTTAATCCTAATAGTTAACTGTTCTTAATTTTATATAAAACTCTACAATCATAGCATGAAACATCGTGTGTACTTTATTATATAATAAAAACACATCTAAAAATATGTTTAAAGTTTGTAGTATTTATTTAAATATTTTCAAAATTATTATTACTTAATTTTAAATATCTTCAAGTTAAAGTAATTTGAGAAATTATTTATTAAATAGTTTTTGTAAAGATAATTCTAGAAGTCATTGAGAAAAATATTTCGCTTAATCATAAACTGTAATTGCATAATTGTATATAAATAATGTCATTTATTCCAAATTAAAAAACTAAATATACGAGTCTCTGCAGTATTTATAATAAAAATTATATCACAGAATTATTCTTTTAATCTTTTTTATTCTTAAGGGAATATATTTTCTTCTTTATCTTTTTTTGTCCATGAAATGATAATTTTTTATTTTAAAAATTTTAAATGCTAAAAACAAAAATTTCTTGAATATGAAATTTATTCTTATTGTATAATTATTATATTATAATAAATACGTTCAAATATTACTATATATATATATATATATATATATATGCACTAATATAAACTATTGCCAAAAATTATTAATATCATTTGATATTTATCAATTATGGAATAAAAGTTTTGAATTACTATAATTAATAAAATTCAAACAAATATTCAGAATTTTTATCACATTTCTGTATTTTCAGCAGTCTTTAGAACTATTAATACCTAACATTAATTTACAGTTTAGAATAATTTTCAAAAACATACCCAACTCCAGAATTATTAATTCTGAAATTATTTTAAGTCAAACAACTTACTCTATGTAATTAATAACAATATATGATTGTTAATATAGTTTTTCAAAAAATCCAAATATTATTGTAATTTTAACTTTTATCCTAAGAATAACTTTTTATTTTTCCTTTACTTTGTAAAAATGTAACTTCTTTCATTTAATAACGAATCAATATTTTGTTGTTGATTATATGCATATAAATGATGCAACGACAAATTTTCTAATATTTTTATCGAAATTGAATTTAAGACACAAAAATGTTTATGGATGATATTATAGTTTTTAAATGAGTGCTTGTAAAAATGAATGGTCGTAAATACACGTATATTACACGAAATTTAAATATCATAGCTTTGTTGAGGTATTGTTTGGAAGTCCTCCCTCTTAACATCCCCAAGTTGGCAAAATTTCTTATTTTATGAGACGGGTATCCGTCGCAATGAAAAAGGAAACGAAATCGTTTGTTTCTCAAGGGAGTTGCTAGAATTTGCTTCCAAATGCGAGGGCGAGAGAAAAATGTGCGGCTATGACAATAAGTGCGAGTAAAAGAAGTGGTCTGGGAGAAGATTGTTGCAGTTTTCAGAACTGGGTCGCTCAGATATGCCAACTGGAGCTCCTCAATTTCATTCCACTGAATTTGTGGTGTACACGGCGAATTGCTTGGAATTTATTTTTCAAAGTTTCCTAATGGTTTGATAAACAGTTAGATACAGGTGCCCTGTATTTTTTCACATCTGAAACTTATATCTCTGATAATTCAACATTGATTGGTTACCAAGTTTTTTGTTATAGTTTAGTAAGCGCTTTATAATAGCGGGTAACTTTTTAAGAATAAGATTAATAAAAAATATGGTTTTTCTTAATAGAATAAATAACTATTTTAATTATACACATGCCTTTGAAATTTTATTGTGCATAAATATTTGCATTATTATTTTTAAATCGATAAAAATTGTTTCCCTACTTTTAAATTTCTCTGCCTTACATTTTATTCGATCGTTTCAAGTAAAACATTAAATTTTTATAGCATTTGTTCGTTTAGAACTGGTAATATATTGTTAATAGTTTATCATTTTTTAAACTGTAATTCAAAGGATTAAACTTTTATATATCAATCGTACATTCTTATTAAATTGATAATATATTAAAAATTATAATTATTTATAGTTTTTTCATAAAATCAAGGAAAAAAAATTATATGTATACAATTAGGCTAATGGACCTTCTAAATGCAGCATTATATCTGGCCATGAAAGTGAATATTATGTTATCCCTTATTTTTTATTAAATATATCTAGCATATCTAATTATACGTCAAACTCACAAAATAAAATATATTATGTATAAAAGCAATTTATGCAATTGTTTCAGATGGAGCATACGAATGATTCAAATAAGCTAAAAGACTCGTGCTTATTGCTTAGCTTAAATCAGATTCTCGTTACTTAGGCATGTAAATCCCGTTGAAAAATAAATATCTCGAAAATCGTGTTCTCCATCACCTTGGTACATTATTCTTCACCCTCAAAAAGTTTGTAGTACTCGAGAAGCACGTATATCATGATCAGATCCAAGCTCGCGGTAACCCTCGTTTCGAGGTTCGAGCTTCCGCCATCCCTGGAAAAACGCTCCTGGGAGTATCAATGGTGTGATGTCGACCCGAAGGGAGGTACTGTCCAAGATATAGTTCGCAGAAAACAGGCAGACTCGCTGTACTCAGTACTCGGTAACGGGTACTCTGTACTCTAAATCGCGACCGCTCCTATGTACCGTTCTAACTTCATAAGTGACAACTCAGCCATATCTCACTCTGTTTGCTCTCTACTCCACGTCTCGATGCTTGACCTCGACAGGTTTTTTTATCATCGATTTTTCCTGAGTGTACAATATATGCGGACCGATATTCTTCGGATATTAGGTGCCTTTTCAGCGCGCTTTTCCACGTTTTTTTTTTTGAATATCACACTTTTGATAATATAATCGGAAATTAATATCCGATAACAGGGTACACTTATGGTGAGTGGTGCTTCGAACACTCCAACTGATTTCATGAAATAATCAAAATTTTTGCCATTGTGCTAATTTGAAAATGCACGCTCATTAAGTATATATTTATTAATACAATATATGAATTCGTATGAAAATATAATAAGTAGTTTTTAAAATACCGTTCACATTATTCTAAAAAATAATTCAAATGAAAATGAAAATCAATTTTTGTTCATTCAAGTAACTTTATATTATATTGAATAAATAAGAAACATTATGTATATATATATATATATATATTTTTTTACAAACCATCACATCAAATATATCCACATACATATATTGAATTCAAATCATAAATTTATTTCCCTATAATTATTAATTATTTTATTACAGATTTACTTAATCATCCATTTTTAAATATTTTATTCTATTGGCGTTAAATTTATCATTTACATAATAATAAAAAGGTATAAAAATAGAAGTTTTATAAAATGATAATAAACGGTATTTCATCATAATCCATTAAAAAATAAATTATTTATCTTCTTTCACTACGCTCTTTGAATTATAGAAAAAACCTGCTTGTTTCTTTTTTAAAGTATTCATTTCGTTGAATTTTTTGTTCAACATACTTTTTATATATTATATTATATAACTTTTAACTAGATTCGCGTTTGGATTTCCATAAGATAAAATAATTTGCTAATGATGAATAGGCTTATATATTTGAAAATCAGTTATATGAATTATTAAGTAATATCTATTGAGTGTCATTTCTGGTTTTTAAATAAATTTGTTTTAGTCAATCATATAAAAGAAAAGAAAGTAAAATTTAGATGCTTAATCTACTGAAAATTATTTAAAATTGAAATAAATTAAAAACAAAATATTTTGAAAATATGCTTTATAAATATAACGTAGTTCAATAGTGTAACAATCGTAAATATTTGAATACTATTTCATTAATTTCATTCATTCAAATTATCTTATTCGTAAGGATTCACCCATTTTTGATGGACAAATTATAAAAAACTAATGGCTGTTTATTAATATTTTTTTTTAAAAATAAAGAAGAAAAAATAAAATAAAATCACTAGTTTAGATGAAATTTTAGATTCATCATTTTTCAAGGTAAAAAGTACATATTATGACACGAAATGTAGTATATCTAATGCAAAAAATTTCCAAGAACATCAAAAAGACCTTCTTTCGCTATCAATCCTCGATACTTATAGTTTCTTATACATTTTATTTAAATTTTCTTTTCATAATTTTTGTTATCGATGATCTGCATTTCTCATACTACATATTTCATGCAAAAAAATTTTCATTTTGATCAGCACTTACTATCATAATTGATTATCAATCCAGCGTAAAATTTAGTTTTGGATTGTAAATAAGAACCAGTTACAATTCACTGATTGTCTACAAACACAAAATACACAATAGGTCCGGTAATTATAGTTGTTGATGCGTGAAAAATGCGATGTTCAGTTTTTTTCGAGGTAACATAATTTGAAATTTATGACTTGTGATATTTTTGCTGCTATTTCGAGTATATATTTGTAAATATACATGTATTATTCGGTCATTGATGCGTGGTATCCTATATCAAAAGGGAATAAATTTTGCGAATTAAAAACTATAATACTACGCCTACATTCGCATATTTCAATCATTCATGATAGTTAAAATAAATCGTTAATAATTAAAATAATTAATATTGACAAATTTTAAGTAAAATAAATATCAAGAATATAATAAAGATTATTTTTTATTATAGTCGTTAAATGTCAAATATGTCTTCATTAAAATTAACAATATTTTAATTACTCTTTTCAATTAACTTTTATAAATTAAATTTTATGTATTTTATCTTTTAATTTCCATAAGATATTTTTTAAATAATATCTATCACGTTCATAAATAATACTTATGTTCAGTTTATAGAACATAATGAATCTAATTTCAAGTTAAATAAATCATAGATCAAGTCATATACATTTTTTTTATCATTATTGATTATTTATAATTAAAGTGTACTGATTAAATTATTCGATAATAAAAATATTTTTACATTGAACAAATACTTAAAAAGATTAATTTTTTCAAAATGTGTAGTTGTACAATCATACATGAAGTAATAAATACAGTTTTATTTATTATATTTTTATTTATGATCATTTATGATATTTAGAATATACAATATAATAGATTAATTTATTGTGTCGATGTCTTCTTTTCAAACTTATAGAAATAGGGACTATTTAATACATTTATTTCTAGGATTTTTTATTATTCGACTTACTATTTTAGGGAAAAGCTGCACAGAATGGAACTTTTATTTGCGTGTTTCAATACGTCTTTTATCCATTCAACAATCATAAGAAAAAGTGTGAACATATCTTACACGATGAAAGTGTGAAGGTAAAGGACGAAATAACGACGAGTTTGGAATTCTAATATTATATAGGATTACTGTGAAAATTAGAAGTTAGGCATTTGTGGAAATAAAATAAGTCTTAAACAAAAAAAGAAACAGCGAAAATTAAAGTTACATATCCTACAGAGATTCCAATTTAGTGGATTATTAGCAAATAAAAGTATATTTTGCTAGTACTAAAATACGAAGGTATAGAGAAGAAAAAAAAAACTTTTCTATACTAAAATTCTTATGTGAATTTTCTTCCAAGTAGAATTTCTATTCTGATAAATTCAGAGAATATATATATGTTCAAAAAGGTTAGTAGAAAAATAAAAATATTCTTTACTTCTGGCTAAAGTATATGATTTGAAACGTGATCATCAAATCTAGCGGTTTACGATACAAGATAATAAGAACATTTTTTTTTCAATCAAGATTCTTTTTTATTTTTTACAACAATTTGTATTAAATTTATGTACAGAAAATGTTTTAATATTTGTTAAATATTACAATCCATAGAATATTAGTCATCTTTGTATATTAATTTTTTGAAATTAAAATACATTTATGAATTTCTCTGTTTCTTTTTAAATACGTTTAAATATAAAATAAATACCGGTTCATAAATTATACTAAAGTAGTTTATTTTTATATTTTTTATTATTTCTCTTATTTTTTTTATAGAAATTGTAATTGTATATTATAAAGAATGCGTAAAAATATATTAGAAAATATATATTGTCACATATGTAATATTACAATCGCATATGCAACGAATAAGTAGTATTTGCGTTAGCAAACGAAGACAAAACATTAGGAAATTGACAATGAGGGAATCGAACTAAGTGGCGAATAACGTGAAACCCATAAGTAAAAAGAACTTCTGAATTCGTCAAATTGTGAAAATTCAAGATCGGAGGCGACAATGAATACGTAGGGGTCAATCGAAAGACAACACTCGAGACATCTGACAGAACGATAATCAAACAGAGACATTCGGAGGGAGAATTTTCGGATTTTGCAATTCTCCATATAGCGCAGGTAATGAGTCAAATCAAAAGAAAACGTATGGACACTCTTACTTCGACTCGCACGTCGACTTCTAATTTGAATCTTTAATTCTGGTTCGAGAATAACCGTCATTTTTTTATATAATCGGGACATTTTCGCGTCTCGACCAACTTTAACACACGTCAAAGCGCATTCTCTCTTGTTCTCTATAAGCTAGAATAAAATAATATTCTACCTTCTAATTCACGTTGTCATATTGACTATATTTTCGAAATTTACAAAGGTCGAAATATTAAATTAACAATTAAATATTAAAAATATTTTTACAGTTTCAAAATATTGTTTTCTATCTGGAGATCCTTAAATAGTAATTGAGTATTTCGTACTGATTGATTACAGTTAAAAAGTCGATATAAAATAATGGTAATAACTTGATAATAACTTAACTGAGATGTCTTTAGCTTCTATGACATGATGCCAAGTTAGAAACTGTATAATTGAGATTGCCCTGCTTTTATCATTACTGGTGTATAGAAATTAAACATTTGATGCAGTATTTTCTTAAATTTTCTTAGCTTTTAAAATGAGATTGAAAATCAGTTAAATAACTTATCAATATAAACAATTTATTTTATAACTATATTAAGGCTGTTTACTTAAACCACCAGCACAACATATCTAAAAAAATTTAAGAATTAATGATTATTGTTATTGTTGTTATTATTATTATTATTATTATTGTTATTATTATTATTACTACTACTATTATTATTATTATTATTATTACTACTATTATGAGTACCATTTTAAAAATCATGGAACTATATGATAAAATACTAATACATAAAATACTAATACATTATTTTAAATTGATCATTAACCCTGTTTTTAAATTTTAAACCACCCTGCTACATTATTATTTTCTATTGATAATGTTCATATTTATTTGTATTATTGTTGATTTTATAAATCATAAAACACATATGTAATAGATAGGCTGAAAAGTTTATAGGCTAATACATAGTAGCATGACTATCATTCGATTCCTATGATTTTTTACTACCAACCGAAAGATATGTGTATAAATTTGACGACTATCGCACAATTGCTTTATGAAATATAGTATTGTGAGTAAAGTAACTTTTGTTAGGGTGCTGTTCCATCACAAAAATGCACCGTTCACAAATCAATGAAAACAATGACGAAATTGTGTGATTGCAACAATAAACTGCTTTCTCATCCACCATATTCGCCAAATTTAGCGCCCAGTGATTTTTTTCTATTTACAAATCTCAAAATAATGCTTATTTAAAACTCAGCACTGATGAAAAGGTAATCGACGAAATGAAGGACTATTTTGAGGCTAAAAAGAAATCGGACTACAAAAATGGTATTAAAAATGGCCTAACCTATTTAAATGTTATATCTCACTCGAAAGCCACTATATTGTATAGTAATATTGAATTTTACCTAAAGAATAATCTTTATTATTTTCCCTTACAAAATTTTTCAAATATATCCAACAGTTTCGCATTTAATATGATTTTCGATTAAGACAAAATTATTTAATCTAAAATATATATTTGAATTTTTGTATTATCTTTTTAGTAAACTCAAAATCTTTGAGAAAATAAATAAGGTAACTTTTGTAAAAAGTTTGACTCTCTCTTCCTTAAAAATTATATTATGTCTGCTCGCATAATATCAGGAAGTCAATTGTTAAGATAGAAAAATATTCTGACTCTCTCGGGAATAGGTTCATTCCTTTGGAATTATTGTTTTTGTTTTATTTTTCTTATCATAAATAATCTTAAAAATGAATAAATAAATGGATTTCATGTTTGAATTTAGCAATATGAAATTAGGGTGAGGGTTGTACCAAGAAAGAACATACGCTATTGCGAATTTTATATTGGAAGATATTTATCCCCAATACCACCTACTCAAGTAATAAGTATGCCGACGAAAATGATGTGGCAAACCTCCTAACTCAATCTGATATTTATTCCATATTAAATATCGATTCTTTTTCTTTTTTTGTACTTCATCTTCTTTCCTCTTTTGAAGGTGAACATCACCTCACTATCAGTTCGCCGAGAGAAGTTAAATCTGACAGGCCCATCTCATATATTTCTACAGATATTTTCTAATTTAAAATGAGGAATTTATAATGACTTAAGAAAATGATATTATATGATAATTTGTGTTTGTAGTTTTTTATCACATTTACAGAGAATTCTTTATTGATATTTACATGTTGGAATTAGTATATTCTAGAAATATATCATCTCCTAAAATATTTAATAAAAATTGTCATTAATAAAAGATTATTATAACGTTTTTGTAAAAAGTAACATATAAATAATATCATCAAAATATTTATATAGACTTATTAATAATTTAGTTTTTTTAATAATAATTCACCTTTCGAGTTAATAGTGTATAGAATATTTAAGAAATAAAAAATAATAGTATTTAATTTTCTATAGATTGTGGAATACTATGGAGAAATTGAAAATTTAATTAGAAATGTTGTAAATGATATTAGATTATAATTTATGAATCGAAGATTATACAAATTTAATTTAAAAAATCACAATTACCTAATATTAGAACTTTTGTATTATGTATAAGATAAAAAAAAATATTGGATTCTTGACTTTAATATTACTTATTTTTAAGAAAACTTCATTGAAATAATAGAAAAAATAAAACAATTTTAAACTGAAAACTATTAAAACTTTATTATTTTATATACTTGGATTACCTTAAGGTGTGATTCGATATAAAAGACTTTGAAAACAGAATGCATTTTTAGTGTAGAACTAAACGAATTTATATCACTTAGAGTAATATATCTATATACATCAGTTGATGGTTTAAAATTATATGTTCAGAAAATCTATTTATGCTTAATTGCTTACCTTTTGTTAAAATTAAGTAGCTAAATATAAAATAGAAAGTATTACGTACAAGAATAGTGGTAAAGGAAGCAATAGACAAGCATATTACTATCCTGTTAGCTGAGTTACTAAAATGACATAGTGACATAGTGCTCCTACTAAATTAGAGCTATAGGACAATGAACGTTGAAAGAGAAAAATAAAGAGGTATAAATGAGAATAATTGACATTTATTGATTTCCAATAATAGTATAAATGCTATATTGATAATCAGGACTGATGAAAATACCATTGTATTAGTTGTTCAAATGCACATAGTAAATTTTCCTATGATTTTATCCTTTGGCTAATATCATAATAGAAAGTTTTTATATATGTTTATTTTTTATCTATTTTTATTGACTGCTGATATGTTATTCTAAGGTGCTATTAGTTCTCTGCTTTTGATGGAGCAGTAGCATAATATTTCTGCACACATAATTTACATTTATAAATGCGCTCATTTAGTATCTATACATCTTCTTCATGTGTAATATTATGTATTAAAACTTATATATTAAATTTTATAAGCATTTCTTATAAAGTTTTACTGATAATACTTTTTTAAAAATAATTCATAATTCAATAATATTTTTTACATTTGATAAAAAATTTAAATATGTATTAAATATAGAAAATTATAAGAAACAAACTTACTATCACAATAATCAATTTTATTTAATTGTAAAAATAAATTAAACATTAGTTTATGACTTTTTAAAATTAATAATACTAATAATATTACTATTTATATGTTAATCAAGAAATTAATAATATTTTTAACACTATGTAAAAATGATAATTTCTCATTTTTAATTTTGGATTAGATAATTTTGCTGAGAAATCAAAATTAATTGTTGATAAATACACTTATGATAAATTAGAAGTTTTGTAAGATATTATAAATTAACTTCTCAAAACATGGATATATTGAATTCTCACATTAATGACCAATAAAAATATTTTTATTCAATGTTTTCATTGCTAAAATGATAAATGAAAATATTTTCAACGTGATTGCAATATGTTAAGGACTATATTTTTATTTAAACATTAAAAAATATGCGAATCTTAGATTGTGATTATTTGATATGTATGGAAAATAATTTCCTTCAATTTTTTATTGATTAAAAAGAACGTAAAAAAATAAGATATTAATAAAGATAAAATAAGATCAATGTTCATTTTATACTTTTATGTCAATTGATGCATATAATTTTTGTTGAAATAATCCTTTATCAGAAAAAGATAACTCGGGACTATGGTTCGATAAATGGAGGAAATTCATAGATTAAAAGAGATATAGCAAAAAAGTCTAAGAGATAGATATTAGATATTTCATGTGACATAAAGAATCTATCATAAAGAAATATAAAAATATGATGTAGTGATAGACTTTATTGAGATCAATAATAGTATGTTGTTGGTAGTAATTAAAAAAGTTACAAACATCAAAGATTTTATTAAATTCATTTTCTAAAAAGATTTTATAATATTTTTTATTTTATATTTATGGGTATTGAAATATATTATAAATTCAAATTTTCTGATAAATAGGTATTGTTAGTATTAAAAATCCTTTAGTTAGAAATTGATTACGAAAATTTTATATTATTTTTGAAATATTAAATATTAACATAAAAATATTATTTTGCTAAGGAAATTATAAATTTTAATTGCATAGCAGCTATGTTATTTTGATTATAATATAAAATAAATAAATGTAATTATTTAAATTCACTATTCAAAAGTAAACTCTAAACTCTATGTATGGTCATATATATTCCCAAAAACTATTAATACTAATTGGTTTCCTAGTTAAATATTTTTTAGTACATTTTCTTTTAGATTTTTCCTCTTTAAAACATTTCATATCTTTTTTTTCTCGGCAGATTCATCTTCTCAGAAAAAATAACAATATCTCACTTTTATTTCGTCAGTAGATAGATTTTGTTCTTATTCACAACAATAGAAATTGATAACTTCTGCAATACAAATTTGGACTTATTTGTTGCGGTGAAGCGATAACATCTTGGTCCGTCAAGCTTGAATTCTATCTTCCAAATATACTCCTTCTCCTATTCACATTGCTATTTATCAATAAAAAAATTTTGTAGTATTTTATTTTCTTTCATAAATCTGTTATTTATTTTGAATCAGTCTCAAAATAATTTATATCCTTTGTCAGTTATATTTTATTAAATTTTTATGCAAAATATCATAATACTTCGAGTGAAATAAAATAAAATGTTGGAAAATATTTTGACAATTTTACTTTTCATATTTTAACACTGCTCCTAAAATAATTTATAAAATAAGTAAATAATTTAAAACTGTAAAATCATGTTGTAATAGTATTTATACAATGGAATATTATAAGAATGAGCATGATATAAATCTTATATATCTTATATAAAAGATCTTTTTTATAATTTTAGATTTAATTTAAAATTACATATTATAATAATCACAAATACGAGAATTTTTAATTTAAATACTTAACAGTATCATTAAGCACTAGATACAATGGCATTATTAGTAAAATATATAACTATTTTATTAAGTAGATATACAACAAGTCTTTAGTAACTCAATAAATTGTAATTATATAAAAGTTTAAAATTATATTTTTAATTATAAGAATTTCAACTCTAAAACTATAAAATACTTGTCCCTAATTAAGAATATTTCAAAACTACCATTTCAATGTGAAATTAAAAAAATAACCAATGCCCCGCTTAATATCTGGTTAACAGCATCATTTTTTTTCTACAATCTTAAATCCAATATAAATGTTTTTAAATATTTCCGTAAAGAACGAAGTTCGAGAAAAGTGGAAAGTACTCATAAATTTCAAGACATTTAGAATTATGGCATTCAGTAAGTGCAATGTTGCTGCAAATGAAAGTACAAATTCAAATTAGAATGTCAAGGATCTCAACAGGATAGCTTCGCACTGTCCCAATTTTTTTAAGTTATTAAAAAATAAGAATTAAGTAATATTCAGAGTTTAGATGAAATTTCCTTCCAAATTAACGACAGACTAATGTATTTATTCAAAGAAAATTCCGAAGAATTAAAAAATTGGTATAATGTATTTAGAAATATATATTTGAAATAATTAATTGTCTCATAATTGATTAATTTATATTAATATTATTTAAGTCTGATATTTTTTACACTAAAATAATATATATTGTTACGTATGATATGCAGCAGCATTCATCGTAATACTGACGCCAGCATTTTTCATTACTACTCATGAGCCATTAAAGCCCATGACATTGAACATCCACATCACGAATCCGCGGGAATGATGGATCAGAATCTCAGGTGGGAATCCCAACCATCTACTAGAGAGTGATTTAGGTCCAGATACGCTCATCGGGCTGTTCGCGCACACAAATTCCAGGCGCCGGACGTAAAACGCGGCCGCCGACGGTCTGATAACTCGTGATGACGGCGTCCGATTCCGAGGAATCCGCAAACTCAGCACCTAGACCGCGTAATCCAACAACCGCGAAGACTCTCGTGGAATATCCCGAAACTGAGGAACTGCGTCTCATAGGTTGTCGCGAAGAAAAGTCGCATTCATTCGTGTCAGGCCAACGGATCAACCGACATCCGAACTTTAAATTCGTTAACTACTATGGAATTAATTTACTTGTATGCGGCGGATCTTATCGCGGCTCGATTGTCCAAGCAATCAACCTGGACTCACACTGCATGCACTGCGTCTCCATCTCGATATGTTAATAAACACAAGTGTTCTTAATTTACCCGTCTCCTTTAAAGGAGTTACTTTTTAACTCCACAGCTGAGATCGGAGGTGTTAAATAAAATCACGTTCTGTAGGATTTATTTTAACGAATTCATTTTATATATTGAATATTCGTTTAAATTCATAGTATAAATTACAGAATATTTGATAGATATTAGGTTACCTCCTATTATAGATTATGATTTTCATTTTCAAACTATTTAAAAATATATTTTCTAAATTTATAGAAAATTAAACTTATATCGTGTGTGAATATTATGTAAATAAAAATATTTTTAATTGAATAATAAACAAAAATTTTTGATCATTTATGAACATTGGTATGTACTAATTTTATATGGTAATATTATTTCATTATGATACAATTACCGGCACTCATAATTGTAGAAAAGAACCTACTTTGTATATAAATATAAAAAATATGCTTATATCAAATAACACAGAATTGTCAGAGATGTCAATGTTATAAATAGACTGCAGACAATATGATATTAAAAAAAAAAAAATTTAACAGAATCATCTGATTTTTGAACGACTATTTAAAGGAGGTTAATGATATAATTTTAAAAATTATAAATCAGATCGTGAATTTATTTTCTTATTTTTAATTTTCTTGTATTGTATTGTTATTTAATTCAACAAATTATGCTTTATTTTACCAAAATATAAGTTAGAGCAATTTTTACAATTCATTTGTATCATTTGGTGTACATACGTGTATGCCATTTATTCTATACATTATCTAAAAAATTTTACAAAACCCCTCACAATATAATGTAAATTCTACGTTTAAACATATATAACATTTTAATACGATTAATATTTAATATTGCAAATCTCTTGAGAAGATTTTTATACAATTTTATTATGTTAATTAAATTGAGTTTTTATATACTGAAGCTTCCAATTTTTCTTATTAAACTTGATATTGCTTATTTGTACTTTAAATAAAAATATTAAATATTTTCATATGTTAAAAATATTCTTCATATTATTAAGTTTTGTACTGAAACTAGCATAATTATTGAATGCAATTTATATTTTTCATTATAAATACTTTTTTTCTTCATTACTGTGCTTTATTGGATTAATCAAAAGACACTCATTTTTCTTTGGAAAAATTAAAATACCTCTACAGAAATGGACTGATGATGTTAAATGAAATTTACGTTTTATTAGTAATTGAAGAAAAGAATATGATAAAAATGTTGTAAATTGAGAATTTTGTCTGGATCCAATGAAATACAATTTGAATAAAAACACAAGTATTAATTTTTAAATTAATTTGCTAACTTTTGAAACAAGAAATTCTTATCAAGGCTGACGATTAAAATTTTATAAATTAGAAATGATTTTAATTTATATACATGTGATAACGTTGAAAAAGTTATTTACCAATAAATATATACAGGAATCTCACACAGCGTGTGATATGTGATATTAATCTAAAAACAGAATTGATTTTTTTATTCGAATTGTAGGCATTGAATTGATACAATCTTTTTAATTTAATATGGAAGGTATTTCGAATCAAGAAATACAATAAAAAAATGATATATAAGTTATATACAAGTGATATTTATCAATATGAATTATAAATAGATTTGCAGTTAATGGACCCTATAATAATTTGTCTCAAATAAAATCTCTTGATGATTATAATATTTTATTAATTCGTGGATATTGCGAAACTGTTGGTCATTTATTTTTTAAATGTAAATGGAGTAGGTTTGTAAATGGTAATTAATATTTATTTCCTTCCGCTCCTTAACAGATATGTTGATATAATAACCATGAATTGATTTTAGTAGTATTATCAGTGTATGGTTTGACAGCAATTTAAACGGAAGAGGTGTAATCATCGATAACGAAGAGACGAGCTATAACTATTTGTTTATCAGAACTGATCAAATGTACAAGAAATTACAATATTTTATTAACATCTGTAATTTTTGTGCAAATATAAAAATATAATACAATATAATATAAATGTATTATTGATAGTATAATCTGAGGATAGAAAAATATCTAGACGTGTATTGCTTCAAGTAACTTACATTTCTTGTACTTCTAGTCAAAGTTTTTTTTTTGGTATTATCTTTCTATCAGTACTGGGAATATTATGAATTATTCTTCTAGCTTATAGAATGTATTTTAATATATATTTTCGCATCACTAGAATTATATATTTATTTATAATTGTACCAATATGTTATTAATTCAGACTAATTGATATTATTTATAATATTTCATTATGGGATCAATAAATATTTAGAATCTAAATATATTTTATTTATTTAAAAATATGTAGTATTTACGGATATTTTTCAATCTTAAACAATGTGTAATCATTTAAAAAAGTAAGAACTAAACTTACAATACTAAAAATTTCAATTATTTTGATTATTTATTTAATAAATTTAATTATTTTTTGTTTCAATTTTATAAAACGACTATCATTATTTTAAATTAAGAGATTTTTTAATAGCTTAACGTCATAAACTTTAAATATTTACCATATGAACTAGATTTTATACTATATAATATATAATATATAATAACTATAAGTATTATTGTAATTAAATAAAATTTTGCTATAAGATATCCATATTAATTTTTTAATTTCCTTAATTATTTATCATCAACTAGTAAATATTTACTTATGAAATTTAAATTTTGAATATATTAAGCTTATTAATTTTATAATTTAGATTTACGATTTATCAAATAAGAATATATTCATTATTATATTTCTATACTGAAAATAAAATGTATAGCGTTGTAAAACATGCAAATTTCATGCTCACATATTAAAAATAGAGACGAGTCAATAAAATAGAACATGCAAGGTAAACACAGATTAAACATACGGTTTAAATTAGCTATAATAATAGGGATATAATTCGAAAATTAGTACCTGCTTAAATGACACCTTCGGTTTTTCTTGTTACGCTTATTCTTTTTTCCTTTACTTTGTTTTCTTTAAATATTAGAACTTAAAGTAGTAGTATGTAGCAATATATGGTCGATCAACTGTATTTTGGCACACAAGTCATGCGCGGAAGACATTGTCTACATAAACCACGATAATGGACATTTTAGTCTCTTTTTATATATGACGCTAGGATAAGGCAAAACAAAGACATATTCTGATAAAGATTTTGAGAAATTTTCATAAAATCTCCTGAGGCTATGTTATAAAACAGGAATCATAATTGACTACAGTTTTATTTTTATACTTCTTCTATATTAATTCTAATATTTTGGTCATTTTTTTTGGACTTATTTTTTTTAGCATATCTATTACATCTTAAATTTTGTGAAAAATATTAATATATTAAATTATAGGTACGAACTATAGCATAGGTTGGTTTTTTGTTTTTCTTATAAGATCACAAATGAAGCAGTATCTGTTAAATATTTGTAAAGCTCTTTTTTGCGTATTTCTTTTTTGTTTTGATATATCTTGGTCCTTTTTGGATAACAAGGCAACAACAATAGTCCATTGACAGCTTCAGATCCACTCAATTTTGAAATCTTCTTGAAAAATTAGATCTGTTGCTTATCTTGAAGGCAATGTGATACACAAAAAGAGATTTAATAGATTTCTGTTTAATTGGTTTTTAGAACAGCTGAAAATTCGACAGAATTTTTATTATATAGATTAAAGTAAAAAAAAAAAATGGGCACACATGCATAAAAAAATCTTAAACTTATTGCATCGTTAGATATATTATTTGTATGAACGATAATTTTCACGTACAGAAAATTTTAAAAACTTTTCGTAGGTGATGGAAAATTATTAATTACAAAAATATTGATTGTATGTAATTGGAATACAAAAATTATATAAATTTTTATTATTCTGTTTTACTCTTTGTTTAATATATTTTGCACATTAAATAGGACATTTTTTATAATTTTGTTTAAAAATGTTTTTTAGGTAATAATAAGTAAATTTTAAGTATTTTAAGAACAAAATATAATTTAATTTCTAATAATAGATTTTAAGATTTTTATGTATAAATAAACAACATTCTTCATGATAAAAATGAATTTTATTAAATCAAGATATAATTGGTTTGCCTATAAAATATTTATTGAAACTACTTTTAAGTAAGAACATAATAAATACATAATTGACATATGTGTTTCTCATTATTATTATACAACAGCTTAAAAATAAGTTGTCAATTATCGTTTACATTTAAGATTCGATTATCGGATGAACAATCACCAATTATATCTGAGTGTACCATCGCGTCTTATTTTTCTAATTAATAAAAAGGAATGAAATATGGTATTATTATAATGGACAAATATTTTTATTGATGTATAACAGCTTATAATCATCTACTATATAATAAATATAATAATTATTTACTATTGTGAATAATAAAAATTATGTTTATCTTAATAAATACTTAATGGTATATAAAATTTATATATATATAAAACTATATTAATATGCTATAAAAAAATTTGAAATTTAATTGATTATAATAAGAGGTAATACTGCTGTAAATCAGATCGAAATATGTTTCACTTAATCAATATATTTTTTAATATAAAAAAAATTAATAAGGTTCAAATATTTTGTAAATAAATTATTTTATATATTTCAAAATGAAAAATAATTATAGTGAATCTCTTTAAATTTGACTTTTTCATATATTTATGATGTATTTTTATGATGTAAAATGTTATTAAAAAACTTTCGTAACTTTTTAAATTCTATATTAATTATATTTTGACTATAATAAATTATTCCTAAGCGGTCGAATTTAATTAACAATAAAACTTAAAAGATTATTGTCTCCTCCATTTATTAATAATATTATTATTTTATTATTTACAGTCCTGTTTTAATAAAAAATTGATTAAAGTTTATCATATTACTAAGTAATTCAACTGTGTAGTAATTTGAGTTGACACTGGTAAATTAACTAGCATAAACTGCAATTCATATCTGAAGTTATGTTATAACAATCTGTTCTAATTTATACATTTAAAATGTTGTATACACTATTTAAATTCATTACTTTTTATTATTATAATTTATTGAAAGCATGTATTTAAAATTTAGTTTTTAAATTTAGAATAAATTTGAACATATAAAAGTGACGAAATTAAATAGAATTAAATATACTAAATATTAATGACAAATTATGAGATTATATATTAAAAAACAGAGTATTGATTTTATATTAAGGTAATGTAAAGTTTCTTATGTATGTTAAATAAATAATTAATAAACAATATTCTGACGACGAATTTCAACAACTTAATTTTTTACCTTTATCAAAAGGTAAAGGCTTGCCTTTACTTAAAGTTTTTAATACATGGTTATTAAAATATATAAAAATACTACAATAATATATAATATAAAAATTAAAAATTAATGAAATAGGGAATAATAATATTTTTCAGTATTATAATATTTTTAATTTAATTATTTTTATTAATTTAGTTTATAAAATAAAATACAATGGTTTTATATGCATATAATTATATGTAAAACATGGTTATCAATCATTTTTAATAGTAAATTATGTTGATTTTAATGAACAATATTATTTTTTAAGAATATGATTTTATGTCGAAAACCGAATAACTAATTTAAATATTCAATTAATTTTGAATAATATTTATAAATACTTTAAAAATGTTAATAACTATAATTTCTTTCGTCGACAGAATTACTAAGATAGAGTTAAAGTATCGGAAATTCAATTTTATTTCTGTTATTCCTTCTTTTTTAAATTTCTGTTTTTTTCATCACTCTTCCTCGGTCTGTAAGATACAATTTCAAGAATTTAAAGTTTTCAGTAATAAACGGAACGAAAAATTGAAAAGATAATTAGTCTTAAATTAACAGTTTGTGTAATGTTATACTGATCAATTAGAAGCATTCTCAGTTATCAATCTTTGAACATGATCTATATCGACCTAATTTTTTTCTTTTTACATAATGGTTTTTAACCTAATTAAAACGATTGATAGAATTATTTCATGATGATTTCCTTCAATTTGATATTAAACATGCAATCGCAAAAAGTTAAAGTTAGATTTATAATGTTATTCAGATTTGACTTCCTTTTTAAAAATAGTATCAGAACTATGAATAAAATTGAATGATGATATGATTTAAGGATATATATACGATTTTACTACCTTTAATTTAATAAATATAATTTTGATTACGAAAAACATAATAATAAAAAAAAAGTACAAGAGTGAATTATATTTTTAAATATTCTATATTGAGTTTTATTTTATACAGAGAAAAATTTTTTAATTAATTTATTTTACCAAAGCTTTGTTTAGATGAAAGTCAAATAAAAAATTTATAGTAGTATAAAGTACGTGTAAATAAAATAAACACTGTATTATTCAGGCAAGTAACTTTTCTCTTAAAATACAGGTGTTGTAAATAATAAATTGTTATTAAATATATATTTTTTATCTAAAGCAAGAAAATAAAGAAGTATTATGACTTTAATTCAGATGGACTCCTAACAACACAATCAATATTTTAAAATTAAGTGTGATACTGCCTCGATTGGTAATTTCAACAAATTTGTACTTTCCAAACTGCAATGAAATAATTATACGATTGACATGAATGTGTCTTCCGGTAACTAGATGAATTGGAAAAATAACCATTAAATTGCCAAAGAAGTTGCCAAAATTACCAATCAATAATATGTCACTTATTTACTGCGTGAAATCGTTTAATTATTACCATATATTATTACTTCTTTGGATTATTGATAAATTCTGAAAATTTTGTTTGCAATAAATAATATTTCTTAATAAAATGATTGTATGTTAAAGTTTCTTTTGTTTTAATATTGTAGTTTGGGATTTAAATAAAGAATGATACTTTATACATTTTAAATTTTATAAAAATAAATTTTAGCTAAACCTTATTTTAAAAAGGTCTGATATCTAAATAAGTTTACAGTGAATTTAAATTACTATTACGTTTAGGATACTTTAAAAGTAAATATTCAACATTGAATTTTGGTTGTCGATCATCAATAATGTAATTATTAACTTAATGGAACGTTTTGGCGTATTGAAAACTCACATTGAACTAATATTTTATATCGATTACTAACTGAAATTAGAAATAAACAAGAAATTAAAATGCTATTGTTCTAGGTTGATAGAAAATTTTTTATTATTTAAAATGAAATACTTTCTAAGTAATTGAGTTATAAATTTAGGGAATTATTCTAGACAAAAATAAGTATTCATAGAGTATAATTCATTATAATTTATAAAATTCAATTTTAGGCTCATTTCATAATTTTAATTTAACTAATATTTATTTATTTAGTATTATAAAATAAAATTCTTATGCTGAAATTCGATAAGACTTAATTGAAATCATAATTAATCTATATTTTAATAATTTTTTAATTAGTTGATACAATATTAGTATAATACAATTGTATTACTGCTCTAATATAATATATGTACTTCTTTCTTTTGAATATGTTGAATATGAATGTCTTTGTATATGAAGATTTACAATTATTTCTAACTCTATTCATAGCATAACATAATTTTTAATAATAAAATCCATGTAAAAGCTTTAATCATTCAATAATAATAATCGTAGTGTATTGAAAAATGGAGTACTGAATTTACGTGTAAAAAGCAAAGATCGATGAACAACTGATTCGAAAATTTTTGACCGTATATTAATTTTCAGTGCTTAAACAACGACAAAGCAATAGCATGTAGCAGTAAAATTTGATTTTCATTAAATTTACCTATAATTTAATATTTTAATGTTCAAAAACTTACTTTTACTTATTTATAATTGTATATAATTTAACGATTTATAATGCGTGATTAAATTTTATATTTATTTAGTTAAATGAGCATAATTTACTAAAAAATTATTAAAATCTTTATTTACATACAATAAAATTATAATACATATAATATGTATAATAAATTTTAAATATACATATAAATATTTTTCACACATTTTTCGTAATTATAAATATCAGCAAGGACGATTTTATGAAGAATTGACTTTTTTTTATTGAATTTTACTATTGGTAAAAATGAAGTTTATTTCATTTTCAACATGTCAGTTTTATTTAATATTTATTTTATCTGTTATGAATGCTAATTAAATCATTTGCATAGTATAAAATTAAACTGTATATATATAATAAATAAAATAATTCAATTTTTGAATATATTGGAATATATGGCAACAACATGATGCTCCTTTTTTAAGTAAAAAAAATTTGTATTCGAATATTTTTATTCAAATGTACATAATTTATTAATAATATTATTATATAATCAATTTTTATAGATAGGAAAGTTTTAAATAAATAAAAATGCTTCATTTTCAATTTTTTAACTTAATCTATGAAATATTAAATTATAAAAAATATAATGTTAAATTTTTTATATTTATTTCTAATATTAATTATGCTTAATACTATGATATTAATTATAATTTTTATTTAAAATGTTTGTATTTTTAATTATAAGTTTTAATTTAATATTAATTAAAATATTATATAATGCGACATATTGTCCAATTTAAAAAATAAGACAGAATTGTTTATTGCGTTATCACCGTAATTCGTAGATTATCTGAAACTTTAGTATTAATTAGAAAATAGATATTGAATAATAAAGATGTAGATGTGTATGAAACTAGTTGTCTTTAATATACATATATATTCAGTACACAACTGATTGTATTACCGAAAATAAGAATAATATACATAACATTTTATCTACAGCTTTAAAAATCTATATCTCATTTATAAATGAAATAGTTTCTCATGAAATATGTGATTGATTAGCACTAAATTTATGAAACAATATAAGGTAGATAACTAATGATTTAATCTGTTACGTATGTCATGAAATTCACATACTTAACAAATAAAATAAGATATATTATGTAAACAAGTATAGAATGGAGCACAAGATGCAGCGAAAGAAAGCGCTGAATGTGTATTAATTGTTATGAATTCGCGAATGATTTCAATAATTAATCAATATTATGAGAATTAATGTTAATTAAGATAAACTAAAATTAAGGTAATTCAAACTAAGCTTAAAAACACTCTTGAGAACACTCCTTAGTGTTCCTGATTGTAAAAAAAATACGAGACGGAATATTGTTGATTCGTCGCAATAATACGAAGTAAGTTTATCCCGGTTAATTCATTTTATTACAATTGAATTAAATATATCCATAAACATTATTTAGAATAACTCTCGTCGGTCTACAACATGACACTCACACCATCAAGTAAACTCACGGTAAAGCGATAATTGTTATAATTTACAGACACACGTAGAGACTAGAATTATATCACGGACCATATTAACACACTGAAATCTCTCTTCCGATTAATTATAAATAAATTGATATTTTCACGCAAATTAATCGATTGTATTTTATTTAAATCCTTAATCCTTAAAAAGACTGAAACGCTTCGACCGATTCAACTACGACAGAAAATGAACCGAGTAACGTTAATAAAGTAATAATATAATAGATAAGCAAGAAGTGAATAAATAAGTAAATAAGTTACATGAGAAATAAACCAACGTAACATTATAAATAAATATATAATTAATTAGTTACAATAGATAAATAAATAATAGGTCGTAACAAACCGAATTGTTATTCCAGTAAAATAAGTGAGGAATTCTGTAAGAACCATAAAAAATCGAATATGCAGATTGTATACATAAAAAAAAAATTAATACTTATTTTTTTTATATTATATATTTCTGCAATTTTACAGTCAAAAAAACGTGTTATTTTTTAATATTTATGTTAATTAAATTTTAATCATAAATAACAGTTATTTTCTACTATTAAAATAATATGAACGAAGAAAAAGGCATTACTCATATAAAAATTATAAATATTTTTCAATAAGTTATCAACATTATAATTGTTGTTATATTTATTATATAAAAAACATTTTTGTTGTTGTTAAAAAAATTTAGATTTAAAATTATACTCTATTAATTTAGTGAAAATTTTTTTTAAAATAATTTTATTACAGTAAAATATATTTACATACTTTCTAACATTAAATATTTTCTTTCATATTTTCAATGTTATGAATTAATAATATATCAAAAATTTCTATATTGAATAAATTTTTATCAGTGCTTAAATATTTTTTTAATGAACTGCAATATTAATTAATAAACTTTATATTTTAAAAAAAAATTTAGTAAAATAATTATTTTTATGTAGGTATTTCAAAGAATTTTCATTTCTTTTTCAAGTTTTATAATAAAATAAAAAATAAATAAATTACAATTAACATCATTGATTGTTTTTTCTTTTTTAATACTGTGTTAAATATGAAAACTTGCTAGAAAGTTAAAAAACTTTCATTAACACAGAAACTCCAAATTATAAATGTCAAAAGATATGTAAAACAATTTATTTCTTAAACAGAGACACAGAAAAAGAAGAGGAAAGAGATAAATAATTAGAGTAAGAAATAGGCACGAGTAACATAGAATGTCAAAAAGAGAGATAGTGAGAGAGAAATTCAATTAAAACTCAACATCGAGTATCCGGAAAATAAGTTTATCTTTGGAAGGAGGCTAAGGTAGAAATACTATATATGATTGGCAAGATTATTTTTAAACAAACAGATACTTCGAGTACATTTAGCATAATTAATTTATTAATTATGCTAAATATATATATAAAGTATATATAAATTTTAATCTCAATCGTATATAATTCTTAATATTAAAAATAAGTTATAGTTTTTTATTAATTTAAGCGAATCTCTAATGAATTCTTGAAGGAAAATTTGTTTATAAAATGTACAAGTTATCTTAGTACATGCATATTTATCTCATACAATTATTATAACTTCATGTTTACAAAAATTGATTAAATATACCAATATCTTATATTTTTATTTATAGAATCATTATTATTTTTTTATTTTAATGGGTAATGATTAATTTAGTTAATTAAGTTTGTTTCAAACAACGCCTTATTATAAACTAAATCATAATAAATACAATAATAAATAAAACTAAATCATAATAAATAAAATAATAAATACAACCTTTGGAATATATGGGTTTACTTATTAGATTACGCGTTCAATATTTATTATTACGTAATTTGTTTTTTTGTGATAGTACTTATTACGGTTTTTAAATAATTTATTACATAAAAAGAAATAATATTTAATATTTGCAGTTTCCTAATCCCTTTTGCAATGTCGTGAAAGTCAAGAGAAGCCAAGAGAATGTTGCAATTACGCTACCAGTACAACTTTGAGAGCCTTTAGGTTATCATAAAGGTTAGGCGCAACTGGAAAATTCTTTTACAGTCTCCATTGACGTAGATCCTACTACTTCTTGTTTGTTCTATGCTCTTTCTAGACAAGATTTTCTTCTACCTCATAAATTCCGAGCGCGTAATAAGTCACATTGTGTATACAATAGAAGATCCTCTGCTTGGTGAACAAAAAATGATGGAAAAAGAGAAAAATAAGAATCTGAAAATTATTCGGAAAAAATTATCCTCAAATGTTATTTTCAAAACAGAACGAAATTAGTGTAAAAAGATAATTTTAAATTTTCATTGCAGTTGTTGCACAAAACTGAGTCCGAGGAACCAATGTTTGTTTAGAGCCATAAATTATTTTCTAATTTTATAACTATATATTTATTGATTTAAAAAAGTTTAGTATTCCTAAAAATGTTAAATTGATTTTGACAATGGTATTACAAATAAATTTTATTTGATTTAACGTATAATAGAAAAAAAAAAAAGAAAAAATTAGAATGGAATCTAGAAAATCATTTTAGACACTTACATGGTCTATAGGGATATATACTTAAGATATTTTAAGGTAGCCACTCATTATAAAAGCAAAAGCTCTCTCTTGGGCTTATAAAAACTCATAAATAAATAATTTAAAACTCAATCTTTATTAGTTATTAAATTTTCCATGAATAGAAAAGAATCACATTACAGAATTTAGCAAGCTTTAATAAAGATATTTTTAGAGTATATTATATATTGGAATAATGCTGAAAAACTGTACTCCCGGCTCCTTTACTCTGTGACCTCGCACGTGTCTTTCCTTTAATTCTGTCTCTATCCATCTATCTATACCTATCTATCTTCCTTTCCTTTTTTGTTGTAAACGTCTGCATCTAACAGGCAAAATCTTCCACAAGGGAGATCGGGGAAGCCTCGATAAAGAAAAAAAAAATAAACCGAAGACTTTCCCCCCTACCCTTGGGAACTAATGAAATGAAGTCTGTCATGGTTGGGACCACGACCGCCTTTTCTACTTTTAGTGTTGGTGTGGCAAATTCAATCGTTGTAAACTTGGTAGTGCGTTTCCCTTGTGAGAAACATATATCGCTCCCTTGTCTGAATATTGATAAGATGTCCTCACTAACACCAATTCACAATCCAACTACCGATCAACATGAGTTTGAAAAAACGTGAAAAGATGATGTAACGATGTCAGAAGACAATTGTCTGGTTCTTCTGTTGAAGATCGAAAGATCACTGATGTTTACTATTACTTAGAACTAAGATTAAAGCTCACTTAACTATTGATGAATAATTTTACTAGCATGCTAATGTAGATAATTCTTTGGATAAAATGAAAACATAATAAAATTTCGTTGCTCATTACAGTATTTCACCCTTAGATTCATTATATCCGTAATTATAATACCCAATTTTGTTATCATTAAGAATGGTAGTATCAAGTATTATCAACATAATAATTACATGAGCAATCATTAAATTATTTATACATTCATTATTGAATTCATTAACTAACATTATTCATTAATTAATATTTTCTAAAATTATTTATATTAAAATAAATAAATCAAACGATTTAAAAAAAAATAAATAAAAATAAAATAATCATAACAAGTATAAAATTTAATTGAGTAAAATTAAAAAACAATTTTCCATAAATATCTTTCACTTTAATGAATATATGCATCAGAAAAAGATTTTTTCAATTTTCAAATCTTATTTTCTCTGTAATATTTATTTCATTCGATCAATAATAAATACATTAACATAAAATGCACTAATTTTATGCATTATGTCTGCGTAAATACGTAGAAATATATATGATACACACGACCTAAATTTTACTTGATAGAAGCTGTATAATTACAAAGCGAAATAACGAACTATTGTTACAGCTATAATGGCAACTATGAAATTAGTAAATACATGACCAAAAATAAAATAATTTACAAATTTTATTATATATTATTATAGCCGACAAAATTTTAAATAATGATTATATAAAATACTCAAAAGTTTCTATATATTATTTTATTGAGATTTTCTAATTTAAAACAAAAAAATTTGTTATTGAAATTTTTCAAGAATATATTTTTTTATAGAATATTTTTTAAATGAATTTAATATATATAAATATTAAATTCTTATATATATAAGAAATATATATAGAATAATATATATATAAGTGTTAAATATATATAATATTATATTTTTCTAACAAATTTATAGTTTTACAATTTATTTGCCCATTTTTCATGCTCTATCTGATAGAGTAGTAATAGACAGTTCTGACAATATGTTATCAATATAAATTAAAACTCAAATTATAACAATAATTTTATAATAATAAATAATTATGAGAATAATTCAAAGTGTATTTATTATAATAAAACTTTTGTTACACATTGTATCATTTTAAATAAATAAAAATAATCTTTATTATTTGTTAAATAAATGTATATTACATACGTATATACATAATTATTTAAAAATCATAATTATTTACAATTATTTTATGTGATAATGATTCGTGTACAAAACTTATAATATTACATATGATCTAATAATTGATATATAAATATAAATGTAAACAAAAGCATAAATGTGGATCAGAAAATTTATACAAATGTTCTTACCATAAATAAAACGTAAATTATTAACAATTACATGCGTTAATTTACTAAGTTATTTTTCAATATTGATTTTCAAAAATATATACTGAAAATCACATTTCATAAAATTTTAAAAATATAATATGTAAATAAATATAGAGTCTTTAAACTATACAATATTATATAAATTTTTTTTATGATTAAATCATAATGTACTACAGGTGATTTAATTTTTTGATGTTATCAATTAATTAAAATTTAAATGAAATTTATTTATTTATATTTAAAAATAGATATTAAATTTTAAACATGAAAAAAAATTATTATGCCTTAAATATAAAATAACCTTTGTAAACAACTTTTTAAATAAATGTTCGCTTTTATAATTCAGTTAAAACTTGTTTTAATTTGATGTATTCGATTTTTTATGTTAAAAATAAATGTGCAAAAACATAAATAAAATTTCGGAAACTAGTTTGTGCAAAATTTAAAACTATTAATAATTTTTCGAAAACTATAATTTCAATACTGAAATATTAATATTTAATAATTAAAGTCGTATACACTATAGAATTTAATCAATTCGATTTTTTGGCTATAGCACCTAATAAAAGTGAGTTTTAAGTACATAAAATTAATATCTTAATTAAATTGTTATATTAAAATATCATTATTCTATATTATTATTTTAGTAGATAAAATATTCTTTATATACAATTTTAACTTAGTGTAAAAATTAATGAAATTATTTATTTGATTTTCATATATGATTTTTTATTTCCTAAAACTTGTCTAATAAATTAGATAACGATAAACATTTTATTAAAAATTATAACTTGAATTATACATTTAGAATTTAATTAAAAATGTTTGAATTATTAACAAAATAATATTAAGAAACATAAGCAACATTGCTTTTCTAAAGTTATTTTTAACATCATAACACATATTTTAGGTTCATATTATATACATTTACAATACTACTACCATTTTTGTTGTTGTAAATATTATTATGTATACATAGATATGTATTATGATATTGTTATATTATTACTTTTATTTTTAAAAGAGAAACTAATGAGATGTCCTTTAACATAATGTTGATAATAATAAATTAAATAAAGTCATTCAAATTTCATTCTATTTATAATAAACAGTGTTAGTAAATTCTGAATTTAATATAAATTTTTTATTGTTATAAATTTATAAAAATAACATTATTTATATAAAATTTCATTAGAAAAATAAACAATATATACTAAAATATTTTTTATTCAAACAGATAAATTGCAAAATAATATGTTTTGAATAGAGTTCGCGATAGAAAAGTAAATGTAATTGAACTTACTAGGTCAATTAAATTTTCTAGAGATTTTTATTTTAGACTGACCTGAGAAGAAATATAGTTAAATTATTTTTTATTTAAATAATATATGGTGAGCATTATTATCTGATACTATTTTTATGTAAATCGGAAAATTAAATTTTATTTTATTTGTGTTTATACTTAAAAACATTTATATTTCAACATATAATTTTTTTCTGTATAATTTTCAATAATTAATCTTAAATTATTTATATAATAATTTTCTATAACATTTTGATAATATTATTATATTATTATTAATAATAAAAAAAATGTTTATCTCAATTGTAGTAGAATATAATAAGTACAATACACGAATTATGATTTAAACTAATTTTAATTATTGTAAGCAATTTTTTTTATTGAATATCAACATGATCTACATGTCCTTTCTTGATTCTTCTATATTTTCAAGATTTATTTATTAAATAATAAATCTATAATTTTAATCACACATTTTTTCTAGTTATAACTATAAATTATATGAAATTTTTTATTTTATTTTAGAGAAATATTTCGTTAAGTGATCAATCCAATAATTAATATGTCCTTTCCAATAATAGTGTTTTAGACTTTTTATCAATAAATAGATTTAAATCGAATGTTTGTATTTTAAAGCAATTAACGCGTTTAAATATTGAAAGTAACGGATATTTGATGTACATATATTTTATTATAAGAAAAAATATAGAAAATAGAAATGTTACCGACAATGAATTTAATAAAAGGTCAACAAAAAAAAATTTTAATTAAAAATAGGTTTTCATTTTAATTCTTAAACATGTTTATTTTTTAAAAAAATAGCGATAGTGCTAGGAATGAAATGAATAATGAATGAATTCAATTTTCATTAAAGTTATTTACTTTGAATTTTATATTATTTTACTTTTTTAATTTTTAGTTTCAAATTAAAAAAAAAATCTGAATCTATGCAATAATTTTAAAATTGATATAGAGATAAATTGAACAACAAATTTATTTTTATTTTAATATTATATATTTTAAGTATTATAGGTAATAAAACAGCTTTACTACAGTTTATATGACGATGTGATAGTTCTCTTCCATAGAAAAAGTAATATAATATATATATATAGTATCCTTTAACTAGATATAAGTAGTATAGTTTATGTAGTAAATATGTGTGAAATAATACATTAATAAAAATAAAACTATTTAATTACAATTTTTAGTTTCAGTAATAAAATTATGACTAAATTATAATTATCTCTTGTAAATATTAATAATTATAGTTAAAATTTTATTAAACATGTAAATATAAAACAACATATTTACATATTTTAGTGTATAAATCAACTGATGGGAAAATACCATAATTATTTATACGATAGAAATTAAAGGCTCTAGTATTTCTGTATATGCAAGTGCAGTCTGTGACGTTTTACATAATCCCCTAATGCAGGAACTTTTGATGATTTATCAAGGTAATTCTGTGTAACTTTGGCTCCGAGCCTTTTCCACCTGTTGAATCACTTATCCACTGTAAAACGCTTCATACTTATTACTCTTAGATCCTACATTTAAAATCCAATACATAAATTTAATAATTAAAAATTCTTAATTATGCTGCAAAATATGTCTTCGGATAATATACTACCTAATATACTACAAAAAATTAAACTAAAAATATATTTTTTTTAAATGTATATGTAATGTGAACATTAGACATAAAATTTTGGAAAACAAGTTAAATCAACTTACATTGTTACCTATTCATTTTAAGCAGTTTTTATAATTTATAATTATTATAGTATTAATGGTTATTATAAGAAGTAGTTTTTATTATAAGAACAGTATGAATAAACTTATTCAGTCTTATGGATTTGAACGTGTAATTATACAATAATGATTATGTTGAATATGTAACTATACATTTACAATATTGCATTTTTCTATGGAGAAATTATTATTATAAGATCGATTAATTTATTAATTTACAAGTAAGCTAATTATAATAATATTAAATTTAAATACATAAAATAATAATATTTAAAACCCATTTATTAAAATGCAAGTGTTCATTAAATTTCATAAAAGATGTTTTGTGAATAAATTTGTACGTTTTAAATTATTTGCAAATATAAAACTAAAAATTTTTTGGTTTTTTTTTTAACATTTAAAATTTTTTATTATTTTCTTTATTATATAAATATTTTTATCCCATTAAATATAAAATGAATAAAATAATTCATCTTATTTAACTAATATAGAAATCATCAATTTATTAAAAAAAAAAATAGTTATTTATGAATTAAGATATTGTTTTAATTTTTGATTTTTGATATTTTTACATAAAAAAAAATTATTTATTATAAAATATTATTTGTATTTGACCTATTTCTATTAGACAAACTTAATTGGATTCCATTGAATCTAACATCTTCAAAACAAAAAAAAAGTGTCAATATGTTATATTTTGATAGTATTTAAAGAGAAACAATAAAAAAAGTCAGACTAATTACATAATCTTTTTTATCAAATTTTATGTAATACTTTTTATCGAATTTATAATTATATATTTGAAATTCGTAACAAATAATATAGCTATTTAGAAATAATAATTTAGAATAATTTTTCTAAGAAAAAAAAACATATAAGAATTTAAAATAAAATAATATTAAAATATGTAGAAAAAATTAATTTTTGTTCAAGTCAATGAATTGTGAGAGAATGTGAGAAATAGGAATAAAACATTAAAAATAAATAACTGAATATTAGTCCACAGGAAATTAAGGTTTCACGATATTTGATCGTGGTAACTTATCAAAAATTGTTGAAAAAATTCTATTAATTCTACGTGCAGTTCACTAAATCAACTTATTTAAAAAAAAAAAAAAAAAAAAATGTACTTTTTATCATTTTTATAGCATGTTGAATAAATGAACAAACTTATGATATTATAGAAGAAACATTTTATGATTATTATATATTTAAATTAAACTTTGAAATATATTTCTTACTAAAGATTATTTTCTATAAATATTAAAAGAGGACTAAATGATTACCAAACCATGTCATATAATAATAGATGAATTTATTATCAATATTTTTTTACTCTAAAAAATATAAATTGAAATAAAATAGAACAAATTTACCTTGTGCAAA
The DNA here is from genome assembly GCA_018907245.1 of Eupristina koningsbergeri. Taxonomy (NCBI): domain Eukaryota; kingdom Metazoa; phylum Arthropoda; class Insecta; order Hymenoptera; family Agaonidae; genus Eupristina; species Eupristina koningsbergeri. Next base: position 1,816,893 of record JACCHV010000041.1, read on the forward strand.
ATATTTGGATATTAAATTTAATTTAATAAATATATACATACATTTATATAATACTTTATATCAACTGCATTTTTCGTAGAATATAATTTAGTAATATGGTTTAAATTACTGGTAATAAAATTTTATATTTCATCTGTTATCTATCTATTCAATTCTAGATCATGGTATTTTATTAATTATTAATTTAAACAAATTTTTTTTTTAATTTGACTATGCTTAATAATTGATAATAGATAAAAAATATATAAAAAAATAAATAATAAAGTTATTTAATAATAGGCTTTGTTTAGAAAATAAATTTTGTATATAACACTATTTTATTATAATTATATTTTAATTTACCTAGTATTAAAATGTATTATTCAATACATAACGATTATTTGAGTCTTTTGAAAGTATTTAATATAATCAATTAATAATCACTAGATATTTATGTGATTAAATAATTATAAAAATTGTAATAAATAATTTTAAGAAAGAGAAATATTATTAATAAGGAATTATACCATTTAAGTGCATTGAGTATTTTAAATAAAATTTGTACAAAAATAGTGAAATTTAATAAATTAATGTATGCTTTTTTAAATATTTATTACATACATTATTAATAAATATTATATTATTTTAAATATATCAATCAAAATTTTTTAAAAATATACATGTAATGTAAATTTATGAATGGATTATAATGATTATTTTTAATTCAATATGAAAAAAGTCTATTGGTGAATATAAAAGTAATATGAGACAAATAATAAGATTTAATAATAAAACTATTAAAAACTTTTTTTTCGTAATAAATAGCTTCTAATGTTTATGTTATGATATGTTTAATAATTTTACAATATTACTTTGAATTATTATAGTCATAATTTCTTCAATTCAGTATAATCATGTCGTATAAATTTAGACATTAAAAAATCAATAATAGAAAATTGGTTGACTAATTATTGATTTAAAATTAATATTAAATTTTAATCACTTTTAATAACATTTTAAATCATTTTGACCTTGAAATATTTATTAATATCAAAATATTTAGGTAATATTCATTATGTAATCATTATCATTTTTGTCTCATTTGATTTAAATTGGTGTGTTATGTATTTCTAATATTTGTAATAGTATTATAGTAAAAATTTAATTTATAAAATATTATGACGGAATTTTTAATATCAATTTGTATGATTATTCGTATCTACACTTTAAAAAATAGAGTAAAAAAAACATTTGGAAAATATATATTTTTTTCCATCACCTGCTTAGCAAAACATTACAGTAAGATATTACAAAGATGAAATTTGATATATTAGTCCCAAACAATATCTTTAAATATTAATTTAATTTACCTTGTTGCACTGATGCAATTAGTTGGTTCAAGTATTGGATGTAAAAGAAAATAGATCTTATCAAATGTTAAATATGCACTTGTAAAATCCTTCTTCTATCTTCTTATACTTTATATATTACATCACATTTAAACATTTTTTTGTCTTTTCTTTAACTCCTTCATATTCATGGTTAAGAGTGTCTATATATTTTTAGGACCTTTTTTCATTATAATTTAATGAAACTCAATGACAACTATAATTATTTTATATTCCATATTATTTATCATCATGCGATTATTACATTACATGTAAAACACTCTTGTTACAAAATAAATTTATTGATTCTAAAGTCAGGCTTCCGGTTAATTAATAAATTTTGTTTCACTGTTAATTCCTTAATAAACTACTATTTAATATATTACGCTCAATTTATGCTACAATAATTATTCTGATATTGATGTATATGTGCTTAATAGTTATTATAGAAATACATGATATTTTTGTATATAATTAGCAATTTACGTACATATATACACCAGGCATAAGATTAATTGTATATATACATATATGTACATATAGTCTCCATGCCTAAATATATATATTAATATTTCTTTTATTTGTTAAGGCATATATAAGATATAAAAAGCTATTCTCTAAACGTATAAATATTTTTAAAATTATCTAATAGATATATATATATTTACTTGAATTTACAAATTGATTGTAATTTCCAAAATTTAATTGCTACACCTACAAAAGTTTGAAAAACATAAATGAAAATTTAAATTTAAATTCATAAGGTTAACTCTCAATAAGTTCAATAAATTATTTCCCGGTTTTATTTATCTTATTTACTTCATTTACAAATTATTTATGAATATCTAATTTTTCTATACGTTTAAAATTACGAATAGTAGAATTCGTACATTGACAAAATAAAATACAAGAATGCATATGTTGCATGCATTCATGTGCACTCAAATTAATTACAAAGTTTGCCAATATATTTAATTCATTACATATTTTGATGTTTTATGTACGAATTTTAAAATTTAATTAAAAAATTAATTTATAAAATTATTATACATTTATAATATAAAAGTATATAGGTTTTAACTCTTTTATACATTATTTCTCTTCTTGTAATGCATGTATATACACACACACATACACACACACACACAATACATAAATCATTCTATTAAGCAACAGGGACTTATTTTTCTACTTGTACTTCTTTTGTTAATTTTCATATTTTACTTGTACTATACTCTACATTAAATTCATAGAAAGTAGTAAAGAATAATTTATCCATAAATACAAGAAGTAAAACATAATAATAGTTGTTTTAATGTAAACTTTATCCTGTTAACCTGACATAATACGTTATTTCATTAAAAAGCTTATTTATACGTACTTTAATAATTAAAAAGAAAAATATTTAAAAATCATTTATTGTATTATTTTAATTTTAATTTATATTAAAATTTTTTTAATTTTATACTAATTGGTGGAAAAATTATAAAAAAAATAATTTTAAAAAATTCTGGATGTTTCATTAACAATAACATCTTAGTTAATCCATTTGCTTGAATAAAAGATATTATTTATATATATATATATATATATATATATTTGTCACGCCATCTACAATTTAAATTTTAGCGCGGAAAATATAATACGTTTTATATCGGATCTAAAATTAGTGATGTACAAAAAAATTAAATTAAATTTTCATATAACATATATTCTATTTTAAGAAATTAAATCCTACTAAGTATTTAACATTATACTGATTAAAGACTGAAAAGATAAATTTGAAGAATAATTTATATATTGGAATTTGATCTTATTTCTCATGAGTATACCATATTAACATTGAAATGAATGTGACTAAAATTAGTCCCATTGATATTTATTATTCTACATATTTTTTGAAATTAATTGCCAATCGTTATAGTGATGCCTTAACAAAATTAATGCACATGTAAAAAGATATAAGGAAGTATTTTATAAGGCAATCAATTAAAACGAAGAAAAAAGTATTGCTTTGCTCTTTTATGAGGTTAAGTGACAGTAATCAGCATTTTGGGTCAAGTTTGAACATGAGTATTTATAAATATGTGTAAAATATAATATCATTGATTATTATTCTACATCTTTGAAACGATATAGAATAGATCAATATTTTAACATAAAGAAGAATATTAACAAACTAATCAGTTGGCATAGTTTATATATAAATATATAAATTATTGTACTACTTCATATACATGTTTCTAAAGGAATATTGCGATAATTGATATTATCGAGGTTTTCAAATGTAATTTTGCTATGCACTTAATAAATTATGAAAAAATTTGAATTAATAAATAAAAAATAAATTTTTGTTTTGATATGCTTTATATTACTTGTATGTGTATTTATTTTTTAAAAAAGTAAAAAAGTAAACAAATTTTCGGAGTAATAATTTTAATTAAAAGTACATTTGAGTTACGCATATAAAATCCTAGCCTCTCATATTAATAAATAATTGTAGCATGTGTGCAACTTACTTTGGACGGATATAAATTTTCAAAAACTAAGTATATATTCACAACTGAAAGCAACCTAAAAGTAAATAAAAGAGTGAGGTTCGCATAGGCGAACTAGAAGCACATTAATTGTCGGTAAAGCAGTACACAGTGAAAAAGAGCCCTATTTAAAAATCTCCCGGACAAAAGAGTCAGACGACCGCGCGACGCGTCACTTGGTTTACCTTCAAAAGAGCAAAGCCAAAGATGTGAAATGCAAATCAGTTTCGTTAAAGTGATCTTAATCTTATGCCTATGTGTGGATGTAAGTGCAAGTGCTTAAGGCCGGGATGACGGCGCAGACGGGAGTCCGCGCGGCCCTGGCACACGTCGACGGGCCGACGGCTCGGAGGCGACTGCTCGCGTTCTCCGGGTTCTTGCCTCACTCTCTCCCTCTCTCACTCCGCCGAGCGCGCACTTTCCCCCTCGTCCCCCCCCCAAACCGCCCTCGTGTTTCGCCCCCCCCCCTTTAACCGCCGATTCAACCCACTAAATTTATTTATAATTTTTGACAGATCTTCGATAAATTGCATTCGTTCTTCGATTTTTAAGGATTCACCGCCTCCCTAAATATGTCCCCAAACAGTGCGTCTGATTAATGATTCTTGTGTTTATACATTTAGAACCATTTATTTGATTAAATTTTAATTTTGTTATTTCCTGAAGACAAACGCATGAATTATTCAATAATTTTAAAAACACAAGCTTCTTTATTCTCTAGTACTTATTGATTACTTACATTAATTTCAATATTGAACTTTAATTTTCTTTTTCAAGACAAATCTATTATTCTTCACGTTTTATAATTTATTTAAATCAATAAATAAAAAGTAAAAGGTGATATTTTTAGTAATGAATTACTTAATAATTTTCTCAGATTTATTTTAAGAATTATTTTATTATTTATTAATAAATAAATTAATATTGAATATATTCAAAGTATTTACATGAATTTTTTAAACCAATTCTAATTATTATCAAGTCAGCTGTTTCTTAATCGATCACATACAAGTATTTTTCTCATTTATAAAAAAATTATGCTGTTAAATAAATATACACTTTTAAATAACAAAATAAATTTTCAGTTTATCTAATAATTGCAATATGTACATCTTATATAATTCAAGATTAGGATAAAATCAAATTTTACTCTGTAATAGGCAAGGAAAACATTTGGGTGATTGACGCTACCGAAATCTCAGCTCTCCTATTAAATGCTCAAAGGGGGCCTTTGAACATTCAATATAATTTGCCAAAATGGGCAGTCTATTTCCAAATGCTATTATTCGTGGTTAAGGAATACGAAGTCTCGGAATTGACGCAACAAACAGAAATGATCTTGTTCAGTAATTTATCCCACCAATGGAATCACCAATGGAAAAAATTTATGGTAAAAACAAACTTACATTAATACCATACTCAATTATCCATGTAAGCATGACAAATATAAAACTAAATAAAAAGAGTCAAAAAAACTTTTAAAAAAATTGATTGAACATTTACAAATGAATGAAAGAGAAAGATATGTGTGAAGGACTACCTTATAGATTACTGTTTTATCCAATTAGAAAGTGCAATTTCGTAACACGTAAACAATTAAAACGTGAAATCTATTTAAAGAATAAAGAGATATCATTCAATTATAGGAAAACGCTAATAAAAAATATTGTAAATTATTTCATAACTTAAATAAAGCGACGCGCGCGCGCGCGCGTGTGTGTAAATCATATAAACATTGATTTTTAAGAATTGAAGTGTATTTCCTAATTTTTAGGTTATACATGAAATTAGTGTGAAGTAATTTTTCATTTATTTTATTGAATGCTGTTTTTTTTGTTTAACATTTTTGTTGGTATTTTTAATATATGTAATACGAAATAAAGTAATTATTGATTTGACCAAAAAAATAGGTCATCTTATAACAAATACAGATTCCAGTTAAAATGATAAATAAATTCGTTTTTTAGCTCATGTTTGACTAAAGTATATTATTATAAGTTTATAAGCAAGTTAGTTTTATGGTGCGCCAGAATGGGACATTCGAGTAATAGAAGACGTGAATAAGTAGAAAAAGTATTTACCACTCGATCGTAGAACTCCGGAGTTAAAAAATAAAATTTTTGGTTTTTGTTATATTTTAAAATTCTCTATTTTAAATTATATATCTTATTTTCTGATAAATAAGTATTATTTGCACATAATATATTTTTTTGAATCAATAATAAGAATTATTTCATATATTGGTAGTCATAATCCTATATATTTATGCTTATATTTTCTTTCTATTGTATTTTATTTTATTAACACAATTAGTATTATTTTATATTTAGCATAGATTTATAGTTTATATTATAATATATCTTAAAAAAAAAAAATTAATTATATAGTTAAAATTATATAATTTATAAGCGTAAATAATTTATATAATTCATAAAGTTTCATAAAATTTTAGTTATTTTTTTTCTAATAAAACTTTTATTGTATAAATAAATAAATGTATATTTAATTTATGTAACATATGTCATTTTCTGTGAATTTATTTATAAAATATATTTTTTAAATTATGATTTCGGTAATAATGCTGTTAAATTATATATTTATTGTTAAATTACATAATAAATTCATTGAATCTATATAATTTTTCAAAAATATATATAGTTTAATAGTTTGACATTATATTTATATTTGTAAAACAAATTTTAAATTTTATTACGTGTTGTCGGACAGTACAATTACTCTTTAAATAGATGTACTTAGAAACTAAAATCCTATAAATGTATTCACAAATACCAAAATTCTTTAAATTATTTAAATCTATTTTTAATTCATTGTAATACTTTTGAATTTTTTTAATACATTTACATAAATAAATAATAATATCTTTCTTTTACTTAAAAAATATTTTTATTATATAATTAAATAATATTCACGAAAAAGGAATTAATATATTCCACATATACTCTATAATGTACACATATTTCCGCTCTATTAGCATTTACTGAATATTTTAATAAATATTTCCATTCAATTTTATAAAATATTTATGATTCACTACTAGTGTAGTATTCAAATCTTTTTTCTTTTCTATGTTTTTTCGACGATAATTTCCTTAGTTTGAAATTTTTCTTTTTATTGTATTCAAAGCTTGTTTTATAAATTAATTAATTTTTATAAAATAAAAACTTCTTTTGACGAAAATGGTTTTAAGATAATCATAGAACTCAGCACAATGTGTGATAAATAGAAATTTGTAGCATAATTAAAGACAAGTAAGTAAAAGAAAGAAGAGAATGCAAATCAACATTCTATATTTTCTTTCCAATTTTAATTATTCTTTCCTTTGTTTATTTATAATGAAAAGTCAAACTAGAAAAAACTTAAAAGGTTAAAAAATAATTTAATAAATTATTAATAATATTAAATATTAAAAATACTGTAAAATATATTTTTTATTTAAATTTTTGGTGTTCATGAAAACATTTTTTGAAAATTCCTTTATTTTTAAATTTGTTTATAATTGGAATATTTTATACATATTTCAAAGAATATTCAAATTTTTCGAACATTAATTTTATATTACAAAAATTTACAATTTATGAATTTAAAATTTTATTTAATGAAGAATAACAATGACATTTGTAATGAATGTTAATTAAAGCAAATATATCATGTAATAAACATATTTTAAAGCGTAAGTAAACTTTACAAAAAAAAATTTATAATTTATAATAGAAAAAATAAAGACAAATAATAAAAAATTTAAAAAATATAATAAAAATAACTATTAAAAATGTAATTTTTCCATCGAAGATTTTAGTCAGTGCCTATACAGTGAATTTAAAATGTTAAAAATTTTTTATTTTAATTCTTATTAGATTTTTAATAAAATATTATTGTTTTATTATATGATAATCAATTAATAAAACCTAGTCACATATATAAATTCCATAAGATATATCTTAATACATCAAATTAAACATACTGTTCCTCTATTAGGCACAAATATGCATGTGATTCATAATTTTATGGAATCAAGTAATAAAGTCAGCTTAAGAAGTGACATAAAAGGTTAATTGATGTACTATTGCTACGTAAAATTTTATTTCATAACGAAAAAGAAGTTTTAATTAATTTATTTTATAAGAATAATATTTGCTTGTAGATTTGATTTTGTACTGAATATGAAAACATTCTTTGAAAAATTTAACTATACATAACTCTACGAAATGGCGGAAATATAAAATGTCACGAAGTTCTGTAAAGCGTAAACACAGTACATAAAGAAAATTCAATTAACAACGCCACATACATTCACACAAACACATATATTTTTGGACGAAGTCGAATATGAAATCCTAGTAACGAGTTCAGGTAAATGTCATTGATTGTGTACTACATGAGACATCGTTTGATTGTCAATTCAAATGTAGCACTTAAAGGAAATTTAAGGAAATGATAGCATCGTGAGAGTACTAAAATAGAAATTCAGTGAGCTCGAAATGATGCACATTTCATTGAATTGCAAAGACTTCTTGATTCCTTTATGAAACAAATGTCGAAATTCTTTATTCTTGCGATAATAGAAACGAGTATAAACGTGTATTCGGTGAAATTAGTATAAAAAAATAAAGATAAGATAAAAGTTACAATTTAACAATTATTCGAGTTAAATAATTTTGATTATTACATTAATTGTTATAATAATTCTTCAGAATTTAATATTAAATATATTTCACTATTTTGATACTGTTATAATATTAACTAATATTCTATTTATAAATTTATGTTAAATAAATGATAAAAATGATAATGATATAAAGAGAAATAAAAAATTTTCCTCGAATATAATTTATTATATTACTTTAAATTAACTGTCATATAATTATAAAAATATTTCACGTTTTTATTTAACATCGATACTTTTAGAGAGAAAAAAATAGCTATTTTATAATATTAATGTTTATGATAATATTTATGATAATACAATTTTATAAATTTTAACAAAAAGGATTTTTATTTTGAAATCCTTAATCTCCGTTTTTTTCGTAGTTTATATAAATTAAGTACATTTAAAAGGTCTTATTATCGAAATTTTACATTTACTTTTTTACCTATATAATTATATTTTACCTATATAAAAACTTTCGAGTAATTATTTTTATATCAGAAATTTTTCTAAAACTCACTTTTTTAAATCGCAGAATAAATATAATATTGAAAAAATAAACTGTAATAAACAAAAATAAATAAACTTCGATACATTTAGAAAAAAGAAATTTTATATAATAGCAAAATTCCTAGTAGTTGAGTTGATAATAATATTCTAGTAAGTAATTAAGTGGTACGAGTAATTGAGTATGTTTGATTGTAAATTGTAAAGGCAGATACTTAATATGACATGTAATAGAGCTGAACTGTTTGTGTTAGTATGAAAATACATTGTCTATGACTCAAAGGGCTAATTTGAAAAAGAATCTATCGCACATAACCTCTTGATTTCAAACAAATGTATTTAGTTTTAGATAATTTCAAACTTAAATTTCAAATCTAATGAAAAAATTATAATGGATTTATTGTGTATTTCTACAAAAATATACAATATGAAATTCTAATTTGTGTTTCCATAAAATTTTATAAATGTAAGCAAATCAATTTACTTATTTCATTTTATTTTTTGAATCGAATCAATCAGTTTGTAAAAATTCATTTATTAATACAAATTAGGTTGTATAAACAAGTTTTAAAAATTACTTTTTAATTTTTTTTAAATAAAGTCAATTTTTACAAATTTCATGTCAAAAACTTGGTACATAATCCTACTTTTTAATAGTTTCAAAGTATTTTTCGTTGTTTAGTTCAATAGGGAATATATAAAAATTAAGAAAAGAAAAATACTTCGAAGGAAAGTATTAAAAGTTTTTAATAAATAATACGAAATACTCCTAAACAATTTATAATCATATTTAGAACTTCTGGAGTTTTTGAAAATACAATAGAAAATAAGTTATTAATTTAAAAAAGTGATATTTATTATTATAGAATTCGATCAATTTATATATATCATATAGTTTAAGTTTAGAGAATTAAAAGTGGAAAAGTTGAAGAAATCACCTATTTTCATTCCGATTCAGCAGTGCCCAACGAATCTAGATTAGATAAATTAGTTCAAGAAAAGTGCTTTATAAGACAAGAATGAAGGAAGAAAAGTGAATAATGAAAATAAATAGTTAATTTTTCTAATAATTCTATAATGAGACAAATATAAGATAGGTTTGATTTGAGGAAAATATGTATAAAAAGTATACGTTTGGTAGCGACAGTGACGCCCTCAGAATTGTCCTTATATTATGGCAGATTTTTAGTCCGTAAATATTTGATAAATGCGAGTAGTTTCTCAAATCTATCTCTTTCACTCTTTCGTTAACGTATATTTTCTACGTGGGTCAATTGTTCATCTCTTCCAAAGTTTTGAAGTTGGATTTTTTTCGTTCTCACGGGCCCCATATACCTCTTTTAATACCATCTTGTACAGCAAGAAAATATCGATTATATCACTGGTCTTCACCATTTTCTTTTAACTTTTTTATCTTTTCAATCTCTAACCGAAAATCTTGTTTGAAATAAAGAATGCAAAAATTATCATCTCACATTTTGACGGGACATTAAAGTTCATACAGCAAAAAAAGACATAAAATTCTGCTTTATATCTTTAGAATGACACACTATTATTAAAAAATTGGAATGAAATATATGAAAATTTGAACGCTTTCATAAAATTTAAACAAGATTTATAATTTTTAATAAAATGTGGTTTAAAATAAGAAAGACACAAAGTTGTTTTATTATTTATAACAGAAATATTCGTTAATATATATAATATTATTTTATATCAATTTTTCAGTAAAAACATGTATGTTTTTACTCTTTTTCCTTTGAGTTTTATAATCTCTCAGAGAGACAATGAAATGGTAAATTTTTTTAACGTGAGTGATTATTCACACAGACATTCCTTCAATCTTGCTAATAAGTAATAATAAGTTTTCGTGTAACTTTTATTATATAATGTGTTCTTTTCTCTTAAGTCTTCCTCTTTAATATTTCTTTGTTTCGTGGGTTTTCGAAAAACTTTCAGAGTCAGAAACTCGTTATCATTCCTTCGAGTTTCATGCGGAAAACCATCTGATTTATCATAAACAGTGCGAATGATTACCTGGTAACTTTTTCCTTTCGTTTTTTTTGTAATACTATTTTCTGTTGTAACTTTAATTATTTTAATACTATAATTAAAAAGATTAACAGTTTATTCTTCTATATTTTTTAACTGGAATATTTATGCCAATCTTTGTATTACAATCATAAAAAGTTTTTTAACATATATAATTCTTACAATTTATTATATATATCTGTTAACGCTCTTAAATATTTTTGTTAAAATATTTCCATATTTTTAGGCGAATATTAAATTGAAACTTTTGCATTTAAATTCAGTTAAAACTACTACAACCGGAGGTAAAATAATTCATAGTATTCGTATTTATCAAATAAATAATAGATTTACACTAAAGACAGTTTTATAATTACAAAATGTTGTTAAAACTTCTCGATAAAGATTCTTATTTTGATTTCTTAATCTTATATTAAGCAATATATTATCCAAAATACAATTTTGTGCATAAGACTTTTATTGAAAGTAAATTTATAAATGATTGTGTATTATATTGTATTATATTGATTTGTTATATTGTATCTAAGTAAATTATAATCTATTTACGTTGTTAATATGTGAAATACTATTATTTTACTACTTTATTGTATAATTATTATTGTGATATTAATATAAATAATATTAAATATAAATATTACACTACATATGTTTAAATTATTTCTTGTTTTGAGGCTCACGAAATTTATTATATTTTTCGATCAACTCTTCTTGTATAGAATTTGATTTGGATACAACGGATTTTCGTATAAGTTTGTTTTGTTGGAAATGAAGTTTGCTATTAAATAAAATGAATTTTCGAATGAAAACTAATCTAATCAAAGTAAATAAATTATTTATAAATAGATGTAATTTAAAATGATATTAGATACGAAAGTATAGTTTTATTGATACCTTCTCAACAACTGCCCTTTCTCGAGCTCTATTTTCTTTTCAGGATTACTGGGCTTTTTCACTTTACATGGCCATTTCCTTCATCTTTTAATCAAGTATACTACTTTATACATGAACCTGATATATACACTCATAGTATAGCCATCACATACCGATACCATGGGCGTAGCTCCAAAGGTTTTGGGTTTCCCAATTCCTGAATATTTTAAAACTTCGAGTATATAAATAGTTTCCTCGGTTGAACGAATCCGTTTAATTATCTCTTTCATGCAGTATTCTATAGTTGTCTTTGATTAGTCGAATCGTCATTTTTTTTACAATTCTTCTATAATAATCTTGTTCCGTGTTTATCATTACGGTTCTCTCTATTACATTAGTAGATGGAAGAATTATTCGACCAAGGGCCCATTTAGTGGACGGCAAATTGTCCTTTCTATAATACAATGATTGTCCGTATTTCATTTATGACATACATTTAATTAGTTCAGGTAGTCCTTGGACCTATGTCTGCAACGGTATTAATGCAATTTTTGGATATGTTGCCATTAGGAAACCGACCTATTGGTACACAGTTCAAATCTTCTTTAGGCAAGCACGTAAGATATTCACCTATTAGGAAATTTCCCAGTATGAGAATCAGAAAAACTTTTAAATTATTAGACAAAGGTATAAGGAGGCGGGAATTAAGGATGACTTCAATTTCAATGAAAAAAGTATTTAATTGTTCAAATGTTAAGATAACATTAGAAATTAATCATTTTACATGATACCTGAATAACTTTATCATGGTTTCCCATGAGACACCAAAGTGGGGCAAACAGGCTGAAATCATTTAATTCATTTTGCGCTCCTATGAAATGTCTCGGTTGTTTTTTAAATTACAGTTTTTCTTTTCCTTTATTAAAAAATGTCCACAATAATCTATGCCGATGTTGGCAAATACTCGTTCTTGCATAGTTCATATGCTCGGCATTCTTCCATTTTTTGTGTTTCAACTTATATATTTCCTTTAAAAAATACGTAGCTTGAACTTGTTTTATAATTGTTTTTTCTGCCTTTAAGATATCTTCGGCACATAACGTCTCACTATATTTTATTTTTTATATTATCATTAGTAATAATACTAACGCTATTATTCTTTTCAGTTTTATATAATTTAAAAAATGTTGGAAACTCCGAAAAACGCTTCATCTGCCGATTTATAATCAATTATATTCATTGTACATTTATATTTCGAAGGTCTAACATTTTGCTTATCCTATTTGTAAGATTTTTCATTAGCTTTCTTATGCATAATTCATTATTCAAAAGTTCCTTTGATAGTTATCCTTTGTAGTAGTAGGCCGTCAGTTGGGTTGTCATGAAATGATACATGCTTCTATTACGATATGTCAGTGATTTTTTGAATATCATTGACTCTATTGTCTACGAAAATCTGAAGTGCCGATGGAGGAGTCCTAATCCATGGTAAAACGATAGTTAAGTCAGTCAAGAATGGAATATTTATAAATTTGATGTCGAAAACTTTGCCATTTTTTTTTTTTTGTATAATTCAATTAGTGGATGCGCCGCGAAATTCTAGACTTGGAATTCTAATGGTTTTCAATGGTGCAGCATGCGATTTCACACAAAGAAATTCGCAATGATTGTAGTCATCTTTTGTCGGACTTGACGTAGAAGAATGCCCGTAACCTAATTCGCTCGTATCACAAAATTCGTACAGCTGTAGACCAGAAATTGCGAAATTTATAACTTTGCGTGAAATGAAAATTGTTCTATGATAATAAGTTATTAAAATTTGACCATTTTATTTAAACTGAGGATATCAGTGACTCACCCAAATGTATTTAATATTATCAAATACATTTTGTATATAATATAATTGGGCTTGAGAGATCAAATCGATGGAGTATTTTTACGATCTCCGATAACACCTATTTTTTTTAAAGCTATGGTGGATAAGTCCTCGACATTGGTTGTATAAATGAAATTATATCCTTATTCGCGGTCCATGTAAGTTCCAAAGTTTTAAGTTGATTATCACTGGGGAGTTTCGAATCTATACCATTATGATTTTTATCCATTCCACCAAGAATTCACGCGTCATTACAGGCCAATAGTCGTAGCTTAAAACCTCCGTCTTTTAAAATACTTGTAATCTGCTAACAAATTGTCGTGGTTCTTCGATAGTATTAACGCCTGTGAGTAGGTTATCTATATAAAAATTATTTTCTAATATTTATGGACTGATCAGTTCTTTATGCTTACCGTTATTCGCTAATTTATTTAAATATTTTGTTGCAAGAAACAGTGCACGGGGTAGTCCGAATGTCAACGCGTTGAATTGCAAAACTCGAACGTTCTTCTTATCATTCCATATGATTTTTTGAATTTTTGGTTTTTATTTCTTATCAGTACCTGCCTATACATCTATGCGATATGATTATGGCATATTTGAAAATTTTAAATCTTAATAGATAAATTTTAAATCAAAAGTGTTCTGCAAGATATTATATTACCTTTACTGTAAATAACAATTATTAACGCCGTTGTGATTATTTTAGTGTCAGTTGCTTGAGGTACAGACAATACATAAGGTGACATACAAGTAGTTTAAATCAGTCCATTCCTGTAGTTCATGTAGTAAGAAGTTTTCAGTTAGCTCGCAGGCAATGCACTTATCAAATTTATTATTATCGGTATGACTTATCAACTATAAAGAACATAGAGACGTCTTTTTTATAATTTGTCTCATATTTTTAATATTTAGTTCTCTGAATCCTTTACATCTGTAAACTGAATTTTAAGATCGATTTTTTATCTTTACTCATTGTTTTATTCAACACCTTTTTTTATCTTTCAGCATCTTCATGTTTACAATTTTTTTTTTCAATTAAAAAAACAGTGTGGAAACTTATAAAATATTGCAAAAAGTGTATGGACATAATTGTATGTCAAAATCCTAAAGTGGAAAATGGAACAGAGCTTTTAAAGAGGGCCGGGAAAAGATCATTGACGGGCCTCGACGTGGGCGCCCAAAAAACCGTGGAATGTCTAGGAAAATGCTCCGCGTGTTATAAATTTTAAATTCGAACCGCCGATTAGCAGTTAAAGCAATAGCGAAAAATTGAATTTAACGCGATCTACGGTGTACAATACAGTAAAAAACAAATTAGAAATACGAAAAGTTTGCGCGAAGTTAAATCCTGCCGCACCTAATTATTGAAAAAGCAAAAAAAAAAGGGACTAATAAGAAAAGATTTTGTCAATATTTTAAGACCCCTTCCCAATTTCTACAACCAATAGCTGCAAAATGAAAGGCAAAATCTCGATACTTCGTAGACAAATAATATAAAAGTAAATTTTTTAATAGTTTAATAATTAATAATATTATTAATTAATATTAATATTAATTAACGCTAAATAATATTAATAATTAATAATAATTAAATTTAATAATTACAATATCTTATCATTATTTTACTAAAATGTTTACTCTAAATATATGACCTTACAATTATAAAATTCATTTAATTTTTAATAGTATCCAAATAAATATAATATTATGTAAATATATGAATAATGTATAATGTGTCTGTAATTTATAAATCTATTTATGCAATATTTATAATTCTTATATATTCGGTTATACTTATGAATTATTGCTGGTGTACATATATTTTTTTTAAGTTATTAACACCCACAAATCATTTTTATTTTCTTTTGTATAAAATTTGTTAAAAACTATACTGTAACCAACTAATTTCACAGATATCATCTAAGACAATTTTTTTATAGTTATGAAACACCAAAATATACTTAAAGAACAACTTATTTCTATAAGAGAACAGATAAAGACGAAATTGCAGGCGAGCTCAAAGTGTAGATGCAAACATATATACAAAACAATAAAACAGTGGAAAAATGAAAGGTCTTTTAACACACATTTTTTATTATCAAAATTTCTGAAAGATCTTACAAAATGTGATAAATTTTAAAAATTTATTTTTATTACTTGGAGAAAAATGTATTTATGATAAAAAAATTATTAAATATTTGTTCAATAATAAATTTTTTATTATTTGAAATTCCACTTATTATTTTGATCTATTCATATAAAATCAGATTTATTCTTTTTAAATATGCCGTATAAATTTGTTTTTAAATTCTGTAGAACTTTTACTTCAATACGTAATCATTCAGTCGTAAAAAACGAATGGTAATTGATAAAATTTGGAATCAAAACTGAGTTCCATTATTACAGGCGCAGACGTTGACCCCAAAGTACTCTTTAGAGCAAAATGATTATTTAGCACATTTCACAGAGTAAGTAGATGTTCCTAAAATACTAGTGGTATTGAATATATTATAAACAACTAAATTAACGTCATTTTTTATCATACAATTTGTTGCAGCAAAGATAAATAAAAATAAATGTTGGATTTTACTAAACCTTGAATTTTTAAGACACCAATTTACATTATTAAATATATATTATTTACACAAATAAAATATAACAGTACAAACTAAGTTCATAGTTCACAGCGGCATAATCAAATTTCCACTAATACTGCAATTCAAAGACTCAGGGTGATATAACTTTCTAAGTCTACTTTTAAAAACAAAGCTTACATTTAGCCACAAAGTTTATTACTTAAGCCCAAAACCTCGAAAACTTTTATCACTGATAATGGTACTTCAATAACTACACATTAGTAATTACTTTATTTTATCCTTGCAAATCTTTTTAGTTTACACTATATTGAACTGGAATACATAATATGCATAACAATAACTTCAGCGAGAATTTACTATTTATTTTTTGAATAATACAATTTATTTCTAAAATTGCTCAGACAGAAATAATCAATTTATTATTTTTTTTCTATAAATTAAGAAAAAAAAGGTAACTAATATAAAAAAATAATATTACAGCATAATTCTGTAATAAAATTTATATTATTATTAAAAAAAATTTATAATTATCAGTACAATATAATATACAATATTAATGTTAATTATAATTAATTATTATTATTAATTATTCAATAATTATTATTCAATTTATGAATTGTTATATTTAAAATACATTTATTTTTTTTACAATTGTCACTATAAAAATATTGTAAATTCGAACAAATACTACTTATAATTCAATTTTAAATTATTTCTTTTCAAATATTATATATTGAAATATTATAATTTCAAATTTTACAACTTTAATATTTTTTAAAATGATTATGCAGGAAGCTTTACAAAGTTGCTGAAGTCATCGAAATCGAATATCAAGATATAAACAAATTTGAATTTTTCAGTAGCTCCGACGCATAATTTAATATGAATACGAAATTTTCCTTGCTGCAAATTGAAAAAAGAAATAAATCAATTGGTATTCCGTTCTTTAATGATTATCAGTAGAATTATACTAATATTTTATATTGAATTTTTTTTTTAAAAAATTTTATCTAAATCACTGTAAATATTTTTCTGCTCTTCCTGCTTGAAACTTATAACTCAACATTTCAATATTTGTAATATTCAAATTTTGTATAAAAAACAATAATTTATATAAATATAACAAAAGTATTATTAAATTTTTAAACGCCTGTCAAATAACAACAAATAAAAATATAATTTGTAAATGAGATTAGATATAATATTTATTTATTTCTAACTTCTTTTGGAAATTAATTTGCAGTAGCCTCCAGAAAATTAATATTCAAGCGTATCTTATTTTCTTGGAACGCAGATAAATAGATAAATTTTTATAAAAATATATTTTTATCTTAATGAAAAATGTATTTTAAATATGCCAATAAATAATTAATGAACATGATAAATGTGTTTTAGTGATATAGCCATATATATCCATTTATTTAAAAATAGAATTCAATCATTTTTGTATATTAAATTACCCATGTTCATACAAATAGATTAAATATATGAATATTATAATAAAATTATTTTAAGTTAAAAAATTGATTTAAAATATTCGTTTAGTTAAAAATAATATTATTTTAAATATTTTTAATTATTTATAACTTTAATATTTTTTTAAAACTCTCGACGAAAATATTAATATCATCCAATAATGTATGTATTAATCACACATTAATTTTTTGGATGTTGATAAGTTGAATTATTTTATTTCGAATTTTGTAGGTTACTTGAGCATTGTTAATTTCTTATTTGTATCTGTAATTGTTTCTCTAATTATATAGTTTATGAGTATAATTTGAAATATTTAACTAATAGTATTGTATTTATACATACTCTTCAATATCCTTTAATTAAATAAGTTGAACTAATAATTCATAAGTATATATAATAATTTATAAAAATATTGTCGTGTGGTAAATTTTAAAAATCATTTGTTTTATAAATAAATGTTTTATAAGTTGTTAAAGTAAAATTCTTTTTGAGTTTTTATAGACATAATTATTGAATCGTATGTAGTTAATTAATGTTCAGTGGTGGTCAAATGCACATGAAAATTATAAAAATAAAAAAATGATTATTTATGTTGACCATGTATATTAAACAAAATGTAGGTTCTAAATTAATAATTACTTCAAAGTATAACCTTAATCGATCATATTTTATATAAATTATGATTAGCAAAGAAATAAATATTCACTTGCAAAAAATTAATAAAAATGGTTATTAAATCATTAGAAAAAATTCTTACAGTTCAATTGTTAAGGATTTTCTCCTTGCAAATAACTGAGTTCATAGTTTTCGCAGTAAAATGAGACTACCACTTCATTAAATGCTACAAAGAAGAACTTACGAACAACGTTGATCGTTACTTTTAATGTGTCCCGCATTAAATGTGATAAAAAAAGATAATGAAATAAATTAATAGTTCGCAAATAGAAAATAAGTTTTGACGAAGGTAACAAGAACGATGCAATAATATAAAAATGGAACATGCCATAATAGACAGCGTATTAATGCTTGCTATCAAGATAATGATATTTTTTTAATATAGTTTTGATTTTTTTTTAGTCTCTGTTACATTAATGGGCATAACAATGATAATAAATAATTTTAATAGATACCTATCTATTAAAATTATCACTCTATCTGTCTACTCCATCTCATAATTCTACTCCATTATCTTTTGTCCTCTTATGTCAATATAAATAAATGATCTAATAACAAATAAATAATAATTGTAAATAGTAATAATAAATTTTAATTCTTTAAAAACTCATTTTTTTAAAAAAATATATTATATATATTAGTTAATGTTACAAAATTGAAAACAGCTGTTTTTCTCATTGCATAAACACTCCTAAACACTCTACCAGAAAGTAAACAGCATTTTTTGTCAATAAGGACATTTCCAGTGACGCCACCTATATGCAGCTCTAGACTTTCGAATTATTTTTCCTTTACAGATGTCCAGTCTGTATCTAATGACGTATGACTAATTGGAAGCGTAGTTATAGCATCTCAAATTCCGTATGTGCTTCGTATTTAAAAAAATGATCATTGAAAAAAGAATCAATATTAAATTTTGTTTCATACCCGGTAAAATATTTAACGAATAGTTTCAATTTATGCAACATCTTTATTGCGATGATGGGTTATCCCATGTCAGAATTCATGAATTTAAAAATTCAACCAAAATCATCATTCCGTTCTGAGGAATTGGAATTAAGAATGCTTAAAAATTAAATTTATCGTATTTTAATCGAACGATAGACTAAATATTTTTCGAAATATAACACTGCAAGGAAATTGATAAAATGGTCAAAAAGAGAGGAAAAGTCCTTTACAATATTACTACTGGTATAAAAATACAACATGGTCTTTCCAGTATTATGTATAAAAAAAATCATCAAAGTTTCAGATGAAGGCAAAAAAGCGAATTAGAAACCTAAAAATAATTTTTATACCGATGAAAAAAATGCTGCGCTTGAAGTGATACGCCTTCGAATTCAGTGAATCGAATACAATTAAATTTAAGCTGTAAGTTTGAAACGAATAAATGATTTGAACGTATATAGAGATTTAAAGGTGGCGCCACCAAAAACGTTTACTTATTGACAAAGTCTTGTTTACATCAAGTTACACTGGGTATTATTCTTCACATTTATTTTAGTTAAATTGTTTCTATTTTACTTAAATACACATTGATAAATTAGTCCTAAATCATAATTATTTTCTAACTTCTGTACAAGTACCTGTGCATAAATTAAAACAATCAAATATTTAATCTACCCTCTTCTTTTTTGGCATTTTACAAAATTAGAATAAATAATTACTCCGTATTTCATCATTACTTATTATCTTATGCATTCCATTTAACATCTTAAATTAAAAAAAAAAAAAAAAAAATATTGTTTTGTGTACAACATTATTTGCATAATTATTTATTTTTACATAAAATATTTAATACGGTGTATTATAAGAATTAGAATTAATTTAAAAAATGTAGAAAATAATATTAATTTACATATATTGTATATTTTAAATGTTATAAGATATATTATTAAAATTGGGAAAACTGTAAAATATTTAATGTATTTAAGGTTTATATTGAATGAGTCCTATATTAATTTATTACATAATTAAAAATAGGTGTGATCGTCATGTAAAAATTGAATATTATTTTGTAAATATTTTTGAAAAGCAAACACAAAAATATTAGCATACAATTTTAATATGAATAATTGAATACAAATTGAATAAAAAAAAAAAAAAATCATTTGCAGAGTAGTTATTAATAATTCATTTTTGCCTTCATTTATATCTATAAATAAAATACATGGACAAACAGTTGTTATGATCAAATATTAATAAAAAGTCATAAAAACGTTACAAATTCGACTCATAGTTTCATTTTCTTAAGGGACGTCAGATGTCTGTTCTTTTTCGTATTTCCGTAAATAACTATAGTGAATGCAAATCAGAGCTTTTAAAATGATGAGAGCCATATCAGATAGTGGAGAAATAGAGGATAACAGAGAAGACATCCAACCACTTTATAGAATTCTCTTTCTGACGGTCTCAAGCTCAAGGAGGATACTCTTCCTAAAATATTAGTGTAATTATTTCCATGAGTATTAGCTATTGTACATCCACTTATCCTGGGGTTTTTCGGTAGTGCTTCTATCTTTTCTTTTCAAAGTATGATAGGAAAAAGGAAAGTCGATAAAGGGGAGATTTTTATAATCCTTCATTTACGTATGCGAGTGCGCTCCAGTAGCTGTGACGTACAGGAGCGGAATTTTGAATCAACCTGGAAAGGTGGCTCGCTTAGCATAAAAATTAGACGTATTACTTTTTATATTTACTTTTTCATCCTAACTTATGCTTATATAGATAATCGTATTTATTTTATTATTTAGTTGAAGCATTTCTTAAGTATCTGATATAATAAATATTTAATTATACATAGCATTTTTATATATTTACATGCAACTTTATATGTAGCAGCTATACATAAAATTTCATTCGGCAATAGATTTTTTCTTATTCGCAAGTTACACATAATTTATAGTAAGTGATATTTATAATGAAATTTATATTTAGAGTGCACATCAAAAGAAATTTCATCTATTCAAGGCTTATGTTATCAAATACTGTATATGTGTATAGTCATAGGTATAATAAAAATTTATCTCATATTCTTGTTTCCGCTCAATAATTTATATTATAAGAATGTATTTAACATCAAAATTCATTTATATAATAAAATAGTTTATCTATAGTTACAAGTAAATAAAACATTATTTTTTAGATATTTCATTTCTTCTGCTTAAACACTAAAGGAAACTAGAACTTTGGGTATATTATCTTTTTTTGAGTTCATAATTTGTGATAGAATTTAATTAAAGTTTTATAATTATCAAAGGATTAAAATTTCCACGACTCTTTTCTTACTTACAAATCTTCATCTTAATGTTTTTTTAATTAAAATTGGATCCGGTAATTTATATAAATCTTCCTGTTATGTAATTAAAATTTTTAAAGATTAAAGCTTACGACTTACTCCTTCACCAACATTATTTATTAAGTAATGCCTTTAAAAATATGAACTATGTTAATTTATCTGATTTTATGTATTATGGACTAAATATACTGATAGTTTATATTTATAGAAAGAAAAACTTATAATTTAAATAAGATTTTGTAGTGTTAAAGATCGAACACTAATTTAAAAAATATGTATTTATTAAAAAATAAAAAGATTTAAATTATTGTCGGTTAATTAACTCACTTTTAATAAAAATTAAAGATTCTTTCTTGAATATTGAAAAAACTAGTGATGTGTATTTTCATATATATTGTATATTATATACATTACATATGATATAATTTTAATGTGTTACAATCAAAGTTTTGATTGTAATATTTATGTTTCTACGAATTACATAGTGGAATATAAAAAATTTTGGTTTTATGTAATTAATCATGTACTTTCCATCTCTTGTAACATTCGAATCAGCATCTATATTTCGAATGTGCAACTGATTGTATATATTCATGTATCCATCGGTTAGGCAGTTCCAAACGTTTTACCATGTTTCTGAGTATCCTAGAAAACTTTGTTACCGATTCTCACATTTATTTATTAGAAGATACATTGCAGTAATTTCAGAGACTATACTCATAGGATAAATATATTTTTTTCACACGTAAACTTTTATAAGATAACATTATTTTAATTATATTTGAAATAAATTACAAGAATAGAACTCAAGAAAAAAAAATATTAGTCTAAATCTTTACTTAGAATATTACTAATTATTTGTGTATATCTATTTATATATACGATGTACGTAAGAAAATTAAAAAAATTAAAACAAATTAATGAAATTGTGATACAATTTAATTAACTAATTTGTATTGAATAAATAATATTGTATGTGTATATTTCGTGTTTTTAATACGATTAAGCAACACTTTTTTTTAAAAATCTTAATTATAATAAAAAGATAATCTGAAGCATATAAAAAATATGATAAAAAAAATAAATTTAAAAAAAATTAAAAATCATTTATTTATATTAATATAACATTATAATTAAAAAAAAAACAATAATCGTTGGATTTTATTTTATCATTATAATCCTATATAATTTTTAAGTTTGAAAATATAATAGTAGAATTATATAAAAATTTTTCTCACCAACTCAACTTTATAAATTTAATTTCTGTAAATGATTGATATATATTACATTGTATTATTATTTAATTTGTATATTACGCAAAATATTATTATGTATGTTATAATTTTTTATTTAAATAATCTAACTTGAAATTAAAAATAGAAATTTATGTGATTGAAGAATGATATAAAAATATTGTTTTGTGTTTATTATTGTTTTACTGTTTTTAAAATTAAAATGATTTCAAGTCTTGAAAAGAGGAAAGTTTATTAACGTTTTAACATAATTTTTCTTTAATAACTTACTGTATATATGATTTTTTCATATATTATATATATGATATTATTTAATAACAATACTTCATATTTTATTATATTTTATTATTATCTGAATGCAGAATTTTTAGACAAGGGAATCCTATATATATATATATATATATATATATATATTCACTAATGCATAGAAGCATTACAATCATTATAAATTATAATAATTTATTTTATATAAATTATGAATTGTTGAAAGAGAAACTTATATTGCATTATTTTAATACTGAACATAGTTTTCTTATTAGAGGTTAATATAAAAAAATTTTTAAAATTAAGAATAAAGTAATTTATATGAATATAATATACCAAAACATGAAGATTTCAAGAAAATCTTAAAATTGCGATTAATTAGCTAACCAGGCTTGAACAATTTTATTTGTACAAGTAATTGTCGATCTGTGCTAATTATTATTTATTTTAAAATTACAATAATATCATTGCATACCAATTAAATAGAAAAGATTTTTTTGAACGTATGAGAACTTGTTTAATACTTTTTTTTTTAATATAAAAGTGAAACCTAAATTATAATCCCAAAATTAGAATTTTTAAATTTTAAGTTTTAAAATTCATAAAATATTGTATACATGTATGCTATAATAAAATAAAATAATCGAATATTTTACTCATTTTTATGTCTAAAATAATTTTTGTCATAAACATTGAAAATACATTTTCTAAAATGTAAATATCGCAAAGTAGCGACAAACTAAAATTATCATGGATATAATATAATTTTAGATCTATGAAGATTCAATAACTAAATTTATATTCAAATAAAACTTTAAATTTTTCCCAATATTCTAATTATTAAAGTAAATATTTTGTTTAATTTTGATATTGAAAATAGTCATAAAAATTTCTAAGAAATATTCTTGAATTGAGAAAAATATCGATTATTCGATTTCAAATAAGCAAATGCACACAGAGAAGGTATACACATACAAATAGATTTATGCAATGAAAAGAATTTAAATGTTAAGATATAATCATCAAGGAGATTTAACCAAATAGGCACTCTTCGATGATGAAGGTAGGAATTATAAATCTTAAAATATTATATAAACGTTCTTGAATAACTTTATATAAATTTTACTTTAAATAAATATAAAATTTAGTTAATTTAAATAGTAATAAACACTACAACGATACGTTACATTTTCCGGAAAAAGTAACCCAAGCCCTTTTGGTATTTCAAACCCCTATTGCAGACTATTCACCTAACCTATTTCATTCGACCCAAATACCTCTGTTGTATCAAATGCAGTTGAAATAATTATAATTATTTCTTTCTTAAAATTACTGTAAAATTAATTTTCAAAGACTTTAAAGAAAACGATTGATAAAGAAACGAAAATTCAGATTTAAGATCGAAAAAATTTTTTCTAATTTTTCATTTTTTTTTTAAGTTTTTTGCTTTCACTCCTTTAATACTAGTTATTAAAAAAATAATAATAAATCGGTTACAAAAAAAAAAAAAAATTATTTCAATTTGATTTATCAAATCAGATAGTGTAATTTTTTACCAAATTAAAGACTTGCATTTTTACAATTTGCGAAAGCTTATATTATTAATTTGTTTAATATAAAATTTCTAATTTGAATTTGTATTATTAAACACAATATATTTCTGGTTAAAAAAACATAAAAAGTTAGAAAGATTAATTGGAAATTATTTGGAATTATTATTTGAAAAAGATTATGTTCCTTAATTATTATTATAACGTATACATCTCAATATAATTAAATTAAGTAATCTATGGAGCATTTTTTAAAAGTATTTAGACGCAATACAACTTAAAATTCAGTTTGTTTCGTGAGCTTGAAGAGTGAGGACGTGTTTATGTACCACTCTTAGTTCTAAACAAAATAAATACTATAGAAATACCTGGTAATAAATGGCGTAGGCCCATAAACTTATTACCTTTATCGCGAGTGCATACATTCCTCGCGATCCAAAATGTCCTCCCAAGGACGAGAAATCAGTAAAAGTGCAGTGAATCAATTCAACAATAATACACAAAAGATATTTAGTTATGCAGCCATTACACAGAAAGACATGTTCCCAAAACAAGAACAAGGACTCCTTCTAGATTGCGGCGATGACCTGAGCCTCACAGACTACACAGTTGCCGTAGGAGAAATAGTGAAACCAAAGAATATAATTGCAGCATCAAGAATATCGAACAAAAGAATTCGCATCTTTCTCTCTACCAAAGAATTTGTAACGGAAATTACAGATAAGCACGAATATATTATTATAGAATCAAAAAAAGTTAACATACGACCCCTCACAGTTAAACAACAACGAGTAATCCTATCTAATGTATCTCCCACTATTCCCCATTATGTACTAGAAAATATAATAGATAGTTTAGAAATTAAACGAAGTTTACCAATTTCATTCATAAAAGCATCAATAAACGAAGAAGGATATAACCACGTTCTTAGTGACAGAAGACAGCTATATATAGATCCAAATGACGAATGTAAACTTCCACAAATAATAAAAGTAAAATACGATAATACCATCTACTAAACATATCCAAGTACTGCCGCCTATAAATGTTACATATGTAAAAATGAAGGTCACATAGCAAAACAATGCCAACAAACCAAAGACAACTCTTTTGAATTTCCAGCATTAATAAATCCGACGAGAAATTCCTTTCCAGATGATCCACGAGACACGCATACGATAAACAAAACTAACACAACGCATTCACAAATAAATAACAATAATATACTTCCAAATCCTTGTCACTCAAGTTCTCTAGAATCTTTAAGCGCAATAGAAATAACAACTAACATAATTAATGACACACAAACAAACTCACCAACTAACAAAGAATCATTAGATATAACATGTTTTAAACGTCCACACCCCCTCTCATCAGAAAATAGTCCTAAAAATTCGTTCTCAAAATCGCTTTCAGAATCAGATTCAGACACAACTCCACAAAAAAATCAAGCCATAGAAAACCCCAATAAGAATAGTAAAACAACAACTAAAAAAGCTAAAACATCCCCAAATGACACAAATCTTAAAGAATGGCTTGAACCCATAAAAACAGTAATAGATAATCCCGAATTTGATTTCCCACTTAACTATATAAATTTTAAAAGCTTCCTTGATAAATGCTTCAGCAACACCTTAATTTTAGAAATTACTAAAGAATACACAGACGAACCTATAAAAATCGCTAAAATGATGCGCACCATCTACCCCCAGTTAACCTCTCGCAAAGCGAAATCTAGATTCACCAAAATAATAAACAAAATTGAAACAGATCTTACACAAAAATTAGAAACCAACTCTCAAGATCAAATTAATAATACAAATGACACAAACAACGATGGAACCTATGATAATCCAATGGAATCTTAATGGTTTCTATAAACGAATTGAAAACATACAAAGAATAATCTACGAAAAAAACCCAAATATTTTATGCCTACAGGAAACACACTTCAAACTCAACTTATGTGGACATATAAAAGGCTACAATTGTTTTTATAAAAATCGCGAGTCCCCCCATGCCAGTGGCGGCGTAGCTGTATATGTCAAAAATTCTATTTATTGCAAACAAATCTCAATTAATTCCTTCATTGAAGCCGTAGCAATCGAATGTTATATACCAAACAAAATAACAATTTGTAACCTCTACATACCCAATAGCACAAATTTTAGTGTAAATGACCTTAATAATATAAAAACTCAACTACCCAAACCGTTTATATTACTTGGCGATTTCAACTCTCATAACATACTTTGGGGATCATACAAAACCGATTACCGTGGTATACAAATAGAACAATTCTTAGAAGATCCAGAACTTAACCTACTAAATGAAAGTAGGCCAACACATTTCAATAATTTTAATGGTAAAGAAAGCTCAATTGATATCTCCATATCATCTGCATCGATCTTAGATGATATAAATTGGGAAACCTCTGACTCCTTATATGACAGTGATCACTACCCTATTATCATACATAAACTAGATAATTCCCATGTAAAACCAGATTCCCTGAAAAACTCCAGAAAAATATTTAATTTCAAAAAAGCCAATTGGCAACTCTTTCAAACATTAATTAATAAAAGTATTCCATCACTAAAAACCCCACTTATTAAATTCAAACACGAAATTGACGAACTAGTCGATAACTTCAATAAAATAATACTATCGGCTGCAGAAGCATCAATCCCCCGATTAAAATAAAAAATAATACACTACAAGTCCCTTGGTGGAATGAGGAATGCAAAACTGTAACAAAAGAAGCTAAACGTGCATTCAATAGGTACAAAAAACATAAATCTATAGAAAACAAAATAGAACATAATAAGAAGAAAGCAATGTGTAGATTTACTTATAAAAAATCAAAAAGGAAATTTTGGCTAGATTTCGTCAGCGGTCTTAACGTAAATACCCCTACGCCTCTCATATGGCAAAAAATTCAAAGAATTCAAGGAAAACCAAAGCATACTGCAATAAAAACTCTAATAAATAACAATAATAAAATACTATCTAATCCCTTAGATATCGCTAATGAATTAGTAAATACCTTTTCAAAAAATTCAAGCAACAATAATTATTCCGACAAATTTTTAAAATTTAAAAAAAAAATCGTCTCCTTTTTCAGAAAAATATAACTTTCAGGATAATACTATTGAAAATCACTATCTAAATGAAAAGATTAAAATTGAGAAAATAAGCCTTACACTCAAAAACTGCAAAAATAGCAGCCCCATAGAATACATTACATAGAAAAACTTTATAACGTTATTTGGACAGGGCATACCTTTCCAAAAAATTGGAGATTAGCTATCGTTATCCCCATATGTAAACCTGGAAAAGACTCAACAATAGCAAGGAACTACCGACCCATTTCTCTGACTAATAACTTGTGCAAATTATTAGAAAAAATTTTAAATAAAAGACTTAAGACATTCCTTGAATATAAAAATTTCTTTACTCCATACCAAAGTGGATTTAGAGAACAACGATCTACATACGACCATCTTATCAAATTAGAAGCCGCTATCTGCGATGCTTTTGTAAAAAAATTACACTTAGCAGCTGTAGCATTTGACTTGGAAAAAGCCTTTGAAATGATTTGGAGAGACAGAGTACTAAAAATATTGCAAAATATACTAGTAAATGGCAATATGTTTGCCTTCATAAAAAACTTTCTGAAACAAAGATTTATACAAGTCAAATGTAACAATGTTACCTCCACAAAAAGTACAAAAAAAAATGGTGTCCGACAAGGATCTGTACTTAGTGTTACACTCTTCCTGATAGCAATTAATGACATAGCATCGAATATTCAGTCTCCAATAAACTGCTGTCTTTTTGCCGACGATTTTACCATATATACAACAGGAAAAACAGCCAGTATAACACAAGAAGTCCTCCAAAATGCCATTAATAATTTGCTGAAATGGTGCGACTCGACAGGATTCAAGTTCTCAGTAGACAAAACCAACCTGACTGTATTTACAAAATCAAAACATCCACAAAATATTAATCTTAACATAAATAATCACAAAATTAAAAAATCAGACGAAATGAAACTTTTGGGCTTACTGTTTTACCATAGATTAAGTTGGAAAAACCATATAAATCAATTAAAAAGAATAACCTCACAAAAATTAAATTTAATAAAAACATTAGCGGCAAAAAACTGGGGAGCTGACTATCAAACTCTTCTAAACACATACAAAGCAATTATTCTACCCAAATTGGACTATGCAAGTATCATCTATGGAGGATGCAATTTCGCAGAAGTGTTAAATACAATTCACAATAAAGGAATAAAAATATCTATTGGTGCATACCATACCAGCCCCACATATAGTGTACTAGCTGAGACACAAATGATGCCACTTCCTGAACGTCGCATATATTTGATGTATAAATATGCATGCAAAATTTCATCTACACCAAACAACCCGACCTTTAAACTTATTTTCGAAAATGATCAAATTACATATCAGACTAGCAACAGAATTCCAAAATCTTTCACTACAAGACTACACAACATTCTGTTAGAATAGAACATATCAATTCCTGAAATAATTACTCTAGACTCTTCCCTCCCTCCACCCGTTGCCGTCATCAATCTAACAGAAACTATAAATTTACATCCTACATCTCTAGATTATCTAGACTACACGACACTCGATACTACATACATAAAAACACAACAGAACACATATTCAACAAATCCAACCTCTACACACATAAAAACAGTATCGATGCCTTGCTCACCTCCTTCCCTAAATACACACCTATTAAACCTAAAAGAAGTACTGAAATCAATTGAAAGAAATCCCACCAACAAATTCCTAATCCATATAGAAGAAGAATGTCTAAAAAAAATAAACAACCCATACACTAGCAACATTTTAATAATCAACTTACAAAATCGATTATACAAATTAAAAAATAAACAGATTAAATTTAGTGCAACCACCCTCCATAATAACCCCTATCAACAGTCAGAACCAAAAATCCATCTCAAAAAATTGGCTTAGAGGAAACTATAAGCGAAACACCATTAACGCCATTTAAAGCAGCTAATAGGTTTAGAAAACATATGGAATCTATTTGGAATCAAAAATAGATAAATAGCCCATTTACCCATCTGAAACTAATAAGAATTGATACCTTTTCAAAAAACCCAGCAATTCAACTATCACGCAGAAACCAAATAATAATCACCAGACTGCGAATTGGCCACTCCGCACTAACTCACTCTCATATAATAAACAAAGAAAATCCAAAAATTTGCAACACATGCAACAAGATTCTCTCGATAAAACATATTCTTTGCGAGTGTCCCAACTACAATCAAGAAAGAAGTAAATTCAAACTAAACGAGGATATCCAAATAACCTTAAATTCCTCCAAAAAACTAGATGAAGTTATAAAATATTTGAATACAATAAAAATAAGCAAATTATTATAAAATACATAATAGTATATAAGATCAACAAATGTTTTTGTATACAAGTTCTTTAATATTATAATTTATACAGATGTACATTACTTATGTCGCTAATAACCAAGCTGTTGATGCGACAATAAATAAAAAAAAAAAAAAAAAAAAAAAAAAAACTTAAAATTATTTATTTTTTGAACTTTAAATTCTTTTTTATTTCAATTTTCTATTGAATCTTTCATTCATTTTTTTTAATGATAAATTTTCAATCAGTCTATTATTATTATACTATTAAACTAAATATATATATAACTAAAACTAGTTTTATATTATTCCATTATATTATTTATGATAATATGATACTACGTATAAAACACAAAATAAACCGATGTATAAAAAAACATTCAAAATAAGGATTCAAATTTATTTAAAACACTATCTACAATATTATATAATTAAAGATTATTTGACTTCTAATCGGATAAAAGCAAAACGCATATTTTTATTTGAATAATAGTTAAAAACAAATTTTTATTATGATCTCATAATTTTTTTAAAGATATTTATAATCCATATTGATTATTACTTAGACATAGGTGTACCAGAATTTGAATTACCTTGATAAAAAATAATTGAATAAAATTTTCATTAATTATTGAAAATGACTTTGCTTTGATATAATTTACATTATTCTAGAATTTTTCACTATGTATATTTATCTTTATTTCACATATAAAGTAAAAATTGATGATAACTGTTACGCATGTAAGGAATTATACATCGTAACATAACATTAAAATATCGGGGGTTTTCATTTCCAAAAAATTAATGATTGAATTTTTTAAAGAAATTTATTCCATATGTATTACTTATTTGTGATGTATCATTACACAAAGAACTTTAAAAAGATACTTGAGAATACCGAACATTAAATTTAAAAAATTAATAATAAAATTGAAAAAATGTTAAAAATTGAAACTGAAATTCGATATAAATTCCAGAATAAATATGTAATAACTGAAAATAGTATTTCAAGTCGAAATATATGAAAAATGAAATTATTTTATATTATTCATATTAATAGGAAATAGCAAAATAAAAATTTATTAATACATTTTTTATTATTTATTAAAATATTTGTCAATATTTACTTACTTGTACAATTTAGTATAAAAAATCTCCAGCTATATAACTTACCTGAAATAAATACAATTCTGTTAAAATATGGGGAAAAAATAAAAAAAAAATATTTGATAGAATTAAAATACACTCCGTAGTTTTAGAAATATGATGTTTCGAATAAATCATGAACAAGAGGATTATTTTCTGTCTTAGTTTATTAAAAAACTACAATGAATCGTCATAAATACCATATCTAGGAAAATTAAACTAGAATTGGATATGATTAGGTGCACTATAAAAATATTCCTTTTATTTATCTGTTTAATATTTCACTGTAAAATATACAATTGCACGTGCATTAAAATAGATACTTTTATTGATTTAAAAAAAGAATTGTTCCAATTTAAATTATATTATTCAATGCGTATATTTCCATTTATTTAGATTTATAAAAAAACGCACGTAGGGATTTTAGGTATATTATTAGTATATATAATTTAATTTCTTCTTAAATTCGGTATTTAAATTGTAATTCAAGTTTTAAAAATGAATTTTAAATATATATTTTTGTCAAACCATTTTATACATAATGTAATGTTTAAAAAAAAATAATTTTTAAATAATAATTGTTAATGTTATCATTTTTTTAAAAACTCCATATTCTATCTTTTTATTTTTTACTATTCAAAATATACATTAATATAAAAAACTTGAAATCGTATCTGGTAACATTGTTCGTTAATGAATATTAATATTTAATATTCATTACAGTATATCACAATTATATTTTTTATAAAAATTTTTCGACCGATAGATATAGTTATACAAAAAAAAAGAAAATAATAATGCTCTTATTTAATCTATTTTTACATTATAACACTTATTCTTATATATAAAATTTATTCAATAATTATATCAATAATGTATTATAAACTCGATATAAAAAATGAAAAATAACCTTAAACTCATAAAATAATCGAAGCAGATTACTTATTCACCCATTTTCATTTTATAATTATATAGACATAATGTTCTTGAATAATCTGATTCAACAGAAATAAAGATAACAAACTTCTTTCTTTTCTTTTGATGAACTTCAAAAGAAGAAATAAAGAAACACATAAAAATGTTCAAATGATAATAGAATATTATAGCACTTACATGTATTAATTGAAATTATTAAGCTGATATGTATGCGTATATAAATATGGAAAGATAATTTAAAATATTAATTATTAATATAATACAAACGAATAAAAGAATATGTTTCAAATTTAATACATACTTAGACTCCTTATTGATTTTGTCTTAATATCTTATAAATGAACTTATTTCAAGAAATATTTTGAATAAAAATACTTTTCAGTAAATTCGCATTTATATTTTCTTAATAATTTTCAAGAAAGTACTGTATATTCTTTTATTTTGATGATTATATCATAAATAAATTAAATATTTCTTTAACGTACGTATTTATTTTTGAATATAAATGAAAGTAATATAAAATGTAACTACTTATAAAATACGAACCTCCTAAAATTTAATTTATTTAATGTGTCGTTTATTCTCCTAATCGATATTAGAAATATTGCCGATAGGTAAGATTAATAAAAAATAAAATAAGCAAATGATCATGAAATTAATTTAATATGTATAATTTAATATTTAGGGTACAAAATTTTATGCTTCTATTTTGTGTTTTGATTAAGATTATTAACTATTCCAGTGTAGACTGCATGTATGTAGGTAATAAAATACGAATATAATTCCGTTATGTTTATTTTAAAAAAGGTGAAGTGTAACGAATAGCTATTATATAAAATAATAAAACAGCTATATTAAATGATGTCTAGGTTAAAATACTCTGAATCGATTAGGTTAGTATGTAAATTAACGTTAGATGCGAAAACGTATAGCTGATGGATTCGATGGCTACGATAATATGCAGAAGTAATCTTTATTTTCGCCGACAAGATCGAATTAATTACAATTTCAAAAATGAATTCATGAAAACTTGTAATTTGTCGTAAAATTCAATATTATTGTAGAAAATTTAGTCAATGTTTACATAATAATTAGATCGAGCAATATTCCAGATATTTTGTCATTAACGAAATATAGAAAACAAAATACAAAAATAATAATAATAATAAATAATAATAAAAAAACAAAAATAAAAAATTCTTATTTTATTATTTTATAATATACCATTTGAAATATTGACCTACTATTTTACAAAATAATTTTAATTAAAAAATATATGTCTGGATGCTTTCTGTAAATAAAAATTGATAATTTTAATGGAATAGTATCCATAAGAAATCCGATGTTTTTTAGTCATCTTTACACGTAATTTTGAGATAATCTAAAATAGTTTTTAGATAATATGAGATATAAGTTGTATTACAGTGTAATTATATTTTTATACAATTATATAAAAATTTATTTATTATATAAAACAGAAGAAAGCTAAAATCGGATAATTCATTGAGCAATGAGAAAAGTTTACATATAATTTAATTTAATTGTGATAAAATTAATAGTCCAACAAAAATGAAGTTTTGTATAAATAAAAAAGTTTTGCAAGTATATAAAGTATTTTAAAATCTCAAAATGTAATTTTAAAAAAATAAGAAAAAAAATTACAAATTTTTTAATAAATATCAAAATTATCAGGTTTGAGCAATTCTGCACTTCTAATTTTCTAATCTGTTTATATAAAAATTTTTTTTCCTCATATTTTATTAACTATAATTTATCCAGTGCTATCATTGTCTTTATAAAAAATTCTTTATTAAAAATTAGCCTGTAAATTAAGTAAATAAACATATAAATAAGCAAAAATAAAAACAAATTTTTTTTTACGATTTTTTATATATTTAATGTGCTATATTTCGTTAATCTCCAAAAAGGGCTTTCTTCTTTAATCTATATAGTTATTACTGCATTGTTAAAAAACACACATACATATTATTAGATCCGTTTATTACAGTATTGTTAATATTAATAATTATTACTATTAATATTATTATTCTAGTGAAAGTTGAAATTATTGTAACGAATGTATGTATTTACATGGATCCGATCAATATTAATCGGAGACTTTGGGAGTGCGTATCCGGTAGAGCAGAAAAAAACTCACCCCCAATAGAGTTTCTGAATTCCAGTTTGATTTTATTATCGTCTTAAAGAATCTAATCTTTCACAGATTATCGGCCTTATGCGAGGAAAGTACGATGATAAAGCAAGGATGTTTACTGAGAATTCATCATCCGCTAAGTAATTACGTATTTGCAGGTAAAGTTGCGAATTTGAACGTTAAGTTATGCCAAAAATTTAGCCTTCTCGTTTTTCTCAATTAGGCGAATGTGTAAAGTTTCATGAAAATTTGCATTGTTATGTTTGATATTTGTTGTGCCTAATTTGAATAACAGCAAAGTAAGCATTGTTCTATATTTTACCTTAGATGTCCTGTTTTCTGATAAATAAACATTTATTAACATAATTCCAGCGTACGATTTTCTTATTTTATAAACTAGCTTCGCTGCTATAATATACATGTATTTGTATAATGTTATAGAATATACCTGAGAAAATTACAAAAATAGCTTTATACAAGATTTTTCTAAAAAAAATAAAATACATTTTTTTGAATGAGAAATTCCAATATATATTTTATTGATAATAAATAATATATTATTTGACTAATTATTATTAACAAAGCATAATTTTTATATTATAAATAACAATTGAATTCGTTTTTATTTTGAATTAGTTTTAGATTCAAGATATTTTATTAATAAAAATGAAAATAAATAATCAAAAAAAAAATCATTAAAAAAATGCGGTTGAAGTCTTTCAATGGTTTTCTGTCCTATAAAATACGTCAAAGAGTTTGTGTTTCTCAATAACAGATACACATTAGAAATATTAGCGAATGGAGCCTTTAAAGTTATCACTGGCATATTATTCTCGATATAAAATAAAACGTGTTATTGTATTAATACACTGCTGGGTCTGTCAGTTATCTATGCTCAAAACAACATCATAAATCGCTATTTATAGATACTTTATTTTTATTTTCTATATTCTTACATTTTTGAATAGTAATACAGAATTTCTGATGATCTATTCTAAGATTTATAGTATTCATCACAAAGCACCAATAAGATAATTAATGTTTTATTGTAAATTTTTATAATATATTTTTTACTTTATAATATAATAATTATTATATTGTCAGATGAAAATTTATACTGAAATAAAAATTCCATTACTAAAATATAAAGGAAAAATACTATTTAAGTCAAATATTAAAAAATTTTTTTATATTACATCAAGTGTCAAAAGTCATCGCCAATTGATTGTATGTAAATATAATAATATTCAACTAATATTGTAATCAGTAACTTTCGTTTAGAATATTTATTATGAAAATTTATTGTATTCAGTGGTTTATTTATTCTATTTATTTAATTTTATTCATATTAACACAACTAACCATTTATATCAATAAATTTAATAATATATTAGACATTTTCAACACAGTTGATATTAGTAATTCAAGATATTGTTTCAAAAAAAAAATTTTTCTATTATTATTTACATTTATATTATATGTAGGATTCATATGTTATTAGTTTCTTTAAATACGTTTGTAGAGTTCTCAACACTACCTTCGACGTGACTATCCAACACTGAGTAGCGGTAATTGTCTCCAGTAATGCTTTAAATTCAAACAAACTTATTAATTATAACGTAATCGTAACTCTATCGTCAAATAGCACTTCGGCTATATTCGTTAATCGTCGTGGCCAAATCATAATTCATATTCTGATGAGGTATCGATTATTTCTGCGTTCTCTTATTTATTATTTCAATTAAGTATTCCTATTGCATTTATTGCAAAATAACGCGTACTCCCTTGTAGGCGTTCTTGGTACTCTATTATTATCTAACCCCACACACACACACATATATATATATTATTACATTTTTGTTACAAATATTTAGTTATGTGGTATGGATAAAATGATATATATATAATAAATGAACCATATAAATTATTTTAAATTCTTGATATTAATATTGTTTCCTTTATATTTTAGTAATGAAATTTTTATTTTAGTATTAGTTTTCACTCGACAATACAATAATTATTATATTATAAATTAAAAATATATTGTAAACATTTACAATAAAATAATAGTTTTCAGAATATTAATATTATATATTTTATATAATTATTATATATATATATATATATATATCTATTCAAATAAATTTTGCTTTTGTTGAATTATTTAGTTCAATAAAAATTACGTAACGTATCTTATGTTTATAATCTTATCAAACGTTTTAGAATTATTGTTACATGTAAAAACTGATAAATATTATTTATAATTTATTCTATTGTAATTGAAGTAAGTTGTAAAGTTGATTTATACATTATTTAATTAAAATTGGTCTGTAACGTATTTAATATATAATATTATAATTATAAAATCATAATTTTCTTTTAAATCAAAACAGTAATTTTACTTTTAAAACCTTTGTAATGAGACGGCTACGTTCGCCATTCACGGTTGAAGGGTAGAATCGACCGCTCGTCAAAAGACTTAAAAAAATCAACGTCGGGAAAGCGACGGCCAGTCTGTCAGAGATTTGGAACGTTACTCATAGGAGCAGTCAATAACAAAATTCAATTTTTAATAAATAAATGTCTCATTTAATTTCCAACTTTTGTTTGACAATGCGAGAAATAAATAAATATTATTAGCACCAACAATTCTATTCGTTGTAGTTATTCATTATCGAATATAT
Organism: Eupristina koningsbergeri; assembly: GCA_018907245.1. NCBI lineage: Eukaryota > Metazoa > Arthropoda > Insecta > Hymenoptera > Agaonidae > Eupristina > Eupristina koningsbergeri. The sequence continues at coordinate 1,854,257 of JACCHV010000041.1, forward strand.
TGATCGGCTTTGACCGTTATAACAAGAAAATTTCTTATCTGTTTATATGCTAGGTGACCGCCAGAAACCGTATAGGGTTCACGATAACAACAATAACAATACGCGGGACGTTAATAATTTGGATTGCTAACTGTTTTGAAAATTTTCAGAATTTCACGTAATTGTATTAAAATAATTACTGTACAATATTTTAGTTCCGGATAATTTCAAACAAATTGATTTTTGAAACAATTTTTACGAAAGTTAACAATCTTTATGTAACCCGAGATAAAACGAGGTATTTAAAAAAATACATTTCGGCAGAATGCATCAGCCTTAAAATATCAGACGTAACGCGTGGAGAAAATTAACAGGAAGAAGTGCACTAAGGACGACTGGAAAAAAACCCTTATGCGAGGGAGGCTCAACAAGAGCCAAGATTTCAGACAAAGGATGCAAATTCACACATTCGCTGCAGAATATTTCTGGGTATAGAAGAGATGGTTTTACAGCAAGCAGTCAGACCCTTAAGGATTTGAAAAAGTACGGTATCGTAACAATTTCGAAGGCGTGTTACCACGGAATCGTGAACAACGAAGGTGAAAAAGCATTTAGAGTGTTCCCATGGAATCTTGAACAATGGGTGAAGCAGAAGGGATGGTACAATCGTGACCGAGGCCAGAGGTTTCTGCAGCCAAGTCGGGCGCTCCGAGGTGCGATATCACCTCGATTTCGCGGCGTTTGAAGTGCGCGCACGCTAATGCGTATTCGTCTACGAGCGCTGATTCGCCGCGAAGTGGTAATCCACGCGGAAAAATGCGAGGGACTTGCGACTTACCCGAGGAAGGTGGGAGGGGTTAAGGGACCGAGTCGAAGTTTCTAGCAACGAGCACGTCTCGTTGCACGTATATAAACAAAGTTTCAACCTACTTCAATTACAATAAAACGGAATGTAAATAAAACTTATCATTTTTTGTATCTAACAATTAGTCTAAAATATTTAATAAGGTTATAAATATAAGGTACATTATGTAATTGTTATTGAACTAAAAAAATGAGCAAAATTTAAAATGCTTTTTAAATCATTTAGTTATTAAATTCATTTTTCACATTTATTTTTAAACTTATTATTGTATTTTATAGATAAAAGATGAAATTAAATAACTGAATGTCTATAAGAAGATTATTTCTCATATTAGGAAAAGGTCCTCATTCACTTTTATCATTACCCCTCCTTTCTGAAGATTTGACAACTGAAGCTCGGCTTTGAACGTTACTTGACCTTTGATATGCATTTTTAAGTTTTGCGAAAGATTTCACTCTTTAGAAAATCAGTTTTTGATGAAACTTCTTATTGAGAGCTGACATAGAGTAGATAAAATAAAAGCAGTGAAACTATCTTGAAAATTTTATCAGAATATGAAGCTTTTTAATATATTTATATATTATTTAATATAGAACAATAATTACTTATTAATTATACTTATACTGTTTGTATTACCAAACAAATTTTTTTTACAAATAATTATTTTATTTGTTGTTTATTATTTATTTATTTTAATAGTTTTTTGAAATGAAAATGTCGTTTGCTACACTGAGATATTCGTCTAAATTTCCGAGTGTTCCAGTGAATATTACGCTGGTATTACGGATCCTAATTTTAAAAATGAAAGCTTGCATTAATTTCCAATAAGAAACGAAATTCAACAAAATTGGAGAATATTTTGTAAAATCGTCAATTTCGTACATCTTCCTATTAGATCTGGATTTTATGTAAGTAAATATGAAGTTTTAGAAGTATTGTCATCTGCAAGATTGGACTGTAACGACTACATTGTAAATGTAACATCACCGGTGGCTTTGGATGAGGATTTCAATGAATAAAGTATAGTATGGAAAATGAAGATGACTTCGAGAAAGAAGAAACTTCAAACGTCATAATTAAGGCAATGGATTATCGTTAACATAATACATGCTTATATTTTAACAGAAAAAATACTATTTTAAGCGGTAATGATGTACTATGTAAAACATTATCATTTCAGAAATTGTATATGCAGAAGGTACATATATCTACGTAAAAAAATGTCAAAATTAAAAAAACACTTAGAAAATAAGGAAGGTGAATTGAAAGAGTTGCGACGTCTATGTAACGTTGGATACATTGTATGTATAAATAACAAATTGAATATTTAATCACGAAATTTTATTAAAAGTTTATTAAGACATACTGGAAAACCTTCATTGACGAATAAAATATCTTATGAAAAAAATGAAAACAAAATATTTGGTTACGAAGACTGCGGATACGTAGGGCGTACCAATAAAAATACTAACAAAGCACTTATTTTCATGTTACGTGGTATCACAAAGTAGTGAAAGTAAGTTCTCAGTTATTTTTTTACTTATAATTTTTAAATACTAAAAATTTAATTAAGATTTTATTTAAACTATTAGAGACTTGTAATGTTATAGGTTTAAACGTTATGGAAAGTGTATATTATCAAGGTCAAACTCAGTTATCTGCATTAAAAAATGAAGTGTGGAAATGATTGAAAAGAAAAACCACTATTTCATTTTTAATAAGAGATTGATCTGTTGTATTTACAATATTCTCTATTTATTAAAAAACACAGATAATGCATTGATAACCAATAAAATTATTGTTGATAAAAAAACATTAGTGAACCAAATAAAATGGTAAAACAATGAATATTAGAAAAGAAGCATCAAACAATTACATTAAATATGCACTTGACTTCATCTAGCAACAAAGGTTCAAATTGTATTTAATTTCAGTAATACATATTTATTGATGAAACTAAAAATTCCGGCACAATAATTGAGTCATACAGCTGTCGCAATAATAGAAGCATATACATTATTGGCGATAGAATTAGGGTAAAACATGTCTCGACATCGGTAATAAAGATGCTGCAAATAAAAAATAAATAAACACATCAAATACGGTGGCGCGAGGTATGAGATGCTCAATATCCAATATTAACAGCATGCTCTTTACACCATACCCTGAATTGTACCTCGGCTACACGATGAAGGCTTCTCCAGGGAGTCGCCGTCCATCGGAGCACCAGGACAAAATCTGGCCTTGGTGGGTCGTCGTGCGATCCAAGGTCAGCGGCACCTGTAAGACGTCAAAACCCGATGTCGAAAGTGACCGTGATGTCGAGACGTGGGCCACTCGCGTAATTAATTAGGTAAAACATAATATTATATTATTCTATTGTATGGCTTTTTCCTTCGCACAGCTCGGCGGAGGTTTTTTATGCCAGGTCTCGCCTAGCAAAATATGTAAATATGTCCGGTTATTCTTTCGAATAGACGAGGCATATTCGAATACTCGCGGCAGTGCGCCAATATAGAAAAGCTGAATATCGGGACAGGGTGGCGGGGCGCACCGCAGCGAAAGCGCGAATTTAATTAATTCTCGATAAGACTTTGAGGCGAGCGGAGAGCGAGCGACGAGCCGAATCAACACAAAAAAATAAAACAAGAAAAAAGGAGATCTACAACGGTTTTTTCTTTCCTGACACCTCTGCCCGACATCCATCTCCAAAAAAGCTGGTGCAGAAACCCGGGACCTCGATCAAGGACGGGGAATCGAGGAGGAGATGGTGAGATTTCAGTGGTCACGAGGAGCAGGTGGTGGTAATGTAGGATTAATTTAAAATAAATCTGTAATAGTTTTTCAAGGAATAATATACAAGTGTTATACAATAGGAATCGGTTGCCTAAAAAACATAAACAAACGTAAAACACAAAAAATCTACCGTTTTCATTTAAAAAAAAAGATTTAAATAGCATAAAATTATATTGTATTATTCATGAGTTAATAGTGTCTTGATTATCCGTGATAAAAAGTTGTGCTGTGATAGTGCGTTGTGATTTGTGTCGGCAAATAAAGCCAGTGTGAACAAGAATTTCCTTTAAAAGAAAGGATGATCTTGCTTGGAATCGGCCGTCGCGTCACGCGCTCAATTCCAGGAACCGCGCCGATAACGGCTCGATTGTCACGGCACGTGGTGCGTTCCCGCTAGGAAATAGGAGAACTCGGTTTGAAAAATCTATAAATTAATTATTAATTATAAAAAAAAAGTGAAAAGGAAAAACAATAAAGGTGAATTTGATGCGAGTAGGAGACTTTCTTTAAAAGGTTTGAAAACGGTCGGTCGCGCTTCACGCTCAAAATTCCGAGAATTGCGCGGCGCCAATTCGAATTGTGACGGTCGCAGCACGTGGCAAAAAAAAAAATTTTTTTTTCTTTGTCTTTCAAAATTTTATAAAAAAAAAAAATATCCGAGTATTAAGACGTGCAAGAAATAAAAAACAACAGTAATTAAAATTAAATTTAAATTTGCGTTATAAAAATATAGCAAATTATAGTGTCAACGTAGAAATTAAAACTATATATAAATTAATACATTAAACTTTCAAACTTGCAACAAATCCATACTAAAAGATAAATCTAAAGCTAAAAAACTTGCGATATTGTACTTATAAAATAATTTTATTTAAAACATAAATTAAAACAAATTAATAAGAAACAATTTATTGATTTCCAAATAACACAATAAAAAATAAATTAACATAACTAAATAGCATAAAATAAAACAGTTTAACATAAAATCTAAAAATAAAATAAAAAGATTAAATATAAATAACCTTTAAAATCTATAACATAAGAATAAATATAAATAGAATTTAAACTTAGAGCATATTAATAAATACAATATTTTTAATTTAAACTAATTTAACAAAAATAGATTAACATAGCATATTAATACAAAATATAGCAATATTATATAAAATTTAATAATTAAAGAAAGATTTTAAATAATAAACCTGCAACCACAAAATATATAGAAATAATTACAACTCAGATTCAAATATAAAAAAAATATATATGATCACATCAAGTAATAGTAATATCAAATCTGAAATATAAAACAAATTCATAAAAAAGTCCTATTAATTTGAAGTAATTTAATAAAAATAAACTGACATATCTAAACAGAAAATATAAAGCGTATACTATAAAACTTAACAAAAAGAAAAAATTTAGATATAAACAATAAAAATATATAAAAATCAAATAATTACAACTGAAATTTAAATTTGAAATAAACTTATTAAAATTAAAAAAGACAGTTAATAAAATTAAAAAAGATTAAGTAGGTATAGGGACTCGTGACTACTTGAAATTTTAGGTAAGAGAACCGTTCAGAGAACTACAAGTCAATAAAAAAAAAAAACTTATTTTTTCAATTCATCATCATGGCACCGAGGAAAACGCCCGTTACTAAACGTGGTATGGGATCCCGTCCGATGACGATGAAGGCCAAGGGTCCACGAATTGTAGCCGAGAAGATCACGGCCAAATCAAAGAAACCCTCCAATAGAAAACGACTTGCCACAACAATCAATCAGGCAAATCAAGTAAATGTTGGACATCCACCGAAACGAGGATGGCCAGCACCATCTCGAGATGATAATCGTAGTGATACGAGCGAAAGTTTTATTGAAGAACGGCCATGGATGCGAGAGCCAACGCAGCGGTCATCAACAGGCGACAGAGCAACACAACAACCGACATCGCGACCTGGACTGACAAGATCAATAGCAGAGGAAGACTGGCGCAACAGCACGGCGTACCCGATGAGAGCGTTCAAAGATAATTATCAACTTTCTGGTGAATTCCGGGACCCGACTGAAAGATTAATAGAGGCATTGGAGAGATCAATCCTTATGCGAAACAAGTCACTAAACAATACAGATCCGCGGTTAGCTAACCGTCTAGATGCTACGAGACATTTGCTCGCGTTTTCAGGAGAACCCCTCAAATGGCCCCATTTTAAAGAAGCCTTCGAATTGTCGTCGGAGATAGATGAATACAACGAGAAAGAGAACTTATGGCGGTTATTTAAAGCATTAAAGGGCGAAGATAGAGAATTAGTAAACACGTTATTTGTGGGGTGACGCGAATCCAAATTAATAATTTAAACGCTTGACAGAAGATACGGGAACAAAAGACTGCTAGAACTAAAAATAAATAAAGAGATGTACGATTTGCCAATGCTAACTTCGGGAAAGGTAGATTTGATAGATTTAGCTGCAAAAGTATCGATTAATCGCGTTGACTACCTTCAAATTAGAAGAATACATTAACGCTCGAGATCTAGCTGGCATAGTAGGGAGTAAATTACCATTGACGTTACTATACGCGTATAATCGCTTTAGGCAGACGGAGGGACAAGGGAACGAGATACAAAATATGAGTGAGTTCCTTAAAAGAGAAGCCGAATACGCGGATGAAGGCCTGGTAGACAGTCGGCGTCCAGAGTCATCTCGCGATAACCGTCTGGATAATCGCGGCAGACGAGACTCACACAATAGCCTACAGATCAATGAAGAACATCAAAGGAATTCACCAGAAAGTAATCGACCCACGGATGACCAAAGAAAATGCTTATTATGAGGCGAGAGTTATTACGCTGCTAAGAGGTGCGAAAAGTTCTTGGAAGCCAATAATTACGAGAGGTGGAAAAGTGTGAAGGAACATCAACTGTGTTTCAATTGTCTTCGCTCCGGGCATTTCAAGAACAACTGTCGCGGCGATAAATGCAATCGTTGTAGCGCACGTCACCATAAACTATTACATAAACGTTCGAGAAGAGCGGACGATAAAAAAAGCGCGGGGAGAGAATATTAGAGAAAAGGAATCAGAGCGAACCGAGACTTCAATGTCAGTGAACAAAAAAACGTGACTAGGACGTGGGAACAAGATTTTACTAAACATAATCCCAGTAGTATCATCGTATAGGTCCAGGGAAATAAAAACATACGCATTATTAGATAGCGGATCTACAATAACTTTAGTAGCTGTGGACTTAATTGAATCATTAGGAATTAGAGGAAAACAGGTACCCTTGAACATCAAAGGGATACATGAAGATAAAATCCACAGCAATTGCGAAAAGGTAAACATAGGAATAAGGGGGAAATGGGATAAACACTATTTAAAGGACGTGATTGACATCCGAAATATTCGACTGCCTTCGCAAACGTTAAATGGGGATACAGCGACAAGGGTAAATAAACTGGCGAGTAACATACAGGTTGAGCCTTACGAGAACGCGACACCAAAAATTCTGATAGGTCAGGATAACTGCAGGTTGATAGCAGCACGGGAGATAGTCGAAGATGTCGCGTCACAGCTAGTCACATCGCGATGCTCGTTGGGGTGGACAGTTCACGGTCCGATACGTGACAAAAACTATCACTACACACTAAACACAATGACAGTACAAGAGGGCGAAGAAACAAAGGATACGACTTCGATGGAGAACTCTCTAGACATTCTAATGAAAGACTATTTTGAGCTGGAAAGCGTTGGGATACATGAAAATACGGACGGGATAACCCACAAGAGAGGCAGCTCAGACATTCTAAGAGACACGAGTGTGTACGTGCAAGATAGGTGGGAAACAGGGTTACTTTGGAAGTCAGGTAGCGAACCATCAACGGACGGACGGATAACAGCGTTGCACAGATTAAAACTACTTGAAAGGAGATTGGACCGCGATACCACCTACGCCGATTTATATTACAAGGAAATGAATAGATTGATTGAGAATGGGTACGCGAAGAAATTAGGAAAGGACGAGGCGCGCGGGAGGAAATGGTACTTACCGCATTTTGGCGTGATAAACATCAATAAACCCAATAGAATACGACTAGTCTTCGACGCAGCAGCAAAGACGGGACTAGCTTGAACGATCAGCTAGAAACAGGACCCGATTTACTAAAGTCGGTATCGGGTGTCTTGATTAGATTTAAGCAATTTTCAGTAGCTTTGAAAGGGGACATTAAAGACATGTTTTTAAGAATCATGGTTAGAAAGGAGGATAGAGGGGCGCAACGTTTCTTATATCGATGTAAAGATCGGTCAAGGGAACCCCAGGAGTATAAAATGACTAGTCTCATCTTCGGCGTGAAATCGTCTCCTTGCAGCGTGATATTTATTAAAAATCAGAACGCGAAATTATTTAAAGACATATACCTGACAGTAGCAAAGAGCATAGAAGACAATAGCTATATGGACGACAACATAGGGTGCGTAAAAACAACGGCGGAAGCAAAAGCGTTGATCGAGGACGTAGTGAAGATTAATAAACACGCGAACTTTAAGATGCATAGTTGAGCGAGCAATAAACCGGAAGTTTTAATTAGCGTAGCGCAGTACGATACGGGAAAAACGGAAAAATTAGTCATAGGAGGAACGGGGAACGAAAAGGTATTAGGACTGGTTTGGGAGACAGAGACAGACTCACTAAAATATAATATCAAATTTGACAAATGAAAAGGAGACATATTAAATGAAGACAGAGTACCGACAAAACGTGAAGTGTTGCAAATAATCATGTCGGTCTTCGATCCATTAGGACTACTCGCGCCGATCACATTTGACGCAAAATTGCTAATACAGGGGGTATGGAAGAGCAAGGTAAGATGGGATGAAAGAGTAAAGGAAGGTGAGTTCGTAAGTTGGGGAGACTATTTGCGTAAGCTAGAACCGATTAAAAATATAGAAATATCAAGATGCTTTGTGAAAAAGTGCGAAAAAAATTACACGACCGAACTTCACGTCTTTTGCGATGCGAGCACGCTGGCATACGCAGCGGTAGCGTACATACGTATTATATATGACAGCGGAGAGGTAGACGTTTCGTTGTTCATGGCAAAAGTTCGGGTTGTGCCGGTAAAAAAACCTACTAAACAGCTCTTGGATTATATTGAGAAAGAACTAGAAATTAAGATAGCTAAGAGATACCTGTGGTCAGATTCTATGATCGTATTATCATGGATAAGATCAGAACCGCGAAAATAACTAATATTTGTATTAAATCGTTTAAAAAAGATTGCCAGCTTATCAAAAATCCCAGAATGGCAGTGGGTTCCGTCGAAGGAAAACCCCGCGGACTTTGCAACTAAACCGATAAAAGAAATCAGCCACAATGATGTAATGTAGTTCAGCGGACCGGAATTCCTAAAGAGATCGGAAAGCGAGTAGCCGAAAGAGCGAACGTTAGAAAAGAAGGAGAGCGAAAGTATAGCGGAAAGTACAAATAAAACGGAGTCAAGGGAAGTGCAGACACTACACATTACCATGGAGTCAACGGAAATACCGATGGAAATAAAGCAATTAGGTTGGCAAGGCCTACTAGCCTGCTCATGACACCTCAGGATAAGGTGGGACAGATGGCGGTAAAAGAACACACAAACTCTATACACCGAGGAACCAACAGGATGACGAAAATTACTGGTATAGGGTAGCCCAACAACAAAGTTTCAGCGTGAAAATAGATGCGATTAGGAAGGGTAAAGTCATCACAAAATCAGTAGAATCGTGGGTTTAAATCCGTTTTTAGATAAAAGGGACGAGTTACTACGAGCGAATTGGAGGGCCGAGAATGAGTGGGTCGGAGGGTTCACCAACTACCCGATTATTCTCGATGACAAGAACGACATAGTTAAATTAATAATAAAAAGCTACCACAGGAAGTACCTCCACGCGAGCAACAATACAGTAATTAACGAAATTAGGCAGAAGTTTTGTATTTTGGGTCTGCGGAGCGGTTTAAAATCTCTAGCAAGTAAATGCGCGGGTTGCATACTTCAACGAAGAAAACCCACCCCTCCAATCATGGGCCCACTACCGGGGGGACGCATGGCCCATAGACAACGTCCATTCAGCCACTGTGGGTTGGATTATTTTGGCCCCATGTACATAAAAATAGGTAGAAGATACGAAAAGAGATGGGGGGCGTTATTCAAATGCATGACGACATTAGAGATCGCGTAAACATTGACGGCCAGTTCCGCGATTATGGCTTTGCAGAGGCTGACGGCCCAATGCGGTACACCTATAGTTATTTATAGCGATAACGGTACTAACTTACGAGGAGTCAGAAAAGAACTTCGAATCGCCGTGGCCGAAATGAACGCGGATAAAATAGAAAATTTTACACGATCAAGGGGAATAAAATGCCGTTTCAATTCTCCGGACGCGCCTCACATAGGGGAGCCTGGGAACGACTAATACGATCAGTTAAAACGGCATTAAAAACGATTCTCAACGAACATGTCGTAACCGAAGAAGTTCTGTACACAATTTTCACGGAAATCGAGCACTCGGTAAACTTTCGCCCGCTTACCCACGTGTCCATGGACCCACGGGACCCAGAAGCTCTAACACCTAATCATATTTTGTTAGGAACCTCATCGGGAGAGGTAAAGTTGGGGATATACGACATAAAGAATATTTGAATGAAAAAATAATGGAAGATCGCGCAAAAGTTCGCGGATATGTTCTGGAAACGATTGATAAAGGAATACTTGCCGTCACTTATACCGCGCAGTAAATGGGGCTCCAAGATAGAGAATTTAGAGGTAGGGAATGTAGTCATAGTCATCGTACTACAAGCTCCTCGGAACAATTGGGTTAGGGGCGTCATAAGCAAAGTACATCCTGGAAAGGATAAGCAGATTCGCGTGGTGGAGATTAGGACAAAACGAGGAATAATGACACGTCCGACGTACAAGTTCATCAAAATATTCAGCGACGAAAATGTACAAAATTAAGTTAGGTAATGTCCAACAGTCTCATTGAAACGTAAAAATAAGCGGAGGCTGTAATATAGAAAAATTTTTTTTTCATTTCTTTTCCAATTTGCTATAAGAGCTGATGATGCGACTTAATTTTTTACGGGGGGAGGATGTTGGCGATAGAATTAGGGTAAAACATGCCTCGACAACGGTAATAGAGATGCTGCAAATAAAAAATAAATAAACACATCAAAAACGATGGCGCAAGGTAAGAGACCCTCAATATCCAATACTAACAGCATGCTCCTTACACCATACCCTGAATTGTACCTCGGCTACACGATGAAGGCTGCTCCGGGAAGTCATCGTCAACCGGAGCACCAGGACGAAATCTGGCCTTGGTGGGTCGTCGTGCGATCCAAGGTCAGCGGCACCGGTAAGACGTCAAAACCCGGTGTCGAAAGTGACCGTGATGTCGAGACGTGGGCCACTCGCGTAATTAGGTAAAACATAATATTATATTATTCTATTGTATGGCTTTTTCCTTCGCACAGCTTGGCGGAGGTTTTTTATGCCAGGTCTCGCCTAGCAAAATATGTAAATATGTCCGGTTATTCTTTCGAATAGACGAGGCATATTCGAATACTCGCGGCAGTGCGCCAATATAGAAAAGCTGAATATCGGGACAGGGTGGCGGGGCGCACCGCAGCGAAAGCGCGAATTTAATTAATTCTCGATAAGACTCTGAGGCGAGCGGAGAGTGAGCGACGAGCCGAATCAACACAAAAAAATAAAACAAGAAAAAAGGAGATCTACAGCGGCTTTTTCTTTCCTCACACCTCTGCCCGACATCTATCTCCAAAAAAGCTGGTGCAGAAACCCGGGACCTCGATCAAGGACGGGGAATCGACAAGGAGGTGGTGAAATTTCGTTGGTCACGAGGAGCAGGCGGTGGTAATTAAAATCATAATACAATTTAAAATACCTCACTTTAATAACTTTAAATCAAGCTCCAAAAGAAAACTTATTTGACAAATACGACAGCATGGTGTAATGAATATTCATGCAAATCCATATCAATTTATTGTTGCACATAAAATATAAGTAATAAATAATTTATTATTTTCCAACAAATGTAACAGTAATTGCGAGACAGATGATTGTACACTAATTGACAATTTTAAATCATATTTAATAAATGTTATAAATAATGAAGAAAATGATGATGATGACAATCATCTATAAAATTTTTAGATTTATTAATAATTAAAACTAAGAACAATAGAATTATCACAAATTGGCATCAGAAACCTGCACAGTTGAACAGGATACTCAACTGCTTATCCAATCACACACTGTCTCAAAAACGGAACATTATATACAACTGAATAGACCGAGCTATTTTACTTTCTAACCCGTGTTTCCATATAAATAATCAACAAAGGGTTTAAGATATTTTACAGCAAAATAAGTACCCTGATTATTTTATTGAATACACATTAAAAAAACGTCTTAAAACAAAAAATTATTTAAAAGAACAATAACTGCACTAACTAACCCGACAAATTTCGTACTTTAGCCTTTCCTTATTCAGAAAAATTTTTTTCTGAATATGTACTAAAGTTCAAGCAGTATGGAATAAATTTAATCCCTAACATTAATAATAAGCTAAATTTGGTTATTACCAAATGAAAGGATGTTACTGAAAAATGGGACAAAACTAACATTGTTTATAAAATAAAATGTAAAGATTGCCCAATCTGTGTACATCGGTGAAACAAAGTGCAATTTAAAAACAATAATCGATGAACATATAAAAGACAACAATCATACATCGTAGCAGCGCATTCACGAGACTGCAAGCATACGATTGATTGGGATAATGTAGACTTTCTTGACAATGAAAACAATTATAAAAAACGCCCAATTTCGGAGATGATTCACATTAAAATTATCGACAGCACGATAAATAAACAAGAGGATACACAAAATCTTAACAACAAATACCATATGATCCTCAATAATATGATGTATAAAAATATCTTGACGTAGAGTGTGAAGTCAAAATATTGTGTATATTGAGGTGAAATGTAATTTATTTACAATTGACTAAAGCAATTGACGTCAGACGTCGTCGAACACCGGCGTATTCCCGCGCTATTAATTTTGGTAATTATTCATATTTAAAATTGTTGTTTTATATATATGCCAAACTAAATTGTATATTAACATGTTTTTATTGTTTAATAAACAGTCATGACAAGGTGATAACGTGCCGAAACGTCGAAGGATAACATTAGAATGGATTCATTTTTATTCACCCAGCACCTATTTGGATCTCTTTTAATTTCTAATTAATATACAATGTTCAATTCAAAATAAGCTTATAGGCTAAACATTGTGTAATATATATGATTTATAAATAGTGCAGCAGAGAGAACTAACTGGCTTACACTTAGCTAGCTAAACATTCTTCATATACGAACCTATAGGGGAGATTGGATTTTCAGTTCTTCTACTCGCGGATGTATGCAAGAATACAGGAAAAATGGCACACGGCTACAATTTCATTTCCTGTGCTAATTATATAATTAGTTTTTTCGCTTAGAAATAAATACATTTCAAACATATTTTCTTTACAAAGTTAAGTGGACCCCGTAGCGAGCTTTACGTGAGTGAATTAGTACATTAAATAATTGGCGACACAAAACGCATTCCCCAAGTGTCGATTAATTAATTATTAATTAAGTACAGCTAAGTGTGTACCAATTGTCCAAAGACACTGAAAAGATATTAAAAATTTATTGTAAGGAGAAAAGCCCGCTTAAGTGTGTAATAGGGAAAAAAAATTTAATTTTTTTATACAATCTCAGATTAAAAACCATATATTAGCATGTTTGGTCATAAATACAACATAAGCATGTTGGCCAGTTTAAACCAGAAAGGATCAGAAATTTCCAAATGCCTGTGGGGAAACGCATAGACCGGTGCAACTTAACTATATTTATTAATTGGGTTTTTTCTATACCTACAATTTGAAAATTACAGCATATTTACCCCCACCTTGTAGGCTAAAATCATGTAAGTTAAACCATGTAAGATATATGCGATCTAAAGTTATATAAATACACTGTTTTCGACTTTTCAATATATAATACACATACCTTTTTGCTCTGCCTCTGATCCGCAAATTTTTAAACAAATAAAAATCAGAAGCGCAATTAATTTTGTACTCTGACAAGCAGAAAAAAGGAACTACCTTCTTTCAAAAATATACATAGCAGATATTTTATTATACTTACAGTAAGCATACCTATATACAAGGGTAATAGTATAGGAGGGTCAATGTAACAATTGTATTAGAGCGCAGTATATACATTGTTTAGAACTTAGAAATAAAACATAAAATAAAAGTCATACGATTATATTATATATTTAATTAATAATATTGTGTTTCTGCATAAAATTGTTAATGTATATATAGTTATTTAATGCGTATTTTAATACAGAATACATGTAATTGATTTGTTAAGAGACAATTGTGAAATAATTTGTTTTATTTTCGAAAAGCCGATGCTCTCCTAAGTTATTCGTATACTATTATCGTGTATATTTTGATAACAAAAAATATCTTCCAACACGAAATTATTAAAACCTATGCAGGTATAAATTTTATGAAAAAAATTTCTCATTAATGATTGTAAAAATAATCTTGTAAAAATTAGTTTATTAGCAGAAAGATTGAAAATTCACATTAATTAATTAATCAACATTAACAGAATCGCCATCATTATTGTTATTATTAAATATTATTATGGAAATAATCTCTAAGATATTTTCAAATAAATTTGTTTTTTATAGAAACAAATAAAGAAATATAAAAGAGTTATGCATTCATTAAAAATATCAATAATCATTTTTTACATGTATATAATATTTAGATACCCCATAAATGACAAAAACTTAATTCGCAAATTGAAGTCTTAAATAAATAATTATATTGTATATCTATTAATAAGGGTATTAAATATTATATTTTTGTAACAAAATATTCCATTCATGTCTTCAAGAGTTTGAATAATGAAAGCTTTTTTCAAAATCTTGTTTCATAAGTTTCGTAAAAAGATTCAAAGATTACTTCCTAAATCCTTTCGAAAAATATTCTTATGCGATAATAGTTAAACTAGAAATTGTGACAATAGATCACCTTTCATGATTCTTGTTATGGCAATTTTTGGTATGTACTGTGTGTTTAGATTTCGGTTATTTTCTAATTTATTACATTATATTTGGATACTTCGTTAATTTATGTATAACAATATCGAATTATTGTAATTTTGATATGTATTGAAAATATGAATGTCTTTGAATGTCAAACAACCGATTAATACCAATGTAAAATTAAGTTTAATGAAATTTAATTAAATTTATTGAATTATAGATAATAATGAAAAAACTTTAATTGATATAAACTTGAATTTATTATATATTATATGTAAAATGTGAAATTACAATAAAAAATAATTTTTATACATATTTAAAGTTAAAAATTAACTAAGAGCTTTACCTTATAAATGATAATATGTATAAATAAAGTAAAAAATGAACATTCTTGCCAGCCAAGCCAAATATTGCTCATTTTTAATACTTTATGATCATTGTATAAATATAATTTTATCAGATATTGGCTACATTGGTCTCTCATGTATTATGGAGCACGAAATACCGTAAAAGAAAAGTTGTAAATATAGATCCAACCACGAGCTCTCATAACCATCTCGGCCGTTAAAATTCATGAAGAGTACACGAGTTTACCGATCAATGTGCATCTTTGCGGTTTATCTCCATTTCCCATTTCTTGGTGTGAAAAGCTGGAAAAGCATGATGGAGTCTCTTGATCCGTTTCAGTTGTAATTGTATACAAGCAATAAGATTAAAGGAGACATTCATTGAAAAGTAAAAACTCTTAAAAGAAATTAATATTTTTTTTTATTTTTAATTATTTAAATTATGCTTATGTATTATTGTTTTCCGATTAATAATATTAATAATGAATCATTTTTAAATTATTATTTCGTGATAAGAATAAAATTCAAATAGTAACATTTAAAATTACAAAGATTTCACATTCAATGTTTCATGAAATAAAATTAAAATTTTGATGGCTTAATGTAAATATCGCTTCAATGGATTTTCATATATATTTGTTCATTAGCCCAATTAGTTTTACTGGCGATTTAATTCAATAATAGATAGATAGCATAAGTAAATATATACTTTAAAAAAATATAAGGTGATTATAAAAATAGCTAAAATGAATTATTTGGAATCATATGTTATTGCATACAAAAGTACATTGGTATTAAAAAATTATTTTAAAAAGCTTTATCTTTAATAACTTACTATAAGCAATTTTGTATATAAGGTTAACGTATAGACAATTTTTACCGCATTTTTTATCGCATATGTATTACGTACTATTATTTACCATACTAATAAATCTATCAACCGCTTTTTATTAATATTATTATTTCATCATATTATCAGTAATAGATATCAATAATTTATAAGTCAGCTATTAATATCTATTATTGCCTCAATTTTGTTCGCCACATTGATATCGATTATGGCAGTTGAATCATTAGTCATTTAAGGATTAAAGATTATTTATGATAATCGATGCAGTGTATCTATACATATGCTAAAATTAAAATTTTTAAATACTATTATAAGAATATTATAAGAAAGTACAGCGTACAATTTGGTTGACTATTTGTAATCTTTGCAACTCTTGTTTTTTTTTTTTATTTAGCTGCAATAATCGATGGAAAACATCAAAACATAATTTTTTAATAATAATTTTTATTAAAAAGTGAAAATTTATTTTATTTGTGAATTTATACATAGTCTTTTATTCTATTTGATATTCATTGAATTGGATGAATTCATTAAATCTGATTATAAACGATATGATAATGAAATTGATAGTACATAAAACATACTTTTAAAAATCGTAACATTTCGTATAATGTGTAAGCTCAGACGTAAACTTTTAAAACATTTATTCTATACTGACAGCGTACTTTTGTATGGAAAATATTACGAATTAAAAATTACATATTCAACTTTAGGTTTTGCTTCTACTGTATTTTGTAAGTAATTTTATATTAAAGTTCATTTAAAATATAAATATTTTACATGTATGAAAATTTCTCACGTTATTATTTTATAATATTTTCTATTAATTTTTGATGATATTTATAATATAGAATTTGAGATGATGCTTATGATATTTTAATAGAAGTAAAGAGTAATTTAATATTTTTATGATTTTAGATTATATTAAATTTCATTTTATAAATTATATTATTTTCAAAGCTTATTAATATACAAAGGAATTTATTAAGTTTTACCAATATTTTCTTTAAATTTTAAAGAGAGACTACATCATTTACAAGTTATTTCTGATTTAATAAGTTGTATTTAAAGAAAATTCAGAGTTTACTATTATAAAATTACATTAATTTCGAATATAAGATTTTTTAATGCATAATAAATTTTGATTATAAAAAGATTAATTTAATATTTGATTGCTTAATGTAAAAACCAAATGAAAAATAATTTATATATTAGAAATGAAGATAAAAGTTTCTTTAGATGAAAAATTAGAAATAGATTACGAAGTTAAATAAATAAATTGCAAAAATTCATTACAGAATTAAAATAATATGCTTAGAAGTATATATTGTAAAAGTAGATAACTGAAAACGATTTATTTGCGTATTTTCAGAAGTCACTTCTAGATAAAAGTTATCATGATTAATTACAATAATATTGTCGATTCAACTTTAAAGATTATATTCAGTAATTAATAAACTGAGTAAAGATAAAAATGAGTATAGTATACAAACTTATTTATAATTATATGTTATTTCTTTTAAAACTTAAATAAAATTGATGATATTGACTTGCAGGAAAAATCATTATTTATTTTTTGATATATAATAATTTCACTTCAGATATAAATGTAAAAAGTAAATTTATATTATTTGTAAAGTAAGAATAATAATACTTAATACAAAAAAGGGATTGATATTGTTTAACGATATTTCTAAATGTATTTATTTAATAATATCAATCATTTACTGTAACAAAGAATCAGTAAAATAAATATATTATTAGATATAGGAATTTGTTAATTTTCTTTTAATGCGTTTGATTTGAGAGCCTGCGTATCACGTAAATTTTGTTGAAGTTTTATTTGTAACGAAACAATACTTTACAACAAAAATTGTAACAAAAATCGTATACCATATAAAACATACATACACAATGAAAAAAATTAATGTACACGCATGCATGAGCATGTTCATTTAAAAAAAAAAAAAAAAAGTGTAGTTGAGATGAGGAGATTGACATATATATAGAATCGAATATATTGTTTGCTTTAATTTTTATTGCTTATTAGAAGTTGAGTCTCCATTAGAGATTAATAAAGGAACAAATATAATTTAAATTATTTCTCTAGCATAAAAGATTAAATATAATAATATTTTTTTAACAAATTTGTTTAAATAGAATGTATAGACTAATTCTATATTTTTAATTACTTATATACGTATTTTATACATTTTACAAAGTATTTATAGCCGGAATCTAATTGTCTAGTGCATTGGGACTCATGTGCTAATCGTGGAAGCGAGAAGGAAGAAGAATAATCAATAATGATAAATAACTAGGTGGATCAGTGGTTATTTAGTCGTTTTTTAATTATTCATAAACAAGGGAGATTTAGTACTGATGTATGTTGCTTGATGCACAGGACGTCCAGACACTGAATGAAAAAGATCCTAACTACTTTTTGTCAGACGATAGATCCGTCCACGTTCGTGGGTTCCCTTGAAATAACCGCGAGTTTTTTCAAAGTTCGTGAATCTCGATTGACAAGTTAGCTGGATTCTTGATCGAGAGGCTGCTCTTACTTGTGCGAATGCTTTGTTATCAGATTTCATCGAATTTTCTCAAAGCTCTGCGATGCTTTTGTCTGGTGCCAAGGGTGCGTCCTTGTTAAAAAGACGCATCTTGGTTACTCGATACGTAAACCGCAGCTGAGCGATGAAGATAACAATACTATAAAATACGTGTTGAATTCTTAATAGTAAATTATTGTTGAAAATTGATGTTTTTAACGATAACTTTTATAATAATAAAGTTCTGTGTATATTTAGAAATTACTACTTCCTATGCTTAATATTCAATTCGATATTGGTATAATTAATTATAGTATATTTAAGATAAATTTAATAAATTTAATAATTACCTATGTACTTATTACCTATGTACTTATACGTAAAAATACTTTTATTACATAATATAATATATAGATAAGATTATATAAAATTATTTATATGAATTCAAAACTTTATCTTTTTTCATGACATAGATTTATATACATAAATATAAAAAATAGAACATGTATAATACATACGCATTATTGCAATGTAAAGTATACATGTAGAACTAATATTGCGCATAAAATAATTTTTTGCACTGAATGTCACAAATAAATTATAAAGGAATACAAATATATTACAGCAAATGCATTTCATGGTAGAATATAATTCAAAAATGAAAAAAATTATTTTAAAAAGTTTTTTGAAAAATATTATTTTATATAATGCAGGATACATAAGTAGATCATAATTTCTAATGTCTTATTTTAATGTATCTACCAGTTAAAAATTAGATAAAAGTTCATCAATTATCAAGCTTCACGTGTACAGATTATTAATTCAATTGATTATAGTACACTATAATCAATCTAAAGTACAAAATACTTTGTACTTTATATTATTTAAGACACACTATAGCTATATTTATTAGAATCCCCATAAATTCTATAAAGTAAAGAGTTATGCAAATAGATCTTATGAATAAGAAAGTAATGGGGGTAAAAATTCAAATTTTTATGTATTTAAGCAAGAAGAAAATGTATAACACTAACATTTCATAAAAATGAAAATAAGTTATTAAATTAAAAACTAATAATTTAAACTTTATTGTTTCGATATGTTTAAAATAGTACATGCATCTAAAAAATTAATAATGATCACATAAATATAAAATGTAATATATATATATTTATTATAATGAATGGTTTAATGAAAATGAAATATTTTTTAAATATTTGTCAATTGTATTTGAATTTATTGATATTTTACATCAATACTTTAATGTTACTTTTATTATTAATGTTTACTTTATTTTATTTAATTATGTTAGTACATATATTTGATGCATAATGTTGAATTAGTTTTTTTTTTCTTTAACTCTTATAAAAAACAACAATACATTTATTGTATTATATCAGAATATTATTTTAAACGATTTATCTTTTATACACATCTATTTTTATAGAAAGATAAAAATAATTTAAAAATTATATTATTTATATTAAGGAATTATTTTTTTTTATTTTTTATTCATAAATTTTTATAGATTTTAGTGGTAAAATTAAAAAAAAACTGAATTCAACATTATTAATTTCCATTTCATATATTCTTTCATATATTATATAAAAAATTAGATTTCTGAAAACCAAAATCAATCTACTTGATTTGTTTGTAGTATCTAATAAAGATTATATATGATTTGATTTTCAGTTAAATAGCATTAAGTCAATCACAAATTTTATTATCACATACTATATGATATCAATCATTGTACCTTATTAAATAAATTAATTATTTAATTGCAATAGAAATCAATATGTTCCAGATTTATCTAAATAATAATTTTTTTTTTTATTTTAGTAACAACTATTTAATAAGTTATAGTAATGGCTATAATACATTTGAAATACATAAGTTAATATAAATAGAACAATCACAATTAAATTTACAGTGCTAATTAAATCAAATTAAAATTTAAATATAATCATATTTCATTTCTATAAAACTGTGATAATATTTAGGCTGTAAAATTTGTACATAAAAAAAAGAGCCTATAAACTCCAATATTTTGATCTTAAAGTTTATATATTTCAAGAGAGTAGAAACATTATTTCGTATATTGAAATAACAGATCTATAGCATATTTTTGTCACAAAAGAGTATTGAATATATTTAAAACTTACTGAAATATCTTTTTATTTAATAACTTTATATACAAAAATAATCTGTATAAATTATTGGTAGTTTTTAAAACAAAATTATTATAAAATTTTTAAAAAAGTTTAAGGTAATAGTTTATTGCATTATCAATATATAACTTATATGTTTTTTCTATTTGATAACAAAAAAAATGAATTCATTCAATATATTTTGAAAAGCCTATGCGAATTATTAAAATTAAAAGAAATTTTGACTAAATTAAAAACAAAAAAAATAGTATTTGTAATATAAAAAAATTTTTTTGAAATCAGTACAATAAACAGACATTGTTCGAAATGTGTACTATTGATAAATTCATATTGCTACTGATTAAATGAATTGAATTTTATAAAACTATTTTATTGCTTAAAAATATTCAAAAATATACTACTTTAATCAATAGAAGTGATTTATTCTATTTTAATACATTTTTCTAAATATTATTAAATATAAATTGTTTTACAGATTTTTATACTTAGAATTTCAGAAAATAATAATTTTCAAGGAAATGTTGTACCTACATCCTGATTGAACATAAAACTATCTGTATAGTGTAAAGACTGAAGGTAAAAATTGTACTTTGCCTTCTTTTTGATTGTAAAGAGTACCAATAAAAGTCAATAAATTCTGGCCAGTGATGTGAAGGATAAAAAAGAACTTTATGGATGTATTGGGAGTTTTCTATATGTACATAGATAATAAATACAAGCAATAATAAACCAGAGGAACTTTCTAAATTTGTATATCTATTCATATAACGAAATAAATGCACATAGATGTATGCAAACAGCCATACAGATATATAAAAATAGATATTGATACAGTAATTCTTTTGATAATATTCGGAATATAATGTAATTCTGTATGGCTTTTCGATGAAAATCCCCAAATGCAAGTACATAAATGGTTATTTCAAAAACTAATTTTTCTATAGTATACCGTAAACATTTTTTATACTATACAAGTAAATGTAATTCTTATAATAATATTGTTTATCGTTTATTTTAATTAATAAAATACTGTTTTATTAATAAAATTATGAAAAAATTAAAATTATTTTATAATAAATTATTAAATAAAATGTATTAATTAGAATAAATAAATTTTATTTTACAGAAACTGTTAATGTGATTATTATATATAGAAATTTAAAATATAATTTATTATTAAATTTAGTTTTTTATACTAAAACTACAGTATATGTGAATGAATACTAATAGTAATATGTATATTACATAAGTTGACATACTCAAACTCATGAAGTAATTGAATATAATTTGGGGAACAAAAAAAAAATTAGTTTCAAATTTAGTAGTTTTTAATTCTTAAAAAAATTTAATATATATATCTGAATTGATACAAATACAAAAGTACAAATAATAAAATTAAAAAGAAATATCATTTATAAAAATTTTTTAAATATCTTATTTAATCCATAAATTCATTGTATCTACAATTTTAAATAATGTATAATCTTATAAAATTTATATGTAAACCATGTGCACAATTTATACTGTGATGAGAAGTTACTGAAGAGACGCTTTTCTATATGTAAGTAACACTTTTTTTTTATTGCTCTGTATAAGTGTCATTATTATGAAGTGAAATACATAAAAATAAATCGTATAAATAATAATTTTGATCATAAATGGTATTTATTTTTTTCTGCATAATATAATTTGAAATATGTATTGAATTTAAATATAATCTGAAAATCTATATAAATAACTTATAATTAATAATAAAATTTTTATATTTAATATAAAATTTATAATAATTGTAGAACATGTATTACAGATTTATTCCAATTTATTTATTATTTTATTCTTATAAATAATACTTAATACATACAACATAAAATAAGAAAAATAAGTGCTTTTTTAATATTAGTTTTAAGTATGAAATGAAACTGAAAATAGCCTCAATTATCGATGTATAATCCTCTGTTGGCCTTAATATTGGACCTGTCGTATATCTAAATATTTGGATGATATGCATTTTTTGTTTTTTTTCTACTTCTTTATAAGTGAAATTGCCTTTTTTGGCTTGCTTCCATATCTATAATTTAGCAAATTATCATTTAGAAAACGATAAAACATGTGTATTAAATGGTACGAATTGAAATATTACAGTTACTGAAAAACAACGAAATCTCACTTCTGTACGAAAGTGAAAGTTAAGTTTTGAACACACCACAAAGACAAATTTTACTTTGACGATGAGTCAATTTATATGGACTTTTTAATATTTAGTTATTAAAAAAAAATAATATAAATTTTATTTAAAAAAAAAAAAAAATTTTCAAAATTTAAATCGAGAAAAAACATCGATTTAAACACTAAAGATAACATTAACATGACACACTGACATTTTGTATTCTACAATTCTCAAAATTTTATATTCATTAAATATAGATTTGAAAAAGATTGAATATTTATTTATAATATGTTGTGTATTATTTTATATATTACATGTAAAATCATACAAAAATTTATAAATATAAAACTATTTTTAAGTTAATCAATTATAGGTCGAAATAAATATTTCAAATATAAATAATTTCATTACAGATAATTTATAATTATTATTATATATTAATATAAGATAATAATCATATAATTATCAAAAATTTTAATGAATAGCATTATAAAAGAATTTTTAAATCTTCTTTATATTTCAATTATGAATTATTTTCACAATATATTTTTATATATAAAATATATAAAATCATTTTGATATATTACACGATTATTAGTTATTACGTAACTTGGCACTTACATGCGATAAATAGATTTTTAGTAAAAATTTATTATTTAAGAAAAATTATTTACTCTTATCTTCTTTATTCTTTTAATAAAAATTTTTAATATGTAAGTTATTTTAAAATAATTATTTTAAGTATTCATTGATTAATAATTGCAATATATATATTTTTATATCTTTTAACATCTTTACTTTCAGAACCTAATGTATTTTACCTTCAAAATAATCAGTTTTCATATAAAATATATTTTGAGTACATTATATAATTTCTTTATAGTAATTAAATTTAATATGAATAATATTTTATAATTAATTATTTACAATTGAATGATTAATACAAGTAATAATAGTACATATAAACCCTAAAAAAATGCATTGAAAATATTTTATGAAAATTTATTATTCATTTTGGATAATCTTTTAATCATTATCATGTAATAGAAATTAGACTATGAAATTGTTATTTTTATGATATATTTCATTTTGAGAATACTTATACTATGATATTAATAATTAAAATATCATAAAATATTTAAATATTGAATTATAATTTATTATAATTAAGAATATAATTTGCTTAAAAACAAAAAATATAGATATATTTACAACATTTACAGCAAGAAATTTAAAAAATATAATGCATATATTATATTTGATTGATATTACAGAAAATATTAATTAAATAAAGCGTTTATAATTAAATATATTAATAAATGAATAAATTATACGAATATACTAATTAGCATATGATATATGCTAATTTCAAATTTTTATTAATATGCGTAATGTATTAGTTTAGTTTTAGAACAAGTTGACAAATTATTAATGCTAATTGTTTAATGAACTAAATTACTGACACCTATGCTGAAATTTTGATACTTTTAAATAGCTGAACATAAATTATGTGTATTTCAAATAAAAATTATTAGTTATAATATATATTGGGAGTAAAATTTTTATTAAAAATTACATACACATTTATTAAAAGCAAGAAATTTATTATAAATTATATATTAAATGAAAATAATAATAGATATCTAATTACATGTATCTATTATCTGTAATTTACAGGAATTTTTTTGCAATTGATTGAAAAATTGAAATTTATTTCCCCTACAATGAAATTCGTGAATGATAATACAAGTGTTAGTTATAACCTAAATTTTGATTTTTATTTAAGATTAAGCATATAAGATGTTTCATATTCTTTATATCTAGAATCTCTATGTAATTATAAATAGAAAATCAATATATTTGAATAAATAGTACATTATCATGTGATTTATATTCCAGTACACTCTGTTATAATTACTACTGCAAAATTATTGGAAACGCATTAAGAATGCTTGTAGCAAATGCCATGAATTAATTTTTAAAATTCTTATACTGTTAATTAAACAAGTAAAAATTATATTAAGGTCTTACAAAAAAATAAAATTTTCATGAATAAATATTCAAAATTTTTTGATATGAATAAAAATATAACTATAATAAAAATTAAAATGCTGTAAAACTAAGTGATAAAATAGAGAAATTTAAAAAATGTTTGATAGTATATAATGCATAAATTAATTATAAAAATTAATCAATAAATAGTTAAAAAATAAATAATTTTACTGGAAAATGTATGGAGAAAAAATCAACCAAAGAATAAACCATAATTTTTATAATTTTAAATTCTATTTATTTTTAAAGTTTTTTTATATTTAATAAAACTAAAATAATCTTATTGATTGTTTTCTTATATAATTAAAAAAACTCTTACATACCTAAATATATAAAAATAAATATATTGATGCATGTAGTTTGCAATGAATAATTATGAAAATAAAAATAAAATCAATCAAATCAGGTATTTAACGAATTAAAATTGCTTTCTAAAAAAGTTATCAGCTAAGAAGCATATGAATCGATTAATACTATAAATGCTTTATATGATTCTTTTTACAGAATTTACTTATTTTTTTTTTAATTTAATTATTTTTGTTCAAAACAGTTTTCAAAATATATAAATAGTATACATAAATAAATATTAACATAAATATAAATATCTTATCTGATTTCTTCAAAGTTGTATATAAGCATATATCGAATAAAAAAAAGCAAAAATAAGGAATAAAAAATTGTTGCAAAAAATGTTGTATTATTTTTTCTAATAATAATATATTATTTAATATTAAATACATAAAGTAGTTTAAAAAATATTTATTATTTTATCTAAACATTACATTGTAAGATGTAAAGACAACAATTGTTAAATGGACAATTCTTTAATTGATGATATATTATTTCTTTATACATATTTAGTTGAATTTAAAAAGTCAAATATTAATTCAAGAACTTAAAAAATATTGTTATATGTATCGTCTGAGAATACAAAAAAATTTATCATATTTTTGAATTATATTATTTTATATGTATCAATAGAACAGTCTAAGTAATACTATTAATTTTACTTTTGATTATAACATTACTAAAACGCTTTATAAATTATAGTAAATAACTAGTTTGCTTTGAAATATCAATTTATCTATGTACTTTAAATCAAAATGAGTTCAAAAGTGTATAAGATCTTCATTTAATTATCATGTAATTAAATAAAAAAGAAAAAAAATTGAAGGAGAGCTACAAGAATATTTAAGAATATTTTTGTAATAAATATTTAAGTACAAGTTTAGTTTATAATTAAAAAATATAATAAATTTTTATCTAATACAAAAGCACTGTGTTTCTTTTATGTTATTATTCAAAAAAATAAATCATTTCACAATAAAGCATTTTTTATTTTGATACATTACTTCATTTTGTAAAATATGATTGTACAGATAAGAATTTCCAAAAAAAGTATTTTATAACTCTGTTTATATCTCTTATAAAAAATATGTATGCACTTAAAAATATATTCATTTCTAAGAAGTATTAAATATTTGAAGTTTATTCTACAAGTACCATCAATTTATTCATATGATTTTTTATTATATATAAACACTATATATTATTTATTGTAATAAAAAAAAGAAATATACAATAATATTTACAGATACTTACGTACATTCATAAATATATTCAGGGCTAAATATGCAGATGTTTGTCTAAAATGTATCATTTTAACATTTTAAAATTTGAAATTTAACATTCTATCATAAGACTAATCTATATATGATTATCTATGTATTTGTATATACAGAGAAATTAGAGTAATTTACTGCATGGTAATTTCATATAAAATCAGTTTAATTTATAGTGTAAGTATTATGTAAATTATTTGGAAAATCAATACTGTAATATCCCTTTCGTGTTCGCGTAAGAAAATTCTCTTTGGTAATTCCGGGAAAATTTATGCAGGCAAACCAAATAAAGTCAGATAAACGTAGGACCTTTGAGCATTTACCTCTCATCGAATTTGATGGAAGATCGAGATAGATCACTCCAGGCACTCATACTCCGGCTACGCCTCCGATAAGAGGGTTGTGGTCCAAACACCCTGCAGCTACTCCTTCGCCTCGTAGAGACTAAACTCTCGGCCTGAAAGTAGACTCTCGGGGTCGAATGAGCTTTCTGCAGATTCTCCGCGATTGCTTTGCTGGTTAGCTTATGCATTTCGTCGTTGTCTACGCGGTTACCACTATCCGGAGGGGTGGAAATCGGAGACACTCCCCCGGATCCAGGGTTTATAGGCTGGAAGTCCCATTCACTGGAATCAATGTCCAGGAGGGGTTCCGAGGAACCGTCCGAATCGCTCCGCCGCAGTCTTGGGCACGATGTTGAATCGACCCCAGTCTGCCGGCAGTGCGACAAGTTAACATTTGATGGACCTATGATGACGATGGATTTTTTCCTTGATGATTCAAGATGATTCACCGGTCTTCTTGGCACACGGCTCGAGTCCTTTTCTGATCATTTGTTTCTTTTGAATTTTCAACTTTAATTTATGCATTCGCATTTCTGCATGCTACAAAATCTTGCCATTCAACCGGATATAAATTGTTTGAAATAATTTAAAAAATGTTTTAAGTGCAGTTTCCCGTTGATAAACTTTGTTGTCGTGAAATATACAGAAAGTTTCAAACTCGACGGGTACATTAATCACTGTTATATAGT
This sequence comes from Eupristina koningsbergeri, assembly GCA_018907245.1. Lineage (NCBI taxonomy): Eukaryota > Metazoa > Arthropoda > Insecta > Hymenoptera > Agaonidae > Eupristina > Eupristina koningsbergeri. The sequence goes on from JACCHV010000041.1 coordinate 1,881,877, forward strand.
ATAAAAGAAATATTTAATTCTGCATGCAACTTTAAATCTCCGAGACCTAATACGTATTATTGTATGCTCCATTTTTGAACTGCGAGAAAAATAAGTGAAAAGTATCCGTTCTCGAATAAAAATCCATACGAAAACATCGTACAGTCTAAAATGCTAAAATATTTGTTAAACTTGATCGATGCGGATTTTAAAAGTGATCTAAAAGACCATAACAATTTAATTTCTACAAGCAACAATTAAGAATGTCAACATTGCCAAGGCGAGCATTTAACAGTTTAAAAAACTTTGTCCAACCGCGTATCAGCTCTTTGAAAAATTCACACACCTCTTCACACATTTATAATAGCACTTAAAGAATCACAGCCGCGTAAAAAAACGGAACCATCACAAAAGTATATGCGCCCTCGTAAAGTGACGGGTAACAAAGTGCAAGCTACGTCTAACGGCAAACAATAAAAAATAAAAAAAGGAGATAAGCCGCACTAGGGAGCGAATCTCGCCTATTTATTCGTGAGCGTTTGCACGCAGACTGTGGCCGCTCGGTATGTGTAAGCGATGAAAACGCGCGGGTGGAGCGCAGCGACACACTCTCGGCGAGTGTGGGTGTGGATGTGCTGGTCTCAGCCCCGTAAGTACGCGCAGGCCGAGAACTGAAGTGGCAATAGCAGGAATAGCGAGCATCGATTCGCCTCAAGGCCAAGTCCGTCAACACTGGACATTGCCGTATTGTTCCTCTCGGCCCCACGTGATGCTTCCGTGATAGCAACCCTCGGCCTCATGGACATTGGTCACCCTCCTCGGAAGCCACCCAGATTAGTCCGAGTGGATGCTAATGCCAGGGCTCCTCAAGTTCGTGCAAAATTAATATCGCTTGTTAAAGGTAGCGGTCTTCCTGTTTAGCCATATCTAGATCTCCTCTCGTTCTCTTAACAAATTGCAAGATGTATTATTCAATTTGAATAAAATTCATCACGCTCAATCGTAATAAAATCGAGGTTAAATGTATTTGCATACCTTTACAAGTTATCTAAATGAAAGCGGGTTCATTCATATTTTTCTCATTTGAATACTCATCGGTCTTTCAATAATGTACAACTTTTTTTAAACCGTGCAAAATTTTTAATCCTCGTCCACGTCCTTTTTCCCCTTAAAGAAGTATTCCATTAACTTTAATAAAGATTGAGTAATGGCAATTTTTATGACAATGAAGGTAAATCTTAATTAAATGTTTTTTATTGATAATTAAAATAGAACAAATTCAGTAAACAGAATGTAACTCGATTTTAGAGAATTTATTTTATTACTCTTGCTGTTTTTGACGACGCGATGCACAGATGGTTCACACAATGAAGGTCAAGGTCAAGGCGATTTATTCATGAGATAACTATAAGATCCACGGTAGCCTCATATTTATCACTCCCGCTATGGGAGATAACATTATCATCTATTTATCAAAAGGATTATTATTCCTTTTTCAATCTCTATACTACGGTTAATCTTCTCTTATAAAAATACTTTTGGTTAACTCTAGATTAAATAAGAAGAATGGTATATAATAACACATTTTAAAGCCCCAAGTTTAAACGTGGAACTTAAAAAATTTATAATCTTTTATTTATATCAATAAGAGAAAGCAAATTGCGTTATATTTTGGTCCCTTATAACAACATTTGAATTTCATAATTTTTTTTTACAAGAAACTGAAACCACGTAAAACCATTATTCGATAATTATATTGTTTATTTTAACCATGCGATCAAATACTTGTAAAATATAATTTATATTTTTTGGAGTTAACAGTTTTATAATTTGCTCTGTGTAGGTGCAGCGACTGTAAGTTGCACTTTAGGCTGTAACCGCTTAAACCAGTAGTAATAACATGTGCGTTTATTATACAACAAATCGAACTTATGTAAATTTTTATTTTGTGTGTTATACGTTTATCCGGTTTTTTGAAAGAAATTAAAATAGTTATCGTTACACTTGTTATCTAACAAATATCCTCTCTAAATTTCGACAACGAATAATATATCTGAGATCAGAAAGAGTTTCAAGTTTGTAGATATAAACTTCACAAGTATTTCACATCGATTTCTAAATATCGGACCATTTTCAGAGGTAACAAACCGTTAAGATAACGAGTCGCAATTCTTTTGTAAGTATGCAAGTTTTGAAAGGCAGAAAACTCAGGACCACTATAAACTTATCGAAACAAATGATACGGAAACTCACGAGGGATGGGTAGTTAAAAGCAATCGGCCACGAGAAATACCACTACGCGTGTGCGAAGCTGCTGTAGTTTTTTGAGGGCGGCGACGGTGGTGGATGAGGAGGATGAGGATGAGGCGGGGGTGGAGAAAGAGGAAGAGGAGGAGGAGGAGGACATGGCCTAGAGCTCGCTTACCCTACTGCAGTACACATCGACACGGTTTTCTCTTTTTCCCCCTTGCTCCAGTGCGACATTTGGGCATCTCTCTTACTCTTACGCCCCCTTCCCCCAGTGGCTAGTGGGTATAGCGTCGTCTCCCGCATGCACGGTTCCATACCACCATACGCCACAGCCTGTAACGTGTGTCCGCGCTCACACATACACACGCACACACGTGGAACCGCTGTCGTCAAGGCGACTGCGCCATTGGAGATTTATCCATATCTTGCACCAAATTTGCACGACTTCCAAAAGGTTATAACAAACTCTCATCTCTACTTTTCAATTCATCGTTCATGTGTGGTGGTCCTCTTCTTTATAGTTCCTTCGAGTTTTACTTCCATGCTTTCTTTGCGATTTGCATGGCTTTATCGTGTTTTGATCGCGATCAACTATTTGAAATTCCTCGGATTAGGCGGGAACGTGTAACGTGGCATTTGTATGTAGTTCTGCATAAATCCTTGTATCTGTTTCGACTAACCTTATCAAATCGAGAGTCGAATGAGCTTGCGCATGAAACCTCAGCTCATCCGTGAGCCCGAGGGACGCTTGAGAGATTTCAAATATACATTAATACATTCTTTTGTTCTGTTATTATTCTCGTACTGACATGTTAATTCAAAGATTGATTAGCGTTTCCTAATTCAAGTGTTTCGTAAACGAGTAATCTAGGATAATGGATTCAAGAACCACAAATTACTAAAAGTGAGGATGAATGAATATCAGGAACAACGCGGTGTTGGGGCATCGATTCGTAAAGAGGAAAGTAGATACAGAATGCGCGCCGAGGAGTTTGCGCGTTTGAGTGCTTGATAGTTAGTGCGAAAAACTCGAAATTCTGCTCATATCACGTGCTTCACGTATTAGTACGAGACTTTTTGCTTATTATTGAATTTTTAAGATTTTTTTTTATTATATCTTTGTGGAGGTAATAACGAAATAAAAATTTGTAAAAATTGAAATGTAATTAAATAATTTTTATTTTTAATTAAAATATTTATCGCCAAATCAAGTCATTTATCTATCGTCAATAATTATTCAAGTTTATTAATTTGAAATGACTTGTATTTATGGATTTAATAAAAACTAATTTATGATTGGTTCCTTGTCATATATTATTACTTATTTATACATTAATAGATAAATTTAAATTCATACATATTGCAGTATCTTCAATTATTCTATTGCAATATTATTCATTAAATAAATACTACTGTTCTAATTCTAATAAACTTTTCAATAAATAATTTATTACTTTTTTCGAATATTAAATAATTTCAAAAATATTTTATTCGATTATACAACAATTTAATTCAAATATTTGGATTCTCTTAATATAAATAAAAATCCATATAATTTATTTTATATATAATATTTTGTTTGTTTCGATTTATTATTATTTTTATCTGAAATTTAAAACTATAATCTATAATGTTCTTAAATATAATATATTATATATGAATAACACTAAATATATTTTAAAAATGTATATTTTATCCAGTTGAATTACACCAGTGGTAAATAATATATACATTTTTGTTTTACATTTTTATTATCAATTAAAACTTAATATCTAACAGTATCTATTGATCTTAATTATATTGAACGACATTTACACTAATGTTAGTATGGTTTTTAATAAAATATGTTTTGATTATTTTTGATAGTTTCAATTTACCCAATAATTTAGATTTCGGGCGTGACTACTTATTTTGTTGAAAGGTAGTAGCTTCAGCCGCAAATGGGAATTTTAACAATGCCTTTTATAAATTTCTAATTTAGTGGTTATCTCACTTAGACGCATAGAATGAGATAAAGTTTATTTCATGTATATCTTATAGTTCATGACTTAGCTTTGCTTATTTTTACCCCTATTCATAGTATGTTTGGTAATTCTGCTCGAATAAAAAGGAACACATATTTCATATTTCTTAAAAGTCCTTTAACCGGTCGATGTTTGGTTGACCTAATTTTCTTCAACCTTTTGTTCTTGATCCTTTTTAGACCATTGTTTTTATATTTTTTAAATAAGTAACTTCTATTTATTAATTATGACTTATTTAAATTTGTATTTGCTTAAAAATTTAAATTATAAATTAAACCAGTATATTCCTTTTTTTCAAAATTACTATATTAAATAGTATTTGTATAAATACTATTTAATACTATTAGGATATGCTGAGTTTGTAGGAATATTTTTTTAATTTCTAAGTTAGCAAAAAAACTTTTCAATTTTTAATTTTTCATGTAGACTAGCTTTTTTAACTACTCTAGATATGTTACTTTTTTACATGATCTTAATAAAAACATCTTTCAAAAAGCATAGCTCATACTTACTATCTTTATATTTACTGAATCTTGTTTAATGTATACAGGATTGGGAATTTAGCGTATATATTGTGTACTTGAGTATTGAATAGCGCGATGCAGTCACGAGTTCATTACTTTTGCATTTTTACTTTGCAATACAGTACACATACACACACATACACAACACACACACACACACACACACACATATGTATATATATAACAATCATGTTCTTAAAATATACAAGATTAGACATCTTTTGTATTTTTATTGAATAACATATATAATTCAACTGTATGAAAGTGAAAAGCTTAGTCTGTAATTAATGCTAAAAATTTTATAAAATTTCCATTATAAATGATTATATATGTCTTTTTCCTTATATTCCATGATATGTTTCAATTACACGACATTTAAAAACATCTTGAGTAATGAATATTTCAATTAATTATCATGTGCCCAAAAACTAAAAAAAATAGATAAAAACAAATGAAAAATGTGTAATGTATAATACACAAAGCACAGAAAATAAAATTTTACGTAAAATATTTAAATCAGTTTTGTGTATCGAATTATATCATAAAATCAGAACATTTATCAATTACATGTGAAATTTTAATAATATATATATATATATATATACATTAAGACAATATATATATTATGTATCAATGATATAAAAAAGAAGCTTATAGCAGATAGAGATTTTGTAGATATAATCTTTTTAATATGTAAAATTTTATTTTTAGGCTTACTTTCAATCATCTGCAGACTTTCATTGAGATGTATAAAAATGATTTTCAATTTAAAACATTTGAATAGATTTGATCGATAAGACGATTTACGTTTTTACGATAATGATTCTCTATCTTTGCTATTAATATGTATAAATTCTTTTGTTCAAATTCTTTTTATACAGTAAGTATGTTATTAGAGTATTTTATTATAAATTTACTAAAATAAATAAAAAAAATTTTTAGGAATGAATAATAAAATATACAGACGATTTTATCAATAGAAATTTAATTTAAATTATTGAAAAACTTATTTTAACAATTATATATATATATATATATATATATACATGTAATAAACATATACATAATTTAAAAAATTGCTTATTAAATGAGTATCCTTTATCGTATTTATTTCGGAAAAATAAATAAAATTTTTATACATTTCAATTAACATAAAACAATTTGTGCTAAAACGTGTTACCAAAAGTTTAATGAGAAAAATACTTTCCCATAGAAATCTTGACGCGCATTTTAAGTTTATTCAGAGAATATACATATTGCCTTGTTTATGTTTCGTGCATATCAGGATAATATGAGCTGATCGGTATTAATTCTGTCGTATACATGTTTGGAAAATAGTTTACATAGCACGCGATTGATGTGGTCAACCCTCTAATCACTACATACAGTGAGATCTAATGAGACTCTTGAGATATTTGGCGAGCAAGTAGAATGTATCGCCGTATGCGCCGACGGGCTCCACTTTCTTAGTGTTCTTTAACAATTTATGGAAAGAATTTTCAGAATGAAGTGAGAATATCAAAATCTATCTTTAATACGCATAAATATATTTTCTTTTATGATTAAATCCTCTTTCACTATTTAATACATAAACGCATATAAATAATCTAATATCAATATACTTCCCTTCTATTAGAAAAATGCTTTTTTAATTATTAATGTAAAATTAAATAGAAATTTATGAAACACGGATTAAATTTGAAAATTCATACATGAAACATAAATTTGAAAGTTGAAAAATCAGAGAAAGTCAATAATGTTTCATTATAATAAACTATGCTGTTAATATAATAATCATAATCGAAAATTTATCATATTACTCACGTAAATAAATCAAAATAATTTAATATTATCCTATAATTTAGAATATCAATAAGGTATTTACAGAATAATAAAAATAATAAATTATTTTTTTGTTACAAATTATACTAAACCAAAAAGTTTATAGGTATGTTTATTGTATATTGTATATTTATAATTCTATAGCTTCATAAATAATGAAACGTTTTATAATTTATTATATAAATATTCTTAATTGAATATCTAATTAATGAATTATCTTAAATGAATACATCAAATTTTAATAAATAGAGTTTACTATTGAATACTATGGAAAGTTTTAATGTGTCAATTTACAAGAGATCGTGAATTTGAACGGAAAATAGTATTTAATTCCGATACTTTGCGACTGGGTCAATAGTTACAGAAACATACTGAATATATTTTTTTTCTCAAGATATTAAAGTATTTTACTAATATAAAAATAAAAAGAAATATTTCATTCAATTTTTATTAAATCAGAATATTTTTATATTCAATATATTTCAATATTTATATTGTTCATTCACAATTTGGAAATAATTATGAAATTACTATTTAATTATTCAAAAAACTATATTCTTTTTTAGACTTACTCATGTGTGCATATCTACCCTAAAATATAAACATTCATTACAGATTATAGATCGTTACATTTTTTTACTTTCAACTATTACATACAAAGTTAGCAGCTAAATTTATCTTATCATGACCTTGCGGGTATAAAAAATATGATAGCTTCATTTTTAAACGTACTTTATAAATGTATCTATTAAAAATATATATAAAATTTATAAAAAATCAATTGTTAACTTATAATTTAACCTTAATCAGGTTGTTTAAATATTAATTAAAATATTTTATATTTATTATTAAAAATAAAATAAATAAATAAAAAAGCTTGTCAAGATAAAAGTAAAATAAGAATTTATTTGCACTATATTTCTTTATGAATTTATTTATGATTCACGTAATTATTTAGACATTAATACAGCATTGATTTCATTACAAATTTATTATTCGACACAACTCGGATTATGTTTTACATTTTCGGAAACCCATTTTTTCATCAAGTAAAATATTAAAATTTTAATGATGACTATTCCATAAATTTATTAAATGTACGTAAATTACCCGAATAATTAAGAATGAAAGAATACTTAATTGCTTAACCTATGTAAATTAAATTAAATATTTTGATTCAAGGAGAAGAGTCGTTTAATTTTGATCAAGAAATTGATGGAATGATTAACAATTTTGGAAAAGAAAGCATTGATTTATATTTTATTTTAAAAATAAAAATATTTTTGATACACAAATCTGATTTTTAATTAATGTATTAATTATTTCAAAAATTTTTATTTGTAATTTTATTTAAGTAGAAAAAATTAATTTGAAACTATAAGCATAACTGTAAAAATTTACTCATTTTTACATATTTTACCATTTTATTTTTTTTAGGCCAATGAAGAGCAATATGTAAACCTAGAATATTTTCAATTATGTCCAGTAAAAAGATTTTATTTCTATAATATTTAGTTTCACAATATTTTATTTTTAAATATATGGAAATGTATTTTTTCAATAGATATCATTGTTTACTAATTTTATACAGTTTAATTTAAAAAAATCAGAATATCTTAAAAAATATTAAAAACAAATTTATTATTAATATATTTAACTTTTGATAAATTTTTTATATTAATTATTATTTGAAAATTAGAGCTATATTAAATTCATTGTAAAAATACATTCTATAGATATTTATAATTTTTTAAAATTAAAATTAAAAATTGAAATATACTGAAGTGCATTAAACAATTTCTCTTGTACAGTAAAACATTGCTTTTCTTTATCATATCTTCCTTTAACATTTCCTACATTTATTTCTATACGATCTGTAAAAAGCATAAAAGGTTGAATTCAAAATCTAATTAAATAAATCATTTTTTCATTTATATACAATGTAAAATTAAGAAGGAATAAATCTAAAATAAATTTTTGAATAAACCTAGATAGATTCATTATACTCAAAATTTCTAAATGAGAATTTTTGGAATATTTTTACAAAAAATGGTAAAACATGGCGCACTCTGCTGGAGAATCGTAGAAGGTCTAGAACCATTTGCAGGCAAAATATCAAAGAGCTTACAAGTTCACCGAGTTACGGTGATTACTCTGTCTATAAGGTCATCCAGTCTCGGTCGATAATATAGGGTTTGTGAAAAGATCAGATAAGTGAGTAAAGTAGTAAGAATAGTAGTTTGTTAGATTCTGATGCAGACTGTATGAAGCGAGTTAGTCGATCTACAATAGCCGACATGATGAGATGCCACTTCTTGACCCAAATATTCAATATCTGCTTATTCTCGTTAGAGGTACTACACTCACCACGAAAATGAATTTGAGAAAATGAGAGAGAATTTTCAGATCAGCAAAAGATGTTTCTTTCGAGCCTTTTTTTCTCTTAGCTCTTCAGTCTTGTGCATACTGTGGTGATACATAATTGGATTGCATACGCTTGAGCACTCATTTTTAGCTATTATATCAGTCTAATTGAGACTTGTAGACTGGGAAAAAAATTGTTTCCTCTAGCCCTTTTTCATATTATTTATCTGTGTGCAGAAGACATTTTTGCGTATCCACAATAATCATGAAAATTATATAACATTATTTTGTAACAAAAATAATATTTATATAATAAGATCTTTTTTCAAGAATCCTTTTAACTTAAATAAAACTTTAAGGCCTCTTAAAATTAATTTTAACTACAAAACAATGTCCTATTCACTATTAATCAGTTTTAATTTTCTTAAAATTTATAATTAAACCATAAAGTATTTGTATAAAATTCCATTCATATATATAACAATTAAATTATAGATATTGCTTATTAGAAAAGTGTTGTTATATCTTATAAATGCAAACACATTTCTCTTTCGTTTATGATATGACCAACATAATTAAAAAAATATTTTATATTGACCAAAAATTACAAAGCTCAATTTGAAATCGTAAAGGCTTAAATTTTTTTTTAAAAAATCATTTAAAAGAAATAAATAATAAATTTTGTGATAATATAAATACGAGTGCACTCACTTTCATCATTTCTCAAATAAATATAAATCATTTATTTATATTTGTAAAAGTATATTCATAAAAACTGTTATTCAATATTAATTTATTGAATTTGGGATTGCTGAATATAGTTAATATGCTTAAATAAATAAAACTAATATCAAATAATAATTTTCTATCTATATTGGATTCCCACTGTAGCTTCCATAAAAATTATGATGTAAAACTAAAAGCTGTGTAACATTTAAGAAATGTATATTTATAAATTTATATTTTAATTAGTCGAAGAATATTTATTAGAATCTTATTGCATATTCTTTGACTTTACATATGCATTAAAAAAAAACTTACATAAACTTTCAAAAAAATATATAAATTTTATATTTTGGTATACGTTTATATAAGTTTTCATTATATGTTCGTTTGAATTTTTTAATTATAATAATATTATGATAGTTTAATCATAAATAATCATGATTAAATCATAATATATTTATTTTTCACATTTAACTTTTTACTACAATTTTTTTGAATTTTTTTGAAATTCAATATTTCTCGAGTAGTCATATCACTAATATGTCGATCACAATCATTTCCACTTGTAATTACTCTATCATTCAATTGTTCATAAAATTTCCCCGTGCATGTTGTAGATTCTATTGAGATAAATTTAAAAATAATATTTAATGCCATCAATAAATTCTATTATTACAAATGGATATAATTTTGAAAAAATAACTCTAGAATAAATAATTTCTATTAATAGTTTTAATACGAATAACAATCTAATATTTTATGTTATACGTTTCGTTATATAGAGTGTCCTTATAGGATTGTAATATAGATATTTATAATCATAAATATTATATTTAAAAACATGAAGCAAAAAACAATTGTAATAAAATATTTTTCATTTTAAATTATTTATATTATTTACACTCTATAATATACGTGATTTTCATATTTTTTCAAAACAAAATAAATGTATCAATAAGCCTTATTTGTGTAACAGTATATCTATTTGATAATTTATACAAAAAAAAAATTAATGAAATAATAATATTTAATTCAAATTACCAATTAATTAGAAATAAGTTGTTTTTTAAGTTGTTTAATATATTAATTTAATATATAATAATTAAATTATATTGAAAAAGAAAAATACAACTTTACACAATAGAAATATTCTTACGTACTTTATAAAACTTTATTTCTTAAAAATAATAATATTTGATTCTTTGATTCTGTAATATTGATTACATTCTATTTTTCTTTTTTATCTATCTATTTCTCTCCATTTCTATGTCTTCAGTGATTTTCCATCTCTCTTCATTTCTTTACATTTAATACTGTATGTCTTTCTTTTCGTATACAGTATATATTACTTTTTAAATTACTTTTCTTACAACATACTAGCCCAAGAGACAATGAAGAATAATACGACAGAATGAAAACTTTAATAATTTCATCCGTATTTTATAATATCTTCTATAACTATGAATTCATAGATTTTTTTTTTTTTTTTTTAAATTTATCATATTGGCAAACAAATAATTATATGTCTAAAAAATACAAGTTCGACTATATTTTATTACATTACTTTACACTTTAATTTTTAACGATGATTCCTAATAATCTTGATGAATTATTAATCATTAAATTAGCTATTTTATTAAGAATATTGAATATTCTATTAATTTATATTTTATTTTAATAATATTTTATAATCACATTATTTCATTTTTATCATTATATTATATTTTATAAACAAAATTGATAATGTTAATATTTTATTAATTAGCTTAATGCTGTATTTAAAAAAAGAGATAAATTCTATTTGCTATTTTAACTACTGTTAAAATTTAATTATTCATAATATAAAAGTCAATATATAATATAACATTAATTGTGACCCAAAAAAATATATTATATTACTTTGAAAAATTATCAATAAATTAGTTGTAAATTAATATTATATGAAAATATTTAAAAGCGATAAAAACAACGTAATGGTTATTATTTATATGAATAACTATAAAAATAACAAATAAATAAAATTAATTAAAAAAAAAAGAAGAACATAACTTTATTTTTGAAATTCTTGGTCAGTCATTTGGGTAGTAGTGTTGTACTCCAAAAAAAAATGGTCAGCTTTTGACATTTTAATAAGATTTGAAGAAATCTTGTTCAGATGAACCAATATATGGCTACTCTGGAGAATAATATAAAACTAATTCATTGAATTAATATCAACTAAACTAAAATACTGTTGAACCTACTAAAATATATATGTATCATCATCGCTAGTCTTAGTTATACTTTACTTTTAATTATGAAAAGAAAGCTGTAGAAAAACACGCTCCATATTTAATAATAAATATGGAGGGAAAATTTATCATTAATTATTTGGCGTTATTATCAATAAGTTGTAATCTCATTTTTTATCGACACCTAAAAAGAATACTTTTGACACAATAACTAATTATTTACTATTTAAGAGATCAAGGTTGAATAAAGAATTTTGATTTTTTGATATATCTATCCAAAGCCATCTATATGAACTACAGACATTTTTTCTTTAGTACTTTTTCATTAGTTCTTTTTTTCTTATTCTTGAAGTTAACCTAAATTATACTTCACCAATAACTTATCAAAAAGTACTTGTACGTTGATTTCCGATCTTGAAAAGTTCCTAGACCTTATATCACATTACATTATATTATTTTTTAATATAATGGTCTATATATATATATGAAGGAACTTGTATACTATTATTAATGAAATATAAAATATAATTAACTTAAAACTCATAAAATATAGAGTAACCTCTTATATTCTATTTTCCAATAAATTTTCTTTCATTTAGATTATGATAAGTCTGAACCTTTTTACTTAACGTTGTAAAATTCAAATATAATTACAATGACGACATACAAAGTGAATATGCTATTATTATTATTATTTTACAATATTCTATTTTATATTCAAGTTAAGATTTAATTGATAAAATATGTTTTTTATAAAGTTTTAAATTTTTCGATAATTTCTGAAAGTTTATTTGAAAATTTATATTTTTTAGAAATATGTTAAAGAGATACTTTAATATCTTTACTAATAGACCAGTATTACTTCATTCATTACTAATATTTTGAGACCAATGTAAAAAATTAAAATACTAAATTTGAATATAATCTTTAAAATCAGTAGAATTATTAATTTATTGCGTTTTGTAAATTTTTATTCAAAACATTTGATCCGTAGACGGATTACTTGCACACATATTAATGACAATATTTGACGTTTATACTTTAAAAATAACTGTTCAGAATTATTGCAAATATAAAGAAGTTATAAGCTTTGAAAAATCATAAAAACTAAATATTCTGATGTTAAGCTTTTTTTCCAATTTCAGTATATTACCCTATTATGTGCATTTTCTTATATCTTTTTATGTATGTCTTCCTCCGCATTTACTCTAGTGTATTTTTATAGAACAAATATCATATTAAATTTTATAATTTAGTAAATTTTTCTGTTTTTAATTCATTTTATTTTCTTATATATTATTTAACACTTACTAATACAATATTATGATTATTTTTTTAATTATATAGAATTTAATAATATTTTAAATTTCGTATTTATGTCATTTTTTATTAATCTTTAATGATCAATCATTTAAATACGAATTTTTTTTGTCATAAATTTGAACTTAGACCTTTAATATTTTAATTATAATAAATAAATATATAAAAATAAAATAATGCTTAAGGAGTGACAAAATAAATAATATATATTTATAATTTATAAACTAAAATTGTATATATTTATAGCATTAATTTTTGTGAATAAAATTTTTTATGAATTTTTTACAATTCGCAATAAAATTTTAAAGCTGCCTTTAAAATCAGAAATGGATTTGTATAAATGTATGTTATTTATCTAACTACTTGTATAAAAGTAATCTTAAGAAAAACACGTAATATTCCTATTTTATACAAAATATGAGTTAAAAAAAGTTCGCAAAACCGATAATATATAATATTTTATAGCACATTAAAATATCTTAGCTTTAAAACTTATTAAAAGTTATTTCATTAAAATACAATAACAAACTTATTAAAATACAATAGGTGCTTATACCTTGCTAAAAAATTATTCTGCATAATTTTTATCTAATTTTTTGCAAGCATATAGACATAAATCTATTAATTTATTTTTTATTTTATTAATGGCAATTATAAACATATGTTATTATCATCGATTTATAATATCCTTGATAAAAATTCTCGTATTTCTATAATGTTTACTTTGTAATGTACATTATATGAATATTCATAATCCTTGTCTGAAAATTATGATATATATTTTATTAAAAATAGCGAAATGAGTTAAAATGGAATTTTCATCCATTCCATTACTATATTGAAAACTTAGATACACTCGATTTTTAGTAAGACGTTAAGTAGAAAAAAATTCAGTACAAATCTCACGACAAAAATGAAGAGATAAATATATACACATTATCCATAATTTTAGTTGAAAAACACAGAATCCAGAACCAATGAAAAAGTCCAATTTGAATTCCCATAGACTGTCATTAGTTTTGCTTATTTTTCGTAATTTTTTTTTTTTTTTTTAAATAGGTACATTTTTTTTAATTATAAAAGATAAAATTATTAATAAATATGTAATATAACATAATATTTTTGCAACCATAGAACTGAGAAATTAGTTTATTAGAAAAGCCTTTAGTATTATGGAATTTATAAATGCATATTTGAAATCTACATAACAAATACTGTAATGCAAATTAGACTCTTCTATGAAATATATAAAGATATTCTTGCCTCGCCTATAAGTGAAACGAATTTTGAAATTTATAAAGTGGTGGTCGATGCTTACTCTGGTAGATTGTCAGTATAAAATTGTAAACTTTTATATAAAATAATTAAGGAAGAAGCCCAAAAAATAAAATAGAACATTGAATTTTTAAATCAATCATATAGTGTTGCAAAAAAGAAATATTTATAACTTTATTTTTATAGTCATTTTACTTTCTACATAAAAATAAAATAGAGATGCTAAAATCTATATTCAAAGGTAATATCTGGCCTGATTATTTTATTAAGTAAAATATTGATTATTTCTTAAAAAACTATCCTACAATAATAAAAGTAAGAACAATATTAACATTAAAAATAATATTAAACGTCTAAAGTATAATCATTATCTCTTTCTGGAAAATTGTTTTCGGAATTTGATAAAATATTTAAAAAAAAAATTTAAATGGTTCGATAATTAATAATAGATTCTTAAAATATATATATATAAATAAATAGAAAATAAGAATGGAGATGTTTATAAAATAAAATATAAAGATTAGCTATGTATATTTGCGAACAAAATATAGCTTAACAAAGCTAAAATAAACGAGAATACAATATATAAAACCAAGAATTGAAAACCATCTGCATACTCAAACTAACATAAGATAAATTGGGACAGTATTATAATTCTAAAAAAAATACTAGCAATAAAAAAAACACCATGCTCGTAATATTGTACATAAAAATACACAATAATTAATAATAATAATCATGTAATCGTTAAGAGAAGACATGAAATCTAAATAATCGTTATCGGTCGTTTTTTTAATATTAAGACTTTGAATAATTGTAAAGTTATAATGTATAATGATAGACACGGATTTTTAATTTACATGCTCTAACTTAATATTGCTGGAATCAAGTGTTGCAGTTATTAATCATTATTATGTGTATTTTTTGATAACTAATTTCTTTTCATTTTTATTAATATATATATATATATGTTAATTAAATAATTTTCATTCAATAAACAGTTTGGGTGAGGAAAAATTTTCCTTTGTTAAAATAATGGTAAAATATTTTAAAAATAAACACTTGAGTTATTATTCTAATTGCATCTTACTATTCCGAATATCTTTTTATTTTTAGAAAAATACATTAGATATCTGTGAATACATTTACTTTCTATTAAATTAGGACCTTATATAAAAAAAACTATCTATTTTTAAATAAAAAAAGTACTGCATAAAAATATCTATCGAATTGCTTTCGTCGTTTTTCAGTTATAGTTATTTAAACATTTGAATATTTTTCAGGGTTTTGTCTGAATAAATCTCAGTATTGGTTGTACTTTATTCATCACAAATGCTTCCATTTATGCGCATATCTATATACACTTCGGAATATTTTTTTAGAGATCAAAATCACATGGACTTTAACTGTCCAGGCTTATATGTGGCCTAAACTAGTCAGCATTTCTTATAGATCTATTTACTTCAGTTTTATCAAAATCGATTTTACTACAAAGTATTAACTTAATACTCGAGATTATTTGAATATAGAATACATCTGAATGTATATATTACATGAGGATATTTAAGTTAAAAATAAAAATTTATATAGGAGAAAGTGAAAAAAAGAGATATATTTATTTTTTACATATATTTATATTTATTTATTTTATACAGAATATTGTGAAGATGAATTGGCTTATGAAATTGAACTTTAAACTAACATATCTATATGAAATTATAGTTATTTTTGTGATAGTTTAATCCTGCACATACGTCAATCTATTTAATTATGCAGTAATTTTAAATTTCATCATGAGTTTACTAGTACACGTGCAATTCTCAAGAAATTGTTATATCTGTACATTTATTTTGAAAATATTCATTTAACTTTATAATATTGAAATAAACCTTATAATAAATAAATAAAAGAAAACGTGTCATAAGAAGTCAAAATTATTCATATCGTACATAACAAACTTCTCCTTTTCAACAGTTGTAGTGATGGAGATGTAGTGAAAGTTAAGCTCATCATTCTGACGGAGCTGCACCAAACATTTGGCGTAGACTGCATTTGTTAACAACTAAGAGTACAGTGAACTGGACATTTGGAAGTGTACTAAATTATTTATAATAAGATCGTGAACAAGAAACGGATTCTTTAAACTTAAATGTCTCAAAATTGTAAAACTTCACAAGACAATGTTTAAAAATTTTATTTTATGTAATAATGTATTCTTAATTTAATGTATTCTTTAAATTATATATATAAACCAAGTTATATTACTAAGCTAAGAAGAATCATAATTATTTATAAACTACCTATTTTCCATTTCACTATATTATTATTAATTATTCAAGAAATATATACTCGCTAAATCATATTTCTGCAAGCTTAATGTTTTTTAATTGTTTTAATATTTTACAATAATTATATGACCATTATTCTTGGAACTGAATTAAAATTATTCATCTTCCTTAAATATATTTTTTAACTATATAACCATATTTCTTATTTAATTTAAAGGCTACTAAACTCTGTACATTACAAATAACGCATAGTATCATGCAAAATGAATTTTAATTAAAAAAATTAATGGAACAATATTAAAATGATGGAAATAATATTAAATATAAAGGGATAATTGGTGGTATGTATTACACTAAAGCCTATTAAAAGAATAAAACTATCGAGAAAAAATATTATATTTTTGAAAATTAGAAAGAATTCATTAAAAAAAATTTATTTTAATGAACAATTATATTTTAATACCAATAAATTATCTGTTTATTTCTCTTTATGAATATTTTTATATTAATTCTCTTTTTATTTTCTTATTGACTAATTCTAATAAGTATTTTAATGAAATATTATTTTTTCAAACTAATAAGAATAAAAAACAAAATATTTTCATAAACTACATATATAACTATACAATGACAGGCCACGAAGTATCGAGTTTTTTTTTTGAGCCATTCTTAGTCGTAGAGATTTGGCAGAAGTCTTAAAATGTAGAGGGGAGTTTTTTCTATTTAATCTTCTTCTTTTTTGTTTTTTCGATATTTAGAAATGGTAGCATTTTGCTTCGCGCGAAAAAAATTTTTCAGTTTTTGGAGAAGCGCGATGGAACGACTGCTTGACAGATTTACATGGTAAATTTTGTTTTTGACTTAATAGAATGCTGTAAAAACTAAATATAAATATAAATAATAATCATTAAATATAAATAATAATCTTTAAAAATCTATAAAGGTATAACACGGTAAATCTATTTAATTTAATTTATTAAAAATCAAATAAAAATGATTTTCCTGAACCGTGCTAGTAATTTAATTTATTAAATAAATTATTATTTAATAATTTTCCAACAACCGTAATAACACAAAAATAATTAATTTAATGATGGGGAGATTCACGCCAAAATATGAGATTTTTGGGTGAATCTCAATACCCTTTATCACCCAACATAAAAATAAATGATATAAAAAAAATATTTAAATTATATATATAAAATCTTACCTTTATATAGTAAAATGATTATATATTATTATTATTTTTCTATTCTTATTCCAATAATAAAGTATTTAAATATACTTGTAATATTTATATATATATATTTATTTTTCTCTCCTTGTAAATATGTTCCTTTTTATTTATAATAATTACTATGGCACTATTATCAATATAAATCAATATGATACTTAAATAAAATTAATATCACTTGAAAATGAATATAATAATATCAAAATTATTATTATTAAATACCAAAATCACTTATAAATCAATATATATATATTTCAATAATAATATCACAATTTATATTACTAGAATAAATAACAGATCAACACTTCCATATATTATTATTATCGAAAATAATATTAAACTCTATGTTGTTCAAACAAATATCAACTCAACTAACTATTATGAATAACAATTTACAACTGAACTTTCTTATTCAGAAAGAAAGTTCCGTTGTAAATTTCTTTCTTTTTCAGAAAGAAAGTTCCGCCTCTTCACATCACTATTTTAATTTTCAAATTAAAATCAAACCAATAATTAAATTTACCGAATCTAATTTAAATTCAGAAAATTCAACATTGGTTGCATCACAGCCAACAAGTCCCTTTTCCCTTGTATCTGTCATGATTTAAATTTCAATTGGTTATTATTAAAATAACTAATCAAAATCCTCAATTCATATACAAAAGAAAAGTATTGTTTGACCGATGAGTATAGAAACTATACTTATCGGCCATCTCGTGGCTGCACAACATTAATAATTTTTACAAAACTCACATCACTTTACTTATGTATTTCAATATACATATATATCAAAATACATAGTCGCGACTATCTCTATCTCACTTCAATTGACAGCGTGTTGACAGGTTGTCAACAATCAAGAAAACATTATTTATTTAATATATTTTACTACTCATAATATCCGGGAGTACATCACAATAAATAAACATTAATTCAAAATTAATAATAATTTTTAATACTTTTTTAAATATACCAATCTACTTAATATTTTATAATTAATACTATTATTCATATTTCTAGGTTAATAATAATATGAAAACAGCATGTTCATATTATTACAAAGGATAAAATTATGTGTAAATTGCAATTAGAAAAATCATATAAAGCTCTTAAAAAGGTCATTCATTATCCAAATTCTCAACACCCAAAAACAACTCGAATTGACTGTAACATCCAATGTGTACACAAAATTGTGAGTTCAAACTTGTATTTAAGGATTAGGGTAATATATGATACTCTGAATTTATCAATACATGCATACAGTTACCTTTGTAAATTTTTTTTAACATTAAAAAATCGTTAAAGTATTGAAGCAAAAATCCCCCTTCCCTATATTTTAAGACCTCTGTCAAATCTCTACAACCAATAGTAGCATAAAAAAAAATAAAAATTCGATATTTTGTGAACAGACCATGTATATGTGATTAACGTAGTCAATTTATTTTTTTTTTCTTTCCTTATAACTTCTAATGTACATATAAAACAAAATAATTTTTTTTTTTAATATGTAATTGAAGTTTTACTTATATAAATAAATACTAAAAAAAAGAAGTTATTATAATTAGCTTGTATTGTTTGTATAATTATAATAATATTTTAGTTTTATGCCAATGAAATTAATGTGCATGTACATTTTATTATATTTTTGGGCTATTTTGGCTGTATCTCATAAAAATAATTTAATAATTGAGTCGATTAAATAGTTAATAATCATTTTATATAATGAATTTAATACTTCTCAATTTCTAAACTAATCGTATACAAAAAGTTACGGATTTAGTCATGCAATTTATCGTGATGAAAGTTAAGCGTCATATGTTGAGTATGTTAACAAAATTGAAAACCTAACGTGTTTAAAATTCCGTTTGTAATGGATAATTTGCCCTTTGACCAACGATATGAACTCATGTAAACTGACGGATACTGGTTATCTTTATCTACTCTTTCTGTTATTCCGGGCAAATGTAAAACGAGATCGCCCGGTGGGCTTATGCTTGACACGAATAATATCGAGCGGCGTTTCTATTTTTAATGTTATGCTACTCCTGTGCAGCTACAATAATTTTTTCATAAAAAAAAGTTTTACTACAGAATTTACTCAAATTTTATAAAAAATAAGTTTTAAGATTCAAATCATCACTCCATATTTTTCGTCATTTACTATTCTAACTGTCTCCCTTACATACACACACACACACACTCTCTCTCTCTCTCTCTCTCTCTCTCTCTCTCTCTCTCTCTTTCTATGCATATGTAGTACATCAGTGTGAAATTACATTGACAACAATTTCTCCACTTTGATGCGTTTTTATAAGTATATTATTATGTTTAAATTATAAAACAATTTATAATAGTTTATTTTCGTATTAAAAAACTCAATAATATGCCCTATTTCATTCTCTTATATTTATTTGATATTTTATTGGTTAGACTTACAAAGTTTTACTTTCAATTTCAGCCAAAAAACTCTTATTGAAAAAATTTTTTTGAAGCACGAAATAGCAATACTTTTTATCCTTGATACACGTATATAATATGTTATGTTGATAATATATGAAACTATTCATACAATACTTTTTAAATATACATATATATTTATAATATCATGAAAATTCTTTTGCAAGCCTCAACATTAAAAGCTAAATTATGCTTTATCAAATTCTATTTAATAATTAGATTTGGTTATTATAAAAAATATCGTCTACTCATTTTTATAAATATCTATACATGATTCTTAATAATAGACTGATATAACTAGAGAAATATTGAGTAAAAATCGCTAGACATGTTAGAAAAAGTTAAAAATCAAATTTTGAGTATTTACAAAGTAAAATAATCCGAGAACTTATTAAGAGTAATAAAAAAAACTGTAACTGATAAATTCAATTCTCTGAATAATACAATTAAAGAATAAATCAAACACAAGTTAATGAAACTGAAACAGTTTTTATCAGATATTCTTATAAATAAAAAAAATTATGCTAATAAAATCTTAAGGAACTTTAGTAAGATCAAAAAGTCCTGTAAAGAAATAATTCTTGTAGGTTCATTTAAATATATTAAATACTACTCAGAAAGTACGAAAAATTTACAACTGTCGTAATAATTAAAGATAAATGTTATTAGGTGACTGTATATTATATAAATGTCATATGGTAAATTAATCATATAATAATTTGTAACAAATTATTGAAAAAAATAGAAGAACTATGCATAGTACTTTGATGATGACTAGTCTAATAGGTATATTATAAAATATTAAAATTTTTCAATTTAAGAATTTAAAAAAATAAAATAAAGTTTTCTATGCCTTTAGTAACAAAAATTTAAAGACAATACAAAGCCACAAAATATTCAAAAGTATTTTAATATTCAAAAAGTATTTTAATTTTAATTATGATTTTTAAGTAACAAAATTGTTTGAAGTTAGTTCTTATTTTCTATATTGTGTGAAAAAATTTTGAAGGTTTTGTAAAGAACACTAAATCACAGCGTAATATTTGAAAAGAATGAACGTTTATATTACGATATGCCACTGACAGAAATAATAAATGGAAGCAAGAAAATGATGAATAGATTGTCTAAGTCTTTAGAAGAATAAAAGATTAATCTGAAAATAATATAGATTGACTATATAATATTTAAGAAGTTTTTAAAATAATCAAATATATTAAATATTAGAATCTGAATTTATTTCTTCTGTGTAATAAACTATCGATGAACCTAAATTATTCATTTTCATCAATTTCTATTCTGAAGAAAATATGAATATACTTTTAGATGGATATACTTATCACACAAATTGGTGATTGGTTTAATTAAAGTTATGCAGGTATTAAAATTTTAATATAATAAAAGCAGAACTTAAAAATTTACTGCTTAAAGACAATTATGCAATGGCTAATAATATATAGAATAATAAGTAATAGAAGTAGATTCTCTGGTCACTATATATAACAATACAAGAATAGTTCTTGTGATCAGAAATATTGAGTATGCATATTTTTTTTATAAATTTGCTTTAAATATCTCAATAATTCTTATGGATAATTACGTAGTCTAATAAATTTATTTACATAATACATCATATATTAAAATATTTTTGTGTACGAATAGTGAATTATTTTTACATTGTAAGTAATTTACATATTTAAATAGAAATCTACTTAGATATTGGGAATTTTTATAAAATATAAAGTGAGAAAGTTATTTTATTTCTCACCTTTATCGATTATATAAATTTTTTTAAAAATGAATTTGAATAAAATCAATTATCAATTAAATAGAATTTTATTAATAATAAATGAGAATAAAAAATAAGTTTTTAATACTATCAACGCGCACTCTTATTTCATACAGAACATATCATTTATAGGAGACACTCATTTTTAATCTAAGAACACCCCTTTCATCATAGCCAACTATTAAGAATGTGAATAGGACCCATTGTGGATTTTACGGTCGAATTAAATCAGATAAATTCATATAAAATCAAGTATTTCTGGTTAAAAGCTTGTACCAATGTATAAATAGTTTCTATATTTTCTAGCCCACTTAGTGATACAGGGGGATCTTTGCGAAAGAAAAGAAAAATGTATGTTCATAAAAAAACTAAGTTAATGATTTTCTATCTTTTTTTAAAGAGAATAGAAATTTTATAAAGGAAACTCATTCCGATAACTAAGGAATAGTCGTGTTATGGAGAACTAAAACTTTTTGTCTGACGAATGCTTGTTGTAACTCTTGTCTGTCCTATATAAATTTATCTGTTTTATATTTAAAAAGCTCCGAATTAACTCATTTAACTTATAAATTCCGAAATAATCCAAAAAATTACTACTTGTATCTTTTCATTTTATAGCTAATAATTTACCATACGTATACATAAATTATTTTTTTTTTTTTATTTATTCTTATTATTCTATTTTTATTTTATTTCATGATTAAAAATTATCAATATAGTAAATTTAAATTCATTTCTTTTTATAATTATATATTACTTATTTTGAAATATTAGTACTTTTATATATTTCAATAATATTGAAGTACAATAAAATATTTTTATAAAAATAAAATTTTGTATGTACTTTTTTAATATTTTATTTTTCCTTATTATTCAAAAAATGTTTTTATAAAAAAGTTCCGTTTATATTTTATGAAACTTAATTATATTCCAAAAATAAAATGATCAATTGAAATATTAGACCAAGCAATAAAACACTTTATTGGCCATGAGAAAAAGTATCTAATAGTATTTATCTAAATTCGTAGAAAAATTAGTAGATTTTTATTTTTTATATGCCATTCGTAATATTCAAGGTTTTTTTGTTTTTATTAACAATTTTAATGAAAAAATACATTTTTTTTTACTTTTTTTGTAATAAAATAAAAATTCTTAATTTTAACATTATAAAGTCAATGAACGATTTATAGCTAATAAAATTGTGAAGAAAATTCATCTTTATATAAATCAATCTGAAAATTAGAAGAGGAGAAATTTTTCGAAAACCGAAAAATTTTGACATGAATTAAAAAATTTGTAACTTTTATATTTTTTAATAATTAGAACTCTAGTTTTGGAATTTTAAAGTTATGAATACGCACCTTATTTTTACAAAATTTTAGCTTGATCGGAGTATTGGATTTGGAATAATACTAATATTAATTAAATTATGCAAAATGTATATAATATAATATATTATAATGAATAAAAATAACGTTTATATAAACAATAATAAATACTGTAAAAAATACTTTTTATAATATTCGACAAAATTTTTTTATATAGGATTATAAACAAATATGAATTGGTGCAACATAAAGTGCTTATATCATAACAAAATAATGTTCATATGAATAAAGGGAAGTTTAGTTTTGAATATAAAGATCGTGACGAAAATTTTGAATGGAAAATATAATATAAACTACGTAGTAGTCTTAAAAATTTCAAAAATATGATATGAAATTATATTAAAAATATTAAATTTCGTGGTTGGCTAACATTCATGCTTATGACTTATATAAATTGGATAAAAAAAATTCTTTTTCAAGAAAAGTAGATTAAATAATATTTTTTAATATTTTTAAATAATAAGTTAAATTAAAATTGAAAACCACAAGTTTTCCAAAGTGTTTATTTTACATATAAAATCATAATTAATCATAAAAGAATTATAACAAATTAAAGTAAATAAGCATAGATAATTATATAGATTTATATTATAGAATAATAAAACACTAATATTAAAATAAAAGATTAGTCAAAGTTATTAAATATGAATAAATGTCTATCACGGTGTAATTGTGTCAAATCAAGTATAATATACTTATAATTATAATTATACATAGTCGTAGAAAACTTGTGAACCGACATATTATCAGGAGATGTTAAGTTAAACAGTATATTAATACATGTGTAACGATTAATTTCCCTCGCGCCGGGATATGATGCTAGCCGACGTCCGGGTTCGCGAGTTAAAATCTAGACAGGGTGAGGTGTATGATTTTAGTGATAACTCCGTTCTTTTAGTTTAAAAAATATAAAAAAAGATTTATAATTCTTTAATACTGATTAAAAAAATGATACATAATAAACGAAATACATCATTCCATACAATATTCCGCGGGTAACTACTAGGTTAGACATACTCCAAGACATGGTTTTGGCGGATTCATAAACACACAATACGTGCTCACATATATACATGGCGGGAGATCGCGCGCATACATGTAAAACACATTGGTGCCTCGCGACAAGGCTTCGGCTTACTCATACATAGATAAGACACACTACGATAAGATACGGTACTCACACATACATTGTACGCGGTACAATGGCAGATATCACTCATACGTACGCAATATATCATTCACGCATAAATAATTCGCAGTAACGTACATTACGCACATGCTAATACAAGCGATACTTAAAACAATGCGGTTCATGGCTAACACAAACGCATATTTTTTCTCCTAGCTACCACACTACCTACACGAAAACGCACACACAAAACTACTAGCTACAAGGGTGAGAAGGGGAGGTGAAGGAAGCTACGTAGACGTGTCACTCTCTCTGGTCGTGTCCGCGAGTTCGTCCCCTAGGCAAGGCCAGGGAGCAGTCAGAACGACTTTCAGTTGTGTCAGGCTTAACGTCCTGACTGAGGCGTTCAAGGGCGCGTACCCCCGGATATAGCTTTACTTAGCAGCGGTGGCGGGCCGGAACGCCGAGCGCGTGGTAGTGGGGTGGCCGCTGAGCTGCGCAGAGGAGCCTCTGTGATGCTCAACGGCTGCGCGGCGGTGGCACGGAGTGGAAACGGGGCCCGGAGTGGAGGGGCTATTAGGGCCCGCGCGGTCTAGTGCGGCGCGCTTACGGGGGGCCGCAATTCCTAGTGACGGCATAATCGGTTATACATGCATATAAAAACTGTTTTATTCAATAAAACTTAACATTAAAGGAATATTTAAAAAGTATTCTCTTATGAAGTATAAATATATTTTTGTATCTATTTGGGTTGATAAACTTTCAAAATACATGGGGGATTCATAGTTCAGACTATAAATTTTTCAGAGATCTCTTTAATGTGTACAGAATTTGAATATTACAAAATTGAAATTAATCTTTTTTTTCATAAATTATATTATATATATATTTTTTTAATTCAATATTTCATTTTATATTATATTATGCTAAGACTATTACCATATCAATATTCATTCATCTATATTGACAATAATATCTTAAGTTTTGTTTAATCCAATATTATATACACAATTGATCGTAAAATTTATTAAAATATGAAACTGAAAATCTCATAAGACTTTATATTTTATCCTATTATCGTATTTTAAACTTTTGCATATCTAATAAAATGTTAATCCTTTTAATGTATACTCTTACATTCCATATTCATAAATCATTTAGGACTAATGATACATACTCTAACTGATCTGAAGTTTATGCATTACATTACTATTTTTAGTGCTGTTTAAAAGCTCTTTGAGAAATAATTATACAATAAATGCATGAATAGTTTATTGGTAATATTACTATTACTTTAGAGCAGTATTATAATTTTTTCTTATAAACTTTATTTTTGATAATGGAATTTATAAATATATTTTATTTGCAATATTTAAATAATAATAATATTTGTAGGATAATATATTTCTGTAATAATAATAATTATTTATAATTATAGAAATAGTTAATAAATTTCAATTTTTGAAAAGCATTCTTTTATTTGTTTTGAGTTTTTTAAATAAGTAAGCTTTATAATAATTTTTTTATATAAAATTTAGAAATTACATGAAAATAATTTTTTATTTTGATATAGTTTTCATTCTATACAGTAATGAAAAAAAAGTATGTATAATTAATTTTCACATTAATAAACATGTAATGAGTGATAGGAAATATTTTATTTTTTAAGAGTGTTAGATTAAAAAAAAGTCATAAATAAATAGTATATAGATTTTATATATTAATAAATATAGTCACTAAAAGATGTTTGATGTTTGGAAAAAGATTAATATAGTGTATAATTATTATTAATAGAATGTTGATGGAAACCTTTATTTATAAACTAAAACTCAAGAATATCTATAAAAATTTATATTTTTATTTCTTTGTATATATATGTATGTGTGTGTGTATTTCTAGTAGCATTAAATACATGGTGCATCCACGAAGTATCGAGTTTTTTTTTTTCATTTTGCGCCTATTCATCGTAATAATTCGGGAGAGGCCTTTAAATATCAACAAACTCTTTTCACATTTGTCCTTCTTTTTTTTTTTTTTATTTTTCGATAATTTTACTTTTATTGCGCGCGAAGAGTGTTTTTCAAATTTTTGACACGGCGCGCTGAGGCGATTAGCGCAAAACTACGACTCGAGAATTTTTTATTCAAAGATTAAAAAAAAAAAAAATTCTTATCTTCTTTTTTTGAAAGATGATTTATTGGTGAACTTATAAACAGTGTGAAATAAAAATTTTAAATTCATCAAAATAATTTCCTCCTGTATCAACACATTTTTCAAGGCATGTTTCCCAAATTTCAAATGCATCTTCAAACTCTTCAGCTTTGATGTTTTTCAAAAATTTTCACATTTATAAATTTTTTTGCATCATATTGTACACTGAAGATCGCGTTTCAGTCAGTTTTTCCTGAATTGCTTTATCTGTTAATCAACAGTCCAAATTTTAAATTTCTAACACGCGCCCGGTATTTCTAACCATTCGAAAGTTTTTTGGGCGCACAAATCGAGGCTTGTCGGTGATTCTTTCTCGGCCTTCTTTAAAAGTTATTTTTTAATTGCAAACAAAACTTCATCGCGTAATGTTGTTTGAGTAGTCACTCCATCGCGCCGTATCAAAAAACTGAAAAACACCCTTCGCGCGAAGTAAAATCCTGCCGTTCCTAATTATCGAAAAAACAAAAGAAAAAAAGGGACAAATGCGGAAAGAGTTTGTCGACATTTTAAGACCCTTCCAAATTTCTACGACAAATAGGAGCAAAATGAAAAAAAACTCGATAGTTCGTGGATGCACCATGTATATATATATATATATATATATGCTACAAATAAAAATAAGAAATATTTATATACTAGACAAACAATCTTACTATATATAATACTACTTACTCCTGAAAGCTTTAAAATATATCTTGCTAAATAGCTGCCATTTTCTTCATCGCAATTTCTTTATATTTGCTATAAATAGTCACAGATCTTGTTGAAAATTATAATAAAATTAATAATATTTTATATATGAATAATAATTTGACATTTTTACTTTTGAAATTAGAAAAAATATTTCTTAAAAAAACAAATTTTATATATGTTAATTAATAACTTATTATTTTACTTTTGATTAAAAAATAAACTATGAAATATATTAATTTAAGAAATATTATTTTCACAATAGTAATATTTATATTTTTTTTAAATGTTAAATATATAGTAAAAATTTAGTTCTAATATATTTTTAAAAAGATCTAGAATATTTTTATAGTGTATAAAAGCTTTAAAATTTATTTTGATTTTGCAAAAGAATGTTTCATTTAGAAATTCACATTATTTATATGAACCATATCCGAAAACACTACATCGCGAGTTACTTAAATACTACAACAGCATGGATATAAAGTTGAATTAGTGATACCTCAAAGTTATGTAGGAAGCAATTAAATATCAAATCTGGAAATTAATTAAAAGAATTATTACAATTTCATTCTTAATATCTTTAGTAAATTGTTTAAAACTTTTTCATTGCTATTAATTTTTTACTTCACAGCATATATTACTCTACTATACAAATTATAATGCATATATTAACGCTGAAAAAAGATGAACAAATTTTCCGAATGGTGGAAGTGTGAAAGCCAATAAACAAAATTCAGTTATCCTTCGTTCTCTATAAAGTAATACTTCATAAAAATTTCTTTACAAAAATATTTAATGATATATTTATTTTATTTCTTCGTAAATGCCTATGATATAGGCGGAAATTATTTTGAGGAGTTTTAAATTATGTTTCATTCAGTCCATAAGTCCAGTAATAAATTATCTTTCATAAAAAAGGTAAGTGTATTCTTTTTTTTTTCATAATCTTATATGGAGCATTCTCGCGCAGCGCTTTTCCACTAAATACTTCAGCGCGCCGTGTCAAAAATTCGAAAAGTACCCTTCGCGCGAATTTAAATCCTGCCACACCTAACTATTGAAAAAATAAAAAAAAGGGGACTAATAGGTTCTATCGAAATTTTAAGACCCCTTCCAAATTCCTACGACCAATACGGAAAAATGAAAATCTCGATACTTCGTGCACAAACCATATATTCATGATAATTATATGATAATTATATAAATCTTATATATGAATATGTTACTTTCTTGTAATCTTTAAAAACTTTATATTTATATAATAATCAATACTTCTAATAAAATAAAAATTAATTTATTACTATTTTTATAAAGATTTAAAAAAATATGTGCATTAAAAATATTATTCATGAAAATCTAATAATTTACATATTTTTTTAAATTCATTAGAATTATATTAACTATTCAATATTATTTTATAATTGATATATATTTTTTATAGAAATCTAATCGAAATTTTATGATGTTAAAAATGTAAATTTGTATATTTAAGCATCAATATATTTTCTTAACCTAAATATCTTTATAAGGTAGTGCCTTCGAAACGTACAGTTAAAGAGTATTTATTACCAAAGACTACGGAAAATTAGAATGCACCAAAATTTGTCATGAATATGAACAGTACATATTATTATTATTGCTTTTTATTATAATATCAACGAGGTATAGGTATAACGTGAAATATAAAAAATATATGATGAGTAGAATGCAATTAAAAGTACAATAAACATGAAATGTAATACAATATAATATTATAACAATCTGCTCCAATAATTTCAAGAATTTAAAATGAACTGTCGAAGTTAATAATACCAAGATGGTATAATTGTTCTAGGAAAACAGAAAATACAAATCTTATAGTGATGTGTTGAGTATATCGCAGGAAAAGTTTAATATATCGACTCTGAATGATACTACGACTTCCTAAATTGTTACTCAAAATGAGATCGAGAAAATTAGTAAACATGGAAGACCTAGGAAGTTTGTAACAATTAAAGAACCCTGATCAAGATATCAAAGAGATGTAGATGTCACATTATAAAGTACATTGTGTTTCCAAAATGAGGAGCACTTCTAGATTACTTCTGGCAGACTTAATCATCGTATTTGATATAACATCTGCACATTCGATAAATTATTTTTTTATATACGTAGAATATTCAAAATATTAAACGATAATAAATCACCTAAGGTCACGGCAAAAAATATGACTATATTTCTTATACTAGAGTCGAAACCAATTAATTGAATTAGTTCCACAAGTAAATTCTGTTTTTGAAAATAGCCCCCATATAAAAATACATAAAGATTTAAGAAAGTCACTGTCAATATTTAAAAATTTGAAATTTATATGACGTATCTGCAAATCGTTAAAGAATTCTCAATTTCTATGACGAAATTATTAAGTATATTATATATGAAGATTATGGAATATAGACTTAATAAAAAGGACTTAGATGAATTTTATACTTGGAGTAACAAGAATTGTGAAATGCTTGTAAAGTACCAAGGATTACGTGAGAAGAATTCAGAGTTATCATACATAAAATATATGAATAATAAATGAAAGGCACTTGCAGAGATGATAAAAATTTTTTCCTATTTTTTGGTCAGCCTATAATGATCATAGATGGGTTATATTATAGACTGACGTTGACTTTCGGCTCCGGATAAATTCATTAATTCAATTTAAAATATATAATCGGAAATGGATACATGTGTAAATAATAATTGGAGATAATAATAATACATTTGTTCTTAAGGATAATCAAAATAAATCGAAATGGTGTTTAAAATCTTTTATTGCTTCTTTTTTACAAAGTTTTTTTTAAGAGTCTTAAAAAAGAATGGCTTAAAAAGAAAATCTGACCTTATTTATATCCTTAGTTTTTTTGTCCCCTCTACTCATATTTTTCCTTCTATCCTTGAAATTCTTTTACAATTGTTTGTTTAATATTGTTGTTCACCGAAATAATAAATTAACTAGTTATCTTTAAGCTAAAAATGACGTATGAAATGAAAAATTCGCATAAAATATTCTCATGTTTAACTGCGAGCAATGAATGGAAAATTGTAAATAATATATTAATAAATATGTCAAAGTTTAATCAATTACATTTTATGGGTCTTCTTGGCGTCGCATAGTGATTATATATTTCTGAGATGGACTGCTGCCGTAACTAAATTTTCTGGTGCGTTTTAGGTGGTACGAGCGGTTGTTCATGCATACTTCGACTGAAAACGCCTTTTCTTTTCGTGAATTCTGTCGATATGTTATCAGAATGCATATGGATTATAGTTCACTTCGTTACAACATTATTAGATGAAGATATAGAAAGAAAAGTTATTTTTCATGTATTATTATACAGAAACTGTGTATCAAAAATAAATCTACAAAATAAGTATTTAATTACAAATATTGCTTTTATTTTTCATGTTCGTTGTGTTGGGAAATATTAATTAGACTAATTTGAAACGAGTAAAACTCTTGCAGTCTACGCAATTCTTCACGTCGGGGTATCAATTTTACATATAAAAAAATTTACGACCAACAAGTAAATCAGATAGTGTTTTTTTGTCTGCTTGTAAACATTTCGTTAGTTTACGTAATTGTATCCGGATTTAGTGAGCGTCTTATATTTTATAATAGATTTTATACATGTTTGTGTGAAGAGTTTTATATAACAAATAGTTTTCTGAAATAAAAATTTTAGTTATTCTGAGGTATCAAAGAGTTTAGAATATAGAATAAGGATTCAGAATTTTTAATTATCCCCTCCAGCTTAGTTTCTAATACCATGTTCGTCGTTGTTGAGGTTAGCAAAAATTCAATTTTTTGCTTTCTAAGCCTGGTTTAAATTGCGACATATACTCTTTTACTACTTTGAATGCACAGGTTATGGGAGAGAGATAGAGTATGAATATGCCATATATACCTCGAGCATTGAGGGCTTTATTGACGATGTTAGTCAATGTCATTTAGTAATTATTTACTCTTCTTAGATAAAATTTTGATGAAAATTTAATATTTATTCTATAAAATGCACAGCGAATAAGTGTTACACGTGCATTGTAATGTCACTATGCGAAGTCAATAGAATTCATATATCAGCACTCTGCTGCATAACAGAAGCTGCAGCACAAAACGACGTTACTGACGTTACAAATTAGGTTTGTGCATTAAATTTAAATTACGTGATGTATATATGATGTATATTTCTATTCAAAAGAATTTGATGTCATGCGTAAAATTTTCAGAGAATCAAAATATGTAACATATATTACAATTAAAGATTTTATTTAATAAAAAAAATATATTTAGAAGTCAGATAAACAAGGCGAGCCAATCTATAAATATAAATTCAGAAAATATAAATAATCAATTACGTTTACATGTATTATTCAATTTCATACTACATTGTATTATATGTTATTCTTCTTTTAACACTTATGCATGCCTATTATTAACATAAATTTATTTATTTTTGTTATCAGAGTGTACATTTATTATTACCTTTCTCTTTAACTTTCTCGCTCCTTCCTTATCCTTTATCTCTTTCTCTCTCTCGTCTCTTTATCATTGTATTAGATGTTCTCTTTAACGAATCTTTTATACTTTTGCATTCTTTATATTATGAAAGATCCAATTCAATTGGAATTTAGAAATAAATTATAATATTCCTATTTGATATAATTAAATTCTATAGATTAAAATAATAATTATATCGAAAATTTATTTAATTTATATATTATTATTATTTTTAATATAATTCATTTTTACTATTTGACAATATTCATTAATTATTTCAATATATAAATATTTTAATTTTTTATTCACATATAAAGAAAAAAATTAGAATTAAATTTGCATAATTAAAAAATTGATTAAAGAGTAAGTTATGATTAAAAATTTGGAATAAAATTAAATTAGAAATAATGTGATAAGATTTTTGATGACGGATACAAAATTTATATAATTTAATGAATTATGTATCACATATATAATTATTAATAAAATTCTTTTAACCTGAAAAGTTTTTTTGTTAAAATTTCTTATTACGTTAATCTCAAAATTTTTGAGAAATTTAGAAATTTAATTTTCTAATATTATTTTTTTAATAAATTTTTAATAAACATACCATGTATTGCTTCACATAAAAAATAATTAATTTTCATGAAATGAAAAAAAAAACAGAATTTTCCCTATGTATCAATGTTTTATGTATCTGTTGATGCGGAGGTAAGTTACTTTATGAAAAAATTTAGTGATATTCTAACACTTACTTCTTTTGGTATTTGTTACTTTGAGTGGTATCATTATAATCTCATAAAACTTTTTTACGAAGGTAATTTGAAATTACTTGTGATTTCCTATCTTTGGTAAATCTTTTACTTATCAATCACTTGGATGCTGCATAAAATAAGAAATTATTTTCCTCTATTTAAGTTAATTCAAAATAGTTTTATTAATCAATAAAAGTAGTCAAAGTATTTTTGAACTTTAAGAAGAATTTAAAAAAATGTAATATTTTTAAATTAAAATGTCAGTTGAACAAATCGTAATAATTAATTTTGATTAGATAACTTTAATGTTTTATGTCTTTATGTCATACATGAGAAAAATATTTATTTTATTCAAATATATAAATGAATATGAAAGTAACATAATATATTTTATTGAAAAATAAGAATATATTTTTTAGAAATACATTATTCTTATATTTACTGTAACTATTATATTAAGATTATATTAATATACATGTTTAAAATAAATCATTAAAATAAAATAAAATACAAATAAAATAGCAAGCACAAATAAGTATTACATTTTTGTAACATTTTATTATAATCAAACTATTTAATAAAAATATAATTTTATGTAAGTAGTGATATCTATGGTATGATAAATTTATATTGGAAAAAACTAATCGATTTGTAATTAGAATATTTAAGTTATTTGAATTTTGTTATGTCAATTTTTATACATAATTAATGAATATTTTTTATTGACATTTTAAGACACTTAGTAATCAATGAATTCAATTTTTATTATATTTTTGAAACTGAATCTGTTTTGAAGTGTAAAATCGATCATAAAAGTGTCAGAGTTAAGAAACTTTAAAACTTATTTTTTTGATTACGTTTGGTCACTCAGATCAATTTAAAAATTTTATATTAGAATATCTGTACTTGTCTCACAATTGAAAATCATTTTTGAAATTTAATATTGTTTCAATAACCAGTAAAAAATCTTTTTAACCCATAATTATATATATTATTTAAAAAAAATTATCTTAATGTTGTAATGTGATAGTTATAAAATTGTAAGAGAACATTAAAAAATTTTTATTTCTTATACCATGTCCTATATAATTACACAGATAACTCTATTTTTCATTATTTAAAGTAATAAATATTTAATAATAATAAATTTCTTATACAAAGACAAAGTTATATAAAAGGTAAAGTAATCATGAGCTCTTTTTTATTCACGATTAAGCTAATTTTATATCTTAAAACAAAATCACATATTTACTAGATGTGAAGAAGATCATTATACATTATTTATTTATCTTTGTTCTTTGTCAAACACAACTAGTTTTATTTTTATATTAAAACTTAATTTTTTGTTTATACTTTATAACATATTACCAAAATATCCGTTTTTATTATTCATAGAAGCGTTTGGATTTGTATTCACAAAGTGTGTCTTTTGAACCTTGTGGTAGGATGAAGAGACAGTTTTAACAACTTTACACGATAAGGAGTTTTTAAATGTTAAAAAATCTTTAACAGTAAGTATATGTGTAAATTACAATTAGAATAATGGTATACAGGTTTCAAGGAAGGATGGGGTTGACGATTAACCTCGCTCTGGATACCTAAAATATACTCAAATAAATACTGACCACAACCTTGCTTGTAAAAAATTTTGAATACAAACCGTCCGTTAATTATTTGAACATGCAGAATTTATCAGCATGTACTATGCATAAGATAGTTACAGAAGATTTACAAATTCAAAGAGTTAGTACGAAGCTTTTGCCAAAAGTGTTGCCGAAGTGCTACAAAAAATTTGAGTTTTCTGCTGTAATTATATTGAGATATGAGAAGACTATTTTGAATAGTTTGAAATTTTCATTATAATAAATTTGTTCAAATAAAGATGATTTGTTGATTTCAACAAATCATCTTTTCATAGAAATATTGTTAGTATTTTCTTTTTTTCGATAATCTGTAAATTTCAAAACATTTCAAAAGATAAATAATTTTTTGATTATATATCGTCCATATGCAATTAATGTGCAATTTATATCAAAGTACTAATATACATTTTTATGT
The DNA here is from genome assembly GCA_018907245.1 of Eupristina koningsbergeri. NCBI lineage: Eukaryota > Metazoa > Arthropoda > Insecta > Hymenoptera > Agaonidae > Eupristina > Eupristina koningsbergeri. Next base: position 1,916,939 of record JACCHV010000041.1, read on the forward strand.
GATAAGTATCAATTTCTGAAGGTTAGGCCTTTACGGAAGCTCATCGGCATCTGGATTTGCGTGAGGTAATTTCGAGGCATAGAAAAATTAAAGAGTTGTTAGCACAGCTTTAATGAATAAAAGTACGAAAACATTACTTTATTTGGTATGACTCTATATAAACTAAAACGGTGTGGAAACGGAATATTTTAGTAACATAAAAATGTATCTGTTTAAAAGATACTGTAAATTTCATCTAAATTATTTATATAAGAAAATTACGTGAAATAATACGATTGCTGTAAATTTAACATTCGAAAAAACAATCGTATAAAACAGTTCATTAAAATACTTAAATCAGGGGAGGAAATTCCTTTACACACACACACACACACACACACACACACACACACACACACACACACACACACACACACACACACACACACACACACACACACACACACATATAAATAAATTGTTATTTATTTAGTAACATACAAAACCGAGAATATATGAGTAGAATTGCTTTCTTTTTTATCTTATGTTAAATTTTTTGTTTATATCACCAAAGGAGGATTCGAAGTAGTTAGGCTACTGCGTTCGCGGGATAAGTTAACTAGCTCTGCTCCACCCGGACGAACGTTATTCTCTACCGATATGATACAGTCGTCTTAGTGTTGCTTCCAGATAGGAGATTTGCGCGTTCAATACGTTGCGATAAGATGTTGTCGGCTGTGGGAGTACCCCAGCAACATTCAAGGGTGAGAAGCTCGGTCATGCAGAGACGGTCCAGGTTCCAGTACGGGGCCAATATCTCTGCGTCTTGTCTAATGTCGATGATCCAGGTCATACACAGGAGGCGATGTATGGACCGATTATCCTCCAGAGGTCTTACTTAACTGATCCAGCGGAGTGGTGGCTTCGTCGAGCTTCACACGTGGGTAGAAGAGGAGCACCACTGCGCTGCGCGGTGATGGAGGTGGTGAGCCGGCGGTGGTGGGACTTGTGTGATATGCTTTAGGGGAGCCAGAAAGGGTTTTCTTAGTGATGGCGCAGCCGTCATACTTCCCCCTCGTTTAACGTAAAATGTACGTTAGTCATCCTCCATATGCTTGACACATTGATGCGTTGTCGATTTATCCCTCAAAATATCCGCGGTCAATTATGCTGCTTTCTGAAATCATATGTGCTTCCATAGAGCTTCTCTATCAGGATGAAACCGGCGCAAAGCATTGTCCACTTGAAATCACAGATTGTCTGCCAAGCGACAGAGATCACGGTGATCACATCCAGCAGTTTTCGCATTTCTTGCACCTTCTCTAGTGCTTTCTAAGGTCTTGGTTATAGTCCAATTTTGTGTACCTCCTTCATTGTAGGATAGATGGGCATATCCTTAGGTTTCATCTGTAACGATTGTGCTTTGGTAATCGGTGGTGGGCGCAGCTCGCTAGCTAGTGCAGGCCGCTCAATGATTTAGTAGATTTAGTAATTTTAGCTCAATAAATGAGTGCACTTCCTTCGAGGAGCTCTGGATGAGTCAGATACTAAGATACTCCTGGTTAAATTCTAATGGTGGGGATAAGGTCTGGCATTCACTGGACGAGCGGTTTTTCTTGTGTCGAGCGGGTAGATGGCTCTCAATAACTAGCCGTAGTTCTTCCCGTATATCAGTTCATTCTGGTACCCGGGGAGGATGGGCGGGCTCAGGGACTGTCAAATTCGTTAGTTTGTTCTAGTGTGCTGGGAGGGAAGGACGCGGTGCTGTATTGTCTAGCATGAGCTGCATAGTGTTAGGTAATATAATGATAATAACTATCAGCAAATTTTGTTATATATTGTACTACAGCCTTATACTATATACTTATATCAACATAGACTAACACATACTTATCCAAATTATACATATACTTATGTCTAACATACAATTATTTGCAAATTTGGAAATTTATCTTAACCGCACTTACCCTTATAGATTGATGTATGTTTATGTTATTATTTATTAATATACTTCTACATCTATATTTATTATCTAACTTATTTTGTTAGGTGCTTACATACTAACATTCACACTTACATACAATTTTTCTCACAGCTTCCTATTCAATTTCTCCGTTTTATTTAGAGGTCTTTCTCTAAACAGGAGCCTCCAAGTTCACCGGGTTTGCTCCTCAGCTGACGAATACGGCGCTGGGTATTTTATCTCCTTTACTTCATCTTCTCTTTTCGGTTAGCTGTATTTATATGTATATATATTTTTATATGATGTTGCAGGGTAGCTGAGACATAGGACCCTGGTATGTATCATTTTAATGATATCGAGCTGAAAAAAGGGTCGTATTGTGGCATCCACGGGCAGAGAGCAATTCATTCCACGACTTCTGATTTCGATGTTTGGAATGAAAGAATAGATTACTTCTTTCCTCGTAAAACCAACTATTAAATTCGCGAGTGGATCTAGTGCGGAACGCCTTGCCTCCCGGCTATCATGTCCGTTATCTCGGCACTGGCGATCGACACTTGGCAGCCAATATTGACTCGAACGTTCAGCCTTATCTTTATTGAATTATCCTTAAAAGTTGTATTGGAATACAATTTGCTACTAGGGATTGTCTTATGAGATTTTAATAATAGTCCTATTTAGTTCTCAGCTTAAACTCTCACAGTTGTTCTCCAACTTTTTCTCAGTTTCTCTTGTCATAGCATCGGGATCTAATTGCTGGTATTATCTGCCGAGTATTTACCTACCAACCCTGGATTTTATGGATGTTGCTATCGGCGTCGTCGTCTTCTTTACAACTTCGCTTTGAGCTACGCTTGATAGAATTCGGTTACCGTGTCTGGTATCACGGCTTCCTCCACGACCGAAGTTTTGAATGCGGCTTCTGATGTTGACTTCTTTCCGTCGACTATGGTTTCAGCAGAAGCTGCTGTTAATCCGGAACTTGACTCTGGAATAAAATTTTACACGGTAGTCCTATTTTTTTGCAATGGCAATGAGTATTATAATTTTAACGATTCGGTTATATGGACGGTTGGCTCCAATAGGAGAACTTGAACAAATTATTGGAGATACGCTATTTTAAACAAACTCTCGAACTTCTGCGAAATATTTGTATCATTACCTTTTGTAGTGTCCGACGGGATGCATGTTTCTATTATTGTGATGCTGTCTCCTGTAGCCCAGCGTTTTTGGATTTTTCTCGTTTCTCGATTCTCTCGATTTTCTGAAAAAGTATTAATTGAGATCATCTGAAGTCTAATTCGCTCCATGATGTTTATATCGATGATTATGTCACCCAAGAGGGAGTCAAGCATGAGAAACGACAAGGTTATCTTCATTCCCCTTAATAGGTATCTCCCCCATACGCTAAAAAAGATGTCTTGGTTCGTTCGTTCGGTAACGTATACGTGTGAGCTTCTAATTTACCTCTTCTCCTCGCACCGGTCAGTAGTGTTTTTGCTTATTATACTAGACTACTTCAGTGTCAAGGAATCCGATGAAGAAGTCTCCGACGATATCAACAAATACTGTCGTAAAGTTTGGGTTTCTGGCTGGTCTGTTAATTTTGAGTTTGGCGATGGATGATAATCTTTTCTCACAGCTTCAAAAATCTTGCAAAGTAAACTAAATCTTTTCATTGTATTCCAGCAATCCGTGCGTATAGGTCCGCGTTACTTTGACTGCCAGCACACTGGCCTTTCATACGGCAAGTTGGGTTTCTCGGGTATTTCTATAAAGTAGATTTTTTACTTTAATTCGTTTCCGGAGACCTAGAATGAGATCTTCTATTACTTCTACTATATTTAAAAATCTATGAGGGTTGCAACACAGAACATTTTGTAGATATATTTTTAACATAGAATTCATATTTTTGCAAAAACGATCGACCGGTTCGTCTTCTATAAAATCTCTGCATTGTAGCATCATTGTAATCAAGCTAATTGCGTGACTCCAAAAGCTTCTTTTTTTTTTGGAGCTCCTAAATTAATTCCAAAAATCCGTCCCTTGTCATAGAAGTGACAATTTGATTTACGGATCCTATTGAGAGCTGCAAAAGAATCTCCATTTATTTCGATCATGTTTAATGCGTCTTGAAGATCTGTCAGATCATCCAATTTCGTGAAACTTTCATCGAGTTTACTTTTGTATTTCATATGCTACCCTCCGAAAAGCTCATTATTTCGTCGAATTAATTTTTTCAGAGCATCGCAGACTCCTGGTACTCTGCCGTTGGTCGGCAGTTTGTGACAGGCTTATTTGCAACGGAGTTTTTTTTCGGTTAACCTCTCAACCCACTGCCTCATAATTCGTGATCTTTCACATCTTAGTTGTATTTACGGAAAACTACGCAACTCCCTGTGCGGATTTCATGTAATGGTTAAGCTTTAACTAAGATGGAACTCATCAGCGTCTGAGTTCGCGTGAGGAGCTGATGCAAGGTGATATAATATCATGTCAGAAAATAATGCGGAATTAAAGAGATATTACTATAACCTGAAGAAAAAAAGAACGAAAGCATTAAATTAAATTAAATAAATGAATAAATAAATTAAATAAACCAAATTGGCGCGGTAAACCAAAATCTAAGTATCATAAATATATATATATATACAGAATATTGTCAATTTTATCCCAATTATTAATATGGAAAATAACGTGAAAGGAATTAATATGGTTGCAGTAAATTGAACATTCGAACGTACAATCGTATAAAACAGTTTATTATAATACTTTTAAAGTGGCACAGGAAATTCGTTTACATGTTCATATATATAAATATAAACAAATTATTTTTTATTTCCTACATACAAAACAAAGAATATATGGGTAAAATTTGTTTCTCTTTTATTTAACCGATGATAAATTTTTAGCTTAAATAACTTAGATTTTGGCAGGTCGGTTAGTCTGCCCTTGCGATGAGATATTCTTGGCAGTCTAGAGAGGACGCCGGCGACGTTCAAGAGTAAGAATCTGAGGCCTGCGGGACGAAAGTTCAGTTCTGACGAAAGACCATTCTGTTTATTTTGCATTTAATTTCGGTGGTCCAGACGAGAGACGATGCATGCACCGACTGCGCTCCGGAGGGCTGTGCACCCTTAACTAGTGAGTGACCCTTAGAAGACTACGCGGTGGTGGGGCTAGTGGTGCCCGAGCCTAGTGCGGTGCACTTTCGACCACCGTGCGCAGTTTTGTTAGTAACGGTGCAGTCGTCAAAAATTTTGAATTGATACTTGAAACAGAAACATTTAAATTGATTAATCCTTATAGATAAAGATACCGATTTACAATTTTTCTAATAAAGAGACGAAATGATTTTAATTTTTTGAAATAAAAAAACTGATGGAATGACTTGAGGATTACTCAATATTGTGAATTTTGAGAATTTGAAAGCAAACAGTTAGTCCAGAATTGAATGTAAAATGTGGTAGTTTAAAAGAACGATCTAGTATCTTGTATCTTGTAATTTATGTTAATGAAAGATATGATGTAGAATATGATTTGAACAAATAAAGATATTAAAGATGATAAAGATATATATCTTAAAGACTTTAATAAATTGTCTTAATGAAGAAAATTTTTACATTTTTATTCTATTTCGATATCATATTATTTTTAATGATATTTTCGATATAGCTTTTGTTATTCATGATATATATTGATGGCAATAAATATTATATATAAGAATAAAAATTTAGGATTTCTTATAGGTAAGTTTGTTGATGAAAAAAGTTATTTATTTTCTATATTTCCTTTTTTTTATTTATTTTCTTTTGATTTTCCGAACAAAGCAATATTTTTTTTTATTATTAGCTTCTTTATCTTTTTTTATTTATTAGAAATGGTCTGATATTTTTTTCATCAAAATATGGGCGCGCTGAGTCATCGTACGATTGAAATCAGTTTTAAATTGAAACCGCAAAGTTTCGATTTCTAACATAATGCAGATAATTTTAGTTTCATCACTTGAAAATCGTCAATCACCTTTTATTAAATTATCTAGATTTTAATGTTCGTCGTGGATAAAAAAAAAACTAGTTGGAATCGAAAAAGAGTATAGTTTTTATACAGCCAAGAGAAATCCAAAGCATATAATAATAATTTTTATGTGAATAATTTTTTATATAGAAAGCTATGAGATTCATTTATATGATTTAAAACAATGAGAACATATAAAGAAAAAAAAAAAAGTATAGGGAATAAAAATAACGATCTATTGTTTTAAATGTACTGTGTATGTCTTACTCGAGGTAACATTATTTACTTCTTAATAATTGTGTCATTATTAATTCAAGAAGTTTAGAATTTATTAAAAGATTTTTAAAAATTATGAGTAGAAAGAAATATACATTTGTTAGAATACCGAATCTATAACTAAATGTCAAAGCATTACCAAGAAAAAACAGTCATGTAAATTTTATCAATTTAATCCTTATTTTAAATAAATCAAAATTTTGAAAAATGCAAATAAAAACTTATAAAGTTTGTAAAGCATATTTATCTCTATAAATATAATTAAGACAATACATCAATGTTACATTTGACTTTGCAGATAATATTTTTTGCAACATTAGTATATTAATGTAGATCTATTCACTGCAAATATCTGTAGATAGGACCTGATAAGAAGAATTATCAAAAGTCATTAATATAATCACTTTTCTATAAACATTTTTCTATAGAAAATAAGTAATATAAAATGTTAGGGACAGACTCACTGGCAATAAAACCGACTCAATATCGATAATTCGTCAACAATTCACCACAGTAATTCAATTTCAACGGTGAGTCTATACAAATGTTGATCAATGAGATGATGTATCTCTCTCTCTCTCTCTCTCTCTCTCTCTCTTTCTTTCTCCTACTCCAATATTTTCAATTCAATTTAACTCAATTCTTTCTATTTCATTTTCCTTTTCGCACAGTGTAATGAAGTTAAGAGGTCGTTTCTATGGTACAGTATGTGAGTCAGAATGCACATGTATATTTTTATGCAAAGAAAAATTAGTATGTATCATGTAAAACTTGTATATGTGTAGACAAATTGCAATATTATCGATATTGTTAAAAGAATAGCTTTAATAATCCAAAAAGTATTGGATTTACAAATCCTGTTCCAACGTGTACCTATAAAAATTGCTAGTAAATTTAATTAAAAATAACTTTTTAATAGAATGAAAACAATCCTATGCGATTTTCTAACATAAACTTGCGCATAAACTTTTATTAATACTTGTACCTGCTTAATGTATATTAAATATAAACAATAACAGTTATTTTCGTACCTTTAATTGATTTAGTATTCTAAAATGATTGAAATCAATATTGCAAGTGATATACAATCGTTTAATCGCCTATATAAGATGTATTTTTGAATAATCATCTTATTATATAATGAGTACTGAAATTTTCATTTTTTTGAAACGCTGAGTTGATTATATGTTAAACTTGTTAAACCTCCAAAAAATTAAATACTTATGTGTAAAATTACTCCGATTGTTGAGACTATTATTATAACGTAATTATATACCGAATACAATAATTGAAAAGACGCAGATATATGAATATTGTTAAAAAAATGTTAAAATGAAGCTTTTTAATACAGTATTTTAGTTTTTTAAGTGATAAATCCTATTGAATTTAAAAACAAACTAATCATTCGATTTATTAACCATTTTCTGTTTATATATATGTATTGATTTTCTTAATTTAATGGATATAAACTAGTAACATTCGAATTATAATGTTAATGGAAAACTATTATTAAAATTTATATTATGTCTACAGCAGAAATACAGGTGACTATATATATATAAATAACGAATTTTATTTTATTTTCAACAGCTGTATTTATATAAATAGGATATGAATTAAATATATATATACAGTATTACATTTTCCTATAATTAAATTTATTCGTAAAAATGTAAGATAACTAAATATTTTTACTTTTTCAAATTGACACATAAAATACGTTATATATATATATATATATTAATTTATTATATATTTAATAAAAATCATCATTGATTGAATAAACCTAAATAAATATATTTTTTATTTTATATTTCTTACATGGTTCATCCACGAAGTATCGAATTTTTTTTTTCATTTTGCAACTATTGGTCGTAGAGATTTGGTAGGGGTCTTAAAATAATGACAAACTCCATCCTCATTTGTCCCTTTTTTTTGTTTGTTCGATAATTAAATGTAGCAGGATTTTACTTCGCGTAGTACTAAGGTTATTTTTCAAATTTTTGACATGGCGCGAATAAGTGATTAGTGGAAAACAACTATGCGAGAATGTTTTGTTCAAAGACTAAAAAAAAAAAAATTCTTACCTTTTTTTAAAAAGATAATTTATTGTCGAACTTGTTAAAGAAAAATTTTAAATTCTTCAAAATAATTTCCTTCTGCATCAACACATTTTTGAAAGCGTGTTTTCTAAATTTCAAATGCATTTCAAACTCTTCAGCTTTGATGTTTTTCAAAAATGTTTCGCATTTCTAAATGTTTTTGCACTATATTGTGCACAACAGATAGCGTTAAATTCAGTTTTCCATAATTACTCTAATCGTTAATCGACGGTTTGAATCTAAAATTTCTAATACGCGCCGGGTGTTGGTAGATATTTGACAGACTTTTCGGCGCCTAGATCGAGGCTTGTTGATGATTCTTTTTCAGCCGTCTTTAAAAGCTCTGTGCCATTTTTCACTTTGCGATTTTGACATGCAATTATGTCCATACGTTTCTTGTAGCAATGTATACGATTCCACACTGTTATTTTCTAATTGCAAACAAAACTTTATCGTGTAACGTTGTTCGAGTAGTCGCTCCACTGCGCCGTGTTAAAAAACTGAAAAACATCCTTCGCGCAAAGTAGAATCCTGCCGCTTCAAATTGTCGAAAAAAAGGACAAATGAGGAAAGAGTTTGTAAAAATTTTAAGACCTCTGCCAAATCTCTACGACCAATAGTCACTCAATGAAAAAAAAACTCAATACTTGGTGGATGAATCATATACGATCCAATCATTGCATCAATGGTAATTTTTGTTTCAATGAAACTTATTTCAATTTTTATATTTCACATAATATAACAATATATTTATAATATATTTACCATTAAATATCGAATTCATCCATTTTAAATATTATGTATTTATAGCCTCCGTTTATTAAAATGATATCTGTATATTTTTATTTGAATCTATGTTTTTTAAGATTAATTTAATTTATAATTCCAGTTGTTTAATTTTTGTGATAGTAATAGTCTTTTATTTTTATTTTTTTTAAGCTGTCCGGATATCGATCACTTTACATAATTCTACTTATAATTGAGATAAGTATATAATTATTGATATCTAAATGCATAACTATTTTAAATATCTTCCATTTGAATTTCTAATGTTGCGATCTTATGTAGTTACATTGTTCAGGTTCATTAAAAATATTTTAGTCTATTTATTATTTTTTATTATTTATAATATATTTATTTCGTATTTATTACGGTTCTTTTTTGACTGTTAACAACGCGCAAAAAATTAAAAACAAATAAAGACTCCAAAATCCAAAATTATTATTAGGATCACTGGAGGTGGAGAAGGTATTCAGGAAAATCGGCCGTGTTAGAAAAACTGTCGGTCAAAGTTACCCGCAACAGTGAACGGCGGCCCAGAGAAAAAGACCGCCATAAAATAATAAACGAAGACGGTCGAGCAGGACCTTATTTAGGTAACGAAGATGCAAACTTCACGTCGTCATAGAATCCGGATAATATTAAGTCAATCGAAAAATTTAAACTAATTCCTATTTTATTATAATAAATTTAAAAATATATATTAGCGAAAAGTATATATACATATACGCCAATGCAACCTAATGTTTCCGCATTTTTAAAATCATGTACTATCTTTCTGTCTTATAAACTCTCTTCCTCTCTCTCTCTCTCTCTCTCTCTCTCTCTCTCTTGTTTAATTTGTAAATTTGTTTAATGAAACATTATCGTCCATGAGCCATATTTAATTAGCATCGAAGATGAATGTTTTAAATAAACGGACTGATTCCGCGGGCCACGTGTAGGCTTATAATAAGAAATCCAGCGCGTTGGGACGACGCACAAGAACCGTTGGTGAGATTTTCTAGGCAAAACTTGACTCGATAAGAAAGAACGTCGAGTCTTTTGAAAATCGCATACGTGCGATTTAATTGCAAGCTGGATGCTGTTGGGGCATCGTTACGATCCAGCACCCGGACGCGGAATCAGAACACGGGAAAATAAAGAAAAAAAGAGGCGAATGCCTGACGGTTACAGTTAAAATAAAATGCGGCGTAGTTTAGCAAATAAATATCGACTTGCACGAAGATTAAAACGTAAATACTTGAGAGAAAATCAATATTCGCAAAAATATTGTTTCAGGCGTATAGTAAATAATATTATGCGACTATGTACATGTATCGCGAATCCGTCCTGACCCTAGAGTGTCTCTAATCTGAGAGAAATCAAAGATTGACGCAAGGAACAAATTTTACGCGAAATATGAGGAATAGCGTTGTAAATATATTGATAAGCGTTACTTCATCGAAGAGGCGAACGAAAATGTAATTTAAAGCGGGTTAGTTCTTAATTTATTTGATTGGTTTATTGTAAATTTGAGGATTTAACTTGTAGCTTACCTTAGTTAGAAAATTGATAATAGTTTGTATATTTAGTATTGTAATATGCGTGGCTTTTTTCCCTTTCCATTAATAGAGAAAGGTTTTTTTTATGCCTGTTAGGAATAAATCATATTGTAAATATCAGCGTTTTAGAAATATTCGGTTACTCGCATTATAAATTTAAGCGCAAAAAAAGCGATATCGAAAATTTGGAGAACGACTAGAATTTAAATAATTATAAGGAACTATTGTGTTGTAAAACTCGAGAAGGAGGGAGATTGTGGTGAACTGTCGAGATTAACTTTTTTGTATTTTCACTTTTGATTAGGATTTCGTGCGCTTCAGACGCTCCTCTTTTCTTTTTCGAGTTAAGATGAATTACTTGTATTTTCAATTATAAACTTGTCTGGTAAATTCAAGTTATATCATGTTCGCGCATCATTCAAAACACCTTGACGCGCGCAGGAGTATACGCTCGTGCAGACGCACAGGCGTATCGATCCAGGCCCCAAAGTGTCATGTTCACATCGTTTGTTCAGCCGGGGTTTTTCCCGCCGGACGCTAAGCGCCTCTGATTGGTGCATGAGGTTTTTCCGGTTCAGGCCCTTGATTGACGCGGAAGAGTGTTACCGACAGCATAAAAGGGCGCGGAGCGGTCGGCAAAGGACAAGGAGGCCGCATCGGCAAGTGCATCGACCGTCTCTCTCTTCTCCTAAAATAAAGGCAATAAGACTTTTTTATTTTTTTTGTCCCTTTTTTTCCTGCTAGTATACAACAACGAATCGTCCTTGTCAGGATGCACTTTTCGTAACGTAGACAGCTAAGATCAAACCCTGCCTTGTAAAGGCGTTCATGTAGAAACGGAACTTAACTTGTCCTCGGGATAGCCGCGGTGCTCATACCCGGCCCCCGGTGACCTCTCTGAGGGCCCGGCCCTCTTCAATTTTGACGCCCAGATACGTGGAGCATAAGCGCCTGGAGGCGCAAAAGGACCGACACCAATAAGTAGCGGGTCATTACTATGAATACCACTACCAGCCAGGTCAACCAGGTTAAGAACACGGATTACAGACTAATCATTCACTTCCGAGAGTGCGATAACAAAACTGAGTGACGCCCAACTTACCACTCATACACGACCAGCAGCCCACGCCCGGAACACCAGTCCCCTAGTGTCCGGATCAGAGGGACACGCTAGCGCAGAAGGATACACCTCCATGCCGCTTTACAGTACCTCGACGGTCAACCCCCCAAGGCTCGTCGGTGCCCAAGGTCTCGTCGGCACCCCAACAATTGCCGCACCGAATTCGATCGCCGCGTTGCCCATACTCGGCCTCACCGACCACTCTGAGGGCCCGGCCCTCTTCAACCTCTCACACTCTTCTCTGCTTTGCAGAGCTCCCTGAAAACTATTTTTACAAATAACATTAATATTTGAACAATACTCGAAAGATAAAATAAATTTACCAATTAAACAATAAAATGGAAAGATACAAATATTTCAAGTTTTGATTTAAATACCATTTATTTAAATAATCTTTAATGCAAATAACTTACAAAATTAAAAAATATTTGTCAAATACAAATTTTTAAGATACGATAAATGTATTCATATTCGAAAATTATAATCCGAAATTTCTCCAAAATAGGAAAACCAAGTCAGGGCATTTCATTGCAAAATTAAAATCAGAGTCAAACTAATAATAATATATTATACATAATAAATGTATAATATAAAAATTAGATTGCAAACAAAAAATATGATGGAAATAATTATTCTTACCTTTCTCCGTCGTCATTAAAGGCATAGTCACCGAGGATGAGATCGCGCAGTCGATATCTGGGCGGCAGCAACAGAGGCAGACATGGATCTGGTTCGTTCATCTTGAAGTCCAAATCTAGCTGCTGCCGCCTTATGAAGATCCAGCTTAAAAAGTCCAGCCCGAAAAATACATGTTGCCACTTTTGCGTGGATTTTTAATGTCTTTAACATCGATGGTTCTTCAGAACAATTGTCAATCAACCCGAACAGAACATATACTTCAAAACACAGCACTTCATTGTAATTGAATTTATTTTACAAATATTTATACTTAAGTATCATAAGAAAAATAAAATGCAATAATCACAAGTATACTTATTATGTGTCTTCATTTTTTCGAATTATCCATTATTGATTGTATTCGATTTTTGTGCTCCATTTTTATCTGTAAATAAGGCAGTAAGTTATTTGAAGACTCCATCTTATTATCTTTTTGTTTTTATCTATATTATTATTAAAATTCAAGTGACTGAAGAATGTAAAAAAGAGAAAAAAATTGTGTATGTAAAATTATACATTTTCAAAAATAAAAAAACATTATTGAAAATATCTCCTATTTCTTAAATTCTATATGAAAAATGTAGAATTTAATAACACAAGATTTTTGTTGTTCTTATAGTAGGAAGAGGTCAGTAGTATAATATTTTTTCTTTAATATGGAAAAATAATTTTCATCACGTATAAATATAAAAATAGTGAGAATAAAATTTTATAAAAAATGTTCATAACATACATAAATATATTTTCGTTTCATTATTAAATCAACACATATCTTCTATAATACATATTTTATCTAGCATTTAAGTGCTGAATATCTTCTTGTATATGGATTAATTATATTTATTTGTATATTGGTAATATTTTTCTTAATATATAGAATTTCTGAAATATTATATACATATTGAAATTTATATATAAATTTAGTATGTTTATTAGAATTTAAAAGTTTTATAAATTATAAATACACTAACATATAAATATATTTACGTGGATAATAAAATTATGCAGACATTAAAAATGAAGTAATTTATGTAATACATTTCATCCTATAAAATTTTTAAATAATCATATTTAAACATACAATTATAAAAATTTATGAATATTTTCAATATAGACTATTTTTATATTTATAAAATTAGTATTATTACATAATGTATTATGAAAAGATTTTAATTTAAAAGTGATTTTATTCTACAATTTTTTAAGTAACTGTGCTTTTATCAGGCATCTAATTTCATCATACTATGTTGTTTTTTCTTGAAATTATAAACACCCCCTTTGCTATTAACTAGGATAATGATCTTTCATTAATATTTCAATATGTACTTCAATTCAACAACACTAGATGTGCTTCGTATTTATGTGTATACTGTATTGGAATAATCATACATTCAAAAACATATACAAACATCGTACCAGAAATCACGTACGCTCTAGATTTTTCTTTTTCTTTTTTTTTTTTGAACACAAAGGGACAGAAGTAGATCACAACAGCAACGTGAATCAAATTTGGGGTCATGCGAATATTTGTCTATGAATACAAAGCTGATAAGTTACCATTATAAGCTAATAAATACGATTATTGAAAATTGTAGATGATTTAAAACTATAAATATAATTTCTACATTAACATTGTTGAAAAATTATAGTTTAAATACTTTCAATATTGGTATTTTTTAATTTTAATATTACAATATTATGTAATATTATTGTAAATATAAATATATATATATATATTTATAGTACAGATAAACATATATAGTATTAAATGTTATTCTGAATATATGGCAATGGGATTTTTAATTGTATCACTTTAGCACAGTGTAACTACCAGAAAAAATCTTATACTTTTGACATTGTATATTTATTATTACATAGCTATAATAACAAATATTTTTAATAAAGGGACGGATGAGATTTATTAACTCTGAAATTAAGTAATATGCAGCATATTCTGTATATAAAAAGTAATTAGTTTTTACCTTCTGATTTCTTATTGTCATAAATAGAGATAGCAGATTTCATTTCCTTTTATAAAATAATCTTTCGTATGTCTATTATATTAAATTATTTCTATAAACAGAGAAATTTAAATTCATTACTATTCTGTGTATTTCCATATATACCCTTCATCTAATTCAGCTTACTTCTTATAAATACTTTGATTATAAATGAAAATTTATCTTGCTTTTTGTATTCCATTAGCCAGTTTATAAAATTCTGTTTCTTCTTTGCATTATTTTTAATAATACATAACTTTATGTATATAAAATAAATCTTTAAATATTTTGATTAAAGAATTTTTCAGAATATTCTTTTAATGAATTGTTTATGAATAAGAATTTAGTATCTTATAATGTACATTATTTGATAATTGCGCATTATTATATTTTCATTCTAAATTGTAACTTTTTGAAGAATTCTGCAATATCAAAAAAAACGACGTGAATAAACAAGTTTATTTAACTGCGTTTGTCAACACTTTAGGATTTCGATAGTTTTATCACAAAAAGTAATTTTAATTTGGTTTCAAAGATAATGTGTTACATGTAAAATTGAATGATGTTTGATCAAAAGCAACATGTTTACCCGATGAGTATGTTAATACAGCATTTGTTTATTCTCTCGGTTACAATTTTTTTTTGTTTAAATTTATATTGAAATAAAATTTCGGTAAGTCATTTCCTTTAAAAGTTCTCTTTCCTTTTTTTATAATTTCGCTTTATCGGCATATCATTCAAATTTATCGTTTTGCCATATAATCGAAATTATTTAAAATAATTAGGTTAAAAATACTGAGACTTTAAAATATACAATAAATATTACTTTTCCATTAAAGATTTTTGTCTATATTAAAAAATATTTTTAAATAGTTTAAAATATAAAAAGTAGAAATTATTATTTTATTATAATTATAGTACTTTATATACATTATAACAGTATAATTTTTAATTATAATATATAGTTGTTTTATGATTTTATTTTGTAAGTTAATTAATACTCTATATTTATTTTATTAATTAAATATGTTATTTTATTAGTTATTATGAGATAGTAAATAACAGAAAATTAATGAAATTATTTTACTCTTGGTGTATATTAATTATTGTATTATTTTAATCGTAAATTAGTACATGTAACGAAAACGACTATTTTAAAGGTAAGATTTTAATTCTCTTAATTATAGAATTGTAATGGGTTTTGAAAAAGCATGATATATTAGACATTATTAAATATTTTAAATATCTCAATGGAAAATCTTGTTTTTCAAAAGTAAATTTTGAGTTCACCAAAAGATCAAAGTTTGAGGAAATGAAATATAAAGTCACTCTACTAAAAGATTTAAATACGTATAAGACTTTTATACAAAAAAAATAAAATTATGTACTTCTGACTATATTAATTTCTCTCTTTCTAGTTTTTTATAAATCTAATATTTATCTAATTCTTTGAAAAATTACAAAAAAGCAAAATATAACAAAATTTTTCAGCATTTATTTATTCTATTATTTATTGTATAATTAATTGTAGTTTGTCAACTTTAAACAATACAAAAATATAATGCACATGTTATCATAATAAAATTGTGTACATAAAAAGTTAAAACAATTTTTCTCTAACATAAATGAATTGAATCTTAACTCATTAGATTGTGGTGTTTAGTGTTTAGATCTTAAAAAATAATTATTTCCTTTGTTTAGTTAAATATTATTATTTAGTGTTCATAAATATTTCTTTAAATTTTATGTCCTTTGGAATTACGAATTTGCAATTGTCGTTAATGGATGTACGTAATTTAATGTGTATCGGAAGAGCTAGTATTTGTCAATTTAACTTCATCTATATAATTATCTAGGGAGAGTTCGTCTGACAGTATCAGAAACTGACTAAGCTTTCCTGGATTACTAGGCGATCGATCTACTAAACGTATGCACAGTAACTATATTATACCATGTTTTCATATACTCATGATTATATTATATTTTTTAATTTATAATCTTTAATATTTTCAACAATCATTTAGAAAGTTTACTAGTAACAAATAATTTAAATTTAGGATAATAATTATTTGTACGAAATTATTTACTTATTATAGTGTAGTCCACTAATTAATTTTTCAATTGTATATATTTTTAAATCCATATTAAATCTAGCATAGAAGTAATAAAATACACATAGTTACGTATGTATAATTAATTACAACTTTTGTTATTTAAATATTTAGCATTTTTCTTTTTTGAAATTTTTTATTTTTATAACTGAATCAATATTACATAATATTTATTTTTTAAATAACCCAGTTTTTATATACTATATATTAAAGTCAAAAGTATTTGTGGATTTTCGCCATTCACGTCATCATAAATGCAGATAAATTTAGTTTTAATTGTTCAACTTATTCATGAAGAATAGAGAAGTATACCTTATATGAGTAATGTTGTAAACAAAGGTATTAGTTAAAATTCATAAATTCCTTGTATACATTGCCTTCATATACATTATTAAATAAATTTATAGAATAACCTTAATAATACTGATGATCATAACAAATCTTTTCTAAGAAATAATCATTTTCCTTCAGTTTAATATTATTATAAGGAATAAATATAAAAATAAATTTGTTTTAAATATAGTGTTTATTACGTATTTAAATATGAATATATGTCTTTATATGAATAAAATAAAGTTATTATCATTTCATTTTTAATATAAATAATTAAGACATAAAAGGTTTTCGATTTCCATTGTAATTATCTAATCAAATATATGACAAGTACTCATACTATAAATCGTAAAATATTTAATAGAAGAATCGAAAGTATTTTTATTATTTAAATATTATTATATTGAAAAAGACGTATTAGTATTTAAAAAATAGTCAAAAAAATATATGTATTTTAATAAAAGTTAAAAAATAAAAAAGTTTTAATTTTTTATTAATTGAAAAATTTTTTGTTTAATGAATTCAATCATATTGATTGATGAATAATTTAATTTAATTTTAATTTGTTTTCAAATTCTGAATGAAATAAAGAACATAGATTCTAATTAAAACAAAATATTTTATTTAAAAAAATATTACAGTTTATATTCTTGTTTTATTTATTAAAAATGATATTATATTTTATTTTATTAATTAAAATAATTTTCAATGAAATTTATAATAATAATAATTATTTTCATCGGAATAACATATTATGATTAATATTAAATTGTATTCTGTTTTAATAACTACTTTTTATATTCTTAAAAAGTACTATAATAATCATGGAATGTTATTAATACGATTAAAAATTTATTTTAATTAGAAAAAGAATTTTACAAGCAAAAATCATTCTGCCATTCTGAATAATAATCTTATAATAATTTTATATATTTAACAGAATATAAAACAGTGATATTCTTATATAAAAGATTTACAAATCTGCTCATGTAATTAACTACAGTATAATTAGGAAACTGTTATCAAGTATTATATAACAAAAAAAATTGTGATTAAATATTGAAATTGATATGCAGCATAATTATGTTTTAGTTTAATTTAATTATTTTTTAGTTTAATTTAACTATTTTATATATTTTTATACCAATATGTGGTTTTGAAAAAAAAGAAATTCATATAAATAATATTTAAAGAATATTTAGGTTAATGAGAAAAGGTCTTTGACTTCATAGATGTATATCGTCCCACATGTGGCAATAGTGAATATACATACACATGTAGGAATAAAAGCTTAAAATCATACAACTATTTAAATATTTATATTCTTGAAAAATTTTAATAAAATAAATTATATTTATAATATCAATATATTTAATTTTCTTAAATATATTAACTATTATGGTATGAAATTGTAATAATTCGTTTAATTATATACGAAATCTTTCATATAGAAGATATTTGAAAAAATTAACAATTTACTGTCAATAATTAAATACATAATGTATGTATTTAATTATTACAAATTTATTTTCTCAAATAAATACTTAAATAAGCATATCCATATTTAATTTCAAAAGACAATAATATTAACTGCAATTGTAACTTGATGAATATAAACAATTAACATTATAGTTCAAAAATTTTAAATGTACTGTAAAATATAGATAAGTCCGTATTAGTCCTCTTTTTATAAGAAAATAGGGAATAAAATGTGGGGATGGACTAATAATTAAAAGTTATAAATGAAAATTATAATATAATTCATGACGTACTTGTAAATACTGCTTTAGTGTATTAAATTCATTAAATTATTAATTCATTAAATTAACAGATTTTGAAACTTCATAATATCTTTCTGAATAAATAATTCTATATTATTTACATCGATGATCGAATATATATCATGATAATTAAAATTATGAGTAAATAGTATAGAATCACAATTAAAATAATAGCAACAAAAGTACTCATAATATTATTAATTGATATAGTAATAATGTTAATATTTATAATAAAAAATAATATTTAGTAATATAGATGTATAAAATTGCATTCATCTTATTTTTTTAATCAATTTTTAAAATTTAAATGAAGAGTATATACTATCGACATTATATCGTAAGTCTAATTTCTAAAGAGAAATTATATCTCTAGTTTTGAAAAAATAATGAAAAAAATTATAAGTTTTATAGTTACAGACTCAATTTTTAAAAAATTCTGAAATTACGTTGTTAATATATATTATATTTGTTACAGATTATTTAATTTACACATTTTAGGTCGTCCAAAGGAAATATGATACAATATAATTTCTATACATAATCAGATTTATTGATTTATTAGACGGATACATGTATAATATATAGTAATTATTAAGTTATCTAATTCCTACTGACATTCCATCAAA
The DNA here is from genome assembly GCA_018907245.1 of Eupristina koningsbergeri. Lineage (NCBI taxonomy): Eukaryota > Metazoa > Arthropoda > Insecta > Hymenoptera > Agaonidae > Eupristina > Eupristina koningsbergeri. The sequence goes on from JACCHV010000041.1 coordinate 1,936,249, forward strand.
TCTGTGTCTATCCTTCTAGTATGGGACAGTAAATCCATCAAATTACTATTATTGTTAATTATTATTTATTATTATTGCAAAGAAATGTAGGACTCTATATTTTTATGGACAATAAATAATTTTAATTAAAAATATTCAAGTACCTATAAATTAATTGCATTAATTAACTTATTTTATTACCTATTGGAAAATAAATAATAATTGGATTTGCAATTAAATAAATAAAATGTAAATAACATAATAACTATACAATAGATTTATGGATGCAATATCCAGGAAATATGTATGCTTAACCCTACCCGCAAACAAATAAAAGAATAAAATTGTCAATTTAAAAGAACAATTAATACATTTCTTTATATGAGTTATATTTCATTATTCTTAAGTGTACGGAATATTTACCGTATGCATCAAATGATGTACCTCGATTAGAGTAAATTATTTTATTGGTATTGTTAGTATATTGTACCTGTAACTTCTTATTTTTTTAACAGAACTTAAATTTATTTTTTTTTTTTTTTTTTTTATATACTGTTTCAAAGCTACGTAGCCTACAAAATGATTGTTAGTTGATTTCTATTTAAATAATTTTAATATTCCTACAATTAATGATTTAAATAAAAAAAATATTGATAAATAAATATTGAATTTTAATTTTATTAATTTAACTATTTTTTTATCATATTATGAATATTTGTAAAATAGTTTCATATATTGTCTTGAAATTATAAGTTTAATGTAATCAAAATCAAAAATATGAATTTTTTTATACCAGTATAGTAGTTATTTTTTATTTAGTTACTGTCAAATAAATTGAAATTATATATTTACATTCGTATTTTATTTGTGTATGATATCTTGACAATATCTATATAAATATAAAATTTAACATTAATATTTCATACCATATTAATTTCATTATTAAATATAACGATTGATATTAATTTTTAGAATGAACATATATAACTTCATTATTTGTGAATATAATCTTTTATATTTATCTATAATTATATACATGCGACTACAATTTTGCATTAATCCAACTTGCAAATTTCTAGATTTCTAAAATTATATATAATATATCTTTTTATATTTAGAAGAATATGAAAATAAGATTTAAGAATAATTAAAACTTAAATTTGAAAAAATTTCATATAGTTCAGTAAAAGAAAGTTATCACCTGATGCGACTTTTACCTAGTTCGTATTACTTTCGTAACTTATCTTCTATATCTATTAAGGTTCAATTATTAAAATATACTGATTTTATGCAAATTTGACCAATGAATGTAATATAGTATATTTAATTTTAAATGTATGTTTATAATTACTTTATCTAATATATTCTAATAAAATTTGAATAATTTCAGATTGTGTAATACTTAAAAATCAGCTAGATAAAAAAATATGAACTTATGCTTGCATATATACAAACGGGAAATCAAATAATTAATAACAGAATTAATAACATTATATCATATATATTTAATAGCAATAATTATGATATTCTTGAGAATAAAAATATAATATAAGATACATTAAAAATTGAAAAAAACTTTATTAAACATAAAATTGAATCGAAATACATAAAAATCTAATTTTGAAAACTTACTCTATATAGAAAAAAAAACAAACATGGTAGATATTTTGTCGACTACTAATTATTAATTTGTTTCAATTATTATTAATTGTTGAAATTATTAATTTGTTTGACCCACAAAATCAACATTTACTTTCATCTGATTAGCACTTCAGTCCTTCTTTAGATATTTGTTTAATATTATATTAGGGGAATTGCGATGGAGATACATCAGTTAGTTAATTGATATACACTTGAAATCTGCCAATGTAATCCTCATTTTACTAAATAAAGCATAGGTAATTTATGTATATATATATAATGTATCTATATACTTTTTTTTATTTACTTTCATGCTTTTATAAATCATTCTTTCTATTTATATTGCTGATACATGCATACATTTTTACGAAATTTTAATTCACACCAAACTTTTATTCTTTCGCATTATAGCATCGATTTATCATAAAAGTTTTCATTAAATTTTTACTACATTACAAATGATACTGTAAGCAAAATGTTCGAAATTTTCAATGCCAGATTTTAATTTTCTGTTATTTTAAATCCAGATCGCAAGTGACCCATTAATTTAAAATTATTCCACGAAAATGGGAAAAATAAAAAAACTATAGAAAGAGATAAAAAAAAACTATCCAATCATTGAATAACTCAAAACTCTCCAGATTTTCCATATAAATATATATATGAACACCATGATCACATATTTCCTCTTAGCTATCAAAAATAAAGTGGCAAAATAAATAAGTAAAAAGTAGTCAAATGATTCATATATAATTGTATTTTTGTAAATAATTCGTATATATATATATATATTTATTTATTTATAACAAGCTAGATTAAATTATTTGTATTGATCTACAGGACATTACTAATAAATAATATTGTCTTTTTGGTTGTACAACATTATCCACAACGCTTATTGCTCATTATATATATGGAATGTCTATCTCAAATTTTATATTTTATGTAGTGATTCAAATGCTAAAAAACTCGCAATATTTGGACGTTTTTAAAATTACTATGAATACATTTATAATATAAAAAAAAAAAATTTTTTTTTAACTTACATGAAATTAATTATATTAATAAGAACAAAAAAAATTATTTTCGCATTGCTCAAAAAGAATCTGATGACATAAATTATCTTTGGCCAAATGGATATAAAGTTTAATCCGAGAATCTACACATAAAGTTTTATACCAAAATCTTTATAGACTCATAATAGATAATAGAATTTTAAATTTATAAACGCAGCACTTTATTTATAATGGATACATATAATTATAAATATTATATTATCTGTTTTTATTATTATAAATTTTTATAATTATTTTTCCGATAATAGGAAAATATAAATATTTAATAAGCATATATTTAACAAATAACATTATAATCAAATAATAAAGGTGTTGTAAAATTCACAATATCGTAGCATAAAAATTTTTTGCCCACTAAAAGCTTTACTTAAAAATTTATTATATGTTTTATAACGGGCTTTCTTCTGCCGAACACTTTTCACCTGGGAATACTGCAAGTAAAATGCAAGTTTCTTACTGGTACATTCCTTCGAAATAGTACAGAAACTTATGTGCCTTTTTACCTTAATTCTCTTTTCTAGTCTGAACTTTTAGAAGAGCCTAATATTGACAAGTTTTTTCATTGGTCTCTCTACTTAAAATATGGTATATTCCATCTCATAGAAAAACAATGTATTATTGAATGTATTGAAGTACTTAAATTTAGGGTAGTGGATAAGAAAACAATCTATAATATATGAGGTTATGAAATTAGGATTAGGAATAATATAAATATTACTTTAAAAATTAATTTAAATAATTTTTAAACTTATAAAATCGCAGTGAAATAAAAAATAAAATAGAATTTGCTCAATTGCATTAATATACATATTAAAAATCTCGTATCTATTATTTTTCTAGTTTCTCAATTAATAACTTTTTCAATAATTATTGAAGAAGTTGATATGAATGCAAAAGAAAATAGAAAACTGATCATATAAAAGTCATTAATTATTATTTCTATGTAAGAAAGAAGCCTTCTCCTCTTTTTCTTTCATGGCAAATTTGAGAAATATGTTGAGGATCGCTGAAGAGAGTCTACTTTGGTTACAATTTTGTCAATTTTATATATGATATTTTATAATTTATAGTTTTTCATTTATTATTTTCAGAATAACAATATTGCTTATAATAATAATTAAAATAGAATCAATTCTAAATACGTTGAAAATAAAAAAGAATTTTAACCATAATTTATTCATACAATATTTTTAATTTTTTATATTATTGATTTTTAGTCAAAATATAAGAATAGTTAACAATTTTAAAATATAGAAAATTGAAAAATCAATGTACAAAACTATTGGAATGAATAATAATAATAAAATTCAGCTTATAATTAAATAATAAACAACTTAATACTAGGTATCATTGTTTCTCGCCTAATAAATGATTGTTTTTTTTTCTCTAACTTTTGAAATAATATTTAGTTAAAAAAAATTCTTTATGAATCTATTAATAGATGACATATAATAGATTAAAAACAATGGTTTTAAAGTAAATTATTACTTTTAAAAAGGGCACACGTTTATGATAGTCTAAATGGTAATTTTTACATATAGTAAATTAGTTTAGGATTATATATAGATTAATATATAGATTCAATTATTGTAAAATTTTATTGTTAATTTTTTAATGTATAATAATTTGTTTTTGTAAGGTATTAATAAAATAAACAACAGTGAGAAAATATAATGTTATATAAAAAATATTTTTAATTTATAAACTAAATATATATCTTACAATATATGTCTATTGATGAATTAACTTAGGTTTATGTAACAGAATTCAATAAATCTATAAAAGTTTAAAAGAAAACAGATGATCAAGTTTTTAGTGGTTTGATAAAATAAATGATTATTAATGATTTTAGTGTCATCATTATTATCAAAATCCATATACATGTTCGAGATTTATATATAATGTAATATTGATTTTTTTAGATTTATATAATTAAATACTTATTGAGCATTTAATAAAGTATTAGTTTATTTGAAATTATTTTACACATAGAAATTAATATACAAGAAAAAGTTTTGGCTTCACGTTAAAATACTCAAATATCACTTGAATTTCATTAAGATCAGGATCAAATATATTTTAAAAACTTTTTACTTTTACTTTGTTAGTTGAAAAATTATTAAAAAATGTATTCGCTAAGCTACTTAAATTTATTTTTTATTTTAAGTGAATGAATTTTAAATGAATATTTATTTTCTAAGAGACATATATAAGTCATATATGAAAGATAAGAAATCAAAGATTATGGATCAGCGACACTAACAGATTTCTGAGTGAAATACTATTGGTAAAATCTTATCCCTTTAAGCATAAATTTGTGTTCACATATGTCGCCAACTTTTTCTATTTGCTAAGTTAGTGCATCCGTGTAAGTTTTACTTCGGTCATAAAAATACAACCGGGAATAAAATTGAGGCGGAAGAAGAAAAAGAAGAAGATATAGGCACAGAAAAAAAATTACGTAAAATAAAACAAAAGTACTGCATATCTAGTCACAGATACAGTATAAAATATGTAAAGCAAGGTCATTTTAATTAGAGGAAGTTCAATGAAATACGTTACAAATTTTGTTTAAAAGTAGACGGTATTGATTGATTCTCATTAATGATTCCTCGGATGCTTTATCACTTTATTCTTATCAGATGCAACGAATTATTTTTTGTAATGGAAGTTGGGAGATGAAAGTTCAGAAGAGGCCGGTAAATTTTAATGGCTTTGCTAGTCATGAAGATTAAAAGCCGTTTAACGATGTCAATTTAAAGGAGAAATAGCATTTGTGACAGTTGATAGAACAAAAATGACGAAGGATTATACTAAAAATTTAGAAGATATAGCTTTAATAGTTTCATTTTCCTTTTTCTTGAATAAATATATTTATTGTAATTATTTAAATATTCATTTTCCAGGATTTATTTCTCAAGAAGCGTGTCTTATCAACTGAATTATTTAAAAATCCATACAATATCATTTATAAATAAAAATTAGTAGAATATGAAATTTAAGTAATTTAATCATAAGTATTCATTTATTACATTCATGATGTGAAAAATTATTTCAATGCTTATAAATTTCTAAAGTGTATTAAGTAACTATGATAATGAAAATTATTTTTAATATTTCATTGTTCTTATTCAAAATGTTTACAACCACTTATAATTCATATATATGCTGCTGACATTAGTCTGATAAACTGACGTGAAGGCTTAAAGTACTTCATATGACTCAATCATTTATACACGTTATATTTCGGATCCTTTAAGAAAATATTATTAATTAATATAAAATAAAAACACATTGAACTTAAAAAAAGAAATTTTATTTGTTTAGAGACTACTAATAAAGAAAAATATTTTTAATTTACTATAGTGATTTTCTTTATTGAACTGTGGATAGTCTGGTATACATCACGCTTCTGTTTTGGAATGTAAGTAATTTTTTAATAGTTGCGTATTTCATTCACAAATATCTATCGAGAAAATAATATCGAAAAATAGACTTCTTTATTAGTAGTGTAGATGTTAGTAAGTAATATCTCTTGTTAATAGTTAGTTATTATATTTTAAATATCGTTCATTATTGTTGTCTCATAATTTATACTGCACGTCATCAATAAATTATATGAAAATATTTACATGAATGGTAATAAAATTATTAAAATATTTCACCAACTTTCATTATAATTTCCTAAGGCTCATATTTTAAAATCTTTTGCAATAGATATTTGATAAGGAATGATGAAATTGAATTCTTTTACTTACACGAACCACAATTTGTGACGTTTCAAAGTATATTTTAATTTAAAATATTATTGAATCTTTTATCGTCCAAATAACACTAGCATTTAACGAACAATTCAACTATATTAATGAATGTACATAATTTTGTGAAATATAAAAAGTGAATTGTTATTTTGTGGATGATACTACTATCATTATTTTTTTTTTTTATAATTATAAAATAATTTGAAATTTAATATTAATATATTTTTTTAGGAGTTATATAAAATTATCGAAGGTATTATAATTATATTATAGATTAATAATGTAATTTATCATCATTATATAAATACGTATGGATATTTTAATATAATGCGATATAATTTATGTTATTGATAATATATTACTAGTAAATTTCTTACAATCACAACAATTTTTATAATAATAAAGGGTCTTCTTATTTAATGTTAATAATCTCACATTCATAATGATAAATTAATCTTATACGCAGTAATGGCGCGCATACCTTCATTATATTGTGGCGATTAGTTCTAAACAATATTATATATTATATATTGTTTAGAACTAATCGCCTAATTAGAATAAATCTAGAACTATATTTTCATATAGATGAATAGTGCCCAATCACTATTTTTATGGTCTCGCGATTAGTGCGTTTGGAAGCGTGAAAATGGAATGAGGATTACTTAAGGCGTTGCGCTGCTACTCTGAGAAATTAATTGCTTCCCCAAATTACCGTGGGCCTCAAGAAAAAGAATACAGAAATCAGAGTAAACTCTTCGATTTCAGAACTGGTGACCTTCTATAAAAAGAAATAATTACTCCTCTTATCGATTGAATGCACTTGGCTTGTAATAACGGGCCACTTCTTCCTCCTGCTAAACTAATTGTAGGAGAATAATTTTCCCAGCATTGACATGCTGTCGGACCCAGTTGTCCTTGACGACCATTGGGGATTTCGTCAAGAGTGAAAGATTATAGGTACATCGGGGATATCCATCCCTTTGTACCTAACAATAATCGCGCATGCATGTGCATTCATAGACATATATACAAAAAGAAGACCGCAATAATATCCATACTCTAAGGATATTCACTTTAGGCGTCGTCCCTTTTTCTCCGTACGCGAACCCAACACTCTAGGGATGGAAATGAACAAATAATTAAATAAATTGGTTCCTGGATTAGTTAAATGCTTAGACCAATATTGCGAGAAGGAAAAACTTTGTTAAACAATCATTAATATATAAAAGGAATTGTTAGGGATCGATAAAGTGCAAGATGAATAAATAATTGTGTTTTTATTCACTTTGCACTTTATTGAAACCTTAAAAAACTCACTTATATACTACACCATACGTAGTGACCTGAATAAAGATTTACTTTATTATAATAAATAAATTAATACTAAGGTAATGGTCGAAAGCTAATAAAAGTAGTAGAAGTAAATTGAAACAACAAGAAAAAAGAAGAGGGATTTGAGTTTACATTATAGTTTATAAAACATTAAAATTTTTATATATCAATTAATTTTTAGTTACATGTTTCATTTAACTTAAATATTATTTTCTAAATTATTATTTTATAATTTAAATAAATGTTTTAAGTGTAACTTCAATGAGATTTAATATAATTGAAATAATTATATAAGTTTAAAATATAAAATAAAATTAAATCAATATAAAATGTAATAATAAATAATAATAAATTATAATTAATATTATATTAATTAATTAAAGATTAATGAACTAAGAAATAAAGAACAAAATTATTTTTAAGTATATAATTATGATAAATTGAATTACTTACTTTTATTATTAAAAATAATAAAATATTTTTAATAAGAATATTTAAATACTAATTAATAATAATGTTTTTAATATTAATATAAAAATTAATACTAAAAATATGCTTCCTATTAATAATAAAATTTTTTAAACAGACGTATAGAAAACAATTTAAAAAATATGAGTTACATTTATAATTATTGTATATTTAAAAGTATATTAATATAATCTTAAATTGCATCGTGTACATTGTCAATATCAAATTAATAATTTTTACTGGAATATAGATTGTTCTAAATTAATTTTATTTTAGATATGGTATATAAAGATATGATACTAGGGGTTAATATTTCATAAAGACGCACTCTCTAATACCACTGTGAAACAAGTGCAATAAGTAGAGTTCGCAGATATTGTTTACTTGTCTGAAATAGGGATGACAACATATGATTTTCGTTTCTATTTCAGAGTAAATGAAATAGTATTCCAATTTTTAAATATTTCCTGGTATTTTTTACTATATTGAGAACTCTCGCGACTAAACCATTGATGAAATATTAATGCTCACCATGTATATTATACGGTACAAAAACATTATTTAATATTCAATAAATTAAATTTGAGTCATAATTTTTAGTAAAAAATTTCTTGTTTCTTAATTTTATTTACAACTGGAAATGTAGATATATATCAATTTGATCTGTCGCTTACATGTAGATTTAAGTTTACGATTAGATAAAGCATTTTTAATTTAAGGCCTTAAATTTATACATAATTCTCATAAAAATAAAAAAAGTTATAAAAGTTAAAAAAACTTTGAATCATTTGTATTAATATGAAATGACAGAAAATTTCCTAATTATACCTTTTGATTACAAGCAAAATTGAAATTTCAATGATGTCAATCTTTAAGAAAAAATGATCCTTATAACAAACATATTTCCAATTTCTTTATATTAATTGCTAGCGACGCTGGCATTTACTTTTAATTTTTTATGCTTTAAGATATAAATATTCTTATAACATTATAAACAAAAATACAAAATTAATTAATTTAGTTCTTCAATATGCTCATTTCCACATATGAATTATAAATATTCATATTACTTATAAATTTCATTAAAAATTTATACGTGTATATTCAATAAATATCAATAAATACTATTTATAACTATTTAATTATGTTAAACAAATTTTTTAATTTTAACAATTCAATATTATCATGTATTAAATATTGCTATCACAATAAATAAAAATAACTGTATTGCATAAATTATTAAAATTCTTAAACTATTTTTAAAAAAACAATTCAATTAGAAATTAAGATTAATTCTATTTAAAATTTCTATCGAAAACGAAAATGATAATTAGATGCGAATATAAGTTTATAAAAAATCATAAATAAGAATATCATATCATTTTCGTTTTATAGCACATGAAGGTATTTTTCTGAAAATTATAATAGTATATTTGAAATTTTTGATGAATAATAATAAAAATTATTATCAGTAAATTTCATTTTACTTCAAACTTATATATATTTACAAATTTTTAGTTTTACATATAAGTTAAGTTAAATTTTACGTATAAATTTATATTAATTTATATATTTTTATATAATTTAAAAATATGTATAAATAACTACGAATAATTAATAATTTATAATAAATCGAATGATACTTTTTTAAGTTTATAACCAAAAATATAACAATTGAATTTACGAATTTGTTAAAAATTTATTATCAAAAATTGTAAAAATAATTGTTTGCACAGTTTTCGAAAACAATATAATTGTGCTGTTAAGTTGTACTATCTCTAACTAGCCAGTGGATGATATTTATTTATTTATCGAATAAATTATTAAGATTTTTTATTGAAAACAATAAAAATAGTTTTAATAATTAAAAAAGCCATAAATATCTTTTAAACAAAGTTGAAAGAAAGAAAAGTTATTGTTTATTTATTATACATATTTATTAATGTGTATAATATTTGATGTTAAAATGAAAAGTTCAATGCATGGATAAAATTATCGTCTTATTTTATTAGTACCCGAATGATTCCAAAATGTAAGTCTAACGTCTACAAAGAAAAGAAATATAGAAGAGAAGTGCTACTAATAGAATAAATTAATTACAATAGGCTTAATTACATATTATTAGCTCATAGAAAATCTGGATGCCTCCGCACCGTTACTTATTAGCACTTCGATTTCACTGGTAGAGAAATACAATAATCTTAATATTCACCACTAATCGACAGCATTGAAATATTAAAACAACTAAAATCGCTAAGACACTCAGTGCAAGTCAACCTGAGTGCACCACATTTAATCACATGTAATCACTTGTTCGTAGAAAAAAGATCGATAGTTCATAGTAAAAGGGCAGCAGTGCGGACATTAGAGAGAGCACGTGATCCACGCCACAGAGATAAAGCGAGAAAGAAAATAATTTAAGACTCTCGTTATCGGGTGAAAGCACTTATTCGGGGGGAGAAAAGCGGTACACGTGCTGCTGTGATAAGAGCCGTCGTGGCGCCGCGACGTTAACGCCTCGACACTCCGTCTCTGAATGAGGGTCCAGAGGAGGGAATGGGAATGAGGTTCCGACGCTGGGCGTCGCTGCAGACGTTGTGTGCCGCATCGCGCCCTCGGACACCTGGTGAACACGTATACTCACCACTGAAGTCTTCAGCCGTTCCGCTGTCACTGTCTCTGCTGAGTTTAGGGTGTAGGAGAGGCCCTCGGCATCAGAGTTAGGGGTTGGAGAGGATGGGAATTCGGGCCAAGCGATTGCAAATCGATTTTGGCCATTTCCTTCGCGGTCAGGCTCGAGGATTTTATCGGTGCGTTGCCCACGACTTTCGATTAATCCATATGCTCGACAGGAGTAATGATCAATTCAACTATAATTTAAAACTTTGACACGTTCGAGCTTTCGCGTGCTCAAACTTGCTATTTGTTTCTTTGTTGTCAGGTTCGTGGGAAATACACAAAAAACTACTGCAATAAATGAATAATGCTTAGATTAACCCGTTCTAGCTTGTCAATTTTATTTTTCACAGTGAGACTAATATGAAAAACTATATTTTAGAAATATGTCATGAATACCAAATAAACTTTTTTGTACTGTAAATAATAAAGTTCACCGAATAAACAATATCGCAGTAATCAAAGTGCGCTGTATTTTTGCTTTGATATTGACAATTTGTCTAATACATTTATCACACTAAGAATTCTACGGATACGCTGGTAAAAATACAATTTTGTATAAAATCACAAAACAGTATATATATGATATACCCAAATATCATGAAATGTGGCCTTATAATTTTTTCATCATAGTAAATTATATATGTGAGTAAAAGAAAGTTGCTTGAGTACTACATTAAAAGCAGAATATTTCAAGATTAAAGCAGTTCACTTTAAATACAGTTCACCAAAATATAATTCTGTAAACAAAATAACGTATTAAAAAATTTATTATTACATAATGTAATAATTTGCACAATAACTGTAAATATTTGATTTATAAATGCTCCTATTATATTATTAAAATATTGATTAAAAATTATGAACAGAAAAGATAAAAATTAATTTTTCGATATGAAACCAAACATTTTAAATTGATTTAATTTTATTATTAATAATGTATTACATTAATTTTTGTTATGAATAATAACAATAAAATCCAATTAAAATTCTTTAAAAAATCAAATTCAGGATTTGACATTGGCTATAATAGAATTATAAGAAACTAAATTTAAAAAGAAAAGAAAATTTAAATAAAATTATGAATTTATTTCGACAACTACTGCTAATATTGATTACTATGATTGATTGTGTAATAAAAATGTTTTTGAAGTATTTAAAATTTAGCGAAATCTGATGTTACTCTTCCTAAGTAGAAGCAATTGCGTAAGGTCAGACAATATACAGTGCGTTTGAAAAAAATTTTTTTTAATTTTTTAATATATAAGTTATATATTTAGCAACATTTATTTAGTAAATTAATTTGTTTTTTATGTAATACATGAAATTTTGTAATTAGGATTAACTTTTTTAATATTATTATTTATAAAATTATTATTTATAATATAATTAATTATAAATTACTTATAGTGTAATAATTTTTTTGATTGAATAACATATATTTAATTTTAATTTCTTAAATAAAACAAATATAAGTTATATAAATAATAATAAAAATTGTTTTTAATTTCATATAATTTTATCATTCATATCACGAATATAAAACAAATATAACTTTACTAAAAATGTATATATATATATATAAAATAAATATAATGTAAATTGATAAAAGTATTTGCTATAAAAAATATATATGTAAAAAATAAAAAATATTTAATAGTGGAAAAAATTTCCTACATATTCTGAAAATAATAATATGACATGAAATAATCAAAATTATTTAGAAATATGAATTAAAGATAATTAAAGGTAATTATACAATAAAATTTATGATCCTAATCGTGTCTCTAGTATTTCATAAAAAAAATTGCAATTCAAAATCTGCTGTTGATAAATATTATGATTTTTAATAATATTTTCATAAATATATGCAATATTAATTTACTTATATTTTTTATAAAAATAATGCAGAAGTTGACTGAACACATATTTATGCTGTACCAAGACTATACAAACATTTGTAGCAACGGTCCAATACTAGTAAGTTTCTTTTAATGCAAGATAATATGTGAACGAAACCTTTATTAGAATTTCAATTGTTATCGCCTATCTTTTGACCATTCCTTTTTTCAGATTTTGCATATTTCAAAAGTATTATTTCAATCAGAAAAAGAGAAAATGGAGATTCAAAAATACCTTTACCAATAGGGGCTACAAGTTTTTAATTTGATTTTTTGAACAAAGAGAAAAGCAACAATGCATAATCAGCTCTTTTTATAAAGTTTTTCTTTAGTAAAATATCTTAAATATAATTTTGTACATTTGATTTAGCTGGTATTTAGTATATCGTTCATATTTCTACTATTAAAAGCTAAGCGTATTTGATCATGGGAGTTATCTAAAAGAATTCTCTATGAGAAGTGATGCTATTTCAAGAATTTTTTGGAGAAAACTAGAGCTCGTCGTAACAACTAAAATTCGCCAATATATCATCATCAGTAAAAACAAAATATGGAAAATTTTAAGAGAAAATGTTCGTCCTAGTCATCACATTTTATATTATGAAATGTAGTCGGCTTACTAAGTATTACATGAATTCCATTTGCTAAGTAGTTTTTTTTATGAAGCTTAAGCAATAAATGTTATCATGTTTTATCTTCATTACATTTATTAATAGTTTTATTCACGTATATACTTTTAATCATCCTTACAGTCATACCTATAATATGTCATACTCTATATGTCTATAATTCTATTAAAGTCTAAAATTCTATTAAATGTAAATACAACTAAATTAATTGAAGACAAAATACTAAGTTTTAAATTTCTATATTATGAAATAAAATTGTAGTAAAAACCACATAGATATTTGTGATAACTTTCATTAGATCTTTGCAGATATGTTAGGTATTAAAAAAATTATAGCTCAATTAAGAAAAGGATGTCTCTAAATCAAAGACTAATTAAATATAAATACTTGAATTTGTATATTTTTAAGTTCACTTTTTCACTGAAAATTGAAATTATCTAATCAACTTCTTCAACTGCAACTATATTTAAGTATTTATTTAAGTATATTACTTATATTAAATTCATAATTAAACTCAAATATTTAGAAGAAATGAATTTTCACTTTATTAAATTTTACTCAACCCAAGCGCATTTTCAAAAAATAAAACCAATTAAATGAAAAACTAAATAAATGTAATTAATTTTATAGTGAAAATATTTTTTTAAATCTTTAAAAATTTTAAACCGGTTAAATAATTATAATTACTTGTTTCTTCATATTAAATAATAACATCTATTACATACGTTTCAATTATATTACTAATTTAATAAAATGTAAAAAATATAAAAATGGTATAAAACAAAGTCAAAAATTTTTAATATAAATTGTAAAAAATTATAATAATATACACAATAAAATATTTTTAATATAAATGCTCTCCAGTCAATTTCATTTTTTTTCCTTTCGATTAATTCAGAATGATAACGGTCAGACATCTGAAGTCGGAATAATACATGTATATATCTAGATTCGTATACATTCTACGAAATTTTCTTCGAATGCTTTTTTTAATAAAATTTCTATAAGTATCGTTTATTAAATATATTATAGTCATTTATTATATTCTAATCTAGATAAAATTTAAATTTCCATTAAAAATATTTATATTTTACAATAAAATTTAAATATGTTTAATTTACAAACAAACTTTCATTTGATATAAATTGTTTAAATAAATATTGGATAAACATTTTTTTATAAAAAATGAATCCTCAAAAGAATAAAAAATTAATGTTATTTTATAATTATATAATTTTGCAATATTTGTATACATATTTTAAAATTTTAATAAATAAATATAGACACATTTAAATTAATTTTGATTTATTAAATTTAATGAATTTATTATATTATAAATATTTATTTATAAGTTCAATTAAATATTTGAATTATATTCGATTATAAACTGTTTATAATATTTCTATTAATTTTTTATTTATTAAATGTAGTGAGAAAACCAAATATATATAAATATAACCAAAGTATTTAATTTTCTCTTGATGAATTATAAATGAAGATTACTCAAAAGAAATATATTGAAGTACTCGATTTGATTTAGATAAATTTCGATTCATTAAGTGTGTCTCGTTAAATTACGAGAAAACTTTTAGTGTTAAAAAATTACAAGATTTGTATCAATAAGTCGGATTAAACTTTGAAAAACTTTTTTCTGTCGGTTCAGTTTTAAGTTTTGTTAAAATACGTTAACAGTATCACTCGATTTATTCATTTAAAAAACATAACACCGCTTTAAGGCACTCTTTTTCTATTAAGTATTTTATAAAACTAATATATCACGGATATATATAGATATGCTTACAAAAAATTAATTTTTTATTGAATTTTGTTCCATTTAAAATACAGTTTTGAACAATAATATTAATATAATCAATGGCGTCGTAGTAAAACAGTAAATTTTAATTACTTTACAAAGATAAAATTAATTTTATTTTAAGTAATAGTTGGAAATAAAGATATTATTTCATTATTATCAGGTCGCTGCTATTTACATATACTTTAATAATGATTCTCAGTCTTAAATAAATAGAAGATTACTTTATAATAGAAAATCTGTTGTTGACTGATAAAAAATATATCATCCAACAATACAAATATTTTGATGGAAATTGTAATAGCACATAATATTGTGTTTGCAAATTTGATAACTTGTGTGGTTAATGTTTAAGAATATCATATAAACTTAATATGATATATAATAATGAGCAGAACATACGTTTGTAAAAAATTTTGTTGTTACACATAAGAATTTCATTTTATTAAATAAATATTTCGAATTATTATATTCTATCTAATAATTATGGAAGTTGATTAATGGTAGAGATTATCAGCAATGATATAGAATTTATTGAAGTTAGAAGTATAAGAGTTTTTCAAGATAATTACACAAAATGATGAAGATATAGTGGATAAAATAGACGATGAATCAATATATACATACATATATACACACACATATATATATACATACATGTCAAAGAAAAAATGAGATATAAATCCTTTTTTGATTGCAATTGATGAATTATTAATGTTTTGTACAATAGTAATTGAGGATGATAAGACACTTAATATCTACAATAATAAAAAACTGCTAAATTAATCTATTCAGTAAATATAAGCTTACAAAAAACTTAATAAGATGAAATATTCCTATGTTGAAATATAAAAAATCATCCATCACGTTGAATTATAGAAACAAATATTTAATCGCTTTATTTGTAAAAAATAAATATAATAAGATTTTAAAGTATAAACATATATATCTAAACAATATAGTATATCTTGTATTCAATTTATTTGAAATTATGCTTCTTTTTAACAATATACTTTAAAATTAATATATTTTATTAAACATCACAGATAACTATTGCAAAGTAATTAGTTTGTCATAAACAGTTTGTTTTTAAATATAAAAATAACAAAAAATACTAATATTACGTCTATTTAATTTGATAATAAATTCTAAATTCTCTACAAAGCTGCGTAAAAAAATAGAACTCTGTATTATCATAAAATATTTTTATCATACTATTCGAAATACTTTAATCAAAGGTTATTATTAAATTTAAAAATAATAAAGAATATTAATATTACGTATATTTAGTTTGATAGTAACTTAAAAATTTTCTACAAAGTGGGTTTAAAATAAGGTTACTCGAAATTACCATCAGAAATCTCGTATAAATTTGTTCGTGTTATTCCCATCAGATGTCAGCAGCTTATTGATTCATTACCACGTTAAAATTTTTTTTTTTTTCTTTTAATAATTTTTTCGATTACTCTCCTTTTTCATTACCAGAATTTCTCTAAATTCGCTATCTGACATAAATGAGATTCATTGTAGTTCATAATTTTTGTCCTCCTTTCAACTCGACAGCTATCAAAAGCTCATTTGGCTACAATTTATATAAAGTACTCGTATTATGGGTTAACTTTAACGTAGGGATGCTCGAGTTTGCCGGTACACCACGAGTTACTGGTTTATTACATAAATGAAATACAAAAAGAAACACACACATACAACAGATTATGTAATTTACGTATAATTCTGAACTTAACGAAAGATATTAAATCTGTAGACTTCACAGGTGAAACTCCATAATAACATTTTAATATTATTCATCATTAATATATTTATTCTAATTTTCGCGTTTATGCAAAATTTGTATAGCGTTTGTAGTTCCGCGATAAAGTACTTACAACGTCAATAAATATTTTTTTAAATTGCTTTTTTATAATTAAATAAATTCAGTTGCGTATCATTCATTTTTAACTTATTTTGACAGAATCAACCCATATTTGACTTTTTCCATTTAACGTTTTATTTCAAGTTAATTTCATTTCAATTTACAACAACAGGATTTCTTGAAAATTCTTGCCAATAAACGGAAAAGTTTTATTTGATCTCATAAAATACGTTATGGAAAATAAAAAACGCAAATAAAAAATTGAATACCAAACTTACGAATAATTAATATTTTATAACTATTACACAAAATTAGCATAGTTAACTTTTATACAATTAAATATTTATTATAAGTTGTATGTAAACATTTTTATGGAATATAATTAATTTAATTAAAGTGTATTTTTGCTAAGAAGAAAGCTTGTTTTGTAAATCTTTAAATTAAATTTTTTTGATCTATTATTTTTACTCCATTTGTTGTCTAGTACTTTATATAAAAAATATAAATGACAGAAATATTATATCTAAAATTATTTAATTGTGAAGTAACTTCACTTTAATTACGTCATTATACTGTCTTATGTAATCATTTACATTATTTTATATAATTAAAAGTGATTAAATTAAATTTCATAATGTTTTCGTTTTAAATTTGTTTTAAGAGAAATGTTTCATTTCATTAATAACAAATTTTAATTACATAAAATTTAAAGTCTAACAGCTTTTCAATTTATTTGTTGATTACAAATTTCAAATTTTTAAAATATTTGAATTGAATTGCAATCTAAGAAAATAATACTAAAAAAAAGAAGCTATTAAAATAATATTTCTCGCATAATTTATAAATTTTTAAATGTTAATTTGATTAAATAATTTCGCCAAAAATAAATTTAATAAGATAAATTATATTTCTATAATGTAATATACATAGTATTATCGTACTTTCAATTAGGAAAGACTCATGCTCGCAATTGTTGTTATTATTATTATTATTATTATTATTGTTGTTGTTGTTGTTGTTGTTGTTGCTGTTGTTGTTGTTGTTGTTATTGTTATTATTATTGTTATTATTATTATTATTATTATTATTATTATTATTATTAGTATTATGTGTTTCTCTATTTTTATAACATTCAAGTTTGTTTAAAAAAATAAGAAGAAGAAAACGAAAATTTTTTCCTTTTCTTTTAATTATTAATAAAGTTGGGTTTATGAGGTGAAAAAAACAAAATAAAATTAATTTAAACCAAAAGTAAGATATGTATTTGTAGTTATAAATAATTGGTTATATAACAATAATATTATTCATAATAACAAACTACACTTACAACTGATAATACTATAATATCTAATAATAAATTTATATGTATTATGTAATGTGATGTATGAATCGTACTTTTATGGAGTTTAACGTTGTGACGAACACGTAATAAAAATTATGTAGCAGCAAACGTTCTGTAGTATATCCATACATCGTCCTTATCAAATGGTTTGAAATAAATTTAAAGATATTAGATATAATAAATATTGTTACTGGTTACATAATCCCTTGCTCTATATAATTATTATATTTGTCAAGGATATAATAAATATTAAAAATAAAATAAGGTATCAGTTATCCAATTGTCTTTACAAAAAATAATTACTTTAGAAATTTTAAAGCTCAGGTACAAATATATAAATCTGTAACAAATTTATAAATATCCCACTAATTTAAATTCAATACAAATTAAGAAATAAAAGTGGATCTTCGATAAAAGACTTACTTAAGATTGTAATTTATCTTTCGTATGAATTTATTTAAAATTTATTTTTTTTAGGAATGATTAGTAAAGTTATTAATAAGCTGTTCATTTTATACAAATATTAGTTAATTATAAAAATTCGGAAGGATTCGAAGCGTATAAATGATATTGATTAACTTTAACAAATCATGATAAAAAAATATATTTATTACGAAAGGAAAATATATAAGAAAGTATGTTGAATACAGCAAATTTTATATCAAAACTTGAATTTTTTATACCATTTTCTACATTCGTACAGATAATGTCTGTTTCTTTTTCTATTTATCTCTTATGACTGTAAGGTAATAAAAAAATAATAAAAACTCCAAAATTATATTTTTAAATATTATTTAATTCTATTATCAAATTAAATGAGTTTTTATATATATAACATAGATACCGAACGAGAAAAATGTATATAAGAAGTATTTTTATACCATATAAACGGATAAAATTAATTGTTTGGATAAATTCTTCAAACTTTTCTCATACACCATTACATACATATGTATATTGTTTTGTTGAGACTATAAATTTATTGTTCTTATCGTGCAACTGCAAACATGCGACACTATTGTTTAAATTTTTGATGCTTAGTAAAGCATGAGATCGTACAATGACTTTGAGGTAAAAAGAACTGGAAAGTCATCCATATATCTGAAGCAAAATCTGAAGCAAAAGCAGGAGTCATATATTATATTTCAAGTATAAAACGCAGTATCGTGAATTAAAGACCAGCTCCTGTGAATTTATTGACACAACCTGTGAATTTATATTAATGTATATCTTTATTATAAATCACGGAAATTGTATAAAGTTATATACTTTAAATTTTTGTAATATACAGTTAATTATTATTTTTCTTTACATTTTTTCGGCAATCTTTGAATACTATTTAATATAAACATTGTAATTGAGAAGTAAAATCGTCACATAATATTTAAATATTTTAAAAAATTGAAAAGAAACGACCTCCCTATTATAATAAGATATTTAGGGTGCAAAAAAAACAACAGTTTTTTATTTTTGTGTCAACGACGGTTCGGCAAATTGATTACTTGCTTTCCTCATTTCTTAATTGAATCATTATAATTATACGTGGTCAATAAAATAAATACAAATAATATAATGTATAATATTAAAAATATAAGAAATATAATTATCTCAGTACAATTTAAAAATTCAAAGATATGTTGTCATAGCATCAACTTAAAATGTACTAAACGAAAGTTTTTGTGTCTATTATTCATATTTACTCAGCTGTATCATAATTTTAGAATTAATTCGTATCACACATAGAAAATTAATTCCAACACTATCAATAGGAAGATAAAAAATTTCTGAACACTCAATATAAACATTTACATTCGATCATAATGAAAGAAATAGTTGAATATAAACAATAGATGCGTAAGTTTTCGCTAAATACATTTAAACTTGACGTCATTACAACTTAGCTTGTACGTCAGAATTTTTATAATTATATTCAAGTAATTATGTTCATTATATTTGTAATATTATCTGTTATATTACTTGTATTCATTTTATTAATTATGTATAATTATGTTTTAATAAAGGCCTGATGAAATCAAGTACCCAACTTGCCGAAACATTGTCGAAATAAAAATAATAGATTTTTTTTTTTTATTCAACAAAAACGACATTTATTCATATTATAATCTTTAGACATTGTTGTAAAAATGTGATAAACAAGTAGAATTTTTTATACACTGCGCAAGTGTATAAAACAAAATTA
This sequence comes from Eupristina koningsbergeri, assembly GCA_018907245.1. Classification (NCBI taxonomy): domain Eukaryota; kingdom Metazoa; phylum Arthropoda; class Insecta; order Hymenoptera; family Agaonidae; genus Eupristina; species Eupristina koningsbergeri. The sequence continues at coordinate 1,956,940 of JACCHV010000041.1, forward strand.
ATTAAATTAATTAAATTAATTAAAAAAATAAGTAATAAAGTAATTAGAATAAGGTATATATTAGATCATCTACATACATATTTAATATACTTAAGGAACTTTTATGTAGCAATAATCATGTTGTCGTAATAAGTAATCATAAAACATCTACACGTGTGTAATAATATATTTGGATAAAAAATCATCATAAAAAATATTCTTATTTCTAAAAAGGTAACAGATGGTACGTCATATGAATTAATAATGTAACGAATATTTGTATGGTAAATTAATAAACAATAATTAAAAGACAATAATTTTAAAAGTAAATTAATAGATACTATAAATTCTAACTAGGATTGTGTTATTAATATTGGTTAAAGAAAAAGGCCTTGTGGAAATTGACTATGTTGATGATCAGGTAAAGAATAAGATTCTCACTTTTTTTAATATTTTTGGCACTTTTAGAAATTTTTGTATCAATATTTTCGAATTTACTTCATTTTAAAATATATAATTAACAAATATATAAAAATATGAAATAATTAATTATAATGAATGCCAGCCTGCATTATATCAGGTAAGAACAGAAGTTACCTTTTATACTAATGTTGCAATGTGAAATTTCTTTACAATAAAGTAAATTGAAAATATTTTTCATATATATAGCACAGAATAATTATGCAATTAAAATAAATAAAAAACTTGCCACTACTACCTATGTAAAAGATTTATTCAATTCTTATAAAAATATTAATTACGGATGTACTTGCATCAACTGTCGAATTACACTACCCTTTATTATTTTTAAAAATTCTTCTATAAACCGAAAGCTATCTATCCCATTAATTTCTCTAATTTCTTTTCTTTTTCATTATCAATTGGACATTTTCTCTTTTCTATTACGGGCGATATCAGATATGCATTCCTTTAATCTTTTATATGTCACTAAACTTATTCATGTCTATTCACTACAAGTGCTTTACACCTAATTCTGTTTCATCTAGCTATATTCATATTTATTTCCACCTTATAACAAGTATACCCAGCGGCTCTAAAACACGAGATTTATATTTGCATGTGGTAACTGTTTTATAGTACGCGTTAACAGTCGACTTACCAGGAACTAACCAAACTGTATTTTGATACAGATACGTTACTGCGCAGTCCCTTAACTTATAGTTTTTCGATTTTATCGATAAGCGAGGATGATGAAATGATCATCATATAACCAAAGAAAACTAGTGAGAGGGGCACGAAGTATACAGTGAAATCCAATGCATTCATTCACATTATTGAAATAATAAATGCTTGTAAATAAGCATAAAGTCCAAATCATGTATTGTATACAAAAATAAAAGGTTTTTATAACAAGATATTTGACAATCAGACAACTATCAACTATCTCATTCATTTCAAACTTCATTATTTGACATATTACTTTTCAAAAATCAATAATTTATATACATTCATTTCAATATGTAATCACACAACCATGCGGGCTTCCTTACTCATACATACGCATATATATCAACAAATTTATTCAGGTTAATAAACGTACAAGCGTTTATCAACACTCCTACACACATACATACACGGATATATATATCGTTAAATATACATAAATAAGTACGCATACACATACACAGTGTCACACATACTCCTGCATACTTAACGCATAGATTTAATAATCGATCGTTACTATATTATTTGTATTTTTATTATTGTATTTGTATTACATAAATTTAAAAATAAATAAACAATATGTTTGTCATTATGCTTACAAATGTATACAAACATAGTGTTACATTACTATAAAAATCAAAGTGTCATTGAAACTTATAACTGTATACTGACTTATTTTTATAATTCATTATTCAGAATCTTTCTTACATAAAAAAATTTTAATTTAATAAAATGTATGTAATGCTTGCGTAAGTATAAAATGACTGGCAGGAGTTAAGCACCGCCCCAATTCACTGTTTTAACTTTTTTTCTCACCACAATTCATGTACTTCCTTTGTCTTCTTCAGCATCTACCTTAAAAATGATAGTGAACAACACTAAGGATCACAATATATTGCTTATTAATCTATTGTATTTGTAGATTATTGTTTAACAAATAGCGTATGCGGTGTAGCGATGGTGATGTAATAATTGATGGACTACTACCAAGATACTGAAAATCGCGAATGATAAAGTGATTCATTAATTATTAAGTGGTTTAGAGTTATTTAAAAATAAATATACATGATAAATACCTATTCATATATGACTTTAACAATCTCATAGTATCTAATATCAGTTGCAATTTGTAAAAATACTAATATATTTTGTAATACATCGATATATACTTCTTTTTTGTAATTTGAAAAATAAATTGATGTTGTGGAACATAAACAATGATTATCTTATTATTTATGGATACTTAAATCATATTTATTAAACTGAAGTTAATAATAAATTAAATAAAGAAAAAAAATGTTCAATAAACTCAGGTGAGATGTATGAACAAATAACTGCTTCATAGCATATCATTAGACAAGTGTATGTTTTGTATATCTCATTGTGAAAACTTAGTTTTTCCATTTCTAAAGATATAAATTTTAATATTAGATTCTAAATTTTTCAATATAATAATGTGGTACTGTAACATGTGATTATTTAGATTCAATAAATTCTTGTAATATATTTTATAAAAATTTAAGAATTATGCATCAATAAAACTAATTTATTTCTTCGATTATTTAAAAATTTAGTATTTTCATCCTATATTATATTTCTATAGCAATAGCCCACTTGAACAACAGGTTGAATAAATTTAAAAAATAATCAAAGTTTTTATATCTTTAAAACAAATTCATTATTCTATTTTTCCTCAAAACATGTCGCGAATCTATTTTAATAAAGTTTACTGAATTTTTTAGAATATGTTTCTTTTATCATCATTACTATTAGAAAATATGAATAACTACAACAATTATTTAAAACATAGAATATAAATAAATTTTATTAAATTTAATATTATTTTATTATTTTGAATTTAATAATACTAATAGAAAGAATACATTTATCACAGATTCATAACAAAGGTCGACGAGTTGATAGAATGTTGTCTTCCTTGAATATAACAATATGACCAAAACATTCATAACTTATTTGTAATGCTGTTTCCTGAGTAATTATGATATACGTAATTATTTTTTCCTTTAAAATTATAAGCAACAATTAGCTATGTATATTCACATAAAAAATTTGATTTAGTAGTAAAATAATTTCTTCATTTAAATTTTTGTTTCAAAAATATTTGCATCATCTATATTTAAATGTTTCATTTCAATCATATAAAATATTGAAAGTATTTTATACTGACATTTAGGTTGCGTTTATATAATATTTGCGTCAGATGTTATTATATGTAATGGTTTATGTTTATCATTTTATAAATTATATATGGTTATATACTATATATATTAATATATAGTTTTAAAAACTATGAACTTTTGTATTAAATTAAGTTATTACAATAATATTTTAGCAATTTTAGTATTAATAGTATGTAAAAAAATTTAAAGATTTTATCTTATTTGTATGAAATTATTCAAAGTATATTATAGTAAATTTCATTTTGCGGTTACATTAAAGATTACATTTAATGATTACGATATATTTATAAATATATATTTATTATTAGTCAATATTCACAGAAAAATATGAAATACAAGAATAAAGTATAAGTGCATTCAAAGGACTATCACTACAATTGAATGATCTATATAACACGTACATAAAAATATTAAACAATAAAAAATAAATCTTACATGTAATATAGATAATAAATATTAAAAATTATTATTTAAAAATTTTAAAGATATCCAAAAATTTCTTAAGAAATTCATGCATATTTTATCGTTGTAATTAGAATGAAGCACAACAATACCAATACACAACAATAACAATGCCATTATAAAAACAAATATAAAAATATAAATATAATATATAAAATATAAATATATATACGAAAATAATTCCTGTTATAATAAACTATATAACAGATTTATAAATATTCAAATCAATCATTTATAAGATTAAAAAATTAAAATAAATATAGATGGTCTGTTCAGAAAATATCGATGTTTTTTTTTGAAGTCACTATTTATCGTAGTTTTATCGCGAGTTTGGAAAATATACAGGGGAGTTTTTTCAATTTGTACTTTTTACGATTATTAGAATTGGCAGGATTTATATTATACGCGAAGGTTTATTCAGTCTTGTAAAATGATACGATGGAGTGCTAAATAGAAGAGCACTATGTGATAACATTTTGGTTTACGGCTTCATAAAAGATGAAAAAATTTTTAAATGTTGAAAAAAGTATTTATGCAAATATTGATAATGCAGGGTACCATCGATTATACTAATACTTAAATGACATTCTCAACTCTAAAGTTTTGCATACGCTCGGTGTTATAATCGATTTGGGCTCTTTAATATTTTTTTAATTTTGATTTACACATACAATTATTTTTAAAGTTTTTGTAATATGTCTAATGTTTTACTCTTCTAGCAGTCTCTGCAACATTTTATAAACTCGCAAAAAAATTTTTATCGTGGAAAGCTGTTCCAAAGATCACTTCATTGCGTCATTATTGTTAGCTGTTACAAAAATATTAAACAACCATCATGAGAAGAAAAAATTCTGTCGATTCTAATATTCGAAAAAAAGGAATTAAACGGAAAAAAAACTTTCCCGCACACTTTTCAACTTTCCCGAAATTGGTACGATAAATAGCGGCTTCAAAGAAAGTTCGATATTTTCCAAACAGACCGTTTATATACTCATGGTCTGTCCTCGGAGTATCGAGTTTTTTTTTTTATTTTGCGACTATTGTTCGTAGCGACTTGGGATGGATCTTAAAATTGTAGAGAATGCCTTTTTCCATTTGTCTTTTTTTTTTTCTTTTTTTTCAATAAATTGAAGGGTGTTTTTCGATTTTTTGATGTGGCGCACTGAAGCGATTAGTGGAAATACGTTAATTAATAAAATTTTATTTGCAACTTAAAAAAAAAAACAGTGCGGAAAAATTAAAAATATTACAAGAAGCTTATGAACATAATTTTATATCAAAATCATAATGTGGAAATGGCACAGAGCTTTTAATGAGAATCGGGAAAAAATTATCAACGAGTCTCGATCTGCGTGACAAAAAAGCTCTCGAATCGCTAAGAACACCCTTTGCTTGCTAAAATTTTTTAATTCGGACCACCAATTAACAGTTAGAGCAATCACGGAAAAACTGAATTTAATACGATCTATGGTGCACAATATAATGCAAAACATTTAGAAATGCGAAAAGATTGCGAACATATTATAGCTGAGACATAGTCTACTATTGAGAGCTAGAAAACTCTTATTCGTAACTGCGTTGATGCAGAAGGAAATTATTTTGAAGAATTTAAAATTTTTATTTCAAACTGTTTATAAGTTCAATAATAGATAATATTTCATAAAAAAAGGAAGTGTTTTCTTTTTTTTAGAATTTTTAAACGAAACATTCTCTACTAATCACGTCACCGCGCCGTGTCAAATAATAAAAAAAGACCTTTCGCGCGAATTAAATTCCTGCCTTATCTCGTTATCAAAAAAAACTTAAAAAAGGGACAAATGGAAAAAAACTTTCTCTGTAATTTTATGATCACTTCCAAGTGGCTAGGACCAATAGTCGCAAAATAAAAAAAAAACTCGATAATTCGGGGACACACCATGTATATACATTACACTATTGAATTTTAATAATTAAAAACAATTTTGAATAAATATTTGTATATGTGTATAATTAAGTTAAATTTAAATACATCTAAAAATGTATTTAGTATTTAGTTTAGTAGCAAAAAGGCAAGATGGATATTCAGACATAGACATATTAAATTTTTTTTAAAATTATATATAACTTTACCGTTTTAATTTAATAGTTTTTTTACCTTTAAATCCACGATTCTATAGATGTTGTTCAATATTTATATGAACTAGAGGAAAGGCAATACTCACAATTTCTATTTTATAGCCATAGCAGCAGGACAAAAACATTAAGGACGTATTTTTGGCTATGCATATTTTTCTTTGATTATCAAATTTTATATATAGATAGATACACGTATTTCCAAAAAAATATATTTATAAAGCATTTACTTGATTAGTTATTTTTCTTTATAATATTTAAAAAAATCACTTGTTTTAAGCGCACTAAACTAGGTTGGCTCTTTTAGTTAATCATTCGCTTGCTACGTCAATATTTACAATGTCTCTACCTGAATGACATTGGTGTATATGTGGTAGTAATAGAGACAAATTTCTTAATTTTATTTAATGTCGCTGTTGTGAATATTTTAAACAGGCTACTAACAGTTTTGGGGGTACCTAGCTAATTTATTTTTACAGTATCAATGCAAAACTGCTATTCAATAATACATAGCAAGCATGGGTTATTATCTCTATTTAAGACATGGCATTTCCTCCTATCCTTTCAGAAGAAAATAATATGGATCGATTATCAGAATAGTTAATCAAAGTGCTATTTCTATCTACGTACTGTACTTGATGTTGTCTGTGACTTTAAACTGATTTAAAGAGATAAACTATCCATTGAATCGATCGTCTATTTATTTTAGATGCTGGATTTTCAGCATCTCAAACGACACCAACTTTAATAATTTAGCTCCTACCATACTTTCTGCGGAGAGGGCTATTTTAATTTTTACAACGGGCACATTTTCATTTATTAATATTAAAAAGTAGAATCATTGAATTTCGATTTACCTATCTAGTTGAGAAAAAAAATTAAATACGAATGACTTTGGTAATATACACAGCATTAAATAGTTCACCAAAGATACAGCATTGAGTAATAGAAAAATGTATTATAACAACAGCTATAACGGAACAAAAATTACATTTTTTAAAGTAACCACAGTATAAGATTCTTCTTAATTCTTTTAAAGAGTTCTTGGAAGATATTTTTTGCTTACTCTTTCTCTGAGAAGTGGCAGATACATTTTTTTTTGGCTTGTAAAATTTACAATAATTAATATAATTAAACTATAATTATTCTAAAAACTCCTAATTACTAATGTCAGATGTTGTGTTGAAATAAATATCTATCTATTGCTTACTAAATATGTTGCAAAATTAAATTTTTCATTTATTTATAGCTCAGTTATTAATAATATATTATGGTTTCCACGGGATATTTCGAATAACAAACAGATAATAGTTATCATCAACAACATTTCGATAGTGGATGCAAAGTAAGTCATATTTATTGTTAAAACCTGGATTTTTAATAAGAATAATTACTGATTATTTATAACGAAAAGGAAAGTATTATTCATAAATTATATGCTTACTAATATTTGTAATGAAAATGTTTATATTTCTCCTTCGTTTATATATATTTGAACTATTTTACCAGATGCTTATAGTAGACTCGTGGAAGTTTAACATGTATATTTAATATTGTTTATTATAATTCAAATTTATTTTTTTACATAAATAATATACAATTCATTATCAATATGTATTATACCATTTAATAGGAAAATCTTCTCTTATTAAAATGTATTTATTTTAATGTATATTAAAATAATTTAAATTAAATAATTAAATTAATTTAAAGCCTGTAAAGCAATCATGAATATTTGTACTTACAATTATAATGAGATTTAAATAATATTAATCATAAATTTATCATTCTGATGTAACTTAAATAGTGAAATATTTATCTTCACAAGTCTATAAATGAATCTATTTGAGATACTTATATCGATAGTAATAATTATAAATTATTTTAACAAATATTATTTATTATTTATCCGCATTAAAATACTGTATTGAATAAATCATTACTTATATTATATTATTACAGAAAGTATTTTTCAATAGATATAACGTAAACAATACATATTTATATGAATATTAATATTTAAATAATATTTATGATGAATAAAAATTTTACTTTTAAATAAATTGGAAATGTTTTGATAACATTTTTGAATGTTCTTAATTTATTTATTTATTATGAAGAAAAAAAATTGTTTATAATATTAAATATATAATACAGGATTTCAGATCAAGGAATATATACCGTATCATAACAAAATCAGACACTTATTATCAAATATTAAATTAAAATTAACAATAATATTTAATACTTATATAAATATATCATTTCACCATATATATTATAATTAATATTACCGTTTTTCTCTCTAGGTTAATAATAATATGAAAACAGCACATTCATATTATTACAATTATAAAAAAAAGGACTTACAATCTTAGTATCGTTGATAAAATCAAGTGTATTCTATCCATAGATGTAATCCACAAAATCCTAAACACCGGATGTGCATGCAAATTCTTCTGCTTCTAATAGGAGAGGAACGTAAGTCTGATTCAATGGATTTGTTTCTTCCTCTGTTTGTACTTATTATTCTATTTTAATAAACGAGCATATGCCATTCTCGCTCTCACGTATGTATACTAGTTGCATCGGAGACGGAAGTATTCATTCGTGGGTGCGACAAATTAAAATACCAGCACATTTTGCATATTATCGATAGGCCTCTGTAGAAATCAACGCTTATATTGATGATCCACTAATAAAAATTAATTTCAATAGAACAAAAGGAATAGATTGACAGAATTTAGTGTGCTGAAGTATTGTATAAAGAACTTTGCTGAAGTGAATTTCAATTCACGTCTGAATATATTGTAAATAATATGCTAAGATTATTGTTTAATGCATTAATTTTAACGTCCCTTTCTCAAGAAGTATTGAATATTAATTTCTAATGAAATTATCTGTAAATATCAATGTTATAATAATATAACAGATCCTTAATATTCATACATTTTCAACTAATTATATTTATTGATTATTGTATCTATTATTGATTATTATCAACACTCTATTTTTTAAAGTTTCAGTTGCAAATTAAATATTTAAATAATTTAAATAGCTAAATATAAACTGTTTTATCTTTAAATTTTTAAATAAAACAAAGAAAAATAACAATTTTTAGTTGTAAAATGAATTGTAAACTATATATAATTTTAGAATACATATAAAAAAAATTATAATATTCAACGTTATGATGAAGTAGAATAAACTTTCATAAACATTTCAAAATTGCTAATTATTTCCATCAAGGGGAAAAATTTAATATATGTACATTTCTGGTATAATAAAATAAATTAATTTCTTATATCTTGATAATGTAGTGATTTACTATATTAATAAGATAACTTGTTTTTAAAATTCATTTCAAGAACCTTATTCAACTTCCACATAAATCTAGTGCATACACGTAGCATTACCAATGTAAAATTTTTTAGAAAAATATATAAAATGTACACATATATTTATTAAACTACAAATATACAATTCTAAGCTTCATTCATGAAGAACTTTTATACTTCTATATATATATATATATATATATCCATGGATAAAAACAAATATGTACACATAACGATAAAATACAAAATATTTATCATGATAATAAGAAAATTATTTCCATATTGACATTGTATAATTTAAATAATAAAAATTTACAATACTTCTTAGAAATAATATAAAAAACAATATAATAGATTTATCGTATGTTTCAAAAAACTTCTACATTATCAAGTAAAATTGATATTTTTTAAATAACATAAATTTCTTTTTTACTTTATACATTGAAATTTTTTGTATTGTTCATTTATGATATTCTATTAAAATTTATATATTGAATAAACTAAAATCTACCTTATCTTCAGTTTATTATTTTATTATTATAATTTTTTTGTTCGCTATTGAAACATTCAAACTATTAATATATTTTGAATACACATTGTAAGTAAACATCATAAAATTCCAAAAAAATTAAATTTAAAAGAATATTAACATTATTTATTTATATTTATTTATATTTATTTATACAAAACACGTTTTAAATTAATATTAACTTTTAAAAATTACACAATTATTAATCAAAAATATAATATCTATATTGATTTTTCAAAATAATTTATTACACATTTTATTGTTTTAAATTTTTATTAATTAAATCATTTAAATTTGTTTTTACTTAAGTGAAAAATAACAAGAGAATCAATGTATCAATTTTTAATTATTCTAAAAACTTAAATTAAATATGAATCTATAAATAAAATTTAAGGTATAATTGTCATGACAGCAGATGAAGCTTCTTATTATCTAATGTCATGAAACCTTAAGAATGAAGTTTGGGATTATTCAACAGGATCACAACAATCACCACAACACATAATATCTAACCAATAAAACTTGAATTCACATTGTGAAATCTCGAGCTTTAATAGATAAGAAAAGGATAATGCAACCTGTAAAGGTACTGGTAGAATAATAAAAACATTGCCATTTATTTCAGGTATGAAAGAAGATAACAGGATAGAATTTCGACATAGTAAGAACATTATATGCACGAAACCTGTTCATTTAAATTATTGTGCAGTTCTAAAATACGAATTTCATATTTTATTTGATATCTACGAATTGATAATAAGTCTATCACTTGATTTAACGAAACAATGAATCTAGAGATCTACATGTAATATAAAATATAGGATTTACAAAATTGTTCTAAATGTAATTAATCGATATTATAACGTAATTTTTTAATTACTTCTTGTAAATTATATTATAAAAATATTTAAAAAAAAAGAAAAAAGATTAAATTGAATAATGAAATTTAACTAATTTATTATATTCAAGCTTATTATAAATTTTCATAAATTTTACATAAATTGATGTAATTAAAATTTACCAATTTGTTGTTTAAAGGTTTACCCAAAATTTAAAAAGTCCATATTAACTAATCTAAGATATGTTAATAAACAACGTAATTTATTTGAAAAATATAATTAATTTATTTATCATATCAATATATATTCCTGTAGGAGCATATTCTTCGAATTATAACAGATATACCTAATAATATAAAATAATGAGTATGATAATTGAAAAGAAATATAAAACAATACTTTTATTCACACCAATGACTACAGTTATTTATAAATCGATCAATAATTAATTTTATAATAAGATATATTTCTTTATTAATAATATTTTTCTGCGAGGTTGAATTCAATTCATAATACATCAAATACATAAATGATATTCCTCGGTTTTATTAAAAATATTTATGGTTAATAAATAAATATAAGTACATGATCATTGAAAAAGTATTTTATTGCATAATAAAATATCATAATTGGAATGTAGCTTTTAAAATTATTAAAATGTTTATTATAAATTAATTTTAATTTTAAATGGTAGCGATTTCTAATCTAACATAAAAGAACTAAAGAACAGAAGGTAGTAAATTATTTAAAATATTTTATCAACGTAAATTATGTAGTTTTTACCATTTACTTGGTAAAGCATAAAGTTAATGCTCCATTTTAAATCAATGACTAATCATAAAAAGTTATCAGTGAAAGAAAAAATCTAAAAAAACGTAGCATAATCACATATTATTCGAATGTATTGATTAAATAATTGTTTTTTATCAATGGTTTTATTCTAATATTTTTTAAAAATATATTTATTAAATTATATTTAAATTCTAAAACATTCATTAAATAAATTCTCAAGATTATGCTTAAATTTTATTCTCTAGTTTTTATGGATTATGGTTTTTAATTAACATTTCACAATATTTTATTCTCTTACATAATTTTATCCATTCTGATTCATGGATAATAAATTAATACACTAGATTTCTGAAAAATGCTTATAAAATCCGTATTAAGCAGATTAAATATATTAATGAAAATTTTCTGTTTACATCATCAAAGAAAGTACAGATCTTAAATCTTTGCATGATAAAATTAATAAACAAAAGTGTGGAAATGTTGGAACAAACAGTTTCGTATAAAAACATTGCAAAAACTAATTTGAATGAAATGCATAAATTTACTTATCATATTTTGTTAGTAAAGATTGTATAAAGTTGTCAACTAAAATGTACATTGGATTCTCTTGTCCAAGTATTGTATAATTCTTAAAAAATTATAGATCATTTTTAATAACATCATACCTTAATCTCCTTATATGTATTATAGTCAACAAAGTAAAACAATTTTACAATTAATATATTAATGTAAAAGTAAGAGACTTCAATTAATAGTGAAAATAAATTAATCAATAAGATATATTGATTACAATTATTTACTACTTAATCATTAAATATCTGTCGTAATCTATTAATAAAAGACTTTATATGCAATGTAAAAACAAATAAAACTCGAATAGTCACGATTATAAAATTTCAAGTATTCCTAATTATCTCATTCAAGGAAAATAAAAGACACAGATTTTTTCATAATAGAGAATAACAAAAATTGCGAATGCTTTACGATATGCAGCGGGTTATCGAAGGAAATAAAAAAATCCAAGGATAGAGGGACTTGTGACACCGCGGTAAAGCAGCCAAGTCGAAGCAACGAAAATTTAGCAAAAAGCAAACGCGCTCATCGGGTTGAATAATCCTTTCACGCGTCGCCCGTATCGTCGTGCGTCAACCTCCATCACTCCACCCCTCCTCCTCCTCCTCCTGTCCTCGCGGTAATAAAAGGCGGGACACAGTGGGAGTGGGAGGGAGACGAAAAACGAGAGGACAATGCGCGCTTTTAAAATGCTTTTACGCCTCCTACTTGGCGTTACGTAAGACCAGCCGCTTTGCCCGCGAGTTCACAGATACTTTCACATTGCGGTATTTTACGGGTGTCACTGCATGGGTGAGCGTGGCTTTGGAGCAACCGTGTAACCGTATTACACCACTTAGTCAACGCACTCAACTGTGTGTCGCTTTTATTACACGCACACCTCGCTCGGACGAGGAGCGAGTGATTAGCGACTTTTTAACTCTGCTCAACTCACTCCACGTGCATTGTTCCGAAGATAATTTAATCTCATTACGCTGACTCGCGCACTTTTGAGACTGGCTTCTTGGATTTTTTGACACTTTTATGAATCGCTCTATGCTTCTGGATATTCATGGGGCAAATCTCATATCCGCTTGTGCTTGATTATTCGCGTTTGAGAGACGATAATGCAAAATAAATGCTCATGATTGCATTTGTATACTTAGCTGTTGGGAGACTTCAGGGTTAAAAAAAAAAAATCATTACAATAATTCTTGAACGTCGTTTTTAATCTTTTATAAGTAAATTTTAACACCAGATTTATGTTAAACACAACAACTTCTTAGTACAATCGCCAATTTTTGGGTTTTAATTTATAATTTAAGATTTATAATCTGCTTTTGTTCATGTACATGAAATGATAAAAGGATATTTCTTATATGATTTATTTCATCGTGTACATCCACGATTTACATACACGAAAATTGACCAAGTGCATTTACAAAAAAACAATTTGCTTGTACATACTATCTTTCATAAATCAAAATAGTTCAAAGGATAGTTGACACAAACATATATTTTTATTTATTCTAATGTTTTCAATCTATTTAAAATTAATGATCCTTGTACGCGTATTTTCAAGAGTCAATACTCCATGAATATTTAATAATCTTTACGTAATATTTATGACTTGTAAAACTGAATTTAGTTAATGATTTTAAATTTTTAGTAAGAAATAGTTTTTCTGCCTTTAAATTTCAAATTACGTTGTCAAAATAAAGTAAATGATGGTATTACTTTAGTTATCGTAATCAAATTCGGAAATGAATAATTATATGATTTGAGAACATTAATGTAAATATTTTCTTTAATACAATGTAACAAATGGATATTTAAAAAGCATCAACATTCAATGTCTGTTATTTTTCCTACGCTCTAATAGTTCAAACAGCAAATATCTAATTGTATTTTATTTATACTTCATTGCATTGTTTAAAGTCACTTATGTAATTCTTTGCGTCACGTGTAAAAACGATATAACGAATTTATTTCTTAATATTTCATCATTGAGTATTTTGTACAAACAGCACTACAAGCTTCGTAAAAAATCTAAAAGCTTTCTGTAAAAGTAGTTTTCCAGCATAAACTAAATAGCATTTCATAATTGAGATACTTGTTATGCAACATAAACTTCTTAGGAATCTTTTTTAATGTTAATAGATTAACGATGTATATCTCTGTGGTACTTAATGGTTAAAATTCTTCAGATTTCAACTTTGCTTAATTGTTTGTTACAAAACCGCATATGATTTTATTCAATGTATATTCACAATTGCCGTTTAACATAACAATTCTTATGGAATATTTTATATTATGTTTATGTTCATTCGCTGTTGATAATATTATGGACCTGGCCAACTTGATCTACCTAAAGTCACACGTGCAGTAGACGAATGATCAAAGATTGGATTTCAATTTACATAAATAAATGTAATAAATTAGATAAATTTAATTCTAACTTGACTTCGTGATATTGAAATTCCTGCGCATATCCAATGAAAAAGACAAAGATCATCCGCTAAAGATCAGGGATCTATTCTATTCTTCTATTTCATTTTGCGCTCTTGATCATCCAAAAAAAAGCTGGAAAAATAAACTCGGAGAGGAAGCTGGGGGAATGCCATCCGAATTTATTCCATAAATCATGAGCATCATTCCATGAGATTGTCGGAGCGCGTCGCTTGTGGTCCTGGTGGTGCTTTAGGTTTATAAACGCGGATGCTGTGGAATTCGCTGTGCCACGTGGCGTCACAACGTCGCCTCGCTAGTGCGTTGATCTTGATTCATGTATGTACGGGTTCTATAATAAGAAATGGAGGAGAAAACTCGCGCGAGTTACGGGGTCTTTTGGGTTATTAGCCGATCATTTGTGTAAGCGCGAATCCTTTGAATGTTCTTCGCTTATTCACGTGCTTGTGCTAAAATTTTCGGAAAAGTGGCTCTATATTGTTTCCTCGGTGTATTTCAAGGAGTAATTTTTGTTTTGTTTTTTTTTGTTTTTTTTTTTGTTTTGTTTTTTTTTTGGTTTTTTTTTTTTAACGAAAATTCATTGGTTAATATATTAAATTATGAAAATTTTCCATTCTACACGAGTAAACAGAGACATGTACGTAGGCTCATTTTAAAATTTTGAAACTCGTGTTTTTATTAACTATTTAAAAACAATAAAATATTAATAACTAATTCGTTAATGCTTAAATTAAGTACTTTACATAATTTACATTAATTTTTAAATATTTTATCTACTGAATCATAGAACGGATTGTATAATAAAGCAGCCCCAATAAATACGTAATTTTAATTCTTAAATTAATAAACTTAAATTTAATGAATCAGATTATCATAATACTTTGATTTAATTTCAACGTAAAATTTTCAAATGTTCATTTCTCTCTTTCTTCTCATTTCTAATTCAAGCATTCAAAATAAATCTCTTCAGTTAAATTATTCCTGTAAATATGGATGATAGAAATAGAAATTTTAACTTTCAACTTTAAACTTAATACACAAATTTTGACAAATATTCATTATGGATAATGCAATATTTATATGTACACAATGAAGTATTATAAAATTAGAAAAATAATTTTAAATATTTTTTTTATTAATTATTAGCATAATAAATAATAAATAATAAACTAGTATTGTAATGATTAATATTTTTATGTATCTCATCTTTTAAATTTTAAAAAAAATACCATTATATTAAACATATTCCCACTTTAATATATCCATAATAAATATATCACTTAAACTTAACATTCAAATGAATATTAAACTTTGTATTCATTATACTCAAATTTATGTATATATAGAATATAATATTATATATTTATTTATATGAATAAATTAAGGATTAAAAATGTATGTCAAATAATTAAATTAAATACAAGTGCTAATTGAACGATAAATTAATTCTATCGATAAAATTGTACGAATAAATAAAATTCTATAAATACGGTACAAAATAAAGCTTGGGATTTTCAAAAATTTACTGATTAATCTATATGTAAACGATAAATATTGTTTTTAATATTTCAAAAAAATTTCATTATTAATTGCGTATTATGTAGATTATTTAATAATATATACATGAAAATTCTTTGCTTGTTTTATTAATTTATTAATACATTTGAAAAGACCAAATAATTATTTATGAATTGAATTAATTTAATAAAAATTTTACTATAAGATTTTTGATGTTGTTTCTAAATATCTACTTTTCATATTTATTAATATCTACATTATATTGTTTTATTTTTCTTTTAGTACTTTTTTATTTTTAAATATGAAATTATCAATATAAATGCTGTTTAGTTTGTCAATTTATTTCGATTTATTCAAAAATGACATTATCTAAATTAAAATCAATAAGTAACATTTATTATTTTATAAAATATTAAAAAAATATATAATAGCTAATACGAAAATGAAAAAATATATGTATATTTTTCATATAAATGTGTGAATATTATTGAAGTGGACGTCAAAGTTAGTTAAAAAAAAACATTTTTGTTAATCATATAACATTTTTTATGAAAAAATTTAAATCTTTTATAAATGGTTAAGATGAAGCAAATGTTTATTGTTTTGTTAGGAATATTTTAATTGGATTATTAGTATTGTATTATTTTATCTTCATCAATTCACTATTACAAAAATGAAAATACATAACATTACAGGTATCCATAAATCAATAATAATTTTTTCCTAAATTAAAATTTGTTTACGTAGTTTAAAAAATCTAATATAAATGTCTACTGGAAATAAATAAAATAACGAAAATTGCAATATTTGATTAAAAGCACAAATCTTTCAATTGCAATGTCTATTCAGTATCCGAATTTTTTTTTATTTATACATTGTAAATATATGAAAAACGACAAAGAATTTTATTTTAAAAGCAGATTTATAACTTACTATTGTTAAATAAATAAAGTTGAAACATTCAATGTATTAAAATATTACTTGTATCCCTGAACCCTTTGTTCCATAATGATAAAAACTCAATAGTAGAAGCTTTTATTAAAATTCTAAGGAAAATCATTTGCTACTTCTAATTTTTAATTTTTTTATTGATACCTTCTATACAACGAATTCATCGTTTGAGCTTTAATAGATATTGTTAGACCTTTTATTGTTAAAGCTATTTAGGGATGTATAAGTATGTCACGACTTGGCGGTAGGTAATGATAGGTAAAAATGGGTAATGGACTACCCTTAATGCAAAGGATTTTTACAATTGTCGAGTTAGTATTTGAAGGCAATTGTAAAGAAAGAGTCTTGCTAGAACAAAGTAAGATATTCCTAATTAAAGTGTAAAAATAATATATTATTGCGTAAATTTACTGAAGAAAACTGATACTCATTTGTGCCCACCCAACCTTATCCTAGAATTTATAAATATATAATTTTTATAAATATTATTAATTTTAATGGATATTATAAGTATGGTATTTTTTTAAAATAATCATTATATTTTTATATTTTAGTTAGTCTAAATTGATGTATTTTTATGATTCTTTTTTTATTTTTACAATTATTTATTAGTTAATGTACCAATGTATCAATATCAATTTCTTATGCCTAATTAAACAAAAAAGTTCTGTTTTTTATTTTATTTCTATAAATTCAATTTTATTTTACTATATTCCCATTGTCTTTTGCTAATTAATTAACGAAATCAATTATATTCACTAGTATAGACTAATTTATTTAAAATAAAGTAAGTCTTATCCTATAATCTTAATATTAAAAGATAATTGTTCGCACTGTTAGAGAATACTTTATATTAAAACAAAATCTTTCTTGTAGATTTTATTTTCAGCGAACTTAAAGAAGAATATTTTATAACTTAAAAAAACTAGTATTGAAAACACTCATTATTTTATTGTATAATTATAAATATAGATTCAGAGTTAGATCGGACCCTCTATTATATATTAATATTTATCTATTAAATTTCAATCGTGTAATAAAAGAAATAAAACACTTATGTGATGGATGGTGACATTTCCACAAGAAAACTCTGGTCTTCTTCAAGGCTTTTATAAAATACATATATAAATATACATTAACTTAAACAACTAAATTTGAATATTCAAAAACCTATACTGAAGTACATATTTAAAACTTATATTATTCTATGTATTATTCTATGTATTATATTATAATTGTTTATGTCAATGTATGTTTATTGAAATATTGATAAACATCTGAAGAAGAGAAGAGTTTTGTTGTGGAAATGTCACCGCTCATCACACAAGTGTTTTAGTTTTCAAACCCAATAGGAACTTAATTGTCATTTACTAATAAATACATATTGATTTAGAAATATATAATATAAGAAATAAAAAAAAATCATTAGGTTTTCTAAATACAATCTTATACAAATCGTTTAAACTATTAAACTTATAAATTACTTTGTGTTTATATAGTATTGAAATCAGATTCTCTCATCATTTTTTTCATAACTATTATACATCTATTTGTTATAAATTATTTTGTAATCTTAATAAAAATATAAATGAAAATTAATCATAATTAGAAAATCTGAAAAATTGTTTAAAACTAATCATAATAATAAAAAAATAATATTTAGTAATAATGTTTTCCTATTCTAGAAGATCAATTTATTCAAAAATATTTCACACATCTTTTCATTTTAATATATTTATACATTTAAATTACAAAACTACTATAATAAATATAATTTGATATGTCTGATAAATATTAACATACATATTTACAAAGATATGTTTTATAATATATTATCGATTCGACTAGCATTCTAAATTTTTACGAATATAATTCATAATATTCACTTATTCTATAAACAATTTACATATATTTGTTGAAATTTTAATTTAAAGTGACATTTTAATATTTTTAATTGATAAACTAGACTCTTCAATAATTCAGATTATAAATACTTAAGCTTAATCTAAAATTATATATTTTATTACATATTTGATTTTTAATATTAATAATTTCATTTTAAAGTTAATATTTAATTCGAGACAAGAGGATTATTTAAACTATTCAATTTTGAATAAATACTTTTTACAAGATTTGTAAGTATTAATGTATCAATTTTTTTTTATTTTTATTTCAAAAATATATCATAAATTTATAAATTAATAGAGACTGAAATTTTCAATTTACAAACAAGAAAAATAGTACTAAACAATTATTACCCTTTTGATATGACAATAAAAGTAATCTCAATTTAAACATATTTGCAGAAATGTCTTATTTCCATTCAATTCCATTTTAAATTGAATTTATAGTAATACTAATGTTAATTCGGTTTTAATCTTATAAGGTTTAACAACAAATTTCAACAGTTAATTTTTAATCAATCATACTTAGTAACTCTTATTTTTGTAGTAATATAATAAAATTCAATTATTTGGTAACCAAATATTTTCCTTGCTATTAGTTAATTTGAATAGAAAATAAATGTAGCATAAGAACATAATCAAATAATTATGAGGTACAAAATATTTATAGTACAAAAGTTATATAATTTATATCAATAACACTGATTATACTAACACTCAAAAGAATTCGAAGTAAAAAACTAATTTGAATAAAACTGATAAATCAAATTATTCAAAAAAAAATTTTTTTTATTCGAAAAAATTACGTAAAATAATACATATGCATAATATTGTTTAATGTAAACTACTATTCATAATAGTACATTAATTTAATGAACACTTATTGGTGATAACAAATTAATAATTAATTTAAATTCACAACAGAATATACTCGTATTATAAAAATTAATATTATAAAAATTAATTGTATCATTATTAAGTTTATTAAATTAATAGAATAATTTACTGATATTAAATATATATTTTTATTCTTTGAAAATTAATTCGATTAAAACTAAAATTTATTGTAGAAAAATATATAAATATATATACGTTTTATCAATAGTATAAATGAATAACGTAATAAAAATAATGTGAATGTACATTTTTTAAAAAAAGTAGACTTTTTAAACTGTCTACTTGATCATAAATTACTGGAGTTAAATCTAAAAATTATGTTTCTTCTATCTTTTGATATTACTATAGGTCGCTACTAAATGATTTAAATTTTTTATTAATCGATATGTTGCTTATTTTTTATGTATCAGGAATTAACGAATACAAATAATTTTAAATCTTGGACTAAATTAAAATAAACATAATAGAGTAACATAATTAAATTATAGTTCTTTAATTCTTTGATTTAGATTCGTAAAAAATTGTAGTTTAAAATTTAAATGTATAGTCGTTTATTAATAAGTTGAAACTTTTATGCTATATTTGACAGGTAAATCATTATGTCGTATTTGTCAATTGGAGGCAGAGATTTAATCATGCATATATTTCAATAATATTTTATAAATAAAATTAAGCACATTCATCGTTCAAATAATTAAATATATATAAAAACACAAAATACTGAATATCAGTATTTATTCAATAAGTATACAAGTTAACAATAGCGAGTATAACAGTTGAATTTGTGTTTGCATTTCTACACTTTATAATAATATTGCAGTTAAAACTTGTGTATTTTTTTTTTTAATATACTCTTCTTAAAACACTCCTACATTATCTATGAAAGGCATTCTGTGTTTAATTAGTTAATATGTGCAACTATTCTAGTACTTCAAAGGAATTATGTGTCGTGCAATTTATAAGTGAAAGCGTTCAAAATTATAAAAAGATTTGATCCAATCGTTTGCTTGAACAATAACAACGCAAATTATGAATCATAAAATGTATATACATATATACATTAAAAATTATTTAGTATTGAAATTTATTTTTAGTAATTGGCAAAAAATTCATTAAAATGTTTCTAAAATAAAATATTTTAATTTAATTTGTAATTGATCAACAATCAAACTGTTTATAAATATTAAATATATTAAACATCAAATATCCATGTATAAAACTACTTATCTTTTAATAAGTTTACAAAATTTTCAATTTGAATCTATAGATATATTTTATACTATTATCAATAATTAGGTCAAAAAATATATTATATGAACCAATGTTAAATTTTGTATTATTCATTGTATTTGTTGAGTGAATTTAGTTGAATTTGCTTGCAGTTTGAAACAATTATTTTAGTAATTTTATAATATTAATATATTTTCTATTTATGATTAATTTTTAACAATAACATGCATAATAATTGTATACATTTATAATTGAAAGTGTTAGACTGTAGCAAACGTAAATAAAATAGTTATTCATTGAAAATTTAATTTTTTACTTTTCTTAATATATAGAAACAGTATCAATTTGGAATTGTATAACAAAAAGTAGATAAGCCATGTACTCAGATCAAAATATTTAATTGAACTTGTTAAATTTTATTAGTTTATTTGTTTAATATTTAATAATATATAATAGTATCTTTTATTTTTCAAAATGCTTAATATTGAACGCTAATATGAAACTGCTATTTTATTACTTAATTATAACACTTAAAATGGAATTAAATTTCGAGATTAACTATTAGGCTTTAAATATTGACTAAAATATAAGATTTTAAATGAACTTTATTAAAAAAAAAATAAATTTAGATTCGTAAATATTTTGCAAAATTATTCATTTATTTGCATTTTGAAAACTTTTAATTAAAGTTGAGTAAAAGACAAATTTATTTTCACGTAATCATATTATTAGTAATACTATAATTGATATTATGTTTATGATGCATAATGCAAAATAATAATGTAAGAGAATAACTAAAATATGTATTACATTAAGTTTATTTGTGCAATCATTACAACATTGTATCTCTATTTAAATACATTACAAAAATATCTCTTGATCTGCGATAATTTAAAATTATAGATAATTTTTTCGGTTGAATTTTTTTATTAAATATAAATAATATTATATTTATAAAATATTATATATAAATTAATTTTATAATTCAGAAGTATGAAGTTTATAAATAAATTGGAAATTAAAAAATTACATTTTTATAAATTTAAGTAATATAAAGGTTAATTCTATAGTTGAATAATTATCTATACATTTTTAAATTTACATCTTATTTGAATTTTATTTAAATGCAGGTATAATAAATATATATTTATTTTTATAAAAGAAATATGCAGATATTAAATAATCATAATCATATAAGTAACAAATAATTTATTGGGTAAATGAAATTTAATAATATTTTTTAAATAAAATCCTATCGACTGTGCAGAGGTTTAATAATAATAGTCAAATAAACAAATTATTATCTTATTATGTTGATAAAACTAAACAATCTCAAAACTTAAAATATGAAATATTTCAAAATTCTTAATTTCCTTTTTTTTCAATTTTATATAAGATCATTCAGTTTTCTGAAATATATTACATTAGTAAATTAGAGTAGTCATTAACAAATCTCAGTAGAGTAAAGTAGCTAGAACAAATTAAAAAGGTGTCGTAAATTAATATGTATATATATATTTTATGGATTCATATAAATAAAATAATATATATATATATATATATAATAAAATATGCTTAAACATAGAATAATATAAAACTGGTATTAAGGAATTATCAAGGCCCTTCACAATGATCTACAGCACATTCATTCTAATCGAAGTATATTATTATTATTCATTTCTTGATACATTACAATACTTATATGTTTAAAATTATTTTTTATAACATAAATGTAAATTATAAAACTTTATAAATTAGGTGTCTCACATTTATGCAGAACATAATTTTGGTAAACGTATTTAAATTCATATAAGATACAAGTAATTAATAATTTTATATCTATACATATAGATTAATTTATGTGCATAAGTTATTTATGTCATAAAAATTAATTATAGTCTAGTTGGTCAAATAATGTATTGCACAAAACTGGCATAAGCGTAACGTAATTTGTGATTATATCGTAATAATGTCGTCATAGCTGATTTAAAAGTTATACACGAAATTAATGATTCATATTTTACGTTCTTGAAATTATATTACGAAATCGATTAATTTTCTAAATGTATTTCTTTGTACGAAGAACAAATTATAGAAATAATTAAATAATAAAATTTAATTTTAAGTATCAGAATTTTATTGATAACTCCGATTACAGTATCTTATTTTTTCATTACAAATAATGAGAAAAATTACCTTATTAGACATTCAAACTATGATTTATAATTCATATAAAGTTTTATTTAATTCATTACTAAACAAGTAGGAAAAACAAATTTTTATTTAGAGTAAGTGACAATAACAAACTAAAAAATATTGAATTTTAACTATTCTACACAAAAACTAGCAATAAATATTGTAATCTGCACTGTAAATCTGATTTCATTAGTTTTTATCTAAAAATTCAATTATTACTTTTTTTATTTGTTTCGTTAGATGAATTTCTATACATAGTAAGATATATAATTTCGCTTCCTACGTTTTACATTTTCTTTCTTATCCATTTTCATTCGTGCATACCGTATTTTACCTTTTAACAGGCTCACTTTCAATAAATTAGATGGAAACAGCATCTTTCAACACTTTGTTAATAAATTAATAATATATGTCATGTGTTTACGAATATGTAT
Organism: Eupristina koningsbergeri; assembly: GCA_018907245.1. Lineage (NCBI taxonomy): Eukaryota > Metazoa > Arthropoda > Insecta > Hymenoptera > Agaonidae > Eupristina > Eupristina koningsbergeri. The sequence goes on from JACCHV010000041.1 coordinate 1,980,528, forward strand.
TTTTTATATATATAAAGTAAAATTTATAATATAATTATATTGATAAATTGATGTAGGTGCCAATGAAATTATCATTACTACATCTATAGCAACATTTAACAATATTTCTACATAATTCATGTTTCTTATAGAGATGAAAATTAGTTTATAAACAAGGCATTAAAAATCATTAATTAGCCAAATATAAATTGTTAAAGATAGTATAATCGCGAAAAATATATATATAATGTATTTAATATTTAGTAAATGACTTTTATTTTGTTATATGGATTTTGAAATTTAACACATTCACTCAATATAAATATTCGTCTTAATACCTTTATAACATTATTTATTGTGTGAAATAAGTGGGATAAATATTTTAATAAATTTTTCTTAAAGGATATTGTGTAAAAATTGATTTCAAAATTCTTAAATATTTTCAAGCCAATTTAGCTTTATTAAATTTATGGTTTTTAGGCACATTATTAATTTACGCAAGCGTAAATATGCATTCGCAAGCGTGTACTCTTATGCCAGAAAGAAAACAAAATTTTTAAAATAATTTTTCTTCCAAAAATAAAATAAAATCCATATAAAATTTTTAAACTGTCGATCAGCGAGTTTAGTGTTTTATAATATATTGTATAGTATAGTTATGAGTAAGATAATACTTTTTTAAAATGTATTACTAATATAGTAACGTATTCTGCTAAATTATTAATTATATATATATTTATTTTAAATATTAAATTCGATAAATTACCTGTTGAAATAAATTTAAAAGCAATAAATTTTATCGGCTAGTATGATTTGGTAAAGCAAGAAAGGGATCACACAAACTTCACATTTAAATACAAAGTATAGATACAATTGGATTTGTATCGGGTATTGTATCGGGATATACAGTATTCAATTATTAGAGATAATGGGCAAAGAAGCTCGCATTAATAACTTAATATGCAAAAGTGTCGGATGAATCACCGAAAATTGGGCATTACCGAGGCAATGGGGTGTAATTATTCGAAAAGGCCCAGTGACCGAGATAAAAAAATCCTCATTTCCAAGTATAGACAAGTAAAGGTTATGTTGTAACTCGACGAAATGGGCGAATTATTACGACAATCGGAGCCAGGCCGTCGATTATGCAAATACCGAAGGAAAGAGTTAACGCCCGGACTCGACAACACAACCCGGATTGCGGATTGCGGATTGCGACAAGCCAATTACGTTCTTTCTCGCGCGTAAGAGGCCCATCGATCCGCGAAACTGAAAACGCTTACACGTAATACCAATTTCGCGCGAGCGACTCGCCGACTTTTCTGCTCGCGCCAAGTTCCATTTTAACGCTGCCTTTGATCTCCCAGGTGCCCTTCCCCTCGGAACCTTTTTTTTTTTTCGACATTGTGCAAAAAGTTACACGGGTTTATTTTTCGAATTTGTAGGACATTAAGCTTGGGCCTTCCACATTGTCCAACTTTTCAATTCTCTTATTTTGAAATATTTTATTTATAGGCAAATGAAAATTTAATTTTATATTCCATAATTTTTAATCGAAATCTATTATACAGTCTGCCATCGAGAGTCTTTATAGAGACTTTTAGTCAGTATATAAAAATATACTGTTACTTCTCAATATTATGAAAAGTGAGTATATACTTTTTTGTAAATTCAGTAAAATATTTATCATTTTATCATAAACAGTGTCTTAAATAATAAAAAGTTGTTTTTCAAAATAAACAAAAATTTGAAAAATATTACGAATTTAAAGCAATATTTTATATCATGTTGAAATTGGTTAAGTTTTGTTTTTCTGATTACACTATATATTTTATTTTTATTCATTTCTCACGGACTAATTAATAATATTAGTAAGGATATTTTTTCATAGCATATATATTTTTTACGATATTTTTAACTTTTACATTATTATTTTACTCATTTCGTTTTATAAGGATCCTTTGTATATTTTTATATTGAATGCATTTTACAGGACATGTAACGTCAAATAATAAATCTTTAAAAAATAAAATGTTACAAATTGCATATGAATATATTGATCACAACAGAAGAGTATATAAAGAACATAAAAGTTTTACATACAAAGGAAAAATAACTATACTGCAATCATGAAAATACCGTAAGAAAATAACGGAAGGAAAAAGGTAAAAAGAATACAATATCATGATGAGGAAAGGAATGAGGAACTAACCAATATTTCAAAATTTTTTAGACAAATCTGTAGAGTTAAAAAACGCATAATATTAAAAATAATTATACTTATAAAAAAAATAAATTTCAAGTTATTTTCAAGTTATCTGTATTTAAATACATTAAATATAAAATTTAGATAATTTAATAGAAATGAGACATTACAGAGACATTCTGGTAGAATAATTTCTAGTATGATGAAATTTATTAATTAAACACATTTACATAAATATAATATTAAAAATACAATATTAAAAATCATAATAGTAAGAAATTGTTTGTCAATAATGAATATAATATTATCATTTAATTAATATTTCACTAAAAGTCTCAATACTTTGATTTTATACTAACCCGTTGCTTAAATTATATTAAAAAAATTGTATTCCTCAACTTATTCTAATAGTATTTATCGCCATTCGTGTATAATATTTCTAATATTTTATTTTTATTCCGATAATTAATAAAAATTAAAATCTACCTAAAACGTAGTGATAGAAAAAATACTATAAATATTCGAAATATATAGTCTACTTATATTAATTATTATATTGTTATAATTAAAAGTATATGTATTTATTATTTTATTAGTTATCTTAATGAATCTTAGTTTTTATATTTACATAAAAATGTTAAGCTTTTGTATATATATAAACCACATCCTATTCCCAAAAATTCCATAATTATTACTTTAATAATTTTTTAGGTATGTTATATTATAAATAGTTAAATCACAATTATTGAACATTATACTACATCGTTTTAATACTGAAAATCATACATATTCGATTGAAAATTAATATTTTTTATAGGCTTTGTGTTTTTCAGTCATTATATATCATATAGTTTTTTATTCTAAAACATTATGATTTATTAAAACAATTTTACTTTACTATCAAGAAGTGAAATATGAAAATTATTTTTATGTAAGAATTATAAATAAAATAATTTAATTAAATTCAAACTAACTATGAGTGCATAAAACTAATTAAATGCATTGATTTTTTTTTAATAATCTTTGTGTATGAATGAAATTTCTTCTATATTCATAAAGGCTCCATTATTTATCTATTTATAATTATTATAATTAAAACTATATTAGTTAGTAATTCTAATTCATTTATATTCATGTTTTTAATTTTCAAATATAATAATAAGATGTGAAAGAAGTTTTTTTTTATATATTTTTTAATTATCATTTTAATTATATTATGATCTTATCTACCAGAAATGAACATAGCATTATATTTCAATTAAAGTTATTCTTACATGGATAATTTATAAATTCTCAAAGATAAAATTGATGCATTTAAATTTTTCTTTATAATATATTCATATGTGAGAATCATGATGTTTAATTATATACTACATTTTCATTTATGATATTATAAGTGCAAAAATTAAATTTAATTATATCGTGCGTATTCAGATAAATAAAACTTCTGTGCCATGAACTTTCACTTAAAAAAAAATATGAATATAAGTAGCTTTGAAAATAGTTGTACAATTCTGTACTTTAGTTGGCACTTTATTTTGCAATAATACGCGTTCGCGGGATAAGATATCGGTAAATCAGTACACAGTATTGTAGCTTCTGGCGTTACGTCGGCAGATTTCCTAATTTCCAAAAAGGTGCGGGAGCATGAGTCAATTCGACATTGAATGTACTATAGATTTTATTTTATTTCTTATTTTAATTTTTATAACTTCACTTATTGTAAAAAAATTGACAAAAATGATTTTCAATCAGCTTCATGGTGGTTAATTATAAAAAACAATATGTAATGCAGAAAATTTTTTTAAAACTTTTTACAGTGATATAAATGACGAAAAATTTTAAACCGTAACAGTAAAATCATAACTTTCAAAGAGCTTCAGTATAAGTGAATTTACATTAATTATAATTATTAGTATTACATTTATATACAAAAGTATTGTGTAAACAAATAATTTATAAAGGGGTTACTTTAAATTGATTTTTATTTTATTTATTAAGAAAAATCAAATGAGTAAAGCTTCTAGTCAAAATTCTTCTTTTAGCTAAATTTAAATATTTCTTGAACAAGTCATAATTTTAATTAATTAAATTATTTAATTAACTTAGTACATTTTTACTTTATTAACATTTAACCAATATTACGTATTTAAGTTATCGCGGTGGGTATATAATTATATTCGAATTATTAATCCGCGATAACGTAACTTATATACCAGGTTCGGTTCTGCTATAGCCATAACGGTAAAAGCGCTTCGACCTTTAGAGGGTTAGGTAATAAAATGAATATACCGAGGATAGTTCTTCTAATAAAGAAATATCGAGAGAGAGAGAGAGAGAGAGAGAGAGAGAGAACATGTGATTTTATGTGTGATATAATAGATCGAGTAGCCCGAAAGTGACTCTAAACGCGATCGCGTACAAAGCAGTTAATTGTTTCGTCATATTACAGAAATATCTAAGGTCCGATTTTATTGTTCACGATTCTTTATAAAGGAGGTCCAAACCTGAATATCCTCTAAATTCGGAATCAAAATTTTTGATATTTTTAGTTTTTTATTTATGTTAACGTTTAACACTATTAAAAAAAAATAAAAATATACTATGCTAATAAATATGAAATAATTTATATAGTAATTTTATTTAATATACTTTTTATATATGTATTTTTTATTAATAATAATTAAAAATTAATCATCTTTGGATTACTTTAATATTTTTTTATTTATTATAAAAATTTTCTATTGTTCAAAAGAAATATTGTTAAACAAAGTATGTTATAAATACATTTTAGATTATCAAATTCTATTATTACAATTATTGTATTAATTTCCTAACTTTTGCATTTTTCTAAATTATTTATTTTTTTATTTCTACAATGTTTGATACTCAAATAGATTAAAAATTATAAAGTGTCAGACTCTTTAATTTAAAATACAAGATATGAATTAAACATGATTGTGAAAATGTATAATAGTATCAATAAATAAACAGATATTACAAAACAAACTTCTAAAAATCTGAATAGAACCAATTCATTTAATTTGTTAAATCACATAACTATTAGTGTATTGAAAATTACAAGAAATAACTTATTATTTTTTAATATAAATTTTATTTGAATATTTAGAGATTCATGTACATGGGCTGAGTTTTAGGCTCTGTGTCAAAATATGAGATCTTGATTTTGGTTGGAATTTTAAGTAAAACATCGGAATGATAAAGTGTTTGCCTCATTCCTGGTGTAAATTATCATGGTAGTGTCATGGCAATCTATTCTGTTTCTCTATTACTGTATACTGTGCTACTCACTATTTATACTTGCAATATTTCTCTTTATTATACTGTAAAATATAGCAATATTAATAAATTGATGTAAATAGTAAATTTTATTTATATTGGTTAGGGAAGTAGCAATTAAAAATGGAAATATTTTGAATTTTATTAAGCTTTACAGTTAACTACTACGAAAAACAATATATTTTAATCTTTAGAGTTTTAACTTATTGTTTATTATATGATTTCGACTATTTAGGTACAATATATAAAAATGTATAAGATCTATCATGAATAAGTTCATTAGTTACCTGACATTTATCACATTATAATAATAAGACTTCTTAGATACGTAATTTTTTGTAATACCGAATAAACCGTAGAATTAAATTAAAAAGAAATAAAATCAAACAAAGTTGTAAGATCTCGAAACTGCGATTACTTTATTTCCAATAGCAGTATTAAAATAGCGTAGTTGTCCAATTTCTCAAAAAGTTGTTCATTCACGGAAAGTAAAAAGTGTAGTTCTTCTTGATCACTCTTTCGAAAAATCCATCTGCTCATCCACTGGACCGTACTTGGTAAAATTCCGCATAGAAAATATCTCGACTCGTGAATGCAATGAAAATTCATTGCAAGTTCCTCGAATTACTTCTCTCGAATCGAAGGTAGTAAAGTGTGCGAGTTGTTACTCCTTCTGTAACTTTATTATGCCCCCCTCGATCCTCGGCGTGCAATGGTCGACGTCCAGTAGCTGCCATAACGTCGCAATTTAGATGGCTTTAATGACGGTATTTGCGCAATTGTGCAAAAAATATGCAATGCTGCTTGGGTTTATCTCCAAGAGACCAAGAGAGCCTCCATTCAACTTACATAAATCGATGCGCCATGAAAACATAATTTATGGAAAGATGTGGGGGAGATTCTTACGTTTGCTTGTCCTAACTAGCGCACTGTTTTCAATTAGTTTGCAAATTGCTGATTTTAGTGTAAATCACTTGTTTAATGTTTGAATATTAAGTGCCTGATATTGTTAATAAGAAGTGCCTTGCATTCATTGCGATGCCGAAAGTATAATTCCGCTTTCCTATTAGATAAATATCGGAAAACTATCTCGGGAGCATGATTTTAATCTATTCAAAGATACACTTACATCTCAATTTTTCATCTAAATTTGAAAAAAAATTATGACGAATTGTATGTTTGTTTCACAATAATCAAACTTTTGTCAAAAAATTTTATGCTTTAATTAAACCCTTATCAAATAAATATGCATTTATGCCATTTCTTAATTTTATATGAGGTTCAAATTTTAAATTTACTATATGCGTTGAAAACCGATAAAAATCATTTCAAAATTAATTCTACAATACACAATCACAACTGAAACATACGTGAATTTAAGAACATATAAAAATAAATTTAGATTCATATTTTAGATAAAAGATGTTTCTTAAATAAATACTTAATGCATTCTATCACAATCTATAACACTTAAATCTTATTATTACTAGATATAATGTAATATAAGATTTAGATTAAATTATATAAATTAGTAAACTACTAAATACTGAACTTACCACTTTTTGAGTGTTTTTATTAACCAATTGAATTTAAATTAAAGAAAGCATAATTACAAAATAATTAATGAAAAAATTATTTGATTTATATTAAATTTATCATTAATTATAAATTTAAGATTATTTATATTATTTATACTATTTGTATTATTTAAATTAATGTAAAAAGTATGTATTTTTAGATGATAAATAATATTAGAAAAATAATGTTTTATTCACAAATAAGTAACAATTTAATATAAATATGCAATTTAAAATACCATAAATTTATTTATATTTATTCGCAATTTTTTAGCTATACTTTAATAAATTTTTTATTACTACTCACAATTCCCTTTTAAGCAAAAAATTACAATAATATATCATTATCATTTAAATAGCTAATAAATTGAATTATAATGAATTTATTATAATTAATTAAATCATATCTAAGAATAATTTAAGCATTAAAATTCATAATTATTTTATGCTTTACATAGACCTAACTCTAGTCATTAATTTATTATAAAATACTAACAGTAGCATAATTTTTCATTTATGTCAAACTTAAATATTATCTTTTAAAATATCATTTCTTATTTTAGATTATTCATTATATATTGTACTAATAAAAAAAATATCTAACAAAATATATTTCTGAGATTTACTGCAGAAAATTTTCAATAGAATTGAAATTCTACTTCAAATGAATAATATAAATACAAATACCTTTATCAATAAACTCGTGTATTGAGTCTTTACATTTCGTAAAAAGAAAAGTTTTTTCTAAATAATTGATATCTCAATTTTAATGACTTAAATTTATTCAATTTTATTGTAAGGAATTTGCAATAATATTCAATTGTAATATTATTATAATAATATTCAATACATGATAATCTTTCAGTAAATAAGCCATAAAGCTTAATGATAATGGGTCATATTATATCCCACCTTCTATCTACTAGACTAATTAAATTTTTATTCGTTCATTTCAATCTAAAATTATGTTATGTAAGTAATAATAATAATTGTTAATTAAATACTTACAAACCAGTATTGAAAACTTAAGTATAATTAATGAGTTTTATTAATTTAAAAATATGTGTTCTGAAAATAGTTTGAAACGTATATAAATACATAAAATATATTTACAAAGAATATTAAAACTTTTTAAAGAAACCTATTCACAAATGATTCAAATGTTGATTATCAATTGATATCTCAATATTTTACGAAATGGAAATGAAAGAAATTTTTATGAAATGAAAATATCAAATTTTTCTTATTTTATTAAGCATATATATTTAAGTAATTCAATGTAAGTAAAGCCAATAAATAATTAAAGATTGATCAAAAGATATATAAATAAAGAGTAACGTACCTTTAGAAGCCTTTAAGCATACTTGCACGTTTATGCATAGTAGATACAGAAAATCGATACCGACAGATCCAGTCCATGTTATTACGTAAGAAATGTCGCTAAACACAGGATCATGGCTGTGACCTAATTTTATCCTTGAAATTTAAAGGATCCCTTTTAATACATTCTTCGGTTTGATGCAATATTATTCTATATAGTTCATTAGTTATACAATTAGGCCTGATTGTACTTATAAATTCTTCATAGTATTGTGAAATTTATTTTCTTCATTCTTTTAAAATTTATTTGATTAGATGTATATTATTTTATTAATTTTTTATATACAAATTATAAGGATTTTTAAATTGTTTACAACAACAATTCTTAAATAATAATAATGTAATAAATAATGTATTTAGATTTTATAAAATTAACAACACAAAATTAAGTTATTTTCATGAATGTATTAAAAATAAATTGTTTCAAATCAAGAAATACATTAATTTGCATAACTATTTTAAATGTGTAGTTGACGTTTATTATTAAAGTATAAAATAAAGCAACTGATAAAATTTCTGAAGACAAAACTCTAGGTAGAATAATGACACGATGATTTTTCAATTTCATTTTTATTTAATTCATTTGTAAAATTGATTTCAAAATACAAGGAAATTAACTTTTTATATATGTTATGATATATACGATATAAGATTGTCAAATATAATATGACAAATAAAATGCAGATCAGTTTGTTAAATTTTTATAATTAAATTAAATTTTTATATTATATTATATCATAAGTCTATTTGACATAAGTCAGTGAAGGTACAAGATTGATCTGATTACATCAAAATATTACTTGAAGATTATTTATCAAGTATGTATATAAATTTATACATGTATGCGGATTTTATAATTTTCTTATTCTCATATAAATCTATATATGAGGAAACAATAAACGGGATTCTGTCATCACCTACAGAAAAAAAAATGTTGAAATTTGAAAGAATATATTATTTCTAACAAGATGATTATTTATAGATGAAATAATCGAAAATTAAACAAAATAAATGAAAATTATGCCTGTAACAAATTAATAGACAAGTTGATTATTACAAACAATTCTGTATATTTGTTGATATAAGAGATGTTAAATAGATATTTATATCAGCACATAAAATATTTGTCAATATCTGCAATAAAATTGAATCATTTAAATCAATGTTATTTAACAATAGAGAATAATACACACAATTAAAATAATTTAAGTCAGATGTGTAGTGAAGTGTAAAAAAAATAAAAATTTAAATGGCAGTGTAATTTAATTTCTGTTACAGTTTTAGATTATTTTAGATTATTTTTAAATTTATATTTTATTATATTAATATTGCCTATGCATTGGATACTTTAATCATTTACTTATTTATAGTTGTTCTTAGAATTAATTTTATATACATATAATTATGTGATCTAATAGATTTAATATGTACCAATATAATTAAAAGTTTCTCACGTTAATAAAAGAATGTTGTTGAATATTATTTTAATAGCAAATATTAGTAATTTTGTAATAAATATCGAAACATATCTTTTTAATACCATTAATATGAAGTTTACTTAAATATATCAAATAAAATAAAGTTACTTTATTAGATATAATATATTGCATAGCCGTATATTACAAATATTTATATAAGCATACATTGTAGTAACAATTTTATTCCTCATATGATTTCTGATTGTGGAAATATAAATTATGAAATTTATAAATATTAAGTTCAAACAATTTAAATTAAAATTTTAGTAAAACTTATACAAATTAGAAATTTAAAAATTATGTTTTTGAATCCAAAGATTTCTACAGTATAGACAATTGTAAAATAAATTTTTCTAAATTTTTCTAATAACTAATTTTAGAAATATTAATTACTAAAAAATTAATTAAAATATTCCCCGAAATAGTTGAATAATACTATATGTGATAGTTAACTTGAAAAATATACATATTTATGATTAATATTTGTAATTAAGTTTTGCATTGAAAATAATCAGCTTTTTGAATTATAGACATAAAATGTATATGTATAAATATATTAAATTAACTACAAATGAACATTACATTTAATGAGAGTAATTTTAATTTATAAATTAAGTAATAAAATTCTTGATTAATAAATTGGTCAAGGTAACTATAATTATAAAAATATTTATATACCACAATAAATTTTCGCAGAAATATTGTTACCATTTATGCGTAGATTTTACTACTTATTTTAATAATAACAGAATTCTTTAATACGATTAATGATTTAAAATAATTACACTCTTATGTATCTTCACCTTTTTCCTTTTGTAGTATAAATATTCATGAAAAATATTTAAATTTTAATTAATAATACGAGTAGACAAAACAAATATTTGAAAATTATTTAATCAATGTACAAATATTCAATACAGTGAAAATGAAAAAAACTAATCCAAAAATTAGAACGCATATTGTATTAAAACGTATATAATTCAATGCATATAATATCAATTGGTCCAGTGCACTTTACATTTTCTCATATATATTATTGCGTTATAATAGTTGTTCGCTTATTTACAACAATAACTATTAAAATATTTATGTACTTGAAGTGATATTACTCTAATTTTGAATTAAAGACATTTTAAGAATCCCACGAATTTCATATATTACTAATGTATTAAAGTCTATTTGTGTTATTTAAAGATATATAGAATACTAATGTTTTTGAGATATTTCAATTAAGGTTATCCTTCGTATATAAATATTATCATTGATTAATTGGTAGATTAAAAATGGTAACACAACTTCGAATTTTTCAGAAAATATATAACTAAAAATAATTTTAAATGTATTCTAAATAAGTTATATTATAATTTTATTGATCATCGTTTCTTTAAATGAAATCTTATTTTAATAAATTATAATTTTTATACACAATAGAGAAACAGATTAAAAGACTGTAAATGTACTCATTTTTATTTAAATTGTATGTATGACTTATTAATTTATTACTATTTCTTTTATTTATAATTAACTTTTTCAAATCTAGAAAATATAGTTTTTCTGCTTCTAATTCGTAAAAATGTTATTTAAATAAGGTTTTAAATTATGTTATCACGAAAAACATAAATGGAGAATTAAAGGTTGAAAATATTTTTCCAAAAATGTTATATATTTTAAATACCAATTTCTATTATTTTTAAAAAAGTATGATAAATATCTGTAATTGTTGTATTTATTAGGATATATCTTATGTAATTTTAATTTGTTGCAATATTGATGAGTAAAGTTGTAATAATAATAATAATAATGATGCTAACGATCACAGTAATAATCACAATGTCAAGTTATGATTATGTGTAATTTATACCCCTCTATTTTGGCAAGTAGCAAATCATCATCAAAGAATCGGATGGCCTCACTTATCATTTTAAATTAATAGTTCTATTGTATAAATTATAGAATTTATAGTTATTATAATATTTTTATTAACTGTAATATTACGGTAATACTTTAAAAAAAATATTAATATTAATAATTAATATGACTCAAAAATATTATTAAAGAAAGAGTAGGAATTTATTTTTAAAATTGACATTTTGATATCTAATCGTAAATGGGTAAAAAATTTTCTTATACAATTTAAGGAACATCATAGATACTGAACACATTGTTTGTCATAATACTACATAGTTAATAAAAAAAACATAATATAGAAATAGACATATTTAAAATATAATATATATATCAAAAATATTATAATCATTTGTTTTAAATAAAATTTGCTGATTTAACCTTGACTCATATTAAGTGAAAGACTAAAAAATTTTATGTACTAAATGTAAATTAAAATATTTTATTATTATATGCGAAACAAATGAAAGATAATACAATAAAAAAGAAATTATATTAAACACAAACACCGTTTACACTTAATTACTTAATATATTTGATTTGTAAATATCATGCACAAATTATGTGGTACTGATGAAAATCTGTATTACAGAATTATTGAATATTTTTGTAATTAAAAAAACATCGAACCTATAAATTTCGATTCAAAACTTTTTTTATCAAGAAATGTTGGTATGTAGTAATTTTTTAATAAAAACAAATTATTTTTGATAAAGTATATCTTATTTAATGTCATATTCAATTAAAAAATAAAAAAGTGTGTATACATACATATTGTATATGAAGTAAGAAAAAAAAACAAAATTTAGAAGTAAAGGTTTAGATTCCTTCATTCTATTTCCTGTATAGACTATAAATTTTATTTAGATCTTGTGAAAAGTCTGATTACTTAAGAATAAATTAGAAATAGTATTTAGTAGACAGTACTTAAAATCAGCAGACAGTTAATTTTAATAACCAATATTTCAGAAAAAATAATTTAAAAAAAAAATGGTTTTTATTGGCGTAATTGGATCAAATAACTAAAAAAGTTTTATAATAAAATTTAGTTTTTCAATTAAAGTAGAAAAGCAGAGAAAGAAAGAGAGAGAGAGAGAGAGAGAGAGAGAGAGAAACAGAGAAATAGAGGGAGAGAGAGATAAAAAGAGAGATTTTGCTAATGTTTAATGTACATTAAACAAATGAATGGCTTCCATATAACCCTTAAAAGAGTCAGGTTTTCAGTATTCAATTCAAGTTACATCTTAGAAATACTGCTTCAACGTAGTAGAATAAATTTTCATCACAATCCTTGCAGTTATAAAAGTAACGCATTAAATCATTTAATTCTTTAATTGCCATTACTATTCATATCTGTCACATGATACTAATGATTCGATTTTCATTTTAGTGTGTTATTTTTTTTTATTATAGTGTCTTTTACACACTTAAATAAAAGAAAGAAACAATGAACAAGGTTCCAAGTACATAAGTCTATATTCAAATCGAATCTACATTTTTTTATGATCATTTAAGATAATTATTAATATTTCTTTATTAAAATCATAATAATAATGATTTATTTCTGGGATATGTATTTTACTTCTATAATTTTCATTTTTATTAATTCTTGATTGTGATGATCCGTGAATTGTTGTGTTTCAAATTTGAACTAATAGATTTACTAGATTCAAACAAAACAAGCAATATGATTGCATATATATATATTCATATATATATATATATATATGTATATATGAGTATATATGTATAATTTTAATACTGTTGTCTTATTCAAAATTATTAAAAGACATATTGTAGAATAATATCATAATATAACTATAACTTTTTTAATTTCATAATACAATAACTTATTGTCTTATTTTTGCGCCAGCGATTCTTTGGCGGGTTGTTTTGCTTTCATCAAGATTTAGCATAGAAATTATTAAAATTTAAAGTAAACAAAATTCAAAGGTACTATAAATAGAGCGTACGCATGTGAATATAACTATAAACATATACATTATATAGAAATCTCAGTGTATACATGGTTCATCCACAAAGTATTCAGTTTTTTTTTCATTTTGCGACAATTGGTCGTAAAAATTTGGGAGAGGTCTTAAAATATTGATAAACTCTTTCCTCATTTGTCCCTTTTTTTTTGTTTATTCGATAATTTGAAGCGGCAGCATTCCTCTTTGCCCAAAGGATGTTTTTCAGTTTTTTGACACGGCGCGATGGAGCGACTACTCGAACAGCGTTACGCGATAAAGTTTTGTTTGCAATTAAAAAATAACAGTGTGGAAATGTATAAAATGTATAAAATGCAAGAAACGTATGGAAATAATCGCATGTCAAAATCGCAAAGTGGAAAATGACACAGAGCTTTTAAAAAGGTCTGAGAAAGAATCATTGACGAACCTCGGTCTGGATGTCCAAAAAGCTTTCAAATGGCTAGGAACAACCGGCGCGTGTCAGAAATTTTAGATTCAAACCGTCGATTAACGATTAGAGTAATCGTGGAAAAACTGAATTTAACGCAATCTTCAGTGTACAATATAGTGCAAAAAAATTTATAAATGTGAAAATTTTTTAAAAAACATCAAAGCTGAAGAGTTTGAAATGCATTTGAAATTTGGAATACACCCCTTCAAAAATGTGTTGATGCAGGAGGCAATTATTTTGAAGAATTTTTAATTTTTATTTCACGCTTGTATAAGTCCACCAATAAATCATTTTTCAAAAAAGAAAGGTAAGAATTTTTTTTTTTATAATCTTCGAACAAAACATTCTCGCGTAGTGGTTTTCCGCTAATCGCTTCAACGTGCCGTGTCAAAAATTTTTAAAATAGCGTTCGCGCGAAGTAAAATCCTTAAACATCTAGTTATCGAAAAAAAGGACAAATGAGGAAAGAGTTTGTCAACATTTTAAGACCCCTCCCAAATTTCTACAACCAATAGTTGCAAAATGAAGAAAAAAAACTCGATATTTTATGGATGAACTACGTATATATACAAGTAGATAATTAACAGAGAACGTCTCATGCTAAGTCACACTTAGTCTCCATGCAAATATCAACGTAAATTGGATAAGTAGTATAGAAATCCTAAATACACCCGAAAACATATTCGCGGAAGACGAAATAACGGGTTGAAAAAAAACTATAAATTTCTTATCGTTTCCTGGCTGACGAAAAGTGTTACGAGGAACTACAGTCGGGGATTAGCAGTCATTTTAATTTTAACGTCTGCAACCGGATATGAGTCCCATGGATATTAAAGCGTCGAAGATATTAAACCATCTGTGTTTCTCGTAAATTTCGTAAATGAGAATGGGATGAAAAAAAATAGCAGCTGAAACATGAACCATTTGGTCTAGAAAAATGACCGTGGAAGGTACAAAACTGAGTATAAGACATTAAATATATGCAAAAAAACACGTTTGAATATGTGAATTAAAATATCTTGTACTTTACTGTATTAACCATGGCAACCTTGGAATTATTCTTAGAAGAAAAGGTTTACTAAAATACATGCTCAACGAAATCACTTGAAATATAAACTTTTGTTATATGAGGCAAAGAAGAGAATAATAAAATCGATATTGGTAAAATTTAGATTGAAATCAGATTAAACTTTATGATAATATTCGAATATTATTTATGCCACAATATTGACATAGATTTATTATATAAAACTAACTTTAAGGAAATGCATGTTTTTTTTGTTGTTCACTTTTACTTTAAGTTTTTAAATAAAACTTTTTGAAGAAATTTTAAAGAAATAGAATTTTTAACCTTTTAGAAATTTTAAAACATTTAAGGAAAAATACCAAAAACTGAAAATTTGTATTCGTACAGGATTTAAAATATATAAAAAAATTTATGAATCAAAATTTTATTTTTGTAATTAATAAATTAATTTAAGTGTAAAATTTAAAAATTATTTTATATTATAAATGAGCTATTTTATAAATATGTGAAAGTTTAAAATGTCATAGGAAATTTGGAGTATGTGTACACATATTGTATTACATATTATTTTATAATTGTATTTAGTAAAATATAAAGAATGATAATAGTTAAAGTTTATAGTTTTGTGAATTGTTCAAACAAAAAAAAATTTTTTTTAAATTATTTAAACAAAGTACATTTTAAGATTTATGATGAAAAGTAATAATTAATTTGTAAAATGACCGATAAGTCAGAATGAGGTGATTAAAAAAACATACAAATACCTGTATATATGTGAAGAGAGAGAGAGAGAGAGAGAGAGAAATACAGAACGTTATTAATTCTAATACTTATTATTGTATATAAATTATATTGAAAATTATTTCGCGACTTAAAATTAAAAAAATCCAGTTTTAAATGTATACAAAATTTTGAAAAAAATTATAAATTATTAATTGGAGCAATAAATTGAAAATAATTAATACAAAATTTCTAATTCCCTGAAATTTCTATTATTAATCAATAATTAATAATAACATTTCTAATTAATTAATTAAATAATAATTAATTTAATAAAAATTAAAATTTATAATTCGTATTATGTGTGAAAAGTATTTTGAGCAGCACAGGTCGGTGCCATTCATGGGAGAAAGTGTATAAAAGACACCGGAATAATAGGATTATGTTAGTTATTACCCTATTTAACTATGCACACATTATGAGTGACATCAATTGGAGAAAAAGCCACGGTGATGCAATTGATATTTTATGAAGAAGAATTGCTTAAAATAATGTATGTGTATAATAATTGCAACGCATACTTGCACGAAACGCATAGATTTTTAAGCTGTACTTGCAAAACTATTATGTTTGCCTACAATATGTAAGTGAACGAGGCGAAAGGTATAAAGTGGTGCCACGTGGTTTTTCGGTTGTCCATGACCCGCTTTTCATTACATAACCCAATACATTATCCGGATACTCTCTCTTTCATTTTTACTTATTCTTCTACTCCTTAAAAATTGTTACTCCTAAGCCAAGGAACACATGGCTCTTGGCAGAAATTTTTATGATTTACTGATTTAGAAATAGTTAGTTACAAGTACGTGACGCCTCCGCTTCCTCCAGATCTTGCGTTATCGCATTGATTTCGAATATTTAGATTTATAAATTAATCATCGAATTCGATAAAAAATTGATTTTTTATAACATTCATTTATATAAATACTACATGAAATTATTTACACTTGAATAAATATTGAATATTTATCACAATTAGTTATCTTATTGTTCCAGAAGTTTTATTAATTTTTTTAATTTGCATAATCCCATCATGAACGAAAATTCTAAATTACTCTACTGATTTGGACGATAATTAAAGCTATAGTCTATGGTTATATTATAAAGCAATTTTTAAAAATCCCAATTTAATTTTATTAAATTCTTAATCTTATATCAAGTAAATTATTAATCGTATCCAATAAAATATTTTAATATTTTATATATTGGACATAAAATTTAAAGGTTTTAATGTTTAAATGTTTTAAAGTTCATTCGTTATTTGGAATAGATATTTATTATTTTTGTATTCAAAGTAACATGTAATATTTTTGAATTTAAAAATATTTTTAATTATACTAAAAATAAAAACAAGTTTATAATAAATATTGTTTTACTGATATCATTGTATTATATTCCATTTTAATTTATAATAGATTTAAAAATAGAATAATAATATCTTAATAATATAATAAACAAATTCATAATAATACAAATAAAAGTAATTATTAAAAAAAAATTATATGAAAACATAAATATATTAAAAATATTTGTGATATTAAATTTTAATTAAAAAGTGTATTAAGATTTAATGTATCAGAAAATGTAAATTGAATTTTATTTTATATATACTGTATTTAGAAAAAGTGCAAGATTAAAAATTTTGTTATTCAACCACAGTATTTATAATTATTATTGTCATATATTTAGTATTGTTTCAAACTATGAATGGATACATAATTTCATTTTGAAATAATTTTCTTGCACCTTGATACTTACATAAAATTTACTACCGGCTTATAAGGTTTTTTTTAAGCTAATGAATTCTATGTAATATTATTAAAATAACCAGTGAATAGTTAACGTTACTAATAGTCCCTGAAACGAAATAAAAAATAAAAAATACCAAAATCATAAAGCAAACGCAGCGTATAAATAAAAAAAACTTTATAATATTTAAACTATGAACTAAAGCTACTGAAACAAGATATTTTGATTTATTTGATTGTTTTTGTAGTTTCAACTAAATTTATATTTTCATATCTGTAGTTATTTACATTCTGATTTTTTTTAACTTATTATATCCGTCATCACTTGTTTTTCAAGTAAAATATTGAATGATGTTCATTATTCATCTCCACTTTTAATTATTTACTGAACATAACACCCATCGTTATCGATTGATCTGACACTATCCGTAGCTGTTAAAAAACGATATTATATTTATTTATCATACGTACCTGAATCTCTTAGTATACAAGTAAACTATTAGAATAATTAATTTTTCTCGCTCCTCGATTAATAATTTCAACTAAATTTTAGGTTTTTTTTAAACTTCTTGACAGAAATGTTTTAAAGTTTTCCTTAATTTATCATTTTATCAGATATGGTGGATACAACTATTATGATGATTATTATGTCTATAGATAAATATTACCTTGATATAGTGAAACTGAGTTTCGACATATATATATTATGCATTCATATTTGATAATAAAAGCTAAAATAGAAGAGTCAAAAGTCCTTAATTGCTATATTTGCATTAATCCTTTTATTCTTATGAAAAACAAATAAGAAACTACTTGAAATAATTATATAGAATTATATTTTTTCAAAAATATTTGTTTTATTAAATATTTTTTTCCGTATATCCTCGTGTTACGTTTTTTAAATCACGTGAATATTCAAATCGAAAAACTATTGAAATAATATCTGATTATAGTAGATGCTCCTATAGCTCTCTTACTATCACCATAATTTTTTTTATTCATTTATCAAAAATTTTTTAATGGTATTATTGTAATTACATTGAGAAAAATATTAGTATCATAATACCGTTCGATTAACACATCTTAATGCATCGATGAATGTTGCAAAGAATCGAGTAACGATATCTGTAACATTATAGGAATTGATGGGTATTTATTGTACTTCTACCACGTGACCCAGATCATTCAAATAATTGCGATCAAATTTATCTTTTGTCCAATATTTTTTGAACCACTTAATTTTTGAAATATTTATTTTCCACGGTATTTGACACACTAGCTTTAATTGATATAGTACTTATTATACTATATTTTGATAAAAATAAAATTTTCAATATGTAATAATTATATAATTCAGTGTAGTTTGAAAGTTAGTACAATTAAACACTATAACTTGTGGCATAATATTTAATCGAATGAGGCTACTATTACTTTACAGTAAAAACATTTAAAGGTATGTTGTTCTTCGTAAGCTCAACCCGCAAATAACTGTTTTTAGTATACTAATAAAGACATAAATCTATAGATTTTATCTATATTAATGTGATTACAAAATTTATTTTCGTATCTCAGCAATTTCAATTTCCGTATCGAAAATTTAAGATTAAGTGTAACAATATTATTATGTATCTCTTAGTCATAATCATTAGCCACGAGGATTTTATATTTCCCTTTTTATGCGCATCGATAATAAATATATACATATTGATATAATACGCTACCCCGGTTGCGAGGATACTGATATCAATCGTTTCTCTCGCTAATCCTATATAATTATCTTATACGGAAGATTTATTAGTCTTCATATAAAATTGAATTTCATGGTATAATGTTTCTCAGAAAATAATGTATAATAAAAAATAAATAAAAAAGTATCGATTTTTCTTGTGTTAACTTGTAAAATCAAAATGTATCTAACACTTAATTAAAAATTATAATATCTCAATCA
The DNA here is from genome assembly GCA_018907245.1 of Eupristina koningsbergeri. Lineage (NCBI taxonomy): Eukaryota > Metazoa > Arthropoda > Insecta > Hymenoptera > Agaonidae > Eupristina > Eupristina koningsbergeri. Next base: position 2,000,280 of record JACCHV010000041.1, read on the forward strand.
AAATCTCAGTCTAAATTTTCAATTCACGTAATAATTAGTATTTGTAATGTTCGAATGAAAATTATGTACACTGAAACTATCTCCGGGAAGGGGTAGTTTTTTATACTCGAGTTCAAATATTTTCTCTAATATCCACTAGAAACTGAACATCAAATTATTGTAAATATATTTTTTGCACGATAATTAAAAGAGTGAACAATCAAAATTATAAATGATGCATCAAAATTCTTTAATTTTTTGTGTTGATCTAGAAATTTTCACTAGTAATATAATGAATCTATTTGTAAAATAGGTAAAAATATATCTATTCATAATTTTACCACAATTGTCTGATTGTAGCTGTATTAAGCCACGCCGGATCCATTTCTCTCTATAATAATCGCTGACGCTATGTGCCATAACTTGTTAAGTAAAAAAGGATATAAAATTTAAATGATCGAAATATAAAGCATCGACCTGCGAATCGTATAATAAAGTGTTGGCAAAGAAAATTTCGAGTGTGTCGACGAGTGTAACGAACACTTGGATTCACATCAACCATTAATACTATCACAATTTGCCAAATTAATGGGGAATGTTAAAAAGAAATTGCAGATTGTAAAAGCTTATTACGTTTGTTGTCAAGGGTGGATTTTTATGTCGGAGTAGTAAAAAGTGATATTTCCGATAGTCGCCAGTAGTCAAGTAAATTATGTTTTAAAGCACTGGTGCGCCGAAAACCAATGCAAGCGTAAAAACTATATAAAGTTATTTGTAGGGGATTACGAAGGAGTAGACTTCAAGAAAATATTATTTTAAATTCGTTCATACTTTGTCGGTTTGTTCAAGAACTCGGCTAAATACATGGTTCATCCACGAAGTATCCAGTTTTTTTTTCATTTTGCGACAATTGGTCGTAAAAATCCTCTTTGCCCAAAGGATGTTTTTCAGTTTTTTGACACGGCGCGATGGAGCGACTACTCGAACAGCGTTACGCGATAAAGTTTTGTTTGCAATTAAAAAATAACAGTGTGGAAATGTATAAAATGTATAAAATGCAAGAAGCGTATGGAAATAATCGCATGTCAAAATCGCAAAGTGGAAAATGGCACAGAGCTTTTAAAGAGAGACGAGAAAGAATCATCGACGAGCTTCGATCTGGATGCCCAAAAAGCTTTCGAATGGCTGGGAACAACCGGCACGTGGTAGAAATTTTAGATTCAAACTGTCGATTAACGATTAGAGTAATCGTGGAAAAACTGAATTTAACGCTATCTATGGTGCACAATATAGTGCAAAAACATTTAGAAATGCAAAACATTTTTGAAAAACATCAAAGCTGAAGAGTTTAAAATGCAATTTGAAATTTGGAAAACACGCCTTCAAAAATGCGTTGATGCAGGAGAAAATTATTTTGTAGTATTTATAATTTTTATTTCACAAGTCCGACAATAAATTATCTTTTTAAAAAAAGGTAAGAATTATTTTTTTTTAATCTTTGAACAAAATATTCTCGTGCAGTGGTTTTCCACTAATCGCTTTAGCGCGCTGTGTCAAAAACACCCTTCGTACGAAGTTAAATCCTGCCGAGCCTAATTATCGGAAAACAAAAAAAAAGACAAATGTGAAAGAGTTTGTCAACATTTTAAGACCCCTCCCAAATTTCTACAACCAATAGTTGCAAAATGAAGAAAAAAAACTCGATACTTCATGGATGAAGCATGTATGTACTGACAAGTAAATATATTTTCACCTGTTCAGGGGTAATTTAGAGTAATTAATGGATTAAGTCGTGAAAAGATTTCTTCAAGTGATAATTTATGTAAAGGAAAATGGCATTAAAATAAAAAAGAATAACTGCGTTCTCGGAAGTTTTCATCTGCATCGGAGATTTTTATATATGTATTTTTTTATGATCAAATGTAAAGAGAATTAGGGGATGAACGTGTTGCTCGATACTCCTTTTCAGCAGTTCGGTTTATTGTATTTTAAAATAAGAATGAGATATAATTTTTAATAAAAATAAATGATTTTAAAAGCGAACCTTAGTATATTTTATTTTCTCAAAACTTGTTAATATTTTTCAATAAAATCATTTTTTAAATTAATTCCCAACAACTTACCATTTTCCTTCTTGTGCGAGGTTCAACGAAGAGCGAATAATATAACTATTATTATTGGGCATTACTTATAAAAATAAATTAAGAATATAGTGTGGAAAGCTTAATAATCTCCGTTATCAAATATATTTATTCCTTATTAATTATTGGTTATAATTTAATACAATAATCATCAATGACGGGTATTATGATATTCTCAATCAGAAAATAAAAAATTCAATTATATTTAATGGTTAATTAGCTATAAATTGTTAGAGACAGGAAAGTGAAAAAGTAAACGGAAGAACCAATAGAGTTCATTCAATATTAACGAATTTTCTCATATAGAAAATATATACTCTTATGTATCTGCAGTATCGTTGACACGCGTGGGAGTAACAAATTTAGTTTCTAGCAATATCATGATGCCTAGCATTTGTCATCTACCTGGTATCAAGTAACTTTTCTCCGCTACAAGTTGTAGCACAAGAACACAATTATTTTATATAAATATGTTTGTTGTGAAATTATGAACTATGTTTACATTTAATTATTTTTAATCAAACTACAAACGATTTCAATTTATTAAATGGTATTATAAAGAATATTAAATTATATCAATCTGAACGTCCATATAAAATAGTACACCTAAAAATATAAAGAAACTTGAAAACATAATAAGGATAATGTTTCAAGGTTGATAATCTAATTTTGGTACTCTTCTCTTGACAAAAGTAATGCATGTTATTATTATCAAAAATAAATTAAAATATTTTAGTTAGTTTAATTAAAAAAAATTCTTAATAGATATTTATAAATATAACGAAAAATTTTTAGCTTTTTCTCTTGAAACATAAAACAAAAATTAGATAATTTTAAAAACGAATTAAAGATGAAACTAAAAAATAGGCCAATACAGGTGTTGTTTACAAAATTAATTATAACAAGTGGCCAATGTATTCTGGTAGCTGAGCAACGTGTAGTCTCGCAACAAGAACTTTGGCACACAAGATGTGTATAAACAAAATGGAATATAGTAATGATAATTATAACTACAAGTATGTAAATGTTATTATCAGAATACATATTTTGATAAAGCTAAAGCTTTCGTTGACTGCGTTAATTTTATTATATTTATATTAATTTAAATACAATATAGTTATTTATTTATTACTTATAAAATCAATAAAATTTATAATTAATGTAAATATCTTTAATAACCACAAAAAAAGTGAAAATTTTTTTTTCTAAAATTAGGGACATAAAAATAGTAATTTTTTTCTTAATCCATCCACCTGTAATATAATACTTCCTGAATTCTGTTTTTTTCCAATATATAGTAAAAAAATGAATCATTTTGCTTCAGTAATTTATAATTGCACTTTACTTTACATAATAATAACTTGAAAGTAAAATGTACATATTAAAAAATTTAGGCAATTATGTGAAATAAATTGTAAGCAAACTTCTTATTGGCTATCATCATTCTATTAATAAAGAGTTAATTATATCAGGTGATTTATTTATCTACTCATTCACATTAAGTGAGCGCATAATTTTAAATAAATTTTAACGTTTCTTGTGTATACAACGCAACTTTATAAATCGAATCCCAGAATACTGAAAATGAGACGACGCTACGTGTTTTTTGCTGATAAATATCAAACGATATAATTGATCTTCGCGTTGGCTCCACTCGTACACAGTGGAATATTAAAGAGCAGATCCGATCATCTAAAGGTCGGGCGAAAAAATGGTGGGTTGCTGTGGCCGGGAGGGACGGGTGGAGTAGAGCACGCGACTTGACCTTAGAGAGCCAGAAAGCAAGGCAGAAAAAAACAAGAACTACAGTGTTTGAAATTCGGATGGACACGTGTGGGATCCCGCCACGTTGATGACGGCCCGTGTAGCGACGTAGTGCGCGCACGTAACCGGGTCTTGCGTAACCGACGTCGCCGTCGCCGTCAGCGTTGATGTCGCTCGGACTCTCCGGTTGGTCGTCCGCAGCTCTCGTAACCGAATATCGGATCCGAGCGCATGTGCCGGTCTTCCGAGGATTAGTGGCACTGGCTCCAATCGTTTTCTGGAACTTGCTAATGTGTAGGTAAACGATTAGCAGAGGTGAATGTACGGGTCTAAGCAAACTGACATGCAACACTTATAATCCGTGTGTTGGATTCGAGTATTGTGAGGTTTTATTCAGACTAGATATCTATCAACATGCTCCATATCAACAACATAAGCTTATAAAGCTTTTTTTACCATTTGAAATAAGCCTATTTGCACAAATTAAAAATACGTCGTACAGTATTATCACTAAATACATTGAGAAGATTTGCAAAATTTCGTACCGAGACGAGCCAAGCGAATGGCAAAAAATGACAATATTATTTTTTATTTTACGAATGTATCTGATGTTCTTAAGGCAATAAATTTTGTTTACGAATTTTACATCTAATTCATATTTTATTTCTAAAATATTTAATTTTTATAAGCTGGAGGAGGTTAAGTATAAAGTCTTACATCAAGCGTAACAATGTAATACAATAAATATATTATTTTTTAACAAAATTTAATCTTGTTATTTATACAGCTTATTATAATTATATTAACACTAGGATTCAAAGTTAATGTTCTGTGTAAAGTAAAATTTTAAATTAATAATATTCACCAAACTTAAAAATATCTTAATAAAGATAAAGAATATTCGGGATAAGAAAAAATATATGTTACAAAAGAAGATAAACTTTTATAATAAACATTTACAATAATAAAAATTTAAATCTATGTTTGAAATGAAAGGAAATATAGCAAAACTACAGAAATTTATAGATGAAATACAACAATATCGGGTAAACCCACGCAGAATATTTTCATCGTAGACACTCTAAATCAAATGATTAGACAGAAAGTTTAGTCCACGAATCCCATAAATCATACAATAATCTATTGAACATTGTTTCATAACCAAAGCTTAGACAAACTAGTTCACTCGTTTATACAATATTAATTATTAGAATATTCAAAATTAAAACGTGTTTTTCGAATATGTTTCATTGTTTTAATGCTTAAGATAATTATATTGTATGTTCATTTTAACTTTAATCAGTATAAATATACTAATGAATTTCAATATAATTTAAATTAAGGAATGGAACCAATTATATTAATAATATATCAAAAAATATCTTCCTTAAACTATTTTTTGATAAATATATGTATGAATTTTTATTTATCATATTTATTTATTATTCATAACAGTAACAACTTAATTTTTGTTACATCTTCTATACTTTTTTATGAGAAAATATTTTTGAAAAACTCAAACTCACATAATAGTATATGATAATTAATTCTTGAGTTATATAAAATTATAAGATAAAAATGTTTGTTATTTTTAAAATCTAGCAGAAAATAATGTAATTAATAGTATGGATTAGGTATAATCGCATATTATTCATTTAAAAATATATTTATGTATCTAATATTGTAAAAATTATAATTGTAAATATTGTAAATTTTAGATTAAATATTCCTTTTTCTTTTTCCGTAAATTCAGTAAATTTCTGTAATAATCATAATATAAGCTACATAGTTTTTTAATTGCATGATTAAGATTCTGAGAGATGTATAAGAAAGAGCTACAAAAAAAATATACATTAAAACTTTTTTAACTTAAACAATAAATTTACACTTTGAAAAGCTTTAGACTTGTAGAAATATGTGAATAAAATTTAAAAATTTTATGAAATTAGATAATTACAAAATCTAGATACTAATTTTAAATAGATATTTTCTAATACATGATGTGGTTTAATTCCTAAAATAATTTATTTCTTGAATATACATAATAAACAAATTTATATGGAATAATATTTACGTTACTCATATAATGAACAAAAATATAAAAAGTTTCTATTTTTAAAGTAAATACGGAATTTCGTTGAAATAATAAATAGAATGACTATTAATTTTAAAAAAATAATTAATTTTAAAATTACACTAATGATAATCACGTTATGGTAAAGTCTCACATTTGATTTTATATAGTAATTTTGTAAAAGAATATTTAAAAGAATGAAATAATAAAAAATAAAAAATTCTAAATTTTCTGAATTTTTTATAATGAGTGTGAAATGTAAATAATTTAGGATATTTATAGAGAACAATATTTATCTGTAATTCACACGAATCTTTGTCATCAGATTAGAGTAACTATTAAATTAACTATTAAATTAACATACCTATAAATTATAAAATATGGAATTTTTCTTTTTAATTTGTTACTGTATTATATAAAAATGTTTTCAAATTAAATTCTCGGTGTTGCAATTTTTTTCCCGTCATTTTTTAAAAGTATGTCAGACCTCTTTTTGTAAAGTGGATCGATACAGGGTACTCGTATCCCACATTTATAATTCCAGGCTGAAAATAAAAGAAATCTTTTGAGATGAACCGGACGCACTCAAACGCAGCCTCCGCTCTCAAGTCTGCTCTCATATGAAAGGACAGTGACATAACTTGTTGTTTAGCATCCAAAGAGCCTGTCGTCGAGATGACTACACACGCCATGTAACGAGACAACTGCTAACTGCTAACTGGAAGTGCTCGGGTTCCCCTGGTAAAAAATAAACGTTCGGATGAAATGCATCAGACGAGTTTGTCGTTGTATTTAACTTTTATATATGTACATGTGCATGCGCATAAACAGATGTACGATCTCTCGAGTTTGCCTCTGATATTTTGCATTGTATCAATGTGAATGGAGTTCTTCTTAATTTAAATTCATTTCGAGAATAATTTTCATAAACTCGTGTAAGGACTAAAGCGTTGCGTAATTTGTGATTCTAAAACTCAGTGGTTGCAAAATATACTTCTCCGTTTCTTCAAATAGTTGATTGCACCCATCACGTGTGCGTCTATCCCTTTAATATACGAATACAATATACGGATGTATACGAATAAAAAATTCAGTTTTCGAAATCTATTATTTGTTGATGCTTTTTCTTTTAGTTAAAGGAAATTATTAGATTAATAGTTTCTCATTTATCATTATAATGAACTTGTATCAAGAATAATGTTTTTAACATTATTTAACTATTAACATTATTCATATTTAATTTATTTTTTTTTTTTTTAAATGCTCATATCATCAATTGAATAAATTTTAAAAATTATTTTCTATTTTCATAATTTTTTACCTATTATATTAAAAAATTTTACAATTTTACAATGTTCCAGTAATTTTAATTAATAGAGATAAAGATTATTAATATTGGACCTTGGAAAGATTAAATTTAAAGTTATCGCTCGATGTATCCAATTAATGAAAGTTCTCTGAAAATATATTACATGCATTCAAATTCCCATGTAAAAAGTACAAATTCAAATAAGATTATGCATAAAGGGAGGTATTTTAAATGAATAATCCTCAAAATTTATAAGCTCCTTTACACGAAAAAGGGTTTAGCCCGAATTGGGTATGTACCGCAATTACGAAGACAGAACATTACTGTATTAACATTTTATACACGACAATTAGATTATACTTTCAAATATGAAATATTTAAATCATAGCGTGGACTCAGAACTAAAAAAAGACCGTAAAAAAAGACCGGTGTAACGAAAGCGAAAATTAAAGGTAAAATTAAAAATATACTATGTTTGCGTGTGGCGTATATTCACTTCATCGCGCTTGATTTGGAACAAAGTTACTTTTTCACCTTCGAATGAAACGAAGCAGAAATAACCGTCATCGCGTCACTCTTAGAAAACCCAGTTCCGGAAATATAATCCAGACTTGCCAGAGCCGGCGTCCAAAAGGGAAAAGAGCGTGGCCCCGAGCTCCGAAGATATCATGGAGTGCTTGAATTCGCACTAAGACCACATAAACCACGTCCCGCGGATCAACCGGAGCCCCGCGACGACGTTAAATGACAGATTGTCTCAGGACAAAGAGAGCAGAGATCGTTTAGCACAATCTCGATTATATAAAGCCTCTGATGCGTGTGCATGCTGGTGTTCGTTTGGTGTAGTCCGTCCCGATTCCGGAGTCTCGGTCTCGACTGTCACGCGCTCCAACTTTACGCACGGGGGACAAATAATCGAATGGACCACAGCGCATTTCGCATCAACGGGGTGCATTGTGTAACAAAGTTCAGCGTGGTCCAGTTGCCTACATCTTTACGGAGTTATTGCAGCCTTTGCTCCGCGTCAACACGAACCTTTATTCTTAAATAATCTCTGTTATCTATCGCTCCACCCACCATGGGATGTATCTTGCCCTTGGTTTTCTTCTTTTTGGATTTTGGATTGGGGCTTTTGTTTCTTTTTAACATATAAATTTTTTTATAACATCATCGATAAGCCGATTTGTACAGATTTATAAGGAAAAAAAATTGAAGCAGGCCATCTTAAAAAATAAAATTTGTTCATGCAATTAAAATATTTCATTATTCTTTTCGTTTAATTATTGATTAAAAGTTTTATTTTGATTTTTATTTTACCTATTTACCAATATTCACATCACAAGTATTTACACTTACTACTACTTTCAAAGCTAATGCTGTCAAATTTATATTATACAGATATAAATATAAAATTTAAAAACCAAATTCAACATCTTTTCCGTTTACAATATCGCTATGAATATATTTATGTGACAGATAATTATAAACATTCTTTATTAGATACTATGATCGCAAATTGAACTTTTAAATTAGAGTTTAAAAATCAGTAACAATCCAATAGATTAAAGGAAATTAAGCCAAATTCTATTTTGTTCATAAAATAAATTTCTTTACATATATTCCTTATGAAAATTTTTATTTAATCGCTATCTTGAGGTACATCCTTAACATTACTTGAAGCATATTGCATGACTTTGTCAAGACTTCATCGACTTATGTGACGGTGTACGCCGTTTTCTAATCCCAATTCCCATATAACACGATTTTTCATTGAATTCCTCTTATTTCATAGATGTAATTTAAATATTAACTCAGAATATTCCAATAATTAATACACAAGTGATTACATTAGTCTATTTCTATTAGTGTTCCAAAATATTTGTAGAACTTAAAAAAATAATATAAAACCCATAACATATTTTATTTTACATTGCGAGCTTAGATATAACGCATATTTCAATACAAATTCTATGTATCATCAATTATGAAATTTGTTTATTAAAACTTAAAAACTATTAAAATTTAGTGTAATAATCATAAATATATAATTAGAACAGAGATAAATTACATATTTAAGATTTCAGATAATATGAATAAAAATTATTCAAAAATTTTATAATTTTTGTAATATAAAAAAAAAAATTATGCAATAATCTTTTGACTTATTCATACAATTTTAAAAATATTTATGTAAATAATTTATGTACATTTAAAAAAGTAAATTTATTATTTTTGCACAATCGAAAATTTAATGTATTTGCATAAGTATAATTAATTGAAAACTTTAATCATTTTCAACATAATACAAATAAAATAAATTTCTATAATACATATAAATATATTTTTAAGTCATATTTATAGTTTGTTAAGCTAATTGTATGAATTATAAAATAAACTCATGAAATTTTTTAATATTTAAAAGATATATTAAATGAATAAATATAGACAAATGTTTTTCTACAAGAACTATAAAGTTGCTGAAATTGCTATTTAATTTGCTAAAGTTAGTCAACCCCACGAACATTTGTAAAATTCACCGTTTTTTCGAGTTGAAAAAATGTTAAAACATAGTTATTTTACATTTTTTATGTGCATATATGACAAATGAATGTTCTAAATATTTAATGAAAATAACCTATCAGTCAGACTTTTCAGAAATGATCGTAAAAGATTTTTTCCTTCGCCAGTGCGGTTTGAATGAATTACAGTGGCTGGCATTATATTCATAAAATAAAACTGCTCTATACATTCAGTCAAATCTATATCCGCTAATCGTTCAAATAAAGTTGCGTTCAATTTTTCATTAAAGTTACTGTCACTTATTGTACAGCAAGGCAAAAGATAATAAAAAGTTGTCAAAAAAATCAAGAAAGTATGTATAAATACATGTAATTGCAATAAGCTCAATGAAAATTGAGCTGAAAATACATATAATAATAAGATCAGTTGAGTGAGTTATGATCAATGAGAGGTGTTTCAATTTCATCTGACTAAGCAAAATCAGCATGGATTTACTGAGTGTTAAAATTCTGAGAAAAAAATATGTGTAATTATAATATATAAGTATTAATAATCATCAAAAATAAAAGGACAAATTGTTAAATCATAATATGTACAGTTACACTGAGATCTCTCTAAAACTTTGTAACATTCCCGATTTTTATACAATAATATTTAGCCTCATACATTTATTAAGTTTTGATCTTTTATATAATTAATACATTTTGAATATAAATATTTCGATAATTTTCATGAAAATAATTTATTAGGAAGCTATAATTGAACTATAATACATATAAATTAATGTAAGTATAAATTGACATAATAAATTTTTTAAATTTAAATAAATAATTTTAATACTATAATAACATGTAATAATTAATTTATTTAGATTTAAAATATATTATATGCATAAAAATTAATAAATTATTATTATTTATATTTAATTATTCTATAATTTATAAAATATTAATTTATATTTTATCTTTATTATAGTATATAGAATTAAGGTAATATAACGATTCCTAACTAATAGTTATTGCGATCATGATTTTTGAATGTATTTCGAAAGGATTTATGATATTAATTTACATTTGTTTTGAATTATTATGATACACTTAAATTTTTTTTGTTTAAAAATGGTACATAGTTACGTGGTCTTTAAAAAACAGTAACCTTGTAAGATACATTTTTTATAAAATTAGCATATCGTCAGCGATTAATAATTAAATGCTTTTAAAATTAAATAGAAAAATGTACAAGGTAAATGGTATGTTTGGCCAAAATTTTGTAACCTCTTTTTTAAGTTAGAAATTTATGGTTATCAATTATTATTTTTATATGTATACACATAATATAAAAGAAATATTGTTTTAATTCTAATCATTACTTTAATACATGTATAATATATATAATTATAATGTATTTCAATGAAATAAGAATAAGATGTAAATTTTTTTTTAAATCCATATTTTAATGGTAGTTTTATATAAATGTTCAATTAAGAACATGGATATTTTGAAATAATCAATTGTATAAATATACATAATTTATTATATAACCTGTGAAATGTGTAACGTTATGTTGCAATTTTATTTTATAAATTCTATTTTTCAAATAATATTTAAATAAAAACATCATATATTATTACGTAAGTTTTTATTTTAATAACGTTCAATGTAAATATTAGTTTTAAAACATAGAAATAAGTCCAAAAGTGATTATTTAAAAAACTATTTTATAATTCATAAAAACTTTTCTCAATATCTCTTTAAAATCTTATAAAAAAAATAGATTTTTACATGAAATTTATTTCAAAATTATAATTCTTTCGTCAAATTTTTTTTTGTTTTTTTTTTTAAATTCTCATGGAGAACTCTTTGAAAAATCATATTACTTGATATCGCTTGATGCAAAATAGACAAGAATTTGTAAAGCAAATATCTCTTACATAAAAAGTACAATGCGAAATTGCTTTTATCGTAAACGCACCTTAACACCGCGCGAATGACACACGCCTGGAACGTCGCACGCGACTCGAGTCTTCTTCCTCTCTCGCTCTCTCTTTCTCTACAATACGTACACGCACACAAGTGCACGCACTCTTTCACTCTCTCTTTCACAGTTTGTTTTGTAGAATGGAATGCATTGGCAACATGTTGCTTAGCCATTCATGGACAAGCGACAATATCCGAGACGTGTATAGTTGCTTCTAAGTCTATTACTATAATATAAAAGCCATTCTTAATAATTTGGTTGATTGATTACACGTATATTTATGTTACATCGCTTGTACGAATTTATAAATAATCATTTTTACCTTAAGTGAATAAAGCATTTTAGAGGTGGATATTTGCAGATATGATTATTCATTAAATAAGGTTACAGTTACGAAAAAATTGATTAATCAATAAAATAGTTGATTGGAAATGGATGATATCGATAGTTATATCTATAAAATTATAATTGAAAATTTTTACACATACTCAGATGTTTGTACATTATAGTTACATGAAAAAGCAACAACTTCATTAAATATCAAATTAGCAGTGTCAGTGTTAGCGGTTTCTTTTACATAAAATATAAAATCAATCAACATGATGGCGCAGATGAAGGAAATAAAATTTCAACGATTAATAAAAAAAAAAAGGCTTTATTGGTAATTCAGTCTGACACGGAGAGTATAAATAAAATTGAATTTATAAGCTTTTTAAATATAAAAATAATTTACATTTTATTAAAAAAATGAATGAAAATGTATTTAAATGAAGCTCTCGAGACCGAATCTCGGGAGGACAGAGTACGGAAACATTTATGCGAAATATTAATCAGGAGGGACATTCTCTAATTATCAATTAGCAAACGATGAAGTGAAATAAGACAAAAATTTCCGGAGAGATAATAATTTGTGAAAATGAGCGAAAAATGCAGTTATGTAAATAGTTATGGAAATGAATGCGTGAGCGTTGAACGCAGAATCCGGCCTCGCGAGCAGCTTCGTTTTTGAAAAAGTGCACATAATACGAGCTTGTTATTACTTAAAAGTTTCAAATTGCATTATGTAACACACACGCTTGCACACTTTGCTTTTGCTTCCCGCGCATTGTATAACGAGAAAAATAAATATAGACAAATGGCCTAGCGTCTTATCAGTCGCTCACGCCATGCGACATAAAAAATAAACGAGTAAGCTTTTTTCATATGGCGGCCGAAAAAAGCGCTTTATCAAAAAGCCACTCCCGCGAGACCTCGCCTCGATTGAATTCACCTTCGCCGTCCGAGGTCAACGAAATATCATCAGCAAGTCCGCACACGCACATCGGCGCCGAGAGCAGCGAGTAGCCTCCGAGGGCGATGCGCGACGTGCCGGAGACTAAGACCGCGAATCGCTTAAAAATTATCGCCCGATGAGATTAATTCGCATGACGTGCGTCAATTTTCGAAAAAAAAAAAAAAAAAAGTCGGGGAAGGGAGCCGAGATATCGATAAGCGAGGCTTCGCTCATTCATTACATAAATCCGAGAGACGCATTTGGTGGATCGATCGATGGGTCCGACTTATTTTTAGTCCCCCTTCCCTCCGCCCCCGCGCCAGAAGTGACGATGTGCTCGCATTCGCGAAAATCTGTAGTAGCGCGGCTTACGTAATTGCGATTCAAGGCACCCACCCGCGATTTTCGGCGCGAATCACTCACTTTTATGTCTGCCGCCGCGCTTTCTGCAGGAATCTCCGAGACTTATATAACGCGCTTTTGACAATGTTTTCGGAGGATCTCCAGCGATTAATTACAATTCTATTGCCGACGACTTTTTATTTTTCAATATTATGTACAGACACCTTATTCTTCCACTAATGCATACTAACGCGGACATTTATTTTGTTTCTTTTCTTTTTTTTTGTTTCGAACTCTCAAGGGAACGTGTATGCTCTTATTATGAGATGCTTCATGTTTCTTATGATTTGCGCGACAGAATAAGGTCTTTCGTTCGAAAATAATCAGTTTTTGAGAAGTATTTCTCCCTTTATTAATAATCGATTAAGGGAATTCTGGACTTACGCAAATTTTTGTGAATATCAATCAACTATAGTTCACATTTGCAATTCAATAATCTATATTTGAAAGATGAGAATATTTTCTCAGTTATTTACATATTTTCCCATATAATATAATTAAATTAAAAGCAAATATTTAATAAGTCATAATTTATTTTCAATTGCTGATTAATTACGTTAATTTTAATAAGATAATTTGTATATTAATTTCTAAGATGAGAAGTTATGTACCAAATACAAATATAATGCACTTATATAATAATATGATGTATCAACGACTACATCGTTTCAGTATAATTCACATTCAATGCAATAATTTAACTTATAAATATTAACACAATATGCTTTTTAAAAAACTTATACTTGAATATATTTGTTTCTTAAATCTATGCTTTATTTTATGTTTTCAATACGGAAAAGTAAATAATACAAGTAAGTTTTTTTTTTTTTTTTTTTTTTAATGCCATGTGATTTTAAATTAAATTTTTTTAGAAAAATATTAAAGAGTTTCAATTTACTTTTATTAATTATAATAAAAACTTAAATATGGAGATAAATTCTTTACATTATATTTTAAGATTATGTATATATATCTGAAATTTAATATATTATTTAAGAAATAAAAATTATTGAGAAATACGAGAAGCAAGATCGAAACATTTTTTTCTTAATACGAATCAAATAATCCTTTCATTCTGTTTTTTCTCTCTTTGAATCTATATTTCCCTCTGATTCCTATAAATTTTAAGAAACATTAGCATTATCCGAAAAATCTATGATATATATGACTTTCTCCCTTTTTCTCATTTAAACTTTCATCGACAATAGTCTACCTACTAGCTTGTCATTTGTCATGTCAAGGTAAAAATTATGAGATAAGTTAACTATTGTGGTTCATGCTTACCATAATAATAACTGAAATTGAGATGTAGCAGCGAAATGATGCATGGATTTGAAAACACAATGAGTTAAAAGTAACGATAAGTTATTTATTTTCATTTGAATTTTATATAAAGAAACGTGCATATTATTCCTATATGGTATTGAATGAATAATATTATGAAATATCATTCGAGCATATTAATATTTAATTTACTGCAAAGATTCATGAAAATTTCCTCAAAATTTAAAAAAAGAAAATAATAAAAATTCGCTGAACAAATTCTTTAATTGTTTTCTTAACCTCCATATTATATTCTTAGATTTAATTTTTATGCATTATCAATAGAACATATTTAAATTTATTCGTAATTGTTGTAACCGTCAAATTATTTATTAAATTTATGTAAGATAAGAGTTACCTGATATCGATATTATTCGTAATTTCATTTTCTTTATGTAAGGTAAAGGAAGTTTTAAAATAGGCCATATAAATTAAAGCTTAGATGTAGCCTTAATTTAAACTCATTGTTATAAATAAAATTGATCAATATTATATAATTTCACAATAAATTCAGAAGGTAGTTTATATTATAAATTTTTTATAAATGCTATTGTATACTTAATCAATTGAAGAATTGCTCATAATGAGAAATACGTTAAGAAACTTGATCAAGTGAATAATTATAGAAATTTCATTACACACGAAAAACTTACAACATTTCAGTAAAGTTTTCTTTATCTCCATCATATACTTTTCCTAGTATCATCCAGTTTATGTAATAAAGCTCTAAACATTTTATAAAATACGAAAGCACAAGAAAAAAAATATGTAAATAACAAATCTTTTCCAGAACTATCGTAAATGAAATTACATAATAGAATTTACGTAAACAATAAATCATTATCAATTCAATCCAACATTCAGATACGGACTTAACTCTAGCAGAAATCTACGCACTACGCCGTGATGATTCACGATATCGCGCTTACCAATAGCAAACATTTTGTCGGATATCATCTTCTCAAACGGTTAGATTATTCTTTGTAATTGTGAGGGTCCTGACTGTCATCCAGCACTCGTACTTTCAGTTCCAATGAAAATTCGATAATGCGCTCGCAATCTTTGAAATTTTCTTTGTAGCAATGGATTTGAACGCTTTTACGTAAGTGCTAACTCACCTGCTTTACAAGTCGTGGTGCACAGTGCCCCAACACTCGTGGCGACATTTCGACGATTACAAATTTCCTTTGTGATGGTTACAAAGGTGACTCTCCTTAACTCAACGCACATTTGTACGTGTATGTGCGCTTTACAAACAGCTTATGTAAGTGCACCAGATAAATACGCATGCAGTCGAAGATTAAGCCTCGATCGAGGCGAGCTTGTATTTTTATCATTCAATTTTTACATATAAACCGACTCTTTAACACTAATTGTTTGGAAATAACTCTCTTAAGTACATATGTTGCCTTCTCGGATTTTTTTTTAAATTTCTAAATTTCATATCTCTAAATATGGACTTTTATGCTATTACAAAAATACCCTTCGCAAAATATATAAAACATTACCGAATAACGTAATGCATTGAAAAATGTTCATAAGCATTTAATAACGATTAAATGAATATTTATTACGAAACACCACTAATATAATATACATATTTCAATTATGAATATGAATTAATAAAAAGTCTGTTTCGTCAAATGAAATTTCCAACTATGTATTAATTGATTACACGCAAATCATTAAGCAGTTGAAGATTTATTTTCTGATTAGCTTCAAATTAATTCTAAAAGTACACGCTTAAATTTTGGAGCATTACAAAACGGTAAGAATAATGGAACATTTTTAGGCAGTAGATTCACGACGTGTAATTATCGAATTTGCCAAACTAAATTTGTATATTTCGGTATATGTAAATAATGATATAAATTTATAAGTATTTCTATGTTTTTTATCTTATTCTCTAATTTAATCGACTAAATATTCCTTAGTAAAATGTCAGTATCAATTTAATTTTAAAACCTAATTATTACATAATTTAAAACAATACAGTGGAAGCGGTAAGTTTTATGAGCTAATCATTTTATTAGTTTTTTTATTGATATGATAATATTTAAAAAGAATTTTTTTAATACAGAATTTATTTTAATTAAAAAAATTCTGCGATTTTAATTAATTTTAATCGAATAAAAATAAAATTGATTATACTTATTAATTAAAACTTATTAATAATTTTAATCATATCTATACAAATTAGCCAGTTTTGAAAATTAAATTAAAAATAAGTATTAAACTGAAAATATTACTGTCGAACTTCAGCATCCCATTATATGCATTTTTAAAGTTTTTTACTTTATCAAAAAAAATGTTTTTTATAATTATTAATATTAAACATTAAATTACAATAAACTTTCGAAAAGTAGGGGATCTACTTTTTTATATAAAACTGCCTATATTTAATAATTAATGTATTCAAAATTAAGGCCCAAACAAATTTTAAGAAACATGTTTCTAATTATGTAATATTCAATATATGCATACACATTTTTTATTCAATAATTAATATATTGAGTCAATAGATTATAATATAATTATCTTAAAATACGGAAATTATTTTTTTTATATGTTGTTATGGAATATTTATTACATAATATTACTTAAGTTGATTTCAATTTTCACTAATTTTTAAAAATCTGAATACACACATCTTATTAGCATTTGTATATTAGCAGTCAATGAACGATTTGTGTGAGCTCAAAACAAATGTGGGTGGAAAGGTCATGATATTGATGCTTCAAAGTTTTTGTTTGATAAAAATTTATCGTTTTAAAAGATTGATTCAGTTCTTAAAAAAAAAAAAAGAGAAAAGAAATAAATATTTTACTTTTAATGAAACTATTATTCTATAAATACAAAATTATGCACTTTTCAATTACTTTTTAATGTGTATAATATGTGTATATATTTAAGTTCATCATACGACACAATGATTATACAAAATTTATTTCTCATAAATAACAAAATATTATACAAATTTTTATTTGCTACTTTTTTTAATAATGAATCATTTTTCAGAGAAAAAAATGTATTTTTCTTCCAACAAATTTTTTTTTGAATATTTTCATTTGCAATAATTATATGTACTTTATTGTAATATATTCCTTTACTGCATTTAATATTAAATATATTTATTTAATAAAAAATATAACTAATATTATTTTTTTTTTTCTTTTATGTACAGTATAATTCGAAAACAAGCATAATTAAATTCTTAAAAAAATATTGAAATAACATTTTCAGTCTTACAATATATTATTTTATCAATAAATAAATATAAATTATATAATTTCAATTAGATAATAATAGTTAAATATATTTTATTTTATATTAAGTATGTGTAAATTAATATACTTTCTTAATAATTTTTAATTGAATAATTCAAATATTTAAACTTGCAAATTAGTATTTATTAATTTAATATTAAATCATTATAACATTTTAAATTAAAATGTAAGTTCTTAAACACAGTGCAAATAATCTTGATTTATTAGAAGTTTCATATTTACAAATATATTAAAGCAAATAGATATGTATCCATTATTTTTCTATCATATGGCTAATTGAAAAAATGAGATTAATACAATTCTTAACAAAACTGTAGTATTCTTGATGTAAATTAAGATTCACTTTCTTTGATAAAATGTCGATTTTGATTTTTTTTTTTAATTTTAAAAATTCTTAAATTTTATTTACTGATATTTATGAAAAGAACATAAATACTATAATAATTTTGTTATCTTGAATTTTAATATTTTATTGCTTTACGTTTTAAGCACTGTTGAAATAAAAACAGGCGATTAGATAAGAGAAATTGAACAAAAAGCAATCTTTTATTTGTTCATTATGTAGAGTTTTTTTTTAAGTAAGAACGGATGTTTGAATAATATATCATCTATGCAAACTAATAATATATCTTTTCATTTGCAAAGGAAATTTTAATCGCTAAAGTAAATTAAAATACAAGTTAATCATGTGACAGAGAAGTAGACTGAAAACATTTTCACTGAATCTAAGCTTAATTAATATATAATGTATACAAATGTCCATATACGTATTATTGGTTTAAGCTGAGAGATTAATATATTTATATTCTTAATGGATTACTTCCACATTTGTTTTTTTTTATAGACTTGCCACAAAGTTCATCAAAAAATGATTTTGTAATATTCAATAAAAAAGAATCCAAATAAATAAAAATATTTACATACTATTTTATTTAATTTCATTTAATTTTCAATAAATACTATTTTTGAAACATCTAGTAAACTTTTAAATAAAAGTATTTATTTACTTAAATTTTTAATTAATCAGATCTTATTGTGTGAAATATGAGATTAAAAGTTCATCTTAACCGATCTCTCCATGGCATCAACAATTAAGCATTGACTCACGCACAATTTATTAATGTATTATTAATACTTTGAATGTTTTATAAATTTATCAATTTTATAGTATACATCCTGATTACCTACACTAGGATTTAGATTAATCATTCAAGAATAAGCTACAGACAAAAAAAATTTCAATTTTTAATAATTATTTATACAAATAATTAAAAAAGTCGTTTTTAAAACAATAAATAAAATATTTCTGATTATCCAAATGTGTAAGATATTTATCTAGTAGATTAAAGTAAATATAAATATCATATGTAGTTACAAAAAAAAAAAAAATTAATTAAAAAATTATAAAAAAATTTTGAGGTATAACTAATTTATTTTGAATAATTTAAAATCAAACACAAAATTTATAAGAGATAATTACATAAATGAAAATGCCATTTTTTTGCAATATAAATAAATATTTAAAAAAATTTCAATATATGTTTTTAGGGTTCATGCTACTTTTTTCGCTAATTTTGGTTTTCACATTAAAATTAGTTTAAGGTTTAGAATTGTATCCATATGTTGAAGAATGCAACTAATTTTATTATATGCAATAAGAGAAAAAACATATTTAATAAACTTGTTTAATACAAATTAATACGGTACGTATGTAGTAATGAAAAAATAAAATATTTTAATAATTATTAATAAAAATGTTTAATTTGTGTAAATTTTTATTGGATAAAAAATAAAAAATACTGTATAATTAAGAAAAGTAAGATAAAACTTAAATTCTTTTGACCTGTAATAAATATAATTAACAAAATTAGACTAAATAAATGTCGATCAATACTGAGTGAGGTTTACATAACTGCTCCATATTATTTAACAGAGGAATATTATCTTCTAAAATTTTAATTGTTTTCCGAGAAGTCGAGCGCAACATTTCAAGTAAATCAATAAATTATTCGATCAATCATAAATAAAATTAATGCATGAATTACTGTTCGAATTCCAACTCCCACAATCTAATCTCGCGGAACGAGCAACAAGCACGCCGATCAAGCGCTGAAAGGCGCAGCCTTCGTTTTTCCGCCAATACCCTCGTTGCTAGAACAAGGACAAATGAATCTCGCGCCAACGTAAATAAGCCGAGCATTTCGAGGCACAAAACCACCCCGGGGGTGGGGGGGGCGAGGAAGAAGGAGAAGTCGATTAAGCCTTGCGCACCACCTGGAGACCCTCGCCGAGGCGGGAGTTTCTACTTCGCGCATGCGCCCCCACAAATCCTCTAATGGATAGTAGCTGTTTTCCCGACGACAGTTTCAGCTATTAATTCGATCGCTGCGTGAGCAGCACCATCGGCCATGTCCTCAGCCCCGAGACATCGCGGCGCTTTGCTGCACGCTAGGGGTGCGGACAACAAGTGTCCCTCCCTTCCTAAGCGGCTACATTCTGACCCCATAGCACCGTTGCGTCTCGATCGATCTGCTCGAGCACATCAAGACGACTACGGAACAATAATACGTTCATGATTCCTTCGCACTCCAAGGAGGACGCTATTCTCTTCCGGCAATTTCTATTTAAAAGGAGTAAGACGGAGCCTGGAATATGAAATACCGGAGTCTCGGTGCTCGACAAGCTTCATTAACTTGTCTTCCGAGCACCACGACTCGACGTTCAATTAACCGAATTATTTTAGTTACAATTAACTCGGGCTCGACTAAACTGTATTTACGTCTCCACGCTTCCCCATTTTCTGCCCACCGCCACTTCGGAGAAGCATTTCAGCACACACCCTATGCATTAAAGTTAATTTCAACAATTTGAACGTGCACTTTGACTGGGCCGCACAACTCAATTAATTAACCCCCGAGGTCGAGAAATGTCTTGTTTCATCGCGCTGATGTCAGTCTTTCGCCAACCCCTTGATCAAATTCTAAATCCCCCATGACTTCCGCAATAATTGCTAATAATTGATCCATTTCGGAGGCGCATCGGAGTTTTCTCTCTCCCTAAATCTGAATCTTGTCGTATCGTAGAGGAGATGCGATTGAGAGAGAAAAAGATAATCCAAGGAGAGTCGAGCGAGGAACGCGCGAGCATCCCCGCGGTATGAGCTGTTGCCGGCGCTCCCGGTGAGGGCGCCAGCATCGCAGGCGCAACCACCGCTGAGCTCGAGCCTCGGGCCCGGCGACCCGAGCAGCAGTCGACGCCGAGCCTCAGTGACGTGCGAACCGCGTTGCGTTGCCCTGCCGTGCCCAAGAAACGTGCTTGGCTCGCTCGGGTCAGGGCCTGACATGTCTGGGCCGGCTGCCGCGTAGTCTGCTCTCCGAGATGAGCGACGTCGCGAGGGAGGCCTTCGCCTCGCGCAACTACCGCCTGGCCGTCGAGATGTACGAGCGGTGTCTCAAGCAGCAGGCGCCCAGCTTCGAGCTGCTCCTGGGCTACGGGGATTCGCTCGCGCGTTGCGGCCGCCTCCGCGAGGCCATCGATGTGTACTCCCGGTGCCTCGTCTTGGGCCAGGTGCCCCCCGATAAGCTGCGGCACCTCAGCAACGCGCTTTTGGAGGAACTGGTGGTGCATCGCGGGTGTCGGGACGTGGAGCCCGCGGCCTCGTTCGCCTGCCCCATTTGCGAAGGTGCGCTGCACCAGCCAGTGAGCCTTGAGTGCGGGCACACCTTCTGCCGCAGCTGTCTGGACCCCCAGGGCTGCAAGCTCTGCGGCCCGGGGAGGTCCACCGATGAAGAGGAGGAATCCCAGCCAGTGCAGCAGCCACAACAGCGGTTCGAAACGAATGTGCTCGTGCAGAGGCTCGTGGAAAAGTGGTGGCCGAGAGAGGCCGAGGCTAGCGCTGCGAGGCACGAGGCCGAGGCCCTCGTCAAGGAGGGTCAGCTCGTCCGGGCGCTCGAGAGATATGACCTCGCTGTTCAGTTGGGTGAGTGCTCCTCGGAGAAGTCTACATTTGCGCGCTCCCACCAAATTTTACCACCGATGCTCGCGAGTGCAAGTGGCCGAGCGTCACCCTTACGTAAGTTTCTTGTGTACGAATGCTCTGAGTCACGGCGCACCTGGTTTTCGGGTCCCGGGTCACTTATCGATGAATGTCACACTTACTCTTCCTTGACGCTCGAGCCTCTTATACCAGCGAGTTTCCCTGTAAATATAAGTAAGAAACTTTGCACAAACGTACCTCATTCCTGAGTTGTAAGCTTGAGTACGTAAGCCTAGGAAGTAAGCTTATGTAAAATGTATAGCATAACTTGCTTAACGTACTTGCTTTCCATTATGTCATAAATAAATTTTTCAAAAACTTCCGATTCCCCACAGAAAGCTTTATACACTTTGTCTTCGGTACGGATCTTTTTTAGGTTTTATAAAAGCAGTCTAAAGTCAATTATGTAAGGACTTTGTTTCATGAAATTTTTATATTAAGGCTTGTTGCATATATGCTTGCAGAGTGAGTCAAGAAAGGTGAGGTGTCGTGAACAATTAATTATTGATTTGCCTTTCATTCTTTTGTTTAATTCTCACTTTTTATTATACTTTCAAGCGCGTGTTTTTAATATGGAATATTCTTACAAATATTAGCTTGACTTTATCTAAGCGACATCTTGCAGTAAATTATTAAAAAGTATAAAAGTTAAAATATATATTTATTATTTAAATTAAATGGCCAATTTATCCTTTTTTCATTATATTATATTGCTTAGTGTTGGTATTCCGAAGTTATTCTCAGGTAAAAGAATAACATTATATTACAAGGAAAAGTTAATTTTAATAATATAGTCATTAAAATATTTAATAATAAATAATTATGACAAATAATAAGATTTTAAGTTTTTAAATTATTTGGAAAAGTTAGAATTTATTTTCATAAACTTTTTATTTTTATTGAAATTTAATTTATTCTTAACAAATAATAGCCATTCATAATTGACAAAAATTTCTTATTTCCATACATTTTTTAATTTACACTCCATCCAAAAAAAGAATATATAATGGCTAGGAATAATTTCTTTTGAATGGTTATACAATCAATTTAAGAATTTCTTACTATCTTAATAAATGCTGAAACTTACTATACTACTAAATTCGCGAGAAATTTAGCAATGTATGTAACTAATATACCAAATTTAGACATTATCAAAATATTCGACATCAATCTTCTTATATGTGATTTCATCCTCTACTTACATTATTAAGTAGTTGTAAAGAATTTTTTTGATTGTTGAAATCGATAATATATTAAAAATAACAGATAATTAAATCAATATTTACGTTTTCAAAAATAATGTAAATCTGTATATATTATATACAAATACTGTATCTGCAATGTATTTTTAGTTCGTTCTTTGAAGTTAATATAATAAAGAATATTACGTTAAAAACAAAACTACAATTTAAAAATGAATTAATGCAACATAAATTAATAGAACTATTAACTACACATTAGATATATATGAATATATACCATAATATATATATATATATATATATATTTTTTATATAACAAAATCTATTTTTTTATTAAAGTGGTTATGCAATATTTCGGTGCGCAAAAATTACGTAAAACAAGCCGATATAAGACCAAAAGTTTCTACAGTATGAATTACAGATGAAGAATTAAGTGACGATTATAAATTAATTTGTAAAATAGCAATTAATAATTATTTTTATCTATAAAAGGCTGTTAATATATGTTATTTGCGAATTATTATGATTTAATCCCGGTCACGTCGTATTGATCGAAAATAATTATACATTTTATACAACATGAATTACTATTGTTAATTTCTGATAAACTACATTTTTTGTATTTAACAAAGGATCATATAAAAGGAATAACATAATATAGGTATTCGATTGTAGTTTCACATAGGAAATTTGGTTTCAAGTGTAACTAGATGAGCTCAAGTATGACGATGTTTTTTGAACTTCAGAAAGCTTCCTCCAATAACTTTTTCTTTTAGTTTTTAACATTACGAAAATCGATTGCTTTTGCGATAAAGTGTAAATAAGTGTCCATTAGTCGTTGGCGAGGGAACTGTAAATAAAAGAGTATTTCCAAACTGAAAAAGCATTGAAGCTGAGAGAAAAGAGTAGCGGTGCACGGAGGAGCGAGGATTGTTGATCGGGTCGGTCGGATTGAAAGTCAACCAAAGAAAATAGGCTCCGAGGGAAAAGTCAAGGAGCAACAACAGCTGTGTCGAAACTACGCGCTTGCGCGGTCCGAGTCTTGCCGCACGTCGAGCTGTCTGTCTGTTACTACTGATGTACGTCGGGAGCCGTCCGACGACGCATGTCCCGTGCAAATCTGCGCAGCATCACTTGCCGGCGCGAGATGAGATGACTCAGACTCGCCGAGGAGGTGACGCGTGCGCTTGTGCGTGCGTGCCTTCGTGATTACAGACTCAATCACCGCCTGCGCTCTCGCTATCGCTATCTCTCTCTCTCTCTCTCTATCCCTCCACTCGCGACTCCGCAATAATAGGATTCCCCGGGTGACACTTGCTCTCACTCGCTCTGCTGACTTATCGCGCTAATGGTGCAGTTTTCATATTTGGCACGACTAATAATACATTAGCGTCAAGTACAAGATTAACAACGCATTTCGGGGCGGGGAGGGGGATTCTTTCTTAAACAGAGTGTCGCGCTAGCAAATTCCTCAATCAGATATCGTGCTGTCATAAACAAATACAACGAATTACTGCACTGAAGCTCGCTAGCAAAGAAAATTATGAGACTTTGCTAATATTCTTGATATATTGCGGTTAGCACTATTCTAATTAAAAACCAGAAATTTTATTTCTTGCGGGAATTTTTCAATATTATCCATTTGTTTAAATGGAAATTCCATTACGAATGAACAAATCATTTATAATCCCATGCGGTCAATTTATGACTCAATTTTTCTACAAATCGTAAATCATTCCTGTATTCCATTAAGGATAAAACAATTTACAATTCTCCTATAGCGATATCAATTATATTCGATTGTATTGAAGAAGCGTCAATTTTTTTTTTTTTTTTAAGCGAGTAGAAGTTACTTATATTACGCATTTTGCATTTAATATCGGTATAAATATGATTTTCAATTTGAACACATATTCATAATACAATTAAGTATTAAATTTCCTTCATTATCTATTTTAAATTATTATTCTATATAACTTTAAAAGACGATTAATAATAAGGATTTGAAGTCATTTTCTATTTTTATTTCATTCGTCACGACTTATTAATGTTGGAGAAGGATTTCACGAATTTTCTTTGTAATATCATGCAAATATCTGGTGGAGTTATTTTTAAATATAATCTTTTTCGATCTTCTGATCAGCAAGGCCTAGCTTTCTCATATGACCTTGCGGAAATCGGGGTAAATAAACTGTTTCACAGTGACTACGTACCTTTGCTCTCTTATATTTCTTATCTTATTCTCTGCTGATCGATGCAATTATATCATCTGTATAATTCAGTAAGTACACTTCCCTCAAAAAAAGTTCGCGTTCCAAAAAAAAATTTTTCAATTTTCAATTAATAAATTTACAATGCAACTAATAATTCATTAGATTTCTCAAGTGCAAACCTCAACAAATAACCCAATAACCCATATATAATCTATATTAATTTTTTAAATATTTGTATGTTATACGACACCTTACATATTAAAAAATTTTATGAATTCTTATGGCAAGCAAAGAACTTTTATCGACAAACGTTATTTGTACTAACATATAAAACTTGTCGAGCTTGATTTATAATTGGCCTAATCTCTAAAAAAATTCTGGTAAAAGTGACGATTTAAAAAAACGATAAGGTATAAATCAATTCAAATTAATAAATCAAGCACCCCTAATTGGCGGAGTTCTGAAAATTAACATATTCCACCATCTCGGAGAGCAGGAGGCCTGTCTGCCCACATATCCAGAAAACTCGGCAAATAAATCCTTGTACCTCCACAAACGCATGTGCTTTCTTGGCCCGACACTAATTCAAAGCTCAGGCGTACGGTGAATCGGCGGGCAGAAGTGAAAAGGGGGAATTTCTCCCGAACGAGACAAAAGAATCGGTTTGGGGCGTCGGTAGCCTTCGAAGACCCCCTCCACTCCTCTCTCCCGGCGAGTGCACTTAGCATCTCCTCTTTTAATCAGCCCGAGCCTTGGTCCATGCTTGGTGGCTGGGCTGACGACCTCGGTGGCGACTCCTCTGCCCTCGAACCCCTTTGTTCGGATTCCCAGACGCCGTGATAGTGCGAGCGCCCGAAAGCCTAGGCTTCGCTTCGATTTACGCAGCTGCTTTTCTAATAGAATTCTTTCCGCTTTTCCCCTAGAATTCTTGCTCATCCCTAAATCATTTCCTTCTCCTTCTTCATTTCCTTCAAATGAACTTCAATGCTTCACAATTTTCTATGCAGATCTTCTAAGAATGCTGAATATTAATTTCATATTACTTTAGACTTTCTTAACGATTCGCCACTGTTATTCGTACTTAATTTTATTGTTCATTAACACAGTTTCATGCATATATATAAACTTTATCCTTATTTTATCATTATTTTATGACAAAATTCTCTTTTGTTTTATACCAACTATATAATTTTATACATCACATTTATTTCAAGCATTTTTTTCTTGAATTAAAAAATGTTTCCTTTTTTATCAGCAACGAATACAAAATTATTCATAAAAAAAATATAAGTTAATAAAATAATTTATAAAATTTATTAATACTTTTACCTTATCAAGTTCATTTTAGCAAGATTATTCAGGCTATGACTCACAATGCGTTCTCTTTAAAATTACTCATTATAATATTCAAACAATTCTTTCTTTTGCTTCGTATATTTCTCGACAGTTATAATAATAGTTTATAACTATTCATAATTATATTGTGAAAAATGTGTAATATTGATAATATAAAAAGTAAACATGTAGTAATGTTCATTAATAATGAATACCATGTGATATGTTTTAAACATTGGAATAAAATATTAAAAGTAATGTTAATAATAAATTAATGATAATTCAATGAAAACTTATTAAATATTATAAATAAAAGACTAATTCAATTTAAGCAATTGATATTTTCATTAAATAATTTAGATATATACTGTGGAGATTAACTAATTTTAACATATTTTAGTATTAAAAAAGCATGTAATATTAAATTGGATAAACTACATCGGATGGTGCATACATCAAGAATGTTTGTACTTTGGAATATATTTTACATTCTTACTACATGACCCAACCAAAGCGATATATACTACAACCAAATTCTAAAATTTAAGCAAATTAAAATATAAATAATATAAATTTGATTTTACAATATATATAATAAACACGGATGTTACACAAAATACATTGAAAATAAATATTAACCTAATAGCTAACATAAAAAGGAATGGTTCCCATTTACAAATAATAATAATAATAATAATAATAATGGTTATTCAATTATATAAATTGTATTTTATAATTTTTAAATTTTTTATTTATTTGTTAAGATTTAATAGTATTCATTCTTTTCAAGGTATGTATTATTTAATTTATTGATTATCTATTTCAGACTGCTTATAATTCATTCTTGTATACAATAATTTATAAAAATAATTGAAAATAATACTATACCTTTAGAAATACTAATATCGCTAGTGATATTTGTTTTTTCTTTAATAACAATATGAACAATTTTTTTTTTTTTTTTTTTTTTTTTTATACTCTATGTAAGTCAATTCTAGTTTAATTATATAATATGAGAACGTGATTCAAACTTCAGTCATAATGTCAATTCAGTGGATTTCAATTTAATGATATCGATAATATTCATAATGGTTTTAATGTAACGTAAAAGTATACGTAAAACCTTTTAAATGTCGTTGAAACTAATGAGTTTTAAATAAACGAAAAAATAATTCCACCTGAATAAATACTTTAATGTTTACGAAGCTAGGGTAAAAAACTTGTCGGGCAAAGCCGACGTCGTCTCAATATTGTGTTAAAGTCAGCCGCGAACACTCAGTTAATGGGTAAGTCACCTAGAAAAGACCAACCAGGGTACTTGTCCAAGTGCCGAAAGACCGATGATGGTCCAGGCAGTTTCCGTCATCCATCAAACGATTGAAACTGCATCGCGGCTCACGATCGTTTCGCTGCAACGGCCGCACCGACCTTGCGTGCGCCGTGGCGACGACGACTTCCAGGTCGTCGAACTTCTTTCCCGCTCAAAGTCTCAAGGTCAAAAACGTGCGGTCGGACTGCGCTCGGCAATCCCCTCCCCCTTCCCTCTACCGCTTGCCGTTCAAGTAGTGGTTCGCGCATAAGTCATTAATGTGTGCCTATCGTATTGACGGTCGGCCAGCACACAAGCTGCATGAATGAAAAAGAGATGGAGGTCCGGTGGGAAAAGGCTAGAAGATGCCGATCGCCTTCTCCCGTGCACATTAAAGGTTTTTGACCGCAATGCAATTTCAAGCCGCGGAAAACTCGACGGATGCTTTGATGATCGGACTCGTCTTCGCAGGAATTTTTGAGTTTCAGGAGAACAAAGGAGCAGCCTGAAATGGTATTTCCGTGGGATCAATTTGGGGCTTTATGGATATTTATGAATTATGCAAACGGTGGCTTTGGCGGATTTTACATTAATTATGTAAAATTTGTGAAAGTTTTGTTCTACGATAAAAAGATGAATGGTTATGTGAGGAAGCCTACATAACACATCTATATTCTCTAATGCTGCATATAACATGCTATATAATGATTTTTAAGATAAATTTTAATGTTTAATTCGATCATATTTCACAGTGATACGTAAACATCTGATTATTTTGATGTTATTAACCATTAGAAAGCACGCTTTATATTATAAATATTTTTAAGTAATAAATACACTTCCTAAATTTATATTTAGAACTATATGTATGTATTTCCACTATTTAACTTTCATACGCCCTAAAACATAGGAAGTTTAATTTCGTTGATTCATATTTATTAAAATAAATGTATAAGTTATGCAAAATTCATGTAATAGGAAATTATACTTTTCATGCTCAAGGAAAAAATATCCAAAATCTTTTAATAATTTAAAATAACATCGATATTTGGATTGGATTTTTAATATGGAGCATTCCCGCCTGTATGAAAGGGAATTTTACTTAAGAATGCTACAAAATATAATGGCGTCATTGTAGGTCGGTGCATGTAGTTTCTCCCTTGTACACGGGATCATACGGATAACCACCTGATGATCATTATGAAACTATTAATAGTCATGCTAAAGCTACGCTACAAACCTGAAGAGCTTTTAACACCGACATGCACACTCCCTCTATTTCTTTGTCTTTCTCTTTTTGTTTGTTCATAAACGTACATACGCAATTATTTACTTTTGATACCAATATAATAAGAATCTATAATATAACAAAATCTATAGGTGTTTGTGAAAGTGTAAATTATGAAAAAGAAATTCTCATGTAACTTATGCACGTAGTTAATCTTCATCTTTACCGGTGCAAAGCGACATTGATTTTCACAAAGACTCTTTGTGAAAAATATTGAATAATAAACATTCTAGGAATATGTTCTTCCTATTGTCTCCTAAAATCGAATATTTATTTTCGTATGTTCTTTCAACTGATTTGAGAATAATGAAAGTTTAAAGATCTTTGAAATATTATAAAATATTATTAAACAAGCTTTTACTTTTGAGGTAAAGTATTTTATGTAATCATCAATAATGACTGCTGCAAAATAATTTACTATATCTAAAATACATATACATGTATTTGATTTCATGCTGGCAAAGCATCCTTAACAGATGTATGTACTTTTTGGCTGTTATTAAGAGTAGGAAAAGATTAAAGGGGAGTCAGGAAATGTAGTAGAATTAAATTTAAAATAAAAAAATCAGATTTTATCATTGTTAGATATATTGGCAAATGAGATGAGTATTTCTAAAACGGATTATCGTTGTCGTGAATTTGACTTGGCTCATTTGGTTTTGGTAAAAAAAAAGACCGGAAACGATGCTACAGCTATTAGAAGAGAAGAAGGAGCAGAAGTGGTTCCACTCCTCGGAATAAGGCGATGAAAGTTCGCATCGACAATCGAAGAAATTCTCCGAGCGGTACGACCTCGCTTGAAGTCAGCAAAGCAAGGCAGGCCAATGAGAATAAAAGAGCGAAGGAGCGAGGGGAGGAGGGAGCAGAGAGCGATAAAAGCGGTCTCGGGGCTGGAGACCCACGCAGCCGAGGGTCGCGCATCCTTTGTTCCGCACCCTGGACTCCTCTTTTTCCGATCCATAAATTCGTCGGCAGGTCTGCACCGGAGAGCGCCGGGAGGCTCGCGCTACCGAGAAAAAGGAAGCACAGCTGCGTCCGTCCGCTCGTGCGCCTCTCTCTAAGTTCACGGCCAGTCTCTCTCCGAGTCGGATCTTATATAACGCGACGGGTCGGCTCCCCTCCCGGGCACCACGCCCTGCCCCTCCCTCCTCCCCGGCTATTCCAAACGCATGGCGGCGTGTGCATTCGACGCCGCCGCCAACAACGAGGAGGAGATTCTCGAGATAGGGACACTTTTGCTCTTGCACTCGAGGGTAAGGGACCGGCTCTCGGGACGAGGAGGAGAGGCGAGAGGGAGGAACGAAAGGTGCGGATTCAGCGCGAATGCCTTAGCGATTAGCCCGAGGCATTAGCATTCGGGGACACTCAAATCCACTTCCGAGCTCTTGGCTCTGTTCCTTATTCCAGATTTTATTCTCGCTTGATGCTGGAGAAAACTTTTTATCCATCATCATCCGTGCACTTTTTGAATAATTTTAGATAGATGTAATCCTGTACGTGTATAGGAGACGTACCTGGTGTCCCGTTGCTAACGTGACTCTGATTTTAAGATGAGGAATTCAAATATATCATACTTGTTAACGTGGTGTATAAAATGTTTTTTAGATATTTTTAGATACTTTGAATGAAACTCTTGCATCTACCATGATTTGGCACAAAATCTATCAGGAATTTTAAATTGTCCGGTA
Organism: Eupristina koningsbergeri; assembly: GCA_018907245.1. NCBI lineage: Eukaryota > Metazoa > Arthropoda > Insecta > Hymenoptera > Agaonidae > Eupristina > Eupristina koningsbergeri. Next base: position 2,031,400 of record JACCHV010000041.1, read on the forward strand.
CGTCTCGAATAACATAACTTTCAAAAATCTTAAATTAATATTAGAAGAATGACACAATGATCCACGGTATTATAATCTGTGATTATAACAATTTTTTTTATTTATTTCTATTTTTACGAGAATATATTTTGAAGGAAATTCACATACCATTGATATTGATTGCAATTTCAAACTTTGTCTTTAAATTTTTAAGACTTTTTATCAATTATAAAATGTACATACCAAGTATGTGATTATCTCTGTAATACCTTTCAGTATTTTTCAGTTATTCCTTAAAAAAATAACTGTTGGAGATACTCATTCATATTATCGTAAAATATACTTGTTTTATAGGTTTAAAACTAAAAAAACATCCATTAATCATATTTTTCATGAATCAATTTCCATTCATCCAAGAAACATGTATAAAAAATTAAAAGAGTAGAATGAATTATGGAAACTCATCCTCCTCTTATTTATATTTTTTATTAATATGTATATACATATAATTAGATGACATATTTAAAAAGTGGATCAATGAATTTATGGAAAAATCCTTGACCAATTAATATTATATATTTATAAACTGTATAATCGTTAAAGATTCGCAACGTGAAGGACGAACGCGCATCATTGTTTTGTATTTGCGACCTCTTTATAAATGTCGCACCATTATTCATTTCAAACATAACAGTAAATATAAATATAATTAGCCAGAATTGAAATATTATATTTTATATGCTTTCTAAATGATGAATGTAATGATTTATTGTTTGATAAAATTTCTTCTAAAAATCATCAATCCTTTGCTCTTTGAAAGACAAACACGTTACAGTATAAAATTATGAAAAATGTCAATTCTTGAAGCTTACGTTCAGTGAGTGAAATTTATACTTTAACCCCCAATTGTTTCACACACTTGTTATGAAGTTTATTTATTATTCATTATTTGATACAAATTTAAAGAACATTTATTTTATCGTATAAATATCAAAATGCCAAAGTTTGAAAATTATTCATTATTACTCATAATCCTAGAATATACGTTCCTTTTATTGATATATTAAACGAAAACTAATTTTTTGTTATTCTCATCGAACTGATAGATTATATTTTGAATTGCTCAAATTTTCTTTTGGTAACATCACACGATTACGAGGCCTTTACGAGAACCCATTCTCATGCTCTTTAACATTATTAAATTAGGAATTAATATATATAATTATCCTTCATTCAACTTCTCGAAAAGGAGATTTCCGAATAAACACAAACAATTATTAAATCACTGTCGACAAAAAATGGATTTCCCAGTGGAGAAAAACGGCCCGTGCAACAATTACTCTTTAGTTAGTAGATCAGCTAGGGGCCCTTGGTTACATGGTCGGGGCACATGGCTGCACATGGCGACGAGTACACCCAACTTTCAAGCAAACACATTACGGTTTGAGCGCGTAACCAGGTAAATTAAAATGCAGACTCTAGCGCTCCGCGATTACGTGTCATCGCTCCCGTTAACGTTTGCGGGCCGACGTGATGTTACACGACGTTACACGACGTTACGAGATCGCTCGGATCGAAATTTCCCGCTCTGCACATGCGCCCAACCGACAACCTCGCTCGTGATAACCCGTCACCTTTTTCCACTTTTAACAAGTCAAGTCAACCGATGTGGCACCTGCCCCGCACCATACCTTAAACTCCGATTGACCGCCTTCTTTACGTAATTCCCGCGGGTGAAAACTCCGATTCTTCTTACTTCCGAGTTGGTGGACTGTTTTTTGGGGTTCCTTGTTAAACCGACCAAACCATCGCTTTTTAAAAACACCTGCACTGTCCAGCTGTTGATAATTACTCTGTTTCATAGCGATTTATTGAGGTTATCATTGCGCCAAGCACGCGTGCGCCATTATTTAAACAATGTCGGTGATGAAAATGTGAAATAACCAGGCGAACGATTAAAACGAGAATTTTCATAGCGAATAAATTCCCTTTTTACACATTCATAAATATTCATTTGAATTGATTATAACAATCAATTTTTCAAATAATTTTTACTAAACTGAATTCTTTACCGTGAAATATAAAATAAAATTTAAATCATTTTAAATTACTTAAACTGTTGGACATACCACGATATTGAGCGCAAGTATTTAACTTGATAAATAGAACACTGTTTATATAAACAGTGCATATATTACATAAACAACTTGAAAAGTCAAAAATAAAAATTCTGCTCACTAGATCAACAGCGCTTACACCTAATTTATTTGAAAGTGATATAGAAAAACAAACACTTGAACAGACATTGTAGGAAGTCTTCTGATTAAGAATAAATTTTAATTACCTTCACTAAAACCAGAATTTAAATTCTCACCTCGTACGATAATTCTATTATTGTTAGAGGCTAGAAACAGATAAAATTACAATTTGATTCAGAAAAGTATGTGCAAACGTCTGGCTGCATATTACTAAATTTTATTTATATTTTTCTGATAATATTGAAATCAATATTTGAATTTTATAGAGTCGCTGATAATTCTTGAATTTCAATATAAATTTATTTACTTCTATCGATTATTTTTATCTAAAATTATTCTTCCGATAACGAAATTATTAATAAATAATTTCGATACACCGGTATTTCAATGTAAAGCAAATTTAACCACTGCTGCCAACATCAATTAAAAGACATTTCAGCACATTTATTTAAATATACATGAATTGATAGCGTGCTGAAGGAATTTTTACTTCTTTGGAAGATTTTCACTTTGATCTAATTTAGCGAGTCGACGATGGATTGATTCTGGTCGGAGGGCGGAAGGGAGGGATGGAAATTCTCTCGACTGCCCTTCCAATCTCATACCAACGAAAGAAGAGAAAAGGCTAAAAAAGTCTTTGCCGAAGTAACTCAATTCAAAGTCGATCAGTGTGTCTTCAAGCTCATAATATGAGAGATTCGGGAGTACGGCAGCGAGCGAGAAAAGAGCAAAGCGAAGAAGGGAAAACAATGGAAGCGTCGATAATCTCATTAGGGCAGGCGCAGTTTTCGAGTGATGCAACCTAGTGCAGAGCGTTAGAGTCCGCCGGTTGCGCGTTCACTCTTAGTGCGCGCTCCAAGATTAGATAAATACACTCTAGCAATGTCTGTTACGTTTACGTACGACTTGGCTCAAATTGCACTTACATAAACGGAGTCGCGCGCGCGCGCGCGATCGGTGTCGCGGATATCTCCCTTTCCCTCTCTCTCTCTCTCTCTCTCTCTCTCTCTCTATTTCTCTCTCTCACTCTCTCTCTCCCTTTACCTCTCCCTCTCCCACCCCCCCTCTCTCTCTCGCACTCGAATCGATGGTTCTACTGATGAGAACAAAGACCCAGGCTTCCCCCTTTCCAGCCCGAGTCCTACCCTGGCAACTGAGGCAAAGGGTGCATTTGCATTTCGACACTCCGAGCCATCCGCGAAATATCAGATCTCGAGTGAGTCTGCATTCCGGGGAACAAAACGAAAATTACATTACAATTATAAACTCGAAGATGCGCGCTGTGAATTATGAGAAAGTTGTAAAGTTGGACAATAGCGTTGAAAAGACTTGGGCCAATGTATTTATATGGAATTGTAAGATGTTTAATTTATATAATGGATTTGAGTGTTTGCGAGTGCGAAATGTTCCTCAGAGGATTAAGTAATAATTACCTAGTATTGACTCACTATTACATATAATAATTTTATAAATCATTGTAAAGCATTTCCTTGGCGTTATTACTAAATCAATTCATAATCAAAGTATGATATTTTAAGCTTTACAATAGTATTTATATGGAAATTGCGTGAATTTTCTGAAATATAATCAAAGTTAAAATTAATGTCTATTTTATAAAGTTCGATCATAATTAATTTATAAACATTTGTATTCAATGTATTCAATTATTCACGTATCATGCGATTGTTCATATAAGGTTATTTTAAAGACCATTCGAACCTATAGATTTGTTTATTTCTTAATTTATTCGATTACTTCATGAAACCTAGTTGGAAAATTATGAGGATCATAAAATCTATTTATTATTATAATACATAAGCGTTACAAATGTTATATTTAACAGATTTGATAGAAAACTTTTTATATTTAAATTAAAAAGAATCAATTACATTAATTAATTGGATATGCAGCTAATATTCCTCTTTTAAATTAAAATATTGTACAGCATGAAATATACATTACTCAAATTACTTTTTATTAATAGTTTCTTATTATTTGTTAAAAAAAAATATTGATTTTTTTTTTAATGGGTAGTTTTAATCATAATGTACATTGTTCAGCCAAATCGGTAAGAAAGAAATACATTTTGAAATACAAAGAAAATACAAAGAAAAGTGGATTATAATAAGAACCTGTACAATTGAATGAACCAAAAGCAATAAAATAACTTGAACTGGATTTTGCTCTTCTCGTAATTAGCACTTATTTTCGTTCTGCTCAAAAATACCACTTTTATCATAAATCGTGTATCCATCTTGATGGATAATGATTGGTGGCTTTTTTTCGCTATACAACACTGATTGCCTCTGTAAAGATGCCGCTCCCAAGTACTGATTGCCAAGAGCCAATCGGTTAATTTAGAGAAATAACCCTCTGGTTCTTATTTGCGCATGCACGCCTACTTAATCACACACGATTTTAATTTCGATTGCGCAATGAGTTTATTATTTTATTGTCCATAGCAAAAGACCGACGACCATTGCGTGCAATTGCTAATATCATATCTTCTATTTGCGTAAGAGGGCTCAATAATATATGTATGCAAGTGTATCATCTTAAATTAGTATAATAGGACGCGGGATTACATGTACACACGTTACACGGCGTCCCGAGCTTAATCAAATGTTTTCATTTTCTCTAAATGTAACGCTATATACATATATACATATATGAATCCGTATATAGTTTAATTCTATTGCGTATATTCTATTATCTCCATAATCCATACTTTTTAGATAGACAAATAAATTCATCATATGTTTTTTTTGTACATCGAGCAACTAGTTGATGAAATTAAAAACACACAGTAGTACCACTATCCCTACAGTCTCACACTTTTGCAGGGTAAAATTATATTCCCTCGTTTATGATATCGAAAAGAGGAGAAAAAAACATGAGGTATTCAGTGCATTTGTACAGAGTACAGAGAAGGTCACAATCGCGAGGATACAGCTGCTCGATGATCTTCACCTGCCCTCGCATCGCTACATACATCTCATTGCATATACATACCCATTCATTGGACAGTTGGCAACTGCAATTCCTAAACGCTTTTTCCGTCTTTTATTTTCATTCTTCGTCTCGTATTGTAAAGCAGAGTGTTAATAATTTCCTAACGAATTTGCATACAATATACGAGATTTAGTGACAATAACATTGTATTCGATATTTGTGCCAATTAAATCGGCCACCATTGTTTATATTGGGGTTGAAATTTATTTATTGTGCTCCGTGTGCATTTACAATGGTATGGTAATTTTATTTTGGGATGATGTGTACAAATCTTATGGATATAAATTATTATAAATCACTTGGTTTACATAACGCGCAATTGAACTAAAATAAATCACCAATTTAATACTATTATTGCATCGTCCACAGATAATATTGAAAAATTAGTAATTGATAGCTTTAATTATTCTTACAAAGAATTATTGATAATTTTGCCCGTAAAAGCACTTCTTCAATTGTCGAATTGATTAGTACGTACTGCAAAGTATAAAGCATAATTCGCGTCAAAAGTGTTTACTTTCAAGTGTTGATATTACGTAATGGCTATCGATCGCACACGTACGAAAAATGTTTTATTCACCGGGAGTAATAAATAATTAATCAGAAAAACACTTCCAGAGAATAGAAAAGCCGTCGTCAACATCGCGTACGTCGACGTTTGTCCCATCGCTTTTCTAGCCTCATCGCTTTTGTGGCTCCGCCGTGCCCAGGCGCACTTATTACGTAACCCCGCCCGAAAAATGAAATATTTGTTTGTGTGTGCTATACATCGAGAAAAGTTAGACCGCTACTTTGAATGGGATGTACGGTGCTTTTCCTGAAGAAAGATATAATTAACTCCGCGACGTAACGCAAATGCCGGAGATGCAGCTGCTTTGCTCCGCTACGCGAACCGAAGCTACAACTCGACGAGTGGCAATATTCATCTTTTCTAACCGGCGAATTAACCGGAAAAATCATAAGGAAAATAAACGAATTCGCTGTCATTGCAGACGCCGAGGAAAATAGGAAGAGCGAAGAGGAACGAGCAGAGAGGAGTTCGAATCAATCGATCTCCCGCACAGATATATAATTACAAAGCCAGTAATTAATTATGCAACATTATCGCGTGGAACGCAATAAAAAAACAGAGTGTTATGCGTATGTGTGGGGGTTTGCGCGTGCGTGCGTGTGAGTAAAAATATGCATAGAATGCAGCAGTGGGAAACAAAGAAAAGAAGGAGGCCGAGCGATAATAAAAGTGCAAGGCAAATGTATACAAATACATGTGCGCATGTACATATATAAACAGTTGTTGCGGGGCCGCAGGGGGGGGGGTCGATAAGAGAGTCGCGCAACAAAGGAAGAAGTCACATAAGGGGCGACGTGTGTATGGGATTATCGGGAGATTTTGATTCATTGTCCCGATTACAACACATCGCCAATCAAAGGTGATACATCTACTACATTATATGCATGACTGTTCAGACTTCATTACGTAAGGATGGATCATGATCATGCGCCATACACATCACGACGCCTTCCTTTATTTTTCATATCTCCCTCTCCCTCGCTCTCTTTCTCTTTCTCTTATCAATATCGATAAATGCACATTGTTATTACCTCCTACAGTTTTTCATATATTCAATTGTTGTTAGTTTCCAAAAGGTTTTTATTGATTCGTATAGACAGTATTATATAAACTAATATTTCTTTATCTATATAACGTGGATCGTTTCTGTGTGGCATTCCTTTAATGTCGTACGAATAAAGTAAATATTTTTAACAATTTATTATTTATCTGCTTTTTTGGATTTTCTCCTCATAAAAATAAAATATATATCTAATATTTAATGATCTTTTTTCGTAATATCAAAAATATAGTAGGAAGATATAGAAGAAAATATATATAGCGAGAGAGAGATTTAGCTTTCAGTTAATATAAACAATATTAATGTAATAAAAAATTACTAATTGTTTATAATTTTTTTTGAAACATTCTTCTAGATAAAATTTTATAAAAGTTGAATTCAACGCTTTTTCCGATCGATAGTACAAACACAAATAAACTTTCTATTAGGAATTTTCGACTTCAACTTGTCACTTTTTTTAAAACTATAAGATTCTTGATATTACATTTTCGATCTTTTATTTTCACAAAACTCTCCCATTCTTTTATTTTTTTTTTTATTTTTTTTTATTTGTTTATTTTTTTTTTTTTTTTTTTTTTTTTTTTTTTTTTTTTTTTTTTTTTTTTTTTTTTTTTTTTTTTTTTTTGCCACCTTCTTCAATTCTTTTGTAAGTATGATTCTACGTATCCAATGGACTATTGCCAAATCCGGAAGAGGATACTATAACAATGCCTTTTTCCCATTTTAATAGAAAAATTCTTTACACAGTTTTGAATGTCAGAAAGAAAAAACGATATGCCCTATGGATTTGAAGAGAGGATCAAGGACGCGGCAGTGGAGTTCGAGCGATTCGCAAAAGGAACATTCAAAGAGTGGATCGTGGCAGACATGTCAAGGCCAGTCCGTAGAGGAAAGTGTAGAACGTAGAGGCGAAAGAAAGACAGGCAGACAGATAGAGAGAGTCGGAGTGAGAGAAAAGCTCTGAGAGTGTAAAAGTAGTTTGTGCATACTCTGTCGGACGGATGAGTAGCTCGGACCTCAATTTGAGCGGTGCCATGTGCTCCAACAGTTCCGTCATTGCATCCAACTCATCCCTACAATATTTTTTAATTAAAATACGCATGGAAATCTGAAGAATTTGTTGATTTTTTATTTCGTTAAAATTCGTTAGATTCCCCCCCCCCTTCTTGCTTATGCTTTTGAGACATTTGGAACAACTCTAGTAAGTCAATTTTTTTTTTTTCGTTTCTAATTAATAATACATTCGCATAATAATAAAATATTGAAATTTATGATGTGGTATAAATTAACATTAAGTTGATTAATTAATATGGAGTTGCAATTATAATTGAAATAGGGTAAAAAGCATTTTATATAGTGTTGTGTACCCATCACATATTATTTATATGCACTAAGGTAATATAATTATTTTAAATTATAATTATGATGAATATTTATCAGCGTGTGAAAAAACATATTTAACAACAGAAAGCTACTATTATTTTTAACTTTTAAATACCAAGAAATTGATAACTCTTATATGTACCAGATTATCTATAATTTATCATGATAGAACACAGGTAATAAGGCTAAGATATTTCTATGTATTTCAAATATCCTTGTAATTAAAATAATAAAGAATCTTACATACAAAACTAAAGTTTCGTTTAGCAAATTTCAGAATTGTACTAGCAATAAATTAAAATTTTTAATATTAAGTTTAACCAGAAGTAATTAATAATAGAGTAATAAATAATACCGATTGAAACATCACCATACAGAAACTTGAGAGTCACTAGAAATACAAATCTTTTTTTTACTCTTTCTGTTGATTTCTTTTTTTTCGTTTTCTATGTTTTCCTTTTATTATTTTATTTCATCTTAGAGCACGTGCTACTTTGAATTTCTTATCCTGATATATTTCATCTCAAAATAATATGACGAATAACATAAAAAAACTGAAATTATCATATTATTTCTTATTTGAATATATTTATATATATATATATATATATATATTTCGAGAAATATATATTTTATAATATTAACATATATATTCAATTTATAGGATTATTTAATCACAATAAAGTATTTATTCTCATACTCAATCATATATAAGTTTTTCTTTATGTTCAAAAATGAAATAATAAAAATCTATATAGATACTAAAAATTTTAATAAACACGATTGTGATACTATGTATATTAGAATTATATAAAACATTCAGATACTAAATTTGTAAGTTATAAATATATAATTAGGTTTCTTATAAATGAGAAAATATTATAATTATGGTAAAAATTGTAAAATATTTATATCTTTAATTTTTATGATTTTATTTATTAACTGAGCAAATTTATACAACATATTTATACAACATAAATTTATACAACATAAATTTATACAAAAGTATGATGTTCTCAAAATTATCCGCAATATTTTTTAGTTTATATAATATTAAAAAAGAAACCGTCGAAGAAAGTTGTAGTTAAAAATTAAAGTATAGAAATGCAATGACTTAAAAACGTATGCATGAATTGACTGCTATATACCGACTAAAGATAAGCATCTTTATTAGCAATTAAAAATATATTTGAAGTAGCATATAATGCCTTCAATTTATAAATAAAGTATATTAAATAATATACAAGAACAAAATCAAAGAAAATAATTTATTTTGCTAGATAACATAATTTCATTTTTTACTTCACGCTTTAAAAAAAATTAATTTATTGATTGTTGTATAAGATATGAAAATTTGAAAATAAAATATTTGTTCACAATCAAAAATATCTAGATGTATCAAATTGATCTTTTTTCAACTACATGTTTTTATATGAAAGATAATATTAGAAAATATAACTTAAATATCAATTTACAGATAAATTTTGTTAATAATCAAAATCACATTTAATTTTTAACTATTAGAATAGATCTTTATTTAATTTCAAAACTATTGTTATCTTGATTTTGACAAATAAAACCCTTTAATTTTAATAAATTGAATGAACAAATTTTCTATTTTGAGTCGAATGAATAATTAAAAGGTGCATCTTATACTTAGTAATGTTATGTAGGTAAATGCTTAAATAAAAACATTTTCTTAATACTATTATAATTCCTTCTTTCACTAAGTAATAGCTATAAAATATTTAGCGGTCTGGTAGTGAGTCATATTCATGAGGAGAAATTTTAAATTTGAACAACTTTAATCTTAAACCCCTCGCGAGTAGAACTTAACTTTTGAACCAAAATACTTTTATAGCATAGTTTGTCGTGAACTACTGCTACTTTTACGTAGTGAATCAGTCTGTGATCGTAAAATTCATTTTGTCAGCAATGAAAAACCATGAATGTACGTTATGTTTAATTATAAAATAAACTTAATATTCTCATCGTGTGTACATACACATGTTTTCCCGTATTGATATAGAATATACTACTTAGCACTAACACCATCCTCTTTTAAAACTTTTAAAAATAATCATTTTAAGAATCATTTTATTTAGAGCATAACGATAATAGGAATCATAATATTAAATTGACACTTTTCAAATTTTAGTATAATTAAAAATGTATTTTTAAAAGATTCTTTTTTTGTGCATCATGCTTCATTTATTTTAATATTAACTTATATTTAATATTATACTATATATATTATTATCTTAAGATATAAATCAGTTCAGAATTTTACCTTAATTATTAGCTGAAAAATATATGAAATTTGTAATAGAATTTTATTATACTGTTTACGATATGATCATAATTATGTAACTGTATAAACTTAATTCATTACAATAACTCAATTATTTATATTCCTATAAAGTATTTCTAATTTCAAAATTTTTTTATAACTGTTTTAATCATACTAAAAATATCGTTAACACTTAATGACCAGAAAACAGTTTCCATCAGTTATTTATAAATAAATTTTTTAGATTAAGTACTATAATTGATAATAATAAAAAATGTTTGTATTAATAGTTTACTGTCACTGAATTAAACAATTTAGAAACTTATTGTTTGGTATACATAAGCAATCGTTAAGGTTAAGAATCAAAATGGAAATAACATATATTTTTTAACAATGATTTTAAATACTGTTTTATTTTTATTTCTTGCATTGAAATTTCCATGTTGGTGTGCACAAATTTTAGGAATAATTTAACGTTAACGTTAACTTTTGAAATAGTAATTAACTAATTTTTGTTTTAGAACTACAAACATCAGATTCATAATCTTCCTAATTTTATTAGCATAGTTTACCCTAATGCACTTTTTGTATTTTCTGTATATAGATAAATGTATACAAATAAACTATAATAATCAGTGGGCACAAGCATGTTTGGGTTATGTAATAACTGCACGAAATTAATCCACCTTGCATTCACTATTCGTGTCAAGGCAAAAGAGCCTTCGACGCGATTTTCTCTTTATCTTTGTTTGTGTCTTACAATTTGTACCTACAAGGTAAATATGTGACAATAAAGAAAATATTCATATTAACTTGCCCTTCCAATTTAAAAATGTGTAGACGCAAACTGCATTATTTGTGCAATCTTAAGTTTTTGCGGGTAAAGCTTTTACGAGTACTGAGGTTTACAAAGTTATTTGTCCTTTTGCAAATTTCATGCTGGGATACACTACAATTTTAATTTTAGAAATAGTAAGATTTATTCAAATTATCATCCCATTGAAATTGAAAAGTAAATAAATTTTCTTATTATTTTAAAACATAAAAATGTATTTTACACTAAAAATTAAATAAATACAAAAAATTATTGGCTTAAAATTTTAAAAATCAACTAAAGAAATAATAGAATGATTGTGAGCTCTATTCAAGTATAATGGAATGTTTTTTTATTTAATTTAAAAAATTTATATTTAAATACATAGTATTCTAATAAAATACGTAATTATATCATAACACATTTCCAAGCAATGAAAAACAGTGTAATGGAACGTTAAATTTTATTGTATAAAATAATATAAAGTCTTTCTTAAAAAACATTATATTAATATTGTATTTATAATTAATATTTATAATGCATTGAAATATTAAATTATAAAATTAATAATATTATGCAATTTGTAAATTTTCTATTTTTTACGCGCTTTATTTAATTTTATGAAGAAAGTGTATTAAACACTGCTTACTTAAGTATTTCTTAAATATTTCTTCATAGCATTCAGTTAGATTACATAACATTAACATTTTGTATAAATTCTGTAAGAGAACATAGCATTTATGAAATATATTCCCATTATGCGTCAATCATCCAAAGTATAATTATTCTTAACGAAACGTCCTTTTCAAATCATAATTTAGCCATTTTATTTTTTAAACGCTTCTACTTAATTACAAATACAAGTGACATTGTTTAACAAGATATCTTATAATTTAAGATATGTGTAATTAATTAGTTATAATAAAGTAAGCTGATATTTTATTCGTAATTTATCGTTAAAAAATGTCTAGAACTAGCAATTTATTTGTTTCAAACGAAAATTAAGTATTTACTGAAAAAATTATCTTCTAACATTATGCATAATAAAAAGGAATTATTTCTACTAAAAAAAGTCAAAAATAAATTTAATTAATGAGACAGTTATCAATGGAAGTTATTTGATAAATAATTGTTGTCTGTTACTATCCATGCTAAGAATTAACACATATTTTTTATTTGTCAGTGTTTAGTAATTCAAGAATTTATACCTAAGTAATTATTAGTATAAAAATAGAATTATTTACAATATAATTTACAAAATCGGTTATTATTAATAAACTCTTATTTCGTAAATGAAAACTATGCATATGAGTATATATTAAATTGAAATAACTGTAAGAAATAATATAGAAAAATGTTATTAAATTAATTTTTAAACTATAAATAATGTTAAGGTTTTCTATTAAAATGTATTAAGTAAGGTACTAAAAACAGTAAAAATTGCATATATACAGATACAGAAAGACATATAAATATAGAAGTATTATATAATCATCTAGAGCACCAAGAACCAATTGTAAACCATGAGTCCATGTAAGGTCTAACTTTTCGTTACTTATGCCATTCACTCGAGTGATCTATGCTATTTTTGTATGATTACGATATTGAGCTGAAAGATTCAAGAAGCGGCACTTCAACAATAATACTTTGTTCTAATTTGTTTTAAATGAGAATTTTTAATGCCTTGAGAAATATGTTTAGAATGATTATCTAATGTATGAATGTGCTCATAAATATTATACAAATACAATCCATTATATCCATTATATAAATATGAAGGGCTCATGTGGATCTTTTCATTGCAATGCAATCATCGTGTCGCAAAAATATCGAGATTGATTCATAGCCCAGTAATTCAACGACAAAAATAATTTAATTTACTGTATAATAAAATATTAATAGCTCGAGAATTTTATTTCTTTTAATCAAAAAGCACTATTGCGCGATTAATATTATAGTGGTAAAATTTTTAACAATGTGTACAATGAAGTCTATATATTTAGATAACAAGCATTAAGCAACTGGAAAAAATTTTTCTTTAAAAAATACTTTATTAATATAGATTAATATTGTATTTTTTCAACAAGAATAAAATTTTTTGAAGAGCTTTTATTATAATTATTTATAACAATTATAATTATATATTAGTAAAATGGCTAAACAATATATTTTATTTATTTTTCAGGTGAGTGACAAACAATAATTCGTTACTTGGTCAACACTTGCATGTAAGTTTAAACAAAAAATTAAGTTTCATTACAACTAAAAAAACTTTAATACATGTAATTATTTATATAGAAGTATGTCATTTTTCTAAGTTTACATAAAAATATGTAGATTTAAAACAGGTAGAGCAAGTAATATCTCATACAAGTATAGGATTTTCCTAATTATCACGATACTATTAATATGACGGCATCATCAAAAACAATATTAACTACGTGTATATAATAAAAAGCACAATCAAAATAAAAAAGGTTAAAATTATATGATTTAAAAATCATTGAATACAAAGAATAAAAATTAACATTATTGTTTATGGAATAAATTGTAAACTTTAAATTTTTAAATTAGAATTTTTAATGAATATAATTAATTAAAAATTCCTAAATTAATTATGTAATTATAAGGAATTAATAAATTATGATAAACAAATTATTTTTGGAAATGTTGAAATAATAAGGAACATTGGTGGTATTGTGTAAGCTTATAAAAGTAAAGTACTGGAAATTCAATTCAATGTCAATGAATCGTCCCGTTTGAATTTGCTTTATTTGATAAGTCAAGTGGGAGTAAAATTATAGAAGTGGGTTTTGATAAAAATCATCACAGAAACTTGAATGAATGGTCTTGATACTAATAATCAAGATATAAACTCGCGTATTAATAATCCACGTGAAACATTGAATTCGTAAATATATAGTCATAAATTTATTTCTGTAGCAAATACGTAAAAAAGATGATTTCATCAATAAATGAAACTATTGGTCGAGATTATATTTAAATAATTATAAATTATAAATTAAAATAGAAAATGCTGCAATAAAGTTTCTTAACAATTATCTTATGCTCGTGAACATGATTAGAAATTAAATTGTTTTAATTATGTGCTTTTATTTCGCCTCGCATTTATCAACTTGTGACAAATCAATGAAATGGAGTGGATAAAATATCTTTTAGCTGAATAAAAGAAGAAGTCCGCACAATTGATTAATAAATAGCGGATATGAAATACTTTTGAAAATATTTAAATTGTTGTGCGAGCGAACGCGGTCGGTTTTCCTTCAAAAAAAGACGGATTCAAAGAGGGTCCAGCGTTCCAAAATTAACTCGTGTTACGCCTGTTTGCCATCCCCTGTCACGTCACCCACGGCGCCGATGGAATTAATTCCAGTACTCGCATCAGCATGTGAAACTGATCAGGAACAGCAACAGCAACATTAACAGCAACGGCAACGACAACGGCAACAGCAACAGCAACAGCAACAGCAACAGCAACAGCAACAGCAACAGCAAGAGCAACGGCAACGTCAACTCGCCCACTCTTGCTATTTCGCTGCTGCCGAGCTAAGAAATAGCCTTACGTAACCGGACCTCTCAATTCCATTTTATTAGTCACAGTATCGCCTTTTTTTTCATTTTTCTTTTACCATTTGTATATTTGTCAATATGATTCACTCTTTAGCCTCATCAAGAGTAAATTTTTTCACCAGTGACCGTTTATACTCGGGGTGTACTCGATATAAGTAACATACAAATGATAGGTTTTTAAAGCTCAAAGAGACACAGATTTTGATAAAATATGCTTAATCTTCCAGCTATTTATTGAAAATAAAGAGAGGAATTACGAAAACCCTGGTTTTCTGTATGTGATTCACGATGATTGCGAAATATCGAACCGAATTTACCAAGTTAAATAAAGAGAATTTATCATACTATTTTTACTTACATACTTTATAATTAATTATTCAACGTTATCTAAGTGATACAATTACCAACGGAGAGAATTAATTTAATAACGATATAATGTATATTGTCATTATGTAAGAACAAAGATATGCAGATTATAATGAAGTAGTTTTTCTCTATACCTGATGTTCAGCATGATTTTAATGAAATATTATATACAGATTTTTCATTCTTTATTTTTTTGGAGATTCAAAAAAATTCATTATCCTTACATTATATTATAATTTTTCATAGATAAAGAAAGACATTTCCAATTTTACTTCAAACGTGAAAAAAAGTATATTTTAAATAGCACTTACAAAAGAAAATAAATTTTTTATTTTTTTATCCTATAAAAAACTTTATACGTAAGTATTGTTTGCTGTCTTTACATAATAAATATTTTTTGCGCTATACTTAATTTTATGTTTGTGATTATGTGGACGATGGGTATAAATGTAGATACGAGCAAGTGCACATAAAACTAATGTTTTTTCCATTTATTGCAAAAATTATGTAAAATAAAAATTTATTTTCGTTACACTATAAAGTTTGCAATGTATTCCCAATAATTATAATGCGCAAAAATATTATACATTTCATAATGGATGTGTTGAACTCTCGTTAAAATCACTGAATTGTATATAATATCTCCATTTTTGGTTGAAGTTGAAAATATGATTACGTGAAGTTTAGAAGTAACTAAAGGCAATAGTTTGATATTAATATACATGAACTTCGACGCTGGAAATAAACTCTAATTACTAGACAATCCTTGCCTCGTCAATTTTACGTTCATCCAGTTGCATTGCAATTCCTATTTCGAAAAAATCTTAAAATTGGGCTCGAAAAGGCCCAGCGTAATTTTCACGCACAAAATCTTGCCGCAAACATTGCCATGTGTTTCCTCACGCACTGGAGAACGGCTAAGATGAAAGGACTTTGCTTTACAAGCCTTTCGTTGCCTAATTCGTAATTGCACGTGGAGAATTGCTTAATTCCATTGCCTCACTTACTAACTTGTCCCTCCCTCCCCCTCCCCCGTCTCTCCCCCCTTGACCCACCGCCATTTCGTCGATCTTACATATCTGCGCGTTATTAAAGATATTTTTATGACTTGCAACTAGAAAGCCATAAGAGACTCCCAAAAATAGACTATTGAAATTCGTTTAAAAATTTTAATTGACATATATCCAGTTGGCAATAATATACGGACTCCAACTCAATACGAATTTGATGCCTAGTTATTAAAAGGAAATATTAATTACAAATGCTTATCCAAATTTCGAAACTTGAAATTTCGAATAAACCGCATAATAGAGGACAAAATTAACATTCATCGATAAAATGTCGTTAATATTAAAAATTTTGTTTCTAAAAATGAAT
The DNA here is from genome assembly GCA_018907245.1 of Eupristina koningsbergeri. Lineage (NCBI taxonomy): Eukaryota > Metazoa > Arthropoda > Insecta > Hymenoptera > Agaonidae > Eupristina > Eupristina koningsbergeri. The sequence goes on from JACCHV010000041.1 coordinate 2,048,101, forward strand.
AATGCTTCATTAAAATTATATATTACTTTTTCGGGTCAAAATAAATTTTTACGACTTTAATACGTATAATTATTCTTTATGGTCAAGTAAAATTTACTATTCCAATTTAAAGTGATAAATTTTTTAGTCAAGACATCGGGTCAGATAGTAAATATTTCTTTTGACTTGTTAAAGTTTTCATCTGTGGCTGGTGGAAATGCTGCACGTGACCGATTGTACTAATCAAATAAAGAAATTGATAACGCTATAGCAAGTACTTAAGATTTATCTTTATCAATAATTTTTCGTAACACGTAATAATTAATAATGTAAAAGTAGTCAATATCAAAATAATTGATTCCATGCTTAATAATGTGGCACTAAAAATATTATATAATAAAAAAATTTTATATAATTATTTTAATTCTTAGATTAAACAAAATAATTTTATGATGAGCACGTTTTTATCATTGAAATTCATCCACAATTCAATCACATAATAAAATGAATTATTAACCATCATGCAATTATTTTCTTATTTATTTTATCGATTTAATTTATTTCTGGTATTGAATAAAGAAGAAGGGTACTTTATCGATACAGCTTGGTTAAAAACATTCTGAGAAACTTATCTAATATCTGATTTTTAACATTATGCATAGACGGGGTTTGAGAAAAAAATGAAAAAATATGTGCTTAATGACGTTCGAATGTCTTTACGTAATCTGTTAAAGTCATCACATGATTGTATTGATATTTTATATGTATCTCGGAATATAGTTATATTTACTATTTACTCGTAGATTTCGATGTGGATAAAGCGGCGAGTGGTCGCTTGAAATGCTACAATTTCTCCTAATATTTCGAATTAATTTTATTACCGGTACTCATTTAGCCCCGTTGCTAATGCGTAATATCCGGAAGAGTAGTCTCTAATTACCGGGTGATTGCAATTCGAGATGATAGGATGGATGGATGCCACTGTCATTCAATTCTATTACTGATCTAATTGAGCGAGCGGAGGTGTATTTTCCTGCGAACTCAGGAGAGCAAATCGGATTAATTTGTTTTCTCAAGCAGCGGACTAATTCCCCGGAGTTCTGAGGAATGCCATGCAATAAAACAACGGGGTCACATTAAATTTCCAAGAAGTATAAATGTGGCGCGATGGCAATTTTCAAATCAGTTTTCATTACAGCGGAGTAAATTACCATCGATTTAGCATGCGGGGCCACGTCGCCATTTGCCTGCGATTGCCAGGACGACTCGCGCTAAAACCGAGCCCGACTCCAGGCGTCGACGTCTACGTCGCGTATTTCATTCATGCGTCGGTCACTCGTCACCGTCCCGTTCCGCGTGTCCTCTCTCTCTCTCTCTCTCTCTCTCGCTCACTCGCTCTCGCTCGGCCTGTTGTCCTACTTTTGTGCTCACGCTCTCGTGAAATAGGAGCAATTGGAAGGTTGCGGAGTAGACTCCGCAGCACATGCGATGTGTATATCTTCGCTTGGTTGCGACAATGTAGTTCTGTGCTCGTGGCCGTGCTCGTGCTTCTGCCCCGATGACGCTCTCAAAGGCCTTTGTCTGCACTTGCTTCTGCGAACCTTACTTTCCTAAAAGAATCATTGAAAATGAAGCCTCAGACGTAAGTTGGAGGGGTCTGTTGCGATGAAAAATTTGCACCTGCACTTGCGCTTCGTATCTCCTATTACACAATATATACTCGTTTTTCAAAATATCATAAAAATCAATGCATTAAATATATTATAATGTATACGTTGCTCGCGCAATATATTATTAAGTAAAGTCTATTTCTTTATATGATAAGATACCAACTATTTAAATTTAGGCATTACATGTTTTGCTCGAATACTAATGAGCCCCTCCTACTCTATACGTTTTTTTTTCATATTGATCCTCATTGGTACTCGCTAATAAAAACAATTAGTTTGTTTATCGTTAGAATAATTGTACAACATTGTTAACTAAGGCTACTATCGTAATTTATGTTGACATAAGATAAATATTGTAAAGTCAATTTTGAATAATGAATATTTCAAAATAATGAACAATGTTATTTTTCATCGTGACGTGTATCATAATTACATAAACTGACTATTAAATCAATTCGGTTGCCTCCTGGTGTACGAATTTCCATGTGGGAGCCGATTTCAGGATAAATGAGCGTCCAGTTGCGAAAAACTTACCTACCAATTATCGAACCAAAGTACAAAATATCCATTTTTTGAGCCCAATTTTATACAGGAGGAGCCGAGGGAGAATTTCCCAGAATCCGTGTCGCAAGTATTTATACATTTGGTTTGGGGTCCGTGCGGTTCTATAGAGGCAGACTTCTTTTCCTTCCATTCTTCCAATGTCGCAACCGGAGCCAGAGAACGAAAGAACGAGCGCGCCTTGGTCTCGCAGTCAAGTACAGAGTGATCAGACCGATCTACACTCGGTCCAATTATGTAAGGTAGACCTGTCGATAAGCGTGGCGCGATCTCACGAACACCATCGCCGTCGCCGTCGCCGTCCTCGTCGTCGAGGTATTCGCACATATGAGATAAAAGGAGACCGGGTCACGTGCTCGTGCGCCTCGCCATACTGTCAAACCTGCCTCGTTTTGTGTGTTATGTAAAGTTTACAGGTTCCCTGGCCAGACGCCATGACATCTACTTCGCCAGTCCTATCTTCCTCTCGTTCTAGCTCTTCTTATCCACAAAATGACCCTTCCTGCCTTTGAATATACTTTTCCGCTAATGGTTTTCGTTAGCTCCTCACCATAACCTAAACAACTTTTCTCTTTTTTTATATTATTTGAAGACAATCTCCTTTTACCCTGTACTTACGAAATAATTTTCGAAAACCTTGTTCACAAATGTCTCTTTGCAATGTACTTATAATTGATTTAATCGATAATGTGGACTTTGAATTGCCCGTATTCATCAAAATAACGAGTGTTCTGCTTTTAGTTGCGATTAAAATTTAAAGCTATAGTTCCTTAAATTTAAGGCATAAATATTTATTGATAGCGGCATGAGTCATAACGTCAGTACTGATTCATTTCATAACGACTACATGAGTTTTCCTTATTATGGATTCATATTAATAACAGTATTAATGAAATCTACATTATATCGTTTATTCGTGTTTAACGACAAATTATGTAAGACGTTTTTAATGTTTTCACTTGTCTTACTTGTCATGTAACGAATTTATTCTTTTGCAATATTTAAAAATATAGTAGCTACATTCATGATTGAAGTTGATTGGTGGAGTACAGAGATATCACTGAGCTTTATCCTAATGATAATTACAATAAAAGATATCTTTTTAAAAAAATCTTGTTCGATTCAATTTTGCCCTTAAACTTCGTTGTCTGATATTATTCTTTGGTTTTTTTTCTAGCACGCAGTGTCGTACGAGTTATCTAAATGTTTTCGTCTTTTCCTTGTTTGTCATTTGTTTCTCTCATTCTTGATCTCTGTACGTAGCAGCACAAATCTATTTTTAGGAAAGTATCGCGTATATATGCGATTGATGCTATTTCACGCAAAGCTTTTTTTACCACTCAAACCGCATTTCTCCAGTCCCTTTAACTTATCAACCGAATGAAACCATGCGAAAAAACTTAATCAAAAAACGGAAGTGATAATAATTATTGTATAATTGAATATTAGCCTCCCACGTTCTGGTATTTGGTATACATAAGTACTTTCTTTTTGTTATTTTATTATTGCTTTCCTCTCTATTTCGGGACCCTTTATCTGAATTCATTTTATACTTTGCAATTGTACACTTTTTTATAAGGGTATTTGAAATATTTTTCGGTTAGAAATAATTTATGTAATACACATGAGAAGCTCAGTACATTTAAAAGCTATTACGAAAATATGAAAATTTATAACTACAAAAAACGTTACAAAATATCTATATTTCTAAAAATTATCTTAATAATAATTTAAAATAAATGGTAATGAAATAGATTTTAAAAAATATAAATTGTGCTTATGTAATGTGGAAGACATAATGAAGACAAAATTGTCGATAAAGATGCAAGTTTAATTGAAAGTAGTACAGAATAAATAAACTTTAATGAATCCATACAATAAATATGTTAAGACATTTTTATTTTATAAGGTAGATTTAAATTATTCATTATTGATAATATATGCAAAAAATTTTTATCATAGATTTAATTATAGTGTTTAAAGCAAAAATATTACCAAACTTTTTTCACAGTAACTTGTTACGTAAAAAAGACACATCTTAAAATTCGCCATGCTTTAATTTTATGAACATGCATATATGTTCACGAACGCCCGTAAGTATAATTCTTTTGTGCCTGAATAATAACAATCACAACAATGCAATGCATTTTAATTGTTTGACTTCATATATTATATTGAATCGATTTGAAAATATATATAAAACTAAATAATTACTCATGAAAATTTTGTATAAGCACAATCTTAAGAAAACTAATTATTTTGTTCTCACAAAATGTAAATGTTTGGTTCGGTTATGTACTTATAGATGGTCCGAAATATACATTATATAATAACATAATCTACAAAGTTTTAACGAATTGAAATATTTTAATGTTCATTAAAAAAATTTATTACATGTAGATGATGATAAATGTGAAAAATATTTTGTTGAAATTGTAAAGCCTAGGTAGATTTCTAATAGATGATTCAATTAAATTGTATATTTAGAGATTAAAAGAGTACAGAATTCTTTGGTGATGCAGAAGTATACGTCAAAAACTTGATCTACATTTGATAATAGTCAAGAATCAATATTTTCATGAAGGAAATATACAAAAAAGATAGTTTGTATTAAAATCATATCTAATATATATAATCTATATAAATGTAAGTATTGCAATAATAATAACAACAATAACAACAACAACAGTACAATGATAATTTTAATAAGTCAAAAATTTTGTAATTTAATATTGCGTATAACAAGTTTTGCATACATAAAATGGAGAAATGTGTTGAGCATTATGACAGATAAAATACTTTGGATCGATAATTAAAAGTTGTAATTACAACAAGATTCACAATGAAGTCGAAAATTTGAGTATTAAATGAAATAGGCAGTGTAGCAGGAAATAGTTGAGCGTTAATATATATAAAATCTTTATAAAAACTTGGTCGAACAAAGATTTTAAATGAAGCCAAGATTAATATCACGGAATGATGTTGTGAAATTGAAGGCGTTAGAAGCCAAAGAAGAAAAGAATAGATGAAAATGGAGGTGAATGAAGGCATTTGAACGGATTGAATAATGGGAGAAAAAGTGTCGTAAATTCCAAGCGTAAATGGGGAGCCTTAAACGTTCGCTGCCCTCACGAGACATTATCGATAAGCACCACATCGATCTTCCTCGGCCACGTGGTCGGTCACTCGACTCGTGAGCGCCCCACACTCCTACATTCATAACGCGCCAACACGTATGTAACGTGGACGCGTGTGGCCCGCGGGAGGGGGCGCGAGCAACGTAGCAGAGGCCCAAATCTATCTGATCGGTGCGATCACGACGGGTGAGGGGGCGAAGGGGCAGGGTTGGGGGGGGGCGGCAGCACGACGAGCGTGGGCTGGCATACGGCGATATTACATAATTACGGATTTATATAAATGGTTACGTTGACACCAGCAACCAGCCAGACGGAGAGGGAATGCGAGAGAGGGTGGGGACCTGGGCTTTGGGCACCGCGTACATTATCTAACGAGGAGAAGCTATGTGGTGGTGTTGGTGGTGGTGGTGGTGGTGGTGGTGGTGGTGCCGCCGCCGCCGCCGCCGCCGCCGCCGTTGCTGATGATGCTGATGAGGCTGACGATGCCGGTGATGCCGAATCTCGTGCTGATACTGTGGTTAAAGTGACGATTCTGCACTCTCCGGGCGATCTAATCGTGAGATCTTTGAAGAGCAAATCGATACCTCATCGAGCAATCTGAATTTGTGGGATTGCCCCACGCATTAGCAATCTCTCGTTTTCAATGTCTTGCTAGTTAAGGCAGCAAATGCTTTTCTAACCTTAGACACACTCGCTCCAAATCCAGCCGCACTCATGCCGGCCTCAGCAAATATAAATTTTCACCAAAAATAAAAAGCGGAATGCTTGAAAGAAACGTGAGAATATTGTGAAAACGTATAGCTGATTTTGTGTTGTTTCGAGTTTTTACGAGTTAGACGCTTACCCCGCGCAGATGAAAATTACGTAATTTTATTCCATTGTAGATAACTATATAAGAATGAATTTTCAATCTAATTGGAAGTTAGACATAACCTAGGAGTGCCAATTTTTAGGCTTTAACCTGATTTTATTATGCCAAAAAGTTTTTCCTCGCTATCATTAGTAAATAAACTATATATAAAATGAACTATATATTTATGCGAGTACGAGTGTCGACAATAATGATGCAAAAATACGTACAGTTTTGAAATATATCTATCAGATTATAATTTTTCGAAATAAAATATTTCAAAATTTAATTATTAAACATAAGCATCATTTGCGTTCATAATTTATTATGAAAATAGTTTATATTTTAAAATTTATTTACTCTTAAGGAAAATATAGGAAGTTTACGCGAAATTAAAGCACTTGAAGTCATAGTGATCTTTATTTACTTTATATGTTCATATGTGTTACATGACGGCTAAATTTCAAAGAATTTATGCAGATAGCAATAAGAATTCTAAGAAATGTTACATCATAATTAAAACATTTGTTTACTGATACTAAAACAATGAGTAAAATTTATGAAAGGATTCTCACATGCTACTATTAATACATTAATTACATGAAAAAAGTAAATTTAAAAAATTTAAAATTTTTTTTTGGTAAAATTAATAGTCAGTAATGACGGAGAGATAATTTATTCATATAAAATCATTAATTTATTCAGGCTTTCAGTTTCTTGAATAAATAAATAATACTTATGGCAATATTTTCAGAATTAATATCGTAAGTTCTACATATTCTTAGCAGCAATATTTATAATTAAGTTACGAAAACAAAATTTTGCTAATACACCAAAGTATTGTGTTGATTAAACCAGAGAATTATTCTCATTTTTCTAATTCCATAAATAATTTCAATGATAAACTTATCTCGCTTTTAACAATGTATAAATTAACGGCTGACAAATTTTAACACATATAATTATTATAATATTATCAAATATATTATTAAAGAACTCTATATAAAAATGTAAAAACCTGTGAACGATGTTACATAAGTAAATGAAGTAATATCAAAATATACACAAAATTTCCTGCTACGCTCATAGCTTAAACACACCTATTCGAGAGAAAAATCCGTTGGCTCGGTTCTTCAGCGGACTTATAAAATCACAGCAGGGTTGTGAAGTTTCGCATATGTATAAGTAGGTAGATTTGCACACGTATAAATACATACACGACTTGAGTGTATATGAGGTGAGTGAGTGTATGAGAGTGAACGCAGGGCTGACGTTTCTGTCAATTATATAATAAAAAGGTGGTTATGTAAGGACAAAGCAAACGTCGCCGTAGTCTCGTCGCCGGCATAAACCAAAGCCACCGATATTCTACCATTATTTTCTTTATTTCACTCCTTCTATTTGGGTAGATTTCGCCTCTCTCGCTTTTTTTACATCATTCTCTATCTAATTATCGTATCGTATTCCTGCTTCGCGTAAACATTTTCCACATCACCCCATCACTTCCGATAAATTCTCGTAAATTATGTTGCTTCAATATCCAGAATAATTAGCGAAGCCCGTATTGATTCTACTTTTTTCAGGTTAATTGAGTTAATACTCTTTCATTTCTCATTTTATACTCTTTCTTTTCTAGGCTGCTTGCGTAAAAAGATTGATTTTTCGTAAAACTTATAATAAAAGAATTCCATTTTATTTTTTTAACAATGAATTTATTTATATAAACAGTTTATTTTTATATTGTTAATAATTTTTTATTTGATAATTTGATTTAATTTCAATTATGATTATATAGTGTTATTCTATGTGTAAACAAATTTTTAAATCAATATCAAAACTAACTTCTTATGTTTAATTGCTAATAATGAAAAAAATATTCAAGTACTATTTACACATATTATAATAATTTTATCATAAGAATATTTATTTAAATTTATAGTATAAATATTCAAATATAATTTATCGTTTTTCATTACGTGCCTCGGTAAATTAATAATATATATATATATACATACATAGTTATAACAATACGAAATAATATAAGATAGATGATAATGAATTTCATCAATAGCAATAATAATAATAATAATTATGTATAGGCATCTCATGAATAAATGTAATTAGTATGGAATTAAATTTTCATTTTGTTTTAGTATAAATTCGTGAATACAATGATATAATATTGTGAAAAATACCATATCGTAATTTTGTTTTAGGTAATTGACTCGAAATATAATGAATGAACGAATGATTTTAAGCCACGTAACGTTAAATTATCGCATGATCTTTCTTATCCACTTTGCAATATTTTTGTGAACCACGACAACGAGTAGAACAATAAATTTACTGCAATAACTAATGCTGGACAATATTTTATGATGCAACAAAAAGACCTTCACTCTCCGTAGACTTATTGCACAAATTAAAACAATAGTTGGACTGTTTAGTGCTCACGGCTCGCACCATCCCATTTGAAATCCTCTATAAATTCGCGCACACGCAAATATAGAGTAGAGACATTAGAAGGTGCTCGAAAAGTCAAAATTTATTTTCCGAGGGCCTTATAACCTCTTGGTTTTCTTTAAAAGTTGCTACACTAGAGTAAGTTTATTACCTAAGAGATTTGGTAATACGCCACGTTATAAAACGCTACATCGTCGCATCGCAGTCACTGTACCCACGCGCCTTCTTACACGCACGTGCCCACCAGCCGTATACATATTAATGTATACACCCACAAAAACAAACCGTAAACATATTAATAAAAACTAGTATTTACGGTGGATCGCGGTATGAAATTGAGCGTATGATTTTAAATTGGCTACGAGAAGATTTTCCGAGCTTTTCACTGCCCCATAAATATTGCAAGTATATAAAAAGGATGACTGTTATACGGGCATATATTTCACTCCACATACTCAAATATGCGTATAAATTATGGAATAAAAACTTTTGTGTTATCACGTTTGATCAATATAGTTTATGTATTATTAGATTTTACTTAACTGTTTGTCAATTTGTGAGAAAATATAAGGCTGCGTGTTCTCTTCTCCATTTCAAGTCTGTTTTTATATTCAAACTATTCTTTTGTATTTATATTAAAAATTCTGCCGTTCTGTCTTGATATTTAAATGATTACTTTTTATTTATATTTATTCTTTTCTAAGGATACAATAAAATTTCGAGTCATACAAACTGGATCAATTCCTGACTTTATTTATTTTTTAATTAATTTTTGCGCTAAAAATAAATTACGATACATTTACATAACACCCAGGCATTGATAAGATTAAAAATATTTGAAAAATGTTTGTTAAGTAAATGAAGTTGTTCAAATGAGAATAATCCTTGCATAACGATGTTTTATTTTAATTTTATATGTATGCATATGTATGTACGTATATATTAATAAATTTTTTTTTATAAAATTCTGTTTGTAGTTGCTTGTTAATATATTTTAAAGGTACTTTTTATGAATATGTTGTCATTAGCTTTATTTGCAATTCAACGATAAAGAATGTTTTTACATTTACTGAAAAAAGATGTGTAATGAAAAGCATCAAAGAGTTTCACTTAATTTACAGTATTATTCTTAAATAGATTGTGGTATTGAAAACGTTTTATCTCTTAAAATAATAATTAATTATCCACATATTATATAAACTTTTTATTGATTTTAGTATTAAGGAAAATATGTAAAAAATCAACTTTTACTTAAAAGACAATTTGTATTGCGAAATAAATGAATTATTACATAAATATACACTTTCATTTAAAATTTTAATATATATCTTTTATGTGATTTCAGAATGATTTTTATTCATTACATATTAAATTTAATTAATAATTGATATTTACATTTACCATTATAGTTCTAAATTTAGAAATTAGTCTATCAATAATAAATTTAATTATATTACGTAAAATAAGTTTATTATTCTGCATTAATGAAGAATTATTTTTCACTAGTATAAACTATATTGATACATAAAAATAAAAAAGCATTATTTGAAACTAGACTCATGCTTTTTTAACAATTACTTAATATTTATATATATCTACAGAGTATTGCTCAATGTGAAAACGGTTTTATATTATTGCATTAATTAATCATATTTCCTAATTGTATTAAAATATTTCCAGATCACAATATATATCAAGTATATTGCATTAAATCATTTATAATCATGCACATAGTATTGCACATAAATTAGTATTAGTAACTCGTACCACGAAAAGAAATATTTTATTTTTTAACATTTTATTGATTCAATATTGTATATATACATTAAGAATAAATTATATTGGTAAAAAATATAATTAAAAATTTCAGTTAATTATAAAATAGACAAATAACTAATATCAATAAAATATTAATAAAAAATTAAATATAATTTATAATATAATTGTTATCGTGAATTATTTAGCTTGCATACATATTCGCATTTTAAATTAGTTTTTCATAATTATGCATATATTTTTAAGGAATTAAAAGCGAGTAAAGTTAATAAAATGTATAATAAATGAATGTGGTTATATAAAATTTTTTGTAGAATAATGAGGTAGTATTAGTATAATGAAAAAATGATACCACTGGTTCAATGAATTTAGAGAATGTTAAATGCTCTAACTTACTATCTATTTAGAGGTTCTTACCAGTGTAATTACATATGAATGGAGATTTATCTATATTTTATGTGCATTTAAACATAAATAGAGAGAGAGAGAGAGAGAGAGAGAGAGAGAGAGAGAGCAAGAGCGAGACCGAGAGAGATAAATGAAATAGATGGAAAATGAAACAGTGACAATGCGCCAAGAGAGATAAAAAAGAGATAGTTAGTTGCAGAGTCAGGAAACTATTGAACGGAAGCAGTTGGTCGTCGACTACAGTCAAAGTACTTGACCGTGAAAAGCACTGTAACTGGTACCGTTGCCAGCGTGCGTTCATAAAATACACTTACACTCTCTCTCTCTCTCTCTTTCTCTCTCATTCTTTGTTTTTTTCTTTATCAATATAATTTGGATTTGATTTTTCCATTAATACTTGACTAGTTTAGGATTTATTTTTTTATTAACTAGATTCTTAATTTTTGCCCATTATTATCAAAAATGAATTTAATTTTTTACACCTAATATTAAACGTAATTATTTGAAAATCATTGGTACATAAATAAATAACTCATAATTCACTTCTCATCTGTTACTAAAATGTAAATAATACTTACTATTCTTTATGAAATTTATACATACTAAAACACCCAATAAATTAAATTTTGATTTTTTTTTTTTTTTTTTTTTTTTTTTTTTTTTAAATATTGAGTGGATATTATAAGTAAATTGTTGTAGTTGATTCTAAATAAATAATAAATAATATATATAAAATATATATATATTAATTACTAAAATAAATTCTGACAACATTTCTTAATAGATTACATAATTATAATACATATATACATCTTACATAATATCTGAAATACATTAATAATATGTATATATATATATTAAACTAGAATTTTATACTCATAAGAATATCAATAATGTATGAATAAGAATCAAGTTAAGTTTTAAAAATTGCTTAATCTACGCATTTAATACATATAATACACATGTATTATATCCTTAGATAATTAAAAAATTTGAATATAAAAACCGATCATATACACATAAGAATTCTGCTTATCATAAAAAGGAATTTTTTTTTATACTTGTAATCCTTCAAAAAAACTACATATTTTTCTTGCAGATTCTTTCATTGTTATGAAAAATTTGTTATTATGCAAAAATTCATTTTATTATATTTTTATATCCTTATTTATAATGATTATCTACAATAGATATTGAATAGTGGAAATTTGGAAATTTATAGATATGTTAATGTACAAAATTGTAATTTTGTTCATCACGTTAATGTTTAACCCATACTTATGTTCTTGTAATCATATTAAATATTGTTTTTTTACTATATAAAGATATATAAATAAATTAACTTATTGGACTATTAGACAAATTATTTACTTTCATTTTATTTATTATTATAAATGATATTATAATACTATGATATTTATTATGATAAATATTAAAATAAAATATAATTTATATATCATAAAAATTAATTTTCTTTAAAATATTGATATTAAAAAATTTTATCTAAACTAATCGTTGTTATAATAATTTATATTCAGTTTTAAATTCTAAAAGAAATTTGATATAGATTTAATTCGATTTTTGTTAATAATTAAAGGCACAGAGTTCATTTTAAACATTTTAATTTTATATACAATAATTTCATTGTTATTTATTGCTTATTTGTTACTAGAAATTATTAAAACTATTGTAATTTATTTCTATTAATATATATTTGATGATGAAATATAAAAGACAGAATAATGTTTATCTTTTCGATTAATGTAAGTATAAATTTAATCCAACAATTAGTTAATGAGTAAATTAATAGTATAAATATTCTAAATTAATAAAAAAATTTTATTTAATTTTTTAATTTTATTAATCTATAAGATTTTATTACAATTTTTTATATTGATAGATTTGACTAAATATGTAAAAAAAACGAGTAATCTACGTCTAATTTAATATTTTATGACATATGTATCAAATTTTAATGTTTTAGAATCAAAATATCTGTACTTTGTATTAAAAGAAAATTAATATTTATTCTTATATCCATAATTCCTCTACTGATAAAATGTATATGAGGAAGGAGAGTAGATAATTTTTTTTTTGTTTATCTCATTTTTTTGAAATATTTTTTTCTAACTTCCACGAAGTTTTCATTGATTTTTCTACGTGTGCTGCTCACTTATTTATGATAAAGTAAGTAATAGCCGAATTTGATATAAGCATTCATACATAAATAAATTGAATAGTAAATGTCTCTTTAATGCTTTTGCAACTATTTTTATGATACTGATTTTTTTAAGTATGTATGTGTATTGATAATTTTTCATGGATAACGATTTTTTTTCTTTTTTGTATATTAATCTAATATTCTATTAATAATTCTACAGTATAATTTGTAAACTGATAAAAATGTATTTTAGTTTATCGAAAAACATCAATTTTTAAAATTCAAAAAAATGAAATGCAAAAAAGTAATATATAGCTTTCTTATTTTTATCAGCAATGGAAAAAATATCACAATTATTTTCTTAATGATGATTTGATTAAAAATCGTATATTTTAATATAGCAATGTATTCCTTTTAATTATGTTTTCAAAGGAAAAGTATTATTAATTTTGAATCATTCTATAATATAATATTTTTTTTCACGTTTTTTTGTAATAAAAAACATTTATAATGATATTATGTGAAGATTAATTATTAGTGAAGTAATAATTAAAAGTTTATGAAACTAAAACTATTAAAATAAAAATAACTTAAATTAAAACTATGTTTTTGTCAGGATATTATACAGCTGTTTACAGTACTAACTATTAGTAAGTACTACTAAATATTAATGATCTACTAAATATTAGTGATTAAACGAATACATATATTTTTGTTCAAATAACTTTGATATGTTGAAAAATGAAAAAATAATGCCAGTATGTAGAAAATGTTTGGTATTTTAAAATTTTCATTATCAAAATCATTAATTTTATGAAAATTTGACTAAGACAATTATCTGTTTTAATAATGTTAATTTGAACAAGGTTATCAACTTAATTTTTAATATATTGTTAACTAAAATCTATATTCTATACGTCTTTTATTATTTATTAATGTGTTATTATGACTATTTATTATTTCTTTCAATGATATAGTGAAATATAAGCTTATTACAATAAGAGATACAAAAACTACAAATTTATAATTTAATATAAGCTTTCTTACCTATACTTATATATATACTAAATTTTTTTCGAATATGGTCTTGAAATATTTTCTAATAGCTTTTCAATATTTTTGAAATCATGAAAATATTAAATTTATAGAAACTGATGAATATTTATTCATAATCATATAAATGTAAAAGAAGACAAAAATTTCATTTATAATTTTAGATATTTTTTTTTTGTAAATATTGAATTAACCACTAATTAAATTACCAATTACAAATTATATATGCTTTTCAAGAATTATATTTAATCTTGCAATAGCTCCAACCAATTTATGTAATTTTAGATTTGATTCTTAATGGAATGAAAATTACTCATTAATTATAATATACCTTATCTATTATTCATTAAAAATTAAAAATAAATTTTAATACAATGTTAATTTTCCATCTTAATTAAAATTGTAGATATTTTTTTATAAAAAGTAGAATAATAATACTATTATCTAATGTTTTAAAGAATCATCGTTTTTAATTATTTATAAGAATATATTTATTAAAATTTAAACTTTCTACTGTAATTCCTAAATTAAAGATCTTGTATAATAATATTGTAATAAATAATAATTTAACAATAGCAACATCAGACCAGCATTAAATTTTTCTTTTGAAATATCCGGTATAAATCATTAATCCATGTATAATATTGAGGAAAAATTTGAACTCTTTAAAATATAATTTACTGTTAAACGGAAGCAGCAGTTAAGCAATGTATTTTAGTGTTTTTTTCATTGAGAATGAATCTCTCGGAAAAATTCTCAAAGTTACGAATCCAAAGAGTTATAAATAAGGTCCAAACTCTTCCTGAAAAGCGTTTTTCAACTGATTAAATAAGTGAATTTTTTTTTGGTGGAAATCTTCCGTGCAGGATAATAAATTTCATGTTCCATTATGATAGTTTTAGCAGCGTAATTGTATATTTGGACCAGGATGAGGTAGCAATACAGCACTACAGCATAAAGTTGCATGAAGTTGCGTGCAGTTTGTAAACGCGCGTATTATTTCCGTCGACTGCACATTTTTCATAAGGTGTGTATGCAATAAATGCTTGTGTATCCAAGATTTTAACGTGGGCACACATGACAACGAGAACATCGAAGCGAAACTCCATCAGGTGGAAATAAGAGAATAACCGAAAGAGAGGAAGAAATAGAAATAAACATATAAACATATAGATATATAAAGATAGAGATAAAAAGAGAAAGATAGATGGTAGAGGGAATCCGAGGGTCTACGTCCGCAATATTTACGACACTCTTTAACCGCTCGAGATAGACTGTCATTTTGGCTCTCAAAACTGACACCGCCTCTTTCAATTATTTATTTATTTATTTATTTGGTTGTTTGTACAACTATTAGATCATTTTGTATTGTTTTTTTAGTTTGTTATTGTTAATCAACATCTCCAAGGATAAAGCCTTTCAATAAATTCATTTTTTATTTTAAACAATTGTCTACATAAATTATAGTTGTATAAATAATTAAATGGCATGATTACTTTCATATTTTATTCATTCAAAATTCAAAATCTTTTATAATCGCAGATAATTTAAATGTAACGAAAATAATGGATGTGCGTTCATTTTTCATATAATTTAAAACTTCTAAAACTTAGTAACCCCGTTATTCAAATTATAAAAATTTATGTTACTCGTGCCTTTCGTTTTAAATATAAAGTTATTTGTATACTCTAAAAGATAATAAAAATGAATAGGATATATAAAGGAATTTAAAGAAAATCATAATAAAATGCCAATATTTTTAACATTTTAAAAGAAATTTACAAGGTAATATAAGATTATAAATTATTAACATATCGTAATGATTACATATTTTATGATTTTTCCTACTTTTTGGTTAATATTTAAATATGATTGAGAAAGCAAATTTATGAATTTTGTTGAGAAGAACATATTATTATTCCTCATATGCAGTTTTCTTTAATTTAATGCCAATTAATAATATTGCTACTAGAATTTCTTGAGCGAGAAACAATGTCCATGTATAAAATTTGCCTTTCAATCATTTTCCATCTGTTATATAATGAAATATCGGAGAGGCCATTTGATTTCGCTGGTCGAAAAATCTCTGATGCAGGATGGAGTAGGCCTCGTTAATAATTCTCGTAGGTTTTCTATATACGAGTCAGAGTTTGTGCATCCCGTCCCAATAGATCGTCGAGAGCAACTTACGCATCTTGAGCCAAGTCACACCCACGCAAAGTGTCGACGTCCGCATGACGACGAGTCTTTGGATAAATGGACTCGCGAGGTCCGAGCCCCAGTTATAAACGGGCGCTTCTGTTTTTAAGACTCGTCCGGCATCTCTTTCCCGCGCAAATCCAGCGGAATGAGGGAAAAAGAAAGAGAAAAAAGGAAAGGAGGTCGATCGATGCGCGGAAGGAAGCGACGAGGCGTCGATCGGATACGGACGCGACGGCAGAGCGACGGCGATGGTCTGCAGTTACGTAAAGGTCGGTCACCCGGCCACCAGCCCGTACACTTGAACGCGACACGCGTGCAACTCTACGACACATTTCTCTCTCTCTCTCTCTCTCTCTCTCTCTCTCTCTCTCTCACTCTCTTCGGCGTACACGACGTGCATTCAATACTCGCACTGAATCCCACTACTCTTTTCAAATAAAATTCCTCTGGAGGAATAATAAAAATTTAGTGTGTGTACAGGGAGCATTATTGAATAATTTTTTTAGCTTAATATACGTCTGTTAAACTACTTTATTTAATTTATTCCTACTCATTGTTAATAATAAACAATTGGACGTACAACAATATGCCGTAAGCTATTGTACAACATCATCTTTAAAACTTGTGATACTTACTAGCATAAAATACAATATTAATGGGCATATTCCATTACGCTATATTTTCTTACCATAATTTTAGGCAACTTTTTTCATTCATTACATTCACTAAAATATACGTAACGTTCAAATTGCGTATGTCGGTACACATATGTTTGCATAAACTTTAAAATGTGTTAATCCAAATTACCAATATCTACGGTATTATTAACGATTGCTCGATTTTTGGAGCGAGTGTAGAACTCAACAACTGATCTAACCAATTATATTCATGGTCTTTTGATGAAATCATGAGCAAAGGTGAACTAAGCAGCTGGAATTGGTGATACAGCACAACATGCGAAACATGCAAAGGCCAAACATCTTGATGGCTATATATGATGCCTGAGAATGCATACGAGTTACAGGTTAGAGAAGCTGTTCTTAGAGAAACAATTGGATAATGAAACAATTTGAACAGCAACGAATGTTAAATCACATAAACACTCACAAGAGTGATTTTTATCAAAAACTGACAGTGGCTCTCTAGTAAATACATTAATAACTAGTAGCGCACAGAAGTTTGAGAAGTCTGAAACAATAATTAATAATAATATTTGTATAGGCATAATTGAATATTAAATAGAATATAAAATTATGTGCCAATTACTTATAGTCATATTTCATAAAATTTTTATAGTACTTTCTTAGAGAAAGATAAAAATTTAGTAAATGTGGAAAATTAAGAGTACCTTTAGTAATGGCAAGGAGATTATAAGTATCTTCATTTATAAGATGATGATAATTTAATAAAACATATTCCTACTGAAAAAAATGGTTTTTTAGTATATCTCATTACATCTTTGTTTCATCAGTATTGTAAAGACTAAGGCTAAGGCTATTTCTGAGTCTCATTATGTATTGATTTTGAGAGGCACATGAATGCATTGTAACTTTTTGATAAGTTTAAGTGTAATTTACAGCTTATTGTTTCAATGAATATACTTTAATTATCTAATTATGTATTTTACAAGTTTATAAATAGTCCATAAATAAAATTAGAACTCCAGTCAATAGACTGTTCGACAATCCTTTGGTTCCTTTTTTATTTTTACAATAGAATTTAGGTGTTTCTATCAGGAATATGTAGAGTATTTAGAAATAGTAGAAATACGAGATAATTATAAGACACGAAGGCATTACGCCACGATATTTATATCTAAAAACAGTGAAAACGCTAAGAACAATATGAGCTACGGTTGTGCGTTGATGGAGTCAAACAGTATTAGTTACTCTTTATATAGATCAAGCAAATATTCTTTTCAGGACAAAAACTAAATTTATTATATGCTACTGTTAGAAACTAACCAAGACTTACGGAATTTTTATTACAATTTATTATAATGCTGGAATACTTGTAGGTTTATGAAATGAATAAGAGTTGGCCTATCGAAATAGGGGAAATTGTTTTAGGAACGAATACCCAGTTATTCGTAATCATGCTAAAGTGATACTGATGAAACATAGGCGTTCGCCATTTAGAGTATGTAGATAGATTAAGTGAAAAACAACGTTTTCAAGTAATTTTAATATTGATTGTACGTGAAGAAACAATGTATCTTCATTAAAATATAGAATCAGTATATTTTTAATCAATTAGACTTGTTCAAAATAGTTAATAAATATCAGTAGAAAAGGGTATTCGTTTCACTACATTAAAATTGTTTTCATTCAATATTTTCATTAATAATTATGAGCATAGTACATAAACTTAAAATTGCATTTTATTTACTTTAGAAAAATTATTATATTTAATAAATAATTTAATTTTCATTCTAACAAAATAAATCTGATTTACTTTTGAAATAAATACATAATAATAAAACTAACTTATTTCACTTTTTTTTCATTTTAACATTTCTTTTACATAGATTTTGACACAAGTTTTTTTTCAGGTAAATAATACTTTTAAAAATGTCGCATATATTTACAAACGACAAAATAATTATTTTTGTTTATATGAATGTAATAGACACTGAAACTATATTTGGCTCTCATGTATCTGTACATATATCAGAAAACAACCCTTTGGCCAATAAGACTGAGTTCCAAAGGTCGTTTCTACTTGTCCTTTATAAAAAGAAAAAAAGAAGTGAGGCAAAGTGAAGGTCGATCTTGTTCTAGAATCTGGTCGCGTCCTCAATCGAATGCCCCTCGCTCCAAGTATATGCATAGCTACAGTTTCAACATAATTTATTCCAAAATTCGTTGGACAAAATACCAAATATTATAGTGAATATCTGCTTATCAATCAAAATATTTATTTCAATTAATTTTCATTTTTTTATTAGAATTATTTTATTAGAATCGTATTAATCTGTATACAATTATTATTACGTAACCAGTCAAAAAGATATTAATTTTAATATTACACATCGTTGAAGAATTAAAAAAATTCTTCCATTACAATCAATTCAACGAATTAAAATTATAAATTTAAACTTAATTACATTCCATTTAAATGTGAATTTCTAGAAATTTCTTTGAAAAAAATTTCTTTTACAAGCTAGTCTTATTTTCTTGAACTTTTATAGCACATCCCTTCGATCGTGTGGCCTGTCACGTACACGTAAATTCTGAGAATTTATTTCAGTTTCGTTGCTCATATGCATCATTCATTTGTAGCAAAAGCAAAGAGCAGAAATTCAGGCTGAATATACATATATTAAAAAGGAAATGAAGTGTCCTGAAAAAGACACATGACTCGGAAACAAATTTTTAAGTGTTAGCAATTAAAGAAATGCAAGCTTGAAAATATTTAAAAAGATTAATAAAAAAAAAAATTTGAATATTAAAATAAAAAAAATTTATTATTTCTCTTCCAAGTATATGTAATTTAATTCTTATATTCGATTAAATAAAATGTTATGATCACAAAGTAAAACAAGACTTAATTTTTTTTGTACTTTCTCAACTATCTGTTATTTTGAAACACAACCTTGAAAATATACATAAAGCTAATTCATTGATTCTATAATATTATTCGTATTTTTGGATATTAATAAAAGAAAAAATTTAAACAGACCAATGTTTTTGAAATATCATAAATCAAATTGTATTAATTAATTTTTAAAGATATATTATATTCATAGCATTGAAATATATAACATAAAATCATCTTTTTGAGAACATTAATCTCTTAATCTGAAATACTTAACTTGATTTATTCAATCCGATAAAACTATATAAAATTAACAGTCTTGCAAATGTTTGTGAGAACATTATTTTTTATATAATAAACTATATAATACGTTACGCAATTTTTATTACTATAACTTTACACTATTATTTTTTTTAGAAAGTATTTTATTTAAAATGAAAAAATAGTTCAATATAAATGTTGATTTAACATAAAGTTTATTCGACCGCACAGAAGTTTCGCCTAATAGAAAAATTCGTCGGATACACATCTTATCTGATTAAATGTAGTAAAGTTGGAAGAGCCTTTCAAATATTAATTTCTCTACTTTACCTTCCTGAATCTGATCTCTCTTATATTTACCTTGTTAGTATTTATCGTTGCTTCCCCACACACTCAATGGATTATTACAAACTCTATGAATATAAATGACGTTCCATCTGAAAACTGCCCTCGTGTTGTGTACACACGCTTGGACTATTTTTGCCCCGACTCATGCCCTCCGATTCGTTGCGTCGACGCATGTGTACGTGTGTCTGGAGTAAAACTATCGTATCGATCCGTCGGAGGGTTAAGCGCCACCTGTGACGCACAAACACGAGAACCATTGGATTTTCGATAGTTTAACCTGGACAGTTGGCTACTTCCGCCTTTTACACTTGAGTTGCTGAGGTGCTGGTGATAGTATTCGGTAACAGCTGTGCCAACGATTACCCATGACCTTCGTAGAAGCAATTTTGCTCGTCAACCTGACTTCTGGCACGTCTTTGAAACATTAGCTGATTGAAGATTACGTAATGCCAAATGATTGTACGGTACTCTTAGAATTGTGCAATCTTAGCTTCATGGAGATTTACGCCAATTTCTTTTCTTTTTTTTTCTCGGTGTCGCAAATAATCTCTAGTTGTTTTTTAACGCACCGACAGTCGGTTTTCGAGGAATTGCCAAATAAATTTGGTTTTATCGAAAGACAAGCGTTCGTATCTTTATTTATAAATGTGAGAAGTAGAATAATTTATCATTGCAAGCTTTATTCAATCGTTTATTCAATAATATTTTTTTTTAATTTAAGCTTAATAGAAATGTTTACATTGTTAATGGAAGCTTCGCTAATTAGTTTTGCATGGAGTGCTTGAAAAATACGGTGGATTAGATTGGCAATAACAAACTCGACCGGAAAGTAAAAATAAAGCTTAAAACGAAAATTCGGTTCTCTAAAAATATTCTTTAAAGCAGATTGTATCCGATATAAATAATTTCTTGAGCACAGAGCTTCATGATAAAGTAAACGTGAGGGATATGGATATCCAATAGCGTGGCGTACGAAACCGCCAAATATTGTTACTGCATAATAGCATTTCTGCTCTTGGAAGCGATCCATAATGTCAAGGAAACGGTTGTGCACTTTGCGAGATATCCACTTTTGCGTCATTCAGCTTATTACATGAAAAATTAATATGAATTGAACGATTACGCTGCAATATGTTTATAATAATTCAAATAATAATTCGATCTAAGTTGCAGCACTGAATGCTCGGTGGCTTTGGTTTGTTTATTCTCCCAGCAAAAATAGCTATCTTAATTATCAAATTTTTTCCTATAAATGCTGTAATATTGCAATATTGTCTAATCGCGAAGCTATTGAGCGAATAGAGCCGACGTTACAATTATATAATATCGAGTAGCTTGCACATGATGTAACGATTACGTAGCGCATTAACAAAACTTGCAGTATTTATTTCTTTATCTTAGCGAAGCGTTTAACGTTTGATATCGTTTTTACAACTATCACCGGTTTTTCAGCGTCGATAATATATTAATCAGACTTAAGCGCATTTGCCAAGATAATTCAATTGGAGAGATTACGCGGGATCGCGGATCGGGTGAACCGAGGATTTCAATTTCCCGGGTGGGAAATCGAGCCGGGGAACGGATGTCGAGGAATCGCTAGGATTGCGGATGAAATAAAGAAAGACCTGGTCTTATGTAAACACGTTGTGAATGCACGCGAAGGCAATGACATTGCGCTCGGAGACCGAGATGGTCATGTGTGTGTTTGCGTTTCTATCACCTTTCGATGCGCTCGCCTCTCCTCTTCTCTCCTTTCTCCTCGCGCGAGACCAAAGCCCAGACAGAGACGAAGACAGTAATTCAAGGTTCGATGGATGCGTGAGTTGAGGTGCACAAAGGAAGCCATCAATCGAGCTCCCGTTTGTATCGCTCTCTCGCTTTCCTCCCACTTTCGTTCAATATCGCTTTTACATTTTGTTTAGCGCACTGTATTGTTGTTTACGCACTATACAATCAGAACCTCTATACAACCAGTACTTCCACTCATTTCTTTACTACCCGACCTTTTCGAATTCGGAGAATTTTTTTTAATTATTTTTAATTTATTCTTTTATTATAAATAGACGAGAATTTTATTTGAATTCGTAAAGGTAAATTTGCAAATTTTTCTTTTTAAATATTTTATTTCATAGTATTAATTATTCTTCAAACGAATAATTCAATGATTATTAAATTAATGATTCTATTGAAATTTAAAATACTGATTATGTCTGACCGTATGTAATATAGAATAATAAACATAGAAGATTATAAACATATTGTATTTTTAAAAATATTGAATTAACTTGTAAATGTTTTAATATTTCAATAATTATGATAATATATTAATACATCTTTTATATAGGCTTTATTATTATTTTTGAATATTTAAATATGTTGCTTTTTAGCTGGTTAATAATAGAAAAGTATTTTTCTTCCATGTTACTGAGAAATTTATGAGACTCTTCTAAACTCTTTTGTAATTGATCAATTAAATATGCAGACAAAGTTGAAAATAATGTAATGTAATAGATACCGAGGTTCCAACGTAAAGATACAATAAATTATTCTGGATAATCTACAATGTGTATTCAGGATATTGTGGAAATACAACAGCTCGAAAAACAATGCAACACAGTTAGGATCTAAAGAAAGAATTTACTACTCGCCTAAGTATAATTCGGTGGTGTGTCCAGAATTCAACAAGTGCACATGGTGGTTTCTTTAATTGCAGAGAGGAATTGACTCATTATTCGTTAAAGCGAATAGCCGCGTGCGCGTATCCGATTTCAGTGGGCGCAGTAGATACAGGCGCGCGCGACCAGACAAAGACGAAACCAACGACGTCTCCCGTTTCGCTTGTGATGACCCCGAACAGCTGGAAACATGAAACTCGGTGAAAGCTGAAACCCTCTCACCATTTTCCAGTCTAAAATTTTTTCTTTCGCCTTAATTTGTGGATACTCGTCGTTTTCATCTCATTTTTTATACGTCCTATGGTCCTAGTTTGCCTTTTGAGTATTCAAATTTCCTATGCTACTCCTGACATAGCAAAAGTTTCATGTTTCACCTTTTTTCTGCTTCAGCTTTTTCATTGATAAAATATCGTTTCCTTTTATTATTTTGTTAAAGATGCGAATATTTTTAAATACATACAAAAGTTTTTAAAATCGTATAATATTCTCAATAAATAAAACAAATATTTTCATTTTCATATATTTTAATATCATTCAAGCTGATACTCTTTTAGGACATTATTATGAATTCGTTTATACTTTGAATTAAAAATATCCATCGGTATTTATTAAATTGTAACTTATTATTATTCCGATTTAATTTACTTTTGCTTAATAATTTTTCAAAAACCATTTCATTTTTAATCTTCCAAAATTTTATTGCGACATATTGATAAATATAATAGTATTTTTTCATTTCATTTCAATTATCTATTTTTTAAATTTAACTGAAACTGATAATACTACACTATATGGAGCATGAAATCAAAGGTAAAATTACTATCGTGATTTTCTTTTTACTTAAACTCTTCAATTCGATCTACTATAAAACTCAAATTAAGAAAGCAACTATAACTGCAGTCTGGTATTAAAATTGTTTTTTTTTTTTTGTTGCGTAAGAGAAGAAGCTCTTTTATATTGTATTCTGATTACGTTGGTCGCCATAAATGTATCTCTATCTTGGACAAATTATTGAATTGTATACACATTTGTCCACTATATTCATAATGAACATATGTGCATATCTAGAGAATGTACAAGAAAGTAAAAGAGCATATTATAGTTGTTACCATGAACGTGTCACTCATGTGCCACCTATCTTTTTCTATCTAGTCACTGCCACTTCCCTTCCTACTCGTTTTCTTATGTAACGCATCAAGATCAATGTCCAAGTCCCACGATGTCTTTCTCTGTTGTAGATTCAGGGAAACGTGAATTTCACGCTTCGACACGCTGTCGGCGACTCTCAACCGCTGCCATTGACTTTTCAGAAATATTTTGCATGTATACGTGCGTACAAGATAGAATAAGAAATAAGTGAGATAGGGAGCATGCGTCTTAATATATTTTTCTCTCGTGATGTAGTTATGTAATAAAAACCGGCAATCAAGTTCTTTAGTCAAGAATTTTAGGTGATTACTTTTTTGTATCTGAACTTTATAATCGTTCAGATAGAAATTGCCGCAATGCTCTATCTAATTTCGATTGTGTAAGCTTTTAGATGAAATCCACTAAGAAAATATTATTTTGATAATTCTTTAAGGGAAAATTAAATTTTCTTATATGTTTCAGCCAATTTTTGCATGAGAGTAATAAAAGTTCCTCTTTATTATGCAATCACCATCAACTTACTTGTATTATTGTACAAAGACCAGCTGAATCCAAAGATAATAAATAAATAGACAATCAGGTGAATAATTCCTGTATTCTAATTTCAATGTACAAATGTATAAGGGGTACAATTTAAAAAAAAGATGGTGAAATAAGTCAGAAACACTCGATTTATTTAAGTAAAGTGACATTAATAATCGACCGCAATTAACAAAATACAATACAATAATTGAAAGTAAGAAAATTCTTTTGTTTTGAGACCTTTAATGTATAGCATCAAGGGGCGATAGGTTACGAGAGCGTCAAAGAGGGTTCGATCGATGCGCGAAAACAGTACAATTACGTAAGCCTCCCCTTCCCTTTCTCAGAGTTTTGGTGCGCAAACGAACAAAGAAGTCGGACCAAATTGCGCTTCCGTTTCGGGTTATGCCTACGCAAATTCGATGAATATCGCCTACAAGTTTATTTAAAATAAAAATTTTGAAACGGGGATGTGCGCCGAAAAACAATGAACCATCGCTAATACCAGGCAATCCTGACCAAATAATCGCTGCCAAAATAAACTGTGCATCTTGATTTTATGTAATATATAGAAGCATTTATGTACGTACTAAAATGGCCAGATGCATGGGTTAATATTGAATTTCCATAAGAGATAATTGCAGAAAAGTGTTTTCAGATTAATCAGGTAGGAAATAAGTACCAAGATTGAGAGATAATAGATTTATGATATTCCTCATTTATAATTGATAATTAAAGTTTATGCTCCATTAAGAGAAAATGAGAGAGATTTTCCAAAATGAATGGGAAGTATTGTGATTAAGTTAATAGTAACATTCATTTTAAATGATTATTAAAATAATTTTTTTATGAATAATTAGAGAAAGCATATATCTGGAATATATACATTTACAGGTTTCTTTTTACAATATATTCACAATTGGTTAATGTAGAAAGTGTATAAAATGCGTGATACTATATTCAATCAATTATTAATATATTGTAATTAATAAGAATAAAATATTCTTAATGTGAACATTTAAAATTTTTTTATACATTAAAACTAAATTTATTTTCAAATTGACATTTATTTTACATTTAATGTGTTTATTCAACATTCACAATAGATTGAAAATAGATGGAAAATAATTATTTTAATGATTTATATTTTTTGTAATAATTTTTTCCATTTAATAGGGATTTTAATTAATATAATTGTTAATTAATTTCATGTACTCACAAAAACATTTCTTTCTTTCACAATATTTATATTTTACTAGCGTTATAGAATTACATCAGCCCCAATTGTATCGCTAATACTGCCTATTAGGTGTTAAATATTTAATGCCTAATACTGAGTAAATTAAATATTTTAACGTTACAAAGTTGAAAGTATTACACAAATAATTATTTAAATTAAAAATTTAATAAAATATATAAACGAACAATTTTGTTTAGAACACGTAATAAACTTTATAGCTGCGTTACCATTGTCTAATCTTGAAAGAAAAAAGAATACGTTACAATTAAAGTATATAAACGACGTTTCAAAGTGTTAAATTACTTTAAATTAATTAAAAAAGAGCAGAAACTGTAAATATTCAATTAGAAAAACATGAAACGTGTGAGCTATTGGATTTTAAGTCAGCAAGACTAGAATAGCCGTCGGCGGCACTCGACAACATTACGATATTGCATCGCCCCACAATAATTGCACGCGAAAGCAGCACCAACATAATTGACGCCTTTTGCGAAATCCTGATTTGAGTTTTGACGTTGCGAAAATTAGTGCGAGAGAGCGAATGAATGACTCTCTTCGTTCTTTTGGGTCTTATTGATTGCGAAAAAAATAACGTAACGCTAACCAGTCGAGGTTGTCCTTTTCCTAATGCTTAGATTGAAATTTTGATTAAACAGTTGGCAGAACGATGCCAAAGTAACTTATTTCTTCATAAATGAACCGAGTGCAAGGAATTATTAGTGTCAGATGTTTCTCAGATAATGCTTTATTGCCCATCTATTATTTAATTATCTGTTTTTCGTTTATTTTATCGAAACGCGTCTTATTTTTTCTAATTAATATCAAGCAATAGCTTATTAATGAAATTTGAATTCCTAAACATATTAATTGACACGTAATTGGTATAAGCAATTTCACGATACAAAATCGGGAGAGTACATTATTAATTGTGACTAATTTGCTTCAAAAAATATTTGTCAAGAAGTAAATGTTAAAGCATTATTTTTGTCTAAATAACAAAATGTATGCATAATTATTATTTGATGATGTTGTATGTAAACATATTATATATTATTTAAACGAATCGTAAAAAAGATAGATAAGAATCACTTCAAAAATTATATACGTAATACTCTGTACAAATTCTGTTTTCAACTATCTACATAGCTATTAAATTACATTTAATATAATGTACGCTATTTTACAGTATAGCATCAAGCCTAATGCATAAATCTTTGAAAGTTTATATAATTTTATGAAAAATGTGATATTATCAAAGCTTATTTATCTCTAAAGTTAAGCACATTTTCATGAATGCTTAGATAAGTTAAAGATAATAAAAAATTTTAAAAGAGCATTAACATTAATTGGAAAATTTGGTTAATTATAAAATATTCGATATATGCGATGATGTCGAGTCAATACGAATGAGTGGAATATTTGCAAAAACGGATCTTTTAATGTAAATTGAGCGTAGGAGGAATGAAATGGATATGATATCGATTGCGTTTGGTTGTTGTTTCAGCTCCAAACAGCCCACTCCACCTCAGCAACAGGGCCCACGCGCTCCTTTTGCTCAATAGGCCACAGGCGTCCCTCGCCGATGCTGATCATGCAATTCGACTGCGCCCAGACTGGGGCAAGGTGAGTCCACCTATCTGCATACCTCACCTCCTTATCTACGTCTCTCTGCTTTTACTTGTGCAGATTTATCCTGCACGTGCACTTTCTTTATTGTCATTTATCATTTATTGTCACGCGTAACACCTCCTCGCTCATTTTTATCTGCCGCCGCCGACTTTGACGACTTTGACGACTTTGACGACTTTGACGACTTTCACGTGTCATACTTGCGTCTAATATTACCATCCACTTTTTCAATCTTTCATCGATTTTACATTGCCCTAAGGTAATTGATTGCCTATATATAAAATATGCCTATGATGTATTTATAGGGTCATTATCAGAGGGGTCTGGCTCTGTCTGCACTCATGAGGAGCGAGGAGGCACTTTTAGCCCTTTGTACGAGTGTAGTGATAGACAAAAATCCCCAACTCATACGCCATGAACTCACAAGGGTAAGCTCATTAAACTTTAATTTACCAAATTTAAAATTTTTCATTTTGCAATTACTTTTTATATAACAATTGATGACTTGTATTTTTTATGCTCTAGATTTTACGCATTTTTTTAGCATAAGATATCGTAAGATTAAAGTAAAATTGTGATGGACGATGAAAAATGAAACTCAAAATTTTAGAATAATTTAACAATTTGACAAAATTAGCTATTTTTATTTTGTTTACAAAGAGATTTTACTTTACTTTTTCTTTTTAGTCAATATTTATTAATAAATCTACCATGAAAGCAAAACGCAATTCGTCAAAGAAATGACGAAAACAATATTTTTAAAATGTTTAAAAGATCAATAGCTGTAAACTGAAATATTTACGATCGGCACCTCTAAAAATACCCGTGAATATCAGAGCAATAATCGTTAGTTTGGCCTCGGTACCAATCGAGACGACTTGGCACCTGCCATTCGCCCTTTTCACCTTACACACCCACGCACCTGAAACCTTTCTCCTTTCTCCTGATTAACTTTCTAAACGACGTTTTCGATCCACGCATTAGTTCCGGTGTGACAAAGCGCGTATAGCACCGGTGGCCACACCGTCACGCTACCGAAGACCTGACTCCGTCACACCGTACGTGATGCTTTCCCATACAAGCTCCAGCGCCACACAGTTGAATAACCCCGTGGAGAGCATTCGAGTTACGTGACCCCTTGCCACGCAATACTCGCAGCCGTCGAGGAAACGAATCATCGCCGCGTAATTTCAAACTCAGGGCGACAATTGTTTTAACTGCCGATGATATTCCGTTACGATAGCAATGAAGTCATTGGTCTCGAACCTCCAGAGGTGTACAGCCGCTACAAAGATCCTCATCTTTACTGTCTTTGCAATTATCGTTGATAATGTATATGCCAATAAACTCGATGTACAGTTCCGTATTTATAACCAACGGTTTTACTCCTACCCAAATGATCAATTATTTTCAAAGTAAAATACGCTTCTGACACAGAGTCATAAAATTGCAATTATTGCCTATTAAAAATGCCAAAATTTGTTGCAAACTAGAAATTGGAATAGCTTCAGTTTTTCAACACACATCTGGTTTTCATAATTCTCGATATTGCGTAACCGATGAATTACAGAACAGCCTTTCATCACAGTTGCCAATGCATAATTATATTTATAATCCACATACACCGCAAATTGTTCGTTTATGTTAGAACAATATTTCAAGTTTCAAAGCGGTCATAATGCTATCAATGTAATACTTATTTACTATTTATCGTGTTAAATATAGTTAGATTAAATAATTTTTTCGCTGATTAATCAAATTTCAAAATGATTAATGTATGATGAGTATAGAAATATTCGTATCAAATTAGCATAAACAAAATTTTACCTCTTATAAAAATAGATACTTTTTAGGTACTTATGATATTACGAATAAATGACATGGTTCAAAAGTCCGTAACTCTATCGGCCACAGCCCGCGACATGAAAACAACTTCTCATAAACCAAATCCAAATTATCAGTGAACCACAATTATTATTAAAATCCGGAAACGATTGTCATTTTTCAACAGGTGCTGCACCGAATTTTGACATCAAATGTGCGTCGTCAAAACAGCGCAAGTTTTCGTACTCCTTACGATCTCATGGAGGTTCGTATGAGGCGGAATCGTCACCACCTGCTGTTACCTCTAATGAATTCTGGTCCTCGGAACCGGCGTCACGTCGGTGCCAACGCAATCAACACCTCTGACTGCGAAGACAACAGTAGTGGTGGTGAAGAGGAATTTTCACAGGTAATTTGAATTTTTGAACCATCCACAATCCATACCTACAAATTTTAATTTATGCACATAATTGAATAATGATGTCTGTCGATTTTTCATTAATTACCTATACCAGCCCACGAATTTTTTCAAGCATGTGAAACGTGCAGCTTTAATCTCATTTCCAACAGCTATTAAAGTTTTATCAACAGTATTATAGTAATATTAGATGTGGTTTTATTTTATGATTATTATTTGTTAAGTTAATTTGTAACGTGATACGAATGTATATAGGTTACCTTTATAGATCATTATCTACGATATAAAATACGCAAACGTAGTTTTATTGAAAATAAAAATTATGTTTTGTACAATCTAGAACTCTCTGGGTAATGCGGATAACATTATTGATATAAACTAGATACTTGTTAATGGAGTATGAGAATAATATAAAGCTAATTTGATGTCGACGGTGCTCATGGAAACGTAATTCTTATGTAATTGAATATTTAAAATATTCGCATCTCTATATTATTTTTATTCATTTATGATTCGATTATACGTTTAGGAATGATGGTGATATTATTTCATTGCCACCTTATGTAATAGCCATGGTGGCACAATGTTACATATCTTTAACAACACGGATGACTTATGTAATTCGTTACTCATTGTATTTTAATTATCAACCAAAAAATTCTATTACATAATTAATGTATACTTAAAGTGACATTACCTAAACATTTAAAGAGACTTTAATATTCTTTATTGTGCAGTTACATTAATTTGATTATCTTGTCATTTTTAGTCAATTTGTCGAAGACTACTCTCCAGTACCACGTCTCAAGATAATTCAAAATTGTATGCAACGCTAGATAGGTTATATCAAGAAGTTGAAAAATTAAAAAGTAAGTAATTACAAACGTATCTCTAAGCTCATAAAATACATTATTATAAATATTTCAAGGTTATATTACATGAAAACGTATAAATAGGTGTGTTTGTTTAATATTGAAAGTATATTTTAACAAAACTGTGAAATTAGTAGATCGTATTATTATGAGATTACGTGTGTACATGTAGATGGCCAAACTATTTATCAAAAGTTTTTATTATGTAAAATATATTGTTGGTTATTATTTTTTATTTTAATTGCTAATAAATCTGTACCTTGTAACAAAAATTTTAATTAAAATGTAAAAAACATCGAGTAGTTTAAAAACCGATAAACTCTGATTACATAATGTTTCTCAAGATTTACTACAAGAAACCACTTATGTGTCAAAGCTAAATTCTTGAAACAGCCAATAATCAATGTTAAAGATGTATTTTTAGTTTTTCGGATACCTGCCCACTAAATCTTTTTTAAAATTCTCAATACTTATTTAGATCCACGTCAAAAATTAACCCGACTAGTAATTACAAAAAAATGAAACTTATCTCGTAACAAAGGAACTTTTTGCCGATTAGGAGTGGAGCGGAAACCAGCAGAGATTCTGTTGCCACCCTTGAACGGAGCCGCAGCCGGTGGCGACCTGGACTGCATCCTCTGCTGCCGGTTGCTGTGGAAGCCGGTGACAACGCCCTGTGGCCACACCTACTGCTGGATGTGCCTGGACCGTTGCCTGGACTACTCCTCGACCTGTCCGCTTTGCGTAACCTCACTAGCTGACGTGAGTACCAGTGACATCCGATTAGTGATCTTGCCCGTTACATAATCCACGTTCCCTCCTTGTTTTTCAAAATCTCATGAGGGTTTTTATCATCTCTGTGTCGCGCTAATAGAGAACGTGTTCTAATCTAGTTTTATAGGATAAATATATTTTGTTTGGAAATTAATTAACAGTATTAATAACTGTTACCTCTATTTTTAAGTATATGATGTCTGCTCTGGTTTTTCTAAAATTAAGTTCATTTTCTTGTACTTTTCGACCGGCTTAGATAAGATTGATATAATTAAATTTTTTTTAGAAAAGTTCAGTTTATTCATACTTTTACAGATTAAAGTGGTACAAGTTAAAAATAATATCTTATACACGTGATTTTAGGCTATAAATAAAACTTTTAAAACTTTTTTAAACTTTTTTAAAATAAATTTACTCAAAGTATCTTTTTTTATTTACATTTGATGATAAAGTACGATAATTTGGATTTCAAGCGAATTTATCTATGTTTATATATACGAAACCTATTTAATTAACAACTATTATTCAATGCGCAATCTAAACCATAAACATATATTACAACATAACGTGAAATTATTCTCTGATCAAGTAAATAAAACAGCTGTTATTTACACTGAATTCGATTTTTAACTCCCACTGTTTTTAATTCAACTGAAACCCACTATAATGTATTTTTATCAATATTTATTCATTTCCAATTAACTGTGCTTAAAAAATATTTGGAAGCATAATGAAAAACAAGTTGCTAAAGTGACTGATTATTTGCTAAATTAGCACACACTTGAGAATTCAATTCGGGTTGTCTAATTAATATTTATTTATAAATACCCGCGTCAACGCAGACAATACAGCTAAATTACAGATAAATTATCCTGCCTTATAAAATTTCACCAATGCTCAATTACTTATTTTCCCATTAAAAGCAGTATACGGCAAGTGTAATGAATGTCGCAATAAAAAATTCAAATGGACATTATGCATTTGAGTGAATAAATAATGAATGATCGGTTGCGTGGTGAACTTAATCGAGACATCGGATATAAGTTGTTTAGAAATGAATATTAGCTCGGTGCGCCAGGTGCAATGGCGGTTAATGATGGATCGAATAATCGTCTGCGGTCGATGTCGCCGCAGTCACTCGTGCTTCCGATTACGCATTGTCGGGTAGAGTTTAATTTTCTTAAGTTTTACCCGTTAATAATGAGCTCCTATCAATGACTTTTCAATATTAGCAACTTTTGCCACGAAAACAAGCAATTCCCATTCAACTTCGGTTTTTATACTTCTTAAACTCGTCCTTTAAAAATTCTTGTTGAATTAGTTGTAAAAAGTGTTTCATAATAATCGACTGAAGAATGTGATCGTTAATAATGGATGTACTCCGCTCGTGTATGTTCTTCTTTATTACTCCAAATAAATCATATTCATTGTTATGAAATATCATTGACTAATATTTTATCGGCTTTTTAAAAGATTCTTTAACTATTTTACAAGTAAATTTAGTATTTTTTTCAATATTCATTGTTTTTTTAAATGCATTATAATTTTAATAACCATTTATATAATAATGTGGTTTCCTAATAGTTACGTATAATGTTTGTAATTAATAAACAAATGCAAAATATGCCATCGCTGATGAAGAAAAAAAAATAAATTGAATTATTTATGAATAGTCTATTCCTTAAAATTATAATTAATGCTTAATAATTTTAAAATATTTTTTTTTTTCAAATTGCACATAAAAAATTTATAAATTTATACAAATAGCATTGCTGACAATAAATAATTATTTTACGTGCGATTTATATCTAACATTTTAGGTTTCATAGTTATCGTATCATTAAGTACATTCAACTACATAGTTATTTATTTTCTGCAATTAATAATACAAACAAATGATATTTTTACTATTCGCTAATTCGTAATGCTTCTTTACTTCAACATATCATTCTTTAGGTCGAGAAATATTTTCCAAACTGAAAGAATAAAATATAATAATAATTAGTTTTAATATATCGTTACATTCTCTTCCGATTTTTGTACCATTTTTTTTTTTTTTTTTTTTTTTTTTTATTTGAATTGCTGAGAGAATCCCGTTTCGAAAAACATCTTACAGGAAAAATGGCTTATTTGACAAGCCTGTTTCAAATTCGACCAGACACGCATTAAAATCGCAGAAGTAGAGCTCATCAGTAAAACCTAAACACCACGACATTGTCCTCCGTACTGTTGGTAGCTATCAATCTGTTAAGTCATCACTCAAAATCCTCCAAGATTTATGGTCGCATGTAAAGCTCACTGACTTCCCCTCGTTTCGTGGTCCGGCCATCAATGAGCCCGCATTTCCCGCTGTTCCAGTATCTGGCGAGCAGCCAGAAGACGGTGACGAACTTCGTGGAGTTGGCGCTGAAGTACGCCGCACCGAAGGAGTACGCGGCCCGGGCGGCGGCCCATCGCCAGGAACTCGTCCAGCAGGACGCCGAGGAGGCAGCCAGCGAGCAGATTGCCGTCTTCGTCTGCACGACCGCCTTCCCCTGCGTTGCCTGTCCCCTATTCGTCTACGAGCCCAGGTACAGGCTGATGGTTCGAAGATGCCTTGAAAGCGGCGCCCGGCAGTTTGGCATCGCGGCCTGCCTGAACCGAGAGGCCAGCGCTACCAAAAGGTGATTAACCCGCTTATCTCCCACTCTCGAGATACTGCAATCGAGTTTCGAGATTATTAAGTCGTTTTCGTGAACCTTGAAATGTTTGACAGACTTACACACGAGATATCTCGAGTGGAGGAATAAAAATGCAGATCTACATCAATTATTTTGATTACTTGTCTGTTTCTTTTTATATTTTTCAAATGAGCACAAATTTTTTTTTTCTTTCTTTTTTTTTCTGCGTTCGTACAATGTATTACAAATTTTTTATCTTACCTTACTCGGTAAACGAATAAATTCATTAAATACCTTGGACATTTAAAGAGAAGGACTTCAATTAAATTCTTTAAGAAAACAATATTTTATGATGCCTGTTTACTGTAGTTTACATATTTTAAAACTGATGCATATGTGCAAGGCCTCTGAGCTACATTGAAATTATTAAAATTAATTCTTCTTGGTCAGGTATGCCGAGTATGGCACAATGCTAGAGATAAGAGATAGAGTTTTGCTCAAGGATGGATGTAGCATATTAAGTACTGTTGGAGCCAGAAGATTTCGAGTTCTATCGGGAGGAGAAAGAGATGGTTACGATACGGCGCAAGTTGAATATTTGAGAGATACGCCGATTCCATCTGACCAGTTGCTCAATATTATCGAATTACATAATAAAGTAAGAATAACTTTATTTTAATTAAATAATAACCATACACTGTTTTTGAAATATCTGAATTAAGTGTAAGTTATTTATTTTGAAAGAATGCAACATGTTGGCAATTCATTAATTATTTAATTTGTAAATAATGACCCAAGAACGCTTACCAAAAGATTGATTAGTCGAAGTTTACAATAAGTTTTGAATACATTTATTTAATTCTAATATATAAAAAATTATACAAAAAATATGAATACAATGTATATGTAATAGCTATTTTAAGAATTACCCTTTATTTTATAATCGCTTTGCTAAAAATTGTAATAAAAAATACAAAATTTTAAATACATTTGATTCGGTGAATAAGCTTCAAGGAAAAGATTTATCATTTAAAAAACAAATACTCTACTGTAAGATTATTATCATTCTAATACTGAATTACTAAAATAATATTGGTAATTTAAGTAATTGCCCATAAAAATTTGAGAGCATAAAGGAAAATTGTAATTTATAGTCATCGATCTTAACCACAAATCTCTTTATATGAAATAACCGATAAAAATTTGTTCAGGTGCGTGCAAAAAGCCGGAGATGGTGGGTAACAGTCCCATTGTCCCAACGCTCTGAGATCCGACGAGTTTTCGGAGAGATGCCGGAGGCCGAGGAGGACTGGCCCCGGTTGGCAGATGGTCCCTCCTGGGCCTGGTGGTTACTCGCTATCCTACCCTTGGGGCCCCAGCTCCAAGTCGGCATCCTCGGGACCACGAGTCTTGAAAAGCGGCTGCGCGCAATCGAGAAGACGCTGGACCACATGGAGCAACGGCAGCTGAGTATTGGAACTGCAGCTTCCCAGGAAACAACGACTTCCAGTAGCATTTGCAGAGAGGACAGCAGTAGTGCCATCATAACTGGCGAGGGCCAGACGACGACGAGTACGACGACGACGACGACGACAGCGGCGAGATCTGCTGCTGTCTCGCTTATACAACACTCCTAGGAAGAGACACTATTGTGCGGGCATTTTCGCGTTAATTTTAAATTCTTGAAAAATCATGGGCTCCGTTCGAAAACTTCTTCATTATAATTATGATGAATCTATGACGTTGAGTTGACTTACGGGTGAGAAGAAATGCTTGATGAAAATTGTAAGACATTATGTAGTGTTTTAGCTGAATGGTTTTCATAAAGCTTTTTTCATATTATTCTCTTAAAAATAAAAGTAAAAATTATTAATAGTATATTTCAGGTAAATATGCATCTATCGTGAATTCGATACTGCTAGCATCTAAATTATAAATAAAAATTTTTGTTTTATGATTTAGTCTCATTTATATGGTTAATATAAGTTTTAAAGTAGATATTTCCGAATAACTTAGTTTAGATGCTTAAAAGAGCCGTAATTATTAGACATATAATTGATCCATTGTATTATTTAAAAATATATTGCATGATATAGGTTTACGTTTCAATAAGTAGCAACCACTATTGAATCTAAAACAAAGTTTAATTTTCCGATGATTTCTCGTACGAAGTAAACATTATTTTAATTTATATGATTATTTGCTTGAACTTAGATATTTTTACTACTTTTTACTATTAAAGCTGTCTATGGTTTAGTTTAAGTAGTCTGCTTAATATACTATATTTGCGATCCTTGAAAATTGTTCGTGAGAATACCCGTTAACACATTTTCCTAATATACATGAGTAATCATGCGAAAAGACTATGGATAGAAGTCTGAATGGATTATTTAAGAAGAGATAATAAGAAGATGGAACGTATTAAAGTGTCAAAGGATTATTTTAGGAGATTATTGTACTCAGAATTGCAGAATTAATTCTATAGTTGGAGACTATGAAAAGGGGACCTAAGGGGAATGAAAGATTATGGCTTATCTTTATTCTAGTATATTGTGTGGTTTTTTAATACATTCAAATAAATTAATTGTCTAGTAATAGAAAATTATAACTGAATAAGAACCATAAAATACAGTTATATATAACATAAAAATGTATTTATACTTCGCTAAATTTGACATAAAATTGTACTTGAAGAAATTACGCTTCCACAAGAGTAAAACTGAGAAAAGTTTTCATGCAAAAGTAATTTTTATATAAGATATTCCAGTACATGACTTTCCAATATATAATATATATACGTTAGAATAAAATATAAATTTTGATTTTTTGTATATTCAATGAAAAATCGTATTCAAATTAAATCTATAATTTTTGCTATATAATAATGTCTAAATAATATGTAGACGTATAATTTATTTTTTTTTCTGCTTTAATATGTATATAATTTAAATAAAATATAATATAAAAAAAGCATTGAAAACTTTTTAAAGTACACAAAAAATTGATAAGCATCGAGCCTTCCGATTAAAAATTTAAAATATGAAACAGGGACGTCTAGTCACAAAGTGAACGACTGGACCTTAATGAAGGTATATGAAATTTAAAAAATTTAAATTCAATTTTATCGAAATATTCTTTATTACAATAGAAATACATGTATACAACATAAAAACTAGAAAAAACAGGTAACAAATCATAACTAAAAGGGTGCTGTTTATAAAAAAACATATCCAAATATAGCAGGTCTGACTTAATTCGTGCTATCTTAGCCGTCAATGACATTTTCCGTTAATAAATATAAAATATGTATACCCATGCAATATACGCAAATTTATTCTTCCTTTAATATGATGCGTAGGATATACTATAATTAATTGAGAAATTCATTGAATTTGAAAACTTTTTTCACTTTAAAAATAGATGTTGTACGAAGGTTAAACCTATATATCAAAAGTAATTGTGTCGAATATTGGTAGTTAATCCGTATTTTTTGTTTAAAGATAATATTTTATTTCTCAATAATATTGAGAAATACCTAAAATAGTATGAATAATAAGAATATTTGTAGTCGTAAATTAAATTAAAAAAAATATTGTCGACATAATTACATTAATATAATTGGTAATCCCTTTTCCGGAAATACATATATATTTGTAAATTTTTTTCTTCGTCGTAGAAGAATAAGAATGAACAATTTTGCACTGTACGTGTGTGAAAAAAATAAAATGAAAAATAATGAAAGAGTACAATTTTAAAGTCTCACTGCAACATGTGTGCATTGTGTACGCACGTGTGTGCAAGTACGTGCGCCCTGCTGTTTATGAATGTATGTGATAGAGAGAAAGAGAGAGAGAGAGAGAGAGAGAGAGGAAAGAAGAGAGAGAAGTTAAAACTGTAGATTTTTTAATTAGACTCATTATAAACGTACAGCGAAAAGCAGTCGGAATCTCGACCGCTATCGACCGTGATAAGACTGCAATCCTTTGCCCAGCGTACTTTCCTAATAATAAACACGTCCTTTGATTCTTCTCTTGACCCTTCTCTTATCAATATAAATAGTCAAATATTGTTAAAGGGAACTGATAATGCTAAAAAAATAAATTTTGATTTGTTTGATATCAGCATTGATTGGATAAAATCTTAGCTGAGTATATTGGTCGTATAACAAATTACAATACTAACGGTATATAATAATAAGTACTTCATTTTATTTAAATTTATAAATTTTATTTTACAGCATATTAAAAAATTAATCAAAATTTACATTTGTTTAAGTATTTTAAAATGAGATACAAAATATTATTTAATGAAAAACTGAGAATTAATTTATAATAAGTACTATATAGTTGTTGGTTCCCATAGATACCTATGTAAGCAAATTTAATGAGAATTAAATATTCTGAATAACAAAAGTATATCTGTACTTCCGTACTACATTCATATGTTGATGTCGTAGGTGATAGTTATGAATAAAATGGAAGCCATTTCATGTAACATGAATAAACGAGTGTAATTTACAATTTATTTTCATCAAATCCTATTCTAGAACGAATAAATAAATGGAACTGTCTCCAACGTTGTAGCTTAAATACATTTCAAAGACATTTCTTGTCAAAAGCTTACATTCACGTATCATCACTATGTATATTATGGATTTTTTTTTGTTCTTCAATAAAATTTGTAAACAAAAGAAAAAAGATTTAATACTATATAACGTTTAGATATCAGAATTCTTCAACTCATTATTGAAAAGTGCTAAAATACATACCTTACAATAAACAATCAATGTAGTATACATCAATGGAAGAGAAAAACCAAGTCGGTGCTTTGGAATTGTGATTTTGTCCGTATCTCCTCTTTCTATGTTAAAGTTCAACGTCTCTTTCCCTGCGAATATATAAAAGGAAAACAGAAAAATGTACGCCCCTTAAGCGAAACGACTCCTACAATTTTTTTACATTATGATGATTATAAATACAAACGAAAAACATTTGTAAACGTAAAAGCCGTTTACGTTGTTCCATCGCCTGTAAGACTCTCAAAATATGTTAGCGTATAATAATTTATTTTCACTGTTTAACCTTAAGCTCATGGAATTAATAGAGTTTTTTGAGTCTAGGGACATCATATCAATCATGCAATCAAGTATTTTATAAGAGATAGAATTTACAAAAACATAAATGTCAAAATACATCTTTTTCTCTCTTGCTTTTACCTTTTGCATATGTGTGTGCGTGCATGCGTGCATGCATGTGTATGCCTGCGAGTGAATGTATAGTTCAATGAATATGCATGCACATGAATGTATATATATATACATTAAAAAATAAATTTTTCAATAGTATTTATCCACAAAATTTTCCCGTAATATATAGTAAATTATAAAAAAAAAACTGGATGAAATAAAAATTCCTCCAATTTCTACAAATTTCAGCGTTTTAATATAAATATAAATAAATAAAGCAAGAGATTAAAAGAAATAATGAATATGAAGCGTCGTACCCAATCTTACAAAGATGAATGAATTTTTTTATAATTTTTTAAGATGAGAAATATGTTAAATTAGTTAGATATCGAAACGTAATTCGTTATAATATTTACAAAAGAAATTATTTTCTCTAAGAACTTTCGTTTTAGAATATTTTTTATTCATTTAAAAATATCAAATTTATAAATATAGGTTTTTCTTTTTTGTTCTGGAATTACAGCTTTTTCTTATAAAGAAGATTTTGCATACATATACATACGATTTTCAATCATACTTCTCTTATAAACTCTTTTACGAAAGTTTGTAAATCATGCATTGTGATATTACTGTGTAGTTATCTTTTAATATTGTTACGATTACGGTTCTATAGTGAATG
The DNA here is from genome assembly GCA_018907245.1 of Eupristina koningsbergeri. Lineage (NCBI taxonomy): Eukaryota > Metazoa > Arthropoda > Insecta > Hymenoptera > Agaonidae > Eupristina > Eupristina koningsbergeri. The sequence continues at coordinate 2,088,134 of JACCHV010000041.1, forward strand.
CAACATTCGATTTTCCATTTTTACTTTAACATTTCTATATTTATCTTCATTTCTTCATATCGAATCTATTATAATAAAAATTGTGAAATCGACTGACAATTTATGAGTATTTTAATTATTTATATTACCCATCAATCAAAAATAATTATTAATTTTTTTATTATTTCTTAGTGATATCAAAAGAGTTTAAATTTTAATTTATTTGCATATTTTATACATGATTTATAAAAAAAAAAAACAATTTAATCGTTTATTAATATATTTTTAATTTCTCATAATTCTGAGAAGGACAATTAATATAAAATTTAATATAATAAATATAAAATTAATTCATGTATAATTAATATTTTTAATAACTAAAAAATATTTTACCGCAAAAAATGTATCTTGTTCTAAATTTATGAAATTAAAAATTATTTTTTACGTTTATAAATGACGACTATGCTCGCACTTCATACTAATCTCTGTTCAGTTGATAATTCATTTATTTTTAATTATACTGAGCATGAATAGTAATCTACCACATTTTGAAAAGTATTCGGTTGCACCTTGTCCAAGTCGAGATTATTATGGAATAAAAATATTTAATGACAAGGTGGGTACAAAATATTTTCATTTATACATACTTCTTCATGGCTTCATAGATTTTTTCAAATTTAGGTTATTTTGTACTTATGGAAAGTATCGTACGGTCCTCATTTATATCCTATAATAACCGAAACTGAATTTTCAAAATTTCCTGAGGATAAATCACTAAAAGAAGAAATTGAACACGTTTTTGGTATAGTCCTTAATATATAATTTCTTTATTTGCATTTCCATCACTATTCTTATTATTTTAGGATTGAATATTTTGAATTATATAAATCTTGTAATATCAGGTAAAACTAATACATTATTAACTTTACCAATATACATACTACAAAAATTTGTCAAATATCTGAATTTAGAAGATATAGCTAAATTATTTTGTGTTTCGCAGCTATCGAAAGAGGTATATTCATTAATATTGACTTTTTATTTCAGTCTTTACATAATTTAATTCTTTCTAAAATCAAATTATAATTTTTTTTAATGTATGCAATTCATGAATATTATATTTCAATTATAAAAAAATATATATTTAATACTTTACATATACTATATATTATTTTAAAATAAGATATTAAAAACTAAAATAAATCAAAATCTCAAATATTAAAGGACTAATAGTTTTAATTTTTTTTAGATTTTTGATTCAAATTATATTTGGGAATCATATTTTAAAAAATTAAAAAAAAGTTCTGAACTGACAGATATGGAAAAGAATCTAGGTGTTAGTCAAGGTTTTAAACAACTTGTCAAAGATCAACATCTGAATAATATGCTCAGAAAAAGTTACAAATATTCAGATGAAAAAACTAGACCCAAATCAATAGAAAGAAATGAAAAATTATCGTACTCTTTGGATACAAATATTTCTAATATAACCGGACAAAACGATTATAAAACTTTAATAAAAAAGCGTAATACAGATATAAGTGTAAAAAAAGTTCAAAGACCAATAAAATATTCTATGGAAGATGGTCAGGAATCTGAAAAAATATATGTAAATAAATCGAAGAAGAATACATCAGAAACTAAAAAATTGCAAACATTTGTTGATAACAACTTTAACAGATTTGGAGAAGGTGAAATTTATCCAAAGCTAAAACTGGTCAATGAAAATACGAAAAACCTGAGACAGAAAAAGAATAATGATTTGCAAAAAATCAAGTTTATTAATGAAAATAATGACCAAACGGAATTGCTATTACAAAAAAATTATTTAAAAACTATATTATCTCAAATTCATGCTGACGAAGACGCAGAAGATTTGTATAAAGATAAGTCTTTAAATAACCATAAAGATCAAATGTTACTAAGCCCTAGAAGTAATTTTACTAAGACCTCGGATTCAACTCATCTGGAGCTCAAAGCCAAGACCCACAAGAAAAATATGAAAGAATCCAGTTCTAAGAAACCAAATACCACGAAGTTTAATATAAAAACGTTATTAAATGAAGATAAAAATGATTCTTCAGATGGGTTATCATATTTAATGAAAAAATATTTACAATCAAGTAATGAGGCTTTAAAAAAAGTTTCAGAAACTGATTACACAGCAAGTTCTATAAAAAACCAAAGTATTCAATCGAATTTTGACGAAATAAGAGAATATAAATTATTAAAAAAGGTTCAAAAATCATCATCATCACTAAAAATACCAAAAAACGAAAGTTCAAGAAATACTAGAAACCTTCTGTTAAAAATAAAAAATATTCAAAAAGTATAGGTTATTTAAAAACAACTCAAAATTTTAAGAGAAATCAAAGAAATTTAAATTAAAGCGTTAAATAATTGCAATTTCTGTAACATTTAAATTTATTTTTTTATTTTTAAAAAATTCAAAATTTTATAATATTTCTTTTTAATATTTTAATATAATGTAAATTTAGATTTATATATTGACATCTAAAAAATATAGTGCAATAATTTGTATAAGTACCTTTCTTAATGTATACAAATAAATATTTCAAATTGGCATTAAAACTAATATGAATTTATTTATAAATAATGGAACCGAACGTATAGGATTTTTTTTTAATAATATTTAGTTTTTTATTCGAACATATATTTTTGTTTAATATATACATCTAACAATTTATTTGTGTAGTATTATTTTCAAAAACAAATATTTTATGAATATTTTTAATAATATTTTTAATAAAGTTTCCTTTCAATAGAATTTTACTTATTTTGAACAACTTATTTTTTGATTACGTGATAATAGATTGATGATTAAAACTTAAATAGCGTAAGTATAAATGAATGAACCGCTTTGGAAAGTGTTATTCATACAACTCATTTGTTTTCAGTTTATTTAAATTAATTGAACTAATATTATCGTCTCGATATTATCAAATAGAAAGGTTATGTTTGAATGTAGATCAACTGTACTTGTGCACACACGCATTGTTGATTGGTACATTTGAATCGGAAAAGTGATGGTATCATTAAAAAGTCATCTAGTTCCTTTTATCAACGAGAGAAAAGCCAAGATGCCAGTGTAGTGCCCGAAATTCCACGAGTGGAATTGGTTATCAGAATCGCGAGCGCTGCCGGTGCGGCCCCTAGTAACATTTACGATGCTTGGGTTCGCGTTCCAGAGTCGCGGCCTCCACTCCACTCCACTCCCGGAGCAGCTGGTGGGCCTGCGCAGTCCACCGGGTCGCGGATTTGCCCGAGACACGCAGTGCATCGAGATCAGAGCTCGACGCTGCGTCGCTGCCCCCGCGGGTTCCAGAGGAAGTGGGCGCGCGCCGTTCCCGAGGCCTCGGAGGCTGGACCCCAGAACGAAGCTGAGATCCAGGGCGAGCCGAGCCCACGACCCAGACAGTCCAGGAGTTGAAGGCGAGAGGTGCAATGGCGAGCTACATCAGGAGCAAGGGATCCACTCGGCAGTCCGAGTAAGTGGCACGACGTCACTCGAACAGCTTTTGTCCGTCTGTGGTGAAGCTTTTGTCGTACGTCAGTCGTTGACGACGACACTTTTCTCGTATCGATCGGGACGCGCTCAGCTTTTTCCCTGACTGGACTCCCTTGGCTACGTCGCCGCGCGAGACCTGCTCTATAAACTATGTAAAGTCGTCGGGAAAGGAGCGGCAACGATTTTAATCTGTCGTTGCACTTGCGAAATGCGTTAGTAGGTCGAACGCGTGAATGCTCATTTTTTGATCGTGCGCTTAAGTTCACGGGGTGATGGGGTGGGGGGGGGACAATCTAAATTCCCTCGCGAAATTCGCACGGGTTATGCTTCGGCAAATGCATGTGTGAGCAGTCAGTTTATCGAGGAACCCAGCAATTATTTTATCAGTTGGGACTTTTACTCATAGCGCTAGAGAGTCATTGCCAAAGGGACCTTTGCAAGTAGTTAAAGTCAAGTTCTGAATAGGCCAGTGGGAGGACTTTGTTGAATTTTGGCCGTCGGACACAAACCTCATCTACTTATGAATTTTGAAAGATTCAAATGAATTGAATTATACTGATCACTAATCGTAACCCACGATTTATTCATTGATGAAATTATTGTCCTGATAATTAAATATTAATATATATTACTATTATCAATTTGGAAAATTTAATCTTTATTTTGGAAACTTACTTCATAATTCGATAAATACCTAAGTGATGGAAATACTAATTATCAAAAATAAAAACAATTTTAAATTTGCTTTTAGTGAAACATTGGACGATGAAAACGATGAGAAAGATGATAATAAACGGTAAGTGAATTATTTCTTGCATTAAATAATTAATTAAAAACTACATACGTAATCTTTCTTGTCAATAACTATGTTTAAGAAAATGATAAATTTGCATTGATACTGAAAAGAGCTTAGTAGTTTTAAGGAATTTTAAATCATTTTAGGAAGTTTAAATTATAATTTATTTAATAAAATACTTTATATCGAAATGTTATTGTATATTTTTATTTTAATGTTATCAATTTTCATCATTCAGAAAATCTCGAAATCTCAGTGAAAAAAAACGAAGAGATCAATTTAATATGCTGGTAAATGAACTTGGTAATATGGTGAATACAAATACAAGAAAAATGGATAAATCTACAGTCTTAAAATCAACGATACTTTTTTTAAAAAATCATAATGGTTAGTAAAAACACTACATTGTAATATGTAATTTTATGAACATTTTAATTGATATCAATTAAATCTATAGAAGTTGCAGTTCGATCCAGAATTCACGAAATTCAAGAGGATTGGAAGCCTTCGTTTTTATCGAATGAAGAATTTACACATTTAACTTTAGAGGTACTGCATTTCTTGCATGACAATTTTTTTATTTTTATTCTATACGTTATTTTATTTTTTATTACTCATATTATCTATGGCACACCATATACTTCTGTACAATTGTTAAGATGTTGTATGATTCTAGGCACTCGATGGTTTCATTATGGTATTTTCAACATCAGGGCGTATATATTACGTTTCTGAAAGTATAACATCACTATTGGGGTATCTTCCTAATGAATTGATGGATTCAACTATTTACGAAATTACCTATGAAGAGGATCAAGCAAATTTGTATAATATTTTAGCTAATGTAACAAATTCTAGAGGTCAAAATACTTTTAAAAATGGTAATAATTTTTTGTAATATTAATTTATTATTATGTTAAATATATATTTTAATAGCATAAAAATTTATGTTGTATTCATTATAGATGAACAAATATCATTCACATGCCACATAAAACGAGGTAATATAGACTTTAGTGAAGAACCAACTTATGAACCTGTTCGATTTGTAGGATATTTTCGTAAGTGAAATGTATATTATTCTTAATATTTGTTGAAATATTTATATACCCTTAAAATTTCAAGAAAATATTTTTTATAAATATACACTTGTAATATAGTAAGTTAAAATTTTAATTAAAAATTTATATGTATTAGGTTTAAGTAATTTAATTAATAAAATACAAGCAAAACTTTAAGATATAAATGAATTATTATTTTAAAGATTTAAAATAAAGCTTAATGTTTGTATATAATAATATATAAGCACTTAATTTGTCATTTAAATATTATTTTATAAATATTTTATTTTTTATATTTTAGGTATGAATAATGATGCAGAAATCGATAATCTAATTTCACAAAATAAGTTTGGAAACAACTTGTCTGGAGAAACTAAGTAAGAAATTGTATTTATTTTATTATTTTATAATTGCAAATTGAATTCAAAATGTTAATTTATTTAAATAGAAGCATTTTTGTATGCACTGGACGTCTACAAATACCACAATTAATACGTGAAATGTCTATAATGGATATTACGAAAACAGAATTTACTTCAAGGCATAGTTTGGAATGGAAATTCTTATTTCTTGATCATAGAGCTTCTCCAATAATTGGATACTTACCTTTCGAAGTCTTAGGTACATCTGGATATGATTACTATCATATAGATGATCTCGACAAAGTTGTGACTTGTCATGAATCTTGTGAGTAAATATAAAGTTTATACACAAAGAGATAGATTTTTTAATTTGTTATTATATAATAAGAAATTTTCTAGTGATGAAAAAAGGCGAGGGAACATCCTGTTACTACAGGTTTCTTACAAAAGGTCAACAGTGGATTTGGCTACAAACGCGTTTTTATATAACATATAACCAGTGGAATGCGAAACCAGAATTTATTGTATGTACACATTATGTTATTAACTATGTAGATGTGATCAAACAGATGAAGAAAAAAGAAGAATTTTCGTGCTTCAAAACACAGGGAGGTGTAATGGTATGAATTAAATATCATATGTTTTATAAGTACAAATTATATTATCATTGTAAAGTTCAAAAATAAATTGATTTTTTACAAATTATATAAAATTAATGAATGTTCGTGTTTTTTTTTTTAAGAGTTTTTTTTAAGAGTTACACATAAGTAAAAATATCTAAAAGTTATGTCACAATAATGTACTTATAATTTTTGCAAATATTAATAAGACTTCACCTAGCATTGAATTCATGATTATATTTTAGTATTTTAATATTTATTTTGTTGATTATATCGTATATGACTAATACATGAAAACAGAAAAAAATTTAAATATAGGTATAAAGTAATGAATGCCTTCTTACTTTTTATATTATTCAACAAATGTTAAATTCATATAAAATAGTTTATTTAATGAATTGTAATAAATTGAAATATTTTATATAATACTTCTTTTATTATTTTCTGTTTCATTATTTTAATTAAAAAAAAATATATAAAATATACAAATTAAAAGTCAAAAAAAAAATTTTTAGAATACTTCAGGTCAAGTTCGTACACCCTCTTGGTCATCTAAATCATCAAAAACATCTCGATTAGCAACGATGCGTCCAAGAATTCGTATACAGGATGATGAGTCAGACACAACTTCAGTATCAGGCTGCTCTCAAAATTCACAAACTTTTCAAGCAATTCCACAACCATCTACAAAGGCGAAAGTTAAATCTGCCATGTTGACTTTATCAAGAAATGACAATATTGTGTCCAATATAGAACAGCTGCAACAACAACAAATAAAGCCACAATATTATCAACAGCAGCAACAGGAAAATGAGCAACAAATAGTTCAAAAAGTAAAAGTTAAGCAGCAACAATCTGCAAACTTCATTGAGCCAAATCATCCATTCCCAATGGTACCAATAGAACCTGTTGTAGATGGCAACTATTTAACACCCACGGACACACGTATGGTACCATCACTCCAGGTGAATGGTGTAATAAATATTTTTCGTATAATTTAATTTAATAACTAATTGTACAGTTATTTTTAAACACTCAATAGTATTTTTAAATTTTATATTTTTCATTAGTGCATTAAAAATAAACTATAAATTTCAGTAAAATGTTAATTATTAAGAATATATATTCAAATTTTGATTGAATAATATATTTTTTTAAATTTGAATATATTTTTAATATAACTAGATTGTTCATCAGCCAGGGCTTGTAATGACTCCAACTCAAAATCAAATTCAAGATGAATTACAACGTAAACATGAAGAACTGCAACAATTAATAGTTCATCAGCAAGAAGAATTAAGAAGAGTATCTGAGCAATTGTTAATAGCCAGATATGGAATTTTTTCACCATTAATTAATGTAATGATATTAATATATAGTAGATTTATATTAAATTAAAAATTTATTTTTAGCACTAAAGTTATAGCACAATTAAAAGCAACAATTTTTTTTGTAAATTATTTAACATAAATGCACACTATGAATGCTTAAAAATGTTCATTTAAATTAATTTCTACCATATTAAATTGAATTTATAATTAAAGATTTAACATTATAACTAATTGAACAATATTCGTTGGATTGTTAAAATTTTTAGAATCAAATAATTTTTTATATATATTTTTATTTTTGTCTTTAATTTCAGGTTGGTGTACCTAACACTGCAAACCCTTGTCAACAGACAACGCGCTCTATAAATATACCACATCAGAGTGTTCCTGGTGTCAGTGTTTTTCCGGTACCAATTACACTTCCGGTGAATATAGTATCAACAGATCTCTTTCCTCATTCATTAATAGACAATAGTGTGACAGGTGCATCTATGCTAACCCATGGAAATGTTCAGATGATGATACCCCAACAGCAACAAATCCCAAATCATCAACAACTGATACAACCTGAAAATCAGCAATCACAGTCCCATGAACAAACACCAGATTTAATCAGTTTTCAGATGTGCGAACAAAATGATCTACTTTATGCAAACATAGATGCAACAACTAATGAATCGCAAAATATGGTATAAAATTAAAGGAAAAGTTCTGTTAAAATATGATATATTTTCAAATATATCATGAGCTTGGTTTATAAAATTGTATTAATTTAGTGCTTATTTAATGGAGAATATGAGAAAAATTTGACATTTAATTAAAAATAAAAACTCAATGATTGTTTGTGAAATAGTAACTCAAAAATTTATATTAAAAGATATGTGATTAAATTATTCTTGACAAATAAAATGTAGAAAGAGAACAGGAGAAATTCTTAAAAAATAATGTGAAACATTTATATTTGTTTCATATCAATAAAACTGATTCAATATTTGTAAAATATTTGAAAATATTGTCGTTACCGTAAAAATTTAGTGATTCATAAAAATAATATTTAGTGTTTCATAATATTTTCTAATTTTTAACTATTGTATTATGATTAATCATTGATGGTTATCGTAAAAGCTTTAACAATACAAATGAAAAATTTTAATATATAATTAATCAAAATTATATTTGTCATAATATATACTAATAGATGAGAAATTAGGGGGAAAAAATATTATTTTTATAATTCGAATAAAAAATTTAAATGGATTTAAATTTAAATGGATTCAGTAGGAATTTCAATATATTTTTATAATAAGTAGAAACATATATCATTAATTTAATAATAATTTAATGTAATTAGTATTATAAGTATGACTGAAATAGTAGTGTAATTTTACAGCATGTAATTGAATATCAAATATAACTAACATACAATATATGTCATGAATATTGGTAAATGTGATAAAAAAATTATGTTAAATGATGAATGTAAATGTATATCTACGGTTTTGATATTTTATTTGTATATTTTATTATAAAAAAGTTATTGCACATGTACATAATGTCACTGTAATCAATTTATTAATAATCTGTGCAATAAACTATAAAGATGGACGTCATTTAAGATTATATGAGGTGCTAAATTGCTGTAACTGTTTCGTTGTAGAAATGGATATATGCTATTTTTCTCAAACTGCATGAGATTGTTAAGCAACAATTTTTACGAATTATACTTTCAGTTTATATTTTGATAAATTGTTTTATAATTGTTGTACCTACTACTATTTATATTTTATATTCGCATTTTAATGAATATAATATTTAGTACATTTCAATAAAAATTTGTATATCTTGAGTATTTTAATTTTTTAGTATATTAATTTTACTAAAAGTAGAAAATATTACACGTGTATTAAGCACACGTGAAATAGGAAAACTGTTTTCAAAGAGGTTTTTTCATAAAGTTTTGTGAAAAGATTCAAAAATATTAAATGTACCTCAATATACAATAATTATGAAAATACGTCCAATTCGTATAATAAACAAATTTGATAAAAAATATAAGTAGATTAAATAAAACTTTTTTACAAAATAAATAGAAATGCCATAATAATAAATGGATTTAATTTTGTTTACATTTTGATATATTTAAGTATTAAGATAAGTAAAAAATAAATTGCGAAAACATGAAATTTTTTAAATTTTTAAATAAATTCAATAAATTTCCATCGAGAAGATATTTTACACGAGCTTATACAAGTTAATCATATGCAAAGAGTACCAGATTAAGTTACCAGATTCAGAAAGTCAAACGTATTATAATGTAGAGAAAATATTATCTATAATTGTTCGTATAAATACGTATTTTCGAACAGGGTAAATATCAGCTGTGAAAATTCTAGCACTATATTTTATTATTTATATGTATTTTAAACTAAATTTAGATACATGTTAAATATATTGTACATAACTCTGGCAATACGTGTGTTATTTTCTGAGTTTAAGATATTAAAAGTTGTGTCGTGATAAATATGATTAAAATATAATGTGATTTCTTACTATGGAAATCATATTACGTTTGAATTGTTATGTACCATTGTTCAACTTCAAAGGATAAACAGTGGAAAATTTTCAATATTTTTAATCACAGAAACTTGGCAATACTTTGATTAATTGTAATTTATCTATTAAATGTCAATGTAAATAAATACTCTATCAAATTCTAAAAGAATTTTATTCAATTTACATTACATACTCGATTGATTTCTTTTAAGTGCAAACTATGAGCACCATTATTATTGTTTTTATAATTTTTTTTCAATCAGATAACAAAATAGTTTTCTAATAGAAAGTGTATTAAATTTCAGTTCACTTAAGCTACGTGCATTTATTCAATGATTCAAAGTATAATAGTATACATAATTGATAAATTTTCAATACTGCAGATACAATTTAATAAGTGATTATTATTAAAATCTTATATAATAAAATACAGTTTATATAAAACCATTATATCGTAATAAAAAACAAATTTTTTAATTAATATAAAAAATTTTGAAGTAAAGAACTTATCAAAATTAAATAAAAAATTTTGTCATTTTCTTAATTCTTTAATTTTCTCAAAGCATCCACTAAAATTTGTAACTCGCGATTTACATTGTTAACCAACTTTTCTACTTGCAGTTTACTATTAATTATGTCAATTGACTGTGTGTATGAATCATATCTAATTCCAAAATCACGTGGAATGGTTTCCGCAAATTTTCTGAAATGCATAAATGGTATATTTTATTAATTTTAGATGTATACATTAATTTTTTATTTCAAATCGACTACAGATGTATATATTAATTAGTATAATTACAAATCAAATAAATTTTATTAGAAATTTATAAATTATTGAAAAATGGAATTGATAAAAACCTGCCTTTGTTATTATATAGTTATTCATTTTATGTACAGTAGTTAAATTAATGTGTTTATTTTATATTCAATCTGGCGATTCAAAAACCCGTCAATGGCAGAAATGAATAACAATAATTTCGCTAATGCTCATGCATGTCTAGCAGGAAAGGCACAATCGAGTCGTGGCTCAGAATTGAACAAATGTAATCCTGCATAATAATTTCAGATTTACCAGAATAACCATACTAATGAGTTGAAGAGCCACGCAATTTACGAAAGCAGATATCTTTTCGGACATTTGCCGATTATACCCACTACGTCTGTAGGACAGAACACGAAATTATATGAATCCGAACGTCACGTATTTTCACACATCCTTCATGGTAATTAATTTTAAGTATTTCTTGAATTAGTTCACTGAAACTTATAGAAATTCGATATTATTTGCCGCACATTTACTCAACTCCTTATCGAACATCTTTAGCAAAGTGATTAATTCAGTGTGTATTTTATATGCTTCAATCAAATTTTGCAACAAAGATATCATCGACATTTGTGTTTAATTGCAAGTAGTAGGTATCAAAAGGAAATCGCGCTTGCTTATCATCCGCAAGATGAGAAAGTTTATATACGCCTAGATAAGACATATATCTAGTCTTGTAAGTTACTATTCAGTTGATATTCGACGGGGAGCTCGACACATTTCGATGAGGATAGAATCAGTATCTTGGATATCTATGCGAATCTGTCGAAACATCTTGCCGATGTTGATTCTAAACTTTTTACGATTCCGACGCTATATTAACAATATTAACCTAAATTACGTTGGATCTGTACTCCTGCATGATTTTGGTAATGATTAATCGACTGATTCATTTTCAGTTTTCTCGATGCGTCAAAAACAATAAGAATTTTTGAGAGTTAGATGTGGAAATAAGGATCGCGTGGTATAGAAGATACCACGAATACAATTTTTTTACTTCGACGATTGTCACAAATTCCATGTGATCAAGCTCTCATATTTTAGCATTAAGTTTTGACAATCACCTAGGATTAACGTTCAAATTTATGATGAAGATGCTACAAAGAAGTCATGATCATGTGTATTTATTCGGTTACCCATTCTGGGATATCATTTTTCACTAGTAATCGGATTTTGAGTCTCCCGTGTTCGAAGCAGCTAATTTTTTATCTTTTTTTTAAACAACGACTGAGAATAGAGACGCGTGAGCCGTGTTCTTCTATTTTTCAAAAGAATTGTAGTAACTTACAAAGCTGTTTATGTAACGTATACTGAAATGCTCATACATCTGTGGCTTTTACACATTTCACCCGATCTAATGACATGATTATGGATATTCCCAACAAAATCCATCTTAATACCTGATTTTTTAAGTTAAGTCCTAATTCGACAATTTTATTCCGAATAGTAGAAGTTGGCCATATAATTCTACTTCTATAATTCCATAAACTCCCGTTAATTTTCATCTTAAAACATAGGACAACGTGAGTGAGTCACAGAAATCCGTTACGTCGTCCGCAGTTCCTGGGGAACTATTATACACATCTATATGAGACGTTATTTCTATTTCGACCTCTTTCTCGTAACGAAATCCTCAATTAATTGTTGGTCTTGTAAGTATCAACCAGCCTTCCATGCTATCCGCGGATTTTGATCTAGTTGCTAGCTCAATATATCGACAATCCAAGTGTCCCAAATCTATACCAAAATCTTCATAGTTGTTGTTTCAAGAAGAAACAATATTCTTTAATTTATTTAGAACAGGATTATGAAAGGAGAAAGTAAGGAAAAATATATAAGATATGGAAATATTTTATATTTAAATAGAAAAATACCGAACAAAGGCTTAATTTGAATTGGCCACTTATTTCTTCCTGAAATTGAATATTAATGAATATTCATTTATACAACTTTATTTCTAAATTATTATTTATCTCTCCGCCCTGTCTCTCACTCTCTTTCGAAGATGAAACAGGAATTCAGGATATTTAAAATAGCAGAATTAGTTCTCAGATATATTTAGGCTATAAACTGCATGAACATATCATGATATATCGTAGAGAATTACGTTAGCTAGAGCTTCAAGTACGATGTAAGAGATGGAATGGGCATTGATCCCAGAAGATGTACATCCGGGATTTCACGTAGCGGGGACTTTCGCAACGAAATTTTGTATTTGGGCTATTAACACGTTCAATGGATTGCTGTGAGGTTAGCCAGGATGTAGAGTACAAGCTCTCAAGTGTGCATGTTAGATGTTTTGAGGTGAATTATGTGAACTGGGTGAATGAGTGAAAGTGTATGAATTCCAGGGAGACGTCTTGATCCTCTTTCTTCCTTCCTCTCGCATGCACAAGGCCTGAACTTTCTCTTTCTCTCTCTCTCTCTCTCTCTCTCTCTCTCTCTCTCTCTCTACCTCCATGGCTTACTATACCGCGAATTTTATATTTTCATAAGTTGAAGACAGCCTGATGTATAGACTCACTAGTGTGAAAATTTCAGATAGAGTGTAATGGCTTTTTTTTTCACTGGCAGAAGACGAAAGTTTCTTATTCCAGGGATTAAGTTAGGATAATTTGTATGTATGAAAAATTGTTTGATATTGTTTGTGATATTTGAGAAGGCGAGCTATCAGATGAAATAATTATAAATGTCTTGTTCTGAGAAAAACAAAAGAGATGCGATATGTAAGAAATGGTGGCTAGAGATGAAAAGTTCTTGTATTGTAGAGTAAAAATGGCCAGTCGTTCGACAAACTTCTAATCAAAAATGTTCAGTGTTTCATAAAATTTAAGTTGAGTTAACCGTCTTAAAGGAGTATTCTTTTCTAGTCCCCAAATCCCACTCGAGGTGAACAACAAATTACAGATAGAAAAACAATGTCTTTCCCACTATTCTCTATATAAGTCTACATACTAATATGCCAAATTATTTTTGCAATTTCCTTATCTCTTATTCAAACTTCAAACAGATGTACACGTAGCTTAACTCCTCCTCTTATCATCCTAGGATTCCAGGAAAGAACGATCTTCATGTCATGTTACCAATTCCATACTCTCCAATTAGTTACCATTGTCATAACGCGAGAAAATCTATCTTTTTTTTACTAAAGAATGTAATTCCAACTTATCTCCATTAATTTCTAGTCTAATTCACAATCTTCAAGTCCTTATCGTACAAGTTTATATGCCTCCTTTGTACTTCCAACATTAAACATACAATTTTTTATTATTTTTCAAGCAGTTTAATAATATATATGTATATATATTATATAGATTAGATTAATTAAATATTAATGTTAATTTAATTTTATTTTTAAGATTACTTATAACAAAAAAGTACAATCTATTATAATTAGAATTCGTAGTCTTAGTTTTATAAATAATAATTTAATACAACAGAAATTTTCCATTTCCATACAATTTTCTAAGCAATTTATTCAATTCAAATTATATATTACATCATATATTTATGTTTATTTTCTAAAACATAAAAGTATTTTTTACCATTATGAATTTTCATAAAGTTACTATTATTATTAAAACAGTCATTAATTGTACTCACATCATTTTCTCTTTAGCTTCTTCAAAGTTCTCGGCTACAAAGTAAACTGGTTGATACTCAGTAATTGGATATTTCTGTAGTGCTGTCGTCGCTGGATCAAAGGGTCTCAATTCTGGTTTGCCACTTATACTATATTCAAGTTCTCCAAAGGACGAAAGTAGTCCCGCTCCGTAAGCCTTAAGTTCGCCATTTTGTCGACAGAGTCCAAATTCTACAGTAAACCAAAAGCACTACAAAAAGAGAAAATTATTATTTAATTATTATCATTGATCGTTTCTATTATTATTATTATTATTATTATTATTATTATTATAGATTGGAAAAAGTGTTACTGCTATTATTCTCTACGTCCTAATTAACTATAAAACAGGATTCATTCTTTTATTAAATGATTAAAATAATGTAGAATGTTTCGATTTCCACTAGAAGTTTCCTTATTCTCTCTTTGATTGCTTTTATTTGAGCGCATATGTAAAAGTATAATAATCTTTCTTTTTCTTCTATACTATACTCCATTTAATACTCAAGTTGTAAAAATGATATGTATTAATAATAAATAAATAAATAATTAACAATAAATTTTTGAATGGATAAAATTTTTCAAAATCTAAACATACATTATATTCAAAATATTTTTATTTTAATTTTCACCGCACGTTCTTTATTTTTTTTATTTTTTTTACAAGTAAAAAATATAATACCTGTAATTTTTTACAATAAATAAATTAATCTATAATACCAAGGCACAATATTTTATCATTTTAATTATTCTGAAAATTTGATTTAGTTATGAGAAAAAAAATTAAATTTATTCATTAATTCCAAAAACGAGTTCAATATTTCAGTTTGTATTTTTCATTGTAATATTCTTGTGTAGCTCTGTTAATTTTTTTCATTCTAAATTATTTAATTACCTTCTAAACAAAAAATAAAATAAAATTTTTTTACTCAATTGATTTATTATTCATTAATGCAAAGGTAAAAAATAGAGAATGAACATGTGTAAATACAATTTTAATCGAATTAATTGGTTTCCTGAAATTTGCATAACCATACATATGGAGTAGATGCGAGTACTAACCGTTGCGAGCTTCTCAATGTATTCATCGGGGGCGCCAAGGGATGCCAAACCGATAACCTGCGAGAACTGGGCGAACTCCGGGTCAGCGAATAGCGGAGCGTGCCCGAGGACTTCGTGGCAGACGTCAGGTTCCGGGGTGTAAAGTGGCCGACTATTGTGTCGTATATACTGGGTGCTGTGGAACACCCGGAAGGCTAAACCGGCCAGGAAGTCTCGGGATGAGAGCAAACCGGCCACTGGTCGAAGTGTGAAACCCGTGGAATCTGCGTTTTCAAAATATAATAGATGATAATATTGAATTAGAGGTTTCATAGTGATAATTAATCATTTTAATGTTTATAAGATAATTATATAATATATATTTATAATAATATTACATAATAATATTTATCAGATGATTTTACAACCAGTATAATATTATCAGCATTAAGAAATTTATTATTACTAAATTACAGGTTGACTTCATTTTTTGTTTCCAAGTAATATATCCATCTACTTTTTTTTATAGCACTCATTATTACAATTTAAATATTACTTTACATAAAAATGTATAACAGATAAAATAAAATATAAGCATAAGAATTCTTGTTTATTATTTTCCTTATTCAAGTATATTTTTGTAATTTTTTGATGTATTAGTGTTTACGAATGTATATTAATGTACTTTTAATAATATTATGATTAGTACGTTAATCATTATCGATATATCAATCAGAAATTGAACCTGATATAATTTACAATTTATTCAATTATTGAGAACTACTGGTTTAAATATACTCAGATAAATAATAAACAATGAGAATAATATTAGTGAAAAAAAAATTAAACTATGTGTATCTCCAATAATTCAATTTTTATTCTTTTTTGCACATTGTGTTTTTCTTAATCGATGATTATTAATTTCAAGAAACGATTACTAAGAATCAGTTTTGAAAAAATGTTAAAAACTTAATTTTTTAATTTTTTTTTTTGTTTATCCTGGAATTTTCTAAATTTATTCATATATTCATAAAGATATTTTTATAAAAAATTATTGAATAAATTACATATTAATCAAAATAAATCATACTCTTAAAATATATAGAAAAAGCAGACTTAAATATAATGAAAATATTAATTTACATATATAATTAAATAAATAAATGTATTTATATAGAAAAAGAAGATAATTTTTACTCAAGATTTATTAAAAATTTTTTAAAAAATTAATATAATAAATCAAAATTTTCGATTCAAATTTATTTCCTATGAATAAAATATCTTCTAATCTATATAATCCTATATCGCTACAAATCAGGCTGCTTAACATGTGAGAATTCAATAGTATTTTTATTAATTTTTTAATTCAATTATTTGTAGAATATTTAAAAAAATTTATTATTATATAATTTATAGTTATAATTATATATTCCAATAAAAATCTAAATGGAATAATGTAATGTAATTTTATTTGTTATATTAATGTGATTTTTATATAAGACCGTATGGAGTACTTTTAAAATCAAATTTTATTTAAACTCCAATGTGCTAATTAAAAGTTTAATTAAAACCTTTTAAGAAGTTTGAAATATCTTCAAGTTGCGGAATGTTATCCTCACGATATCCACAATTTTCAATGAGTAATTGAAATACATGATTGTGTTCCCTGCAGGCATATTTGGGATAAAGAGCCGTCAATTTGCTAAAGACTGTAGCCCAGGTTTTAATTTCTTCGGCGGTATACTCAACCCTCGGAATAGGTTGTCCACTGTAAAGGTTTATTTGATTTTACAAGAACAGTAAATATAATGCATTTAAACAGGGTTACACAACACAAGTGTTGACATCAAGCCGATGGCAACAACGCCACATGTAATTATTGTATAGCCTTGTTATCATGGAATAATTACTATTTGTAATTGAATGCCAAGTCTGCGAAATACTTTCGCCTTGCTCGATAAACCGGATCGGTGAAGCCTGGATGGTCGCTATCCAATTCTGCACCATACGACAGAATCTGATTGGCGAACTTGTCCAGATCTCGGATTCGTCGTGGGAACCATGGCACTGTACCTAAATTGTCCTTGTAGTTTCTGCAAACAAATAATATGAAATTTTGTGTGCTGAATACAGGAGAATTTTATCGCGTGATTATGGATCACCATGACTAACCTTTGAATTGCTTTGCTTTTTATGAGAACTAAAATTTAGGCTTATTTAATTTAGATACTAGATCCGATCGGATATGTCAACAGCGTTAAGAACCTGATTCAATCGTTAAAATACTTAAAATATACTTATTAAGTACAAGGTGAAGGTGAAAGATCAAAGGAAAGCAAAGTATTTAAAATTTTAAATTGAGTCAAGTTCAACATTATGATCGGTCATATTTTATTATTACTTTTGTTTAATGTATACACTGTAAGTCCAGATCATTAAATGTAGATTCTAGTCGAGTTATTATTAACATTAATATGATTCCTAATATCCTGCTCAATTTTTTCTCTATTTATCTCTCTCTCTTTCTCTCTGTCTTTCTTATTATTCTAAAATAATGTTAATGCTATGCTAGCACTTATGTGTTAACTCCATTGAGAAAAACCGTAAAATTATATACTGCAACGTATATACTTCATTAATAAGAATTTTATAATTACAATTGTTATTATAAGATTTTGTCTTACTCTTCAAACTTTTTATTTGATTAACAGTATTAATAAGATAGTATCTAATCTATTGATATAAATCATATACATTTTCTTAAACCATCATGAAATTAAAAAGAAACTGCTATGAAACTGCTATGCAGCAAGCATTACTTCGATTTTTTAATTAATAATATTTTTTTTTTTATTTATAGTATAATAAAATTACTTATTAATCAATTATATTTACAATATTTATTCATGCATAATTAATATTTTTGTTATTCTATATATTTTCTAGATGATTCAAATAAATATGTTATTGGAAATTATTGCAAAAATATATTATAAATTTAAATATAATTAAACTTCACTTATCAAACTCTAATATTTCTTTTCATTATTATGTTTTTATTAATTCCAGAAAATTTGATCTTTATTATTTATTGTATCTGGTTCACAAATAAACACTACACCGCTTTTTTTCTATTCATAACAGTAAATAAATCGATGTTGAGAATTAACAGGTATATTTTTTTAATAATTATAATTTTTTCTTATCAGAAAATTTAAGAGAAGAAATAATATTAATTTATCATTAATAAATCATATTTTTTTAAAAACTAATTTTTCATATACTATCTTTTTTATAACAAAATTATAATAAAAATAAAATATAAAAACTTTGTATAAAAAAGACAAAATTTGTTCTTATTAATACTATAATAATTTAATAATAATATAATAATTATTTTATGCTTAAAGTTAATGTTTCCAACCTCAAAATATGAAACTAAAGATACATTTACATTTCTTCTTATTATATATTATATATACCCACCTAGAACTTGATTGTTCCTTAGTAATAGATACTGGAGTGCGTCCTTTCTAACTGTCAAAACCGCTTATTCAATTTAACGTTTTAATACCAAGTATTATAATCATAGGTAAATAATACTTGTAATATTTTTAATGAAAATGTTTAAATATTGTCCGAAATTACACAATAATCTAGGAAAATTTTATTACAATGACATAGAAACATAATTTAATGAGGTTGTAAAATATTCGATTGAATCAATAATAGTGAATGACAGGTCAGATTGCGATTTATGGTATACATGATTCGATATATTACCCAATTAAAACTATCGATTTTAATTAATAAAATGATATATCTAATACACTTCGCATAACTATCAATAAAATTTACTCGTAAATTAGTTGAAAAATATTAGCTATTACAAATTTGACTGATCATTATATACATTGTTGCATTATATACATGAAATGCATATTTAAGTGAATGATAATTTATTTACATATTTTAATCATTAACAAGAGATACATAAAAAAGATAAACTCTGATAACTTTATATTTTTTGTTTTGAAAACAAATAAAAATTTAGAACAAGAATTGTATTAATTATTCATTTTTTTTTAATAATAATAAATAGTTCTAGTCAATAAGAAATAGTAAAAGTAGTTTTGCTATTTAATAATATATAAATTTCAAAATGTACTCTAAATCAGATTAAACAATGAATCGAAAAAACTTTTTAAAATTATAAGCAACAAAATAAATATTTTGTTGAAAAAAAAAAGCTATTTATATAATAATTTGATAATGATAGTTTTGTTAAATATATTTGATGAAATGTGATTAGCAAGTAACTATTATAATTTTTTCTTTAGTCGATTATGTCCCTTATCATAGTTTTTAAAGCTACGCATTATCCGGATTGTGTACTAATCCATTTGCCACGTGATATAATACATAATACACCAACCTTGAAATTATTGAGAAATATTCACATTGTTGTTCAAGAGATTCGACAACAGCGCCCAAATTACCTCCAGGAGCACATTCTACCATAAATTCATATCCATTTGGACGGCGCAAGCTACTTCTAGACTCGATGTGCAACAAATTAACTTTATGTTTCTGAAAAATTATTAATTTATTGATAAAGTAATTGTATAAAAAATGATATTTCTGTTACGTCAGTAAACATATATTAGTTCTTTTTGCATTTCAAATTCTAAAATATATTTCTTTTACATTTATTTAAAAATACATTATTATTTTATATCCATTTTTAAAGGCATGAATACGAAAAGTTTTATCATAAGCAATAATTACATGAAGTTGAAAAAATAAAATATGAAATATTGTATACTTTTTGAATTAAAATTTATTTTCATAAATGAGATAATTTAGAAACGATATTTTATACAACATTTGGAATTTTGGACAGAATACTATCAATAAATTATATTCAGTTTTAATTGAATATTTTAAATATACAATTAGTGTATTTTGATAAATTAATTATTATATATATAATACATTGTTTTTTATTTTTTAATATAAAAATATTCTATTATTCTTAATGTTCAATTCATTTCATAATTGAATATTACGAATAATGGAATATAGGAAAATATATAAAGTAATAATATATATCTTAATTTAATTTTAATAATAAAAATTACAGTATATATATATATATAGTACAGCAGACAGTATTCATAATAAATCATAATATGAATATTGATTTAGTAATAAATACTCTGTAAAAAAAAATAAATTAAAAAAAACAAGTCACTTTCTATCGTAATATTTACATATTATGTATTCAATTTAAGATGTGCACTTCCATGTGAAATAAAAAAAAAAATGAATGCAATCTACATGGCAGAAAGTGAAATTTCTTTCAACAGAAATTTTTTTAGTTCATAGCTATTTTATCTTAGTACAAGTATGTATTATAATAGTGTTACGATATATAATAATTTTTTTTTGTAAAAGATACAAAAAGATATTATTTCTACTTTGAAAATTTTCGATAAATAAAAAAATAAAATCAAGTAATTATCGAGACATTTATATTTATAATAATCCATAGGAAGTAAATTTAACTTTCACTGAATCCAATAAATAATTGGTTATAGTAACATGTCTACGTATATGTTGCGGGATTGATGTTTATCTAATAACAAAATTTCACTATTTCAGTAATTATTTATGTAGAAATAAATTTAAATTTTATTTATCTATTAAAATAGAACATATTTATGAGCTAGCAAGTTATTTTTAATTAAATAAATGTATTTTAATATTATGATTTGTTTCTATTTTCCTTCATTAAAAAATAACGTATATGCATTTAATAAATAATAATTTATTTTTAAATATTTTATTTCCTTTAACTATTTATATTTTAAATTAATATAAATATAATTTTAGTATTTCTTACAATGTTCATGCATCGTAGAAAATTTCCTTTCTGTTTAAGATTTAGTAGAATTTAAATAGATACATATTTAAACTAAATAACCATTTACTGTGTTTTAAAATATTTGTCTAAAAGCTTGAATGTTTTGATAGTTAACAAATAGAAGAATAGAAACCTGTTATGGATTTGAAATAGGAAAAAAAATATTTTGAGTATTTAAAAAAAATATAAGATTTTGATTAGTATACTCCCTTGTGAGATTTAATAAATTTAATAAACGAATCATTATGTTATTGATTGGAAAAATATAACAAAAATTATAAATTTATAAAAGTGTATTTGAAATTTATAGTAATTTAATAGTATATTTTATTTCACTTAATACATAAACAAATCTATTGTAGTTCGTTTCTTTCAATGCATGAATATAATGATTTTTTTTTAAATATTTATATCATTATTGTTAAATTATAATAGAGAAACAACATTTTATAAGAATTTTTTTTACTATAATTATAATCTTTAATACCTAGAATATATTTATATAGATATGATAAATTACATTTCAATATTAAAAGTAGAAAAACATAATGTTTAACAATGAGCACTAATATTTTAATATTAAAATCATAATATTTAATATTATAAATATAATATTAGATATGTATACTCCTGCACTTTATATAAATTAAATTTATATAAATTTGAAGTATTATGAAGTATAGTTTTCAAAATTATGTTTTATATTTAAATAAATGTTCTGTATTGAAGTACTTACAGCAAAAAGCTGAAGATAATTACTCAAAGCACCAACTTCATCTTCCTGTTTTGATGAAAAGATCAGACAGGTACTCTTGCTGGAGTCCCTGCCTTCTTTAATATAATTTCCACCGCTCATGAGTTTTGGCTGTAAAAATGAATAATGACTTCCATTAATAAAAGGTAATAATTTATTTATTTAAAATCTAAGTATATATAAATAACGTTTCGAATACTGAAAAAATCGTTTTAATTAAATAAATAAATAAATGTATCAAATTAATTATTCATCTCTACTTTATGCCCGCGTTGTTATATTTATACACGTCAATAGTATTATAAGAATTTAAATAATACTCAACCAAAAAAAAAAAATCACTCAACTAGTTCTAGATACAACAAATCTTCTAATACCTGCAGATTCAAACTCGCCAATACGGAAAGCCTCATAGGTTCTTATACGTTACTCATACCAATAATTATAACCGCGCGCCCTTCTCTTTTGGTTTTCTCCCTCCTACAAAGATTTTCCATCACCTGCGTGCAAGTGTTTTTATTTTCTTATTTACTTACTCTTTATATACACATACGTATATAAAGTATCAAAGAAAATTATTTAATTCGTTGGGTTTGACTCATATAAGAGATTTGATAGTATTTGTTGATATGCAATTATGATGCAATGAAAAAAGATCTAGGATAATGTAATTTTATTTATAAACATAACTATTACCATAGTGAACGAAATTAGATATATTTTAATTTATTTTTCCCATATTTTACATTACTTATATAAAAAAAAAAATGAAGAAGAAATTATATTTTAATATTATTTACTAATTGTATGTAAAATGTTGTTGTAAAATTAAACAAATAATTATACCTGTACTTAATTCTTTTTTTTTCATTTCATATTCTATATAAACATAAATAATCTAAATATAACTATTCCATTGATATAAGATGAATTAATGAAGTGAATTAAAAGCAAATTTTCACGTTTATGTGTCTAACTCAAAAAATAGAAAAACGCTTTATAGTTATCCCTTAAGCAAGGCTGCGCAAAGAATCTATAACAATTTTCTCTTACTGGGTATTTTTTATACTGATTTATTAAAATTATGTTAACAAAAAAAAATGTAAATTCAAGTTTTGGTTCTATAAATATTATTTAATCATCTCAAGATATTATGTGTCAAATCGATCTTTGAGTTTCAAGGTTAAAATTAAAAAATTCCATTATTTTTAAATAGCACAAAACGATTTATTAAACTATATACTTTATAATTTCATATTATAAATTTATATAAAAATTGATCGAATGTTTATTAAAAATTTAATCAAAACACTAAATTTATATTTATAAATATTTCTATCTAAAGAAATAATCTTTGTATTATATTTATGGAAATTCTATAAAATAATTACATGAATGATTATATCATAGAGTATTTGTTCATTAATCATTTTTATCATTTTTCTTTTATCTATTTTAGTAATATGTCAATTTAGAAATGATACATGTTTTAGATCATATAGAATTTATTAATAAACGTAATAAATTATGAAATATGAATATAAAATAATTATAATACATCTGTTTAAATCTTGAATAATTAGTAATATTAAATGTAAAATTCCTTACTTGCAGGATAATAAGGTTATTGTATATATAATCTATTTTAAGTATTACATTTAACGTCAATAAATATAAAAATTAGAGCAAATAATTATACCAATAACTATAGTAATTAAAATTATTATAGATATTTTAGATATTTATGATACACAGTTGCAAGAATATTTTAGAAATGCATATTCAATAGCGACATAAAAACTGATATATTTTAAATATTATGGAATATTTATTCTTTGTGAATCTGAGAAATTAGAACATAAAAGATAAATTCTTTATGACAGTACCTTGTAACCTTCACTACTTATACATTATCGACACTTTCATTTCTATAAAATTAACTGATGAAATATCTATAAGCAGTTGAGTTATAAAAATTATAAAGAAGATCTCGTATAGGTGTAATTTTTATTTCTTACAATTTTCACTAATTGCTATTAATAATCTGCATTATTATTTTAAATTATTTTTTTAAGTTATTAACTTTACCCACTTCCATTTTATATAACTTTTTAGTATTATATAATTTATTTAGAAATATACGTAATATACAAAAATATTTTTAAAGTATTTTTTGCTTAAATTGTTAGAGAGTAATGAAATTGAATTATTTAATTATATTTTACATAAGTATTATTAGTTATTTTTAATTTATTTTTAAATAAATCTAACACTGTTTATTAAAAAATATTGTACTACTTATCATAAAATATTTTTAATTAATTATTTATTTATACTTTTTGTTTAAGGGATTACCTATTAATAATATTAATAATTTAGAGAATAAAATAAATTCTATTTAACTAAAAAAGTACTATAACTAACTACATGCTATGAAAAAACAGAAATTACGTATAAATTTTTGATTTTCGTTTTGTTGAATTAAAAGTACATTTATAAAGTTATAATATATAATTTATAAAGTTATAATCATAAATATTTATTACAATAATTTTTATTAAAAATAACTAGAATAATATTACTGAAATATATATTTTAAAGTGCTATAAGTGCACAAATAAACTGATAAAGTAAACTTATCATTATTTTTCCTCTTCGTTTTAGCTGAAAAAATGTTTTAAGTTAAACGTGTATCTATCGTTTCTTTAAGTAAACTGTTATAAATTAATTCAATTCTAAATTTCGTTTTAAATAAAATATACCTCGTAAAAACAATGATTATGTCGACCAATTACAATAATATTAATTAAAATGGTTTTTACCAGGTAAATTCAATTCTTTTTTTTCAATGATCCTATAAGAGTACTCTTGTACATATCTGCTATTAGAAGACCAGAATGAAGGATATGCTACCAATAATATATACCATTGTCAACAAAAGTTTTTATAACGTTATTTAATTACCCTCTATATATAAACAGATAATAGTGATGTAGTTTTTGCGACTCTATTAACATACTCAATTGATTATAAGAGATTTTCGTAAACACATGTACAAGTACTTGATTATGATTGTTATAATAGTTTATTTGATAAATACTTTTTTTTTTATTTCTAAATTCACATTTTATTCTTAAATATTTATTTTTTATAATTCTTTTATTGAGATTTCTATGAGCAAAATTCATGGAACAGATGACACAGTACTGAGTTAAAAAAAATTCCAAAATGTATATTTAATAACTTTACTACAATAAAACACATCACTGACTAATTTATCCATTATTTATATATTATGAGCCCCATTAATGCAAATCTTAAGATTGATTTCAAGGTTTAAAATAATTACTTTTGAAAATAATTTTTGCATGGATTATATACATATGGATATATGTAAAGGGTTATATATATATATAAGTTTGAATGCATGTACATCATTAAAATTTTGCTCTTCTTATAACGGTGATTAACCGAAGCTCTAGAGATTCAAATAAAAAAAAACTTTAGGAATCAATGTAAAGTCGAAAGATAACGTTAATACTATTGATGATTATGAATTAAGTATTAGTATTAATTTAATTAATAACAAAATACTTATGTATATTTAAATAATTCCTGATTTTTTAATATAAAAGTAATGGTAATAAATTTATTTTAAATATACTTGTTATTATAATATTTGTTCTATGAAGCGTATGATTTTATAACTATTAATTTCATAATTTTTTTCAATGAGATTTATTATTTTTATTTAATAAATAATATTTTTGTGAAATTTTTCTATTACACACATTTTTAAAATTAGCAAGTAACTTTTTAATATGTTTATTTTACCAACTAAATTATTTAATGATATATTTTAGAAAAATTGATTCATTATTAAAACAGTTTTCATTTATTCACGAGATCTGAATACTAATATATGTAATTGACTAAAGAATCAACAGATAAAAATGATTTAATTATCATATTTATGAATATGATTGCATATAATGTGGAATTTGGTATTATTTATTGAGAGAATCAATGTTTTGACGATATTATGCAGACATAATGAAGAATTAGCAGTATTCATTACCGAAAAATTAATGTAAAAATATATTGGATTAATGCTATGAGTTCAAAGTTCTAAGTTAGCATAAATAATCTCTAGATTTATATTATTTTTCAAATTATAATCAATGTTAAAAAACGTATTTATGAATGCCAAGTGTTATTCTACCAAGCGAATCACATAACACTCTAGTAATCTTAGAAATAAAAAATTATGAATATCCTCATTTTCATAAAGAAGTACTTCTACTACTTATATTCCTACATTTTCTGAGAAATCAGTGTCTTCTCCATTATTTTTCGTGTCCCCCTCACAAATCATTTTGCTTGGTACGTCAAGAAGCTTCGGCAGTCAATTCGAGAGATTTGCATCTGCGCTTGAGTTTCTAGGCTGCTGGGTAATATGAGTACAAGGCGGGAAATACTGTCGGCGTCGGCGAAATGAGGGCCGGAGGAGGGAGGGGGACTTGCAAATTTTACGGAAAGAACGGAAATTTGATCGAAACTTAAGCGCCTATCTCAAAATTTAATTTGACGGTTTTGTCTCTTAAAGTCGATGTCATCGGTTCGTTTCGTATCTTTAGTGCATCGAGTCACAATCACTCGATACTCTCTTACAAAAATTCACATTTACATATTCCATTCTTACTGGCGATCTACTCCATTAAACTAGACATTATAATTTTTCATTTTTTTCGATCAAATACTCACTAGGCTGGAGTGGAAATTCCGAAAATTATTTTTTGAAATTCGCATAATCATGATTAATTCATGATAATTAATGTATTTCTTTAATTCAAAACAAGTTTACTCATTTTTATTGTTTTCTATTTTAAATATATAGTTAATACTCTCTACCATTTCATGATAAAGTCGATCAATTATAATATCTTTTTATTTGTTTAACAAATATGGTCATTTCGCAATACCCAATATATTTCGTATAAGAATTAATTCTTCATATAATATTATGCATGAAAATTTTTTTGAATTTTTTTAGATTTTTTTTTTAATTATTTGTATCTTCTGTAATAAATATATTTTATTTTATTTAAAATATTTAAGTATATATGTATGAATATTTCTATGTATTTATTTACAGACCAGCCTTTCGGCCTAGGAGTGTGTTTTATACATGTGTATGGCTCATATACATTTTAGTTTTCCTTTACATTTCACTTTACATATATTTACATTGCATTTATTGTACATTAACACTTAAACATTATCAGCGGGAGTTTTAAGACTTTTATGTAAAATATTGCTTCATTTATATTATTAATTTATTTTGAGCATATATCTGTAGAAAGTTAGTAGTTTTTAATGGACTTTTATCGTATTTACGACTATTTTAATATTATAAGTTTCATCTGATATATTTAAACAACCGGAATTAAATACAAATAAATTCAAAAAAATATATTTCTTAAAAGTATTGCTATTTTTAATATTATTTTAATATTATAAATAATAATTTTTATATATCAGTTTCTGGAAAAATATAATATGATATTCGGAATAGAGATTAAAAAATAAATAAAAAATTTAAATCCAAAATAAATTTTATTTTCGAAAAGAAGTGAATTAAATATTTCTTCATACATTTTAAATTTATATCATTTTTTATTGAAATTTATTACCTATAATTTAATTTTACATAAAAGTAAAAAATTAATTTTAATTTTTTCTAAATACAACAAATTTTTTCTAAATACAACAAATAACAATTGTTTTAGATAAACAATAAATAGACTTCATCAATAAGCCATCAAGAAATTGCAGTAATATTTTTAACTTCAAATTATTCAAAATATATAAAAATAGTATGGTTAATATCACCGTACTCTTTACAAGGAAAATATTAGTGAATTTACATAAATTTGCCTTTTAAAATTTTTTAAGGATCTTTTATCTGGGATGCTTCTATAAGCTAAAGAATATTTTTGAAAAATATTATTGGCTTGTGAATTTGGATATTTTGTATTTTTTTTTATTTTATGAAGAGGTGAAAAATATTTAACTATTTTTATTCAAATTATCACCACTTATGTAATTTGATGAATACATTTATGTATTATGAGCTATTTTATTTGCTAATTACAAATACAAATATGTAATGAATTATTAATTTCACACAAATTCATTATGAATCAATACATTCATTGGAGATAAAAGATAAAAAAAAAAGAATATTTTATTTAAATAAATAAGCGACTTTAATTTTTTAACAATTTCAAAAATTATTCACTATTTTCAAAATTTATAAGTATCATAAAGACTAGCTTTTTGTACTGTTGTATTAAAACTGATTATTATATGTTAAAAACTACTAAATGTATGATCATGATATATTATTCTATAATTAGGCTTATACAATAAATTATTAAAAGATTTAATATTATATTAAGTACAAAATGTTTATTTATTTCAAAGAATTGTATACTATAATTTTCTTCTATTACATGAAACATTTTAATTATATCGAAAAAAGTTGTTATGGTATATTTATAAATTGAAGATGAAATGTTAATTTATAAATAAATAAATATTTTCATATGTATAAATATAATCTATAAAGTGCAATAAGAAATAGAATTTTTAGAAAATAAATAAAAGTAACTTTAAAAATTATTTATAACGATTGCAAATATTATAAAATGTATGTTAAAAATGTGTAGTGAAAAATTTATAAATAATATAAATTATACCATGAAAAATTGAATCTTATATTTTAATAATGATTAATATGTATTTTACATTTTAAAAATACATATAAGTAAATATATGTAATTAATAATAATGAAAATACTAGTGCAATTCTGATATTTTATCAATTAACTAATTTTAATAATTTGTACAGAAGAATTCAGAAAAATATTATGTACATTATTATATAGCTTATAAAAAATTAATGTGCAATATATTCACATTAAAAT
The DNA here is from genome assembly GCA_018907245.1 of Eupristina koningsbergeri. Lineage (NCBI taxonomy): Eukaryota > Metazoa > Arthropoda > Insecta > Hymenoptera > Agaonidae > Eupristina > Eupristina koningsbergeri. Next base: position 2,117,523 of record JACCHV010000041.1, read on the forward strand.
TATTCCGACATTTTATGATTTCAAATTTATACATTTTCTTTTAAATATTTAAATTTTAGTATTATTATAAAAAACATTTTATTTCAATTTAATTATTCAATAAATTAAATAAAACAATTTTTAATTTTAGAACCGTATTTTCAAAGGAATTTAAATGCTTCCAAAATCGTACAATAATACCGAATTAATTATATTTGTATTTTTATAGTCAATATTTAAAATGCAAATCATATATTTTGAATTTTAAATTTTTTTAAATATTATAAGAAATTTATATTTAAAAGTATTTTAATCTGTGATCATAAATTTGGGATATTATCAAAAAATATATAAATAAATTTATTAAATCAAATGTATAAAACTGCGAACTTATTAATTATGAATTCTTTCTCTATTATTAATTAAGTTAATGATTATGTTTTTTTTTCTATTTATGATTAATTAAATGAAATTTAAGATTATATTTAAATTTCCTTTAATAGAAAGGATATTATATCTGCTCTATAAAGAAATTGCAGATGAAATTTAATAATTTCATTTAAAAATGATAGCTTACAAGGAATTTTGAAAACTTCTGCTTCAATTTTTTTATATCCGAATTTTGGTGAATTTCTAGAATAAAAATAGTTTCTTTATTTGATTTAGTACATTACAATAACTAAAGTTTAAATTAAAATATACTTAATAATAATAATAAATTATTATTTAATTGTTTGTAATATTATATTTAAAATCAGTTTTAAGATTAATTTGTTCATTTTCACATTCTTTATTTATTTTTCGTATATTAATAAATTAAAAAAAAATTATCATGAACTATCCTGTTTCATTAATATTTTTCTATTTTTAAATTAGAAATTAAATTAAATTAGATCGTAATTTTATAATTACGATATATAATTATAAACTGGTTTTATCAGTATGCAAACAGGCGACCATTTTTTGAACTACAATATGTGTGTCATTTTTAGTGAATTGGAATTAAAAATTTATAGAATATTAAAAGATATTTATAAATGTTTTGGTATTAAATAAAAATATTACATTGTAATTTTGAGTATTAAAAAATCCGGATAAGACATAATTTTAAAGAAATTTTTTTATACTTCCAGCAGCATATTATTGTCATGGTATATATTTTCATATAATTGTACTACTTAGTAATAATAAATACAAAATAAATTAAAAAATCACTATGTTTCTATTTGAATATGACTTTTTAAACTGATAGAAATAGGTAAATACTTATTTAAAACGTAAATATTTTATCTAAAATGATATAAAAATACTCAAAGTTAATCTGTATTGCATAGTAGCATATTATAAAAATTAATACTACCTTCGCTTCAATATTCCCTTTTATTTCCGTAACGTTCAATTTAGTATCAATAAAACGTATTATTGACACAATAACTGATTATTAATAAAAAAAAACTTATTAAAAACAAATAATTTAACAATTATAAATATAATATTTTGTTATTATTTATAAAGATACATTGAATTTATAATTATTTCTAACATTTCAAATAGATTTTTTATTCACTCTATATAAATATTATATTTTGCAAAATATTTTGAAGATAGTGAATATCCAAAGATTATAAATAATTTATTACTAATGGTATTGCAAAAATTTTTAAAGAATATTAGAAATAGTTATAATTAATGACCAATAATAATATATGCTGTATATTAGGAAAAAGAAAAATTTTTTTTATAAATTGTTTTTTTTTTTTTTTGCTTTATCAATAAGATTTAATAGTAATGATCACTATTGAAATGTATATTTAAATCTATATTTATTATATTTGTACATAAAAACATCGATAATTTCAAACGAAAATTTATAAAACTGCTTATTTATTATATTAAAATTGTATGTATTGCTCATTCTGCTACATGCCATCGAAATTATTGTATTTAAACAAATCGGTCTTGTAAATAAAATATTCTTGAGTTCAAATATCTTATTAAATAAAAAACAGTGTTTTAATAAATAGCGAATTGTTTTAGAATGAGTATTGAATAGTAATCCTAAATATTAAATTATAAATGACAAATACCGACAAATACCACAAGAGTCATCCTTACCTTATCAGGTGGTGAATTACTTAGTAGTTTGATCTCGTTATTCTGCTTCATCATTTTCGCGGCCTCACTAATTAAAGAGCTTATTATTTGACTTTTAGGTGTTCACTCTCGAATGTTTTCAGCGTACTGATTAAGCATTCGTAAAGCTTCGAGTCTCGAAGCAACAGGACCCAACAAGAAATCCACGCCTTACGGCTGCATGGAAAAGGAAGGAATGTGAAACGTAACCTATCACAAGCGAAAAGCAAAAATACACTTGCCTGTGGTTGTATGAGTATATATACCTAGAGAATATAAAAAAAAACTTATAATATTATACGATTAAATTTATTTAAGATGCATCAAGGACAGCTGTATCATTTACAAGCCGTACACTTCATACTTTCATCTCTTACCTCAATACATTCATCAGAAAGAAGATAATCGAATATTCGATCGACGCTCCACACAGATACCTTCGGTTTTAATCACTTTATTTATACACAGTGCTATTTTATTGAAGCTTAATTAGTATTTTTTTAAATTTTAAAATTGCAAATTCAACTTGTGTGTAAATGATAAACTTCGTAAATAACTAGACAGAATAAATGGTCTTAGTAAATTTTAAGGTCTAAAGACTACAGAAAACTACTCTTAATAACGTTAAAGTATGTTTCATATATAATTACTAATATTAAAATACAGCTGTAAATTCGATAACCTTTATATGTTAAATTATTGTATTTTATTTAAATATATAATCGCAGCATATATTTTTGTATTGGTATTCTTAACTCACATAAATTATAATGATGTTTAACATGCTCTACAAATAAATTATTTATTTATTATCGAAAATAAAAAATAATTTAATTATTAAAAAGTATGATGATAATAATAATAACATTTCTTTATAAAATATTAGTTAAAAATTATGAATTAATAACCCCTGAAATATTACCGGAAGTTTTAATTCGTATTCGGTTTGGATGCCGTAACAAATTTATATATTAATCTTCCATAAATGGCATAATAAGCACTTCTCAATGATTTGAAAAATATCAGTACATCACTATATTAATAAAAAATTAAAAATATTGTAAAATATTAATAACACGCAGTAGAACAATAAAATTTTAAATTAAACAACACATGAACATTTGAGAGAAATTTATTATAAGTTATACTTTGTAAAAAATATGTGAAACAAATAAATGCTGATAAAAATAATCGTATATAACATATTAAATGCTTAAATACGAGTAAAAAAATGCACGCTATTAAATATAATAAAATGTAGATACGAAAAACTTGCTATAATTTATATAGTAATTTAAAAAAAAGTTTTAGTAATAAATCAAGTATTGATTTTTAGTTTTTTTTCATATTATAATGCGTCTCTTATATTTTCATCTTTGGATAAATTAGTCATTTAAAATAAAACAATATATGTTTAAAATAAAACAATATATAATAAACTAGAGTTTCATCCAATTTTGAAATGAAACATTTCACAAATTTTGAAGTCAATTTAGATTTGTTTGTATGTAATTGACATTACATACGCATTCGTATGTAATATATGTATTTTTGAAAATGTATATTTCTAGTATTGTCAATTTTATTTTTGTTTTATTTTCTTTGTTTTTTTGAGGCTGTTTTTTCAGTAATGAAAATACATAATTTATTTAACTTTGTGACACAATTTATGTTAAAAAAGAGAAATATAAAAATAAATATTATTGTTATTATTATTTTTTTAAAATTTTATTAGAATGTAGATATAAATTAAGTTCTGTGCATTATTATTCTGTGCAAACATAAATTAGGAAGTAGAAATCAGGGATGTCTAGAGGGTAAGATGAGAGGCAGGAACAGATGTATAAAAATGTGTATGAAAAAACTGGCAGATATATCAGATATTTTAACTATAAATGAAGTCACCACCTAACAAAACGCTTTATGCTTAGAAATTCGACTGAACAAAGGAGCTTCATTTCATCAGAGAGGCGGTTGCAAAATGTGCAGAGAACTATAACAATATCTTTATCATTTATGAGTACACATTTTATATAGTTAGTACACAAATTTTTGACGAAAATACAAAGCTGTGCTACTATAAAATATATCTACCAAGAGAATCTCTTTGATTGAAATTATAATGAAACATAATAGCTCTAGAATTAAATATACCTTCCTAATTTATAATTCCGAACACAGAGATCATTAAACTACAGATTAATAAACAAAAGAGCACGCTTAACTATATAAAGATTTAGGAAATTACTTATTTAACGCTAGTGAATATTAGTATTAGGCGTTAGACTTCTGATAAATTTTTAGTAAGACTGACTGCTATGTTATGGCGAGAAAAAAAGAACTTTAGCAATTCATACATGTTTTTCCCTCAATTTATTACAATTTCTTAGCTTTGAACTGAACCAATCCTTTTATTAGACGTAAAATTTGTTCAGATCAACTAATAAACTCATAAGATAAACAGAAATGCTTTATCCTAAAAAACTATAGACGTACATCTTATTGTGCGCAAAAGTTTGCAGGTTACAAAAGTTACGACGCATAATCATAGGCAATGCTTATGCATAAGCTGGAATATAAAGAAATAATTAATTAAAATAATATTATAAATTTCATTAAGAAATAAATTTTACTAAGAGATCCATAATTATAATTAAAATAATTTATTGCATTTTATTAAAATATATAAAAAAAATTATAAGAAAAACATGCACAATTGGAAGTTATACATTATCTTAGTAGCCTTTGTTTTATAAATATACTGAATAGTAAAGGCTAGACTTTTCAACATTATAATTAGTTATTTGATATTATTAGAAATCTACATTTATTTATTTTAATATCTTTTCAGTATAATATCTTTCTAAGTTTATTTTAAAATAATTTATATTTTACATTATTCGTAAATACTATAATAAGATTCATGAATTAAAAATAATTTTTAAACATATTAAAAATTACAAATCATGATTTCTAAACATTTAATTTTCTAGAGATATTTGATGCAACAAAAATTTAGTTTTAAAATAATTGTATTTTTTCAAAAATATCTCAAATTTTCTATATAAAAGCAAATAAAATGCAATATATTTTTAATATTATATTTCCTTGGGTTATTAAAAGATTAAAAATAATCAGACTATGCTATTATTATATAGATAACGTTACGTAACATTATTAGTAATAAGTAATTAACATTAAATACACTTAAAAAATTACTAAATATCATTTACTTGCCTAAAATTAATACATGTAACTTTGAAGATTTTTATAAAATGTACCACAATTATAAATTATAAAATATTTTTAATAATTATAAAGCCATCAATATTATTATTTATATTAGCAATTAGCCAAGTAAAAAAATTTCAAATAATTAAGCAATGAATCACTTCTTAATAATTAATCAATAAATTTATTGCTGAATCCTAAAATAAATCTGTAGTAGCTCTTGGTGTATAATATTATACATTTATAATGGTATTTCTCTGTTTCTAACTCCAGTGAAATTACATGGTCTGTCCATAAAGTATCGAGTTTTTTTTTTTTTTTTAAAGTACTATTGGCTGTAAAGATTTGGAAGAAATCTTCAAATATGTGGGGGGGGGGATTTTTTTCTATTTGTCCCTTCTTTTTTTTTGATTGTATAATAATTAGAAGCAGCAGGATTTTGTTTCGCTTGAAGAATTTTTTGAATTTTGTAACACGGCGTAATGAAACGACTGTTGGAACAAATTTAGACGATAAAATATGGTTTGTAACTTAATAAAATGCTGAAAAGACTTTTAAATGTTGAAAAAATGTGTTTAAGGATAACATTACGTATAAATTGCAATTAGAAAATTCCAATAAGGCTTTCAGGAAGCTCACCGATTATTTCCGTTCTCAGAACCCAAAACGAGCCCAAATCGATATTAACGCCGAATGTGTATAAACAAATTTTGAGTATAAACCGTCTTTTAAAGATTCGAGTAATCGTTGACACTGAATTTATCATCGAGTTAACCTTAAACACTTTTTTTAACATTAAAAAATTTCTATAGTATTCTTAACAAGTTTTAAGCAAAAATTTCCCCACATAGCGCTGTACCACTAGTCCTTTATTCAACTATCTAACTATTTATCGTACTATAATAATATATATATATGTATATAACTATTGATATATTTTTATATATATAATATAATAATAAATATATAACTATCTAACTAGATCCATGTTGCCGTTGCCAAAAATCGAAAAACATCCCCTGCCAAACAAAATCCGGCTGGTTATAATTATCGAAAAAAACGGATAAATAGAAAAAACTTCCTCATACAATTGAAGACATCTCCCAAATCTCTACGAAAATAGTGGCTTCAAAAAAGAAAATCTTTACATGTTATGGCCAAACGATGTAAAGTAAATTTACTGAATAACAGAAATTAAAGTAAATTGAATACATGCTGATTTATAAATTAAAATTTTTAAAAAGTGATTTGTTTTACTGCTTAAGGTTCCATTTCTGTAGTACCTTTTCTTGAAAAAATATAGGAAGTTCTTTCAAAGATACAGTCAGAACCTGCTTTAATAGGTATTACTTATTCATTATAACTAATATTATTTGATATTATAGTTAACTATATATGATGAAAAAGTTATTTTCACTTAAAAAAAAAAGAAAAACTTAATAACAGAAATGGAATATTTGTAAATGTAAAATTTGAATGAATCTTTAAATTTATTGTTAATTTTTAGTGTTTATTCAAATATAGTATTTTTACTATTGTTAGAATTGAATTAAAAGAATAATATTTGTAAAAGAATATGTGAAGAAATACCTAAAAAAATAGCATTTTTTTCTATTTTTAATACTTTCATTATTTTTTATTCTTATTGAATATTAAATTTTTAAAATTTAACATACTTTTTCAAAATTTAAATTTTATAAATATTTTATATTTAGTGTGTGTTTAAGATAAATTATAGAAATATGGTAAATAAAAATTTATTATAGAAACTACAATTTTTTACATTTAAGAATTTATATGTATTTTGTATTATTTTTTCAGTATTAATAATATTCAAATTAAATTTATGAATTTTTAATATATACAATAAAATAACCAGTCTATTTATTCATAAAAAATATAATTACTAATTCTAAATTTCATATGTAATGACAACTGCTGTTCATTTAGTTCAATTTCTATAATTTAATTATAGTTTTGATTATTTATTGATGATTTTATAGTCAATTATATAATTTAGACATTTAATTATTTAATTTTATACTTTTATTGTCATAAATCTGTTCGACATATATACGTGATGTTCGAACTTGATTGGTGATTAATATATTTATAGAGTACTAATTGAACCATTTATCCAGTTTGATTGAGTAATGTTGAGACTTATAAGGGGAGAATGTAGATTCTTACTCAATATAAACGTGAGACTTCCTTCTTTTTGCAAAGCATTGTATGAAACCACAATTGTATTTTTATGTGGTTACATATTAAGTAAAAACTATAAAAAATTTACAGAATTTCGTTAAAAAAAATTTTTTTTTGTATAGTTGCAAATAGTCTATACTTTTATATTACTTTTATTGGAACAAAAAAAAATGAATTATTTGTAACAAATAAAAAAAAATGTTTTAGTCCCGTGGATATTTAAATAATAATTTTTTTTTTTTTGTAAGATAGTTTTACTTAGTATAATTCTATGTATACTAAATACTACAGTATAAGGTGTTCCGACATAATAAAAAGTAAAATATTTTTTAATTATGTAATGAATATAAGTTAATAAAAATATTTGTGATACATTTCTATATTTAGTATATTTCTAAATCATATTTTTCAAAATTGAAAAAATATTTGATTTGACAAAATTATAAGAAAAAATTCGAATATTTTTTTTTTAATTATTTGTTTTATAATTATTATAAAATCTGATACATTCATGATAAATTTATTCTTGCGTGAAAAAGAAAGTTATTTTCATTCCAAACCTAAAATTAAATATAGTCTAAAATATTGCAATCTAAATATTATAAATAATTATGTTGTATATAAAATAAATATTCCGAAATTTTTTTTATTTATTGTGTATATTGGTATATAATGTAGTTATCAATTTAAACACATATTCCATGTTTTCAGAATTAATCACAGACATGATTAATCATTCATTTATTTAAAAAAAATCATTAGCATGCATTATTGCTTATAATTAATTTGTTTTAAAGTGAAAAATTGAAGCATGCCAATTGAAACTTTTTTTCTATTAAAAAATTGAAAAACCCATCGAAGACATAGTGCATATTCATAAGCCTGAAGTTGTGAGTAACTTATTTCTTAAAGTTTAATTTTAGTTCGAATTTATAATGTCATTTCTTACATATCATTTCTTCAATATAGATTTATCTCTGAACAGTAAAGTAGAAAGTACCGTTACGTACCATTGGAATTCACCAGATGCCACTACTGCGGACGCTTTGAAAGTGAAGTCAAACTTGAGGAAGTTTAGACAAACTACTCGCAAAAAAAAAAAAAAAAAATTTGTAATTAAAATTTTTGCATGAATCTTAGTTACAGTATTCAGTGTCAGTGTAAATTGAATATTCATAAATATCAGTGTGTGTGTTTACTCCAAACTAATATTTTTACATAAAAAAAACTATTTAGAAACAACATAATTCAATTGGAATGTACTTAAAAAAATATAATCAACTTTTAATGTAAATAAAATAATACAATTTATATAAAACTATTTAATCACAATATTTATATTTCATATTATCTTTTATAAAACTATTACTGTAAAATTACAGTGTTTCATGTTTGTACTACAAAAACTTGATCATTTTTTCATATAAAATTTTTCCGATGTTTTATTGTATCTTATATATTTATTTATATACAAAGTCCATATAAAATGAAATAATATCTCTTATTTCAGCCATATGAAAAAAAAAAATTAAAATTGTAAACGCAATACTCACAAAAAAAAGATTATTTAATAACAAATTCAATATAAGTATTATTTAATTTAATATTATTTAATTTAACGAAACATAAGTTTTCTGTGTTTATTTGATAATTATTGCTGGTTAAATATTTTTTATGATACTTCAGAAATATGATATTCATTTCTAATAATAATAGCTTTGACTATTCAAATATAGTTATAAAAATATAGATTATGATTTACAAATTCAATGTTATTTGAAATGTAGTTTGAGAGAAATGTAGTTTTAATTTTTTCTAGTAAAATTTAAATACTAATTTTTCCATATTAAATATTCTTTTAAAAAAAACTTATTTTACCTTGCATTGATTTGTGTTCAATTTATGTATGCTCAATTTAGTACTTTTTTTTAGATTCATAAACCGTAGAGGGAGTATTATTTTAATTTTTTTTTAAGTTTTATTTATGTGCTACTGTTATGTATTAATTTGCATTTTAATATTATTATTTCATATTACTCAGTAATAATTATTTTTTCGATTTATTATTACTTATTTTATATATTATAATGTTATCAGAAATCGTGATTTATTCGGAACAATCTAAAAATTGAAATTCGTTGATATTTTCGGATCAGATATTTTGATTTGATAGTGTCATCAAAATTGTATGTATCATCTGTATAATATGCCATGGTAATCGAATTATCTTATTGAATAAAAAAATTCTTTTCTGTAATTGGAAAGTTTAACATTTTTTTTATTTTTTTCCTTTTGTACATTTTTAAGTAAATTCAATTTTATCGAAAGAATTTTAATAATATGTCTAATTATTATATTTTGTTTCTCAGAATACTAATGAGTTCTGTTTTATATCATCAATAGTATTTTATTATTATTGAAGAGCTACAATGCATCATATAATACTTTACGTAAGTTATCAGAATATATTGATCGGTTTAATTTATATTCTAATTAAAACCAGCAAGCTCTATAAAAGTATTTTGTCAAAAAGATAATATGTATCATCACTTTTGTTGACGATTTTAAATTTAATAGTTTTGGTTGAGCAAGTATTGCGCAAGTAATATACATCAAATATCTTAATACTCATTTCTGTAATTGTTATTAACAGATTAAAACTAAAATTTTTTGGTTTATAGCAAATAATATAAAAATTATGAAAAAAAAAAATAGTGAATATTTCTTTAAATGATATGATATAAATAATAAATATTCAAATTTAATCTATTATAATCATTTTAGTATAAGTAGAATCTATAGATTTATGAAATTATTCAATTGAAAAGGTTTTTTTTTATTTGTAAATTTTGAACCTATAAACAAAAATTAGGAATTAAAAATACAGAAATATTAATGTTAGTAATTCATTAAAAATTTTAAATACATAATCAGCATTCAATAACAGATTGGCATAAAAAAATCTATGTAAGTAATATTGTATTTTTTTATTTTTTATGTAAAAATTATTTATCGTAAAACAAAATTTAGTAATACAAAAATTTTATATAAGCATTTGAGAATGTACAATGTTACTCAATGTACTTTATTGATTTGCAAATTGTTATTCTAGACTACATATCATAATATAGACATTTGTAATAATCTAATTCATTTATAGGCGTACTTTGAAGTTAAACTTGGATACATATGTATACAATTTAAAAATTGTATTTATATGTATATATATAATTTTTACATGAAATATATAATTATATACAAGACATTTTGTTTAATAAAATAAAGATTAACTAATGATACAAATAAATATAATTATCAAAAATTTGTTATATAAACGAAAAACACTGATTATTAATGCACATACAATGGATGATTGTGTTATCTAGATCTACGTTCAATAAATATATCCGGTAAAACTAAAACTATATTTGCTATCATATTTAGCAACAACGAATGGCACCAAACATAAATTAAAGTATAGTATAAAGTGGGCATTCCAAGTGAAAGCATACATAATGTATGCTATATTCGAAACTTTTTTTATCTCCTTTAACGATGATAAATAGCTATTTAAAATATTAATTTATTTTTATCATGTGATAAATTAAAAATAACCGTCAATTTTCCAAACATCAGAAAATTAAATAATTGTGCGCTATTAATTGAACTGATGTTTATTGAATAAAAGTCTCAATAGAATATAAAACAGTTATTGCTATTAATAATATTGTACATTAAAAAATTTAATTTAATTATTAAAAGTAACATCCAAACATTTTTTTTTGTAATTCGTTTTTAATATTTTATAGTAAAAAATTATTTCAATTTTGTCTGTATGTTTGCTGTTACACGATATTTATTTTAAGAAGTAGAAAAATAACATATCACTTCATATAAATTTATGTTATTAAATCTATTCTTTTTTGCTAGTAATAAAGATTAAAAATATTTTGAAAAAAGTGAAATATATGCTTTAGTATTTCCTCAATAAAGTTTAATATCTTTTTTTCCCAGATAGATAGATTAATTAATATAACAAGATGCAACAAATCAACTAAATATGTATTTGAAGCGTAAAAATTTGCCTCAAAAATTAATCTGAATTTTCACTTTTATCTCATTAAACTTCAGTTATTAGCTACAAAGTCCATAAATTCCCTGTAACTCTGATAAAAAGTTTTGTTAAAAGAGAAGAAGAATTATTTGTCAAAAAGTTTTATAATACGTAACCGATTACGTCTGTGGGATTCGACAATTCGTATTTCAAAATGGGTTGCTGTTCGATGAATCTTTTTACAATACTGAAGCATAAAAATTCGAAGCTATTCTTAAAAATCTGGAGCTTGAAAAGGCCATTGGAGATGAGAAAAAGTCCTCCAGGACAGACACGATAAGGTAAAAAGAACTCGTGTCGAGTGAAACAGCTGTGCGTGCATGTGTGGGAAGGCGGGCGGGAGGGGGTGGGAGGTGGGAGGTTGTTAGAGACAGGGATGGTGGCGCGACTGAGGGTGGCATCGGCTTCGGAGCTTGCGGATGTCTCGAGGAAGCTCAGAGCCACGCGAGTGGCCGCGCGCGCAGCTTCACTCGGAGCTTTCGAGCTTTCGGTTGCGAGTTTCTGGTGCTGGTGCTGGTGCCGGTCGCGCGTTCACCATGTGTGGGAAGGGTGCGATTTTTTTGGTGATTCTAGCCGGGATTTATATCTCTTTCGGTAAGTAAAGGCAACGAGCTTTTTATTCTTTAACGTACATTTGTTCTTTAGTCTGCGGGTACATTTCTAGATAAAAAATAACAAAAATAATAATTCAACAAGAATAAGGAAAAATATGATATTGTAATTAAAAATCTCTTATTAACACGAATTGCATATTATAATTACAAAAATTAGACGGTATAATTTAATACAAATGAAGATTTCAATATATTAAAATACTAGAATTATGCAAGAATTCGAGAAATAATTATTTTCAGTTTTGACACTGTTCCATTTTATAACTATAACTATTTTTCTTATAAATATAGTTCAATATAAATTACATCAGAAATATAATATAATTTACTATTCATCTTTTTGCAAACAATGTTCAAATGTTTTTACTCACATATTTATTATATTGTAAAAATATAAGAATAAAATGCAATTCGAATATTTAAATGAAAAACTATTTTTATATCTATACTACATACATATTAATGTTATTTAAAATTTTTTGATTTATAAATAATTCAATACATTGATAAAATAAAATAAACTATAAAGTTTTATGTTGTACGATAAAAGATCATACACTGTATACATATTAATCTGATATACCTATGTGTACAAATAATAAAATAAAATTTTCTTTTCAAGTAAACCAAGCAATATCATGTTTCAAATATAAGAGAATGCTATAAAATAAATTTGATGAAAACTTAACTTTAAAAATTTAAACGACGTAAAGAAAATAAAGCTTTGATACAAATCTTATTAAAACATTTTACAAAAGAAAAAATAATGAATAAAGGTTATTCTTTAAATAACCTTTCGAATAAGTTGAAATAATCAAAATAAATAGTTTTATACTTTGTAATTATTTCGCATTAAATAAAACACTTTTTGCTATAAGTATAAGTATGGTTTAAAAATATTTATATTAAGTAATATATTTCTCCGAAATTATTTACTGAACAACTGAATTAATATTTCAAAGCATTGTACCTACATATACTTGTAAACTGCTACAACAAATTTCTTAAACAAGTACCATAATTTATATAGCTACAACACTTTACTTCTTAAAATTAAACAACAGAAAATATTATTGAAAAATTATCAAAAAATTAAAAGACTTACTTCAAAGTTACTTTGAAATTAATTAAATTACTTGAGTAACTTAATTATACGTATATATTTCTGGAGATATAATTATAAAAATATATGATTCCAAATAGAATACTAATTCCAAATATATACATAACTACAAATCAAAATATTATTTATTTTATTTACCATTATTATGAATTAAATATTAAAGAAAGGTTTATGAAATAGAATTTAAAATATATTTTTAATCTACATTTAATAGTTAATATTAAGTGAATTTACGAATATTACAGTCACAGAAAAGATTTAATTATAAAAGAAAATGTTATAAATTAAAGTTTTGAATACATTCGTCATTGTGCAAATCAATAAGAATATATGTTATGTTGCTTTATTAAATGTAATACATAATTAATATATTATAAAATTATTTTCATTAATTTATTATATATATGCGTACAATGATATTAAAATAATTCTAATATGATCGAATTATAAAAAAAAAATTGTTTAAAGTTAAAAAAAAACCTTTAAAACTTAAAAAAAATCTAATTAAACGATCAGGAAAATTTCATTGATTCTTTTAAAAATTATAAGAAATAGATTTTTTGATTTTACCATTCAGTGTTGTTAGCTTCATTAGAAATTTAAGCTCGTATAAGAATTTCTTCAAGTATCTCGAATGTCTCAAAAATACAAATTGTAAATTGAATCTAAAAATTCTCAACTTCTCCAGTATAAAAATAATAGAACATAAAATAAATGTTTTGTGGTTGAAAAATGAGTTTTTCAATTTATATGAAACTACTCATTTCATAATTATTTATATGTAATTTGGGTTATTAATTTCAATTAGATAAAACAGTACAAAGAAATTTAAAATATAATTCTTTGTCAATATATATATTAATTTCTTATTGAATCCTAGAAACATATTATATTATATATTATACGCAGTAATATAAAACATTATATTATTTTTAGGAAATAAAATTTTTAGTCAATTTTACATACGTAAATATAATCATTAGTATCATGATTACGAAGTACGAGTTTCTATATAATAATTATTTATCAAATAATTTAAAAAAATAAATCTTTTAAACTTAATCTGAATTACTTTCTTAAATTATAATATAACGCTGATATTTGTAATAAAAAATATATATTTCTATTCTTAATATTTCTTACTTAATCTAAATGTAATCAAATTCATTATTTTCTATAATATTTGTTTATTTATATTCAAATATGTCTAGACATTAAAATGTGTTCAATGCATTATTGAAATTCATGATTTAATCAATAAAAGAATCATAATACATTTAAAAAATATCCATAGTAAACCTTATTACAGCTGCTCTTTTTAAATCAACATCTTTTTATATAATTTAATACTTTATCTTCGTTGATTATTAAATATTTTACAATACATGCGATTAATCTGATAAAATAAAAAACGTTTAATGTAATGTATGATACTTAATCAAACGGATCACCCCATTAGATTACATCTTGGATCTCAACAATAAACATAAACAACAACTCTATGAGTTACTTATACAATATAATATAGATGTAAAAATATGAGAAAACCATTTGTCAATATTTTTATATTTTGAATCTATTGATTATTTCGGTTATTTATCCAAAAATCTTTTAGAGATATTTTTTTCAATCATGCAATGTTATTTTTCTGTATTTACGTAATCATTATATTAACTGATGAATCTATTTTTTTGTTTAACAATTAATTCAATCTATAAGAAACATAAATATATTGGAGTATCTGAGACAATATTTATAAAACGATATCAAATGTTAATTATAAACTTTATAAAAATAGATATATACATATACAAGTTATTAATAACGAATTTACAATAATAACAAATAAATCTTGTTATAGGTATACAACACATATTCTAGTAAAATTATATTTGATGATATTTTATAATATTTAAAGAATAAATATAATTTTAATGTATTAAAAATAAGAAGAGAATCTAAGCATACGTCTATATATACAAACGTATATTTAGCATAAAAAACATATATGCAAATGTTTTTTTTTTTTTTAAATTTATAAAATATATAAATCATTTCAAATCATTCAAAGAAATGTTGTAATGAATGACAGTTATATATATAGTTTCATTTAAGTAAAAATTATACCTGTAAGGAGAAGATAAGCGCATTTATTATTCTATATTAGAACATCATATATATATTTGTAATAAATTCTTCGAAACAGAATTAAAATTGACAGTTTTCAAAATAAAATTATTTGACATATTCTCATATGTCAATTTTTGCTACGTATAAAAATTATGCATAAATAACGCGTATATCATTGAAAATAAAAAATTAAGAAAATATATTTAATAATAATTAAAATACAATTTAATGTCAAACTATACATGAAATATATTTCAGTTATTTATAAATAAAAATATATTAAAATTAAGGTACTTATATTAATTGGTGGATATACAATTTTATTTTTTCAATTTATATACTACAATTTCAAATATATAAAAAACAATTTTTCTGTATAAATATCATTTTGTAAAAATTTTCATTCTGCAAAAACTATAGTTATATAGACGTATAAAATGTTTTAATAAAATGATTAAAACAATCTAAAGGGGTTTGTTTACAATATTAATTTTTTGGAAAAATTCAACAAAATCTATTCCATTATCCATAGAAATCTGAAAAGATACTATAAAATCTATATATTATACTAAATGGTAACTGAATTATTAGATGTATAAACAAGGATTTCATTTTAAACAATTTACAGATCTGCTCGTTTTACACAATATTTGTTTTAAAGTGCATCGATATTTTTTAAAATTTTTCAGAAGCTATTCGTAGAATAGTTTTACAGTATCGAAACAATTTTATAACTTGTACATAGTTTTATTAGAATCGGTTATTGACACTTGGCAATTAAATTTTTTCTCAAATAATATTAGCAAACTTTATTTCAGATTTTGACTGCTCATATATATATATAATAACATTAAGTTATTTCTTGTTCTACTTTTAGAATTATTAAATTATATTGATTCCTTTAAATTATTATATGATGAGAATTCAATATACGAGCGAATTCATAAGAATTCAATGCTTTGAATGCATA
The DNA here is from genome assembly GCA_018907245.1 of Eupristina koningsbergeri. NCBI lineage: Eukaryota > Metazoa > Arthropoda > Insecta > Hymenoptera > Agaonidae > Eupristina > Eupristina koningsbergeri. The sequence goes on from JACCHV010000041.1 coordinate 2,134,022, forward strand.
ACGAGTAAATTTATAAACACATATATGTACTAAGTGCTAAAACCTATACAGAGGTCCACAATAAAGGAAAATCGCTTTTCAAGATTGTCGTTCGTAAGTGCTTTCTCGCTTTTCACGCAGAGCCCTTTCTCGTTAGTAAAATTGAATTAATTCAAGACTCGAGTCTGATGCCTGCGAGCTTCTATTACGTAATGTTGAATATCTTCAAGAAACGAGAAATTATTAAAAAATACAAATACAAAATTGAAATCAGACTTTTAAAATGGATATACATTGTTAAATGAAAAAAGTAAGTTTAAAACAATGCATACTTTCTCGTGAAAGGTAGATAATGAGTGAAAAATTATTTATTCAATTACATTTGTATTTTCCAGTCCAAGATATAATTATAATAAATCATTCAATTAAATTTTTACTTTAGATGATAAAAGACATAAGTATATTTAAATAATAACAGTATAAATTTATAAAAATTAAAGTAAAAATTTCTAATAATATCATTATTTATAGTTATTGAAATTTTGCTGTTATATTGCAAACTGAAAAATCTGTCTATTAAACATGCAAAAAACTTTTTATTAATTAGAATCGTTATTATTTTTAAGTTAATTTGGTTTTTAGATGTAAATTTATGTTCAGGTTCTTACGTCAAATAAAAAATATATTTAAGATAATCAAAAATTGAATAATTATTTCTTATTAATACACTTGAATTATTGTTCAGAAATTACATACTACATGTGATACGACGTAGAAAAAATATAAAATTGCCATTTTTGTTTATTAATTTAAAACTATTATATAACTAGATTTACAATAATATTTTATAGAAATAAAATATTTATCATTAATAAAATATAGATGTTTAAAATTAAGTGTCAAATTAACGTGTACAGAGCTATTATTAATAATTAATAATTATACATGCGCAAATAATATTACAAATTAGAACTTACTTGGAGCTCATAAATGTATAAGAACAAGTAAAATACCATTCGTGTACGATAAATCATTGAAACTTGACCGATGGACTTTCCTAAGCTCGAAGAAAAGTGGAAGCTTTTAGAGTCCGATCTCAGAGATTGAAGTTACTACGATAAAATTAGCAAATATGCTTCCGAATAGTCTATCAGTGCATTCAAATACTGGAAAAAAAATAGACAGGTACGGATAAAAAATAGCCCGAGGATATTTTTTTATCTGTACCTGTCTTTTCTTAGAGTATCTGCCCATTCGCAACTGATTTATTCAAGTTGATAAGACTTTTGAATTGTTATTTACAAAAAGAATTTAGGCTATTCCAGTTCAACTGTAACTAAATACTCGATATTAAAACTTGCATTGTCTTCCATTTTTTAATACGAATAATTTACAGATACAGTCATTTCTCTTCTGGTCTAAGCGTAGTATTCATTTTATTATTAATTAATAAATAATAACTATTTGGGTGATTGGTCATATCAAGTATATTATATTATGCATTATATTTATAAAATATCACTAAAAAATGTCTTTGATAGGTATCGTTTAATGTGGTTTTACGTAAAGATTTCTAGAATAATAAAACAATAGGAAAAATGTATATCAAGTTAATAAGTCACAAATTCATGTTTTTATTTATCATAATCTTTCAAAATTTATTTCATGATTATTTTATTATACATTAGCCTGGTTTTTATTACAATTATATAATTATTCGTTTGAAGAATTACAAATTTTTAGGTTCATTTTAATCGATATTATACCATTTTACAAAGTTATAAGTAAAATGTAAGTTGCTATTATTTGGTTATCATTTCATTGTAATTACTGGATCTTGATTTTTTCTGAAAATGGTATTTATATTTTCACGGAGACGTCAGAAAATATAATGAGAAGAAAATTGAAAAAAAATATTATACCACTCAGTATACTGAAGCAATTAATTAATTTAATTTACCTTTTCATTTTTAATTTCTTTAATGCAAACAGCTATTATTTATGAAGTATTTATATTTTATTAATATAAAAATTTTATATTGTCAACAGCTTATAAAAATAATTATATAGTGCCAATATATATAATAAAAATAATGTCAAAAAACACGTAAATGAAAATATTTGAACCTTAAAAATTTACATATTCAATGTTTAAATATATTTATTATAGACAATATTATGCAAGTCTCTATAAAATTTTATTTTTGGAGCAATATTAACAATGTGTAATCAATTATTTTTAAAAAGCTCATCTCATCAAACTGGAAAACAAATATTTTAACAATAATTTTGAATTTTTGTGAAAAAATAATTAAAGCACTAAATTTTTTAATACAAACTATTTTTTAGTAATAAATGACTAATAAATATCCTCATATTATATTAACTCTAAGTCACCAGGATGAAAAAATATCAAATTTTTTATAAATACAGCAGTCCATGCATAAATTTATGGATGAAACTTATACACAGATTGAGTTGTTGAATGATGATAATTTGAGTCCATCGGAAATAGCATATTAAGGGAAAAATTGGTTTGAAAATGTGGATTGGATAAAGTCTTGGAAGGCGAGAAACACCCGATAGAAACGGAATTACCGAGCCTTTGCGTCCGCTGCAAATCCATTTCCCTGCAGATTCTCTCTAATAAAACTTGATGTAAGTCCCCGTAAGAAATATAGGAAACGGAATAAAGGGGTATCAAGAGAAAAAATGAAGAAAAAAAAAATTAGAGATAAAAAATAAGAATGAGCAAGGGAGTTATAAAAATAAGAAAGAGTGTGTATAAAAATTAAGATACAAACGAAGAAAAATCGCACATTGGGAAATAAAAGTCATAAGCGGCATAAAATTTAGTAATTTGATTTTGATTCGATTCATTGGCTTATTGAACCAAAATACACCCAAAATTGTAGATAACAGAAATAATTAACAAAATAATTCAATTCGTAAATAATTAAATTTTTATTACGTACAATGTAAATGAAATATTATAGATTGAATAAATATATTATTAAAATATTATATTTAATATTAATATTAAAGTAATACTTTTTCATTATTTGAATAATGAAATCACATTATTTTACATTCCTATCATACGTGGCTTTTTTGTAAATACTCTTTACAATTCCATATTTTTAACAGTAATATAAGTAATATGCAAAAAAAATTTTTACAAAAGAATGTTATGAATGAATGATCGATGTAGAAATTTTTGTTCACTGAAAAGAAAAAACTGTAAATAATAGAAATGCAATGAAAGAATGGAAAATAGAAAGAAGAGAATTTGTACAAATAGACGAGGAAAATGTGCTTCTACAGTTAAAGTGCCGAAGATAAAGAAAAGAAGAACATACGATTCTTTTGAGATAATAATCGTCGACCCATCTAGTGCCTTTTGTATTAACAACAGTTGAATTGTACATTAAGAATTGTATTTTGAGTAGGCTGATTTTTATTATATAGTTTTAAATTAAAAGTATTTATTTATTGTCTGAAATCTGAGACAATACTATTAGATTATAATACATTTGAATTTTTTATTTATATCTGGGCAATAATAGTAAATCACCAAGCACTGAAAATTTTTAGAGATAAATCTATATTTACAATATATAATGTGGCTATAAAGTAAGTTATAAATTTAGTAAGTATAGCATAAATATGAGATAATAAAAATACAGACTAGAAATTAAAAGTCTTTTGCTTAATATACTTTTTTATTTATTATTTTATAAGCAATAAAAACTTTATTTATTATATACCAAATCTATTTGCTGTAAAGAAAAGCTTGAATTTTTTTTTGTTTATTAAAATATTTGATTTGTTTTTAGATTCCCGATTTTATATTTTAATTTTTATAAATTATTTTAATTTAATAAATATTTTACAATGTAGATACTACATTGATATTATAAATTCGTCACTTATAAATAATAATATGGGGAATATAGAATCTTAAATTATTTCAATTTTAGTATTAGAATGGATAAAAGTACTAGAATAATTTAATGCGGTAAATAATTTTTGGATAATTTAAAAATAAATATAAATTAAATATACTTCATTAAATAAGATAGAAATATTCATTTCATTTTTCAATTAAAAATTAAATAAATAATTTATAGGTAATAAATTTTTATGATTATGTTTTATGTATTTAAAATAATTTATACATATTTATATATAATTATAATTATATATAAACAATATTATATTATTTATCTATATATATATATTTGAGAAAAAACCATATTATTTATGAGACGTTATTAAAGATTAAATAGTTTACCATTCATCCTACTCTATCCTTACTATTGGACAGCTACTAATTATTCACAAACCTATTTTAAGTATTATAATTATGAAAAGTATGTTCCAAATGAAATTTTTGAATAATAATTATTAGAGCAACAGATCAAAAGAATAAATTGCAATACGATCCATTTATGATTCTCATAATTTCAGTTTATAACCTGTAGCAGCTATATACTTCACATAATAAGAAGATATGTCTTGCAACGCTTATTATACACGAAAAATTTTTTCTTACTCCTCCTATGGCTAACCTCATGGGGCATTTTAACTTTTTTCTTTTTTTTTCGCCCCCGCGTTGACTCTCGACGTTTTATGAGTTACCCCCTTTTCACCTGGAGGCCATAAAAGCAAGGAGAAAATGAATTCCGCGAGATTTTTGCGCGTTGCCGGACTTGCAGCATGATATCATCATAAAAATGGAGAAGATTACGGCAAGGTATCCACATCTGAAGCAGATCACTGGATTTTTATATGTATCCCACATATTTTTCAATATTATTAGAATTTGCTGGAGGTCGCATTTACTTTTTGAAAATTTCTCTGCGGAATGAGGTTGGAATTATAAATAATTGAATTATAAATACAAAATTAATACCATCGTTGATCATTACTTGCATGAGCACATTTCGTTTCAAAATTCATTTATACAAAATCATCGGTATTGATTATCTTGCAAATGCAATAGCACTATTAAATTAAGTAATGACCTCATGAGCTTACAATAAATTATTTTAATTATTACAATTTTGATTTTGTTTTGAAACTTCAAATACTGTATGTATAAATACAGATCATATAAGTAGCAGTCACTGTGTACAATTTTTTTTCTAATATTAATTCTTTAAATAAAAAATAGTACATTAGTAAAAATAACCCACATTAATTAATTACTTTACATTATGAAATTATTAATTATAATTTGTTTTAGTTAAAAAAAATATAGTTATACATATTTCGGCATTTCTTAAATGATCTGAAAAATATTTATATTTATCACTTGAGTGTTTCATACATAAGTACTATGAAAAAAACATTGTATGTACCAATACATAAGTTCACCCAAAAAATAAATACCTCCGTTAACTTTGTGATTAAAGCGCTATTCTTTTCAAGAAGAAAAGCAGAAATTCCTTTGTCTAAAAGCCAGACATTTTATTTTTTTAAAGAAAAATATAAAAACATCAAGTTGTGAAGGTTCAGTCGTTTTTCGAGGGAAAAACAATGATTCATAAATAAAAAATAAAATAACAAAAAATAAGTACTTTTCTTATCAATGTTGATGTTAATGAATAAAATAATAAGATGATCTGCAATGTTTTAAACAGCTGTAGAAAAAAAAATGGTTTTTGTATATTGTGTCGGGGACACTACGGCATATTTTCAGCGCGTCTTTATTAAAATATTACAATACGACCCAAGTAATAATATGAATAAAAATAATGCAACAGATAATATAATAAATACATTGAACATAATTTCCCTAGTATTTTGAACATTCGGTCGTGCGAGTTACGTATCACGGCGTCATATTTAAATGTACTGAGCGAATACTCGCGCATCCATTGTTTATATTGAGTCAGCTGTGTGGTTCGTAAATTCACATAATATTTTCAACTTTTTATATTAAAATAACTAAAATTTAATGTGAAAAAACAGAATAAGCAAATTAATATAAAATCCTATGCTGAAATTCAGGTGAAAGTCCAGCACTTGACCAAACGTAAATTCTGGAAAATTATAAAAGGAAAGACTAAAGTATAAAGTAATAAATGACATTGAAAGCATAAATTTTCCTCCGTACCCGCTATTTATACATTGTTAAGAATATTTTACAGTGCTTACACATTGCGGCACACGATATCCCCATAAATATTTATTTTCCAGAAAACTGGGAAAAAGCAAATGGGAAGCTGCTTACATAACAACATATTGCAATGAGCTCCCGGAAAAAGAATCTTTAAATTACTCACAGTAGTCGCTCGGTGAAATCACTCACTAGAACAGCACGCAAACTGACTATAAGCAATGAAAGAGTACTTTTAACGAAACGAAAGACAAAATGGAACAGCTCCTGCCAAGGCGTTTGGAATCGTTTTATTTTTTTTTACAATTGCGGAATAGCCCTCGCGACGACCATTAAATTGCTTTTACGGCGTGCTACCCCAGTCTTTCGGTTCACGGAGTCGTTACGCTGCTTCAAAAGAGGAAAAAGACTAAAAAGAAGCGGAAGAAAAGAACCCCGCGAAAAGACCTTTCGCCGGGGGTTGGGGCTGGTACCCGGAACTACCCTTCGAGATTCGCGTGCGGGATTACGCACTACTGGAGTGCGTTATTCGACCTCTCAATATGGCTTGGGAAAAAAGTTTTATTACTCGCACACCGTGAAATGAATGTTTTTATACGAAGGGTATCCTTACAACTACCCACGATCCCTTTTCACAATTAGAAATTCGCAAGTTTTTTCTTTTCATATTCATTTACTGTTGAATAAGCCTGGAAGGCATTATGAGACGCTTCGTTATCTCTACATATTCAAAATTTTATTTAAAAGTATAACGATAATTTAACTTTAAAATTTTAATATTTATTGTTGTTATTTTAGATTAGCCAGTGATGAAGTAAAAAAAAAGTAATTTCATTCCTTTAAGTTTATTATTTCGAGAGATTGAAGTTTTACGTATTTTTCAAATATCCTTTTCCCTTCTATACTTCTTTTTTGAAAAAATCTTCAAAATTAAAATAATCTTTAATTATATAAGTATTTTAAATTACAAATAAAACAATAATCATTATTGGAAAATGTTTTCATTATTATATCATGAATTTTACTATCATTTCATATCAGATATCAGTTTTTTTTTTAAAAAATCACGTATAAGAAGAATGTATAAGAAGAAAAATTACAATTTTTGGAAGTTAAAAATAAATCAGTTTTTATATAATTTTTTCGAACAAATTTTATAATGCATGAAATCTTGCTTGTTTTCACAAAATTTTTATGTCCCATTATACTATAAATGAGGATACTTTTAATAAAATATTTTACAACAATCCAACTTTTAATGACTAATTAAATTTAATTTAAATTTGAAATTTTATAATTCTAATAACTCAAAGTCAAATTATATGCTTTTTTTACATTTTTCATAAAATGAAACTCTCACATTTTTTCAAAAAAAGCTATAACAATAATAAAATTATGTTTATATATTATGTAAACTATAATTATTACAGCAGCTTGATGAAATTTTTTAATAAAATTTTTTCCCTTATTTTATGACTCATATGAAATGTTCAAAATAATTTTTAATAATAGATAATAATAAAAACGTTGAGCACAAAGTTGCTTTATTTTATAATTTTCTTTTTTATTATAAGTAATGAATATTGGAATATTGAATTAGTTACACTATTAAACATTTTTATAAAATACTAATATTTTCTTAAATTCAATTCATTGACGAATCCTAATTCTTGTACTTTATTTCTACTGGTTTTAATGGAATAAAATAAGAAATAAAAGAAAATTAATTATTAATACGTAAGTATTCATCATTATACATCATAAATATTTATATGAATTTACGTTATTAAATTTAAATAAAAAAATCGAATATAAAAATTTATAGATAAATTTAGAACATAAATTTTCATTAAATTATTATTACATATAAATGAAAGATGTATAAACTATTTTTAGCATTTTCTCAAAATTAGTTATTTTACGAGTGAGCAGTAGCCATAATGGAAAAATACGCATTAATTAATTTTGTTAATTAAACTCCAATTTATTTATTTACTTTTGCCACATTTCAAAAAAGAATATCAAAAATTCATTTGATTGTAAAATATAATTTGGTTATTAAATTTATCTTCACGCACTCGTCATTAATTGATGAATAAACAATGACAATATTTTTCAAACGTTTTACCCGCTGATTATAGAGTAAAATAATGATATATACATATACGGTAAGGTAAAGCGCGTTAAAAAAATGATTTAAAATTTAGCAGAGTAAAAAAAATGTCACTTTCACTTAAACAAAACTTTATCCGAGTATTTTTAGATCAGCTATTTCACAAATAAACTTGAGATAAAAATGAATTCAAAGACTTCTCATTTTTAATTCGCTAACTCAATTTTAAATATAGGAAGTAGGCATTCACGGCACTATTTTTAATGTCACTGTGGGATCATTTGCATTGCCGACGACTCTCAATTGAGCCAATGAAAGAAGAAATAGAAATGATCCTTGCCCAAACGGACAATTCACGAGGGTCGTCCGTAATTGGTTAAGCGAATCCGGCGTCCATCATGCCAACGCACGTTCATACGTGAAGTCGCCTGGTCCCGGTGACTGGCTTTTCAAGGATTAACTCGATAATCATACTTATAATTCACTTGCACCTCCTCGGTAAGACGCTACAGATGAATGAACTTCCGACGCCGCAGCATCCGATGGAGCTGCCAGTTCGAGTTCGAGGGAGCTTTTCGTTAGACTACATTTCCACCTATAAGAAATTTTGATTTACGGGCCGGAAATGTGACTAGAACCCATAGTTAGTTTTAGATAATGGATATTTTAAATTCTTTATTTCAAGCCCTACTCCTGGAATCAAGTGAATTTTTGTTCGTAAACCATAACTGCGTTGAATAGATCCAACAGAGTATGGATATGAAATTTTCTTAACTCTTGATAAATTATTCATATAATTTATTTTTCACTTTTATATGTTTATTGCATTTTTATAGTAATTATAATTACTCGCTTCAACCTTCAATCAACCAAACAATTAAATGCCTTTAATTATACATGGGAAATGGATATAATTATTCAATTTGACAATTTACTAATCGATTAAGCTTTGAAGCAATGCTTAACTATTGCATATTCTATTTCAATAAAATCTTAAATTTAAATTTAAAGCATGCATCTAATGAACAATATTCTACTTTTTTAAGATCATTTATTATTTTAAAATATTATTATTGATAATTTATTGTGTAGTAAAAATTTGTATGTACAATAATGCAATTATGAAAAGATTTCAAATATATATGAGAAGATGCGCTATAAAAAAATTTGTTTTAAAATTGGAGTTTTCCGTGTCTTTGTCATTTATAATCAAAATATAACACACAGTTTTTTTAAAAAAGAAAAATGCTTAAAAAATATATATGTAATAGATATATCCATTCATGTTTTTTACGTTATATTTCTCTAGTTTAGTCCACTACAACGTAGTTTAAGAAACTGGTCTCAATTTGAGGAAAGCAAGATAGTAGGAAATAATGTTTTGTTGTAAACATACAATTCTCATTTTAAATTTTCTAGAACTTGTACCAAATTAATTTACATAATAATTTTTTAGCTATTAAAAACAAATAGTGTATGATTAAAAATAAATATAAATAATTTAATTATATAAATACATATATGTTTAATATAAACGAAGCACACTCATTATTTTTCACACTCACGGGTATACACACGCGTGCAAGCACACACACAGTCATCTCCACACATATTAAATTTCGTTTACCCATGATACTTTTCTTATTTTTATTGGTATAATTAAAATAATTAATACTGATTCTCAAAATTAAAACTTTCAATATATATACTCATAAAATATTATACAACATTTTATTTTTAAATGCGAAGTTTAATATCGCTTAAATTCAAATTATTGCATTTTGTTTAATTTTTTTAATATTTAGCTACCGAAATTAATTAAAAAATTTTTTCATTTAATTTATATAGCATGTAAAATATATAAAAAATGATGATTAAAATCACTTAAATGAAAATTGTATTGAACAAAACTAAAATATCTGTTTAATAGAATTACGATAAAAATAATCTGATTTGATAAAAGATATATTAGTATAAAATATTATTATGTATAAATTTTAATTTTACATTAAAAAAATTAATAAATAAATAAATCATAGTCAAGCTACATAAAATTTAATTTATAAAATTTAATATAATTACATGCATGTACGAATATTTTTCTAAAGTACGTTATTTATAAACCAAATATAGCTGTAAAATAGAAGATATGTATTACCCGTTACTAAGTATTAGTTATACAAATTATCATTTTTTAATATACATATTAAATAAACTTAAACAAATTCGATAATGAACATTCTTTAAATAATTTGAAATATAATATAAGAATGACCAAGTTCTCTTTCTAATTCAACAATATTTTAAACACAGATTAAAAATATTGAAGCAAAAAAAAAAGATTGAACTTTATGAAATCAAAAAGACCAAGACTTGTACTTTAATTTATTATATTATAAATTAATAGAATTTTATGAATGAACAAAGTAAATTTTTAATATTTAAAATATTTTAAACTCTATTGAATTTAAAACGGTATAATAATTGAATATTTTGGGCAACACATCAACAGTTTCTTTGTATCAGTTATTAATCGACTCAAATTCTTAATAAGCGCCTAATAACTAATTTTATGTGATATAATAAGTTCCAAAATATTGATATTAAAGTATATGTATAATTTATAGATATTTAATTAATTTTGATATTTAATTTATTAATTCTAATAATTATTAATTGCTAAGAAAAATTATTAATGTAGGATTTTAAAAAAAATTCGAATATATATTATTCTTGTGTTTTGTTCGATTTGCTATTTGTTCTCATATTGCATACTTTTATAAAAATGTGTTATTATTATAAATATCGATTGAAAGATAACATAATACAATATCAAAGTGTATATGTATGTTTTTTTGTACAAATAATTTTAGGTCATCTTTTCTATATTTTATTGCGTATGTTATAAATAACATATAAAAATAATATTATTGAAAAGTACAATTTTGAAAAAATTTAATAAAACATATTTTAAAAAAATACTTTTATTATATTTATTTATTTTTTTTTAATTTACAATTCATTAATTAATATAATTTTATTTTATTTTTATAAATAAAACAAAATCATATGTTATGTATATAAATATTTTTTTATAGGCTTGGTGAACTATTTGACTGAATTTATTAATTATTTGTATAAATACAAAGCATAATGTGTATTAATTAATCAATAGAAAATTTAGTTTTAGCTTTTGAAAATAAACTTATTTAAAAATCATTTGAAAACTCAAAAAATATCATTTAAAATAACTATGATATAGATGAATAAAAAGAAATTAATAATTATCAATACTATATGTCTTATATTTTTTACTCACTTGAAAATATTTATATTAACAAAAATAATTAAATATGTATTTATAAACATATTTATATAAATAATTTCGATTTTATTGTAAAAACTTTTTTTAAATATAACGATAAAATCGAAATGTAATATGTAAATTTAATCTCTATATTAGAAGATCTGCAAAGATTTTGACATTTATTTTTACCTATTTATAAGACTTCAATAGTTTTATAAAATGCATATATTTTCTTTTTAGTAATATTATACATAAAAAGTATTATAAATTATTTAAATTTACTGTCGAATATCCACATTTTTGTTTTATTTATTTCAATATTCTGAACTCTTTACGATAGAATAATTAATTAATTAATTTATAAAATTAATTCATGTTTATTCCTGAAAATAACTGCTAGAATAAGTTAATAAAACTTGTGGAAATACTTAATTAATCGTATTATATTATTAAGTTTTCAATTATAAATCATTAGAAATTATTATACAACATTTCTTAAATTATTGGATATATATATTCATGAGTTAATTAATTTATATGAATTCAAATTTTATAAAAAATTGTTCACATAATATTTTTAAATTAATGTGGAATATAAAATACATATTTTCTATTAAAATTTCAATTGTAATAAAATATGTATAACTACAAAGTTTATTTTACCCATGTTTTTGAACAATTGTTAATAAATTATTCTTTTTTTTTCATTAAATAGCTAAAACTATTAATAGACTGAATTATTAATAATAATATTATTATTAATGATAATAGAAAATATAGATTGATATTTTAGCTTTAGAACTTGCTTCAGCATAAATAGCCATAATATAAATGTTTTAATACACTAAGTATATATAATTTAGTTTATATATTTTTTTTTATGTATGAATTTACAATGTATAAAAAGGAATAAATAAACAATGTAGAAATATTCCTTTTTTAGATATAAAATAAGTTTCAAACTATTTAACAATTGATGATATAAGGCTGTAGAATAAAATTAATTATTTAAATGAAACATGACAATATCTAATAAATAAATTAGATAAGAAATGTTGTAGAAAATATATTACATTGTAGGGTGAAAATATTGGAAAACTGAAATAACTGGAAAGCATATGATGAATCAGCGATAAATTTTTTGATAATTTTTCAATCATCTACTTGTATTCCTATACTTTTATCCAAGAACAAATCTCATTTGTACATTCTTGATATGCTCAAGTTCCTGATACCTGAACATGTATGACAACCCATTTGTACCTTCTAAGAAGTTTTAAATTATTATAAATGATTTGATTAGATATAATCCAGTCATTATTGACTTGATTACCATTAGCTTGGTAACCCCAAAGACATACATGTGTATATGTGCGGTTTAGTAATTTGGCTAAATTATCGATGAACGATAATTTCATAATTCGGAATATATTTATTACTCCTTGTCATAATTGGTTTTATTATTAGATTTCAAACGTTAATAATTTCAAATTGTTGAAATTTTTAAATGCTTATTAAAATTTATTTTGTTTAATTTATAGAAAAATTAATGACATTTAATTTTAATGTAATTGAATTTATTAAACTAGTAACTACAATTTATTAAGATTGAAATATTTATATAAGAGATATTTCTATGAGAATATACATGTTTCATCCACGAATTATCGAGTTTTTTTTCATTTTACGACTCTTGGTCGTAGAACTTCGGGAGGAGTCTTAAAACGTTGACAAACTTTTTCCTCATTTGTCCTTTTTTTTTTTTTTGTTTTTTTCGATAATTTGAAGTGTCAGGATTCTACTTCTTGCGAAGGGTTCAGTTTCTTACGCGCGAAGTAAAATCCTACTGCATCAATTATCGAAAAAAAAAAAAAAACGGACAAATGAGGAAAGAGTTTGACAATATTTTAAGACCTCTCAAAAATTTCTACGACCAATAGTCGCAAAACGAAAAAAAAAAACTCAATGCTTCGTGGATGCACCATGTATTGGTACTTGCAAAATATAATCAATTTTCAATATCTGATTATAATTTCTTAAAAATTAACTCGTACATTTTTATCTATCCATTCATACATATTCATAATAAGTTTTTTTTTTTAAATTTTTATTTTTTTTTTTCATATTTTCTAATAACATTTATAATTGTATTTCACTGTACTAATTTTTTTTTTTTACTTTTAGCTAATGCAGTATTTTAGATATAATCCTCTTTATTAATAATTAAAGTTGAAAAATAATACAAAATGATAATGAAAACTAATAGAAATGTAATAATTTAAATACATTTTTTGAACAATATATTAATTTCACCCAAAAATGTAATTAAATTAAATTTTATTTGTCCTTTTCTCTTATTATTTTTTTAATTATTCATTTTATCAATCATGCATTTCATATATTTTTACATGAATTGATCTATAGTTGACCTAAAATTAAGTAGCTACATTATTTGAAGGAAAAGATTGATGATTTTCATTCTTGGACTAGTATAAAAAAGATATTCATATAGCTTTGATTCAGAACTCCATGTTCAATTTCTTTGAAAGTTCCACCCGCCAGAGATATCAAGGCCTTGAACGTAGCGATAGCACCGATAAATCTTCGGTTGCTTTTTACTTTTTTTCTTCAGAAGATGAGTAAAACCAAAAATTTTTCTTTTTTTTCTTTAATATTATCCTTTTGTATGTATTGTCTTTGAAAATTGTAACACGTAAATAGAAAAGATTTTTATTATGTAAACTTTTTTTAATATTTTAAGGATAAGTTTTTATATATTAAATAATTTTATTAATATAAAATTTACTAAGGCATATTAAATAGTATAAAGATACCCGTAAGTCTTTATATACTTACATGTCATAATAAAGTATTATAATCTCATTACTGCAAAAATATTTTATCACTAAATAAAAAGAATATTAAACTTACAAATATTCGAGAATATATGAGAGTTTGAGTTTAACTTAAAAAAGGTAAGTAACAAATCTGTAAGTGATTTCCTTGGTTAATATATTTTTTAATATATTTCTTTCAAAAAATTTTTGCTTAAAAGTCATTCCGTAAAATGTATAATTCTGTTAGAAATTCCTTTTTAATAAAATACTTACAAGTTATTTATATTTAAAAAGACATTTACATTTCGATAAGCTAAATTATAGTTTAATGTATATAATTCTCTCGGTATTTACAAACAATTTTTTGGTATAGTTGTATTACTGTTTATAATTTAATTTATCAGTTATAAACATCAATGTAGATTAAAAAATTGAATTAATAATGTATTTAAAAAAAATAATAATCTTATTAGTAGTTCCGCTTAAAATGTAAACATATTATATTAAATAAGATTTTAAACAATGATGATTTACAGTAACTACGAATATTATTTATAATATTAAAAATTATTTTATTTTTAGTAATATTATTTAGAATTATTAAATAAAAATTAAATTAAAAATTAGTCATAAAAAATATCAATGAAATTATTTTAACGAATTTTATCATTGTAATAATGAAATAAAAAAAGAGAAAGACTATATAAAGTACTACTAAAATGACTGAAGATAATTTAAAATTAAAATGTAAATGTATATAAGAAAATAAAAAATAATTATTGATGAATTTTTTTTTTCATTAAGACTATCAATTTTATATTTAATAAATCATATCGCTAAGAAAAATTAAAATTTTAATTAATACCGCATAAATTAAGTATATTTCTTAGCTATTGCCCATTAATAGAGTATAATAAGAATTATCATTAAATTCTTATGAAAGTATTGATGTATAAAATATAGATTAAAATTATACCTGGAAAATGATAAAATAATATAATTTACTTGATTATTTATAATTTATGTATGAAAATGTATAGGTAAATAATTATTTGTGTACTTTTAATTATTACCATATATATATATATTACTTTAATGAACGACAGATTTTCTTTTCTGTATTGAATTCATATATTTATCATAAAAATATAATACTGAATCCTATCATACGATTTTTCACTATAATTGATTTCAAAATTTTCAATGTGCAAAATGTATTTTCATGAATATTTTAAGAATAAAATTGAGTATACAATAAAAGTATCATAAAATATACGATGATAAATCTTCTACTAAAAAATTTTGAATTTTATTCTACAAAAATTTGTGAAGATAAAGACGATGTACCATTTCAATTTTATATAATCCATTTGGATAGATGTTTTTAATCAAATTAAAAGTTTACTAGACAGATTATTTTTATATTTTTGAATTACAGTTGCATGTGACCCATAATTTTTCATGTTTTATATTTGAAAAACGTACAGTTCGCACTTCACTACATTTACCGAAAATGAAATAAAACGATATCGATATTTGCACCTACTTGCTTTTCTACGAATTTTTAAATTAGGTCCGTTAAACTTTATAGAACATCTAAAGCGAGTTAAGCTCAGTTGGTAGATCACTCTACCTTTCAGAATTATCTGCAACTGTCAGAAGACACTGCAAATGTTCTTTCTCATGGAAATGATAGAAAATGCAGAATAGGTATAAACCATAACTGCGAGGGTTATTCTCTGAATTTAGGACATATAGAGAGCTATAAACTAAGCAATCGGTTTTAAAGTGACGCTTTAGCCGCGACAACGTGTGTAAGTATTTAAAGAGGAGGAAAGGTGTCTGAGCAGGCATCAACTTCGACGTTGACACCGCCACCACCGCCGTCTCCCTAAATGCAAAATACAGACAGCACCAAGCACCAACCCCTATCCTACCCACAATAAGGGCTTTCGGGGTTAAGCTTCCACCTGCGGTCCTATCCACCACCATTAAAGCGCCTGTTAAGATGAGTTAGTGGACATGAATGACCGACGGTGTGCGCCAACTTCCTACCCTTCAAGGTTGGGGTTGGTTCTACGGTGCACCAGCCTCGTTAAGGTTGTCATCGTGGAGTCCTTCCAGGCCAACTATTTTCGGAATAATTTATTCTTGATACCGCCGACAAATTTCCATTACCACTTTATCTGCTCGCCCCGCTACTTCTCTACCCTTTACATTTATGCTTATTCTAGTGCATTTGTCAAGTCGACCCTATTTAGGAACATGTTTACATGAAGATTTACAAGTGACATTCACTGAATTTCCTTGTTAGTGACATCGAATAACAAACTATTGGAATTTTTACCAAAAAATTTGTTATTTACTTCTACAATTCTATGCTTTCTTTACGGTTACTCTACATTGTAATTGCAGGTATAACCATTTGAAAAATCTTAATAAAATTTTATGTGAAATTCGAGAAAAATTCAGAATGTAAAATACATAAATATGCTTATTTGTGCAATTATATAGTATTCTATGTACAATATATATCTTTTTCTTTATTACTTACTAATTTTTTCATCTTTATTTATATCTTTTATAAATTTATTCAGGTCATTTAAAAGATAAAATATGTAAACGGGTATGTATTTTCTGTCGAATATATGTTAAATAATTTTTTTTATCCATTAAAATTTTCGATACATGACGTTCTGAACATATTTATTATTTCATAAATAATATCAGTTGATGCTATCAATAAATATAAGATATATATACATAATTCTAGTAATACAGTTAAAAAATGACGCCTCATTACTATTAAAAATATACATTTTTTTATTATTTATACATACATGGTGTATACACGAAGTATCGAGTTTTTTCTTCATTTTTCGCCTATTCTTCGTAGAAATTTGGGAGGGGTCTTAAAATGTCGACAAACTTTTTCCGCATTTGTTCCTTTTTATTTTGTTTTTTCGATAATTAGATGCGGCAAGATTTTACTTCGCGCGAAGGGTGTTTTTCAGTTTTTTGACACGGCGTAATGGAGCGACTACTCGAACAGCGTCACGCGATAAAGTTTTATTTGTAATAAAAAAAAAAGTTTAGAAACGTATAAAATGTTGCAAAAAGTGTATGAAGATAATTGTATGTCAAAATCGCAAAGTGAAAAATGACACAGAGCTTTTAAAGAGGGCCGAGAAAGAATCATCGACGAGCCTTGATTTGGGCGACCAAAAAACTTTCGAATGGTTAGGAAGACCCGGCGCATGTTAGAAATTTAAAATTTGGACTGTCAATTAACAGATTAAGCAATTCAGGAAAATTTGAATTTAACGCGATGTACAGTGTACAATATAGTGCAAAAAAATTTATAAATGTGAAAATTTTTGATAAACATCAAAGCTGAAGAGTTTTAAAATGCATTTGAAATTTGGAAAACACGCCTTCAAAAATGTGTTGATGTAGGAGGAAATTATTTCGAAGAATTTAAAATTTTTTTCACATTGTTTATAATTCCACCAAAAAATCATCTTTCAAGAAAGAATGATAAGAATTTTTTTTTTATAATCTTTTAACCAAACATTCTCACGTAGTGGTTTTTCACTAATTGCATCAGAACGTTGTATCAAAAATTTGAAAAACATCCTTCGTGCGAAGTTAAATCCTGCCGAGCCTAATTATCGAAAAACAAAAAAAAAGGACAAATGCGGCAAGAGTTTTTCGACATTTTAAGACCCCTCCCAAATTTCTACGATGAATAGGCGCAAAATGAAAAAAAAAAACTTTATACTTCGTGGATGCACCATGTATATAGTTTCATTTTAAAATCTATTTTTATTTTATTTTAATATCGTATACCTTTATTTAATTTATTATTTAATAGGTAAAATTGAATATTGTGTCTATTAATGAAATTTTAATCTGAGCATATTCATTCGAATTTGTACGTATTTATGTAATTGACATTTCTTACAAGGCCATCATTATTACCGTAATATAGAATTGATATTTAATAGTTTAAAAATTTTATTAATTAAAATTTCATTTGATTTCATTACAATTTGTTAGTATATCCTATAATTTAAAATTATATGTTCAACTATTAAACCTTCATAAATTCCTTATGAATTAAACAAATTAAATAAATTAATAAAATTAAATAAATTCATTTTATAATGAACATGTACAAATAACTTTATTAACATAAATTGAAATAATAGATTCAATGGGTTAAAAAGTATTGTTAAATATATTCAAATCAATATTTTATAATCTCTAATTTTTTTAATACATTTTTGATAAAAGGAATAGTTATGAATCAGCGAGGTACAATGATGGTCATAGATTATAAGTATTCTTGTTTTTAAGTCATTGCCTTGAAAAGGAAAAGGGATTCTTTGTCGAAACGTAGGCATATTGATTAAGAATAAACTGTGCTTTATTAAACCTGAATCTTATGAAATAATAGGTTTCCTTTTTATCAATTAAACATGAAAAGTACTTCATATCAAGTTTCAAAATTAGTATATTTAAATTTCTTATCGATATTTTTAATAATTTTAAGTATATCATATTTCAACAAGATAAAAACGTACATAATTAATAAAATTAAATAATTTCATTTAATAATGAACATGTACAAATAATTTTATTAACTTGAATTGAAATAATAGATTCAATGGTTTAAAAAGTATTGTTAAATATATTCAAATCAATATTTTATAAATTCTAATTTTTTTTCATAATTTGTTATTTACATTGACTTTGAATTCTGAATGAGCTGTCATCCACCGAAGGTTATCTCTATCGATTAAATATAAATCGACATACAAAAAGATATAAAGGCCTCAAACGCAATTCTAATTATAGTAACATTTACCAAAGATCCGAAATTAAGGAGAGATAATAAACTATGAGATCTTAAAATACCTATATAAAATAAAATGTTCTCATATATAGTTTGTTAGTCAACAATAAAGTATAGTTAAAGAAAATAATTAGAGAAATAAAAAATTTATTAATATCTTATTTATATTATTGTTCAATACCAACAAATTTTGAATGAAAATGAAATAAAACAGATTTACATAAATTTTCATGTGAATACTATAAATATTAGAAAAAACTGAATTTTTTAATTTTTTTATATTTGGATGTTCTTATACAATGACAATATTTTTACCTAAATAAAATCACGTAGTAAATTTATGAATATATACTTATATTAATAATTATCAATATATATAACCATTTTTACTCAGATTTAATTATTCAATTAATTTTATGTAATGATAATTGTTTTAATTTTTGTCAATTTCTGCACATGTAGCTTATAATACTAACCTACGTAAACATAGTAGAGATCTTAGCTGAAACCAAAAAATTAAGGGGTAAAAATTCACCACTTCAGAAATGCAACGAAAGAAACTCGAGAAAACTAGTAGTAACTCTCTAATGCATTTTATGAAAGTCTGTAAATATGCCAAACTTTGTAATTTTATCTATTATTTAAAAACTCATTACTATTTTTCTAGTCAGTTATTTTTTTATATTACCATTCTGCGTTTATTTATTGTTGATATTTTATTTGTTATTATGTTTGTAGTTTTTAATAATATCCAATCTATTATTACAAATAGCTTCTTTTTTAAAAAAAAGGTAATAATATATCTATATATATGAAACACTTTCTTTTGATAATATTTTTTAATTATTTTGTGACGAGACGGCTCCGTTTGCCCTTCACAGGTGAAGGGTAAGTCGAGCTCTCGTCGAAGAAAAGAATTGCGCTGGTATAAGCGACAGCCGGTCTGCCAGGGATTGGGATCGTTGTCAGGAGGGAATAGTCAATAACAACAAAATAATTTGAAAATAAATATCCACAGCAGTGGTCCTTTAATTTATGTTGACCTTTAAACATACAAGGATAATATACATGTAGTCATTTATATTATCAAAATTCGCAACTTATTCTCTAGCGGTCAAAGGTTACTTCAAGGGGAACCGACAATAATAAAGGGACGGCGACTGGTCAATGCTAGTTACCATCGAATCACGAAGGCGAGTGTTTAATCAAACTAAACACTTTACAACTTATTTGTCTCGCCGTAAATATCAGCATTTATGATATTTCGCTCGGCCGAGGGATTTGGCCTTTTCCTCGGTCATCAATAATAATAATCCCAATATTGCTCTATAGGGTTTCGCAGAAAATCTTCTTGGCTAATTTGAAAGGATGATAAAGGTTGGGTCGACACGATAGCGTGAACAGCAGGAGTTTTGAGGAGAGGAGTTAGGTGCAAGAGAGCCGTAAAGGTTCTGCTCCCGAACCGAGCGCTCCGAGGTACCACATCACCTCGGTCGGCTCGGCGCTGGAGCTGCGCTGCAGCTGCTACGCCGTGAATCTCGAGCGCGGATTCGTCGCGGTAGTGGGAGGGGCCTTAAACCGTTGAATCCTCTAGAAGGGGTACGAACGTTCTAGAAGATTCTAGCAACGGCTTTCTCGTTTCTTGGAAATTTCCAGAAACGAGAAACTCGTTGCAATTTTTTACTTCAAAATTATTATTTCTTTTACATTCAATTTACTTATTTTATTGTGTGTTGTGTGTTACGCTATTTTTTAAAAAAAATATCATGAAATCACATGAATTATTCGAACTCAAGTAATATTAATATAAATTACAGTAAATCTAAGATTCAAATAATATTTTCTTTAATAATAATATGTTAACATAAAAGAATTTAAAAGAAATAGAAAATAAATTTTTTCATAACAAACTTTTTTTTAAATTGAATATATAATAAAAATTAAAAATATTATTAAATATTTGCGTTGATTATTAGTTATTGTAAATATTTATTAATATATAAAAGTATTCAAAATTTATTTTTATTTTATACAGCATTTTTTGTAGAAAATTAAAAAAAGATTAAAAATAAAGACACAAATATTTATATACTAATAATTTGCTGTTCTCTCCACAGTAAATCTACTATACTTATTCAGATTGTTTCTTAAAGTATTGAATTAATGATTATTTAAAATTTAAGAAACTCTTCATATGCATGTAGCAACAATTTTAATTACCTATAGATAATTATAGACAACATCTCTGATATGTAATGATCACAACGTTATATTAGAGTACGTAAACAAAAGTTCCGTCATTATTTGTTAATATTTTATGTCTCAATATTGTTGTACATCATCATGTATTAAATTGGTAAATACCGATTATTGCAATTACGAGTGTCCTCTTGTTGATTTAGCGTATAAAAGCATTTTTTATTATTAATATTATGTCTTCAAAAACTATAAGAATTTTACTTTTATACATTTAAAATTATGTGTACGTTGATTAAATAATAACTAAAAAAATTTGAAAATATCTCTAAAATAATTTTGTACAATAAATGATGAGTAAAGTAATCTACTCACTTTAAGCAAAATTAATAATTAATGTTGTAACCGTAATTGATTTATATGAATGTTTTTTCTCTATTATTATGTATGTAGTATCAAATTAGCTTTTCCAAATGTTGTTTAATTCTTCCTAACAAATAAAGAAAGGAAATAATTCAAATAATAAAATAATACAAGGTAAATAAGACATTGTAGGTTTTACTTGCATTATTTTGTACATAAAAAGTATATTGTGTAGCGAATTATGAATTAGTCACAATAGTGGAAATATTTATTTCTTTAACTAACAATAACATAAATGCACTTACGACAACCTGTTATTATAAAGCTGGAAAGTGCCATATTGATGGAATGTAGCAATTATATACGAAGGCTGATTTATGTATTACAGATGCTGCAGATACAAATGTGAAACGAGAATTGCATATATATTATAGAATTGCATAATAGTGGTAGTAAGGCCCCGATTTTCCCATCCAAATCAGTCGCGAATGACTAATGATTGAGATTATTTTATAATAGACAGAACGTTTAAATATTAAATAATAGTGCAGTTTAAAAAAATATTATCATCGATGATTGGTGAGCATTGGTGACGTTAACCAATTGTTTGCATAATATTGGTGGTAAAAAAAAGTCCAGTAAGTTTGAAAGATTTTCAGAGGAAATTCATGTAAAGAGGAAAAATGATAATTTATTCGTTTTCCAGATTTCTTTTGAATAACAGCTAATTTAACAGGTGGGAGTTTAATAATTTAATAATTCAAACTAAAAAAAAAAAAAAAAAAAAATTAAAGAGATAGATATTGGTAAGAAGTAAATAAAAATTCATACAGAGAAAAGTAAATATAAATATATATATTAATATTATATTAATATAAATTATAAATTATATATATATAATCCTACTATTATTATTAATTGTATAATAATATATTTATTATACATAATTAACAGCAAAGTCGTGTTGAGATTCTTATTTAATTCTACAATATTGGTAATAATTTTCATTATTGTATATATTTATATTTATTTATATATATATATATATTATTATTATTACATTTTTATTATTTATTGTTTATTTATTGTCGTAGTGACCAATGTTATTATTATTAATAAGTTGATTTAATTATATAATTCATAAAAGTGAAATGTTTGTTTGATTTGACCGAGAAATTACTGTTACCTCGAACAGTAATTATTTAACGGAATTCATCCCTTATTATATATTTATTGTACACTAAAGGGTAGTAATTAATATTGTGCGGAACACGGGAGAATTTATAATAAATTCACTATGTTACAAATATTATAAGTGCAACCACTTTGACTCACAACTATCCAAGTTTGCTTCTGTGTCTACTTATACTAACAAGATAATCCCAATGGAGACGTCGATTTCTTATTTGGGCTGCAATTTACAAGTTTCACACCACGTAACGTAAAGGAAGAAGAGTACCTTAACTGACGACGCCAACTTTTGATGTAAGTTCACGCGACTTCAATGGGAGGAAATGACTCGTACTCCGGCGAATGAAAATCTTATCGTCGAAGTATTAAAAGAAATCGGCTTTGTGCCCTCTTGAACTCCGCGCCAACTCTGCACTTTTTGGATATAAGGCTTCTTTTCTTTATAAAGGATTTAATCTGTCCAAGTTTTTATGTTGGATTTTAGTGCAGGATGATGGAATGAAAATATTATTACACGGAATTTACAAAGTTTTCGATATATTTTATAAAACCTGCAATACTACTCTTGCCATATTCTCACGCAATTCAAAACACTAACTACTTTATACATTTATTTAGAAAACATTTTAATGCTTTAAAAGATCATTAATCATCTAATAAACCTACTTCTCAAACTTTTGAATAATTCTTTGGGTATTTCTCTAGATATGAAGAGTTTGAGACGATTAACTTAATATAATAAGAAACACTACATAATTCACCGTTGATCTTAAGAGTACCCATGCGTGGGATTAGGAAAAACCGTAATACCAGGGATGTATCAAAATGACAGTAGCTAGATGAACCATGGAGGCGTATGAGTGACGTAAAAAGTGCCGAGAAAAGTGGTGCATATCATAGATTGGGCGATCTTTTCTAAATCCACAGATTTCTTATGTATCTTATGCTAACATGAATCGATCTATTTCGCTAACAATTGTACTTGCCGAGTCTTACAAAAATGCCTCACATATTAGGTAATACAACTTGAAAAATCTAACTGCATTCATTTTCTAAATATATTAAGTGTACAATGGATTGTTATTACAACATTCTTATGTTTCAAAATTTTGAATATTACAACTAACGTCGGTATAATATTTGGAATTTCATAGAATATATATGAAAATAAAGAAGCATTTAATATTATTTGAACTCTTAAACGTTAAAAAAAATTAATGTTAAAATTTCAAATCAGATAATTTTGTAACGTTTTTATAGACAATTAAATTGCATACATTTTCCAACTTTTATAAACTTATTCTTTAATATTATTAACTATTATTACTTAGAAAAATATTGTTAAATAATTTGTTTACGAATTCAAAATGTATGTACGAAGAGAAAAAACTTTTAAATTTTATTAAATATATAAAAAATATCAGGGCAAACAACAAAAAGAACTCAATTGCAATAATATATTCGTGTCACACAATCTTTTCACAAAAATTTTAAAATACCGGCAGTACTCCCAAATTTTATTCCTTTACCTCAATTTAAGTGCAAAAAAGCTTGAGATCTTCTATTCGATTTGCATCAAAAGCCCTCATCTTTGACTGTTTTCCTATCTGATTCTTATGTTCATTACAATGTATTATATGTATCCATATTTTTTTCTTTTCTTCTATAAATGAAAAATGTGGTATCAATTCTTTATTTTACTCATTTATTTACTTTATTGCATGTTGGTAGATTTTTTGATATCAAAGAGAATAAAAAATTTTATTTAAACCATAAAAAAGAAAAATATATTGAGATAACGTGTAAAATCATTAGCTTTGTATTATTAATAATTAAATATAATATAATTTTTTATACCATTGCACACAACAATATTTTATAAAAATTACATATTATCAGTATTTCAATGAAATAAATAATTTTAAATTGTTCAATTTAAATTGTTTATTATTATGCATTAGAGTAGAATTTTCATTTATCTTCTGTTTCCTGAAAAAAGTTTAAGGATAACACTAGCTTAATATTGATAATTATAATCATTCTTTCCAAAGAGTCTTCAAAAACAATTAAGTAATCAGCTTAAACAGAAATTTCATGTTTAATTATATTAGCTTATTTTATTTTTCAATTGCTTCTACATTTTAACAATATACTCACACACATCAATTATTAATCATAATTGCATAGAATTAATAAATTAATTTTTGATTTAATTAAAAACGCAAAGTTTTAAGAAATATTTAAAGCTTATCGATAATCATTGCTTAGCATTAATACAGAGTTTCATAAATATGAATAATCTGTAAAGTAAATTATCTAAATTAACTATATTTTAAAGTATTTTATATATTTGTTGTGTTAATTAATTTACAATAATATTAAAAAATCATAAAAATAAACTTAAACTGTTGAATACAAAAATTCTATGTATTAAATTATATGAACCAATATATCATGTATTACAAAATAAAATGGTAATAAAACAAGTCATATATCCAAAATTACATCCAAAATTATATATAGCCCATTTAGTATGTAAATTCACAAACTTCTAAATAGCTTTTTAAAATTATTGAAAATAATAAGGTTAGAAATGTTAAAAAATAATTTCATCAAAACTGTAAGAAAATAATATTCAAACCATTGTAATATATAATCCTAATAGATAAAAACGAATATCAATTGGATATATAAATAAAGTTAAACAAAGGATAATTGTAACCATATGACAAAATATTATTTTAGAACAATAAAATAATGAATAAATACATTTTTTGTCATTTAAAAATTTTATTAAGATATTTTGAATAGTTTTATTTTCAACATCGACCAACACTATAAGTTTATTAACAATAACGGCTATAGCTGGATTTAATATAAATTATTATGCTTTTAACGTTCTATTCAAAAAGTTTTATCTTTAGAAAAAGATAGAGTAACACTATAACTTAAAAGCACGACTGTTCACTAAGAAAAGTTAAAAATAAGTAAAAATAAAAATGTTTTTAATGAAAAATTGTTTTCATTTTCTTTTTTTTTTAAATTGATGTTAAAATAATATTATAGGGTAATATATTCATGTGTTTATTTTTCTTAAAAATTCCTAAGCATTTTAGTATACTATACAAATTATATTTTTAATTTTTTTACATGTTATATTTCTAACACTAATAATAACGTTTCTCAAAAATATTTTAATATGAAAATTTTAAAAGTTGTAAAAGTTTTGAGTAAGAGGAAATATTGTGAGAAAATAATTATGGAATATTCATATTTAAATAGTTTAAATATATATATTATTTAATCTATTCCTTAATCTTTATAATAAATTGATTTAGTATAATCTGTAGGCATAATTTCTTATAATTATGGTTCATTTATTTCATAGAACTATAAATGTACAATAATATTTACGATCATGTATATGTATCATAAATTCTTAAATAGTAACTGTTGCATTTTTTGTATATATCTCATGATATCAGAAAAATTTTAACTTTATATTTAATTATATAATATTTCAACCCATACAAATTAAAATATATAATGTAAATAATAATAATAATAATAAGAATTTTTATGGAATAACGAGAAAAACGTTTAAATTTAAATACAACAGAAATGCAAAAAAAAACTAATTTTTTAATAAAAAATTAATGTCTTTAATTACATATATAAAACAAATAATTGAATATCGTTGGAAATAGATATATATATATATATATATATAAACAATAAATACATAAAAACTTATTAAAAAAGTATAATATATTTCAAATTATTATTAAACACGTATGTAATTCAATGCCTCTGAAATAATTATTTATACAAAGGTATTTAAAGGAATAATAAAGTATAATATTATCATAAAGGGTTCTCTTATTTAAGGAATATTATTCTGGGCTAAGTATAGTTGCCTTTACTAACAATTAAATGATAAGCATAAATTTTTAATTATAATCATAAAACACCAAATTTGTATCTATAAAATAAATATTCAAAATAATAAAATAATTATTAGAATGATTATTATTTTATTGTTTTATTTTAATGATAAAATAATAAAAATTAATACAAAATATCAAAATACCTTAATATCAGCTAGTACTGTTCAAGAAAATATGTAGAAATGAGTACGTGAAAGAGAATGCATATAAAATATTATCATGAAAATTAAGACAACTAACAACTTAAGAGGATAAAACACTGCAATAAAGAAACTGAACATGAATTAAAAAATTTATTTGTCACGAAATCAAAATTAATTAAATGAATTAAATAATTCATAAAATAAATAGGACAAAACAACTAATTATATCTCATATAAAATTCAAAAAACATTGACAAATATTAAAAACGAAAAAATTATTCTTGTAATCGTGTAATAAAAATATTATTTAAAATAATCATCTGACCTAATGTAGAAAAATTTTAAAAACAATTTATTCAAGATGTGAGATAAAAAAAGCACCAAAAATTACAGTAGAATTAATCTGAAAGGGTGCTGAAAAATTAATGCAAGAAGTTGTAACTAAATTGTTTATCTAAAGAGAGAAAATGAGAGAATAATTTCATTTTTAAAAAATCATTCTATAAAAGAAGAGAAAAACGTAAAATAAAAATACAAATAAACATAATGGACACAGAAAGAATTAGAATAGAAACATTAATTTAAGGTATTGAAATAAAGTAGGCAATGAAAAAATTTTAAATTAATACTTTACTTAATGGGAATTAAAAGATTCTTGATATTTTATATAAAATGGACCAAAATGATGAAATATTAAACTATAATGTATGATGTCAAAAAAAAAAAAAAAAATAAAGAGTCAAGCATAATTTAATTTGAAAACTAAAAGAAACAATATTTATAACAATTTCATAAATAATTAATTTATATTAATAATATTCAAAACTTAATAAAAAGTAAGCTGAAATATAAACGTAGCAAATAGAATACAAAGTGTAGGCTTACAGTTTACTTTATTCCTGTTTAAAAAACGAGCTTTGGCATATAAATTGAAAAAAAATATAAATTAATACCTTTTTGTACTTTTATTTTTTAAACATTTGGAATTTCCTCAATGAACATAAATCATGTCTATTAAGCAAAACATAATCCTCATTTGAAAAGATACATACATCAAATGCACTTAACCTCTCCTTGGAATCTGCGATATTTTACTGTCTCTGCTGAACCTGGATATTCAAAAACCCAGCAGATCCAGTTTACATTCATACTCAATACCAAATATTTGATTCTCTAGTATATAGTGCACCTTTGTAAATAAATAAATAACGAATGAAATCAAAACTGAAAAAGAAAGAATAAAGAAGAGAAAAAAACAATGAGTAAATAAGAAGGTATTTATATTAGTAAATAAAGAAGACATAAAGCTTAAATTGTTATTAAGAAATAAACGGAAGGAAAACATTATTTTAATTTACCATTTATTTAATTTTATTTATAATCAAACGAATCAGTCGAAACCAATAAATAAATATATAAGTTGAAATTTGATGTATTATCAATCACCATGTACTAGGGCCATAAGAAATGTCTATAATTAATCTATTATTTATAGTGATATAAATTATTATAAATACTCTTGATAGGTATTAGGCAGATAATTATGCTCGATGGATCATCAAATAAATTAACATCAGTTTGCATGGAAATAAATAAATAAAATTATTCATACCAGCAGATCAATTTAATATCATTAGTAAACAAAATAACCAAAAAACCGTGTGATGACTATTAAGCAATGTTACCCCAATACCATTCCATTAAAGAACTAATATATCATATCAAAACTTAATTTAATAATATGGAAATTAAGGAATATATAGTCCCATAAAATAGAATTATTTTGCACGCAATATTTGATTATTAATAATGAACACAAAGATTTTAGACAATTAAACAATAACTATACGAAAATTTATGTCTGGTCTAAAAAAATACATATAATATTATTAATTTTTAAAAAATATTTCATAAATTATAGTTACTAATGTACATTTGAGTTCATACTAATTTAATAGAATTCCTGAAGTACTAAAATTATCCATAAATTATGTACTGACTAGTAAACAGCTTAATATTCTAAAAAATAATTTCATGTTATAATTATACATAAAAGAAAATATCTAATATACAAAATATAATAAATATATTTATAAAAAAATGCAATGAGAAAAATTCGAAAAAATCAGTATTTTCTGAAAGTAACAAAGAGCATTTTAAATTCTTTTGGATAATTATTGTATATCCCAGCATATCATGTTAGGATCTAACAAAAAAGAAGTATATCTACTCAAATTATTTTTGTCTTCAAAAATTTTTTTTTGGCTTTGTTTAAATTTGGAATAGTATAAACTTTTTACTTTTTACAATTGAAGAATTTATGTTTTTTTTTATTACACACATGTAATATTCATCTTTAAATAACTGAATTTTTCTTTCTTATTATTTTTTATTATACAATACTGGTAATATTTACACTATTTTTAAATTTTATATATTCCTTCTAATTCTAAACGTATGTTAATGTTGCAATTTTTCATAATTTAGTGATAAGAACCATATACATGGTTCATCCCCAAAGTATCGATTTTTTTTTCGTTTTGCGACTATTGGTCGTAAAAATTTGGGAGGGGTCTTAAAATGTTGACAAACTCTTTCCGCCATTTTATCTTTTTTTTTTATTTTTTTGATAATTAGATGCGGCAAGATTTTACTTCGCGCGAAGGGTGTTTTTCAAATATTTGACATGGCGCGCTGAAGCGATTATTGAAAAACCACTACGTGAGAATATTTTGTTCAAAGACTAAAAAAAAAAAAAAATTCTTACCTTTCTTTTTTGAAAGATGATTTATTGGTGGAATTATAAACAGTGTAAAATAAAAATTTTAAATTCTTCAAAATAATTTCTTCCTGTATCAACACATTTTTGAAGGCGTGTTTTCCAAATATCAAATGCATTTCTAAGTCTTCAGCTTTGATGTTTTTCAAAAAATTTTCGCATTTCTAAATGTTTGTGCACTATATTGTGCACCATAGATAGCGTTATATTTAGTTTTTTCACGATTAATACAACTATTAATCGGCGGTCTTAATCTAAAATTTCTAATACACGCCGGGTGTTCCTAGCCATTCGAGAGCTTTTTTGAAGCTCAGATTGAGGCTCGCCAATGATTCTTTCTCGGCCCTCTTTAAAAGTTATTTTTTAATTGCAAACAAAACTTTATCGCGTAATGCTGTTCGAGTAGTCACTCCATCGCGCCGTATCAATAAACTGAAAAACATCCTTCACGCGAAGTAGAATCCTGCCACTTCAAATTATCAAAAGAAACAAAAAAAAGGGACAAATGAGTAAAGAGTTTGTCAACATTTTAAGACCCCTCCCAAATTTTTATGACCAGTAGTCGCAAAATGAAAAAAAAACTCGATACTCCATGGATGCACCATGTATATACATATATCATAAATTGATTTATGTCCAAAGAAATATTTAGTACTATACGAGTACTATAATAAAATAATTTAAAATAACTTAAAATAATTTAAGAATTTCGTTAGCATAAAGTGTCAGAGAGTATTAATCTATCGTTTCCATTTTTTGGTTCTATATGAATAAGCAAAACATCTAATCAAATATAAAATTTATAAAACTGTTATTATTAATTGCAAATTATTTTTTTAAATTGAAGATACATGAAATGTACGTTACACATTTAAGTATTGAAGACAAATGTAAAGCTTTAATTCGAATTATACAATCCCAACTTGAAAAGGAATAAGAAATAAAAAAGTCATTTTTAATTTCTCCACAGTCCGAACGTTTCAAAATGTAGTTATTGTGATTGACTGTGTTTTCATCGATCACTTACCTTACATTGATGAAGAAGGCTAGAAAAAGAAATTGTATAATTATATTATTATTTTTTATTATTATTTACAAATATAAAAATATTATTTATATGGGTTAAATGTGTGAGAGTACATTATAATTATGTGAAAACTGAAATAATTTTGCTTGCTGAAAGCAAGAAAGGTTCGAAAAAGGTACAAATTGACCTGCGTGACTGAGGTATAATACACGGGCAATATAAATGAAAGCGGCCTTAAGACAAATAGGTTTGTGAAAGGAACATTCGGGAAAACCCAATTTTTCTATAACAATAAGTTTTAATATAATATTCTAGATGTAAAGTTTACAAATAATATGATTTATTCGTTTATAACTACATAATACTTTCTTTTGTCAGAAAAAATTTAAGACGGAATAGTAGTGCTATAGTTTCGAAACATCAGCATCGAAGATGTAGTACCATTGCAAAGAAATGGGAGTAAAGTATACAGGAACATTTTCAAGTGTACTCTGCTTATGAAATGAGACTCTAAAGATGTGATAGGCTTCACACTTGTATAGCACGGGATTATAAAGATCACATTAAAAAACGAATAAAATTTTGTGATTGCTTGTGTTGTTTATTCAGATTGTTTTCAAGGTAAAGTGTTTAAGAAATCTACCTACAAACGTATGCTCAGCTAAATTGAAAGTTGAGAGGCACAAATAAAGCACTACATAACAATATTTAAAATATTCACTAAAACCCCATATCATTTTATTTTTAATATTGTTAGTTGGAATGTATTATAAAGGCATATAATTGTATTATTAACAATGCATTACATAATAATGAAATAAAGCTTTGCGAAGGTAATCTTATTAAAAAAAATAGTCGAATTACTCAACCACAAAAGGTTTGTAGTTTATAAAATTGAGTTATTTTAAAAGGACGAGTAACAGCTCAAAATGTATCAGAATCGGAACAATGTAGAAAAGCTAGCACTTGAACAGACTCAATAAAATGAAATAATGAAAATGAAGAAAAAATAGAAACTCCTCTAGCAGTTGGGAAGATCATTTCTCGCACCAGTCAACTTCCTGTCTCCCTTGCTCTCTATTAGTTGACTGACGACAACTCACGCGCTCAATAAAAAGTCCAATATCAAGGAACTCACTAGCTCACCGGTACGTCCATACTATTGGAATGAGAACTCCTGCCAATGATTTAGTTCTCTCATCCTCTCTCTCTCTTTCTCTCTTTTGCACTCACATTAAAGTTCGAGGGCGTTATTCTGCCGTAAGTGAACTTTCGCCTTACTTACACACTCGATGAAAACGTCTCGACCAGACACCGGAAGTTACATTGCTACCTTGCAGGATCCCTCTTCCTCTGTCTTTCTCTCTCTTTCTAACACTTTCTTTTTCACTCTCTATCTCGGTCTTCTTGATTCTATAGATCTACAGCTTTTCTTTACGTGTAGAGTGAGCTTTTTCGCGGAATCAAGCGCGTCGCCTACTTCATTTGTGCTTTCTACGGCAATTCATTTATACGGATTTCAACTTTCACGATTTTAAAACTTTTTCAGACTTTTATAAGTTGGTACAACATCTTTGTACGTTTGAGTAAAATACTCGGCTATTTTTATTTATATAAATTCTGAATTATTTAATCGATTCCTCCATTTAATTTAGACTACTTACAAATTTACAAAGGTATTTTATTTTTATCTGCATTTAACAGCTTAATTTGAGTTATACGATTTCAAAATTTATTTTTAATCTGTTAATCGTGAAAAATTCATACTTTTTATAATTAATCAATATATAATTATATATTTTAAAAATAATTTTATAAAAACAACTATTTATGAATAACGAATAATAATACTAAATAAATAATTTTGTAGGTTCATGTCAAAATGCAGAACCTGGCAGGCGAAGGTTTGATCAATATTATGAAAATCATCGTGAGGACTTGTAAGTACACACTAAATTTAACTACAAAAATGATTTTAGTATTTTATTAATAATTAAAAAAAAATAAAAATTTCATGAATATTTTCATTGACATAGAATTTCTAAGATTAATTTAATTTACATTATTAGTATTTTTTTACTTGTTATTCTTACTGTTGTAATAGTAGTTGTTATTCTTTTTAAAAATAAATATTATAAGATTATTCTTAATTTTACCGAAGATATATATTACAAATACCAGTTAATATATTACGCACTTCTTAAAATGGACAATAAAATTCACCTATACCAATGTAGGAAAAACAAACATAATTCAACAGATTATTATTCTTGAAATGTAATAGTTTTCTGCAGAAAGAAATATTTAAGTTTCGAAATGATATTAAATTAATTATTTAATAAAATAAAAATTCAACCATTTTCTTATAAAATTTTTACGATAATTCTTTTTGAATTCCGTAACTCCATATAAAACCAAATCTTAACGGAAATTCAATCTCTTTTATTTCATTTTTCTTACTAGTGTTCTACTTTTTTACTTTTAAGAATGTATTCGATAACATTTTCGGGTATAATGAATGTACATTGTCATTGAAAAGTTGTTCTTTTTGATGTGTTATTTGTTATTTTGGAGTAGTATAAAACATTAAAGAACCATTATGGACCATCTCATTCCAAAAAATTAGAATATAGTCTCATTGTAAAAATGAGTATAAGAATAGTTATTAAGCTGATAACGAAATATAAGAAATATTTTTTTGTATCATTATTGCATAAATAAGTTTTCAGAAATTATTTCCAAAACATGTTCCATATAAAAATTAAACTCTTTCGTGTTTTATGTCTTGAGATACTTACAACGACATTTGTCATTTATTTAAAAACAATGTAAACTCTGTAATTATACTACCTACTTATTTTATTCTTTATAAAAAAATATCAGATTTTAAAATAAAACATTTGCAAAATGATTAGAAAAATTAAGAATATTGCAATATAATCGTTCTGAAATCAGCAACTACTATAGATTTATATAAATATGTAAATATAATATAATAATGTAATAATAATAAAGTTATCAACTACAGCTAAACAGTAGCAAATGAAAAGATTAATTTGTGAAGATTAAGCATAAATTATTATTTTATAAGTTATATTTAAGTTTTAGAAAAAGATTTATTAAAACATTTTTTAATATTTGAGGTTTTATTCTCATTATTTAATTTTTTTTTTTTAAATTACATCTATAAATATTTTGTTGAAATATTTTTATTTGCTTAAAATTTCATGAACAATATATTTACAAATAAGTTGATATAAAATAATAAATTGAAAAAAATTTCATCATATTTGTTAAATAATTTCAATATTTTATGTATATGTTTATTGAAAAAAAGGTTATTTAATCAGAGAGTATTAAAATAGTATTAGATGTTTGTGTATTTTAATTTATACTTACGTTAATCTGTTGATACTTTTACAATATAATTTTTCAATTATAAAATAAGTTTAATTTTAAATAATTAAATATGAATTATGTAATTAAATATTAGAATTAATTAAGTAAGATTTATTGTACAATAGTTCAAAAATTATTGGACGTAGTTAATTTTTTTTTAATAAAATTTGTCTTTAAATGGAAGGAAAACAAACAAAAATAAATTTATAAATAGTTTTATCTATACAATTAAAAATACATATATGTACATACACACACACACACACACGCTGACAAACATGTATATATCTGTAAATTTATATTGAGTATAGAATTATGAAAAGACAGTTTTTATTTTTATTTAGTTGATTATATTAAAATTAAATAATTAATAAATAATTAATAAATGTGTAAGTTATTACTTTATTATATTTATTTTGGTTTTGATCCTCAATAATGATATTGATAAAAATTAATTCTCATTTTAGGCATTATAATTTTACTTTAAAATTGTTAATAATAAAATATATTCTTATACTTCGACTTCAATTTTTATATTAAATTAATTTAATATTTTATTTATCTCGTATACATTTTTCTTATTTAAAAATAAATATAAAGTATCGTTCATGTGAATTTATTGCAATATTGGATTAATTTTTTCGAATATTTTAATAATTCATTATTTTTTTGAATTTTGAGCCACTTTTTGAAATTTTATATACTGAAATCCATTAAATTATAATACATCATTGAACAAATATTTTCTTTTATTAAATATATTACTAATATTAATGATGGTATAGTTAATTGTAAATGAGTCGATAAGTAAAATCATGTAATTATAGAGTTGCTAAAATCATCGTTTATATATGGATCTTATAAGTCCTGCGGCATATTAAACTATGTCTATACGTGTATATTTGCTTATTTAGTATTTAGATTATGTCAATGAGTATTTAGTGTATTAATGCAGTAAATACTATATCTAATATAAATATAATTTTGTTATAAAATAATTTTAGAACTAAAATACTGCTTCATTAATTTGCTATTTTCATTGGAGTTGAAACAAATAATAATTATAATATGTAGTAATTAATATGTAATAATTAATATGTAGTAATATTAATATAATATTTTAATATTAAATAATTTATTTAAAATTTTCAGGTGGTATTTCACATTTTTATAAAAATAAAATTATTGAGTTATATTATTTAATATTATTTTATATTAAATTTTATCAATATAATAAAAGTAAAATCGAATGTGTTACAGATTTCAGAAGGGAAGTTAAATTGCGTTAACACTGCATAGAGTAAAGTTATTACAACATTTTAAGTATTAAGGAAAATTATATTTTATATTAAAAATTACGTGACTTTCATATTTATCATAGTTTATCAGGTTAAAAAATGTTCATAAAATTGTTGATCAAACATAAAATATCAGGAACATTCATATTTATAAACAAGTATTTTCAAAATTTTATGTACAATGCAGTAATTAATCCATTCAATCTAACATTTCTGAAATGGACAGAAATTACTTTTGTGATCCCTTGTACACAAGTAGCTCATCCAACAAATACCTATCATAACCTTCGAAACAATTTCCTAATGATTTAGTTGTCTGAAATTCTCTACTTCAAGCAAACTTAACAATTTCCAATAAATAAAGTACAACAACTTACGAATTGATTTTCTAATTAAGTAAAGTGAAATAATATTAATAATGATAATAATAATATTATTATCAATGGAATTAATAAATTTATAATACTATTTAATTAATTTTTGTCTCAAAAATAAAATTATTTTTTTATAGAAATATAATAAATTTCTAAGCACTAAAATCTGAAAGTAAAATACACGTACTGGACATAGACACAGAAGATGTCTATACGAATTGTCGAAATAAAATATGATTCTCTCACTTATATTGAACAAAATGTAGAAAACTTTGATTATCTAAATTATACATGGTTCATCCACGAAGTATCGAGTTTTTTTTCATTTTACGCATATTCATCGTAGAAATTTGGGAGGGGTCTTAAAATGTCGACTAACTCTTTCCGCATTTGTCCTTTTTTTTGTTTTTCGATAATTAGGCTCGGCAGGACTTAACTTCGCACGAAGGGTGTTTTTCAAATTTTTGACACAACGTGCTGAAGCGATTAGTGAAAAACCACTACGTGAGAATGTTTGGTTAAAAGTTTATAAAAAAAAAATTCTTACCTTTCTTTCTTGAAAGATGATTTTTTGGTGGAATTATAAACAATGTGAAAAAAATTTTAAATTCTTCGAAATAATTTCCTCCTACATCAACACATTTTTGAAGGCGTGTTTTCCAAATTTCAAATGCATTTTCAAACTCTTCAGCTTTGATGTTTTTCAAAAATTTTCACATTTATAAATTTTTTTGCACTATATTGTACACTGTACATCGCGTTAAATTCAAATTTTCCTGAATTGCTTAATCTGTTAATTGACAGTCCAAATTTTAAATTTCTAACACGCGCCGGGTCTTCCTAACCATTCGAAAGTTTTTTGGGCGCCCAAATCAAGGCTCGTCGATGATTCTTTCTCGGCCCTCTTTAAAAGCTCTGTGTCATTTTTCACTTTGCGATTTTGACATACAATTATCTTCATACACTTTTTGCAACATTTTATACGTTTCTAAACTGTTTTTTTTATTACAAACAAAACTTTAT
This sequence comes from Eupristina koningsbergeri, assembly GCA_018907245.1. NCBI lineage: Eukaryota > Metazoa > Arthropoda > Insecta > Hymenoptera > Agaonidae > Eupristina > Eupristina koningsbergeri. The sequence goes on from JACCHV010000041.1 coordinate 2,170,980, forward strand.
CGCGTGACGCTGTTCGAGTAGTCGCTCCATCGCGCCGTGTCAAAAAACTGAAAAACACCCTTCGCGCGAAGTAAAATCTTGCCGCACCTAATTATCGAAAAAACAAAAAAAAGGACAAATACGAAAAGAGTTTGTCGACATTTTAAGACCTCTCCCAAATTTCTACGACGAATAGGCGCAAAATAAAAAAAAAAACTTGATACTTCGTGGTTGAACCATGTATTTTTCTAATACTTGATTGATTGATTGATTCTGCCATCAATCCCGTAATTGTGCGAAAATGAGGCTCCTGTATGATATTCAGGGATATGGTTGGTGGGTTACATTTAAGATGTCAAAGTCTATGAAGGTGAGCGCTTTGTTGTCCATTAGTTGGAATGTGCCTCCGGAGGGACCGAGGACGATGAGGCTGCACGAGGAGGAACGATTGCCTCCCCCGTCGCCGGTTAAGGAAGCAACCCCTCCACCGCCGCAAGTAAACGGAAATGAGAACTCAACCCTTTTCTCCCAGATCCGGAGGGAATCGTTCGGCCTCCAAAGTCAACGCTCAACCGAAGCAGGTAAACAAAAGTACTTTCACATCTAAAATTCTTCATATGCAATAGGTATGAAAGTTTGTCATCAGGCTCTGTTACTCACTCCTCAAATTCAGATAAACGTGCATAAAAGCTGAAAGAGATTTTTTGACTCATGGAAATTTATATTCTACAATATAAAGTTAACAAACATGAATTTAGTATTTAGAAAACACATCATTAAAAGAATCTGAAGAAGCTTGCTTGCAAAATATTTTTTTAAAAATTTTAATACATCTTTAGCAAATCAATCTAACTTTCTTAATTGTAATTATAAAAAATATATTTTTTTTTCTTAATTTGTTTATATCCATTGTATGCAATTAATATTCAAAAATAATTCAAAACTTATATTGAAGTAATTGTATGTCTGTATGCATGAATATATGTATTATGATACGTTGCTACATTTATTAAATAAAGTTTCCTAATTCGGTTCAAAGATATTAATAAATAAAATACAAGAATATTTTAAATATCATTTATTAAAATATTAATGAATAACCACGATTAAAAAACTACGACGCATCAATAGACCAAACAAAAAGAACAAACCCTTGACTGATGATTCTTTGATTCCTAAAATCTGATTCTTAAAAATAAAATTTTTCTTTTTCATACTCGTAGTCCTTTAGTGATAACCTAATGTATTATTTATATAATTAAAGTCTTTTTGTTTATTTGTATTATTGTCTATAAGCTTTCTATCATATGATATATTATCTTCAACTATGGTACGTTTCTTGGCTCTTGACTCATTTATTTGTTTATTATTCTTTAAAATTATTATGTTATATATAAATAAACTATATAACCCTTCAAAATTTTAAATGCTTAATTTTTTTAATTTTCAAACTAGTTGATATATCCATACAAAACTGAATAACAAATTTTTTTGCAAGCTGAAATATATTATAGAATTCACATGTGTCTATGTTTTTATAGTTGTGCCAAAAGCTTCGAAAATAAAATAAAATTGATATAATTAAACTTAGAAAGCTGAAAAATAAACTAAATAATTATTGGATTTGTACTTAAAATATTATCGAATTTGTAATAAAATTTTACAAATTGAAATTTAATAATTCATACTATTTCATAGAGATAAATGCAGATATACATCAAAACAACTAGTCCAACTACTTACAGTTTGTATACTTAATATATTCTCAATTTCTATAAAATTAATCTTAATACTAAATCAGATATGAATGTAAGAATAATAAAATTAGTTAAAAACATCAATTTGATGACTATCTGCTTTGTTTTTTTAATTAAATGTATTAGAAATGACTAAGATAATAGACACACATAAAATTTTGTGTTTATTTTACGAACAAAAATACTTTTATATATTATAAATATAATTTTATTACAATAATATAAATCAGTTTTATACAGTATTTTAACAGCAAATCGAAACAAGATATTATTAAAATATTTTGTATATATTATAAGTTATGTAAATTTAATAATAAAGTAAATTAAAAAATTTTAGTATATATGTAATTGCATTAGTTGAAAATTTAATGATATTTTATATGTAAAATTTTATGTATAATAGTGTAAGTATATGAAGTAAAAATAAATGGTATGAAAAAAATGGCATTAATAAAATGTTTAAATAAAAATATTTAGAAAACTTCATATATAATTATTGAAATATATTTGTTTATCGTAGTTTTTATTATTACAACTTTATTTGATATAGTAATTTGTATATCTAGGGTTTATTAAGTTGATTAAAAACTTGAGATAAGGAATTACTATACAGGATTCGACAAAGTAAATAAAATTCAACGAATAACTTTTGTGATACAACTGACATAATTAAAATTACTACAGCTATTTCATTTAAAAAAAAAAAATGGCAAATGTGTTACATTAATATTTTTCTTCGTGTAAAAGCATTTTAATGCAAAAAAATAAATAAAAAGAGCTTTTTAAAAATTATACGCAGTTATTTATAAATAAGTAAGATTTTCTTGTACAATAACTTTGGGAAAAAACAATTTAAATCTAAGTAATTAAATTGATATTATTAATATTATTATTATTAAATAGGTATTTTTGATTTTCTATATAATTTAGTCACGAAAATAGCTGATTTTCATTAGGATTTAAAATATAATACAATTTCAGATTTATTAAATTTGTGTAACCACATATTTGTATTATATTTATGTTGATTCTAAAATACATTTTTCTTGAATGAAAAAAAATGTTTAAAAAGTCGTATTTTAAGTTGCATTAATAATAAGAAAATGTGAATATTATATATGAAGAGTTGGCTATCTATTTCATATATAACTGTAAATTTAAAAAAAAATCAAATTTTTCATAAATAATGTATCAGTTTTAAAGTGAATTAAATTCTTGTATTAATTTTTAAATACTTTGATATAGAATTTAATTTTCTCAAAAAAGAAATGTCAGGGAGGTGAAATTTGAAAAAGCAAAGCGCTGAGACAAAAGGTAGTACGAATATTATCTGTTTGAAAAGATGCAGAGGCAATGAAGCTGCGGGAGGCGCGAGCTGACCGTCGCCGGAGCAGAATCGAGCGCCGGAAGCAATACCGGAGGGAGCGCCGACGGCGCCTGCGCAAGGAACAAAAGGAGCGTGGGGACCGGAACCGACGATTGCGGAACAGGGAACCGGACGCGAATGTGCGTAGGTGGAACAGGGAGAGGGCCAACCGAATCGAGACCCGGAGGAGGGACCCCAAGTGGCGAGACAATCTAATGACGAGACTCGTTAAGATGCTGAATAAACACACGTCATTAAATCCTGACCCTCTAACTGAGAACTCCCTCAATTTATCCCTGGCGAACTTTGGGGAGGACGGCGGTGAGTTTAGAGTCGAACCACTTGAAAACCAGTTATCGCATGCAACAAATAAGTCACCGTTTCTCTTCTAATCGGATCCAGTGATTAGAAATATCTTACGAATTTTGCTAAATGTCCAGATTATCCAAAATAATTCGAATTTTATTACTGATGGTAAAGAATAATTGATTCAGTAGTCTGCGGGCCGAATAAAACATAATATTTAATTCCTTATAATCGCGCCTACATATCGAAACCATTATTTCACTAAGTTTAAAGACAGACTTTATATAAATTATCACTAAGTTTTATTGAGTTGCACATAATTTACAAAAAAAAAACAATTTAAAAATTTTAATTTCAAGTATTTAATACTATGTTGTTTGAACTTCTTTATTTTAAAATATCTAGTTTTACATAATAAATTACTATAGCCGTAATTTTAAAGTTTAAATGCCATTATTGCTTTGATGAATATGAATTTAAATTAGTAAAATATAAATTTATATAAATTTTTAAGCAGTATATTTCAGATAAAAAAATCAAATAGGAAAATTTAATTTTCATAAAGACTGAAATACTTTAATCTACCCAATTCACTGAAAGAATAAATATAGACTATAAGTTGATAATTAAACAATTGTAAAATAATTATTGAGAATAATTTAAAATATTTATTTATTTAATTGAGAATTTTATTCTAAATGATAAATTTTTGTTCAGTTAATTCGAGTGAAATCTTCTTAATGTAACACTCAATATAGTGCACCAATCGACTATCGGACTTTAACAATGAATTCTAGGCTTGCACAAATCATTTACTCTAGATTTGTGCAATTTTCTACGTTCGGAATCCATTTGCGTCGGTTCGCATAGCCATATAGACTTGTACTTTCAAAGCTACGATATTCATAACTAAAAAGAAAAGTGTACAATAAAAAGTAAGAGTTCGCAAAAGAATAACCATTAAGATTGTGTGGATAATTCAGACGGTAAAAGAACAAATAAAAATAGAATAAATTAGCGACATTTTCTAAATTGAAGCATACGTTATATTGCTTTAAATGATATGGCAAGACAAAAAAGCTTCAATCTTTTTATGTAGATAAGTATGAATTCAGAATTTCTCACCATTTTTAGTTCTTATCGCTTAATACAATATTCAAATCATCGCAAGTATAATAATAATGTACTGATTTTTTTCTGTATTAATAAAAGAATCGAATATCCTAAAAATCACCAATTTTATGAAATTAATGTAATGTAATAAAAATTTATTATTAACAATTAATATTTTCAACAAAACCACTACTAATAAAATAATTCGCAAAATTTCTAACTTACTATTTTCAACTAATATTTATTATCGGAGATAAAAATTTTGCTTATATTTTTAAAAGATTATTCAAATTCTCTTTATGCAATTAATAAAGGCTAATTTCTAAATTCACAAGCTTATATAATTAAAAGTTTTCGAGTAGGAAATATCAATTATAAATATCAATTGTAAGATCTTTTGAGGAGCTCATTGTAAAAATTTATTTCCATTATTGTCCATAAAATATAACTACTTATACGATTCTTGTCTGCAGGAGCCGTAAGAGCATTTGAAATTGCAAACGCCACCTCTGCTCCCAATTACCCGATTCAGCTAACGACCGAACCGCGTATACCCGAACCTCCAGAGCCAACTTCGCGAATCTACGTACTTCCAGGCGATGCTGAACGCGAGTTTTCCCGCCAAATGGAACGTGAATTTTCACGTGCACAATTGGCGGAAAAAACGGCCACCAAGCAAATTGAAGAGGATGATGACGAGGACGAAAGAGAGGAGGAGGAGGAAGATGACGAGGATGAAAGAGTCAACGAAGTAGAGGAGGATTTCCCGAGGTTCGACGAACGATACCCACCAATAATGAAACATTCTGAAGAAATGGTTAAAGCGCCGTTTGATCCAGAAAGGATGCTGGGCTACTCCAGAACGGACGAGGATTTACCAATTTTAGATTTGGAAAAGGAGGTACTGCAAAGAACGATAAAGGATTACAATGCGTACATGAGCTCGAGTATGGCCAAATCTGCCAAATCCGATAGGATCAAGGTATATATTTCATCTTGTAATTTTTTACACACACACACACACATTTGTAGGCTTTTAATATTCCTATTTTTTTTGTTATTTTTTAGTTTTATGTGCATTTAAAGAAAAATGCAATTTGAAATACAGACTTCTATAACTGTTTAACCTAAAGACGTAAAATAAGTATTTTTATGATTATTTTATAATTAGCATAATCAATAATTTTTAATTGTCAAAGCAATATATAAGTATTAATAAGAAATATTTTGTGAATGGTACATTTTATTTTATAAAAATTTATGTATATATATATATATATATATATAAATGTCAATAAATATTAACTAATGCATTTAAATCATTTAACGAAGATTTTAATTCTATGATAAATTAACATTTGATTTCAACTTTACTCATTAATATTGTAGTACAATTAGTTTTAGGAAAATAGAACAAAAAAAAAAGAACTAATAAAAATATAGCAGGGGTCAATACAACGAATCCCGTTCATTTAAAAGTTTTTATTATTTTAAATTCTAGTTTTCAGCATGAAACAAAAAAAAATAATTTAGATATTCTGGAATAAAGCTAAATACAATCTACTTTATTGTACGAGATATATCTTCATTTTATATATTTTTCTTTCTTTTAATGTAAAAGAAAAATAAAATATACATGTTCTACTAATTAAATTTATATATTTACTTTATCGATAATATATAAAAGTAATAGGTATGAAGTAGTACATAGGAATTCATAATATAAAAAAAAATTAATATTAACAGAATCCAACTAATAGTAATAAATAAATTAAATTAAATTATTAAAAGTAATTAATTTTAGACAAATACATAAAAATAATCTGTACGAAGTAAATAGTTTTTAAAAAACTAAAACAATTACATGAATTAAAAAAAAATAATGTATAATATATTAAATGCTATAGAATGTATTGATTAGTTCAATTAAAAATTAATTGTAATTTTTTGTAGGTGAAATACAATACGAGTCATGAACTAAATTTAATACTGAATGTAGATAGATAACTTACTGGATAGAAACCTATTTTAGTAAATTATGTAACATTCATAATAAGTAATACAATACCTGTTCAACATTGTTAGAAATATATTGAGATAAACTTAATTTTGATAGACTAACAATAACTATTAGTAAATTTGTAAGCTAAACTTATTTGTTAGAGATATATTAATAATTTTGACTTGTAATATTTATCTAAATTGTATATTTTCACAATACAAGTAAATATATCTATAAAATAAAACTCAAGTGATGAAATAAGAATATATATTATTGCTTTATTAATTCAAAATCTATTTAAAGAATCAATTTCAATTGCACGTATATTTGTATGTACTGTATGTTATATTATTCTATCGAGTATAAAAATTAAATAAGAGATAGAAGTTCTGTAGGTACTGAGACTGTAGATCTATTGCACTGCCCATTTATTGATAGACTATTAAAAAAAATTGATTTATTCATATAAATATAGTTCTGATCAAAATTTCAATATTCATTCCAATGCATTGCACAAATAGAAAAATTCTGTATTTAATTTTTTTAATAAAAAAAAATGTTTATATTGCTTTGAAAGGATCTTGGATTCAAAAACTTTATTATTATTATTACGAATATTGTGGATTTGTATAGGATAAACTGACTTCGTATTACAAAAAAAAAAAATACCAGAACTAATAAAAAGAGTATTATAAGTATACTTGAAAGTTTTGAAAAAAAAAAAATATTATAAATCATATTATTGCTACTATGAGGTGAATGAATATCCTATTATGTTTACTATTAAATAATTTGAATTTTAATTCTTATGGATATTATCAATTTTTTCTTCTTTTCAACAAAATAAAATAATGTTTTTTTTTTAGTAAATTCTAATCTAATATTATTTTTATTTATCAATATGAATTATATATGTTTTAAGTTGAATTTAAAAGAAATGATAGAAGATTGCTTTTACATAATTTTAAAAATTAAATTTATTCATATAATTATTTATAAGTTTAGCATAATTTATTCATGAATCTTTAAAATAGATACGGGTATTGAAGTCAATATATTTTATAAAATGGTATTCTTTTGCGAAGTTAGTCAAATTTCTTCAGTAAAGATATATATGGCTATTATCTTAAGTATTCTATCATGTTGTTCTCAAGTTACACATCAAGTTTTTCCTCTAAATTTTCATTCTATTTAAAATAGAGGTAAAATATTTTACTTAAAATGAATAACTCAAATAATTTGCATAGATTTAAAAAACAAGAAAATTTATCTTAATTTCAAATAAAATAAATTAATTGAATAATTTAAATTTTAACAAATTATTTTTAATAAAATTGATATTTAGAATCTGTTATATAAATAAATATATCTTTATTTTATGAGATTGAAAAAATCTTTTTGTTAAAATTATTAAAATAACTGCATATTTGTATTCTTAATCGTCAATGTTTTGACTATGTCAATAATTTAGAGAATAAAAATATAATCTACAGTCTCATCAAGATGTATGAATAAATAACTAAATTTAATAAATAATTGAAAATTCTACGTAACGAATATATTTCAAAATATATTGGAATAATATACCTTAAAATTTAAATCGCAAACTAATTATCAATTCTGTTTCAGGAGGATTCAAACGTAGCTCACCTAATTTCCGGAGCCAAAGAGTCGTCCTTGTCCAGTTCAACAAAGTCGGTCGATTCCTTAACCGACGAGGATGACCCGCGAGGGGATTTGTCGTGTATAAACGGAACTTTTGTTCCGGCTCCATCTGTTCACCACGCGGTCATCAAATATCTAAAGTGAGCACAACTTGAATAGTTCATTTTATTTACGTCCTCACAGAATCCCACTTAATAACGGGACTTTCATTATTTTATTTGGTCTTACTCTTGTATGACCAATGGAAATAAATTGCTTTTTCAATTGAACATCAACTTTTTCTTATCAGCATCAGATTTACAGAAATTAAGTTCGCTTTTCATTATTTATAGTTCGCAAATCAGAGACCAAAAAAGACTTTGCTTTCTCGGATAGATTTTTTTTCTTTAAAACTAAGGGTGCTCAAGTGCAGATCTAATTAAGACGTATAAAGTAATGAGATAAATTTAGTTCTTTTTGTACTTTTGATGAAAGTAATTAGAAAAGTGCTAGACAAAGTCTAGACAAGTATTCTGAATACATTTATGAGTGTTCAATTTATTTAGTATACTTATAAACTCATTGCATACTATTACATAAATATTTGCTGTATTTACTGGAAGATATTATTTCTATTTTAAATAATGTTTAATGTTTTTCTTCATTTATTATGTAAAATTGGAATAACTCCATAGAATTTTATTAGATAATTTCACTAAATATTATTTGATACTTAATTTAATTAAATTTAATATATCTTCATTTTTTAATACATATTGAGTATAAATATAAATTAATATTGAAGAGATGAAAAAGAGTTAATTATGCAAGTAATGTAAATTAATAATATTTAATAAATTATTTAATAAAATATAAGCCAAACTAATTATACAAAAAATAAGCACTTGAAGAATTTATATAAAATTCACTGTTAGCTAAGTCATCAAAACCAAATATACAAATAAATGAGTTTTTATTGCGTCAATATTGACCTAAAAATTGAAAATTGGTATCGTCAAATCATTCCGTATATAATACATTAGATTTCTGTATTTACAATGCATGACTGTCCTGAGAGAAAATTCCATTTGTTTTATGATTTATGCATTTACAACTCATACATATTGCATTATTATGAAACTCAATACTTGTAATACTTATGTTAGATTTAATAGTAAAATAACAAACGACAATATGTTTTCTTCTTCAATGAGCACAACGATATATACGGTTACGGTATTAAGTTTGTAAAAATATATAAAGTAGTTGTAATATCAAAGTCACCAGACCGTGCAAGTTCTTTTAAAGAACATTTTCAAAAATTCACTTTATGAGACGACCGTAATAAAAAGCGCAGCATATTTATTCAATGTAAGCCTCCACTTATCCTTCTATTTCCTTCAACTCGTCCTGTACTTTCAATAATCCAAAAGACAGCGATTCACTTCCCTGGGCTGCTCCTCTATACAAATCAGTTCCACCAGGCATACTAACCCCTGAAAAAAGGTCATCAGGACCGGGTCACGAGTACCTAGAGGCGGACTACAAATGCGAGCGAGGATTCGCGATGCCGAACAACGAAAGCGGGGCTCGGCTCCTCTGCAACAACCGCCAATGGATCGGTCGATTACCTGTCTGCAGGTTCTCAGGTGACGACGAGAGCACCTGCACGGAGCTCAGGTGTGATCAGCTCTGCAGGATCGTCGAGGGTAGGGCCACGTGCCTCTGCCACGAGGGATTCCGCATCGAGGGACGCAGGTGCATAGGTAAGTGCATTTGTCCTTACTTTTGCTTTCGCATCCTCATTAGCAATTCACATTGCACTTCATTATTTGCTAATCAATTTTACGGTAATTGATGAGAGAGAGAGAGATTCGACTCTCGCAATTAACGAGTTAATCAACAATTTTAATGCGCGAATATAAAATTCCTTCTGATGTACTAATTTATGACACTTTTTTATCATTTTTTAAAAACACTTCAAAGAGAATTTACTAATATAATCATTTTATTTTCAAAAATTTAGGGATACACTTAATTTTTCTTTAATTAAAAATTGTTACATAGAATAAAATTTATTCGTTATACATTGTATTTCACTATACTATCATAATCAATAAATTTTGATATATACTATTTTTTCTCTTTTCATTTATTAAAACAAAACTTCATTTTTGTTTTTGAAGTTTTTATGTAAAAATTTTATTGTTTTAACCATGCCTTCTTCCTCGTGGAATTTAATTTATTAAACCTTTTTATTCAGCAAATCATAATATAAGCTTTTAAATAAGTTAATTTAAATTGCATATTTTATTTACTATACATTAAAGTAAGTAAAACTAACAATATTCTACTAATTCTAAATTACGGGACATTAATTTTCATTTTAATATCAATAAAATTTTCAATTCTCTAAGAGTTATAATAGGATTTGTTAATAAAATTTTATTACAATTTATAATTTAAAAAAAAATATTTTATAAGATAAAAAATAATATTGAGCAAATCATACAATTTTTTGAAAAGTAGCGTTATCGACTGTTTATACTTTTTCGATAAATCGATGAGAAAAATATCCCGAGTAGAAACACTCTTACTTAAAATAATAAAAAAATTTATTAACTTTTTATTTTAAAAAGTCATTGATAATTTCTTGGAGTTCAAAGTTTTTATATTTTATAGTTTTAAATTAGATAGCTTTAAATATAGTCTTTTATATGAAAATCTCAGGAGATAATCTGCAAATATACAGCCATGTAAGGAGTTTTACATAATTAAAAATTAAACGGCAATTGAATTAGAAATTGATGGAAAACATAAATATTTATAAAAACTATTATTATTTTTATTTCAACTATATTAAATTCTAAAATATATTCATAAAAAAACTTTTCACATTTGAATATTATGTAAGAGATATAGTTTTCTCTTTAATTTTGATCATACTTTATACCATTGTGAAATTACTTTTGTACCAAGTAATTAATTTATTATAATAGATATTTACATCAATTAATAATATAAGAATTCAAATGATTTTAATTTATTAATAGAATTCAAATGTTTTAATTTAACAATTCAAATTTGATTTATGTATTCATAAATATCGTAGATTAGTAATATATATATATGGTTATTATTATGAATCAAACAATATATCGTTATATTACCTAAATAAATACCTCAAATTTTCATTTTTATCTTACATTCCTTATGGAAATTAGAAGGAATAAATGTATTTACATAGTATAATTTTTAATTTTACTAACTGTAAAAGAAACATGTATTTTTCTCAGTCAATATTATCAAATTAAAAAAAATCTTAATTTATAAATTTATCAGTTCATTACTAAATATGCTTTGAATTTATTATAAAAATCTAATTATTTTTTTCAAATAATTGGGTCAATAATAGTCTAAACAGTATTACACTAATTCAAAGATTAAAAATACCATAAATTTATCCTTTTATTTTCTGTACTCTACATAAAATTTAACCTAGTTAATTATTTAAGATTTTTTCCCTTCATTTAAATAATTTAGTAATATATAGCGTAATATATAAATGTAGTAATAATTTTTTTGTTTAATAATATATAAAAATTATTCTTAAATAATATATTACTTTACGTATATTATGATTGGTAATAGTTTTTTTATTAGCAACAAAACTTTTTTATTTACAAATTTTACAAATGAGAAAGTGTTTCCTCCATTTGTCTGATATTATATTAAAGATTATCTTAAAAATCTATATAAACTTAGAAAAACGCGAATGAAAAGAAGTTTTTTATATTATGTGTTTTATGTTGCTTTAAAAATATTTGAATGAAAATGCGTGGTTTATTTATAGGTACTTTAATACAGTGTAATAAAGTAAATAAAAGAAATATATATAATATAATATATGTGAAACATCAAATACACAATACAAAAATTCACATATCTGCAAACACAAATGCAATTATAGTAATATATAATTTCATTAAATAGGCAGTATCATTTCAAGTCACTAAAAGTAGGAGAGAACGAATACACAAAACTAGTACATTTGAACGGATTTAATCCTATTAAAAATTTATGCAGTTCCTTCCCACCTCATTGATTTATTCTGTATATAAATGTTGGATAAAAAAGCTAAAAAAGATATTACTTGTCGAGTTTAATTTTTCTTTTTTAGATAAGAAAAAGAAACTAAATTTTATCGCAGCACTCCATTGAAAAAAATAGTGGTGATTTATATTTAACACAGACAATGAAAAATACTATATTCATAAAAAATGAAAACATTCAGAACAAGTGCAGTTAATTTTATTATGATTAATAATTATATAATACGGTATCAAAGATTTTAAATATTTAATAATGTAAGGATATAATAAATAATAAATTAATGATGTTATTAAAGATAGAACATTTAATTAAAATTATATTCTCAATTACATCGGTATTTATTTATTATTAAAAAAGTATTCGTTTTTTATTATATATATGAAAAAATTGTTTAAACATTGGATTTTAATATAAATATATTATATACCCGACTAAATAAGTACCTGAATAAACAGTAAAACTAAAATTTTTTTTGTAACATTATTACTGCAAAATTATCTATTTTTATAGGCTAATTATGCTTACATGATCGCAGACTTTATTATGTATTTAAGAAATAAATTTTGTCGAAAAAATGAATAACGCGTATTACATTATTAATAATACAAACAGAATTAAAAAAAAATGTTTAATTAAAAAAGAATAAGCACTCTTAATCATAATTGTAGGAACATATTTCTTTTAAATTAATTTATTTTTTATACAATATTAAATTTTATAAACGTTTTTTTTGCAAGAAATCACGGTTAAATTACATAAAGTGTTCGCGTGTTCAAAAGTAGCTCGAAACTAAGAATTGAGCTCAATTTCAAAGCGAAATAATCGCCCCCAGATATCGACGAGTGCCAAATGAATGAGGGTCACGGCCCATGTGAAGATACTTGCCGCAACTATCCAGGAGGATTCACGTGTTCGTGTGAGAATCGTCCAGGTTCGATTCTTGCCCAGGACAACCGGACATGTCGAGAAGCAGATCCTCCGGGTGCTGGTCCCTGCAGTTACGAGAATGCCGGTTGCTCGCACACATGCCTCGCAAGTATGGGTCGCGTCTTCTGCCTCTGCCCGGATGGATTTATGCTCGAAGATGATTGGAAGACTTGTCAAGGTATGTAATATTTTATTAATCTTCTTTATTTATTCAAAATTTATTATACATAATTTATATAATATATATATAATATAATTTATTATTCACAAAATTAAGTTAAGATTTTTTTATCATCTTCATTCATATTCAAATATTGAAATTATTTTTCTAAAACGTAAGTGTAATTCAACATATTTATATATTAAAAAATTGATAAATATATTTCTATCCATGTAATTTATAGTAATATCATAAAATTTTGTAAAAGCTCTTGTACAAGTCTTGTTAACTCTAATAATAATAAATAACTTTCTTCAAATCTCTATATACAGTTTTTTGTGTTCTCAAATTAAGAAATTTATTTCTTCCATAATCATGTTTTTGGTTGATTCACAACGACGGGTTCTGGATTGTATAACTCATCGTTAGTTACAATTCCCAATTTTGAAAATCATAAAGATTTTCTTCATATAACAATTGAAGTTAATAAATTAAGTAAATTCTGTTTTGATACAGCTTGAGGAAAAAATTTTATTTGTGAGATGATTACTATTGTGTAAAAAAAAAATTTAATTAGTTATTTAAAAAATTATTTTTCTCTTTAAAATATTATAAAATTAAATAATTCGATTATATGTTCAATCACTCATATGTATTCGACGTATCTACTATAAATAATGATCCAGTTACAAATGAATCTTTATCATGGAAATTAAATATGACTAACATTTTATTCACATGAAATTAAGCTAGAAACGGCGGAGATTAAAGTCATTGTGTCTGTCTCCGACTGATAACAGATAAGTTCTTGGACAGGTTATTTAAAAATTATCAATTAAGAGAAGATCACCCCCTTTCTCTATCTCATCTCTAAAGATGTTAAGATGAGAAAATATTTAAAGGCTATAAAAACCGTACCGAATGAGAAAGATCACTTTTTTTCAAATCAACAGTCATTTATTTTATAGTGACTGAAATATTTAAGAATTCTCTCGGCATTCGAAATATCAATTCTAATTACAACTGGGAACTCCAAACCCAAATATTTTGGAGTAGTGAGAGCAAGCTGCTTAAGAAGAAATACAACACCCACATCGGCCTTTCGAACTCTCTCTCTACAACTCTCAAGGATATTTAAATATCTGAACGAAATCCACATCTTAAAACAAGTAACGTCATATATTCAGCGAAAGATAATTTTGAACTTTAATACATTCGGCGCCTAAATTTCCGATAATATTATTTTGATCTTTATTCTTACCGATAGTCTTTTCATATTATACATTCTTTTTATAAAATTCAATGTAGAAAATTTGTATTAAACTAAATAATTGAATAAAATTATATTTTAAATTTCATAAATTAAATTTTTAAAGAATATAATAACCCCAGACATAACATTACACTGGATAAAAAATTTCTATGAGCTTAAAATTCATGCTCTATAGTCATAAAGAAAATATAATCCTATCAGTTTATTATTACTTATAAATTAAATATAAACTAAGAAATGGTTTTATTAAAATATTTATTTTTAATTTATAAACAAAATTAATGATTTGTTGAAAATTATACAAAAAATTAACTAGCTTTTAAAAATGAAATTTTTACTACTTTTGATTATCGGTATATCAGTATTACTAATGATTATAGATACAAAGATGCTCCTTTCAAAAAGGTTTTTGTTACTTATTGTACAATTTTTTAATTAAATTATTGGATTTTACATAAATGACATAATATTTAAAATACTTTCCTGTAAAAGTGATTCTAAACTATCCAATTAATTTAATGGCGATTCAACATAGAAACCATACACAAAATTTATTTTTAAAAATATTAATAAATGATTTCTGTAATACTATAATCGAAAAACAACATAAATTTAATTATACAATATAAAATACTCTTAAAATTATTATAAAATTAATATCATATATTATACTAATATTTAATAATTTTTTTTACATTTCTTTAATGATATTAAATATTGTCAATGTTCTATTTTTAATTTGGTTATAATACATACAATAAACTTTTTTTTAATTTTTAAATGCATAACTGTATTAAAAAATTAACTTTGTATTTTTGTAAAAATTGTTAACTATTACTATACATCAAAAGTAGACATATGCAAGCAATCATTACAATCAATAACTACTATTAATGTTGAAGTTATTTTCATGATAGAATAAAATTCATAATTGATAGTATATACACCTTCTATATTTGAGTAGAAAAAATGTATTTAATTTTGATACCGATATATTTCAACGTCCATAGTTATAAAATAATTATTCTTAAAAGATTTTTTCATTTACTTACATTTTTGAAATAGTAATTCTAGACAAAATTATAATCTCTGACTTCTCAAGAATGACCGCAAATGATTAATTAAATTATTTAGGATAAAAACTTAAAATAATAAGTCTTATATAATTAGTACGCTTATAAATTCATTAGGTTGATACAATACTATCATTATACATTGATTAAATATGATTCCTTTTTCATAAAAAAATAGGAGCATAACAAAAAGAATTCGACTACTCTGTCTTTTGCAAAAGTATAGATTTTCTTTTAGATGGTACATAAGATAATAATTAACACCGTTTATTCGATTCTGTAATGGTTATTTGAAATAAAATCCACGAAGCGAACGAAGGGTGCATTTGTTTAATAAGCAGACACCTTGAGTTTTTCGCGTAGAAAGATCGACCCTCTATGTTCTGAGATTAAAATAACAGTTAATCTAGAATTCCACACTCGAGATTAAAGCTTCTATCCGATAAAATAAATCTCAGGAAATTCAGTTACACAGGTGCGAGTATTATAGAGTCAACTTTTAACTCGCCTCGGCGAGTTGGTTATTGCGAATGGCAATGGCAATATAGATGAGAAATCGCAATATTTCTGCTAAATGGCACTTTATCGAAGGTTTTATTTTATTAAAATTTTTTTTATTAATTTTATTAATTTAAGTTTTGTACATCATATTCTTTCAAAATTTTAATTTTCATTTAATAATTTTAATTTTTTTAAATAAATAAAAAATGGCCAAGATGAATCTACCATAATGATATATTTTTGTATCTATTTACAAAGCTTGCCTTATTCTTAAATAATATATTTATATCAAATATAATTAAATTGGTTAATTGTTAACTCTACTTATTGAAAATAAATGTTTTGTATTACTAGAATTTCTAAATATAAAATTAGTTATTAAATATCATCTATAAAATTTAAAGTAATTTCTTGAGGTGTTTAATTATTAAAAAATACTTAATATGCATTATTATAATATATTAAAATTAACTATAATATAAGAAAATGTTAAATATTTCTTAATGGTATCATATGAAAATTTATGATCTTCTAATTTTAAAAAAGTAGAAATGAGTAATATTTCAAATCTAGAAAATATTAAGACGATATTTCATTTAAAAAAGAAAAAACGGCGATAATTGGAAACATCGATTGGATATCACATTTCTCGTTGGGACACAATTTTCTGATGAATTTCTCACTATTTCATGTTTTTCTTCAAAATAATTTTAATACCATTCTTTCATAGAAAAAGAGTCTTTTCCATCAACGTCTATAAATTCTGAGGTCCCTCGGAAAAAGAGTAACAATAATGTTCCTCGCGAAAATTATGTACTATCGAAAAATCAACCTTGTGAGTGTATTTATGTCAGAGTATATGGTTTCTTAGAGAAATAAAAGATGGAAAATCGATGTGCAAATTTTTTTCATTTGGTTTGTGTAGACGTGGACGAGTGCGCAGTACCTGACTTACAAACCGAAATATGTCACTATGGTTGCGTCAACACCCCGGGCTCATATTGGTGTCAACTTCCTCAACGGTCACCCGACGCTCAGGAAGTGGTGCCAAAAAGGTCAGGCGAATGTCTCATCGGCTACGAAGTAACTACAACGAAGAACTGCGTAGGTAAGTGAGCATATGAATTTGCTTAATCAAATGCATCTAAACCCAAGCTAAACTCCTTTGATTCGCGTTAACTGCATTTTAAATACTTCAGAAATAAATTATTTATTCGAAAGTACTACTTCATATGAAAATATACTTATTAATACTAGTATTTATTGCTTAAAAGCAAAACTTAAAATGATATTTGAAAGGTATTTTATTTTATTGTTAATAATTATTATAAAAACTTTTACTTATAAACGAAGTTTTATAGTTTTTTTTATTCACATCGGAAAATTACAGTTTTTTTATTATTTACATGAACTATTTTGTGAATACTTTGCACTATTTTTCATTCTCAATTTTTAGATATGTATAATAATAATTATTGAATTAATAATTACTAAAGTTTATGGATAATTTAAAATTTATATACATGTATACCTATAGAAGTATATATTAAAGTACTTTTTAAAATAGTTTTTAAAATAGTGCACATAAAAGAAGTTGAAAAGAAAGATATCTTTGAAACTATGGTACATGCTTTAATATTCATTTTAATTTTAGTTTACAAAGACAGACCAAAAAGTGATTAAAAAAATTAAGATTTCTCATGAATTGTAGTCTGAATAATAAACAGAAAATAATGTAAATTTTATTGTATTTAAATAATAATACAATTATTTATAATATTCTTACAAATAATTTCTAATAGAATACCAATGAAAATTACAAATCATTGTTAATTTCAATTTAGACGTGATATTACTTGAAAATAAAATTACTAAAATGAAGAAAAAAAATTATTTTTATCATTATAAACGTTATTTTAAATCATTATCATTATGTATTATTCCAAGAATTCAATAAAAATTTGTACAGTTGGTTCTTGAGTAAAATAGATACATCCTATTAAAATTGGTAAATGAGTCCGCTCCTGTTTCTGATATCACTCACTGGACTCATTTATTGTCCTCTTGTTTTATCCTGTTCTTGCTTCATATCCCTCCTCATTAATCTCTAAGTACAGCAATAAAACTTTGATAGCATATCATTTTTTTCTTCAAAAAAAGTAAGTAAAGCTATTTATGATAATTCATAAGCGTATAGAAAGGATATTTAAATTTTTATTTATGACAACGTATTATAAATAAAAATATTTTAAATTATACGAAAATAATATTTATCATTATACATACACAACATAATTTTATATATACAATATGTAAATGATTTATGTTTTGAAATGATACATCATACCGAGAAATATATCCAACTATTTAGGGTAAGTGCTTTTTCTTTGGATCTAATTGAATCGAATTTCTTCGAAAAGAATTGTGTATAGCTGATGGATCACTAACTTATTTAACATTTTTTTTTATTATTTAAAACCAATTTTTAATAAATGAAATACAATTTCAATATTCTTACATATTTTATTCTAATATAAATAAAAAATTTTATGCAATTGAAAATATTCATTATATTTTTAATATAATAAACAAATTTAAACGTAGATTTTTAATTATTTATAATATTGCAGAAAAATAAAATTTCAAATTTATATTATAATTTTAAATATTTTAGCAGTTTATAATGCGCGTTTGTATTTATTAATTTTAAAGAACCCGCCATTCTAACTTAAAATAGAAATTTTATTGTTTCTTATAATCGATTTTCGCGCAACGTACACTTAATCTACTTTATCTGTACATAGATTCGGATTGCCCAACTGCCAATAAGATTAACAACACTATTTAAGGAAAATATATAACACCGTATGTACGTGACTACCGAGAGAGAGAGAGAGAGAGAGAGAGAGAGAGAGAGAGAGAGAGAGAGAGAGAGAGAGAGAGAGAGAGAGATCAATAGATTTATAACTAGTTATTTGGATCACAGATACGCAAATAATGGATGTCGATGTACCAGGTGTTTCAGTTTCGAACTGTTTTCTTTCGGATTTAGACGATTTTCTTGATTGCACGTAGACAATGTCTCACTCGAATCAGTTGGCGAAGACAGCCGTACCTACACCGAATATAACTTGCAACTCTACATAAAGTTTGAAAAAAACCGAATAGTTAGATAACAGAAAACACAGCCAACCGTCTATTCCAATTTGATCGAATAATTTTTTGACTTCTTTATTAAAGAAGTCAAAAAATGTCGTTTTCTGGTTTCGTACGGCTGTTCTCCCGCTCTACGGTCATCACATCTCTCTCTCTCTCTCTCTCTCTCTGAGCAAAAATATTTATTTTAAAATTACTTATATTTATATTAATATAAAATTATGTATTTGCATTTGTACGAGTATATTTCTGGATCCTGAATAAAAAAATTTAAACAATCGTTATATTAAATATTTGAATACTCGCAAACAATTTTATACATCGCGTTTGTAAATTAACAAATTTAATTTAGATATAAAGCATGTATTAATGATACATGCTTATATTGTTTTTGTAACATATAAAACCGTCAATGAATTTATATAAGCCTTTTTTTAAAACTATTTAATTATTATTTTTTAAAATATTCATAATTTTATGTATTTACGAAACGATAGAAAAATAAGATACATAACAACAACAAAAATTATTTCATGTTATTTTATTATTTTTATTATTTTTGACGCTTATCTTTAAACCATTTAAAATATTTGAAATTATTTTAATTTAAAGCTATAATTATTTTATTTTAAAGTTTTAAAACTTATGAACATGGGATTAAATTTTAGATGTATTATTAGTCATAATTGGAACAAAAAGCATTTGTTTCAATCAAGTTCTATGAATATTTACCATGTATAAACGCAATTTAATATTAGAAATTTATACACTATATTTTTAAATAAATCATTCGAACATGATAAAATGATGATTTAAAAAAATAAAATTCTAGTTCTATAAAAATTAATTTTAGTAAAGAATTATATATATTTTTTTAATTTATCAGTTATCGATAGGAAAATAATAAAAAAATTGTTAAGTTTTTTTTTTAATGAAAGAGAACATGAAACTTTATTCATTTTGTACATCTATAGACCAAAGATTGAATTAGAAATTTATTAATCGATACGTAATTAAATCTTCTTCTATTGCAAAGAAACGAAAAAAAATTGATTTCAGAAGCGTTTTCAAGTACACAATTGAGTCCATTGTCTCCTTATCCTTTCGTACCTTTATACTTTTACTTAAATTCTAGCGCACTCATTCAACCGTTTGTGTGTGTGTGTGTGTGTGTGTGTATGTTTGTGAGTCTTCTTTTAATTCATAGTATCATTTTTTTGTGGGTTAGTAAAGTTACAATTACGATTGAAGATCAGGATTGTTCGTCCACATAAAAATACTGTTTACAATGACATTTATTGTTTTCATAGATTTTTTTATAAAGAAAACCATGTTCTACGTAGATTAAAAAATTATCAATAATTGACATTTTATAACTGTTTATATTACAACATTTTATAATACATATTTTTTAAATAATCATTACACTAAAAAATAATTTAAAATAAAATAAACTACAGTAATAGTAATACACTACAAAATGCAAATTGTAAAATTTTTGTAAATTATATTATTAAACTTATTTCATTTAATATATTTACCGTTTATTTATATGATATTGGTTTATACTCCCATTGTTTGGTTATTATGAAATACTTTTCAGAATAGATTAATGTATATTTATAATTTATTTATGCATACAAGAAAATAACTAATCGATCAATATTAAAACAAAATTTTACTTTCTTTTAAACTTAAAAATCATATTTCAATAATACCAAATACATGTAAAACCAGAGTTCGATGGAACGCAAAAAAAATTGATGTCTCTGATTATATTTAAGCGCAGCACTCATAGTTTAATGATTTTAAAGTCTCAGAATCGACGGCGAGGAGTTATGTCATTGGTTGTTTCGAAACTACGCCCTTTGAAATCTACCTATTTATGCCATCGTCGAGGTGAAGGTGTAGGTGCAATTTCAGGTAAAGGTGCAGGTGCAGGTGCAGGAGCTTATACAGGTAGAAGTGCAGGTTTTCCACAGAGTAGTGATAGTAAACGGAAGCTCAATGCGCCGTGCAAAAGTCGTTTTACTTGCGGTAATGAAGAAGTTCGAGATAAATGACGCGAGATATTACGTAAACTTAAAAGGGTACTAAGGTTTCTGTGCTCCTTTCCTGAAATGAGATCTTCTTTTTCCTAATTTATGAAAAATTCATCAGCCTACAGAGATACTTTTGCGTTTGTTAATTTTAAATTTTAACGGCTCTTTATTAACAGTTTTTTCATCTGGAGTTCCTTACAAAAAATTATATTTCAAGCATTTATCAGAATGCATTAATTTTACATAATGACTTTAAAACTTTTTTAAGAAAGTTATTTAAATCAATTGAATATATTTAGAATTATTAAGTACGGACGCACTGCTATTTAATTAAACTCAAACCATTTGAGATTCTTTTACCGGAAATAGTAATGAAAAGGTTGATTAATTAAATTTAGTGGACAGTAATTAAGGGACAGTGATAAAATTTTATTATTTAATTAAATTGTATAAAAGAATAAGAACATTTTCTTTAATCATTAAACCTTATAAAATATAAATTATGTATAATACTAAAATTTATATGTAATGGTTGATTACTGTTTTTGAATGTAAACTATGAGAAAATTGTTCAAGTTTAATAGAATTTTCAATTTTAAATACTGACGAATAATGTATGGTATTCGTAGTAATGTGTATTAGAAAAGAGTAAAGGGATAAAAATCTTATAATGGCTTAAACTTCAAATAAAATTGAATTTAATACATTTTTCAATTGTAATTAAAAAAACATATAACTTGAATGTTTTTAAATAAAATGTAACACTATTTATTAATATTTACTTTCAAATTTCTAGTCAAAATGACTATATTGAAAAAGCAATTGAATTATTTATTCCATTTATACTATTTTTGAAATAGTTAATCAATATCACACTAGAATTTTGTTAACTGGTAACAATAGGGGATAGTCTGAATATGAATAAACAAAATAATTTCCTCATTTATCTTTTATGTAAAAGTTTGTCACACATTGTAGCACATATTTTCCAAATAAATGAAAATCGACATGTTCGACCGGGCCAGAATAAGTACAAATTAAACAAGAAATGTCTCATTTTGTGAATAGTAATAATGGTCAAAGATCTTAAATTATAATTTCGTAATGTACTGGGTACCAAAACTTGGTAAGTCAAAAAAACCACTGGGAAACGTAAAATTTTCGTAATATCACGTTTGTCTTAATCGAATTTGGCAGTTGGATCGTGTAGTATTCTTTGAGTCTAAAGTAGCCGTTGGTGTCTCAGTTGAAATCTTGTTACCCAACTGCATTTACCTGCACACGTAAATGTCTCTGAGGATTGTCATTGTAGTACGTCAGCTTAATCGCATTTCAAAGTGATCTTACTTGTTTCTTATTATATTGGTTAGGATGATAAAATAAAACATTACGTATAGAAATGTATTTTGAACTATTCGTTTATCCCAAGTAAATTTAAATGTTCTATTGTACATTTCTCAAACATGGAACTTTCAAGTATTATTTAATTAATGCAATTAAAAGTATGTGGATGTAAATATTAAGATAGTTTTGGGGGTCGTTTAATTTTTTCTTTTTTTTTATTATTTTCAAGCAATATCATTAATTTAAAATGATAGTTTATATCATTGGCTGAAAGTTAAAACTATAAACTTAAATTTATTGATAAAAGCACAATTGTAAAGATTAGCTTGTATTTTTATGATTAAAACTGTTTTGATGAAAATGGCAATTGTAAACTAATACAGGATGATTCGAATTTTTGATATATAATATTACGAAATATCTCCTCATATCAAAATAGTAATACAATGCGATGAGTACCAACATTAACATGTATTACATCATAAATTCTTATATTGGTAAAATAAAGTTCTTTTTTTAAGTATATATATAAGATAAATTTTAATACATCAAAGATAATATTAACAAGTAGTTTGCGTCATTGAAATTTTTAAATATATACAAAATGAAATATGAGCTATTACCATAAAAAAGTACTTACAAGCGCACTATACTCTTGCTTATTTTGATATTGTCATAATAACAATTATAGTTCAAATTTTTTTTATAGATATTGAGCTTATTGTTATTATTTGAAACAATCAATCCATAGGTTTATTTTTTATTTAATATTCGTATTGACTAAAGATGATAATAGTAAATATCGATTTGAAACACCTTTCATGTTATTGTACAAATAAAGGATATGGTATGGATCCGATAAAGTGCAATTTAAATAAAAACAAAAGTTCTTATTGCTTAAATTACTTTTTTCCAATGTTATGAAGAAACGAGCCCTTGTTTTTATTGAGGTTATTTATTACATAAAACAGGCAGTTCTTTTTTAATTATATATATATATATATATATATATATATATATATAATTAAAAAAATAAAAGAAATTAGCTACCAATTTTTTAGAATAGGAATACTTCGAGTCGTGTACTATAATAATTATAATATAATATGATAATATATTATTTTAAAAAAAAAATATTTAAAAATAAAATTGAAAACTAATAATCATTTAATTTATGCAATAATTGGTTTATGTATTACAAGAAAGTTGTTTTTCCTAAATTACTACTAAAAAACAATCATAGCATAAATGTACATTTTATTTATATTTATTCTATATAACATATAACTGTACGATATTTTGTTGCAATGGTATTATTAATGTAATCAAAATCGCTAGTTTCTAATTTGCGATACAAAAATATGTTCAAATATAATAAATAGAGGGCGTATGTGAACCTAGAACCAAATAAAATGCCTCAGGTTGTTCTGGGCGAAATATCGCGTGTTAACATAAACTGCGGTTGTCATGCTAGAGCAATTCAAATGCAAGCATTAGTGTCCTTTGTACATTCAAATAATTGGCTTAATTAAATGAATAGTTTTCATTGCATATATTGATTTGCATAATATGTTGTCTGAAGACATAAAACAATTTTTTAATCCAATGTATTCATTACTGTCTACAGTATAATATTTTTCCAGAACAAACGAATAGATAACACTTTAAACATTTCGTCTAAATGCACATTAACATCTTTCATTTACTGAATGCTATCGAGTAAGATGTTCATAAAATTTGAGGTAACATGATTCAAATGATTCTTATGCTGTTGTTCGCTGAAGAAAACTCAGATAAAAGGAAACATAGGTCGATTTTATATTAAACGCATATATTTTTATGCATGATGCTGTGCTGTGTCAAGATATAGCATATGGAATAAATACATATTACGACGTTAATTTTAATCTAGTTATGTGTATGATATTAATTCACAGCTCTACTTAAATAATTCTTAAACTATCTTTCCTGAAGTTATAGTAAAATCAAAAGGTGTTTTTATTTAAACTTTAAAATGGATAAGAGGTGTGAGGATTTACCTACTCTATCTCAGCTGATAGAGATGTAACTATCATGCGTGTCTTAATATTTGACTGTAAGTCAATTAATAAATGATTGATGAATTATATTTCGTGGAAATAATCATAATAGAAAAAATTGCAGTTAATAAGAACTAATAGCTTAAACATTAATATAAACTAGTAAAATAATTTTAAGATTTTAAAAATAATAATAAAACTGTTTAGGAAATAACAAAAACTGCTTATTATTTATTTTGAATAGGGATCAAGAATAAATAGAACTGAAACTTTTTTAATTCGAATTAATTAACAAATATTTTAATTGTGAAGAAAATTTTTATTTCATAAATGAAAGGGGTGATAATATTTCCAATAAAATGGACTATTTCAAAATAGGGATCAAATAATGTGTCAGAATATGATTTTCGATTATAAAAGTGGATAGCATTACTTGAAAGTGATGGAACAAAATCGATAAAAGGATCTTTGATAGTAGTTAATAAATAGTGTTATAAAAAGGAAAGAGCTTTTTATTATATCATTTTATGATTTAATTTTATTTTAAATTTAGATTATTTGTTAATGATAAAAAGTTATCAAAGGGCATTCTAATTCTAAAATTACTTTCAGTGGAATTGCATTTATTTTAAAAAAAGTGTGATAACAGGATGTGCGTCTTTTCAATATTTCAACATCTCACATGAATATTTGCTAATATATGCTTAAACTGATAATAATTAGCCATCGGTTTAAAGCTGAAATAACTTTTAGAATTAAATGAAATTTTTAATTTTCCATGAATAATTGTGAAGTTGCAATTCGCTAAAATTAATTATGTAAACATCAATTGCCCATCAGTACCAACTGATGGGCAATTAAAATAATCTATAATGAAATAGTACAATCTAGGAAGATAACAATTAATTTAAATTATTTAAAACTGCATATTATTTTATGAGATTTATGATAATGAAAACATATCCATTCACAATTGAAATTTTACTTATTCATAATTCATACAAATCATTTTCGAATGATATAATTTTTAGTAAAAGTTAATTGGAACAAGTTGTTCATGTGCGTTAATTCAGATATGAAATTCTATTTTATCTGACCCTCATATCTTTCTTGATCTGTGTGACACCCTGGTTTCATTTACAGTTCACCCTTAATTAACTTCCTGCCTAAACATGTTTATGGATTATCATTCTTTAATATACATTATTTTAACATACGTTCATAAATTTTATTGTACAATAATTCTCATAGTAACGGATATCTTTTTTTTACACCGAACAATAAGTGCAATAAACTTTTCAAACTTCTATTATCAACAAATATTGATATTTTAAAACTAAATTTGTAGTATAATAATATATTAAATATATTCGTTTAACAAATAAAATGTTTTTTTAAATAAATATAACGTATCGTGGTTCTCATTCGTATATTTTTTATAAAAAGCCATAATCAGACTAAAAATAATAATCTTGATACTGGATCAATCAATTAGAATACAATATATAAAGTTAATTAAAAATTTTTTAAATATTTGAATGTTTATATCTACGACGATTAACTTTGGTATAGCTTATGCTCTATTTGACTGTGTTCTGGACAAGTAACTCAAACTTAACTGAAACAGCCTTTATTATTACTTTGAATAATATGAATATTACTTTACGTCGTTTAAGTTTAAAATAATTATTTTATATTGAGAAAGCTGTACTGCATGAACTTGTATAGAATAAAGTTAGTCAGCATGATTAAATAATCTAATTAAATATATAAATAATTAAATAATGTACCTCATTAAACAAATAAATTAAACTAATTATACCATAAATTAAAAATTTGTATTAATTTTATAAATAAATAATAACTTTTAAATATATTGTGACATTCAATTATGATTCTAGAAAGTAGACAAAAAATGTTTTTTTCGTTAAGAAGTACGGAATTGAAAATATTAAAGATAAAAATGTTGGTAAATTTACCATAATAATATACAATACAATTACCATATCCAAAAATACGAATACAAAATGCTGGAGATAATTACCTAGGAAAAGATAGATTGCTATTATGACAACAATATTGAATAAGCTTTATTTATTATCCTCGGAAATTCGAAGTATTACAGATAGGTTCAATGTGACAATGATTTAGTAGAAACATCGAACCTCCTTCGCAAGAAACGACTCTACTATAGCTTTTACATCAAAGGTTAAATAGTATAGCTTGAACAATTCTACACGTATTCCATTTATCTAATGTCACCCATTAGGAAGATGATGTACACAGATAAAGAAGAATAAACCGATTTTTCGCTTCTCACAGATTATAGGAAAAGACAATTAAATTTTGTAGAATACAAATTTTTATTAATTCAATTTTTAACTTTATAGCATTATTAATAGTAAAGAAATTTTTTATTAATTTTAATTTTAATCACATTTAAATTGTAATTTTGTACAATATAAATTGTGATGATATAGGAATGTTGTTTTTTATATACTATGATTAACCTAAAAAGAAAATGATAATATTAGTTATAATAAATTAAATTAAATATTCTTATTAAAATAATTGTATATAATTTTATTATTTTTATTTAATGTTCATTTATCTTTGTGTACTAGCGAATCCAATGAATGGAAGAAGAGTATATATATTTAAATGAATATTTTTATTGATTGTTGACAACTTGTCAACATGCGGCCTATATTTTACTTTCAATTTAATGTATTAGCGGAAGTCATATATATATATATTATATATATCATATAGCATAGATGGCGCTTAGGTCGTTGAATTGGAGTGAGATAGAGATAGGCGCGAATATATATTTTAATACATATATATATATATATATATTAAAATGCATTATTGAAGTGATGTAAGTGATGTAAAAATTGTTAGTGTTGTGCCGCCACGAGATGATCGATAAGTGTAGTTTCTATACTTATCGGTCAAACAATAATTTTCTTTTGTATATGAATTAAGAATTTTGATTGGTTATTTAAATAATAACCAATTGAAATTTAAATCATTACAGGTACAAAGGAAATGGGACTTGTTGGCTGCGTTGTGACCATTATTAAAGTTTCTAAATTTAAATAAAAATTAGTAAATTTAATTATTGGTTATATTTTAATTTAAAATTAAAATAGTGATGTGAAGGGGCGGAACTTTTTTTCAGGAGAAGAAGGAAAGTTCAGTTGAATATTATTTTTTGTAATAATAACATATAGTTAAATATTATTTGTTGTTGCAAATACATATATTGTAGTTTAATATTATTATTAAATATTATTAATATTATTTAATTATTATATTATTAGTATAATATTGTGGTAGTTTTGTTTTATATTGCTTATGAAGTGATATTGAGTTGCTGAGAAGTGAAGTAATTAAAATAAATTGGCAATATATAATTATATATAAATTCAGTATTGTGAGGATTGTATAAATAACATAGACAAATATATCCATATATTACCAGTATTGTTTTATATAGAATTATTATATAAAATATAATATACATAATACTAATATTTAGTTGATATAATTGAAATTAATAATTAACTTAAATATTAAGGTGAGATTATATATATATATTAAATATAAATATTTATAATTTTTTAATTTTCTAAATATCATTTAAAATAATTAATTGCTGTGTTGTGAAGGAAGGATTTTTCAGATTCGCTCGAAATCTCAAATTTTTTCTCCTATGAATAATTATTTTCTTTATTATATATTTTAATGTAGTGTTGATAATAAATTATTTATTATATAATATTGTAATAATTAAAGAGTGGTGTAGTGACAAATAAATTATTAAGAATACGGTTCGGAAAAATTTGTTTTAATTAGTTTAAAAAAATTGATTTGATTAAATTTACCGTATTACAAAATATGAAATAAATATGTTCTTTAATAAGTAATAAAAATTATCAATGATATTAAATTATAACACCCTTAATAAACAATGATTATATACATTAAACAGTATTTTTTTAGTTTTACCTTTTTTATGATTGATCTATTCTCTCAATCAAAGCAATATAAAATATTAAAACTTAAATGTTTGTAATAAACGGTCCTTTCGAGAGAACCATTAAAAAGTATACTTTTCTCTTCAAATCCATTTAAAGCTTAAACGGAACGTGTAATAACAATAATAAATGAACTTGTCCTATTTTCATATAACTAATTATTCTAAATTTAATTAGATTTTAATATTTTTTAAAATTTAAATAAATTAATTGAATTTGAATAATTAATTTAATTTAATTAATAAATATAATTTTTTTCTATCATATATGAAATAAGTAATATTATCCATCTAAATAGTATATTAACAACATTACATATAATACAATTTATAATAATTTTCTATACAATTTAACATTATTTAATTATGAAAATGCATAAATATTGAAAAATATATTCTACAAAAATACAGAATATTTAAATGTATTGTATCGTGACTTAGAATTCAACATGAAACTAAGCAACCTATTCTTAAAAAAATCTTTCTGTCTGTACCGTAGATTATCCTTTTTAAAGTATAAAACAAATTTTATTCATAATGACATATATTAATGTTTAAAAAAGATTAAACTACAATTTTTTCATTATTAACGCACTCATCCAAGTATCATAATTAAAATAATGACTGCATTGTTCTTAAAAAATCAAAGTTTCTTAAATTTTTAATTTACAGATGAAAATAAAATTATAAAAGTAATTTTAAAATATGATTCTGTATTCTTGGAATAATTTTACTCATTTTTATAGAGAATGTTTTCTTGAAAAAATGTTTTTGTTTACTGGATCATCAGAATGAAATTAAAACTTTTGTGTGTTAAAATAAGTTTTAACTTTATTCTCATGGTCCATTAAAAATCATTTTCACAGTTCGATAATTATATCTAATAAATATAAAAGTTAAAACCTCCTTGCAATATTTAAATATTAGAATTTACAAAATCATAAGCGTAAAACTAAGCATTTTTGGCCACTATTATTACTTTTAATATAATATATTCACAATGTAAACAGAAAAAAGAACACCAATATGTTGAATTCTCAATATAAATATCTGACGACATTGATAACGTGACATACACCTGATATATAAATCTCGACGTAAGCGTACCTTGGTAGATTTAAATTTCACTAAATTTTGCACCAAAATAATTTATATCACTGTATTTTAATCTATTTGAAAATGTATTTGTAATTATGTATAATTTTACTAATTTTATTCATAAAGGCCTGAAGAAGATAAAAAAAATTGTTCGAAACGTCCCCGATGCAAAAACTGTTGTTTTTACATTCCCACCTAAAAGAAAATTTTTTTTCCAATATTCCTATATTATATTCAGTTTTCAAATTAATCGTATCTTTTAATCATTTAAATCTCATTGCCCAATAAATTCTACAATTCTTTATTTCTTGACGTTTTCTTACTGACTTATTTATTATTTTTGTAATTTAATTTATTTAATGTTATTATAAATATTTAAATATACAATAAAATTTTCTATGTATTCATTTTCAAAGTATGTCCAATGATTCATTCATTATTATTAGTGTTATTATTTACCATTGCTATTGTTTTATATTTTGTTTTATAATTTAATTATATTAAGCACATTTTTTAAATAATATAATTTATGTCATAAGAATTATCTAATTACTAGTAGTAACAAAATATTATCGCTTTTTACATCAATCTTAATTCTAAATTATATTAAGATTTTAACGAAATTTGAAAAAATCTGTAAGGTCAAGTATGTATTTTTTAGTAGTATATCTTATTTAAAATAATAAATACATATATTAATAAACTTTCTTTTCCTGTCGAATTAATAAGATTTTTTTTGAGTAATTAAGATACATTATGGTGCATATTTACGTTATTTTATTTATTCTTTTTCATTTTTAGACATTAATGAGTGCAATACTAACAATGGCGGATGCACCGAAGTATGTGAAAATACTGAAGGAAGCTACTTTTGTGCCTGTGAAGGTGATGAAAGAATTTTATCTCCAGATAAAAGAAGTTGTATGGGTAAGATTAAAATAGTAATTATTTACTAAATAAATTTTTATCAGAAATATTTGTTATTTATAAAATATTCTTAATAATGATGTTAGGAATTTCATTTTTACACCTATTTTTATCATTGAGATTTGGAAGTCTTATTTCAATGTTTTAATACTTGGAAAATCATCTTTTATTTGTAAATGCTCTTTACGGTATAAATATTCTGATTTTTCAAAAATCAGTATAAAAATAAAATACGTAACATCATTATTAAAATGTCAATAAAAAACTAAATAAAAAAATTTAATAATGAACGTAATGTATACAAAGAAAATCTAAATAATACAAAAAAATTTCTGAAAGAAAATCTACATATACTATTGACATATGCAAATAAAGGCAACTTAACAATATATATGGAAGCTTCATAGTATAAAAAATTATTGATAAAATTATTAAATAACAAAAAAACCTATAATTAATATAAATAAAAGTCCACCAAAAATCTATAAAAAATATTTATTCATACTAAAAAATACTCAATGATAATCAAATATTATCAAATAAATTATATAACATACAAATAACAGAGGCTAAAACAGAACTTGCTTAAGCATATGATTTATCCAGAATACACAAATAAAATTGTCCCCTGCGTCCTATAATTTCAACAATAAACAGTTCTCTATGGACTATTTATTTACTCTTATTTACTACTTTATATCAGAAATATTATATATAAATTTAAAAAGATGCATACAAATGGATTCCGAAATAAAAACTAGTTTTTAACTTATAAACAAATTAATTTAGGTAGCCATTCCGAAAAATTATGTGTTGATTGCCTTGGACATCAGCTCATTGTTTAACAATTTACCTGCGAGCTAGTGCTTAAAACTTTATAAAAACGTAGAAATAAAATAAATAACACTAGTACTATCCCATTTTGACTATATCTTAGAAATAACTAAATTTCTTTGAAGTTTGATGTTGTGCACCTTCCATATTTATTTTATTAATTATAAATTAATGATCCGGTGAGATGCAGGGAGAATAAAAACAAATCTATTTAATTAGTTCACTTGACACTTCGGCAAGTATCACTTGCCTTTGTCAAGACTGTTTATTCAACGATTAAAATTACATAAATTAACAAATTATTTTTTACACATGTATAATACGATAATTATGTTTATAATTACCAATAGAATAATATTATAATATGTAGATGTTCAAAGACTTGTCAGTCGTAACCTCATTTTGTCAACTGTAAACAAATAACAGTGCACCTCAATATATATGATGTTTGACGTCACGCTCTACTTCATGTTGTTGTGATTTGTCGTATTATTGAGGATCATATGATATTTATTATTAAGATTTTGTGTCCTCATGCCTGTTTATAGTATTATTATTAATTTTAATGCACATCATTTCGGAAATTAGTCGTTTTTTATAGTTATTCTCATTATCAAGGATGTTTACATTATCCCAATCAATCACGTGTCCTTTATTTCGTGCATGTGCTGCAACGACCGAAGTATGATTATTGTCTTTTTTATGTTCATTAATTCTTGTTTTTAAATTTCGTTTCGTTTCTCCGACTTACACCGATGAGCAGTCTTTGCATTTTATTTTATACACAATGTTAGTTTTTTTCCCACTTTACCGTGACGTCTTTTCTTTTTGTGATAACTGAATTCAATTTATTATTGATGTTAGGTATAAGATTTATTCCGTATTTCTTGAATTTTAATGCATATTTAGAAAAATATTTTTCCGAATATGGAAAGGATACACTACGGAACTCATCAAAACTGTTATAGTTTTTGTTTTTATTATTGAATTTTTGTGTTTTCAGACGTTTTTTATATATTTTTCAATAAAATAATCCGGGTAATTGTGTTGTAGTAAAATATCTTTAATCCTTTCTTGATTACTTTTGTAAAAACACGGATTTGAAAGTAAAATTGCTCTGTCTATTAGATTGTATATAATATTACGTTTTTGAGACAGTGTGTGATTGGATAAAAAGTTGAGTATCCTATTCGACTGTGTAGGTTTCTGATGCCAATTTGTAATAATTCTATTATTTTTAGTTTTAATAATAGATAAATCTAAAAAGTTAATTGAATTATTATTTTTAATTTCAGATGTAAATTGAAGACAACAATTGTATTTATTAAAAGTGTTAAAAATGATCTGTAAGTGATCACTTTGAATGCAACAAATTGTGTCATCAACATATCTGTATTAAAATAATGGAAAGATGTTATGTTTATTTTTTAATATATTTAAACAATCAGATTCCAAGTCATCCATCACTATGTGTGCAAATAAGGGTGAAATTGGGGAACCCATTAGAGTGCCATAAATTTGTTTATAGAATTTCTTTTCAAATACAAAATATGTATTATCGAAAAGAAATTCAGTAATTTTAATAATGTCATTGAATGGAATTTTGCTAACACTGTGTATATTAGTTATTCTTTTTTCCAAGCTTTTAATTACAAACTCATACGGCACATTGATGAATAAGGAACTTATATCCAAAGAAACAAGTACGCGATTGTTTGGGATTTTTACATTTTTTAATTTGTTTTTTAATTCTATACTATTGTGTATCCTTGATTTCGGAAGTTTAATACATTTTTTTAGTTCGTTGAATAAAATTTTCGAAATCGAATGTAAGGGACTATTAATTGTAGAAATGATAGGTGGCAAAGGAGAATCAGGTTTGTGTATTTTCAGTAGTCCGTATGCTTTCACTAAGTTTGTATTTATCTGTGTGAGTTAGTTGTTGTGGTATTTTTTCTCTAAATAATCATTCTCATTTAATTCCTTTAATAATTTGTAAGTTTTTTATTGTAGATTTTTTAATGGATTTTTGTTTATTGATGTGTATGTATTGGTGTCATCTAATAGCTTTTTCATTTTTATATTATATTCATCAACACTGATACACACTGTAGTATTACCTTTGCCATATTCCATAAAAAATATATTTTTATTGTTTTTTAAGAACTTTTTTGTTTTTTGGAGTTTAAACATTTCGGTACTAATCTTTTTATGGTCAAATTTAGATTTATTGTTAATGTTCTTCTTTATGTATTCGATAGTGAGTTCTCGGATACACTCTTTGTCTTGATCGTTGCTATTTAGAGTAGGTAATGTTGTCTCAATATTTTTTATCGTAGTGACAGTGTCGTTATGAGTATATTTATTATTTAAATTATAGCGATCATATCAACGAGGGCTACTATATCAACAACATCGTCGGAAATATTTATGCCGGTTCTATTGTGTATCCATATTTTTTTATCTACATGACTATGATTGTTATTTTCATTTTTTTGATCTGAAATTAATTTATTAAATTTGCTGTCCAAACGTAAATTTTCTTTATTTTTGACATGTTTGTTTTGAATCTCACATTTTTCAAAAACTTTTTTAATTAGAGAATCATCTATGTTTGAATTTAAAATTTCAGTTTTAAGAATATTTAATTTTTTAATTTGATTATTTTTTTGTATATGTCTATCTTTGATAAATAGAATGAGAATTTTCTTACACAGATTTGTCTTTAACCTATCAAATATATTGGAGTGGCACTTACTATGAAAATGAGTAGATTTTAGTGTGTTTATATTTATTAAGTGCTTTGATAAAACTCCATTTCGTTTACAGTTGAGTAGAAAACGTATCTTAGTGTTGGTAATAGTTATAAATGTCAATAGTTTTGTCTATTTCTTAAGTTTTTTAGTTGTCCTTACACAATATGTAAGGGAGATATTATTAAAATTATTAAAAAATCTTCCTTCTAGGTTGTTGCGGTCTACGTTGAATCTTAGGCCGTGATTATAGTTTGAAGTTTGATGATGTGTAACTAAATTTCTATTTCATAATAAATATTTCATTTTTGACAAAAATACTACAAATAAATGTTTGCTAGCCCTATGGATTTAGTACTCGATTTAATATGGATTTAATATTTATGTTATTATTATTATTATTATTAATATTTATATAATAATAATTATGGATTTAATACTTCGGTACTCGGCAGAAAAAAACTTCTTTCTGCTAAAGAAGGAAAAAAGCGTTGTATATTAACTAATTAATCTTCAATGCCCATTCGCTTTTCTTTTT
Source organism: Eupristina koningsbergeri (assembly GCA_018907245.1). NCBI lineage: Eukaryota > Metazoa > Arthropoda > Insecta > Hymenoptera > Agaonidae > Eupristina > Eupristina koningsbergeri. The sequence continues at coordinate 2,205,967 of JACCHV010000041.1, forward strand.
TAATTTTCATTCCTGAGATTGGACTTTAGGTCTAGGATGCTGGATCGTATGATGACTCATCAGAAACCAGTTTCTTGTAGAATTGCACGTCTGCAATTTCCATTGGCTCGACGCAGTTTTTGCAATTTCAAAACCGAGCATTTGCAAAGCAAACCTCACCAACGCGTCTCACACGTCGTCCCAACGCGTTGGTTTTCTTATAGAAACCTACTTTTTGACCGCAAAATCAACCCTTTTAATTTCCATTTTTATTTTCGCGAAGTAATTAATGGACACCGATTATTTAACAACTATATGAAGAGAAAATGCAAATAATGACAGAGAGAGAGAGAGAGAGAGAGAGAGAGAGAGAGAGAGACTGATGAGTTTACATACATTGTTTTAAAAAGGGGTATAATTTTATATTTTACAGAATTATATTTTTTGATTAAATTTCTTAATTATTAATTTTTCTGTGTTTTATCGATCGTTAGTATTAGGAATACTCGAAGGGCAGGAAGTATAAAGAAAATAAACAGTACAGTCAATCGGTCATAGTAAACGGCGGTCGAAAGACAAAGAACGCCGTAATAATAAACAAAGACGACCAGGCTCACTTCCAAAAAAATTAAATACTCCTTTCTCTCCTAGTATCCGAATACTCCTTTTGATTTTCTATTTCGCCCTTTATTATTATTAATTTTTTTTTTAAAGAACTTTTCGCACGTTTTTATCAATAGGTAAACAATACTACTGCTTTTTTAAACTTTTTTTGAATTAAAAAAGACAAAAAAATCATCACTAATGGGCACCAAAAATTTTCACAATCGACTCGGACCTTAAATTTAAAATCGAACCACACCATGCAAGACAAAACAAATATTATTTAAAATCTTATCGACAGAACTATTTTATTATCAGAGTTACAATTCCATTTCGATAACTTAAAGAAAATCAAGAAAATTTTATTACATAATGATTTTCCCTTATACCTTCTTGCCAAATATACAACAATTAGATATAAATGACTAATACATTCACCTAACACACAAAAAACCAATAATAACACATCCATACTACCTTAGCTATACCTTTTTGTAAAGGTTTATATAATACATGCAAGTGCAGTTTAAAATTTATGGCATACTTTCAGTGCCTATTATGAATAACAAATTTGACTCAATAATAAAATTAGGCATAATAAATTTAACGGACACATGGGATACAACTATCGTTGTTTACAAAATATATTGCAACAACTATTCCTCTACGTACATTGGTAAGGTAAAACATACTCAGCCTATTTGGATTAACGAACATCAAAAATGTTAAAACAGTAACTCAATCGTTTTATCAGATAACAATCATAAAATAAATTGTGGACATTTTTCACTTCTAGACAGAGAAACTAATTATATAAGGCGGTAAATTTAAAAATGCTATATATAAAAGCAAATAATAATACGTTAAATAGACAAGAAAATGCATTGAATTTAAACCAAGAATACAATCATACGCTGTAAATAATACAGTATAAGAACATCACCTTCATAAAACGTGTAAACACATGATGTATCGTAGAGATGACAGTTGATATAAAATCTTTGACACCGCATGGTCAACATGCGTTAGTATATTTCCTTGGATGGTAAGGTATTTATATATTTAAAAACTCATAATTGATATATTAAAACTAAAATATTAAATATATTTGTTAAAAAATGTTCTATTTATTCAATTAATAAAGGCCTTGGCAAAGATGATAAATCACATCGTTGAAATTTCGGCGTCACAACCAATAAATGGTCACTTTATTATTTTTTACTCACACCCCAAAAAGGATATTTTAGACACAATAATTCAATATTTGAATTACACATAAATAAAATTAAAAATCTGCTATTATGAAATTACGCATTGAATTTAGTTTATTAAACATAAATGATTAATTACATACTAAAATACAATTATATAAATATGAAAGTTCTGACGATAGGTATTTTATAGAAAAATATTTTTATTTGTTATTTTTCTTAATATTTTTAGTCTTTTTATTTATGTTTTACCATACTTATTTTTATAAAAGCACTATAGTAGCATGTTATTTACAAAAACACTTAAAGTAAGCTAATGTTAAAAACTGTTAATATATTAAAATGGATAAGCTTTGTCAGCATAAAATTGTCGAAAACAGTGAAAAATTGTAAAAGAGTAAAAAGAATAACATCGGATCGACGATTTACCTAACTGTCGCATATCTATGTGTCAGATTTTTCTACATATACAGGTTAAAGTGTTATCTGCCGAAAAAGTAAGATTGAATGAGTTTTTCCCATTGAAAACAGGTATTATGAATACAAGAAAACTTAGCCAAAAATAAACCTATTCCAAAAAATTATATAAAATATATCTTATTTAATTTGTTTAATTCATATCACTGATTAAAAAACGTAAATGCATTATAAAATAATATAATGATTAAGTTCCGACCACTCTGTTTGCCAAGCTTTTGTGAACTAAAAGAAGTAGTTACTAACGAAAATGGACTAAAACCTCTTCTTCTTCTTTTGGTATTATTAGTGTCAAAATAACATAAAATATAAACACCAATATCAATTTAGCGTTTTGTTCTTTTTAATTGGTACTTATCCTGCATTTACTTAAACTTTTAGTAACTAAAAGTGAGACGACTTTGTATTTCATTTATAGAAGCAGAAAGACAGTTCGAAAGCTTGGAACGCGAGGCAACTTTAAGTATGCGTTTTCACGAGATCGGCGACGTTTCGTGTTCACCTTTAAATCCGTCCGGTCGGGGTTACCTCATTTGCTCAGATAACCAGGTGACGTCAACGGCACCAATAGAAGCATCCACGAGGCACAAATCCGATGACCTGGAAGAAGAGGAGGACGAGGAGGATGCGGATGAAGATGAGGATGAGGAGGAAGAAGAGAGAAAACCAATACGCCCAGGAACTAAATGTCACCTCAAGTGCCCCCAAGGTTACGAATTGCACGGCGAGTACGAGCTTACTTGTCGAGCCGATGGCACCTGGGACGGACCTAAACATGGCGAATGTCTACGTAAGTATCTTATACTAAATTATTAGATACATAAACCATTATTTTATATTTAATAAATATAGTGACACTAATAAATACAATATAATTGTAGTATTTATTTTAGAAAATTTATTTAATATTAATTTGATAAGGTTAATAATTTGGTTTTATGAAATGAATAGCATTTTATGAGACTATTTTATTCAATATAATAATTAATAAATGTTGGTTTTCAATTTTCTGTAACTTTATGTACGAATGATTTATCTAAAGTATACTAATTAAAAAATAATTCTCGTTTATAAAACTAGACATTCCGTAAATTTGAAATTTATTTCATATAGATTTAAACTTATACATTGAAGAGGATTCATTTAATATTCATAGAACGAAGCTTTTCTTATCCATATAATTCATATTCTTCCTTTTCTGATTAATTATAAATCATAATTATAAAATGCTCTATATGGATATAATAAATTTCTATTATTTAATTACATAATAATTCATGTTTATAATTAATCATAATAGAAATTCTAAAATAAAAATAAATAAATAAACACATGTCTCAACTCTGCACTTGCCGTTAATCGAAGGATAAAGCAAAAGATTATAAATATCGTTGGGAATAATAATCTATGTGCATATAAATATAATTTATATTAATTATACGTAGCTGGTACAAATCAAAATATTATATCTGTTACACATAAGCAGATGTAATTCGATCTTATCAATCATTTTTTGAATTTTCTCCCCGAATTGAGCTACCTAGTTCAAGTACCATTTTTCCAATTAACCCAACAAGTAATACTGTGGACTCGGGATAAAAAGTGCTTAAATTTTTTTAGGATATAGTAAACCAAGACTGGACTGTCCAAAAGATATCACGACTGAATTATCTCCTGGACGGGATGAAGTGTTCGTGACGTACGATCAACCATCAACGGATCTTGATTGGTTCCGTTACGTGCGTTCAAAACCATCTTGGGGTACGAGGCTAGAGGCCAATCTGAAAAAGGGAATTCACGAAATAACTTTCTATGCCCGTCATCCGGTGTCCAAGAAGCAAACGACTTGCACCCTTAAGATAAATATTGAAGGTAAGGTTTATGAGAAGCTTGAGTTGGATTTAGATAATCCCTAAATTTTGTACTGACGTATTATTTTAGGCATTACATATTATGCATTGTATCACTTATATTTTATGCATTATTATTCCAGTCGCTACCGACTGCAATAATTATTAATAACACTGTACAAAGTCCACGATACACTTTCAAGCAACGGCAATTTTAATTAAGCGGAAAATTAAGTCTTTTACTTAAATTTATAGATATTTATATTTAGTAAATGATTATGATTTTTAATCCCTCAGGTACAAATTATAAATTATACTATTGAAAGTTCAGTACTAAAATTTATATTTTGGTATATGTATATATTAATAAACCGCTTGTACAGAAAGCGTAAAATGAACAAAAAAAATATTATATTAATTATTACCTTTTTTTAGTAAACTAATATTTAAAAATAATCGTAATGATTTAGTTATGATTTTTGTTTGATTAATAAGTTATTATTTATAAATATATATTTGAAAGATGCAATGTCTTACATATATTGTAATTATACTAATGAAATTATTAGTTTAAATAAGAAAGAACAATATAAGTTTATATTATTTATTAAAGTTATTTATTAGAAAATTCTGCACTGCGGCAATAATTTTATTTAATAGTACCATAAAATAAATATTATTGAAAAACTAATTATAAATTAGAATAATCTTATAAGAAAGTTAATCCTTTATTTCCATTGTTCGAAAGAGGTAAAGAATTAAAACTTTTTCTTATGCATAAGAGAAACCTTTAATTCTAAAACGGATTTGTAAATTTTGTTAAATAATAACAAGCTTTATGGCATCAAATGATTAAGTACCTTTCCTACATAAACTTAAAAAACTTTTTGTATTTCAAAATTATGGAAACTTGAAATGAAGTAAGTTTAGATTTAAATTTATTTAGCATTTTACTTTTACCTTTGTTTTTATGTTTCTAATAAAATTCTTTTGATTCACTGTATCACTATTTTGTTTTATAAATATGCACTACTTGAAAAAAGTAAAATTTAATAAAATTTAAAAAATATTAGAGAATTATATAAATAATTACCACATTAAAATGATGTTCTATGCATAGATTATAAATTTAAAACATTTTTATTATTAAATATAAACAGAAAAGATAATATTAACCAAAATTTTATTTAAATATTTTTTATAAAAAAATAACAAAAAAAATTTTTAATTTAATTTATAAAAATGTTACTCATCTTTATTTTAGTATATATAATTAATAAATTGATAATTGGAATTACTTTTGCTTTAATAATTAAACAATTTTATAAACTATATTTTTTATTTATCAAATATAAAAAAAATAATGTCAATATTTTAAATTGCAAACTTTTGATATTATTATTTAAGCTTCTAAAATATATATTGTTTTTAATAAATATAAAAAAATATTAAAAATCCTTTAAAAGTTTTGTATATATAATCAATTATTATGGTATTATTTAAAAAAAATTTCACATAACAATTTTTTTGTTTATTCTAAATTATGTACGTATTTAATTAACACATTTTATCAATCTTATATTATTATAAATCTGATTCTGAAATAAATTAAAAAAAAATTGTTTATTTTAATATTTAGAAATTTGGATTTATTTTTTAAATTTGAAACAATTGTAAAGTTATAATATGGCGATATAATGATATATGAAAAAATGAATAACAAAGAAAGAAAGAAGAATCAAGAGATGTTTTTCTCTATTGATCATGTACTTATTTAACGTATGAATTAGATTTATATACTTACATTAAAAAAGCAATTGTACACTATCTTGAATATTCCAATACTATTAAGATGAAAGTACTAAATGTAGTTTTATTAGAAATATAAAAAGAAGTTTAAGTACTTTGAAGAAAGTGATTTAAAGTTAATGTTGTTTGTTGAATCGTAGATCTATAACATTACACGACACACTTTATTTTTATATTGTAAATTTTTTCTATGTCAAATATTGTTATATTAAATTCTATTAAAACTTATTAATAATTTACATCTATATGTTCAATATTATATAAATTTTAGTATAATTATCTTTTTTTTTACAATAAATTACAATAAATTAAAATTTTTTCTTGCAATTTTAAATTAATTAGTTTTTCAAATTTATTAGCATAAACATGTTTTTATTTCTCATGATTATTTTGTAAGTTCTCTATGCTTAATATTTCAAAATTAATATATTTTTCATTACATCATATGATTTATGTTTTCTTCATTTTCCAAATATTCATGATAATTTGAAGAATTACAGTAATCAAAATTGACTTTAATTATTATAAATTATTAAAATATACAAAAACGTGTTGTATGAAAAATGATTTTAAATAGAATAATAGTTTTAACCAATTTTATTAAACATTATAAAAATATTTTATTACTTTTTGAATTATAAATTCTATATAATGTATAATTGGTACTATATGACAAAACAGAAAAAAATAATAATGATCCTTTTTAAGATTTATCATTTATCATAAGTTTTTGTTCTGCAATTCTTATTCTTTTAATAATTTATTCAAGTAATATAACGTATTGTTTTTTTAATACTATAATATTCTTAATGCATGAAACAATTAATGAAAAATAAATATTTCTAAAAATTCAGAATTAACTTATTTGCATAATAATTATTATTTGAGTACTGAAGTACCAACTATTATTTATGTCTATATTGAAAATGTAATTGTTAAATTTCTTTTAGTATTTGCGTCAATAGTGAGAATAATTTATTCAAAGATATTCAATTCATTTCCAAAATATACCATTATAAACTTTTAATTTTAATAAGTGAAGATATAAAAAAAATTAATTTTTTAACGAATATTTATTAGTAATTTTAATAAATCAAAATTAATGAACATATAATTTTTATTAACTTTGCAATAAATTCAATATTCTTATTATAATAAATAATAAACATATTTAATGTTTATTATATTTATATATATATTTAATTCATTCATTTGTTTTTAATTAATTTATTATTAAAAAAAAAACTCGAAAATGAATTATTTGACTACTTTAAAGTAATTTCTTAAAAAAAAATTATTAATTTATAACTATTATTTTCATCTATATGTAACAAAGAAAATTAATACACATATTAAAAAATTAATTGAAGTCCATTGAAATATATTTATGAAGATATTCAATTATTTATTAAACTTAATTTAATAAATATATCTTCTTAATTACTTTTTCAAATAATATTGTAAATTTTATTTTTAATGATAAAAATATAGGAATTGTGTGGTTTCAAACATAAGTTAGAATAATAATTTTATGAATATTTTGATTTTTTTATGAGCTAGTATACAGCGTATATTAAAAATAAAATTTTTTGTAATTTCTAGTATACGATAAAGAATTTATATAGTAAACAAAAACTATAGAGAAATAGTTAACGAAGCAATAAACATTTCTAAAGAATATAATAACACATAATTTCGTAATTTCTTCCATTATCGTAACAATTTCCGACAAAAGTGTGCATGTCGATACGCTTCATGATTTTCCACTTTATAGATAAAATGCATTAGTTTCTCATTATAGGGGAAATTAGAAATTTTAATACTCCTGTACGTTAAACACAAATATTAAATTTATGATAATATGGATATTGTAATTAATATACTAAACCAGAAAATTAATTGATTTCATTTTTTTATAATTTAATAAAAAAATTTTGTACGTATTTAATATTTATAATTTTTAATATTTTATCTTTATCTGTCGTATTGTACTTAATTAAATTTTATAAATTATAAACTATAGTACTATACATAGTAATGTAATTATTTACAGAGGGTCAAGCTCCAAAAGTCAGTGGTTGTCCAAGTGATATCGAAATCACAGGGAAAAATGGGTCAGCCATAATGTGGATCGAGCCTATATTTACAGATAATATTAATGTCACACGAGTAACTAACAATGAGGTATTTGAAATTTTTATGCAATCTATTAAACTTTAAACATTTATTATTTACTCATATATTAATATAAATTATAATGAAACATAAAATTTTCTATATTATTCATCAACTATCGGAATATTATTTAATATATTAAATAATTTTATCTTTTTTTATTTTTATATTATATTATAGCGTGTAAATCACGGTATTACGAAACGTAAATTTTTCGTTTTAATTTCATCAATAATATATTTTAAATTCTATCAAATTGTCACAAACTTGCAGAAATATACTTAAATTATTTCAATATTTTAAAAGCTCATGTATACAGATATAAAATAAAGATTGGTATTAATATATAATTAAATTTATGTCAAATGCTAAATATTATGAATCTTATTTTAAAAAAAAACTTGCAATAAAATATTGATTGCATGTAACAAAATTAATTATTAAATAATTAAAAAAGATAAATATTTATTATATAAATAAATGACTGTATTTTCGATTTGATTCTTTCATAGATAAATATTTTCAAATAATCAGAGCACATTTTATACACATTTAGGATTTTAATATTTTAACAATTGATAAAAATCAATATTCATAATTAATGCTAATAATTTTTAAATATTAATAAAAATTTGATTCTATCAAAGTATATATAAATGAATTCTGTATAAATAAATTTCAAATATTGTTTAACATAAACGAAAGAGTTTAAAATTAATAATAATATTACTATGACAGTATATATTTCTTTAAAATAAAATTAATTCTACTTAGTATATCCTAATATTTATTCATTATTTCTTAATTATTCCAATATCATATGCGCTTATATTTGATAATATATTTGCACTAAAACTAAACATTAAATTATCATTACACTAAATTTGTAATTATACATGCCAGACGTTTTTTTAGATAGCTTGGCAATATTTTACGCAAGTAAAATTTTTATGAAATGTACCGTAATCATTTGCCTGTTTATTCTTTTTCACAGCTTTTCATATAATATTGTAAATTATTGATGTCATTTCTGTTTAAATAACAGTTTGTATAAGCAATATATTTTTAATTTTAAGTTGTGCATACGAAAAGAAATTAAATAATATTTATGAATTCTAAGCTTCTAAGGAATAAAGCTACAACAGATAGAAGTATATAACGCGGTAACGAAAAGTTAATTAAAATACGATCTGTAACATTATTTAATATCAGAGCATTATACTACTCGATAAGAGCATGTGCTCTCAACATACAAGCTTAAGCATTAAAATATTGTTTCGTTGCTTTCTTGTATACGTCAATTAAAAACAAGAAGGCAAGCACGAAACAAAAAACCGGTCGACAATGCAAGAAAAAAGATAAAACGAATAAGAAAAAAGCCATCTGTGCTCGGGTACTCACAATTTACAGCAGTAAACAGGGTGGGAGGTGGAAAGCACGAGTGAGTACCTGGAAATGGAAAATAGCGTGGCACGCAATAGTCGCGAGTTAATGCGAGCATAACAACGAAATGGAAATTAGCGATAGTACGAGTGCTGCATGTGCCCCACTGCTGAGCTTTGGAAAAGAAAAAAAAAAGAAAGAAAACAATAGCGAGCGAAGACTTTTCCATAAATCAGTTTACAAAAGGGGTGCGAGAGGATAGAAAACCCGGATAAAAGTAAGAAATGGAAATCTCACGCCCCTCCGTAATTAGTTATACGTTATTTTTTTATGGTGAATTCTAGTCGTCATGTATTTATCGCCTTTTTTTCGTGGGTAATTTGTAAATAAAACCACTTAGATTTATCTCATCGAATCAAGATTACTGTAAAGAAAGAGAATTTAAGCCGGGAAATGCTTTTAGTTACCATTATTTTGCTTTTACGTTAATGTGTTGCTTTGACGACAAAATGCACCAATAACTTACCTTTACATTTACGAACTTTAATTAAATGTAAAGAATTAATTTTTCCCCTCTTTTTCTCTAAGTTAATATCGTCAAATGCGATAGATTATCTTTTATGCAATTAACATACAGTTTCCTAAGTAATTAATTTTGATTTATACTAAACTGATGAATAATTGAAATCTTAAATTCAAAAACTTGACTCCACTTATATGATGTTTAATTCTAATTGAGTCTGTTGTGTTAAATTTTTATTATATTAAATATATAAATATATATATATTTACACATGATTTATTTATTAATCGAATTAAATTCTTTTGCTATTTATTATAATTAACAAATAATCAATAAGTTTTTTTGTTACATCTAATAAATTCATTCAACATGAATTTTACATTAATAAAATGATTTAAATTTTCCTATGATCAGACATGAAATGAATTCTTACTCGCAAGACTTGATTTTATTTGTAAAAATATAATTGTATTATTTATTATAATTTTTTCGTATTATCAACTGTGAGTATAATAATAGAAACTGATTAGATAAATGTTATAAGTAACAATAATTTTTTAAAATGCTTATCTACTAATTTTTTTTTTTTAATATCTATTAATGAAATTTATTTTTTTTAATGAAATAATGCTAAAATATATTAATGAAATCATTATTTTTATTTATTACATAATCCACTTTAAAATAATTTAAAAAATTAATTATTTTTCAGCAATTTTTTAACTCATGATTATTTCATTTGAAATTTATTTAAACTTAAATAATATTGTTCAATATTTTATGGATAATATATTTAATAATTAATTAAAATTAAATAACATCTTTATAAATATATTTTATAAATTTTTAATATCATATTAGTATAATTAAATATGTATCAATATACGTTGAAAAAAGTAATCAAATAAAACATTCAGTCTCTCGTGAAAGATGTTAAATAAATTTATTTTATACATATATAATAAACTATTAATGCGAATATCAACTTTATATATGTGAGTTATACATACGATGTTTTATTTGAAAAAAAATAAATCAAAGAAAAAGCGACATATATTTTGATTTACTTTTTCTTCTCTTATTTTTGAAATTTCAATTTCATAAGCACTGCCTATATATATAATTTTAATCTAATAGCCTATTTATTTCAATACATAGATAAAATCAAATTATGTTTCAAATAGTACCAAATATTAAAGAAATTATAGCACAATATTCAGTTATTTAAAAAAAAAAAAAAAAAAAAAAAAAAAAAAAATACAATTTTAATAAGATCACAAGGTACAATCAGTTGTGCCTAAATTTGATATTTTTAATAACTCTTGCCCTATGCAATATCGTTAATTTTGTACTTGATTTTCTTTGAATAATTTAATTAGTTTGCATGTGTAGGCAAATATTCGCCAATTGATGTATGCAATTCAATACTCTAATAAATCTTTATTGCTGTTCCCTGTTTCTCCGTACTTTAACGCCTATTGGAATCACTTATTACAACTATTTCTCCCATTTGGCTACCCCGATCAAATTTAAATCCTTTGGATATTATATTAGGTCAGCATTCTTTTAACCAACTTAACACTGACTTTCTATATTTTTCACAATCTTCCATTATTTTCTCAAATCGATTTTATGGTCATTAATATTGCCTACATGAATGTGACTAATGTAAAAAAACTCAAATGGTCAGTTCCGATAATTTAAGACTCTGGTGTAGGGACGTTAAGAAGTAATGGACACATAATACACAGATTTTCTATATTAAATACTTACATTCGATAATTAAGATTGATTCAACATAATAAATGAAAAGAACGAGGGTGACGCATTTCGAGGAACATCGTTGTGTATAAGCTTCTCCCAGGTATTTTGTAGGCAGAACTCGTTTCAGTTTTCCCGTCACTTTAGTTTTACGTGCCTAATCCCTTTCAAGTCAGATTTTCGCATTGGAACTCAAAATAACCTATGGAAAAATGATTTGGAGAGAACCTCATTATCTCGCGAATTCAATGATATGAGCGTTAGTGGTTGGATTCACAGAATGTTCAGCTTTTACCCAAATAGAGAGTAACACCACTTTCACAAACGTATACTTTCACAAAATGCGTCGCAATGCACTTTTCACAGACCTAATCAATCCCAAGGTCTGTCCATGCCAGGATTAGAGTATTAAATGACAAGAGGGTTGAACAGCCATTTAATTTGTCCATCATTAGACACGTAATTTAATTTGATTTTAACTCAAATTTTTCTTTTATTTCTTTATGTGCGCGTTTCTTATTTATACCATTGTCACTGTACTGAAAGTTACTTAATTCAAATTGATGATAACTATCGAAATGTCATATCGTGTAAATAATAATTAATAAAAACACAAGTAGAAAAATGAGATAGTGAATAAAAGTGTCAGTAAATTATTCTGTGGGTGTGGGGTAAGATGAATAATTATTTAGCGAAACGATACTTTATTTAACACAATGCTGTGGTCTCAAGTAAGCGGTCGGAGAAGTCGTAAGATAGTTAATAATTCTTATCTTTACACAATTTTATGGCTTAAAAAGCCTTTTATTCAAAATAACCTTTTTTTAACAATTTACTAATTATTAACACACCGGTGAATAGCTTTTATACTTTATGTCGATGTGTATTTTTGGATGAGAGCTCTTTTCCATTATATATCCTTACTTATCCATCAAGTAATGATAGTCGTGATTTTCTTTTAACCTGAATAGCTTTCAGGAGGCGATCACTTACACAGAGGAATTTTCACCGACAAGCACCACTCTCTACTTTTTGAAAATGTTACTATTTCTGCTAAGCGATTATCTATAACTACGCGCATACAATGTACCCATGTTAAAATTGTAGAAAAGTAGACCAGAAAAAAAGTTTAAAAATTTTAATATCTATTTCCTGATCAATGGATTTCACCAATTAGTCGCCTAATAAAGTCACTTTTATTTCAACTATAGGTAGGATCGAAGATTTTATAGGTGTGAACTCATTTTTCTCTATTATTTCCAGCACCGAAAATTTTTGTTTGCAAAGGCATCGCAAAACACGTTGACTTATAGCTTGTTGTTCACATATTCGGGCACAACATATCGGGGGATTATATATATTTTAGATGCCTATAAAGATACGATCCATTCTTTCCATACATCGAATTCTTCATAGCGAACTGCATACTCCTAACCTATACTACTGCGCCGTAATTCTTGCATAAATATTTTTGATTTCACAGGAATTGGTGCTGAAATATATAGTGGATAAAAAAATTAACATTATTACTTTATAAATTTCTCTTTTGGCGAATTTTATTTTTTATATATGGTGCATCCACGAAGTATCAACTTGTTTTTTCATTTTGCGCCTATTCATCGCAATAATTCGGGAGAGGTCTTAAAATATCGACAAAATCATTCCGCATTTATCCTTTTTTTTTTGTTTTTCGATAATTAGGCGCGGCAAGATTTAACTTCGCGCGAAGGGTCTTTTTCAAATTTTTGACACGGCACCTTGAAGTTATTAGCGAAAAACCACTACGCGAGAATGTTTTGTTCAAAGATTATAAAAAAAAAAAATTCTTACCTTTCTTTTTTAAAAAATGATTTATTGGTGAACTTATAAACAGTGTGAAATAAAAATTTAAAATTCTTCAAAATAATTTCCTCCTGTATCAACACATTTTTGAAGGCATGTTTCCCAAATTTCAAATGCATTTCAAACTCTTCAGTTTTGATGTTTTTCAAAAATTTTCACATTTATAAATTTTTTTGCACTATATTGTACACTGAAGATTGCGTTAAATTCAGTTTTTCCTGAATTGTTTTATCTGTTAATCGACAGTCCAAATTTTTAATATCTAAAACGCGCCGGGTATTCCCAACCATTCGAAAGTTGTTTGGGCGCCCAAATCGAGGCTCGTCGATGATTCTTTCTCGACCCTCTTTAAAAGCTCTGTGCCATTTTTCATTTTGCGATTTTGACATACAATTATATCCATACGTTTCTTGCAACATTTTATACGTTTCCAAAATGTTTTTTTTAATTGCAAACAAAACTTTATCGCGTAACGCTGTTCAAGTAGTCGTTCCATCGCGCCGTATAAAAAAACTGAAAAACACCCTTCGTACGAAGTAAAATCCTGCCGCTCCTAATTATCGAAAAAACAAAAGAAAAAAAGGACAAATGCGGAAAGACCCTTCCCAATTTTCTGCGACGAATAGAAGCAAAATGAAAAAAAAACTCGATACTTCGTGGATGCACCATGTATATAATATTCTATTAATATTTTTCTATTCTATCATATCGAATTTTTTTTAATTTAATTTTGCATCTGTTTCAAGATGTAACTACGCTTATACCAAATGATACCTAATTAATATTCTCCCTTTTTTTCAGCTAAACTCATTGTATAATTTATCATTGTTTTAAATTTTTGTGAAAATTTTTCTGTTTCGCTAGATATATCCATATTTATTCATCCATTTCTATTTTACCATTTAAATTTATTTATATTATGATTTCGATTGCATCTATTGCTTTTTCTTTACTTTTTAAATTCGTTAAATAGTCACCCGTGTAGCTACTTGAATCAAAGTATTATGCTTCTACATACTTTTATGCAAAAAAAATTTAACATTTTTATTCTTAATAAAAATAACACTTCGAAGTTATGATTTCGCCCAAAAAATAAGACTCAACATTTTCATAATAAATGCTTCTCCATTTCTTTTTTTACGTCACCATAAAAATCATCGAGCTTCTCTCTCTTTACCTCTAATTTTCTCATGCAAAAACATATTTTATGTCAATTTTACGACAACTTTGGGATATCTAAGTCCCAGGAGTACGCCAAGCAATGATTCTACAAAATCTAGTTCTGTGTCCAAACAATCATTTAGACCATTACCTGACGGTTTTACTACATTATCAAAAACTAATTTAAGTGGTCTGGTGTTTTTTAGTACATTACTAAGAAATATTATTTTACGCGGATACTCAATTTATTTAATACAACTCAGCATAATTTTTATCATGATTTAAATTATAAATAAACATAATAATATGTTACAGGCTACATTAGAGCCGTCTATATTTGGTATATCATTGTCATTCTAATGTATTCTTATTTAACAATATTTATCAACGAAATTACTAGATTTTTTTTAATAATTATTTCATATTATAAAAAAATTTTCTCTCTGAATATCATTCACAATCCAAATATTTTCATAATCAAAATATTTTTTTATTTGAATTTTCAACCTAAAGTCTTCAATATTATCGAGTATTTTATCCCAGTCAGTTATCGTCAATATGGCCTTGATGGTACCTTGTTGATTTTATATGTTGATCTATGATTTATGTAAGTCAAACTCTAGTATGACAACATGAAATCTAAATACTTAAATTATAAAATTTAACGATACCGATTCAATTTAAGAATTCATTTGTTAAGATAAATTTTACGTTAATCACAGTTATAGTAGATTTAAATTGTTAATAATCATTGTTCTATAAATCATTTTCTCTTAAATAGAAGTTATTATTTAAAATTTTATCTTTTATTTGTTTACAGACATTACCTATTCCCTTTATGTTCGTATTTAGTTTTTTCCTTAGAAAACCTTATAAATTTGTTATCCACTACGGTGATAGTCGATCATTCGTCTAATATATTGAAAATTTATAACTCATTCTTCAAACCGATAATTTCTAAAGTCAATATTTTTATGAGAATTGTGAACCAGTTTACTCAGTTAGATTTATGTCTCATCTTATCGATCGATGTTATTCCCATTTATTTTTCATTATTATTTCTACGAGATGAACTTTGTCTGCATAAATTATTTATAGAAAATGTGTTTAAGGTAATAAATTATGTTAATAAATTTAATTTGTAACAGTTTTTTATTTTCCAATTAGTCTAATAAACATATTAAATAGCTTATGTTTACAATTTTATATATTAACTATTGGTTTTACTAAACCAGTTTCAGTACATCTTGTATCTAAAAGACTGTTGGTAATCAATTTTATGATTCTTCTTTGATCTTCTTAGAAAAGTTCGTTATTTTGAATAAAATTTTCTATCTTGAATGAATGGAAAATTTTCGGTATTACCTCTTAACTAAAATATTTGCATAATTTAAGAGCAGAATTCTTAAACCCCTTTCAATTCAAATATAAATTTGGTCATAGAATTTTCACATCTTATTAATACAAAAACATTTCAAAATAAATCTAAACTTTGTGATACGAAGTTATCCGTATACTTATTTTTTAAGTAAAATTCTTCTTCTTTCGTTTATATATAAATAAAAATAATATTACTTCTAATATTAAATACTAATAATATTATTTATTTAGTTTTTAATTGTTAAAGTAAATAATCTATATACTATAAGATACTTAGTAAATTCAATATATTTTTCTTTAATATAATCTTCATTAATAAATAAAGTTTTACAAAAGTGTAAAACTGAAACATTATAATCTAAATTGTAAATAATATTATCATTTCTACAACAGATCTTTATTGTAGAATATTTTTTTTTGTTTTATATGTCAAAAGTAAATTATATGCCATTAATAACTGTAAATTATGTATAATGAACATCGGGAGTACGATTTCTTTAATTTACATTAAGACATTGTTTGATAATCTCATAATTAAATAATTCTCTCGTTTCAATATCTTTGGCCGAGAATAGTAAGATGAGAAAATGGCAAAGAATATGAATTGATATCCGATTTTTTAGAATTTACTTGATTTTACATTGTTTTATAAGCTATATATCAAACTAAATAAATTATGTTTCTTCAAGAAAAACAAATTAATATTTGTTTTATCTATCATTAAGTTTCTCGCGCTTCACTTATCATATGTCGTCGCTACGACAGATCTCTTGAAAAGTGATCAACAAAATTTTCCTCTGTCGAGAGGTGGTACGATCCACCACTGGGCAGTTGAATTCAAGAGTGCAGGCGATTTTCTTCCATTTTAGAAAAGCCACGATTCTTCGATGCCCAAGAATCGTTACAAGGTAATCGTGCGAATCAGATCATCATCTGTTCAGGATTTGCAATTTAACCACACTTTTCCAGACCAGTGTACAATTGTACAAGATGACAGAAGAGGATTCGACTTTTGCAAATTCTACTTGCTACAAACGCTCGAAGCAGAACGAATCTCTTGATTTTCTGCACTCTCGATGCATCAATCCTCTCGTAAAACAATGTCCGTTTGGAATATTCATCCTCTTAATAGGAAATGGTCCTCCGAAATTTAATATCTGCATTTATGAAACGTGCTCAAAGGGACTTCTCTTGGATTTACTCGATTTTAAATCTCAGAGGATGCTTAAACAATTACTTCATATTAAAATAAAGTAAACAGAAATTTGTAATTGAAATTGAAAAAGGGAACAATTTGTTTTTAAGAGTTAAAATGGACTTAAATAAAAACTATAGTCTGATTTATATGTTTATTTTATTGCAATACAGAATTTATTCCATATTGTCTATTTAGTAAAGCAGTGTGTGTATGGGTGTACAATGCAATATCTATATAAAAAGGTTACTTCAGATATAAATTATCCAGGACTACTGTCTCACTCCTACTGAAGCATGAAACTTTGAATGCAGAAAAAAATTCTTCTGCATTCAAAGTTTTTCGTATCATAAAGTATAGATCAATGATTTGTCAGGTTGTAAAAATTATGTTCAATCGTATCAGGTTGTAAAAATTATGTTCAATGTTCGGTCGGAAGAAATCGAAATGTACAGTATGACTATTGTTTTATTTCAACAATATAATATGTAATAATGTATTCAACTAAGGCGTTTAATAATAATCTCAACCATACAAGTTTATCTTTCCTTTTTATCTGTTACTCATTTGATAACATTTTCTCTACTTCATACATGAAATTAATTTTATTACACATGTATTTATTGGTGTATCTTTCCAGAATAATTTTTTATAATTTTAAATAATGCACGCATAAAATTTTTGTAACATTTATGAGATTTTTGAAATTATAAAAGCGATACAAGATTTTTAAATATTTTAAAATCACAATTCATAATTAATTTATTTTTTCTGTCAAATTAATAATTACCAGATTTTATATATTTCATCAGCACTAGAAAAAGAATAACCTTTTTTGAATATATTTATAAATAATTGAGATTTAATTAAAAAGAAATAAGAACTAATTTTTAAAATAGTTTTTTATGTGATAGCTGTAAAGGTCTTTAATTGTTAACCATGTAAACTCAATTATACAAAATAATTAAATCAACTCTCAGCTACGATTGTGTAGTTCAATGATTTTATTCCAAATCAAATGATACACTCTACTAACTTTAACTATAAGCACCGAGGATGCTGCCTCTCCTCCTAAACTAAAGTGACACGCTTGTAACAAAAATCAACAAAACTAATGTTATCCTAATTTGCACTCACCTTTTACACTTCACCCCTGTATATCTTCTCTCTCATCCGCATCATTGATAAATTTTTTTGCATTTCCTCTGGTCACACGCTTTCTATCTCATACATTTAAACTCACAAATTCTTACACCAAATTTACGCTCTTACTCCCTTCCACAACAGCCTCCACTTGATTTCGTTTCTCGTAAGGTAATTTGATTCACACCAAAATAAAACAAAGTATATAACAAGGATTTTGTTAATAGTGTTAGTTCATAATATTTGAATAAATTGAAATTTCAATATATCATGTATTTTTCTGTTATAGATTTTTCTATTTATGAATTATAATTTATATGTATATTTCAGTAATAATATTATTGGTTCTGATAAGTAATATAAAATAATGTATAAAAATTTATAAACTGACGTGAGTATTATATTTAATCCACTTATGAAAAAAAAATTGAAACAACAGATTTTATTATATATCATAGGTATATGGATATTTGATTAAATTTCAGTAGAAAATTCAAGTAGCAATAAATTAAAAGTAAAAATCTAATTTGTTAGTATAATTAAATTATAATGCCTGGATTTTTGGCCAACATAGTAATTTAGTTTAAATATTATAAAAAAAGTAGTTAAATCAATTTATTTATAATATTCATTAATTATTGAAGAATTTTTATTTAAATCAAATAATACAGTAGTAAAAAGTATTATATATTATTAAACTAGCATGATTAATATGTGATATTTTAATTAATTTTTTGTACTCCTATACAATAAAAGATCCAGCGTTCAATATAAAATTATGTGCCTATAAAATAACATAATATAAATTCTATAAGCAGATCAAATGTTGTTATTCGAATTTCCTTGATTTAATAATACAAACTTCAGAAATTGGATTATAATATTAATTTTTTAATGCTAAATTTAATATGATCAATACGATTGTATGCCTTTTTTATAAGTTACGAGGTTATATTATTGTTAAAAGTTTGTTTAAGAGTATTGAGAATTTTATCTTCTTAATTTGGTGATAATCACATCGAGGAACAACTGGTCCTTTCTTAGATTTATTTGTTTACAATATTTATGTATATATATTTACGTTGATTTAAATTGATAAATTTTGTTTATAATAACAAAACTTATTCTATATATATACATATATATATATATATATATATATATATATATATTTATATGTATATATGTATAAAAATTTACTTCCTACTAGATTTTGTCAATTCTCTTTTATTTATAAATATTAAGAATAAATTAATATTAATTATTAAATATATTTATAAATATTAAAATGTATATGATAAATTTTAATAATAATAGTTATCAAATAATGTTTACTGGGTAACTTGATTTGTCAACCTCTTTTTTTTTTTAAGTAATAAGAAGTCCTTGAATTACAAAATCTATTTAAGCTTCGTATTAAATAAGTTTTTATGCATATAAGTTTACTTATTTATTAATTCATATTTGGTTTAATGCGACATTTCATATCTACTCCTAGGAAATTTATTTTCTAATAAATTGTATTAATTTTTTTATATCAATTAAAGAAAACTAACATAAGAATAAATTAATAGATATATATTGAAGAATATACAATAAAAAAAATAAAAAAGTAAAAAAATAATTTTATTTTTTATAATACTTAAGTTTAAGTCATTAATAAACCCAAAAATATTCATTAAGTATTTAATGATGTAAAAGTTCATAATAATGAAAACACAGGTGTCACTATCTGATAAAAGTTAACGCATTTTATAAGAAAATTATCGCCATAAAAATTACTAGAGGAGTATAAAAAGAAAGTACGAAAGAAGATAAGCAATCAAAAGTTCAGCATAATAATCAAAGCAATCACGTATTCACGAAGGAATTTCTAAAAACCGAAATTAAGATAAAAGGAAAAAAATTTAATTCGAAAAGTCATAAAATCCCTGAATACGAAGGCGAATAATTTTATATTATCTGTTGGCAGAGTCCTGGACAAGTTTTCAGCTTCGGCGGTCACAAGGTGGAGTACGAAGCCAGCGACGAAGCCGGTTGGACGACCAAGTGCACCTTCACCGTGGTGCTGCGGCCCACAAGCGAGTAGAAAAGCCAAACTGGAGCGAAAAATACGAGAGGTAATTTAAATGGAAATCGTGGCTTCCTCACTTTTATCGGACGTGGAGGCGCTAATGGATTTCCGCGGCTGAAAAGAAAAATTTGCGATGTCCGACTACTGAAGGAAAAGTAGACGAAGACGGTGATCAGCATCAACTACTCGCACATTACTACTTTAGTTTTAATCGTTACTGACGACTACTGCTGAATTTGAATATGATTTTTGGTAAAATTTTAAATAAGTCAATAGTTTTAGAACCTATTATTCATATCATTTTAGAATTAAGAGGTCCGTTGAAGATTAAACATATTTTTATCAAATTTTTTAAACTATATAAAAATTATTGATTTAAAAATTAGTAAAAAAATTTTAAGCAATGTTTTAGAAAATATTATAAACTTATTTGTTAATAAATACATGCCTCTTCCAAATATTATTGATATCCAATTTAATTATTTTATGCTATGCGTATAATAATTTTTTTAATTTCTTCTAAAAAATTGTAAAAAGCTTAAAAACTAATATTTTAATAAATAAAGAATAAAGTTTTCTTTCGTGTGAAAATAGAAAACTTTCATAGATCCATAGTAGCCATCAATGTATAAATTAGTCATTCTACTTTATACAAATCTAATGATACTTGGATTTTACGTTTGAAAATAAATATTATATCAAATGATAAAAGAATTTCAAGTTAGTTTAATAATTTCTTTTTATTAAAAAAATTCAGAATTTTTCTCTACAAAATTAATATAAAGAAATATTTATAACTAAGAAAAAATTCCATTAGTATTTTAAAATATTTGAATCTGTATAAGAATATAGTAGCTTTATTAGCATTACTTATAGCATTTATTCAATAATTGATGTTCTTCGAGATGCAAAAAAGTGAGATTATATAGTCAATGTCTTATAATTTAATTTAAATTAGAAACAATTATAAATATAATTAACTATAAGTTATCGCGAAAATAGAGCAATGTAGAGTAAAATTATGAGTTTCAAAAAGCAATTTAAATAATCTAGAATGTAAGAGTAATTATTATTTCTTCTACGCTAATAAAATAGTCTATTGTCACAAAAGAAAAGAAGTAAATAAATAGAAAAAAGTGTATTTTACATTTTTTTCATAATAATACAAAATGATATTCTTATACATAATACTTTCTAAGAATATGTTTCCTTTTGAAATTGTTATTAAAAAATTTTTTTTTTTACAAAAAAAAAATATGTTTGTTTTATATGAATGGATCACTGATGTAAAATGGCGAATAAATAATTGTCAAATATTATGCACATCTTGAAAAAACATAATAATTTGATGAATATATAATAAAACATAAAAAGGATCAATTATTAAAAGCATTTTAATGATATTCAAATAAGTAGATATCATAAAATTGTATTTACGCATTCTAATGGGCTGCTCCCGCATATTTATCGTGCGTATGCAACGTAAATTACCCTGTATATTTCAAAGCAGCTGTATTGAAAATTTTAAAATTGCTAACGAAAGCTCGTAAAAGTTAAGTTTAATGAATTAAAATTTTCAGAACTATACTTGTAGTCCCAAATACATAAATGTATTGTATAATTTTGTAAAACTGGGCAACTATTTTCATCCCATAAACTCGCAAGGGTTGCCTGCACTTTTATAAGAATGAAAGAATAAAAGTATGAGTCTCTGTATAAGGAAAGAGAAAAAGGGAAGAAGGGAAAAAGGATAAAAGAGGATGAAATTCACGAAACTTACTCGACAATTGCGCGCATAAGCGGTAAGATTAAAATCCCGAGAATCTAATCAGTGAACTGACGTTCAACACGTCCCTAAGAACCCGAGGAGGCGAAAATTACTCTTAGTGGCCCATTCAGGATCATCACATGGACCGCGGAATGAAAACGCGTAAATGCCACCTCCCGTTGCCATGGAAACAAACTTTGTTTTCTCCTACTGTGATTTATCAGAGACACGTGAGCGTGGCGCATGCGCGAACTGTGCACTTATACGGGCACTTATTTGCAGATAAGTGACTAGGATTTTAATCTCGAACAATCGGAGCTTCGATGACTCTTTGCTTTAACTTGTCGCTCACCTGGACCTAATGAGTAAAAGCTAAAAGCTTCATGGATATTCTTGCGATATTACTTTGCAGCTTTAAACTTTTAGAAATTCAATTTTTTTGCATTACTTTGCTCACTTATTTATTTAAATACATCTTTATGAATATTAAAATGCTATTTCGATGTTTTTCATATACAAACTAGAATTCAAATTTTATTACGAACTTTTGACATTAATCAATTCTTATTTGTGAATAAGACATTGACAAATCAATAACCTTTGCTTTTAATATTGTATAGTATTTTTTTTTTAATTTAATTTACTTTAATTAATTAAAATTGAGAAATAGATTATTTGTTATATTTTGTTAAATTTTTATTTACTTTTCTGTAAGCTTTTTTTGTTGAAATAGTTATATTTAAGTTTATAAAAAACACAACTATCTAGACTAAAAAATTAAATATTTGAAAATTCAAAAAGTTTATTTATAACTGGCGTTTGATTGCATTATCTATGTATTTAACTGTTATTATTCTTCATTATTCTATTTCATTTTCTATCTCTTCAAGTAATTATTTAATTTATGAGTATATATAAATGCATGAGATTGATTTTATGGATTATTTT
Source organism: Eupristina koningsbergeri (assembly GCA_018907245.1). Taxonomy (NCBI): domain Eukaryota; kingdom Metazoa; phylum Arthropoda; class Insecta; order Hymenoptera; family Agaonidae; genus Eupristina; species Eupristina koningsbergeri. The sequence continues at coordinate 2,229,249 of JACCHV010000041.1, forward strand.
GTGTATTTATTATATTTATATTGGTTTGCAATTTCAAAAATCTTATTTGATTTGATTTCATATTTTAGATAATTATTTAGGCATAATAATTTTATTATTAGGTTATTAAACATCTATTTGTATTTTCTAAATTAATTAAAAATTTTTGCAATTTATTTGAAATGTGTTTATTTTTAATTACAGCATCAACATCATAAAACGTAATAATTCGTTTGTACTCCTTTTCGCAATAAAACTAATGTACATAAGCTTTTAATCGGAATAACATTATTGTGAGGTATTTTAATGTATTTCCTCGTAATATTATTGCGAAATCTCAAAAATTGTTAATTGTAAACTTTAAGCATGAATAGTTTCCCTTTATTTTATTGTTAATATTAAAAATGTGCTTTAATTTCTGACGTAAATATCTAAAGAAATATTTTTATGATTAGCATTTGTGAAAAGCTGAGCAAGCGAAAGATTTCTAAAAATGAAAAGCATTCTTTTTTTTTGTGTGTGAAATGTGTGCGCATTACGCGATGGAAATTAGAGAAACAGATTATCTGAATAAGCGCGAGAGTTGAGCCAAAGGTAGAGGCCTGCCCGGGTATTTTATGTAAAAGTTGTGTCTCCGTTAATACCCAAGTGGTGACGGGATAACGTATAAAATGGAGGCAGCAAGATAAAAGAGGCATCGAGGCTCGACCCAAGATGGCTGTTAATTACGAATGGCTTAAGTTAAGCGCCGGCGCCGCGGTATCAAAGACACTCGACTCAACTCGACTCGACTCGACTCGACTCGACTCGACCTGCCGCAATTCCACTTGCTAACGTGAATTTAATGCCTCCCTCGCAAAGTTTCACCGCGTTGTATATACACGAAGATTTTCCTTGGACAAAAGAAAAGCCCTAGCCGTTGGAGAGATAAATTTTGGGCGAGTCGCACGAAACTTGAATTCCCAATCAAACGTTACTTGGACAACCGGGGAAATTCAAACACGGCAGGCATTATCTCTGGCGAGGCTAATTAAGGAGAAATAAGAGAGCTGCTCATTATTAGATAAAAAAATTCCATGCACCAGTATTCCCGATGGAATTAAAAATCGGGCGACAGTTTTTATACGGCATAATTTTTTCTTTCATTATAAGTCCCAGTTCGTTAAATCACATTATAAAAATTAGCTGGAAATCATCTTCACTTACCAATATATCACTTTTTATCTCACTGGTGGAATAGTGCATATTCTATTCAATATTTGCATTTAACTATCATTTTATAATTAAACTGATACCTAAATAAACATAATGAGCATAAATTTAATATTTTTAAATGTTATTCCACAATTTATTTTTAATAACTTGAGAACATTAAATTTTAAGATTCACATTTGATTCATTTTCATTAATAATGAAATTGACTCTACTTTTTAATTACAAAGCTAAGAATACATCTAATTATTGAGAATATTATTTGACTCTAACAAATTTTCCAAAACTAGTGACATCTATTATAAAAACTTAAATACTAGTACACGTAAATTTATGTATGAATTTTATAGTTTATAAAACAAAATTCATTAAGTCTTTTAATTTGAATAAATATTTCTTTTTTATAAATACCTGAAGTGTATCGAATAATCCAATTCATTATCATTCATTCTGAATCTTTAATCTTTTCATAAATGTTGTTTACAATTGTTGATTTCTTTGCATAAATAAAAAAAAAAACAAAACAAAAACTTTTCTTATTTTTTCCCAATCGAATATTTATTATAAGAAAATAAACAAATGTTCTTCTAAATTTAAATTAATCATACATTAGAAATATTTCCTTCAAATAAATTCTCATTGCTCTATGATATTTAACCGCAGAAAATTGAAACCTGAATTTTTAAATGAAATCTTAAAATGAATATAATTTGAAAAGGGAATCATGTTACTTTTTATAATATCATATGATTACAAAAAATCTTATCATGTTTATGATTACATAAAATAAATAATTAATAACATTTAAATTTTCTAAAGAAAACAAAATAAATTTTTATATTGTTGAAACATGCAATGTCAATTTTACTTTCAATATTGCCTAATACCGTTGACAAATGAAATAATAACACCTATTTAAATTTCTACTACTTCTTATTAAAAAATCTCATGCTTCATACATCACACATTATTTTTATTTTTACTTTTTAAAATTTTTTAAAATTTTTATGCTTTTATTGTCTAAAAAAAAGACTTTTCAAGGAATTAAGAGGCAATAATATAAATAATAATTATTTTAAGTATCAAGAAGGAAGAAAGGAAAAACAGGTTGAATGAAAGATCGAATGCTGTCCTTATTATGTCGACTATGTACGTAAGGATATTCGTATGTTATTTATTATTGTCAATATGCCCGAACGCCAGTCGCATATCGTTTTACAATGACATTCAATTATTACAATTAATATGTGAGACGCATTATAAATGTATAAAATTTAACTATTAAATATATATTATAAAATATTTAAACACGAGTAGTCTTTTATTTCATACCACAAACACACATGCATATAATTATTTTCTTGTAAAATTTTTAGTTACGGTAAAAAGATTTGTATGTATCTTACATAAAAAATTATATTTTAAAAGTTAATGCAGTAGTGATAAATTGTAATATAATCTTAACATTTTATATTGAATCTATTCTGAAATAATAAATTTTATTCTGTACGTAAGTTTAAAGATTAATTCTGTAATATTATGAAACTACAAAAACTATTCTAATCGATCTTAATTAATAATAAAATATAAAAAGAAATTATTTTATTTAATAATGTAATTAAAGTAAACAATATATTTTAATTACATACAATGAATAGTTATTTTGAAAGATATTATCAAATTGTCGATTTAGAATCCAACATTATATAATATATTTTTAATGATCAATACTCTACAAAATAAATTAATACAAAAATTTTCTATTTTTTACCTGTATGAATATTTAAAAAATTATATTGTGATAAATACAATCATTATGCTACATGAAAAGTTTCAATTGCATTAAAAATATTATTGTATTTATTTTCATGTCTTAATTGACATGAATTCAACACTGAAAAGTTTAAGGGAAAAGCTGATAAGAAAATTGTGGAAAAAATTAATATGAACATAATACATAAATTAGATTCAGAATTTGTTTGAAACGATAAAGTTTTACTGTATTACTTAATTTCAAAAGTATCATTTAATGTATATAAATATTGTAGTAATTTGGTGGATCTGTTGAGATAAATTTATATATTTTTATTATTAATATATTAACTCATTTAATATTGATTATTTCTGTCACTTTATTTCTTTTAATTTGTGCATTAATTTTAGAAGTATCAATTAATTTTATTTGAAGAATAATGTTTTTTCTTTCCAGTTAAGTCACTTTTACATTTTAACGATATATACCAATAACTACATCTATAATGATGAAACTATAATAATTTGTCAATGCATATTATGATAAGATATTATTAAATGTACATTAATAAAAATATTTGTTTACAATTTTATGTTTTCTTGATATACATCAATTATTATTGCTTAAATGTATAGATATTACATAGAAATTATATAACTATTTTCATGTAACTTTTGATAAAAACTAGTTTCGTAGTAGTTCACAGAAGATAAAAAAAAATTTCATATTATACTCGAAAAATTCTTAAAAATAGTAATTAACAAACTTATAATTAATTCTTTTTATTTAATTTTGCTGTATATTGTTTTATTGAATATAATAATAAAAGTAAAAATAATGTTCTACGACTAAGTACTATATATGTTATTGAACAATACTATAAACTTTCTTATATGCTAGTGAATTTTTATAAAATTTGTATAAAATATTATTTTTAAACCATTTTTTAACTTGAATTTTATTTATATAAAACTCTTATTTTATAAAAGATTTTCAGGCTGTGAAATTTCTCGAAAATGATTATGAGAACTCTAATGATTGCCAACTTGCTTGATATCGCTCTTTTCCAGCGCATCACTGTTAATAATAAATACGCAAATGCGGTTAAATCTGTTCCTCCTTTATTTTAAAGAAAATTTCATAAATGTCCGAGAGCGTGGGTCTGAAAATGGAGTTGTAATTGCGGGTCAGAGGTCAGGGTTTTCATGTTTGACAGCACTGTCGCCTCGGCTGCAACAATCTCGTTTGTCGCTGGTAGCCAACCGATCGATGAGCACCGGTGCTGCTGGTGCTGCTGGTGCTGCTGGTGCTGCTGGTGCTGCTGGTGCTGTGGGGGTAGTAGACCTGATCTCTGGGTCGCAGAAGCTGTTGCTGATGCTGGTACTGATGCTGAGTTAATCTCTGACGCTGCAGCTGCTGGAGACGCGAGTACTCTTGGAGGTGCGGGTGGCGGTTGTCTGTAATCATCGAGAGGCACACGTCGCGGATGATGGCTCGAATTTTTTTTTCTTTTTTTTTTTTAGAGAGCCCTTGAAGCATGTATGGTTCTTTCTCTGTTCGTTACTTTTTTAAATGGATTATTTCAATTGTTTCGCCGCCTCCTGGAACTTTAAAAACTGATTTTAAAAGGAAATCAGGACGTTAATCGTGACACCGACAGAAATTGACTTTGATCTTTAGTTACATCAGGTTCCGTCCGATTTTATTACCTAGGAGTTTTGAATATATTATTATTCTATCTGAATGAAAATAAAACGCTATGATTAATGATAAAAATAATTAAATCTTATATTATATTTTTAATAACTAATATTTAAAAATCTATACAATGTATTTATAATTTTTCAAATTGCTGTATTATTTCTCTTTGTATATAAAACACTTCATTGTCTTCTAGACAATATACAAAATATTTAATTAAAATGAATAAGATGCACTTTACCTTCAAATATCTTTGATATTTAATATTAAGTCAATTTCTATCTTTATTACCAAATATTTACAATTAGATAAATACGAAGGCTATTGCTATACGAACACAACATGCTTCAAAAACAAAACATAAAATATAAAACATATACATTATAAAATATATACAATGCCGAGCGTGAAAACTGCTCAACATTTCCTATAAAACTAAGAAAAGAAATTTAATTTTATTATTTATGTCATCATTATAAATAATTTATATACTTAAATTAATACATAGGAATAATATAATATATGTCATATAATTCTCTATTACATAAATTACTCAATATAAAATATGTAATTTCCTACAAATAAAAATATTGGAAATCCAGTAATATAAATAAAGAGAAAAAATTTGTACAATTTTCATTAGTATCCTTTTAATAAAGTTTTTTACGACACTATTTTTTAATAATAATAACAGATCTTCAATTTTACTAAATATTCATAAAATAGTGACTAAATTAATCAGCTCAATGATAAAATTAATTTCTTAGAAGTATGCCATATTATTATAATTTATTTTATAATACAATAGAAAAATAGAATTACAATTTACATCAAAATAAAAGAATTATTGAGAGTACATATATGAATTTATAAAATTTACAGTAAATAATTAATTAACAGCAAATTATATTAATATATATTCGAAACTATTATTATTACAGTTAAAGTAAAAGTGAATGAATTCAATTAAATAAGGTTCAGTTACTAAACACTAAAATTTGTTTACTTTTGATAGTTAGGTAATTAACAAAATAAAATATCATATGCCTATTCATTCATTTAATAAACTAGCAACTACTGCAAAATGCATCATTGTCACTAAGCGCAACTTTCTATCCAGTTTGATGCAAAAAGTTTTTTTAAATGACAAATTTCATTGAGAGTAAGATTATTTTCAATATTTTCTGCCAGAATATGATTGATGTACTCCAGATTAAAACTTTCTCCAGTTCTAACATTTGAATTGTCACCTAATTCTATGAACATTAGTTTTAACTTCTGAATCTAATTTTTTAATCCACGATTTATTGCAATTTCAACCATTAAATTGTCCGCATCTTGTTGGGAATTATATTTCGGCAATGAATAATAATAATCCTCCATCCTCTTGATGTATAAATGTTAATCATTTATACCATTTGCACACTTAAATAAATTATTGTTTATATTATGATTTTATAAAATTTATAATCATTTATATTCAATACATTTTTATATTATCTAAGAACATTTTATTTTTAATATTTGCATGTATAGACAAAAGGCATGAACATGATTTTTGTTTACTTTTACGTGTATTTTTTTTCTTAGATTTTTTGTTACTTAAATTATTTTTCACACGTTCAAAAAATATAAAAATTTATATTTTTAACTTATTTATTTATAAAATTGAAATTTGTATGATAAAATGACGTCTATGTTATTTATCTTTTTCAATAGTTCATTAATTATTTTATAAAACTATCATTCATAACTAATTTATTTCAAGATATTTATTATTATTAATAGGTTTAAATTTAATATTTCTTAATTTTTTAAAAATTTAAATTTAATATGTAAATAAATATAAAAATAATTTAGTTTATGCATTTATTAAATGTATTCAAAAGGAACTTTCTATATCAGAAATATTTGATTTGTTTAATTATTAATAATTACCATTAAATAAATTCATTCAAAAATTCAAATTTACTTTTAAAAAGATTTCAATAAGTTTTAAAATATTTTGAAATAAAATATAGCTGTTTTAATGAATAAGTATATAATTAACCTTTTTAATATACATGATAATATAATAGGTAAATGATTATAGAATAAATACTGTGTGATTCAATAAATTTAAAAAATTTTATATTAGTATTGAACAAACTACAGAAATTCAAATTATTAGTGCATATTTTTTAACTAAAAATGTAATATTTTTAAAAATATTATTTCTACAAAACTCTACAAATCATCATAAAATTTGTAACTAAATAAAATTATATTGATACTCTTACGTGAAAAATTGTTTTTGTCCCGTATATTAATATATTATTTAATTCATATTATGTTTATGAGTTAAAATGTCATCTTCATAAATTAAGAAACGAATATTAAAGTATTAAATTAATTAATATATTAAAATATTAACTATGATGAAAAATTTAATGAGTCTTAAATATTTACTTACATTAAAAAAAATTTTTTTTTAGTTATATCTATGAATTTTTGGTATAAGTTTATTCCTAATTATGTAAGAGTATAAAACTTTTCTAATAAAATTTTTTTGCTACGTTACTTCTTAATTATATTCATAACCTTTTATTTTAATACGTGACACTAATAGTAGTTTATAGAATACCCGCTCATATATTTATAAAATAGAAATATTTGAAAAAATTTTGGGCAATAGTTTAGAAAATTAAAGATGAAATATTTCTAAATCAATTTATTGTACAATTTCTAATTATTATTTAATTTTTATAATACATATTAGTTTTTTATATAATTCTATATTTATAAAACTGAATGTCTAATTAAAATTACTAATAATCAAAATTATTTAAAAAATTATATTTTTTTGCGCATCCTTAATATTTTGAATTGCGTAATGTAAAAAAAGTGTTTGAAAATAAATTTAACTTTTTAAAAAATATATGTATATTTAAAAAAAAAAAATCCTGATATATAAGTATCGTGTATTAAATGGCCTAATTATAGTATAAATATTTTCTGAAATACATTATATGTATTAACAATAAGCAAATTTTTTTTTCAAAAATAGCTTTCTTTTATATAAAAAATTCCTTTATTGATAAATATTTCATTTTTATTATAACATTATAAAGGCATGCAAGTAAATATTACTTAAAATGTTTTGAATCTAACAGTAGTACAATAGAATCAATGCATTAAATTATTAATTGAATATTATTTATCAAATTTTTTTAATGAAACCGATTTCTAAACTAATCTTTCAAAAATAGTTTTGCATCTTTCCTATAAATTTTTCGAAGCTTTCGATAATAAATTTAAACCATTAATTAAAAGATTTTCATTCACTGTAAGTATTTAGCTATCAAATACTATAAAAAATTTTTTATTCAAAATGCAAAGGATATTATGTTTGAATATTTAATGTTTCTAAATGTTTAAAATAATATAAATAATCAGAAAAATTTAATTTTATATCTTGTTCTAATAAGTTAAAAAAAGTTATCAGATTATATTCAAAAACTTTTATTAATGCATTGATTATTATACATACCTATACATTTTATCTTCATGAGGTGTATTGAATATAAAATATACTATATATACCCAAAAATTAAAATCTCTTTAATTTTAAAAAAATAGTGATTGTTATTTATATTATTACTTATAAAATAAATAAAAAATTCGTTTTAAATAGTACTACAAATTATAAAAATTTGATCTACTGAACTTTATTCAAGCAATTTTCTATTAGCTTACAAATAACGTTGTCAGCTTAACCGATATTATGTACAAAAATAAAAGGGTTTCTTTACAGTTTATTAAAACTTTATATTTTCATAATAATTTGATGTCATCATTATTAACTTTCATACAATTCGTATGGAATAAATAATATTATGAAATATTGATTTTTTGACATAGAATGTTTCGACACGATTTCTTATAAATAAGAAAAAAAATAAGAAATTTGTTTTGTGGAAATAATACATAAAATAAAATTAAACGAGTATTTCTTTACAATTTCCATTAACCACAAAAAAGTAAAAATTATTTGTTTATAATGTCTACCTCGTCCTCTATTTGATAAGTATTTTTTGATACTTGATCATCGCAAGTGCTTGGTCTTAGAGTAATCTTTTTTGATATCGTTGATCTTTCCATCTTATTATTATTATACTGTTCATTCCAATTTCTTCGATCATCGGTAGATATTGTGTTTGGTCGTTCTAGAATACCAGTTAATCGCGAGTTTCCGACTTCCTCTGCTTTATTCCAACTGAATATTGGCCGTTTCGAGTTCATATATATTGGTAAACGAGAGTTTTTACGAACAGTTGAACAACTACTTGCTGTTGATGAAATTGATGAAGGTGATGCCTGCACATTTAAGCCTGACCAATACAACTTACATTAGCGAAAGAAATGAGATTCTTCCTTTTTAAACATTTTAAAAAGATATTATTTCATTCTTTCTATTCTACCGATAAGAACAATTGTTTCAATTGTTTATCAAAGGTACATTGAAGTATAATTATTGAAACAATATATATCTTTACAGTTTTATAGTCTTGCTCACTATATTGATTAACTGAATGAAATATTCAATTACCATTCTATAGGAGAGGTCTAAATATAAATAGATGCATTTCCAAAATATATATTTATCAATCAAAGATAGTTTATGCTCCTTGTACTTATATATAACTAAATGTATCAATTACATTAATTACATTAATTACAATAAAATAATAGTTAATTTAAATAAGTTTTAATTAGTTTTCAGTTATCTTAGTGCCCTGTACAACAGTAACTGTAAATGTAACATTTTTTTAAAGAATCTCTATATTATATTTAATATACATTAAGTAATAAAGTTTAATGTTTAAAAATAATAATGATAAAAATCTCTAATCAAATTTAGTTTTTTGTTATTAATTATTTTATACAGTATGGTAAATCAATATACTGGATTTTAGATGACTTTTTTTTATTTTTAACTATGAAATAAAGTAATCATAAATGTAATAAATAATGTAAATACATTTATAGATATTAATTGCGAAATTTACTTTTTTTTTTTTCCGTTAATGCGAAGGATGGAGATTTAACCATTCCACGCAATTGACTCAATCTATCATTTGCCTTCGTTATTGGAGTACTTGTATTGGTCTTTTTCATTGTTCGATTCGATGATACTGAAGAGGTAAAGTTTGTCTCCTTTTGCAAAACTTCAGTTTTAGGTAATGTACTAGGTGCCGTTCTTAATCTGTGTCTGTGATCTTCGGGGAAATTCGAAGATAAATTATTATCGCCATCATCTGCATTTGCAGTTCTAGGAGATGAGATCGGCCGACTTCTATCTCGAGTCCATAATCGTTCGAATATATCGTGATTGCGATATTTCCTATTAAATAATTTTCCATTAGTTCCTGCCATCCAAGGTATCTTCTGTTCCTTATGTAATGAACGTTTACGATCATCGCAAAAATCGGTTAAGGAACTGTTCAAGTCAATAGAACTGTCCACACCTGTTGGTGTCCTATGATTTCAGTTATAAACACGTATATTATAATATCAGAACAGAAAACTTACTTCGATATACACAGACTAGTATTGAAAAGATGATACAGCATATAAATGTATAATCTAATTATATCATGTTAATGTAAAAGCATTTTAAATGACGTTACACTAGAATATACGAAAAAAATTATAATGAAAGTGAAACAAATAATATTGTGTAGAAATCATCAAATATAGCTATATCATGAATAGTACTTTTATAGAAAATAATTCAGAAATTTTCATTTTATAAAATATTTGATAATTTAAGTATCTTTTTTGTTAAGAATATATTTACATAATAAAATATGGACAGTATAATAAAAGACTTACAACCATATATTCACAAGTATTTTTATAATTAAATTTTGAATGTAATTATAAATCTTATAACAATAACTCATGATAATACATAAAACAATTTAAGTATAATTAAAAATAATATATTAAAACGTTATGTATTAGGCATATTACAATAACCCATTCTTTGTCAAAAAAATTTAACCAGTATATTATCAATATATTATCAAAATAATTTTTCACTTTTTAACACAATTTTTTTACACAATATTTCAACTTTTTTTAAATAGAATTTATGAAAATAATTGAAAATGTTTTTTAAATGCTACATTCGTTTACTAATACTACCAAATGTTTCTGCATATAATTAATTTGTTTGAAGATCTAAATAATTGAAAATTATTGAAATGCAATTATTAAATTTAAAAAATTCCAAGAAGTGACTAAAAAAAATAAATTAATATAAAATTGAAGAATGCCAACCGTGTTCGATTGTCCGACCGATGACGATCAGTGGAATTTAGAACATGAGTCTTGGGCGCATTTATCAACGAATCACCAACATGTTTAGAACTTTCGAGCAAAATATCAGACTGTGACTGATCAACAGACCAAATATCAGGAATGCTCAAAGTGTCAACGCATTTTTCCAAAGTTGATTTGTGTTTAACGCTTTTTATTAAAAAATGGTCTAATGGATGTGCATAATCTTGGCCTTTTAATTGTTCCAAAGAATCGCACAGTTTACCAACAAATTCAAACATATCTTGATCTGGTTTTGGCTAATAAATCATTTTTCATAATATTTTATCATAATTTTATAATCAAATATTTAAAACATAAAATATTCTTAAAAATTATAATCTCATCAAGATTACAGATTTTCATAAAATCATAAAATTTAAAATATTAACTAGCAGTTATTAAAGATTTAACGTTAATGTTTAATTAATAAAAGTTAAATTAAACTTTGTTAATATGTGAACAAAAATTCAAATTTAATAATAAATTACATGTACAGAGAGAAAAAATTAGTTAAAAAACAATTGAATTACAAATTACCAAAATAAGTTAAATCATTTGCATTAATTCTTTTTATATAAAAAGATTAAAGTAAAGAAAAATTCTTTAACTATAATAATAACAAATATACGAATAAAAAATTTGTAATATGTTCAATCGGTTTAATACAATGAATAAAATATATTGTATGTCTATTAATTCTAATATTAATGTTAGTATTTGCTAATATTAGTATTATTAACTTATTTAATTTTATCCTATGAGTAACTAAGCATAATAATTTTAAAATCACCCGTACAGAATAATTTATTTTATCAATTTTATACATACTATTTATTAAAGTAAGTATGCTCATTTCTAGGATTATTTTTAGGATAAACTTTGATAAATATTTTGTTAAAATAATATTCATAAAAAAACTAGTACATTATTTTTAGAGGCTTCAGTCTTATTCAAATGTATGGAGTTCATAACAACTTGACCAGGTACTTGATGCTCTGGGTAGTACTTTTTCAACATTTCTTCAATAATCATATTCCTATAAGCTCGATAGTCGAAATTTGAGTGATCAACAACGGAGATTTCCATGTTTGTCTCCGTGGAAAAGGAGGATCGCATCATCGGCATTTTCACAACTTCCATATTATCGTATTTACATGCGGAGGAACGAAAATTTGTGGTAATTATACTGTTCTGTGGTCGATTTGTTGATTGTAACTGACGAACATCTTGAATGGTCGTAAAATCAAGTAAGACACTTGAGCAGGATGATGATCCGTGTGATGTGTTACGACTTGGAAAACTTTTTACTGGTAAAAAATCCTGAGACTTGGATTGATCGGCAAGAATTTTTTTGAACCCCTTACGAGTTTCTTCCTGTACAAACTTTTATATACTAAGCCATTTTAATTAAATATTATCAAAACTAAAATCACTAGTTATTTTTTAAATAATAACGTTGTATTTTTGTCTACTCTACTCTTTAAATTCTAATTACAATATTAAATATTAATACAACAAATGTTATTCACAGATATAGATTTTTTTTAATAATAAAATAATTTATTGTTTCATTTTAAAGTCAATTATATTCTCTAGATTTATGAATATATTGATTAATATTTCAAATATATTGATATTATCATTGGTGTTTTATATAAGTAGTTTTTTTTTAATATGTGGCTTACTGTAAAATAAATTTTAATAAACAATATTTCGATATAAAAATAATTTTAAATTATTAATAAAAAAAAATTAATAATAATGAAAAAACTTCTTAGTTTTATTTTGATATTTATTTAAATTTTAAATCAAAATAATTATCTATACCAATTTAATTTTTAATATTTATCAATTCCTAATGAATGGATATTAATTGATCTTTAAAAAAATATAATGAACACTAATACAAGAAAAAATAAAAAATTATTTTAATGAGTACTTTCAGCCGTAATTGATTCTCAATAAATCTAAAACAAAAAATACGAAAATCCAGCTCCAACTTAATCTATTCAATCCTTAATATACCTTGCGTTAAATATATTTATCACTGCCACTTTATAATAAAATTACTGCAACATTTTTATTTTTAGAAATTGAAAAATTATATATTTATATTTAATTTCGTATTTAAATATATATATGAGTATTGGTGATTTTATTGTTCTATTAACAATATATTACTTTCAAATATTAAATATGTGTTTATTTATATTTTATTCTAAAATAAGCAATTGAATATCACGTATTAAATCCTATTTTGCGTAAAAATCATGTGTATTTTTATAATTTTATGAATAATTTAATAAAGTAATTTTCAATAATAATAGCTTCTTACTGTTAATATTTAAAATAACTGATAAATTATTTAACATTACGTCAATGCAAATGTAAAATTTAGCTTTATATGTATTCATGGGTTAAATAAATATATTTAGGTTATATCAAATAACCCCAAAAAGCAAGTTAATGTTACAAAATCCGAGAGTTGTATTTCCTCCCATTATTAACTTTTCAATGAGTTGTTTCCGTCGTTTTCGGTTTTGCTCTCAGTCTTGGTGTGCATTATTTTCCACAGGTATATAATAACGATAGTAACAATAATAAGCTACGTACTGATGAACACGCATAATTTGATACAGATCGAACTCGCAAACGTTGAATTTGGATGACGAAAGGTATTGCGAGGACTATGACGACGAAGATGGCCAGGATTCCTTCGAGAACGATCTGTTGCAGCGGATTAAGTGTCACGAACAATCCGCCACCCATCGACAGGGCCTTGAACATGGAGCCCCATCCGAATCTTCTGCCCTTCCTCATTTGGCCACCTCTACGTGCCCTGTCCCTTCGGCAACAAATCGGCAATTGCGCAGATTTGAGACCAGTTTTCCTTGTGACTGGCAGCGAATGGAAAACTGGACTGACCGGAAGTGAGCCGAGCTTCGCTTAGGCAGATTTCATTTTTTTCGCGATACTCCTTTCACCGTAATCAACCGTGCTTATTCCTGTTTATACATGAATTCAAAAGGCATTCACATTTATCAAATGTTAACAATCTTTTAATTCGAGACTTCATGCAAATGTTTCCTTTTAAATCATAAAACACAATTCCTCTAACACTTATTTTATATTGTTTACTCTTCATTTGCTTGTTATTCTTCAAATGTTAATAAGTATCGTTTATCAAAATTCAATTATTTAACATTCTCATTTTCATTTCAAACTAAAATTATAACCTCGTAACATTACAGCTAACTTCCTATTCGTATATTAACATAACTTATTCAATATTATTAAAATATAAAATTAATTGTATTTTTTATTTAGTTTATATTCCTAATCATTCTTTGTTAAATATCTTGAAATACTTACATAATTAAATTGGTAAAAAATAAAAATATTTTAAATTATATAAAAATTACTATAATAAATTGCAATTATTATTTTTATGTTTAATATTTATATTAGTATTTTTCGAATTTCAATAAATCTATTTGATTTACATTTGTTTTAAATTTCATAATAAAATTACTATAAAAAAAGATTCAATGAATAAACAATAATTTATTTTTAATTAAATTTATATATCTCATTAATAAAAAAAATGAAATAGAAACGATGAAATAGAAAATCGCAAGTTGAAAATTGTTTTCTGCACTTGCGAACGTACAGCCATTCATAAAATAAACATAGAAAAAATATCAGGTTAAGTTTACGTTCCGTAAGGTGAACAATAGTTTTCTCTCATAATTCTTCAGTTCACCCTTTTGCCTTTTAAAAGATTCTTTTTCTACTTTTATCAATGGATACTTTCAACAATCCACTCGTTACTTTATTCAGGTGAATTTCGCTTACTCAAGAATAGTAAAAACACCGATTTGTTCGTAAATCGTGCCTTTGAATACAAAATAAACATTCGTATTTTTTTCACAGTATATTCCAATGATCTAAACACTTTTATATTTAAATATAATAGTCTTTGTTTAACATAAATAAAAAATTAAGGTCCAAGTATTGATTTAAGATTTATCATATTAAATTGTTTTCCTTCATAAATAATAGAATTACCAAATTTATCTTGTTCTAAAAATAATAGCAATGTAAAATATAGTGCAATTCTTTAAGAAAATTCCGACATAATTTCAGCCATACAGCTTATTACAGCGCTTGGGATTCCTAAAGCTTTTGAATAATTTCTAAAGATATGAAACATCCAATCGCCCATTTTCCGACGGGAAACAAAAATATGGGAATCCAAGAAAAATACACGGAGCACGTCAGATGCATATTACATCAACTCATACTATTGTTTATCTCTTTACGGGTGCTATATGAGGCTTGTATATTCAGGAGGGAAAGTCACTAGATTCCCAATCCACTTTTAGCAGGTCTTTTAGCCGAGCCGCGCCTCATGAATCTATAACCGGCACTTTCTTTTATGCTCGGTGGGTATTTCCTTACACCCCCGCTTTCACAGTTTCGCCCTATACCAAAACTATGCCATTGTCGCCGGCAACGAACCAGTTGATTTCGATTTTAGTAAAAATGCTTACAATCTCGAGATTTTTATACGGGCATTTTAATCTTTCATTTTACTAGTTCGGAATAACATGATTCCGTTTGACATCCGGAGTAAAATCTTTTAAAATTTTTCCCAAACCTCCAAAGGCATTGTTATTTTATCTTTATGTTTATTTTATCTTTTTACAACGTACATGGTTCATCCACGAAGTATCGAGTTTTTTTTTCATTTTGCGACTATTGGTCGTAAAAATTTGGGAGAGGTCTTAAAATGTTGACCAACTCTTTCCTCATTTGTCCCTTTCATTTTGTTTTTTCGATAATTTGAAGCAACAGGATTCTACTTCGTGAGAAGGGTGTTTTTCAAATTTTTGACACGGAGCGTTCAAGTTATTAGCGAAAAACCACTACGCGAGAATGTTTTGTTCAAAGATTATAAAAAAAAAAAAATTCTTACCTTTCTTTTTTGAAAAATGATTTATTGGTGAACTTATAAACAGTGTGAAATAAAAATTTTAAATTCTTCAGAATAATTTTCTCCTGTATCAACACATTTTTGAAGGCATGTTTCCCAAATTTCAAATGCATTTCAAACTCTTCAGTTTTGATGTTTTTCAAAAATTTTCACATTTATAAATTTTTTTGCACTATATTGTACACTGAAGATTGCGTTAAATTCAGTTTTTCCTGAATTGTTTTATCTGTTAATCGACAGTCCAAATTTTTAATATCTAAAACGCGCCGGGTATTCCCAACCATTCGAAAGTTGTTTGGGCGCCCAAATCGAGGCTCGTCGATGATTCTTTCTCGACCCTCTTTAAAAGCTCTGTGCCATTTTTCATTTTGCGATTTTGACATACAATTATATCCATACGTTTTTTGCAACATTTTATACGTTTCCAAACTGTTTTTTTTAATTGTAAACAAAACTTTATCGCGTAACGCTGTTTAAGTAGTCGTTCCATCACGCCGTATAAAAAAACTGAAAAACACCCTTCGCGCGAAGTAAAATCCTGCCGCTCCTAATTATCGAAAAAACAAAAGAAAAAAGGGACAAATGAGGAAAGAGTTTTCCAACATTTTAAGGCCCCTTCCAAATTTCTACTACCAATACTCGCAAAATGAAAAAAAAATAGATACTTCGTGGATGAACCATGCTATAGCACTCTCGCAAACATGCCATGCTCTTGAGTGATGTAATACATTCTTCTATTCTTTACCTGCAAAGGCATCTTGTATATTAGGTTTACAAAAATATCTGCATTATTGATTTAAAAGATCAAATTTAAAAGGATATGCTAAAATTTGTACAAAATTCAAGTATATTTATATTATTGAAAATAAATGCTCTTACTAATAAAATTATTTTATATAAATTTAGATTATTAAACCTGTAATATATTACATACCTCTTACTGGAAATCTTTCATCTAAACCAAAATACTTACATTTTTTGTACAAATATATATATTTTTTCATATTTTACCCACCAATCTTACCTATTGCTACTATTTTCTGTTTGTAACTCATAATTGATTAAAAAAATTTAATTAATTTACCATAATTCACTTTTACATAGCTATGTACAGCACATGCAATATGTATATGTACATGTTTTTTAAATAATTATTATTTAATATAAATTTTCATCTGCTATTATATTATCTATAATAATATATACTTTATACATTTTATATTTAAAATTTTATAAATTACGAATTATTAAATTCTCTAAGCTTTTTATTTAATTTTCATAATCGATTTATAAAATTAAAAATTTAAGTCAATACGATTAATTTTGTTACTAATGCAAATATAATTATGTAAAAATATATAGATAATTTGGTATTAAAATACATAAGCATTAAATTAACTTCATAATGAGAAAATTATATATTTTTTTTTTGAATTGGTTAATCTTCAAATTAATCTTATGTGCTTTATTCATACGATATTTTAATACATTTATCATTGTAATTTATTTATGGTCATATCAAATTGTTTATCAAACATATTAGTAATAAGTAGTAGTACAAAAATGTAAAAATAAGTTAAATAATATTGTATAATGTTTCTGAATTTTAATGACGTATATGGATGTTGAATAAAGTAATACCCTGATGTTATCAAATATTATATTTTTCAATTCAATTATAAAAAAGGTATTATTTGCATCATCATTTGAAATATTTGATTATAAGGAACTAATCTTTGTCGTGTACTACTATTTTAAAAGCTTCTGCATCGTGTTTTAAACAGTAATCTTAACGAGATACGCGAAAACTTTACACTGATATAAGCTTATAGTGATTATGTCAAAACTCTAATAAGTCTGTTAATCTAGTCTAATGAAATATAAAGATAATTAAATTTATTATATTGCTATCAAATTTATAAATTTGTAAGATTATCATTAAATATTTGTAAATGATATTTAGGATTCATTATATAATTATTTAATCAAATTATGTAAATTACATGGAAATTAGTGTTTGAATTTATTAGGTAGAATTTACTTCAAGTAGAAATTATTTCATTTCACCATCTTGATATAATTGATAGCTTCATTTTATACAGATTTATTAAAGAGCTTTCATTAATCCTAGTGAATATAACTCTCTATATAAATACATTTTTTATTTAAATACCCAATAAGTGGGGATTACTGCATTTTTGTCTAATAAATATATTTGTTTAATTATCATTTAATATTATAATTTAATACTACTCGGTATATAGCTGCCAATAATTATATTATATTCTATAATGTTTTTGAATTTAAAAATAAATTAATATATTTATTATACTAGTAGTCTTTTTTAACCAATTTAAAATATCCTAACCCATTAATTTTTTAACCAATTAAAATAAAAATAAATGCACAAATGTATTATTAAATTAGACAGAAAAGATTAAATTAGAATATATCATTTAGAATTCATTTAATAATATATATATATTTGTTAACCATATGAATAATTAATTCTTAAAAGTAATATATTTTATATTTACATAGCTCATGTGTAAATATATAATAATAATTTTACATCAATATAAAGTACTCATAGTTTCTGTTAGAAACTGATTTATCAAAATCTTTAAAATAAACTTCCAAATCAAATGTTTGTATTTATTTAATTAAAATTTATGGCAAAAAATTTCATGTAAAATTTAATTAAATAAACCTGAAAAAGATAAGTTCTTCCAAAATATTTTATATAGAAACAATTTAAGCAATTATTTAATACAGCTATCAACATTATAAAATATTTCGGTAGAAAAACGTAAATATAAACAAAAAAAAATCAGTATTGTGAACAAATCATAGTTATATTCTAAATATATATTATTTATAAATGCTCTTGTGAAAATATTTGATAAAATTTAAATATAATATTATATAAGAAAGATATTATTGTGTGTTCTGATTTAATTATTATTATATGTACATTTATATTTACATATTATAGTGAATTATCTAAAAGTCCAAATAACATTGGATTTCTACTATTTTGCATTTTTTTTTTTTTTAATTAACAACCACATTCATAATTTGAATAAAAATTAGCATCTCCCAAGAGTCAACAGTTTTAAAGCACAATTAATGGGAGCGAAAGATTATGAAATATGGATCAAAGATATTTTCACGAGAGCAAATGACGAGTACATGATCACGTAACATGTAATAAAGGACGTAACAAAACAACAAAAAAGCAACACATACACTTACAGTTGACGAGCGGATAAGCTCGTGTCTGGGGGTGGGAGGATGTTGGTGCTCTGCGCATCGAATGGACCTCATGATAAGCAGCCGCCGAGTTCTGATACTCGCTCCGGCGCTGATAATGATTCCCACCCCCAACATTACCACCCCCGTCATTGCCGTACTGCTGTATCGAATAAGCCCCGGAGAAAATCCGCGTGTACCTCATGTAGCAGCCACTGGGAATCTGCCACTTGTGAAACCAATCAAGAGGAGCGTTTTATAAAACATCTTCCAGATTTCAGATACAACATAACCACAATATAATGTCTAAACGTGTTTCCATTATTTTTTAGTATTAGCTTTTGGTCCTAAAGATACTCGTTTATGAAACTTGGATTTACGTGATTTTAAATCGTATTTTTACAATCTTTTGACTCGAGAAACCCATGAATAACAAATTGAAAAATAAGAATGTCTTGACAAATTCCCCATCTTATCTGCACATTACTTTAAAATATTTTCTATATTACACAATAAAAACTATCCATTGTAATAAATTTTTTGTTATTTAAGGAAATTTTGTAATTCATTATTAAAATTAAGATAAATATCTTCCGTTGGAAAACTGCTAATTATTTATTATATGATCTAATACATAAAGCTAATTGTGAAATAGTAGTTTTATATTATTCAAGTTAATTTAATGTTAATATTAATACTTTTTTATAATTGTATCATAAATTTTATTTTGTAATTTAAATGTTAATAAATGTTTAATATAAATAAATGCTTCTATTTCTTACCCTATGAGACAGTGGAATTTCTTGAGGTTGCCTATTCGGACAAATTAACATCCTTTGATAAGCTTGTTGCTGTGCCTAGAACAATTTATTCTCTTATATATAAGTTTTAGATTTATTTAAGTTTTCAAAATATTAATAATGAATTTTTATTCCCATTCATATTGAATACATTAATTTATTCAACAAACGTTATCAAATAAGCATTATTTATTCATTTATTTATGAAAATATTCCTGCTAATATATATGTATAACTTATGCTAAATTTTTGTATATATTATATTATTTAAAATAGATTTAATATTACATGAAAATATATTTATTTCTCAAAAAATTTAATTGTACTATAAATACAATAATTTTCTAATAGATGATCCAATAAGTTCATTTATATATTTTTAATAATATTTTCAAGCACTAAAATATTTTTAAAAAATGAAATATTTTGGAAACATATTAAATACATTAAATTGAATATTTTGTACCTAATTTTAAAGAAGTAAAAACGTTTTAAATAAGATTACTAATAAATAAAAAGTTACATCTTTATATGAAGCAATGAAATTATAAAATTTACAAGAACATTATTGAGTTATAAGCTTATTAAACAGTAATATAAAATCATACAATTATTTTATTTAAATTTGAACCATTAATATTTAATTATATTGCAAATTTTTAATACACTATTTTTTTTTTTATTTAACTACTGTTACCACCGTTTTACTGTACATGCTCCGAGCTCCTTTTGAAAAATTTATTTAAAATATTTAAAATGTAAAAGAAATTTCTATCAATGAAAAAAATAGAGTGGCGCTTCAAGCCGCCGGACGCCGCGCACATGGGGAGGTATATGGGAGACGTTAGTGTGCTCGATAAAATTAGCATTGAGAGTGTTAAAAGATCATACACCAACCGAAGAGGTGTTGTATACCTTATTGACCGAGGTTGAGCATACCATTCACCATACCACTCCGCGGGAAAAAGAAGGGCTGAAGCCGAAACATTTTTTAATCGGAGAATCATCGGGGGAGCTTAGAGTTGGGAGTTCCTAATTTAAAAATATGTGTTTAAAAAAAGGGTGGAAATTCGTTAAGTGCTTAGCTGATGCATCTTGGAAAAGATGGCTACGAGAGTACCTCCCCAAATTAATTCCTCGGAAAAAGTGGTTCGAAGTCGTAGAATCAATTGTGGTAGGAAATAGAGTTTTAATAGGTGACTTACAATCACAACGTAATTCCTGGGTTAGGGGCGCAATTACGCGAGTTTTTCCAGGCGCGAACAACCAGACAAGAGTGGCAGAGATTAAAACCTCGACAGGCACGTTATTCCGGCCAACGCATAAATTAATCAAACTATTCTCTTGTGAATAAGTACAAATAAATAAATACAAATTCTTATTTGTACGGGGGAGAGTTGTTACCGCCGTTTTACTGTAGGTGCTCCGAGTTCCTTTTGAAAAATTTATTTAAAATATTTAAAATGAAAAAGAAAAAGGTTGTAACATTTATTTCTCTTACTTAGGCTTAAGCAAATTGTCGAAAAAACACCGTAGACGAATCTGTAATCCGGCGACATAGGCGCTAATAAAATATAACGGAAAAACAATTATAGCTTGTCCGGGCTAAATATGCTTGCTTTGGGGGTAACAATAATCGCATGGGGCGATACACACGCTTAGGCGTGAAATATTCGCATTGAGTGAGAAAACAAATGTATCTATTATAAACAAATAATCATAGTTTCTACAAAATAAATTAAAACTTAATGTAAAATAACTTCAAGGAAGATGAAAGGGAAAATCTAGGGAGGGGATAGAAGAAGTAATAAATAAGGGTGACGAGAGCGTTCGGACATACTTGAATAAGAAACGCTTCCTTGGAGTTGTTTTCGTATATTCTTGAAAATTTACCTGTTATAAGATCCACCGAATATTATAAGTAAAATTCAGTTTAGAAATAAAAAAAAAAAAAAAAAAAAAAATAAAATATCGTCGTTAGACTTTACTTTCCCTTCAATCCAACAACTACTCTGATCTATATCGATTGGTATATAAAGTCGGTTTATTTATACCAAATAATTTTTTAAAATTTTTTTAATGAATTCTTTGTGTATTATGAAGAAATTTTTATTATGGTAAACCTTGCTTACCTTCACTTTACAATAAAGTTCAGAAATTGTACTTAAAATGTCATTTGCACACTTTTAAAGTATAATAGCGCAGCTCATGTGCTAACAAGCTTTTCATAAATTATCTAATACTCTATGACAAGAAAGAAAAGTGTTAAATGCATTTGAGTGACGACAGTAGAAATAAGTAATATATAAATAGAGGTTAAAACTAAAAGATAATTGAACTGAATCATAATGTAGTTTGTAAAAAGATAATATAAGATTAATATAAAATATCTGAAGATTCGTAAGTATTCTATGGCACATTTGTTATATTTTCATTAGTTATTTAAATTTAAAAATATCGATGAATGCGCAATGCAGAGTGTATATACAGCAATTGAATATAAATAATACATTTATAATACACATTTAGAAT
Source organism: Eupristina koningsbergeri (assembly GCA_018907245.1). Classification (NCBI taxonomy): domain Eukaryota; kingdom Metazoa; phylum Arthropoda; class Insecta; order Hymenoptera; family Agaonidae; genus Eupristina; species Eupristina koningsbergeri. The sequence continues at coordinate 2,251,840 of JACCHV010000041.1, forward strand.
AAATTGTTCGAAAAGCATCGATGCTTCGTAAAACAGTTTTTAATGCAATAATTGAAATAATTCATTTTTATTTAAAAAAATAATAAATAACAAAATGATTACATTTTGATTTTTGTGCTTGAATTTCTTGAAAGAGTATTAATATTGTCCAATTTGAATAATATAATGTGTAAAAATTTCATCGAAATATATTGCTGTTAGTTTTTCAAAGGGTGGATTTAATATTTTCATGAATGAATTTTGATAAATAGACTCGATGGGCATTGACGCCGAAATGTGCAACATTTTACATATGAAAATATCCTGGCAATATTTTCGGCTTATAATGGCACTCTACTTACGAATGAGCAAAAAAATAATGGAAGATGGCATTATTAGAGGCTGTAGTAATAGAGCGCTTTTCGCTAAAAGATAAAATACTAAAAGAGGGTTTCATTCGGATTTTCGTATCTTTCCCATCCCAAGAATGGTCATAAAAAAACTATGTAGTAACAACCTCGTTTGACTTACCTCAGGTTCCAGTCCTCGCCGCTCAGCCTCTGAAAAAGACGGAAGATTACATTACTCTTAAAAGTCATACAAAGGAAAAACAGTGGCAGAGCAACTGAGAAAGAGAGAGAGAGAGAGAGAGAGAGAGAGAAGGAAATAATGAGAAAGTAGACACAGATACAGTTGTAGGCCTTGATGAGCAGATTTTCAATCAGGGATGGTCTGTAAAAACAGAGCCCAAGCTTTCATTTGTTTATTATTTTGTTTTATGAGATTATGGTCATCTATGAAACTTAAAAAAATGTTTAATTAATTCTGTACAGATTTGAAATATATTATAATTTATTTTAATTTCATAAATAAATTTTAAGATCAATTATCAATTTACTTTATCGAACTATTTTCACATAATAATATTATCATCATTTTTAGACTAGTTCATAAAATTGATTAGTCGAACTCAGATATTTTTGGAAATGAAAATACCAGATTTAAACTGCAAATAAAGGTAGCGCAGTGTTTGTAATTAAAACTATAAATTTTGAATATCCATTATTTAAGTTGTGATATAATAAAAAAAAATTATTAAAATACATTTTGTTAAAAATCTTTTTTTATTTGTTGACTGAATGGTAGTAAAGTACAATTTTAGCTGCTGCTTTTATAACCAACAATGGATTTTGCAATGTATCAATTTTTATCCGTGAGGACACTTCTTTTAGTTGAATTAAATTTATTTTGTTCATATGACTTTTTAGTACATTTATTTAAAAGTAAAAATTTTAAAGTGACTTTTTTTTAAAAAAATATTTGAGAATTTCAGGTTTTTAATTATTATTTTTTATAAACTAAAAGTACAACAATAAATGACTTTTATTTAAATGAATGATTTATCAAAACATTTACTATGAAAAATATTTTTTTCATTTAATATTTTGGAACTGTTAAAATTAAAAAGTTAGATATTCAAATACATATTCTTATATTTTTTAAAATTCACTTTTTTCCAGATGAACGGTAAATATTTATGCAATGAATTTACATTATATTTTTGAAAAATTATGTACAAAAATTTAATAATAAACTCAAAATATATTTTATAAATATGCAATGCACACAATGAATTTTAATTTAAAACATCTAGAAAAAAAAAGTATTTGATATCATGATTTACTTCATACATATACACAAATAAAATTAATTTCGATTTTAAATAATTATATATGTTTAATATTTAAATTCTGATGCTTATTTTTTTTTTAGTTAATTTACAGTAAATTAACAATATTAATTTATTTCTAATAAAAGATCCGTTTCTATGCTATAAGAAGTTTTATTTTCTACTTGCTTTAAAACTATTCTATGAATTCATTGATGAAAATATAATACATAATAATTCTGTTCAATGTATTTATTTTAAGTCTTTTTTTTAATTAATATCTTTATACTTTAAACATGTAATTTCTCTTAAACGAAGTATACATACATTACAAAGTTAGTGATTTTGTTTAAGATAACTACATACAGGATATTTTAGGTTTGTAATTACATTCCTTCTATATTCTATATAAATAGAATTTAATTAAATTTTTTATGTAACATTATATTTTTAAATTTTAGCATTGATGATTTTATTAAAATATTTTCATTTTAAATAATTTAAAAAAAATTTTAGTTTCAAATAATTATCTTATTCTTTATATTCTTTTAACATTATGTATTATTTAAAATATATACACCAATTTTATTCAAATAGATAATTTCTTTAGTTATACATAAAAGAAATGTAATTTCAAGTCATATATTTACCCAATCTATATGTGTGTGTGTGTCTGTATTTGTTATTTAAAAATTTTGATTAAATTCCAATAATATAAAATTTATTAAAATTAATAAATATAAATAGAAGTATTTATAATAAAAAATATTGTCATATATTGAAAATAATTTATTGAACATTTTTATAGATTCCACACAGAACCTCATATAATTTCAAATATAATTCAAATAAAATATAAAATTTATAAATTCCTTTAGCTATTATAATGAATTCTGCCATAATTACATATAAAAACTCAAATTTTATTATTGTATTCATTTAATAAAATTTTAGTTAAATTATATGTTAAAAATAATTTAGTAAAATAATATTTCATTTGTGTATATTTCTAAAATATTTTATGATAACTCTAAGTGATAATATATATAATTTAGTATATATTACTGTAATATTTAGATAATCTCAATTCAAGTATTCAACTTATAAAATTTAAATACTCGATTATTAAAGTTAAAAAAAGGTAAAAAAATATTTTTTTCTTACTGTGAACAATTTATACATTTCTTTACATTATAGTTATTTTAATATTTTAAATGTTGTTTTAAAATTAAAAAATAATTAAATTATTTCATTTGAATTTAATCTTTGTATACGCGTTCTATGGGCTCTTTAGCGTAAAGGTAATTTATTTTATAACTCAATTAAATTAACCACTCAAATCAGCATATTTTTGTTTCAAGGCTACTTAAATTTAATCGGACTATTTACTCAATAAAAACTGAAATAATAACTATGTTTACCATGTTACTCATCGATATCAATTTGGTATGTCCAATAATCGTTCACTGTTGGTGCATGCAATTCAATATTATCAAATATGAAGTAAAGTCGGTAAATACTTGTGAACGATATAGGTCCTTGAAAATAAAAGTATACGCACCCTTGATGTGTATAGTGAAGTGGCATTCTGCGCGATTTCCGGCAGCATCCGAGGCGATGTACCGAACGTTGTGGACTCCCGGATATAATGCCTGGCCAGGTTCCTGGAAAATGTAACGGGGACTCGAGTCAGGAAAATCGGTTATGTGGGCGCCAGCCTGTGTAATTGGGAGATGCATATCCCAGCCGCTCACCCAAGCATAGTTTCTATTACGATTAATTGACGGTTTTTCATCCGGATTAAAATCAAAGGGCAAAGTACCGAGGATAAAAATTTTGATAAGACACATTTAGTATTGTAAAGCATCTCGCAAACTAGAGACAGATAACGATGAAAAAATGGTGCATCAATTCAATACTTTTTTCACCAACTACCTATATACTTAATTACATTTTCAAAAACTCTTTTCATTTCAAGTTACTTTGTTACGAAATAAAATCAAATACATATTTTTATTAAACGAGACTTTACTCGTTAACTCTGATTGTTGATGTGATTAAAATTTATGTTTTATGATTCATCTATCGCTATTTTTAAAAATTCATGTACAATATGATACTTTGTAAATTCTAGATTTTCTTAGTTTTCATTAATATACTATATTATTCACTATATTACTTACTAATTATATGTAATCTTTATGTAAATGAAAAATTTACCTAGAGATGAATAAAACATGTCTGTTTCTCGGTCCCGTTTGTACTTGAAGTATTATAGTACGTTTTATTATTAATCATAATAAGTTATAAATTAGGCACATAAATAAAATATAGAATATACAATATTTATAGAATTAAATTTTATACATTGAAACTTTCAATCACATATTTTTCTACAATATTCATATTTTACAACCATTGAAATAATGGTTATTATGCAAAATATTTTATAGAATTGAATTTGATTAATAATCAATTTACACAAGTAATTTGTACAACTCATCCTGAAGTATTTATTGTGAAAACTAATAGTAGCCATTTGTTGTGGTAAAGGAGAAAAAGAGAGATGGACAAGTTAAAATCGATATTGACCAGACTGCGTTGATTAGAAATTGCTAGAATTGACGTGAGGCTATTGGGTGAAACTTAAATGCTATGCATACATAAATACATATTGAAACAGTGATAGAAAGGGACACACACAAGGAGAGAGAGAGAGAGAGAGAGAGTAGCTTTTCAAACAACTTTTGTTTAAAAGAAGAGTTTTCAATGATAGAAATAGCTATATGAATACTTTAAACTTTCGAGACGAAAATGAAATTCAAAGGGCTATATTATATAAACAAATAATCCCACAAAAACTCAAAATCATCATACGAATCCGTCGATTTAAGTTTTAACTAAGTGTAAAATAGTTTTATAATCAATTTACAAGCATATAGTTTATAAAAATATTTCAATAACCTTGAATTAAATTATCATTTATAAAATTAATATTTCACTTAGAATTTGCTTTATATAAAAAGAATGGTTATTTAATTACTTAATAAATATTTCAAATCTTGGAATTTAATATTTACGAATCAAAATAAAAAAAGTAATAATCGTTGCAAAACAAAAATATCTTTTATTTTTGTTTCTCATTTTCAAGAATTGAAATTAAATTATTAGTAAGAGTAGATAATTAAATAAATTTATCATATTTATATTGGATAACTATAATTTATAATTTTATGGGATTCATTCAAAATAAAAAAGAAGAATTATGTACAAAAATAAATTATAAAATAAAATAATGACTATAAATTATAATATGATCCTATTCATTAAAAAATGTAACTTGACTAATATTGTGGTATTTTGTAACAGCTATAAAAATATGTAATTAAATTTAATGAAATTTTATCGTTATTAATTTTTTTACTGTCTAATTTTACATAAAATGCTATTGAAAATTTTTGTTTGTAATTAAAAATTTTTTTATTATACTAATGAATCTATTTATCTAATAAAACCTAAAAATAATTTTAAAAAAAATAATTTTAAAGTTACATAAAATGATGTTTTATTAAAGTGCTGTCTTGTAAAATTATTTACGTGAAGAACTATAAAATACGTTCGATGATCATTTTTTGATCATTTATTTATTTTTTAAATTTGAATATGTTAGTACCTATAGATATAAAATTTTACAAAAACGAATTTTTTGGTTATAAATACTTTTCTTATTTAAATTAGTGATTCGATAATACAATAAAAATTAATAAAACAGTTTTTAATAAATTTTTATAATTTGTTTTATTTATAAAATGATAAAAGCGTACTTAAATTAGGAAGTACACAAATTTTATTTCGACGTATTTTTGCTCATTTTATATAGTAATGAGTACAAAATATACATGAAATTTTAAATTTAAATAGCATGATTCAATTCAGATAAATAATTTTCGCTCTTATACTGTTTATCGTCTACATCAAATTTTATGCACATTTTTTAATAGTTACATTTATTTTTGTGACCAGAAAAAAGGTTTTTTTTATAATATTGAATATAGATTATTTTCATTCAATTGAGAAGGTACATATACTTACATACTATATATGTATATATGGAGCGAAATTCGAGAAATAACGATGATGTTGAAAATGACTTTCAAAACAAGATTGAAAAAAAAAAATTTTAATAATGTTTTACCAAAATAAATAATAATTAAAGATAAAAAATTTCACGGACTATCATCAATATTAACATATAATATTTTGTTGAAAATTAGGAACATTTAATACTTTAAAATCATTTCTTGATAATTTAGCACATTCGGTAAAATATAAAATTTTAAAAGGACTATATAATATTATTTTAAAAATGATTTTGAATGACAAGAGAGCCTCTTGTTGCTATTTATAAAATCTATAAAACCGATAATAACATTTATACCTATGTATTATTTATGCTCGGGTGATACCAGTTTTATGTGAGCAAAAATTAATCAAGATTGGTTAATAGATTTTTGGTAATTTGTCGAAGTCATTGTAGAAAAAATAAGTGAATACCGTGATCGAAAGAAAATTTGTTGTTTTGAAATCAATACTTATAAAGAAGAATTTAAGAAAAACACCACAGAGAAGGCTCACCCTCGACTTGTAGGTTCGTTCAACACCTGCGTTATCGGTAAACGAAGGTTCCTGCCAAAAGATCATCCGTTCTCGCTCACCCGGGTTTAGATGCACCTCGAATGATGTTGGACAGCTTTGGACTTTAGGGTTTTCGGTATCTGTAAGCATTAGAACCATCAATACTCCCGATTTCTCAAAATTTACTGAAGATATCTTATTTTAACAAGACAATGTTGAAATCACTATAATATGTTATATAAAATGTTGGGGGTTTTATTTAGCTGCCAAGAATAATTATACAAATAATAAATATATTCTTCATTTATAATTTGTTATCTTGCACTATTTATAAAGAAATATTAAAATTGAATACATTATGACACTAAAATATTTATATTATACAATCCATTATTAAAATATTTCTGTTAAAAATATTCACAACTTCTGAAATAATATTTTTAAATTAATATATTTTTTTAGATAAAAACTAAATGAGATTTTAGATTTTTTTAAAGAATAAAAAAAACTAGTATTGAAAAAATTTTACTCCAAATGCTATAAAATAAATCATATACTTATTTAAAGAAAAAGGTAAAAAGAAAAGAATCTTACTAAAAGAAAAGTACAACTAATAAAACTCAACAATAAAAATAGTTAATATTTCAAAAACTTGTAATATATCAAAGAAATTATATTTCTTATAAATGAATATAATATTGTTAATGTTGCTCACTAATAATAATTTTTTCGAACACTCTTTATTATTAATATTCATATGCATAATTTCGTATTACTTGAAAATGATATTTTGTATTTCTGAATATTACAACAAAGTTTATAAAAAGTTTTGATAATACATTAGTATTTTAGTTAATGAAGTAAATAATATTCTCAATGTACCTATAAATAAAACAATATCTTTAAATATTAAATTATTCTGTAAATAAGTGAATATTCCAAATATCGACCTTTTGATGTATATTCTGTAATATTAACTTTGCGTTTCCAGTATCAGAAATAAAATATTTACTATTTTTACAAGATTTACTGTATTTTAACAGATAATATATTTTTCATATTGTTTTCAAATAAATAAATTAAATTAAAAAATAAATGTATATTATGAATTATTTTGGTGTTTTAATTTTTTCTAGACAGTTTGTTGAGACGCAGAAGAATATCGTAGCCAACTATAGGCTACTTTTACTTTTCGCAAATGTGTAATTTAGAGAATTTTTTGCTTTGTTTAATTTAGTAACGTTAAATTCACTGGAGTAACCGATGAAAGTAGTTTAATATGATAAAACATCGTAAAATTATATGGATTGTTTGAATTTATGTTCGTTCTTCGTTCCACACTACAAACTTATAATTACTAAATACTGTATTGTAAAAGAACTTCTCACTTATGATTTAAAATTAATCAGATTGACACAATCGAGAAACATAAAATAAGATTAAATAAAGCATGTTACCAAGGATAAAATAAAAGCTTTTAAACAACTTTTTTCAAATATTTCTTAAAATACGTAACATATCCCCTCGGATACATCCATTGCAATAAAATAAATATTAATAAAAAATTGTACAAAAGATATTTTTAGTGTAAGCTATTACTACTATTATTTTTTAAGAGAAATAAATTTTATTTAATAATATTTAAATTATAGATACTTTTTTTCTTACATTTGATTGACATTTCTATGTAATGTCTGTAATACTACGTGTTTCCATGTACTGTATAATAATACAGTTTATTATTTTTATACTAGTAAATCTGATTAAATAAATTATTTATTTCCTCATTATATTAAATATGATTCACCATTATTTTATGTTTGATATGCTTCTGGTAATTGCTCAAAAAAATAAATTGAAAAAAATAATAGAAAAACGGAAAAATATTTAAAATAATTCTATTTAAATATGGATGCATTATAAGGAATTATTTTAATGAAAATAGTTTGTTACAACTGTTATTATTTCTTATATATTTACACATCGGTTTTAATTTGAAGACAAATCTTTATGTATTCGAGTACTATTATGATTATAACTATTTTATCGAGTTATTTGAAATTTTTATGTCAAAAATTTTATTGAAAATTCAGCAAAAGATCTTCCTATTTCACAATAAGTTCATTCAATGAGAGTATTTGAGTTTGATGATAAATACTCTTACTTTAATCCACAATGTATAATTTTTTAATTATAAGAGTTTATTTAGCGTGATATAAATTTTTTTTATAATTTCAATAAAATGACTGAGAATAAGATAATGCATTTTTAAATAATAATTATTACGAATAACATTATGTTGATCTTTAAATATATCTTTGAGCTTTCTTCTTTTATTTATTTATTTAACAAAAAATCCGAATGCTACGAGCTGATTACCACGTTGTTGTAGGATTTTGATAGGAAATTTGCTGACCGTTATTAATTTCGAGTCATAGAAAAATTACGAGTAAACCCAATGCTTGGAGTGTGCACGTTTTAGATATAATTTGAAAGCTAAGCAACCTGGATACATGAAAATAATTTGAAAAAAGGTTATATCCACAAGGAGCATATCTTCCTGAAAATTTCAACTGAGATTGCACATCTTCATTCATGAGGGAGAAGCTAAGCTCGCTCGTGAAAACATTATTAGCTGAATCACGAATCAAACGAGGCGCGTAATGTGTTTTACGATTCCATCGCTAAGCACATAATTATATCGTGCGCGCATGCCCAGTTCGGGGTTAACCTATGCGACCTGTCAGTCGCCGATAATTCAAAGCTGGAAGAAATGGGTGGACGCCCGCATCCACATCCGCCATCCACATCCCCATAACAATGACACTATAATTCAGCGGGATGCGTATAAATACGATTGATTAATCGAACGGCCGAGCCATGATAAATTGATCCCTCTCGACACATTGTGCCCAACTATTTGCCATAGTTTGATTCTCGACCTATCTCCGGCTTCGCAGATTCGCAAAAAATTCGCAAAAAATTCGCAAAAAATTCGCGGGGGCGAAAATGCGGCGAAATAAGCCGCGCGTCAGTCCAGAAGCGTGATGTGAAATTTTATGCCGGTTTGTGGCAAAAGAGATTTCCCGGGAATATGATAAATTTTGAATGTGCAAATGCGGGGACGAACCGACGCCCAAGAGAATGAGAGAAACTGAGAAAGTGAGGTCGTGGGGATCGGTGGTGTGAGTGTCCCTAAACAAGGATTTCCAGATTCTACCTCTTGTACAAGCGAAGAAAAATTCCTTTATACCGCGCCGAAAACTTGACAGATACACGAAGGGAAATTTCTTTAAAAAATTACACATTTTAAGAATAGTTTTTGACGAATTTCTTGAAAATAACATTTTCAAATCTATATTATTTTCATATTTGAAAACCCTTATTACATGGGTTGTAATATTTTTTGAAGCAGACATTTTTCTTACAGCAGTGGATCTACTGTGATTTGTAGACAAATGTAACATTTCTATGGAAAAATCCGGTAAACCTAAAAAAGAACATGTGTAAAATTCTTTCACCTCCATCTCACAATATCTTGAGCTTCTTGCAATAACAGTTATTCTTACAATTTGAAGTTATTTTCAAGGTTTTAAAGTGAAACAAATTTTTTAGAATATTTCAGAAAAGCTTACCTCGAACTCGAATCATCATTCTACAGAAATTAGTATAATTTGAAATAGGAGACGAAGCCGTGAACGTCAATATGGTAGTTCCTGGAGGTAAATCTGCTTGTAATTGCTTTCCCCACGACGGAGATGCTTCCACATTTCTACACATAAAAATGAAAACAGAATAGTCGTAAAATCAATAAAATACATTACCTAGTAAGAAATATTAACATAATATTTGAGTAATTATTGAATTAGCGTACACCAAATTTAATTCATCCAAGGTAATAAAAAATGTATAAGAGCATGAATTTTTTATATCATAATATTTGAAATTTTAATAATATTTTACAAACATGAAGCAGTCAATAAAAATTTGTAATTCAGTTGATATAAATTTGTCACTCTTTATTAATATTTTAATCTTTTGGATGAGTATTCATGCAATTCATTTTTATCGGTTAAATTATTTTATGAATTCGTAAATATATAAAATAAAAAGCATTTAAAAACAAAAGAATCAAAATTAAAGAAATTATTTATGATCTAATAAAATTTTATGTGATTATTATTTATATATTTATTAATAATTCAATAAAATTATGAAAAATACGATTAGGAAGCACCAAATTAAATTTTTGTGTGGATACACTTATTATTTGAATTAAAGCCAAATACTATTAAAATTATTGTACTAAACTGTAATATAATTATAAAAATACATTGTTCAATATAATTCATAATAACTTGATAGATTAAAGTAAATTTTTTATAATTTGGTGTTATAGTAAATTCAATATTAAATTTCTAAAAATATATTCATATCCCTCTAAAACATGAAAACCAAATTTAAAACTATTTGATACATGCTTTTGTAGTTGTATTATATTTTCTAAAAATCACTTATCGCACGTTCATTAACTTGTAATTTTGTTTATGATTGAATGTTTATACTCATATTAGATTCACAAGTATTAAATTGAAAAAAAAGCATTTTAATATATATGTTTACAATGCGTTTGATAAGCAATTATTTAACGAATTAAATGTTAAAAAAAAAAATGAAACACTAACGTGACCAATTTACATAATATTAACCGCAGTAACAGAAATTATTATTGATTGAAATAAAAATTGAAAATAATGTAATAAAAAGAATAATAATAATGTTAATAATTTTTTATATAAATTGAACTTTGTAAGTGATATCTGTCTCATTTTAATGATTAAAAAACTTCGAAATAATAATATTCATAAATATCATATTTGATACGTAACATAATAAATAACAATAATAAAATGACTACAAAACATTTAATAAATTTAATAAACAAGTATATAGTTATAATTCAATTCAATTCATACAGTGGCCAAAATTATATTTATTATATTATTGTTATTTCAGTTTAGAATTTCGTTAACCATAAAATTTCAATTAATAATTAAAATATTTAACAGCATATTTATGATATGCCAATATTCATAAAACAAAGCTTACAATTTTTAAATATAAATTGACAGATACAACAATAAAAATATTTTCAAAAAATAAAAAACCATTATTAAAGTTATTATTTCTTATGCTCATAAATCTTTAATCGATGTATTTTACAATTTGTAATCGTTAAAACAAAAATTAAGGTAATTTATCCCAATATGATAGATTGTTAAAGTTTGAAAGAAACAATTGATTCCTTTTTACATGAAATGTGATAAAAACTTAACGATGTTGTACATTGTTCTTCGCCTTTCAATTCGTAATATTTTCAGCTTAGTATATTTCATGAGTTGGTCAACCTTCAAATAATTGTTTATCCAAAAGTAAAAATTCCAAATCAATTCATGTCAAGGAATAGCGATGAGTTTGATCAAGAATGTAGCTTCCGGGCGATTGTCCAATACTTCCTTCCATTATTGCTTACGCGTACAGTCGCCAACCATTGTAAAGTTGCATGATCAATACACGTGTAACCGTGGACAGAAGAATAAGGAGATCGATAGATAGAAAAGGAAGGTGATGGAGTCTGGAAGAAAGTCCGGCGACCGATCGAGACTCTTGAGACAAGATGGAAGGCAGGCTTAGTGCGAGTCCTCGTGCCCAGACAAGTGCCAGTGTACTTCTTGAGCACGAGGCGACAAAGGAAGAGAAAAGGGACTGGTTACAAAGAACAAAAAGAGCTCATGGATAAAGAATGATATTTCGAGGACAATGTTATCAGTATTTCATGAATATATTTTTCACTCTGCTGTGTACGTTTGAATGTGCACAAATGTCCAGTATTACATTGTGCTTTTATTTACATACATAATTTTTATAAACATTTTAAATTCACGTTATATCTAGTCAATCATAAAACTGTAATTGCAATGAAACTATTATTGTTGCACCAAGAGCTTTATTTTGTAACTATTGTGAAGCCTTTCGAAAAAGTTTTTGTACTGTATAAAAAAATGAAAGAAAATGGAATAAAACTTACAAAACATCAAAAAATAATAAAAATATTAACCACAGACAATGAAACATAAATATTAAGCAATTAATTTTAAAAATATTGCGTGAAATGTAAAAACATTATAAAACTTTAAATTGAATAAATATATTTTTGAACATAAAATTTTATTGGGCAATAAATAAAAGTAGACATTGTCTAATTATCTATCTTATTCACTATAAACATTTTTTAAAGAACAATAAATATAAAAATAAAAAAAACTAGATTATATTAAATATTCACGAATTTTCAAAACTTTATGAACCAATGCTTAATCCATGTCTATTATCGTTTTTACTATTAATCAACGACGTATAATTAATTTTATAAATTTAGCAAATAATAATAATAAAGAAAAAAGTAAATATATCCAGATTATCTTGGAGCAAGCTTAAGAATAAAATTTTGAAATACGAGGCGCGTGTTCACTCACTTACTCACATATAATTATTAATTATAGGATCTATATTGTATACAGTAAATTTAAATTTTATTAATCTAAGAAAAAAAATTTCTATATAAAGTGTAATTAAATACTTTTTGACAAATATTTCTTAATCGGTTACATCAAAATAATGCATAATCAGATATTAAACAATTACCTATACCAATCCACGTTTGTTTTCGGTTTTGAAAAAGAAATTCTTGCCGTTCCGCGTCGTGGTGGAAGTTCTACATCCAGATCGTTGGGACATCTTATGTAGGGCCTAGTTGTCGGAGTTGAAGTAGAAGCTGAAAAACCAATGCATCGGTTATATTTCCTCGATTAATCATGTTTTTATATCTAGATAATATGGTTGCATAGAAAAAGATTGAGTTACTCGAGAACCATAGAGAAGGAATTCATCTATCAAAGCATGCGACATCAAATTCACACCCTAAAAAGAGACGGGTAGAGATAAGAGTAGAGACAAGTAGTATAAGAGTTGTAACAGTCAAACAAAAGAAAATCTATTTCATATGAAAAAGCTTATATGAACAAAGTCAAATTGGAATTCTTTAGATTACTTAGTTTTTAATACAAAATTTTGTGAAAAAATGTAAAAAATGATTCCAACATTTTCTTAACATCACACATTTGTTCAAAATTTTTGTTATTTTCAAGTATGTATCATAAAAAAATCTTTACCTCCCTAAAGTTTTAAAATTGGAAATAAAAGTCGAAAAATTTTATAGGAAATTCAAAAAATTTCTATTATTTCAAATGAGTTACATTTCTTTCTTTAATAATTAATATATTTAAAATATTGAAAAATGGCTAGAAAAGAAGTAACATATGATATTCACAAGGAGATTCTATTTAAAAAAGTTCTATTTTCGGTAATGTTGAATGTTGCTTTTATAAAACTATCACAATGATATGTACTTTAGTATCAACGTCATTATATCTTAATTATAGCGTAAAATTTGATGATTTTTTTTTCTCCATCGTACACGAAAGACTTCTTAAAAACTGTTTTAAACCTAATTTTCTTTTAAAGTTCATATTTTCCTTGAAAGTATAAACTTTAATCAATTTTACGAAATTGCAGAAATATGTTAATTAAAGTTATGTACTTAAAATAATTTTTAATTTTATGCTAATTAAAACATAGTATTACACGAATGTCTTTTTAGAAAAAAATTTTAAAACGTTATATGTTAAGATCGAAGCATTTTTAGCCCTATCATAACGTTCTATCCAGCAGGGTTGAAAGTTCGGTTCAATAAAAACATCGGTCTATTAAAAAGCATAAAGAAAGAAAACAAATGTTGATGAAAAGCCTCCAGTAATGAAATAAGGAGACAAAAGCACCGAGAGAGTAAAAAATTAAAGAATAGTTAGTTAAAGAGTAGGAGAGAGAGACGAATAGATGAAGATGAGCTCCGACTATTATTATCGTTGCCGTCAGTAAAACTACTCATGCTCATTACCCGAAACAATGAAAACACGTATCGTGAAAGAATTCCTACGTTGAGGATGAAAAAACTTTCAAGAAAAGTGCAGCTGAGGAAAATAAGAATGGGGAAGAAGCCATGAGAAGTTTTCAAAATAAAGCGCAATGGAGCCCGTGTGTAAAAATCCAAATACAAGGCCTCAAAACCTCATTAAGGAGTGGCGTTAACGTATAGGAGATCGTTAGCGGTTTACGCGTGCATCCCTTCGCGCTTTTATTCCTTCAGTTGAAACTTTTCATTGTGTGAGGCCGTTTGCAACTAACGTCGAAAATAATGAATCGTCTTACTTCTTTAAATACTCCAACAATTAACCTTTGCTCATTGATTATTATTTAAGAAATTGCTTTCGCCTCAGTCTTCTATATTGCACAAATTATTTATCAAACCGTTATAAAACGTAATTAAAAAATGTTCCACATATATTCACAAATTATCCAATTATTTCGTTTTTAACTATTTAAATTATTCAAAAGCAATATCTAATTATTTAAAGTATTAAGGATATATCATTGATTAAAGTATACCATCAATTTTGCATGCTATGTCAAAATGAATTAATTTTTATTTATTATTAATATATTAGAAAAATGTGTTTGTATTCTCAATTTTTTAAATAATTTTCACTTCAAATCATAAAATAAATGACTTATTATAGAACGAATGATGTACATTGTATAATATTTTAATATTAATTCATTATAAGACGTTTATTAATAATACTACTAAGTATTTCTGTAAAGGGTAAAATAATAGTGAATATTGATAATATAAATACATAATTTAAGCGGAATTTCTGAAAATTAATTGCCCAGTAATTTCTAATTATATTTACCATTATTATTATCAGAAAATATCTTTAAAAAAAATACGAGAAAAACTTTTTAGTCAATCCGCCTCAGTGATAAATTTGTAGAGAAAATTTTTATTTGTAGAGAAATTTTTCTTTGCAAATACAGAAATATTATTAGTATAGAAAAATTTGAAAATAATGTATTAAAACAATCCAATTTTTGTCAATAGATGCACTCGTTTTTAAATAAAATTTGATTATAATATTCGTTTAAATGAATATTTCAGTAAGACTTAAAAATATAATTTGTTAATGTTATTTTCAAAAAATCAAAATAAAATAGTTGATCGGACTAATTTTTTTTTTCTCTTACGGGTATAATGATGCCACGTTTCCGCCATATAATCTCGAACACAAACCGGCTCTGTACCGTCCCAACGTCCTCCGGATTCACATGTCCTCAGATAAGAACCTTCCAGTCTGAAGCTTCGTCCACACCGAATGTGACACGTAGCTCCTAGAGGATAATCCAGAGCATTCGAGGAATGTCCTGGGCATCGCATCTGTATTTGCATTTTATAAATTTCAATGCTTTAATTGAAATAAGAATGAAAAGATTCGTTTATAGTATTGAGTTTATTTTATTTTAAGTTAAGCTTTAAATTACCATAACCAATTGGAATATCGGAAATTTAAAAATTATTCAATAATACACTTTTTTATTTGAAGCTTTGTCATTTTTTATAATAAAAATACAATTAATAATTTTTATTTATATAACTATAGTAACAGTCGCTTTCCGATTTATATTAATTGCCAAAGAAGTATACACAACAAAATTTACTATAAATAATTAATACGGATTCTTCTTTTAAAAATAATATTACTTTATATAGAATCATTTTCTTTTTCCGAATTAATTATATAAATTGACAAAACAATTTTAATTGAAAAAACCGAGTAATGAGAAAACTATTGTAGCTAAAGTTGAATAATATCCTACTTCGCCGTAAACTGGTGGTTCTAAAGCTGGACACCTAGGAGTTCTCGATATACAGGTTCTTTCATCGTCAGCCAGAACTAAATCGTCGGCACAAACACAATAGTAGCTTCCAGGAGTATTAATGCAGTCGCCATTGCAGCCACCATTGCGGTAAAGGCACTCATTAATATCTATACACTCGCTCATGTTTCTAAACAAATTTTGAAGAAATATAATTATAATTAGAAGGCCGTTTTTGTAATGTCAAATTCTTAAATGTTTAAATTACTTTCGATTCGCATAGAAGCCAGAGTAGCAGGAGCACGCATAAGAACCTAAACCATTAATACAAATTTGTTCACAACCACCATTATCTTTTTGACACTCATCATAATCTAAAAAATAATTTTAAATAAGTAAAAAAATATTTTAATTTTTATTCAATTTAATATTTTCATTCTTACATACCAATACAGCCATCCACTTCTTTCTTGAACCCAGCACTGCATTCACAATAATGAGAACCAGGTGTATTAATGCATCTTCCTTCGCAATTAGTATTTGTGGCACATTCGTCAATATCTATCAAAATAAATAACTCATTACCAATTTTTTTTTTTTTTATGTTGACGATATAAAATAAAAAAATATTCACGTAATTTTTATTTAATTTGAATTTTAAACTATATTAAAATTCTTTGTAAAAAATTCTTATAAAATTTTAATAATTAATAATGAAAACTCACCTACGCAAACATTATTTCTCATTTCAAATCCAGTTCTGCATGTACACTTATACGATCCATGTGTGTTTAGACATAAATGCTCACAATCGTGGTTTTCCGTACATTCATCAATATCAATGCACATCGAGCTATTTGATTTCACACTGTGGAAACCATTTCTACACGAACAAATTGCACGCCCATTATCCTCTGTACAAATATGTTCGCAACCTCCGTTATTTCCATTGCCACAAGGATTGTCAGTATAACAAATTCTACCATCTCTAAGCTGATAATTTTCTGGACACTTACACGTATATGAACCTGCTTCATTCATGCAAACGTCAGAACAACCACCATTATTAAGTTCACATTCATTTAAATCCTCACATGTTTTATTATTTTCTCCTACTTTGTAACCAGTAGGACATTCACAATAATAGTTGCCTTCAGTATTGTGACAAGTATGAGAACATCCACCATTATTGGCCATGCATTCGTTAATATCTATGCATACTTTGGCATCAAAATTAAGCTCAAATCCTTTAGAACATTCACAATGAAACCCTTCATTCACGTTTACGCAAACTTCTGGACATCCACCATTATCAACGGCACACTCATTAATATCAATGCATGTTTTCTCATCTACATCAAGATACATCCCTAAGGGACACATACAAGCTATACCACTGGCAACGTTGTAACAAATATGAGAGCATCCACCATTATCTGGTTTACATCTATCAGCAGCAATACATGTTCTTGAATCATTCCCAAGAACATGACCATCGGGACAGATACATTTGTAAGAGCCTATTATATTGAGACAATCAAATGAGCATAATGGATGCCCAATTTCGCATTCATTTATATCTAAACACGTTTTTTCATCCTTGTCTAATAAAAATCCATCAGGACAGTAACAGTTATAACTGCCAAGTGTATTATTACAAAATTTCGAACATCCACCATTATTAAGAATACATTCATTAACATCAATACATGTTACATTATCTGAATGTAAGTAATAGCCTTCTGGACAAGTACACCAATAATTGCCTAATATATTCATACAATTGTGAGAACAATTATGAGACAAAGTAAGACATTCATCAATGTCCACGCAAGTTTTTTTATCATCCGGTTCAAGTATATATCCACGTGGACATTCACAATAATAACTACCATCTATATTAACACACTTATGAGAACATCCTAAATGAACATCATTTTCAAATTCCTCACATTCATTAATATCTTCACAAGTTTTTAAGTCAGATTGAAGACTAAAACCTGCTGGACATGAACAAGAAGCTGTATCACTGTTTACATCAACCTGACAATAATGCGAACAATTCCCATTATTTATTGAACAAACTTTTGATGCTGAACAAGTAGAATTATCAACAGTCAAAACAAAACCTGAAAAACACGAACAGTAAAAACTACCAACAGTATTAAT
The DNA here is from genome assembly GCA_018907245.1 of Eupristina koningsbergeri. NCBI lineage: Eukaryota > Metazoa > Arthropoda > Insecta > Hymenoptera > Agaonidae > Eupristina > Eupristina koningsbergeri. The sequence goes on from JACCHV010000041.1 coordinate 2,270,126, forward strand.
ACAAATTTGAGAACATTTTCCGTTATCAATAAAGCATTCATTAATATCATCGCATAAAGCTTTATCTCGAGGATTTATACGAAAGCCTGAATTACAAGTGCATTCATAACCACCATAAGTATTCTTACAACCATGAGTGCAATTATCTTTATTTTCAAAACATTCATCAATATCAATACATGTTGCATTATTATAATCTAATTGCATTCCACTGGGACATTTACAAAAAACTGTATTATTAATCGATCCACAAATATGACTACATCCACCATTATTTTGATTACATAAACTGTCAGTAATACATTTTAATTCATCTTTGGCTAAAATCATACCAAACGGACATGAACAAGAAACAGATTTGTTTTCATAATGGCATTCATGAGAGCATCCGCCGTTATCAATAAAACACTCATTAATTTCGACACATGATTTTCCATCATCAAGAAGTTGTTGATTTTCTGGACATGTACAAATCATACTGCCTTCAATATTTTGACAATTGTGCGAACAACCACCATTATTATTGAGGCATTCATTGATATCATGACATATTTTACCATCTTCATTAAGTTGAAAACCATCTGGACAGTGACATTTATTCTCACCGTCGACTACAAAACACTTGTGAGAACAACCATGTTTTGCTTCGCAAAGTTTCGTTTCCATACAAGTCTTATTATCTTCATTTAATAAATAGTTTTCAGGACAAAAACAACTGTAACTACCATTTTTATTTTCACAAGAATGTGTACATTCGTGCAAATTCAAAGAACACTCGTCTATATCGATACAAGTCTGCTCATCATCATTAAGTTTAAAACCTTCTAAACAAAGGCATTTAAAACTTCCTGGTACATTCATACACCCATCTGAACATATATTTAATGAACATTCATTGATATCTTGACAAGTTTTTTGATCATTTAAAAGTTCGTAACCTGCATTACATTCACAGTTATAAGAACCCTCAGTATTTAAACAAATATGGGAACATGAATGCTGATTTTCAGTGCATTCATTAACATCCTTACAAGTTTTAGTATCTTCCATTAATTCATATCCTTCTGGGCATCCACAACGAATATTGTCTCCATTTTCTTCGCATATATGAGAACAACCATGTACTCGTAAACAATAACTCTCATCAACGATACAAGTTTTTAAATTTTGTGATAAAATTAATTTCGAAGGACATGTACAGTCATAACCTCCTTCTGTATTCACACACTTATGACTGCATTCGTGTAATTTTTCACTACATTCATCTATATCTGTGCAAGTAATTCCATTGTCTTCTAATTTGTAACCAATGCTACATTCACATTTATAACTTGTATTTGTTGGAATACATTTCTGTGAACATGTAGAATTTATACATATATCAGAATTGCAAGAGTATCCATTCTCATTTAGAATTAAATTATCTGGACATTTGCATCGATATGAACCTAGAAGATTTACACAAATATGAGAACAGTTATGTTGACTCTCTTCACATTCATCGACATCTAGGCATTCTCCATCCGGTCCAATTATCATACCAGGAGAGCATTCAGTATTACAAGAATGACCTTCAATTAAAAGTTCTGAATTATTTGGACAAGTACATTTATAACTTCCTGGAATATTGATACATAAATACTGGCAATTATGTTTACTTTCTGCACATTCGTCAACATCCACACATGTTTTACCATCCGTTTCTAACGTGTAACCAACTGAACATGTACAACGATATAAATCATCTTCTTTAATGCATGTATTAGAGCAATTTAATGCTTCACAAGATGCAGAAGATTCACATATTTTATGATTATCCATTAAAGACATATCCATAGGGCAAGAACAAATATAACTACCATTTGTATTGTGACAACTATGGGAACATTCATGAATCCCTCGAGCACATTCATTGATATCTTCACAACTTCTCCCATCGTCACTCAGAATAAAACCAGATGGACAATCACAACGATATGAGCCACGAGTATTTGTACATTTGTAAGAACAAAAATTATTATTAACACATTCATTAATATCTTCACAAGTTCTGCCATCTTCTTTAAGAAACCATCCCATAGGACATATGCATCTATAACTTCCAACTTCGTTAATACATTCTTCACTACATTCGTGTGTTTTTTTCATGCACTCATTAATATCAATACAAATAGTATTGTTTATTAACTCATATCCGTCTGGACAAATACAACGAGCTCCATCAATAGTATCTTCGCAATTGTGAGAGCAGGGAGTTTCTAATGTTGCACAACTATCTATCGATCTTGTTCCATCACAGGTAGAATTATTTGGACTTAAAATTAATCCATTTGGACAAGAGCAGATAAAAGAACCATCAGTGTTTTTACATATATGTGAACATGGCTTTGGATTCATTAAACATTCATTTATATCTGAGCAGGTAGTAGTATCGTCATCTAATTTATAACCAGGGTAACATTCACAAAAATAACTACCAGCTAAATTTGTGCATTTGTGATCACAACCATGATTTTCTGTATCTTCTTCGCACTCATTAATATCTAAAAAATAAAATTAAAATCATTAATTAAAATAAATAATTAATAAAAGAAAATCCTAGGTACATTTAGACGATATTCCTTATCATATATAAAAATATAATGATAAAACCATAATTCATAAAATATCATTATTATCGAATGATTATTTAATAAAAAAATCAAAATATATAATTTATTTATTTATAATTATCAGTCATATTATGCCTTACTTACCGATACAAACACCTTTGTCGTCTTTTTTGTATCCTATTTCACATGCTTCATCCACTGATGATTCCGTTATAGCACCGTCTTCATAATCATCATCTTCATAGTCATCTTCTGAGTCATAATCTTCTTCTTGAATTAATTTAGTTTTCTTTTTCAATTTTGGTACACATTTAAATGAACCGTTTGTGTTGAGGCATACTTGTGATTTTGGTTTACATGGTTTCGTTTCTTTACATTCATCTATATCTAAAAAGTATATGAAATATTGGCATAATATATATTCAGAATATTTTAAACATATCATGTACTATTTCACAATGATAAAAAATTTCGAAGGTATTTCTATCACTTATTTTAATTTGGATTTTATGCCATTTTTCAAATCAAGATTATTACTAAAATAAATGGGTAGAAAAGAAAAATGATGTATCAAAGCCATTAAAATTGAAGAAAGACTCGTAGTATTTTAAAAAAATGTACCTTGGCATGTTTTGTAATCGTCATCCAGATAAAAACCTTTGGGGCAGAGGCAAAAAACACTACCAGGAGTATTGATACAGGTATGGGAGCATCCACCATTGTTTTTGTTGCATTCGTTCACGTCCTCGCAAGTGCGATTGTCCGAAGTCAATTTATAACCCGGAACGTCGCTGCAGCTGCACTCATAACTACCTGGCAGATTGTTACACACCCGTTCACATGGCCCGTGACCACTATTCGATGCACACTCGTCAATATCTATATTCCAAAATATCATTGTTTCGTCGTTAAACAAAATATATCATTTGTGCGAATTGTTGTATCGAAAATTAATTTATTAAAATTATTCGGTTTACAGAAAGCATTAAAACTCTCCTAGTATTATGAAAAAGTTTCAAAACTGAAATTGGTAGCTTGATTGATGTGTATATGATATAAAAATGCTCAAGTTGCGTTTGTATGAAAATAATAAAATTTAATGAACCTTTGCATGATTTATGATCGTCGCCCAGTTGGAAACCAGTAGAACAGTCGCAATGAAAAGAACCCAGATCATTTCGACAAATATCCGAGCATCCGGATGTACCTTCCGCGCATTCGTCAATATCTGGAACACACGACGTAGAAAATATTTACAAACAACATATTTAAAAAAGTCAACCCTTTTCTTTAATAAAATATATCAAACTACAATTTTGAAGAATTTAGTTTTCATTGAAATACATTCTGAATACTCATGTGAATATACTTTGCTGAGAATACAATTCTGATTTTATCAATTAATGAATATAATTTTTTATTTTCATTTATATAACCTTATTTTGAATCCAATGTTCGCAGATATATTTCTCATAAAATACATTTCTATAAAATTTATTTTAAAAATTCCAGTTTTAGAAAATAATTCTATTATTGAATATAAAATAAATTACAAATATTAAATATTCTTTTGGTTACTAAATAAAATATCATATTTATATTAAAATAGAATCTTTGGAAATAAAAGGTTTATAAAGTATACGTATTTCGTATTTTTAAAATTACATAAAGGAGTAGAATAAATTTCATTCAAAGTATAGTTTTAAATATTTAGAAAAAAAAAATATTACTTGGTATGGATATCATTTTGAATAAATTATTATAGAATATAAATAGTAAATATATTTAATATAAAATAAAAGAAAAAGAAAAAATAATATAGCAATTTAATTCTTTACTCTAAAAACTGAAATTTACAAGTGAAATTTTTTGAATAATGTAAATTATGATTGATAAATTCGAAGTGTTACGTTTTTTGATTTTTTTTTTCATTTATGCATTTGTGAGTGAAAATCATTCAAATTTTATGTCAAGAATGGAATTTCTAATTATCTAATTAAATATAAATATCAGAACTTAAATACATATCATTTTTATATGAATAATAAACTTTTCTTTCCAGAATTATAAATTTAATATAGTTAATAATATTTTTAGATATTTTTGCATGATATGTAGAAAAAGTATTTTATCTTATTAATAAGCAACTGTATTAAAATATATCAAAAATAATTCCAAATTTCTTAATTCTAATATTAAATACAGAATGATAAGATAGATATAAATCTATTCTGTATAGATTTATGGGGAGCTTCATAATAATCTCTTTGTGCTCAATATTATTTAAGAATTTGAATGTTTGTGTTGAAAGCTGTCGGTCTTGTTATGTCTTGACTAATAGATGTAGGTACTTGCAATACTCATATTAATCTGTACGAGTGATATGAATTTTAATGTTGATGTGTAATATTTTTACTTATTAGAGGAATCACAAAAAATGAAAAAATTCTAAAAATCATGGCAATTTTTCACATTTACCATAACATCCACCTACATAATATTTTTTCTTTGATATCAATTCGGCTTCTATGTAACATTCATTTTCAATTAATATTTCAATAACACATTTTGCATTGTGTACTTTGGATCATAATGATTATATTATAATTATACTTTTCCTAATACAATTCTTTAAAATTTATTTATGATTATCTATATTACTACTATTCATAATTATGAAAAATATACAAATTATAGAATTTTTTAGGTAAAAATATCATATTACCATAATTTATTGATAATGTTATAATTGATGAGCTAATGGAGGGATTGAAGAGTAATAATTTTTAAAAAAATAAAAATGTTTAAGTATCCCTGAAAATCCAATTCAATTCATAATACTTTTCTTTTAAAGTGTCATCTAATATTTAATGTGAGAGGAATAAAAGGGAAGTTACATGGTGCAACTCATAACTCACCGACTTCAATTACACTTTATAAAAAATAAGAGATTTTCCAAAAGATAGTTAAAATAAACTGTGACGGGTGAATCATATGAGATCGAATAAAAGAATAATTTGTAACAAGAAGGCACCCCCAAAATTAGATTTCGCATGAAAATTGACGGGCTATCATAGGAAGCATCGTGCGTGCAGTAAGAGAGCACTTAATTTCACGATCGAATGAAACGACGTCGAGCCAATGGCGATTGGCTCTGATTACTTTTCCCGATTGGAATCTCTCCGCCTCGGAATCGCCGTCCCAGGGCGGGTCTTTGCGCTTCATCTTTCCGGTGAAACAATAGAACTTCCTTCCGCGTTCAAGATCCTCGCCAGGGCTCGAGTGCGGTGAGAATTCGAGAGAACCTCCCTTTGAAGGGAGACTTCGACAAAGGTCATGGGAGATTCGAGTCTTCGTGACCCAAATCCTTAGGTGGCTTGCGAATCTCGTCAAGGGCTTGTGTTTACATAAATGAGTCGGGGGTATCGGAAGCAATATGACGATGCATTGAGTCGCTAACTCTGATGAAGAGCTGGGACTCCTTCAATTTCCAAGAATATGCATGAAAGAGAATAGCCTTCGCCTATAAATTAGTGTACGGAGAAAGTTTGAAAAGCGGCAAGCCATTCTTTGTATGACATAAATAAACAAACAAATTTAGCAGTTAATTTAATTTTATGCTGTCAAAAGCAATTATTTTAATACAAAAAACTATGAAACGCAAACCATTGAATTTTACGGTCATTAAAATTGTTGTACAAAATTCTATCAATTAATTATTTACGTAGTTTTTTATGAGATAAATTAAAAATTTTAATAATGACATACGAATTTAATTAAAAAATTTTAATTATAAAACTCAATTTATTGTGATGATCCAGTACTGTATGCTTTTAAGTATGCCAAAAGATGCATTGCTATTTATTATCAATCCAGGATTATTTCCCCTGTGTTTTATTGCATTTATTTATATGAGTTTACACGTACTATTGCTAATAGATTAAATTTCTTATAAATTACTAAGATAACAGTTTTTAAAATAACGATTGTGTATTACGACTTTTAAACGTATTTTTTATTGTTATGTGACGTTTTAAAAATATAGAATGTTAGTGTACAGAGATTAACGATTTGTAAAAGTGTGCGTCTTACCAAAACAAGAGGATCCTTCCAAACGATAACCATCGAAGCAGGAACACTTGATGCCATCCTCGACGTCTACACACACTTGCTCACACATATTCTTTCCGCTTTCACACCTCTTAACACCTATTTTAACCATATTCTTGCCCTCAGCTGCCAACAACTCTAAAATAACATACAAGAATTTCAGTGCAAGATTACCGGAAATAACGGCTAATCCAATTTTATATTTCAAACGCTTTGTGGTGTGCATTTCATTTGGGTCTTTTTGCTTATTCATAACTCAGTTAATATCTTAAATTAAGTTTAATAAATGTCTAATTTTATTAAATTACTTTCTTATATTATTCATAAAATGAAATATACAGAACAAAATACTTTAAATATATTTTAAGATTCAATTATTTTTAAAAATACAAATGAAAATAAATATTTTTGTATTTTTTTATTTTTTTTTCAATATAATTATTACAATTTTTTAGTGTAAACCTGCATGCTTTTAATGATACGTGAATATTTTAATATTTTATATATTAATATTTTAAAGTATTGTATGTAAATAATCTAAATAAATAAAAAATAAATAATATAAATATAGTAAGTAAATAATAGTAATTTTCTAATCATTGAAATTTAACATAAAAACGTTAATCCAAACTTTATATACCTTGAAGGCATTTGAAGTTTTTATAAACAATTTTAAGGGATTCTCATGAAAACGAGAAAAATTTGTTTAAATGTATCCATTAACTGAGCACTCACCATCCTTTTTTATACATTCTGGAATAACACCAAGCCAAGCACTTTCGCTACAATAGAGCCGGTTTTGCTCAGAATTTTTGAACACAAATCCCTCGTCACACTCGTAAACTACCATCTGATATCGATTCAGTGGATGTACAGAGTTTTTTCTAGAGAGAAGAAAATAAAAATTAATATATCAAATGAAATATTTCCTTAGAGTTATACATTTTTGTTGTCTTGTTTAGATGTATACATACATTTTATTTTCCGTACATTTAAACAATGAAAAATGTTTTTAGTACATGTGACATTATTTACATCTAAATATAAAAATATTTTAGATTTCGAATATAAAAATGCAGTTCATTGTTTACTTTATTATATACTTTAAAGATGAACTCATCACAAAAATAATAAATGTTTCTATGAATTTTTATTGTTATTTTGCATATATTTAATTTAATTGCTTACAAAGAATAAAATATTATTAAATTTTTAATAAATAAGAAATTACCCAAATATTAAGAATAATTTTTCGATTTTCAATAAATTCCATAATATATTTACGACATAATTTGTTCGACAAAACTTAATAAATGTGGTATAAATGTTTATGCTATGATAAAATTAATTTTTTTTTAAATATTATTGTCATACACAATCTATGGGAAACTATTTAATTCAATTTACTTACATTCAAAAAATCTATTTAATAATTATTCAATCAATTATCAATAAAAATATGAATACATTTTCAAGTGTTAAAATTAAATTTATATAGTTTGACACATATTTGATAATATTCTTTTATAATTTTTTATGAAACATTATTATTTTTGATAATATTATAATTATATATTGGCATTATATAAGATATTTACGTATATATATATATATTAATAATAAAAATTTAAGAATCATTAAAGACTCAATTTTGTTTAAAAGAGGGTCTTAAAAAACTTGTTTATTATATATAAAATCTTCTGTACTTTTAGTCGATTTCACTATTTATGTATTTTATAATAATGCTTCGTGGCAATTTACATAACATAATTAAGGTTTAATTTATATATATTATGTATAATGGGAAATTTTTTTGGAAAACTTACAAAGACAATTTAATATTATAATATATATTTCATAAAATATTATATTTCAAGTAGTATACAACTTAACTATTATATTATTTCAAAACTTTAGCGTACTTTGAAGCGTCAATATAGATGAACATTAAAAGCAATATGAATTTCACTATGTATTCAATTATTTCATACAACTTAATAAATGTATTTAAATTTTATTAAAAATATAACAAAAAATGAAAATTTATAATTTAAATTAAGTACGAAATCAAAATGAAATTGAACAGTGAGGACTTTGATTAACTAAGACAATTAAAACTATATTAATTAATATGGAGTTGGTGATTTATTTGAATGAAATATTACTATATAATATGCTTAGGTATGTAATGCAAATGTAATGCAATAACCAAAAATACAGAAAGAAATTGTATAAATGAAATAATGTAATAAAAGGTCTAAAACCTAAGTTGACTAAAGAGAAGGTAAATACAAAAGCCATAAAGTTATTGAGATCAAACCTGACGAGTTTTGACGAGTTGGCATGAGCAACAACAGGGGGTTTAACGGCAGTTTTCCCGATGCGTTGTTTGCCATAACAACTGGTGTCAAGGGTCGCGAGGAAAGTGTCGTTGAGCTTGGAGGGTGAATCCTGTTTCCGGCGTAGCTGCTGGTGCTTCTTGGGTCGCTTCTGGCGCCTCGTTCGCTTGTCCTCGCCCTCCCGGCGATGGCGTTTCTCAGATCCCGGGGCATCGCCCAGGAACAAGTCGTGCCGCACGCCCCGCTCACCTGTAAAACAAATTAATCCGTTTCTTAAATGCGCGAGGTCAAGCTCCTCTTTTACCTCTTCCCCAGGTAACTGCGGATTGATGACTGGTATTATAAAGGTTGATGTGCATTAGCTTAAAGGTGCCATTAAAACCTTGTCTAACCGGGCTAGTGTCAGATTACTCAAGAGACGTGATGAAGGAAAGTTACTTGAGAAGCTTGGAATTTATAATTTTTAATATTAACCATAGTCTACTATGCTTCTTCACGTTTTTCCTATTAATTACTGAAAGTTAAATTCCATTAACTCTCCTCCTTTGGTAATAATGAAAAATGTCAAAACTATTAAAATCACTGTTCGATGGACTGCAGAGTTAAATTTTTCCCGAAACTATTGGAACAAGCTTATTTGATCGACTCGGAGAACATTTTAATAGTTATACTGGCACTTAATAAAAAATAATAATAATAACAAAATTAATAATTTTAGTTGGTAGTCAAAAACTATATTATTGAAAATAAAATTATTAAATATTATTGTAGAATGTTTGAGATTAAACAATAATGCATTTATATTCAATAATATCATTAAAATTAATTATGCAATTATTAGAATAAAATATTTTGATAGTCGTATAATAATTTATAACGAATTTTTTAAATATTCCAAAAATTAGAACTAATGGATAAAAGTAAAAATGTTTTTTACTACTACAATATTTTGTCATTTTTATGATTTATGGGTAATCCTTTTATGAATTATTTAAATATATATTAATATTAAATAATTAATAATAATATAGTAATAAATGGTATTGAGTAGATTATATTAATATTAAAACCAATAAATATTGATTTTTTTCAAAACAGTATTAAATACCTAATAACTCTTGGAATTACTTTTATCTAATCTGTAATATCATTTATATGCTAATGATTTAATATTTTTAAAATACATGAAATTAATTATTATGGTTATGAACAAAAATATTTCATTGCATTTTTCATTCAATCACTTTCATTCACACTAACATCCAGAAAGTTATTTTTTCGGAAATAATATAAATATGTATAAAAATCCAACAATTTAAAATTGTTATGGCAAAGTTTTCAAGAGCATAAGTAAATATAAAATATAAATACCAATCTATGAAATGTAAATTTTCAAATAAACACATGTTTATTGTTGTGTAAATGTAAGAAAGAAACTTTACAAGTATGCAAATAACACAGCGAAGCAAGAATAAACTTCGCATTCATAGTATTTTCTTTAAAGAGGAAGAAAAAATAGAGAGTTTTGAAAAATCAAATATTCCACTTCACTATCTTCATATTATATTCTAAGTTTTTGATTTTTTTATTCAACTACTTAATATATGAATGCTGGGTTATTGTATGCTTGAATGTTCTTTCTCCTGTTTTTTAAAGTATGCATCTTAAAGCCCAAAAGGATATTTGCTATTTTTTCCCTGACAACCGCACTACTTTAAGTATTCGAGTTTTTTAAATTTATTATTCACTATTTTGCTGCATACTTATGTTCTAAAATATTTTATGGAGAATAATCAGTGAATAACAGTTTCGGGGACAAGATTAAAGATATCTCGCATGCTTCATAATTTTGTCACAGTTTTAAAATTTGTTTAAAGCATTAGCTTCAGTTTCCCTTGGCTTTATTTCGCGATTCGACCACGAGTCAAAGAATGAAAGAGACGCCAATAAGCAATGAAGATAATAAGAAATACATAATAGAGTAGGAGGTTTCGTTACTTTGTCATAATGACGATTGTCGGCATGAATAATGATAAGAGCGGATGCCAGGGGCTACAAGGCACAATCCTGAGGAAGGAGAATGTGAGGATATTCATGGGTGATCATAAGCGGATACCTAGCCGGCGCATACACGAAAAATCGTGTAGGAGGAAATGGTCTTGGCTACCGACCCGTCTGACTCCACCAATACTCGCCTCCTGGCAAATGCGCCAACGGTATTCAATAATAGAGCCATAAATTCCTGGGAGACTTAAAACACCCGGACGCCTGTTTTCCCCAATGAGAAACTGGCTCCTATAATCTCGTGAATTGACGTTCCCGGGGAATCTTCTGTCAATGGGCTTCTTTTTTTTTCGACTCGGGCTCATGCAATGCTGGCATGCAGGCGCTCGTGCTCTTCGGTTTAAAAATCTCGTTGTTAAATGAAGTGCAAATGGAGTTTGCGGAAAGTGTCGATAAATGCAAAGTATATTAAGATTTTACGGATAAAGAGTAAACGGGAACAATGGAGCCCGTGCAATTGCTCAATAGAGAATTATGATGTTCGTTCATTTTTAATGAGAATCTTCATTTATTATTCTATTACCCGACAGATTTAAAATATACTCAAAGAATTAGCTTCCTTTGTTAAATGTTAAGAATGCTTATGGGCTTTTACCTACTCCGCAATTATTAGAAATCTACTGCGGATTTTCACGTATTATTTAAGCGCTACGTGTATCTACTTGAATAAATACTTGTATACTAATAAGTAAACAATAAGCTAGTCTCTTGATTTATTAATACAACAAAATTAATATCGAAATAGCGGAATTGGGAATACACGCTTTTGAGGATAAATCTTGTATATGGCAGTTGTGGTACTAATGTTTTAATTAGTTTGAAACTTCCATATTAAACACTTAAAAGTAACTATTTTAATCGTGCCGTAACTGCCGCATCGTACATTATATAATGGAATAATATTTAAAGGTAAAACCATAAAATGTATCACAAATTATAGTTATTTCCATCAGCAAACTCGGAAGAAAATATCTCGAACGCGAAATTGTTTCTACATTCCTGCTAGACAATAGTGAGGCGTCCATGACATTATAATTTGCACATGATAATAAAGCGACTACAATCCGTGCATTGGCGAACATTTTCTCTCTTTCAAGTATCAGCACTTGCTATTCAATTTACATAAAAATATCTATTGTTTCTATAACTTTGTTTTATAATTTTATTGATTTTATCAAACATAACGTTGATATGAAACCCGAATTAATAGTATTTGACAGATTATTGAATATTACAATATACATAATAAATTTACTATCCACTATTCCTGCTATATACCTTTAAAAATTAAATAAATAAAATTATTGAAAATACTTTGGATTTTGCAGTATAACATAAAATGATTAAAAATTACTTTAATGTATAAAAATAAAAATTGATTGCAAAAACTAATAGAATTACAAAACCCTTTTAAAGGAAATCTTATTAAGAATTAAAGCAATAAGCATACACACACATTCACCTATAAATTTAGATTTTTAAATTAATTAATTTAAATAAATGTTTTGTTTAAAATTACTTTTCAGAATTTTTTTTGTATTCCTATATTTTATTTATTATTATATAAATTAAATAAATTACTTTTTAGAAATTCAAAATACAATATTGCAAATAAATTGTACAAATGATTAAATTAAATTCTGAAAACTAATATTATTTCATTACTTAAAAATAAATAATGATATCATTTTGAGTTATCACTCAAAATAAAGGATAAATTTTTTTACAAATTATATACAAAGAGTTAATATTTTACACTAGAATTTTATAAAAAAAAATGGTATTTAAAAATAAAACAAAAACTCTTTAATACGCTTATTACTGAGAAATTTTTCAATAATATTAATCAAGTTATCAATTATTAAAAAAAAATTTACAAATTAAAAAATATTTACTACTTATATTGTAAGAAAACAATGGAACTTTCAAAATAATTTTTGGGTCGATATATTTTATTCAATGTAAAAAATAATAAGTAACAATTAATTAAAAAACTAAAATTTAATTTTACTTATTAAATTAAAAAATTTATTTCTAAAATCAAAGTAAATGTCTCGGTAAAATAATTTACGTTATCATCGATACCTCAAGTTTATATTTAGATATGAAACATAATATTACTTCTTTACTCATCAAAGACAACGAAAAATAATACACCTCAAGAACGAAAAAAAAATCAAAAAACTTGACAGCGATTACAAATTAAGTGATAATAATACTATTAAAAATATAGAGAATTCTATTCTACAGAGATTTATTAGCTTATTTTCAATAAATTTTAGAAATTTTTTTTTTAATAATATATATGTAATCTTGATTGCTCTAAATACACTTTAATTATATGTAAAATAATTTTTTTTTGTACAATTACATGATGGTCAGTTTACTTTTATATTTTAATCAATTTTAAAATTTTCTTATCTTGTAAGTATTTTTACTCATGATGTATTCTTCTCCAGTGAATACATGCAATTTCTGAAATTGAAAAAACTGTTATCTAAAATTATTAAAATCGAGTAAAAAATGTTTTCAGACCAAGCAATTAGTATTTAATAAAATCTTGGTGTAATAAAATATAATTGAAATGAAAACTGGTTTTTTTTTTTAAATATTATCCAATTTCGATGCAAGTAATATTTCGTAAATATAGGAATAGGTGGATTTAATTGTTCGATTTCTTTATAGTGCAATTGAATTTCAATTTTAGAGTTTATAGTATGAAGTTTATATAATTATTGAAAAATCCAAGGTAATATGCGAATAGGGTAGAGTAAATATAGTAGTGCAATAAATCCGTAGAGGTGCATGTAATGACGGAGTAACATACGCAACTTAAATAAGGAAGTCGCTGCTGTACAGTACAGCATCAACAAAAGAAAAGGAAAGGACGAGAAGGAGGAGTAGAGGCGCGGAGTGTGGGAGGAAGCGAGAGAGGGATAAGAGGAGCCCGACACACATTCACAAACGTAGTTAGTATCAGGGTCGAAATTCACAAGGGGCGATATAGCAGGACGTCGGCGGCTTGGCCTACCGCTAGAACGGCCAACGGTAATATTAATGTGCTGCGCATGCCCGGGCATCCAACTTCTCCCCAGGGAATCGTGCACCATACGAGAGAAAGAGAGAAGAGAGAGGGAGAGTTAGGGTTTTACAGATAGTAGCGCAAGAATACATCCAGAGTTGCTTTATTTATACCAAACATATGCTTGGGTGGTTAACATATGACGGCATCCAGCACCAAATAAATTCCCTTTTATTCTCAATCGCACCACCTCAGAAAAATCAGACCTGCCTCCTCTGCATTCTAAAACGCATTTTGATAATAACGTTGTAAACTCAACTCTGCGCAATCCCATCATCTTTCAAATAACAAAGCAACGCTAAAGTATTATAATTTAATCATTATTAATAAGGTTATTTATCATTTGGACAAAGAAGCAACCATTTTGAGGGTTCGATCTTATAGCCTGGGAACGATATAAAAATACTCCTGTAATATTAATGCGTTTTGTTATTGCAATTTACCTTTCCTATACGTTTATTAGTAACTTTGGCTAACACGAAAACACTGTTAACCTAAACTAACTTTAATAAACTAAGCAGATCTTGTGATGTCCTCTTTTCTACCGCTATTTTCAAACTACTTTATTCATTATGGTTTATCTTTAAAAATCGAAATGGTTGCTTTCAATAGCTAGGCTGCCTAGGCTAAAAAACACTCTCGCAAAAGATGATAAACTTTATTAAATCTGCCGAAGGATTTTTTTCATTTTAATGCCGGTACCGAGGACGCGGGAGATAAATAAAGAAAGAAGGAAAATGGGGAAGGAGTAGGGCGTTCCGCATAAGTAGACGGGTACCGCTCTCCATATCGGGGTATCGATACCGCAGGCCTCTGCAGATAACAAAGACCGATAGCATATGAGAGCCACCCCCTTGAGAATAAAATCAGAGGGAGATATCGCGCTGCTCTCCTTAGCACCTAAGCAAGAAAATGATTCATGGGACGGGGGCGGGGGTGACGGGGTACCAAAACCGATAACTCCTCCATCGACGTCTCCCTAGGTTTACTCACCAGGAGACCCGGAGCTCGTCTTCTTACTTTGATGCCCCGGTACGCGAGATTTATATAGGTTTTATGGGTGAAAATCCGTCAATTCCACCAAGTGAAAGAATAATTACAGCTAATGTATGCACATGCTGCCGTATAATTTTGATACGTTAACGTAATGCGATACTCGATTCTATGAAATGTATCCGCTACTGTGCACCGATCGAGCTTGTATTTACGAAATTTGCATCAACATCGACGTTCATTGTAGCTACATTAATAACATCTCCGGCGAAACATAAATAGTTGAATTTCAAAGTGCTCAATGCATTTTAATTCTATTAAATTCGTTCAACTTTTTATTTACAACTAGAGATTCATTTACAATTTTATACACAGAGCCGGATTTTATAAATTTTCATCGTTTTCATTTTTATGTTGATCTTCTCGACTGAATTGAAATTTTACATGTACAAATATCCATTTTATTTTTTTAATTAAATGACACAAAATCTTTCATTGATTATTAATATATAATTTAAAAGAAATAAACATGATTCTACCCATAGAATTACATTTTAAATAAAAATATTTACACATTTATATTCTACATATAAATTATAAACATCAATGCATAAAATTATTTATATGACGTTTCATAAATATTTTATGTTAAATATTAATCCTTTAAATCATTATCAAAATATGGAATGAGCATTGATTTGATTTTAAAAAGGATTTTTTATTTTAATTGAAAAATATATATATATCTATATATATACCCGCTAAATATTAGTTTATGATTTGGAAAACCACTGTACTTCAATAAAAAGACAACATTTTATAAAATAATTTATATATTCTCTTATGTCAGAATCTAAAAATAATTAAAGTTATCCTGAAACACGAAATATGCGACTGTTGCTTATTACACAAATGTATGTTATTAAAATATACTTTTTCTTATTTTATTTTAATATTTCAGATAATATGAACGTACTAACCAATAATTTAATGTCTGAAATAATAAATAAAGCTTTGTTATTAAAAATTAATAAATTTAATATCCTTTTTTTACTGTATCCAACAATTTAGTTTAAGCAATTCTATTTTGTACGTTGCTTATTTATTTCGTAATTCTAGCGAATCAATTGTACACACATAAATTAATACATATTGTTATCAAAACCATAAACGTAACATGTTATAATATTTAAAAAATAAATAATTAGTACAAATACAATCAATTTTTAATCAATTTTATAACATTATTGAATTTCAATTTTTAATCCAATGCTAAAAAGAATAAGACATTAATGGTGTAAATAAAAAATATCTGTTATTTCCTCTTGAGTTACGTAATTTCTAATAATTTGAAAGCTGCTCAACCGTGAGAGAACAAAATTAAAGTTTACATCAACTTGGCTAATACCATTGAATAACTTTAGGTAAAAGTACTCGATAAAAGGAAAAAAAAACTTATGTACCGAATAAGCTTAATATAGAAATATGCCTATAAAAGACTATCTATCTGTCACTTGGCGTCTTCTAACTTTAATAACAACTTCAACTTTCGGTTCGCATTAATGTGAAAAGTTGATTTTTCAAATTCATCGATCATTCTTAGGAATCTTTTACTGGATAATAGAAAGTACTAAAATAATCGCGCATAAAATGGATTCAAATTGAATTTATACTCGAACGGAAAGTAGCATGGGGAAGAAATTGCAGATGTAGGAGGAAGAAAGAGCTCGATATGCGCTTCTATCGAGTATGAATACAGCAACAGAGAACCGAAAAGTTACGAACTTACTCCGCGATGACGAGCTCATAACTTTGCAACCCGGCACACTCGCAGCTCTCACCCTCAGTCAGGGGTTGGAAAGTAAAGTCGGGAGCAGATACGAGCACCAGGTGTACGTGTATACGTACGAATCCCGGAACAATGTCGACACACTTCCAAGCCCGAGGAAGATGATATTGCGATTCCCCGGTACCAATACGCGCAAGCTTTGTTCTTCAAATTACGCGCCTGATTTTGAGGAAATTACATTTCTCAGTCTCGAGTCGGTGATTAGTTGCCCGACATTGTTTCCAACCAAGAATTTACCAATTCTTATTGGCTTCAGAAGCACTATGCTAAAGACTTTTTGTCCCGGCTAATTCTAGTTTTATTTTATTTCCTGTACATTTATTCTCTTCGATCGCAACAATTTAAACTATCTTTAACTTTGGTTCCTTCTTCGTTTAAGCTTCAATTTGATTATCCACGTTATAAAAAATTTATTTGTGAATGTTCGAGAAACTTGTAAAGGCCCAATATATGTATTATTAAAAACCAAACAATGCTATTGTTTAAATAATTTATTTTCACCATAAGTAATTAAAGCAACAGGATATATATTACCAAATTCGGCATGAATTATTCAATGGCAACGATGATAATTTATTAAATCCAATAAAACTCAAATATGGCATAACCCATTGAATGTAATTAAATATGTCCAAATGCGTACATTTATAGTTAAAAATAAAAGTTATTTTACCTAAATTATAAAATAAAAAGTCATTGACAATACTATAAAAATTTGGTAAAATTTTGTGAAAAAATACAATTCACCAGTGTTCCTTGAGACATTAAAATAATAAAATATTGTCAAACTAGACAGAATTCGTAAATTATCACTGCAATGCCCATTTACATTTAACTTTCCAATTCTCGATCTCGCGTTCGCGTAGATGCATATCCGGAGCATTTCGATAGTCAAATATTGAAAAATCAATCATGCGCGTGGAGGCGTGTGCGTGCGTGCGTGCGTGCGCGCGCGCGTGTGTGTGTGTGTGTGTGTGCGTGTGTGTAAGGAGGCGCACCGTTAGCGCTCCTTCAGGATTTTCGCTGGCAGCATTCTATAAAGAATAATTTTTGAATGAGTTTGGAAATTAGCTCGGATGCTGAGCTACGCCGCTGTAACCGCCACCGCCACCAACTATATTCCCATTCGTGGTTAATGCAGCGATAATGCGATTGCGATCGAGGATCAATAGTTGAAGCCGCTCTCGTGCATCCGAAGCTCCGGGTGCTCGAGCTTGTTAGAACTCCGAGACCTGCCCGGAACGTAACAACGGGGGCGAAGATCGTGTTCCCCTCCCCCTGCCCGCCCCCGCCTCGACATTGTACTCGAGACGTCGATATATCCGAGGGATGTGCACTTGTTTACCTTGCGAATAACAAATGTCGAAGCTGCGGTGGTTTTATTTCAGCTGGTGTCGGGTCGAGTTCCTCTCCCCGAAGAATTCTACCCGAGGTTTTATGGCCGGGCCGATACAGCCTTGTAATGTTATGGTGATCTAAAAAATAGACCCGGTAATGTCTGATAATGCGAGATACGATACACATTTACGGGAAGTATGAAAAAACGGTTCGTGCTGTATAAACTTAATTGTGATAAGCTCCCAAATTTACGGCGTATTAACAGTAACGGTTATTACGCGGAATAACTTTTTCTCAATTATAATAAAATATATATTTTTGTGTAGTTTCAACTATTATTTCATAAATTTCAGCTAGATGAAAATAGTTTATTAGATTTCATGCCTTCAAAAATGCATTTCGTGTTTTCCGTATTATTTCCATTCGATAAAATAATTAACTTTCTCATAGTGAACGAGGGATTTTCTTTGGTTTAAAATGTCTTTTTCCACATCAGAAATTATATTTATTAAATTAATAATTCAAAAATACTTGATACATCATAGAGTTACTTTTAAAATTGAGATAATAAGATTTAATATTTCATTTGAGAAGACAAGTATTTTAGTTCAAATCGAATCCCAAGTATTATTTCTAATTCGCTTAGAATAATATAGCTTCCTATAAAACTGAGCAATTTCCATCGTTGTAAAGATATTTATTTGTTGTATTATTGTGCATATAGCGATATTATTGTTGCAACTAATATGTAATATACGCAATTCATGAAATAGTCATTTACATCAAATGAATAAAGATTTACGTTTAATTATTCATACATATTATTGACATTACAGCATATTAGGTAATTTAAGCAATAAACCCATACATTATAAATGAAGAGAACGGCAATTTTCGTTGTAATTAAAATTCACATTATGCAGTAAAGTTTATACCGCTAAAACGAATCAATCATTAGCTGGATTGTGATTTATACCAGTATAGAAAGATATGTGTCCAAAACAAATTCAGCTAAATGAAGGACTTATTGCTTTTATCGTCGGCCGTCGAGGAAGCGAAAAAGGATAAATGCCTCATGAGTTTCAACTCAACAATTACTTTGATATAACGACGGCAAGGTGCCAATTTCATTCATTCGTAGCAGCTCCGCAAATCGAGCCAACAAATGGATACGGAGACACAAACACAATGACGGTAAACACAGATTGAGCACGTATTGGTCCAGCGGTTGTCATTACACATCATGCGAGACTTATAATAAGTGTAGTTCCTCCTTTTTCCCTTCGTCTCTCCATCCTTCCCCGGCTCCTCTCTTGCATCTCGATTGGTTATGTTGGTGTGCGATACGAGGTATTTGCTCCGGGGTGGTCAGCGCTCAAAAGCATTATGTGTATGAGTACACCGATAATGGCTTTAAGGCCTATTATACCTAATCCAGCGCATTTCTCCCATTTTCCATAAGTCGCTATTTGCCTCTACGCGTGTAGTATGATAATTAGGATTAAACCTAAAGTCTGATTTATACTGCAGAGCAATGTTGCGCGAAAAATTGTTGCTGCAAAGGCTTACTTTAAATAATCATGTGGGTAAAAAGGAACAATCCCTATTTTTAAATAATTTCCATCATCTCATTATTAAGATATAGTGTAAATAAAAAACTGCACATGACAAATGCACATAAAATATAAAAAGTTATAAGAAGCGTATTAAATTTTTAATTAGGCTTTTAATAAGCTCACAGTAGTGTTAATCTGGAGCAGTATAATATTAGAGCTGATGATACATCTGTCTCCTTCCATCTCTCTTTGTCTCTCTAAACAGATTTCTAAGTTTCTCATTTGATGTCGCTTTTACCGAGACAAAAGGCACTCAAATGACTTACGGGCGAACGCACCGTATATTTCGTGTACCTCATCACAGCTTATCTAGATTGTCGTGGTTTGTAATATTTCTCACGTAATAGATAATAGATTGAAGATACAGCTGCTAATAACGTTCTACAACCGAGAATTCAACGAACCTCATGTAAGAGGCATTTAAACATTAAGTTGGATACTTATTGATTACATTTACTTGTATTTACTCTTGTAAATAATTCAAGTGGCTTTAGTTGATATATTATAACATACATTAGAAAATGTTTTAGATGTAGTTACTCGATTATAGTGATATAAAAAAAATATTACAATTTTCAACGAGTTTCATCCATTGTATAATCATTGGTCATATAATTATAAACTCACAAAGCATTTATCTTCTTTCAGTTTATGAATTTCTAAATATTGAGCAATTATTTGATGAAAATTCTGTTTTTAATATTTATAATTATAATTCTCATTTACATATTCTTTATTTTTTTTTTTTTTTTAATATATGAACAAAAATATAATATTACTATTTATTATGTAAATCTGCTTTAGAATACATTTTATTCATAATTTTTTTTATTCTGATGATCAATTAATTTTATACTAAGAATCATCATGACATTATCAAATACGTGTCTGATTAATTTGAATTAAAAATATTTAATGAATAAAAGCATTTGTATTTATTTCAATAATACAATTGTCAATATAAAATGAGATTTGTATAGATGTTAGAATTTTTTTTTATCACCAAATGACTTCGATATGAATCCTACATTATATCTAACCATAATTAAAAATTTGTCTTGCAATCGTACGAATTTAGTGACCAAGACCCATAACAGGAATACTCTTTAAGTATTTTTTATGCAGTATTTTTCATCTTTCGATTTGTATTCAGTAATTTTTTTTCTACTTTTTTTCTCATTCAATTCGCTTTAGTTTCACTTCACATGCGACAGACATCAAAATAACACAACGTCATGCATCTCACGTTTTAAAATCAGCGGGAGACTGGCCGTTGTTTTTTTAATTATAGGCATTAATTTTTTTTGGAAAAATTACACTTTAATTTCAAATGATACAAATATTAATAATATATCGTATTATACATTTAATGTAGGAAAAAAAATATATTTATTTACAAAAACAAAACCAAATAGAGAAGGCTATTTATTTTAGTTTATGAATATATTCAGTTATATATTATTGAAAATTATTAAATTTTTTTATTATTTTTATTAACAAATAAATATCGACTTTTCTTATTAAAAATTCACTATTTCTATCATAATTATTCATTCAAAGATAATATTTTACTTCCTAAAAGTTAATTCAACAACTTTAATATTATAATTAGAATCATTTATTTTGAAAAAGAATAAATTTTATAGATTCAATTTTAAATAACTTCAAAGTGTATCTCCCAATAAAATTAATCTTTAAAAAATTTCTTAATGTAAACTTCATAATGTAAACAAAATGATTCAACTTAATTAAGAGTTAACATCTGAAATTAAATTAATATTACATATATTTTGAACGAATATCTTATATGTATTTTACGAAATATCTGAATGAAGTATAATAAGTCATATGAATAATGAACGACAAGCATCTGCTACCTCAATAACATCTCATCCTATATAATAAGAGATTTGTGCAAATTCTATGAATGATCTACGAATCTGGAATTCGGTATGCAATAGATAGAGCAAGACGAAATCAATCTAAAGAAGTAAGTGTAAGAACTGAAACAACGTGAGATTACTCGGCTGTTGAATAATGTATAAATATTTTGTTGTTCGAAATTGAATTTCTTGCTAAAACTTTGATGGAAACTTAACCATTTTTGTCTTAAGTATGTAATATATTAGTTAAATCGAAAAATAATTTACTATTTTCGATTTTTTGTGTAGAATAAAATATGTTATTCTATTATACTCTATTATATTATATTACAAATAGTACGTTATCGATATATATAGTAAAAAATGTAATAGTGTAATAATTCAATTTGAAATGCAATAAATCATAATGTCTTACTTGAATAAATTTCTAATAAATCGTTAAAAATAGATCTGTAGCAAAGACAGCTAATATAATCCCTAACCAAACTAAATTTTTTCTTTTAATGTGTAATGAAACAAAAAGAATATTTACCGGTTCTTAAATTTTTATCTGAATTTACAATATTATATTAAGAGTTAAATTAAAAGTTCTAATAGTATATATCAAGAAAATTTTATTGCTTTAAAAATGTAAGCTTTTCAACAGCTCAGAATCACATCAATAATTTTATAGAGTGCAATTATCAAAATAAGTTACTTAATGTGTATTCACAATAAAGATATGCTTTTATTCAACTGAACTAAAAATCCACTTGTCTCAATAAAGGCAGTTAATGATAACAAATTTCCTAGATTCTCGAAAGTAAACTCTTGATACTTTGTAGATGTGCTAAATTACAAGGTTCCTACGAAAAAAAGTGCTAAATCGAAATAAATGCAAGACAACACCATCGTCGAGGACATTTGTCTCTTTAAACGAAGACCGACAGGGCTTGCCGCTGATAAACCAGAAAAGCTCATTTAACACGTACACATTGAAAATCTTTCGTGCAAACGAATAGTAACCGCACTATTTGTCTCTCCCAATGAGATAGAAAATTATTTACGATAGATTGATTTGGATGGATCTGTAGAACCGATGTCATCCTTGAAAATCACTGTACGCTTCGGATTATCAGATGTACAATTGGAGGCACCAATAGTTCATTATACATGTACATTTCCATGTTTGTACTCGATTCAGTATAATCATTGGTGATGCACATGCATTCGAGTTACTCTATTCAATCGATAATGGAATTTAAAAAAATCACATTATGGATCTATAACAGTTTTTATCCTCAGTCGAAGTATTCCATTTTCTTTTTTGCCTTAAAAAAAATATTTGTTTTATCAAGGAAGAGATATTCCAATATCGTCGAAAAAACGTATTTTTTGTTAACTGATCAATGCAATAGATAATGTAAATTCATTTATAATATGATCTTGGTTAAGTTAATCATTCGGAGCAAATATGGTATTCCACATATGCAATTGCAGAGGAAAAATATAACTATCCACACGGATAATTGGATTCTCCTAGTTTAAACATCAATTGCAATTTAATTCTTTTACTTCAGAGATAAACGAGTTACCCGCATATATATGGCCGATAGTTCGTACATAAATGCAATGTTTCATGACTACAATAAGAAAGTCTTTAAGTAATTAAACACAGTTTCAGATTGAGCCTCGTCAATATTTCATGAAATTAATTTTTTTTTGTAATTATACTCAAAGTTCTACTTTCATTAAAAAACAGTTTTCTTCCAGCGGTTCTAGTAAAACGATAATATTATTGTGGATTACATAATCATGAATAATTATGATAATTTATCCTAAAGCAAATTCAGAATGAAATATAGTTGTGATCTACAAAGTTTAAACAAATATTCATTTAATTAAATATTATTCTCGTAAGTTAACACGTAAAAAGGAAGTAAACAAAAACATTAATTTTATCTCATAGAGTCAAATATTATTTTTCAACAATTTATTAATTAATTTCTTTTTTTAAATGTTGTCTATTTTACCACAACAAGTTTATTATGAAAACAAAAGGCTTCACTTAAAATTAATACATTAAAAATGATTATTTTTGAATTGTAACGTATTATTTTGAGAAAAATAAGACGAAGTACCTTTAGATATATAAATTAATACCTTAAGCCGTATTGTATTTGCAAATCAACATGCAATACTTCAATAAAATTTTATACCGGAAACTGTTATTTTATAAGTGCCCATATTAGTTCAAACGACGAGTCTTATCTTCCATTCCTACAGCTATGAAATCATTTTCTCCGAAGCTGCTGTAGACTGGCTATCTCCGATACTCTTATAATTAGTAAAGGTAATTATATAAAGTTGTCATACTTTTTATTCAATGTCGTGATTATATATTAGAAGCTACATCATGCCAATAGAAATATAGTATTATCATTATTATATAATTTAAAATGTTCTAAAGACAATTCATTATTATCCTTTATTACCTCTATTCATTTAAATTCTTAAATTATTTAGATGCATACATTTGCATGACCAAAATTGATTGAATCCATACTCTTTACTGCTCATTTTCAATCATTCTACCTCGAAGAGGAATTCGAAAGGTTATTATTCTCCTCTTTTCAAAGCATTTACAATCATTTCAACATTTTCAGACAAATGTCAACATGAAATTTACACCAAGCAAGATCTAATTATGCGACTATTCATGCGTTCCTATTAAAATTCCACAACGTTGACAACCAAGTCCAATCTGCATATCCAAAAAATATGAATATCATCGCGTTGCTCACATAACTTTCGAGGCTTAAGCCCAACTGCTGCATCACCTATAACTGTTACAACATACGATGGACGTGATTTTACGCGTCCCTGTTTTCGTTAGAGTTCTCAACATTGTTCGTTGTAATAATATTGATAAAATGTAATAAAATATTTTCATTGCATCATTATTCTTATTAAGTTTATCCGTAGAAATTTGGATATTTAATTTAAAAATATATCATAACTCAATCGATTATATCTGCATTGTTATCAAAACATTAAGAAAGATATAATTTAAATGCGAGTTAACTATTCTGTTAACTCGCATTTAAAAGTAAAATAGTTATAATAACAAATTGAGATAAAAATAATAATGTGCAAAACAAATAATTGCTATCTACGAAACCTTTAAATTACTCGACGTCATTCAATACATTAGTAATGATATATTGCAGTAATTAAATTATTCCCCAGTATATTTCGAGGAAATTAACAAATTTCATCTTAATAGAAATTATATGATCTATTCAGAAAGGCTAAAAAATAAATGGATAGTAAAATAGCAGACATATTTACATATGCATGAGGTATCGTTAAGTACGGCAAAACGTAGCACGTATGAAACAGATATGCTTCTCATATCGTTTAATGAAATTTGTTTCATGCGTAATAGATGCCTTCGCATAGTTCACCCGTTCAACATCGTATAATTTGATATTTTATAAAGGATTACGAAGATGCCAACATTTTTTACGCAAACATTTATGAAAAATAATCATTTTGTTCACGGTGTATAACTATTCGTTCAGGATTAATTCTTTGTGTAAAAAAAACACGCTTCAAACCGATCTATAAATGTAGCTGTGCGAATGCAAATGCAACCATCTCTTGCAGTCACTGAAACGCTTTTAATTTAGATTTACGATTAAAAGTAATTAGTAGGTGAAAATCTACACTATTGTATGTTATTATTATTGCAAATAAAAATTGGCTGTCAAAGAAAAAAGATAATTAAAATTACAGAAAATATTACTTAATACAGAACTGTTAAATATCTAATGACAAAGGATATTTCTTTTATTGAATAACATTAAACTTATGAATGTACACGAAATACCGAATAATCTCACCCTCAATAACTCAGAGAGTCAGCTGAAATTTTGAAACAATATCTATCTATTCGACCAATTTTCGAGATGCCGAGCAAGAAATCCCGCAAAATTTTCGTAAGAGCGAAAGATAAGTTTTTCTCTGCCGGTTTCCACCCATAAGTACTAGCCGTTGGGGACCTTATCGAAGCTGCCCTCTACTCTCGACCATCATATTGTTAGTATTAAAAATATAATTTACTATTAATTATAAAATCTGTGTATAATTATAATTTTTTGTAAAATATATTAGCACAATTTTTTTTTTTTTTACAGCAACCAAATTTTTTGCGGTATATTTTAAGGTAAGTAGTAACATTAATGTCGTACGGGAGAATAACATTAGATAATTTGAGGTACGTAACATAATTATATATGTTTCTTCTCTATGCTAATTTTCTTATCTTTTCGTATCAACATGCATTTTACTGTGTATAATTATTAATACAAATATATGTAAATTCACATTTTTATTCTTAATTAATTTTAAATACTTAAAAAAAAATAAGAAAAATAATTAATAAGATAATAATACATTTGCGTTATTTAAAATTAAAGATGAATTGAATTTTATTAAATTAATTTTATATAAAAATTTTAATAATGTAAGGCTTATATAGTATATAGCTTTAGTTAATAAAGGAATTAATATACAGTTTCTCTTACATATTAAATTCCAGATCTATATTGGTAATCGTAATCAATGATTATCATATTGCCTCCAAATTTCAAACTAAAGCCTTTAATTAATATCTAGGATATTCCAAATATGAATGATTGATTAATTTAGCCAAAACTTTTATATAATAATTTGTTTGTTATTACAAAGTCAAATAAACATGATTGCATTTTAATATTTTATGTGCATATTTAATTGAAATTACAGTTACACGTAATATATTTTTGATTTTGTTAAAATTACATAATACAAAGAATAAAATTAACAATTAAAAATATATCCTACAATTGCATTGTTTTTCGTTTGAAATCACTAATAGTCAATTACAATAAAATATATCTAATTTATTTAAGCAGATTAAAAGTCATAAGTTAAAAACTTTGTAATAATAAAAGTTGCGCAATATCTAAATTTTAAAGTGACCCACATAATGTGCATTTTCGATTATCAAACTAATTTAAAATTTTAATATTATGACTTTTATTACAGTGGATGAATAATTGTAAATAGTGTAAAAATAAATGAATGATACCTACATTTCATAAATTTTCATTGTATAACATGTAAAAATATTTTAGCCAAGATTTTCATTGCGCTAGCAAACAAGACACTTTATAGCTCGTTAATATCTCACGAAAAAAATTCTGTTGTTTACCAAAAAATTCAGCACTCTCAAAATTAACTTTCCTTTAAATATTTGCCCAGACACTTAAAAAGGCTCGAACAATTCCCGCCATGAAAAATCAGCGCAAAGGTCGGGGCTTCATCTATTCGGATAATAAAATTTCGCGATGTTTGTACTGCTGGGAGACAGAAATAATAATTGCGGTGGCGGTCGACAGAGCGAAGGCGAAGGGAGAGAGAGAGAGAGAGAGAGGGAGAGAGAGAGAGAGAGATAGAGAGAGAGAGAGAGAGAGAGAGAGATAAAGAGAGAGAGAGAGAGAGAGAGAGAGAAAAAGAGTGAACCGCGAGTGCGAATACCTTATCGCGCTAATTTAACTGTGCAGACGCGTGCATGCAACTGCATTCGCCGCGAGTGCAGCGGCCGATTTGTAATTCCTTTATGTGGGATGATACCATTGGCCCGGTGCACAATTTGCCATCGGCGCTTTTCCCCGCGTGATACCAGCCTCCATTTTGTTTATTTTTACAGCCCCGTGTAAAGTTGGCATTTTATAATGCGCAGAGCTCGCCGTCGTTTTATTTATTTTTACCGCGAGCATCAAACTTAATTTGCGTCAAATCCCACTTTTCTAAGCGAAAATTTCTCCTGCACTTTTACAGTGACTATTTTGTTTATTAATTTCGCGCTTTATGTAAACCATTATATACTACCGATTTGCTAAATTCACTTATTACAATCTTCCTCTTGCATCTTTAACTTGAGTTTTTATGGTTCTTTCACGAACATCAAAGCTGCATTGTATAATGAAAGTTATTTTATATTGCAAACAAAATATCGCAAAAATTGACATACCGTATTATTAGCCGTATAGGCATTGCAATCTGTGCAATCATTAATAAATAATATTTTTATAAATAGGCTTTAAAATAACTCGCGATACGTACTTGGCTTTAAAATACATTCACAATTAAATTTTGAGATATTTGAGATAGAATTATATATATATCGTACGACAGTATTAATAATTTCTCATTCTGATTAATATACTCGATTATTCTTTCATACACATGCGATTTTACGTTCGATATGCAGAGCAAAAAGAATATTATTAAATCAACAATATTTTATAAATTATTTTTGTGACTCCAATGCTCCTTTACAGTGTCTGTTTACTCAAAATCTGTTGCTACAACAAAATAATCAAAAGAGAAAAAAAAATCCGACAATTCCCGTGAGCACTAAAACGAAATTTTCCCTTCGTTATAGAGGATCATCTCAGAAACTAAATAAAATAATAGTAACTCTGATTCGTTGCTAAAAAGAAAGTAAAACAATGCCAAAGCCAGGATGTTATCTAAATCGCTACTTTCTTGTATTTATCAGGGCTCAGCGATAACCCATCCCTCCGCCATAAAAAATAAATAATTTATGTACACCCAGCATAATTGATTTATTCATGTGTTCCATAAAGGCTCGGCTCATGCAAAATCATGCGAGCGAGAAAGGAAGTGTAAAAAAGGTAAAAAAAAAAGGTAAAAAAAAAGGTCGAGCATAAAGAGCCCAAAGCCATCTATAAAATACTGTGTTACTACGTACGTAATTCGTCCCGTCACGAATATGTACATATAATATTCCCGCGCGTAATATAAACGCAGAACCGCGGACCAGACAAAGACGGAGCCAAAGGAAAGGGCAACACACGCGAAAATAAGAGTCCGACCATGCGAAACACACATTCGTGACGCGCTCGCACACACGTTCCAGCTAATATCTCGGCCAGGAAGCCGAATTAAAAGTCCACAAGAGGATTTCACGGTCAAACGTGGATAAAAAGTACAGGTCCGCACCCGCGCGCGGGGATAAACTATTTCAGCATCTTCGCAAAATGAAAACTTCAATCTGAAGCTCGAGACGAGGGCCGGTGAAGACTTTTTAAAGCTCAAATGGAATAATGAAAATTTTGAGAAAACGCATTTAATATCTGCATTAATATTTCATTCTAACCGTCCTGTAGCTTTTTGAAAATCATTGGATTTTCAGGGAGGATATACCTTAAATTATCTTGGGCAAAAACTTTTAAGATTATTATCAACTAAACTTTTTAAATATATTCATAGGAAATATGGTTAAAAGTATTTCCCCTTAAAAAAAAAATGGATTTAAATATTAAAAAATGAAAATTATTTTTGAAGTAAGATTTTCACTTTCGCTTATAAAATACTTCATTAAATTTCCATGATATGAATATTAATAGTAAATTTAATGTACAGAAAAAAACATTATTTTAGCTTTAAAGGGATAAAAAATTATGAATACGTCACAGGCAAATGCTACATGTTCTATATTTCTCGAAATCTTAAAAAAATTTATTAAAGATTGATTATATTTTTTATGTTATAATACGTATCAAATAAATTTTTATATATATATATCATTTAAAACTTCTTACAAGTTATTAAAAAACATGTAAGTTTTTCAAGTAATTTAACTTTATGCAAAAAACTATTTTAATATATTACAGATTTTATCAATATTCATTTTACAGAAATAAGATTATGGTACTTCAGCATAACCTTTAAATTAACATTCTTTAGTACGATCAGCTTTTATCAACGTAAATTTCTCACCTTTTAATTACAATATAGTAAATTATGAATCATTAATAACAATACTACATAAATAAATAAATAAATAAATAAATAAATAAACTCTTCTACCAATAGATATAAAATAAAATAAAAAAATTGTGAGAGATTAATCCGGAGTCTATCTACAGCACATTAATTGCAAGCCGTACATACATGTATAATTTAAAAAAAGCTTTTTTTATTATTTTATTAATTTTATAATTATTATAACTAAAACTTATGAAGTGATATTTCTAAATTAAATTTAAATATTTTACTTTAATTAGAAATTTAACATAGTCAGGTAAATTATTATTATTATTATCAGATAATACAATAAATATTAAATACTTAAAAATTTACATATATAAATGAGATAAAGCAATAGAAAATACGTTTGACCTGCATCATAGTCGGTATATATAAAATAAAAATTTTTATACTTCAACTGACTTTAATGAAAATTTAACCACTTATGTTTCGCTTGTTTATTATTTAAAAGACAATTTAAAATGTAACGAAAGCTTGAACACGACTTCCGTAATGTAAAATATCACTTAGCTGAAACAGCTACTGATATTATAATTTATGTTTTTAATGATGGTTAGTTAGTGCAATATCATGAAAATTATGGAGGTGCTATGTCTCACTATTGCACCAAACTACTATAATTATTTTGTACAGACTGAAGAATTATGGGCGAAACAAACCGAGCACTCCTTTACGGATGCAACAGACAGATAAAAAAGATAAAGATAAAGTTACAGACGAACAATTATTTGTAAGCTTTAAATATTTAACGTTTGGAAATAAATATTAGTCTTCCAAAAATTTTACTATAGTATTAATTATAAAATTCATTTTTCAGACTAAATATGAATGACTTTTTTTATTATATTCAATGAAATCATAAAACAATTTTGAAAAAATTTTTTTTCAAGACCTTTAACAATAGTTTGGCATTAAATAAAAATTTTTTAAACATAAATTATGCCTTAAAAATATTTTTACCCAATACATCTTACATTTAAATTTTCCATTATTATAAAACAAAATCTTTGTGAAATTTTAAAGACGTTGTTTATGTAACATAATATATATCACTGTGTTATGTGATGCATTTCACGAGACGAATTTCATGAATCTCTTATATTCTCTATATAAAAAAAATATTCAAAAAATCAATTTGTTTGACTTTAAAATCAAAGCCTTATAAAATGTATGTATGAAAAAATATATATTTAAATGTTTATAGTATAAAAATATTTAAAAATTCATCCGTTATTTATTTATTGACTTATTTAAAAATATTTCAATGCATTGTTTTCATACATTTATATTGAAAAATAAAAGTTGAACGAAACTTTCTAGCTACAATTTCGTATAATATTTTTGCTACTTTATTAGCTTTTAATACAAAATACATATATAAATAAATAACGATCTATGAGCAGTGCATATACCAATATTTTTAATGTAAGAACATGAATTAATAATATGTCATGAATATTTACATATTTATATTTTACATTTGTTCATAATGTATTCTATTGTTTAATATTATTGTATTATATAAACTATATTAAAATACATTTTTTTAAATCAGAAATAAATTATAAGCCACATGCAAATTCTTCTAGTTTTTTTTAATATAATGTTTTAACTGATTTAGATGCGAATAAAAAATTCTATAAAATTAACTATTGTAAAGCATTAACAATCGTATTTAAAAAATAATAATAATAATAATAATAATAATAATAAGTATTACAAATACACTTATTTCATAAAAAATGAATTATCAAAATGCATGTAAATCGGCAATTACATTATGAATACTTAAAAAATACTCCATATTCTTTCACTCGACAATACCCATGATATTCATTGTTAGAAACTTATTATATTAACTCCTACCTAATTTTATGTAATAATATATTTTAAATTTTCAAGCTTTCTTACTATATGTACTAAGTTACTGTTAACATTAGTCCACATTTAGTTGTAATTTATATCGTACATTCATTTCTAAATGTACTTATGCGGTAAGAATAAAAACTAAATTTAGGAAAAAATTAAAATACAGGTGAAATTTTAATAACACATTTTTTAATATAAATAATATATTTCTTAGATAAACTTTTCGATGTTAATTAGTTTGCATTTCAAATATATCTTCGGTATACATACGTAATACTTAAGTTAGTTTAGATCATAAAAATTTGCATATAATAGAGTATTAATTTGGCAAATCAAGATTACCTGAAAAAATGATTCTTATAAATATATTTGGCTGTGTAAAATAAAAATTAATAAAGATTAGATTTTCTTTTTAACAGTGCAAATCCTGAAACTGATGTCCCTCTATAGTAATAGAGATAATTATTAAATATTGAATAGTTTTGCATGAACATTAACATTATTGTTATTTGAATCTTAGTTTTTGAGTGATGGACATAAAGAAAAAAATGAAAAGCAGTCATGAGTTTATTTTGCAGTTGCCATTGGGCATCAGAAATAATCTTGTTAAGATGTTAACTTGCATGCTGTTATCAGAAATAATAATAATCGTCGTTGGGGGATCGCTTCCGACGCACAATAATTTACCTACACCTTTATAAGCTTAAGCCGACTCCACCAACACCAAGAGCAAGTGCAAGGAAGTTGTGCGTTCGTGCATTATTTCCTTGCGCGCGGTCGTAGTTCTCCAGAACGTGCTTAGTTTTCACAAGGGAAGAAAAAGAAAATTTAGAGCCGGAAAAGTGGAAAAATCGAATAAAGATTGACTAGTGTGCACGGGCGCCTTATTCATGTGTATATCGGCTAAGTGCGCGATGCTTATAAATCCTATCAAACTCCATCGGTGCAAAGTAAAATACACAGCAGTCTTGATTTCGCAATTGTGCACCAACCTCGTTTCTTATGTAAATTAATGTGTAAAGATGAAAGTCTTGTATTCAATATATTTAGTTCATTAAATAAGATTTAGCTAATACATTAAATAAACTTGAATGTTCTGTTAACTTTTAATTCATGGATAATACTTAAAATTTTAACATTATTTGCTAAACCGACATATTTTATTCGATCAAGAATTCGTAATTAATGTTAAATTTTACCATCAATGCACAGATGTTAAGCATAAAACTGTCCAATTATTATGTATACTAATCTATTTAAATAATTTATAATTTTATATTCGCACCATTCCAAGATTCATTTGTAGACTATACGTATATAGTGACTATCGAATTCCAAGAAATATATAATCATGCATCATATTATGAATACAATGCAATTACAATAAAAAAGTAGACATTTATATTTTACATAATATCCACGGGAATAATAACTTATAAGTGAAATAAAGCATATCTTTTTTTAATAATAAATAAAAGGAATAAATATTATCTTGATATAAATTTTTAAAACAATATTGAAAATCTTACCCATCAAAAATTTTTATAAACTTAATCTGACATCTCTATTTTATATTTTATACTAAATTTATGTATTCTTAGTGTTATTTTTTAATAAAATTTGAAGTTACAAATTTCTATATCATCATTTAATTTGTGAAATCGAATAATTGTGTTTTACTTAACCTCGTGAAATCATTTCTGATGAATTTAAATAAGTATTCTCTATTTTTCAATTTTAATTTTATTATCTCGATATAAATATAAATTTGTAAAGCATGTTTTGAAGTAGAAATACAAGATTTATAAGATGATAAATATACAATGCATGACCATAAACGTTATAATACGTGTGTGATATCAATTCAATTGAGATCATTGAACGTGGAAATATTTTTTAAATATGATTCAAAAACTTAAGAGTGAGAAACGTGTTTTGAGTCAGGTTACTTCGAGTTCATAGAAATTAATTAAAAATTTAACATAATATTAGAAAGAGATTATCGTGAGATATGTATTAAAACTTGCAAAAGAATTCTACAAAGTCTGATTGGGGAAAATAAATTACAAAAAAAAAAAAAAAAATTGGTCAAAATTTAAAATTTAAAATGAGTAAATAAGCATTTTTTAAATTAATAATAATATTTTTATATTTTTATTATATATTTTATAATATAATATAGCACGATAAAATAGAACTTATTTTATCGTTTTATACACATTTAATAAATATATCAACTTTATATTTGTGAATATTAGTTATTAATAGTTAATTGTTTTAATAGTATGTGATGTATAATATTCTATATAAGATAATATTTATGTTTTGTTTTAATTATCAAAAGAAAATTTGACCAATTGTACGAAGACAATAAGTTAAAACTAAGAATTCACTAAGCCGACGAATACACGATGAACTATAGTTAATCAAAATGAAATATACCATCTTTGCATTGGCGTTAGTCCTCTATCGAGTGCTTCAGAATTTAACTTCCTGACATTAGAATGCTTACATTTTATAAAATGATAATCAATTAAGATTACTTACAATTTCGTTCAATAATAATTTATAGGATTTATATATCTACTAAAACTTTTAAATAATGAAACAATAACTTTTAGTATTCCATAAAATCTTAAATTAACTTTTATATTTACATTTAACATGTAAAAAATTAAACATAGAAATTTTGCACAGTAGACTATTTAAAACAAATAATAAAATTTTATTGCACATAAAATTTAAATAAAAAGAAATATTTCAAAAATTGAATATAAAAATTAATATTTCTATTTACATTTCATAGAAATATTTTAATATTTAATGATTTTTCATAATTATTCCAAATGTTTAATAGAGAATTATAAATTATTTGACATACAGTATGCATACATAAAAATGCATACATGGGATATAAGTAAATAAGAGTATCAACTTTAAATTTATTTAAATTTTAAATATAGCAGTTTAATTATTTTATTTATGATTCTGGATGATAATTATTTTATGAAAAGTAAATAAATATTTGATTGTTTATAAACTTTGGGCTTTGAAATTGATCGAAATATTCTCATTAACTATATTTTATCTAGGACATTACAACTTTAATAGTAAAATGGAATAATTAACGTAGTACATTTATAAAATCTGTGAGAAATATGTAAACTGTTATTATTACCTCTAACAGTATGGATAATTTAGTGTTTTAATGAATTTTATTATCTTATAATTGTTTATGTTTTAACTCCGATAACTTCATACGTATGTCTAATAAATAAGTTGTAATGTAATGTATAATTTATAGAATACAAGTAACTGTATAAATATTTATATATATATATATATATATATGTATGTGTGTGTGTATAAATATATCTTTTTAAATTTAACATTCATCTTAAATATACTGTACTAAATATAGTATAAATATAAATACTTATAAATATAAATAAAAAGTTTGCAGTATAAAAACTATGTAATTTTGTTTACTTTCTCGAGAACACCGTTAAATAAATGTCATAGTATATTCATACCTTAAAAAAGTAACAATAAGTATAAAATACACAAAAAAATTTAACGTAAATTTATTATATATATATAATATATATATATATATGTATATATAAATCTCTACAAAGTATAAAAAAAGAATTGTTCCTCGATCACTTTATTGCGTAATAATGCCGACACACCAATTTAAATATTTTGCAAACCTTGTTAATAGAATAGTTTAATATTTTTACAAGAAAATAAAAGAAGAAGCGAGTCATAAAAATAAGAAACCGACCTTTTGAAAATCCTCCCGAAACAAATGGCTCTACTCTTTTATCAGTAGTCACTTTCCTCTTTCTTATTCTGCCTAAAGATTCTAGAACCCCAAACACGTCCACCTAATAAAGATAGCAGCACCTGTGTACCTCCAAGTCCCAGTACCAAATGAATCTTCGCCACGAGAACTTATCTGTAAGACATTCAAGTATTGCACATGCAAGAGATAATTTTTAGGCCCAAACAAGCAGAACCCAACTCTCGGAAAGATACCATGGAGACAGACACCCGTTTCCGTATAATATTCATCGGCAATAAATCAAAGCGATTACGTCCTTTCCTTTGTGGATGGATTCGCTAGCTTCGTCCTTTTTTATCACTGCTGCTAGCAAATCTCCTTTTTTACCTTCTCAAAAAAAGACAACTAAAGGAGGGGGACACAAGGTTAAGGCACTCTGATGGACTCCGACGCACCTCCCTAAAAGAGAACCATTTGTCATCATTTTCCTCCTCTCCTTTTCCGCTTTTTGCAGGACTTTTTCCAGGACGCGCATGTGTATGAGAAGATATAATATGTATAAACGCAAAAAGTCATGAAACGTGAATCTCCACATTCCAAAGGATTCGGAATGTTTTATCGTTAGATCAGGAAGACTCCGCGAAATCTATTTTCTTGGAGTGAATCTGAGGTATTGGAATTGATTTTAGTTTGTGACCCAATTCAAACAAGTGTCAGCTACGACTTGAATAATATTTTAACTTATACTTCAACTAATTGAACATCTAAATGGGCACTCATGTGAACAATAAACATAGACTGTATAATTCTTGCAGGTTATTTAAATAAACAAAATATTTTTTTGAATCCCTGTTACTGTATTTTTACAATATTCTATTTTACACTTGGATTTTTATAAAAGAATTTTATAAAATTACCTTCATGTCGCCGAATTCATGAAAGTGGATACTTTATCTTCACAGTATTTTATCATTTCTTTACACATAGACATGAGATAAATGATTAGGACGAGTGAGGATTTGCCAATTTTAATCAGGAATAAAGATATTTATTTTAATATTTAGATAGCTTGAGATGAATGATTAAAATAAAAATTCACACATCAAATTACATTGTGTACTTCAAATTTATAAATATTTTAAAAGTTACGTATTGGAGTTTTTAAAATAATAAATTTTTCAGTACTAAATAATTTTTTGAACGTGGTGCACAAATATAAATATTAATTACATATTACTCACTTTTTATTTCTTTGATTAAAAATTTTTATCGATAAATATACTAATAAAAGTATAAGTAAATACCTTTATTACAAGAACTTTGAAACAAATGATTACTACATTGTCTACTATTTTATTGTCTTTTAAAACTAAAGAACTAAACAAATTTTAATTGTATTTCAAAGAAAATCTCTTCTATAACTAGTTTGAAGCATTATTTTATATTACTTAGATTGCTCGAACAAAATTATTAAGTATAAATAAGTTTATTGATAAGTAATGTGCAAAACGAAGAAAATATTCCTAAAAATAAGAAAACCCTAAAGAAATAGAAAGGAGCGGAACCATGTGGACACAATCAGAATGCAATCGACGTTACATCGAAGATGCATACGAAAATACCGAATGGTGTAAAGTTCGATCATAAATCCGCACTTATCGATGCAATCGTGGTCGTGATGCCAATTCGAGTACGCTGTAAGAAAATTTTCCCAGCACCTCATCATCTTATTCCATTTTCTCTATCCCTTTTTTCCACTTCTTTCCTCTCTTTCTATTTCTCGGTTTCTTACTCTCAATTTTCTGGAGCACAATAGAGCGGAACATTTGGTGTAACAGAAAAGGGGTGTGAAGTTTTTACTCTTATTCTACTGTACCATTTGAGAAAGAAACTATTAAAGCCTTAGAGCAGCACTATGAGCATTTTGGAACGAAATTAAAGCTGCACCTATGACAAAATTCAATCAGAAAATTAATAAATAATATAATTCAGACCTGTACTTTTCGCCTTCGATAAAAGTTCTACGGTGCAAAATTATATTTTAGAATAAGAATATGATCGAGAATTTATTTCCAAAGTTTATTTTTGATACAATTTTTTAATATAACAGTTTACATTTTTATAAAATTTATACATCTTTAGTAAAATATAAAAATTAGTAAATTTTATAATTTCTTTAAAAGCTATTCAAAGTAAAACAATATTAAATATGAAATCATGAAGAAATTTATTTAACAATGATAAACATGTGTTTGGCATGATTTATACAAAGATTAACATAGTCTCATGAACCGGAAAAATACGATAAATAAATAAATGCGAATGAAAAAAAAATTGATTTCTGAAGAAAAGAAAATTTGGTTGAGTGTAATTCGCGATATTC
Organism: Eupristina koningsbergeri; assembly: GCA_018907245.1. Classification (NCBI taxonomy): domain Eukaryota; kingdom Metazoa; phylum Arthropoda; class Insecta; order Hymenoptera; family Agaonidae; genus Eupristina; species Eupristina koningsbergeri. The sequence continues at coordinate 2,307,935 of JACCHV010000041.1, forward strand.
AACTTCGTTTGCAGTGCGCGACGTTTAAAAAAACCGTCGATAATCGCGGGTTGAGTGCAAGAATTTCAATACTATTGAGTCGCTTTGGTAGAAAGATCCGATGCACTCAAACGAGAAGTGTGCGTGCTTTGAAAAACTTCTGGTCTGATAAACTTGTGCTCCATTTCAAAAGCGAACGGACTCCAAGAATAAATGAAAACAAGAACAAAAATAAATAAAACACGCGATTCCAAAATCAGTAAAAGATAAATTAAAAGTAAAGTTCAAATTATTTTATTTTTTTTAAAAAAGAGTAACAGTAATAATAAAAATCTTCAGTACTTTGAATTACGGTCTTAGGTCTAGAATTGGCTAAATTTATTGCTTAATGATAAATTTTATTAAAATACATCAGTTGTATTTTTTCTAATATCTATTAATAGTTTGTAGAATAATATTAAAAAATGATTAAATAATAACAGACTATAGTCGGATGTATGGATAAGCATCAAATAATTATATAGAATAATGTAAGAAATTAATCTACTTTTAATTCAGAAACATTTTATCTGTCTTTTTTTCTTATTGCAAAGATCACAAAATAAAATAATATCTTTAAATTATTTTTAATTTATAATAAAAAACTCAAAATTCATATATATTTTAAGAAGTTATATAATATGAAATGGATTGTGTTATACAAACCCACTGAAAACAGAGATTTAAAAATTATTAATATTCCTTTAGAATTCGAAAAATAAAAATTTTTTCAGTACAATCAATAATCTATCTTCTAAAAAATATAATTTAAAAAAATTTTTTTTAGAAATGATTAAAAAATATTTAATATTTAATTGATTCTAAAAATAAATAGATATTTTTATATTCAACGAAATTTTTTTTAGTTATTGAATTGATATTCTTAATCTTAAAACATATAAATAAACATTATATTAAAAATTTCTATGACTAAGATATTTAGTTCCACGAAGACAACAATTGAAAAATGATCAGTTATTTTTTTATAATGGTAATTTTATCATGGTGATTGAATAGTTGAGAAACGAAATAACGATCGACACGTATCTTTAGAAAAGTAATTCTACCTCTTGCCATGTTAGATATATTATTACATACGTAATTGTAATTTTGTCATGTAAAACAGCTTTGGTTCTGTATTTTTGAAGCACGTTAAACAATAAACAAAATGAAAAAATAGCCAAACAAGATGAAAGCAGAGAAAAAAAGGTTAGAATAAAGGCCTCGAAATCAAGTCAATGGACCACTGAACTACTGTTCCGCTTTCGGCGAACAGACGATGAGCAAAAAAAGAAAATATATTGGATTGCTAGCAAACACATTTCGCGTATGCAAATAAAGTAGTGATATAAGCTAGGAGTGAGAGGGAAAATGGAATAGAAAGCGTGGGCGTAAAGAGCGAAAAGCTCCTGCGTTTCGATTTCGGTCGAGGCTATAAAATAAAGGATCGACAGGGAGCTTGAATTCCATAGTCGGAAAAAGCAGCTGCCTCGATTGTGTCGGTAAATCGCAGCGAGCTTTTTTATTTTATTTTACGCGTGAAAAATGGGGGTGTAATGATGATGCAGTGGGAAGCTTTAAATGAGAAGAACAATACCTAACGAACTGGGGAAATAATAGATCCTGTATACATGACTTCAGAAAGACTGTCTACAACTTTGGTATTGTCCAGAACAGTGTATTCTAACACGTTTCTCTAAAAATTCCGCGTTGTTAAATTCGATAAATTTAAAGTTCCCATTGAAAACTTGTTTTAACGAATGAAATAGTTGTATTGAATAACGATCAGGTTTTGTTTTATTAACAAATTCAAATATTCCTCAAATAAACATTTTTAAATCGATGAATATTTATTTATTCCTGTTTAAACATTCCTAAAATACATTAAAGTACATTGGAATACATTAAGATGATATATATATATAGTATTGAGAATAAAACAAATAAAAAATTAATATTTAATTATGGCACATGCTTTATGCTGACAATAAAAATAATTTACTGAAATAAAATTATTTAATGTGAATTATTTGAAGACGATTATAATAGAGGATGCTTCAATTTAACTAAATTCAGTCGTCTAAGTGTATTATTCTAAGAATATAATAAAAAATCTGTAAAATTTATTTCTAAAATAAAAATATAGATATACAAAAGGGATAACATTATAAGTGAGAATAGGTACTTGAAAATTCATAACACCGGTTCAGTAAAAAAATAGCTTCACAGTTATGATAAATGCATACAATTACACACAGCCTCATTTTTCTGAAATCCATCATACATGTGAGTATATAAATCATAAAAAAGTTAACCTACAATATTTCTACACAAAACTGCATACTCTACATACTCAAAGTAATAGAAGAAATTGGAATTTTCATAAATGAAAATTTCTAATGAAAGTTAGAAACTGCAAATATTTATTCATTCAATACAATGCCCAAGTATTTCATTCTAACAATCCATTTATTCTTGCATTTCTGAGTTCAGTATTAAAGCTAAATATGCAAATCAATTTGAAAAACAGAAATAATTTATTGAATTAAAACCCTGAATGACTTAAAGAATCCTTAAAATGACCTTCAACTTACCATAGGGCACGCAACTGGGTACAGGGTGGTTCCATCCACTGTTGATACAAGTCAGAATTTTGCTACCCTTAAGTCTTCGTCCAGGTTCACAGGAATAAATCGTCTGTAGGGAGCCATCCTTTAGAATGCGCTCCCGAACCGAGCCCCACTCAGGTGCTTGGATACGTGGACAATTTCCCTCAGCACCTGCAAAAATTCAAATAAATGTTGCTTTAAAAAATAAAATTTTTTAAAGAAATTTTTTTACTATAAAATTGTTCATATGACTGCTTTCAATTTTTTTTTTTTTTTTTTTTTTTTTTTTTTTTGAAAAGAATAAAACATATGAATATTAAAACAACAATATGGATATGTAAATCCTTTGTGTATACTCAAAATCAATTTTATAAACTTGAAATTTCATAAATTTATAGCAATATTTATTATCACAACATATTTTTTGTCTACATTGTTCTATAAAAATATTTTGTCCTATAATTTTCAATTATCATTTAAAGCTTCCCGTTTTTTGGATAAAACCTACTTTTTCCATTCGCATCCATTAAATTTTTCTTTTTTTTTTTTTTTTTTTTTATTTAATAACAAAATATACGTAATATTTACTACTTAGGAAATATTGAACATTATTCTAAATTTTTTTTCGCTATTTCTTTGAAATTTTTAGTAAATTATGAATTTATAATATATAATACAATTATATTAATATTGTAAGTAAAAATTAAAAACATTCTTATTTCTAATTATAATGCTTAAAATTATTTGAATATTGCATGTATAATTTTATGTTTAATTTAACCAAATGGGAGAATAGATAATTTAAAATTTATATTTCTTTATTCTTGTAACATTTTATTTATTTTATAATAATAAATCAACAAGATATATTAGATGATAAAAAAATTTTTAAACTGTGAGAAATACCAATTAAAAATGTATAATGGTATTTAATAAATAAGCAGTATGTCAAACATTACCATGAATACTTTTCATTAACAACCATTGCAAAATCAAGATGAAAATCGTCCTCTCAAAGCTTGAAAAACGTATGTCACGCAGTGAAAATGAGAATAAACTTCGACTATCTACTAGACTATTGGAAAATGTACGAGTAGACGAGTAGGGAATAAAATACTTGCTCTTAAATTAAAAAAAAAATGGTAAGCTTATAAAATGAAAAATATTGTATAAACTATACATATTTCGAAGTGAAAAAAGAATGAACATTTCTTATAAAACACAAATTTGTATTCAACTACATTAAAAAAATACAGTACATTATTTATTTTTTAAATATTCATATGAAGTGTGTTGAAAAAATTAAGAAAATTTTATGACGTTGCATATTATATCTTACAAAGCTATACATTCATTACTTTTTATTACAATAATTGTATTTGAAAAATATATTATATTAATTACATATTATATTTAGTTTATAAAATCAAAAAAGTCAAAAGTAATTTCCTATACTTTTTAGAAATTCTAATTTTCTTAAAAAATAAAAGATAAGGGGAAATATAAAAAGTTGTTTTATTAGAAATATATGTTTTATTGTACATTTAAAATACAAATTAAATAAAATTTATGTAATTTGTCTAACAATTCTTCTTATTTTTATAGAATACGGGCATAAAAATATATAGTGTTATTCAAATTGTAGTAGAGAATTACAAAAATTCTTGAAGCTTAGCACCGCTGAATATGAAAATGACTAGCGTGTAAACCACTTTTTTTTTTAATTTTATAAAAAAAATTATATTAAAAATTGATATTCTTCATCCAAATATTATTAACATTAATATTTCTTAAGTATTTGTCAAGAAAAATTTTTTATATTTCCTATTTAACCAAGAAATTAGTATGTGTTCTCATAAATTTTATTTTTAATTTTAATAGTAAAATTTTTAATTTAGTAATATTTCTGAATTCATTGTATCGTAAGAATAAATAGTAAGTAGTGAAAAACATGTAATGACCTAATTATTAAATTATAACATGTATTTACATTAATTTTAATTTTAATTTTAATTTGTAAAATTTCTGCTTTATAAATAACACAAAATGATACATTAAATATTAATTGACATTTCACAACATTTATTTAGTTTTTACAAATAATTTCGAGTGATAAAAACTAGTGGCCATTGACATAAAACAAAAAAGGATAGAAACAAGAAATGCAGAAAAAGGCATAGATAGATAGACAAAGAAAATAAACTAGGACTCGTTGAGAGTTCAAGATGAATTTGATAATGCGATGAGTAAGTGTTCAGGCGGCGTACATCAAAATGTTTCCAGATGCGTTTTTGTATATACTCACATCAAAATAAATATACCATACAACTAATTAATAACTTGCACAGTTTGAAATATACACAAACAACATAGGGCAAAAGAGAACTTGAAGATAAAATCAATACGTCACGGCTGCATGCATTTCATATTTCTGATTTATTGGTTTAGTTTTATTTACCGAAGTAGCTAATTGATTTAACTTTTTATCACTTCTCTCATTGCTATCTAACACCGTTTTTTACAAAATTATGAAATTGTGAAGGGTTTTCATATGTAACTCATGCGTAATTCATGTGCACGGTAAATAGTCGATAGAAATGTACAGTTTATTTCTCATATGGAATACATTGAATCACAGAATGAATTTCTCATGTAAAAACAAATTTTGTAATGCATTCAAATAATTAACATGTTAATTATATTATTATATTTATTCATTTAATGGAAAAATTTTATTTATTTAGCTCACTTATGTTAACGTAAAATTAAGCTATTTTAAAATTGATAATATTTATTATAAAAGTTGGCTGTTATTCTTTAAAGGATAAATTAAATTGAAATCAAAATTTTCAATATTTACATACATGTATATGAATAGTTAAAAAGACAGCTTATTAAACATTCAAATTAAGATATAAAGTTATATTATCAATTTAAAAAAGTAATCTCTAGTTTATTCTTCTAGTTTTATATAATAATATTTTTAAATCAAATTTACATATAATTTTATATTTAAAATGTTATCCTCATACATATATGATATTATAAGACTATAGAATTTCTTAACATTCGACAATTTTTAATTTAATAGTTAATTAATATGTTATCTCAGATATCTTTTTTTCGAAAAACTATATTCATCTGATTATTAAAATAAAATAACACATAAAATAAATAGATGTATGTATTCGATTTATGCATAAATATATTTTTTAATTCATTGTATATATTTTAATATACCAAATAAAATAATTTGTAGTATGAATTATTTGACAAAAATTAAACGTTTCAGTGAAATGCTTTTATTTATCAAAATTAATACTTACCCTGAATATTTATTACTATATACACACTTTACATGTATGATTTAAAAAAAAATATTGCTTATTCAATATAATCACAATTATCTATAATAATAATAACATTTGGTATTAAATCTTATGACAGTATTTTTTCATTTAATTATTCATGCTATTTGTAAGTCTATAATATTTATGTGTTCTGGTGTAATTATTCATAATATAAATAATAGAAAAATATATGTTCAAATCCGCTTTACTTTTTTTACTTTTTCTTAAATAGATTTATCAAAAAATATTATGTTTAATAATAAATTAAACGTAAATATTGATCTTTATTTTATCTTTATGTAAAAATCTCTCTCTCTATATATACATGTATGAATGTTTCCATGAATCTCAGCTATGTAACATTTTATAACTATTCATGATAACCATTTATTATATAAAATGCGTCCAATGAATGTATAGAACGTTAATAATGAGATTGTGAATAGCCTTTCAAATATACTTTGTAATTATTTATTTTAAATAATTAATGTAACATGAATAAATGAATTTATTTCTATATGCTTATGAAATATTTACAATTACATACGAAACTGATAATTACGTTGAAAAATAATAAAATAGAGAAAAGTAAAATAATTTCAATAAATAAAAACATAATTAATGTAATGAATAAATGATGAAATTATATATATTTTTACACGAAATCTTAGGCTTAGTATTCTTAATTGTACGTATATTCTTATTATTTCATCGATGTTTCAGCATTTAACGTTAATTAACTTTAATAGTTTATGCTCAATAGGTTTTTCATTTGTTACCGAATTTTACTATTATCAATTCAATCAACTATTAGTTCTAAAAAATCTCTAACAAATATCATTAATATTTTTATTAATATTTAATTGGCCTTAGTATTAGGATTACACCAATACTGTGGTGAGAAAGATTTCAATAATTTTTTATATACAAAAGAGATACCATATAATCTGATGAATTTTGTTTAAATCTCTCTCTCTCTCTCTCTCTCTCTCTCTCTCTCTCTAATCTGTGCAAGCAAATTATTTATATTGGTGCATTTATTGCTTTTCTCTAATCTGATATCTAATGGGGTGGAGCACATATTCACAACAGTGCTAGTTTTTAAACCGTAGCAAGTGATATATTTCCCCTTATGTTTGCAGCAGAATAATTGTCAAAATCCGATATACATTATTATAAGCAGTGCAATCACGCCCATGTCATGTAGAGAATATTATGTCAACGAAGAACTAATTGTAGTTTAAAGTTTTTCAGTATTTGTATATTATCAACATAACTGTATATTATGTATAAAACGTAATAAATAATACTGGAAAAAACACACTTCCTGCCAAGATTTTTATTTAACAGTAAAGTATACATAAAACATTTGTTACAGATCTGAAAGTTTTAAGTTTTTTGAACAAATTTTAATAAATTCATAGTCATCTAATTCACTAATATAGCAAACTAAATCTTGTTTCAATAATCAGTACTAATTCTCTGATAGAACATCGTAAGAATAAAATGCCAAACTTTATGCTGCTTACCCTTAAATGCTTGAATCAACATTCAGTCTCACTCTTCTTTATTCAAGAGTTATTCAAGTTTTATAAAGTATCGTGGCATAATCACCAACGTGTAACTTCTTAAGTCGCTTGAGCTTCAATTCAAACATACCTTTTAGCAGCGGCTTACAACAGCAATCTTGTTAATAATCCATACGCATCCTTTCCAGTAATGCTTCATTTAAAACATGAAATCTATTTGCATCTATAAAATATGAAATAGCTGCGGGAAGAGTGAATTAATATTGACAAACTAAGTAATGGAGAAAATACATTATACTATAAGCAAAAACTTCTATTGCAAGAGTACTGGATTAGCTGCATACTCTTAAACTCATTGTCCTGTAACATTTTTTCTATTTACTGGTAAATTCATGGCAAAATATGTAACCATATGAGGTACGATTAATTTTGTGAAATTTCAATTGCCACATAAATAACACTACCATCGTACAATTTGCAGTAACTGAAGATGGCTTAACAGGTACAAAAATCTCGTAATAGCTTATGATAAAATACCTCCGGAAGCCTGTTGATGCAGGTCAGAGTTTCAGGAAGCTTTACGCATTACAGTCATTGTTTAATGTTGCGTAATAGTTGTGATCGAACATTCTTAAAATAATGGCTTTAATTGATTTTGTGATTATCTGTAAAATACTAAATTTCACACAATTGATTAATCACGGTATTTTTCAGGTCTGTTATAATACATTAAATAAAAGCTTATCATACATGCATTGAATCACAATCTATTATAAATTTTATCATATGCCGTGAAATACAAATAGACAATGCTTTGGTATTATATTATCTGGAGTTTATTACTTTTTTTTCAATACAATATAAAGATTTTTATATAGAAAAAAATTTTTTAAATTATTTTTTTTTTTTAATTTGTAAGACCTCTAAGCATTGGTTATACAGAAATAGTCTTATAAAAATTAATAGTGAATTTGCTAGAAATGTAATTATTTAAAAATGTATTTATATCGCTAAAATTATAATTATTTGATTTTTACTTTATTTTTAGATTTTTCAAGAAATAGAAATTTATAAATGAAATTAAGTAACTAAAAATTTGGATTTTAACTTTATATTATGAATATGTTATTTTTAATGTAGCAAGTGAGTTTGTAAATTAAGCAAAAATATTATTTGTAACATTCCATATATTTATAGCTGATTAATAATTTTGAGTATTGCAATAATATTGAAATACGTATAATGTTCAAGTGTATCAATTATTACAAATTTTAAATAATTAATATTTTAGCATGTTTATACTTTAATGACTATAATGTTTATTATGGAAATTTATTGCAATATGAGAATTTATAAAACTTTAATTATCTAAATTTTGTATACTTTACATTAATTGTATCAATTAAAATTTTAATTATTGTCAAATATAAAATTGATATTATATTATATGATTTTAATTATATCATTTAAATAAAGCTGCAAGTTTAAATGAAAACCTTGATTTATTCAATATTTATTTATTTATTTTTTATAATAAAGGCAAAGGCTAAATGTTTTCTTTGTTAAAAAATTCATAGAAAATCAATTACAAAAAAAGGTTAATTCTATAATAATTAAACTACTGGAACGTATTATACTATAATAAATTTTAAATAGAATTATTGAATAAAGCTTTTAACCTATTGATACTTCATAATTTTTCAAAAAATAACTTTAAAATTGATATATCAATATTATAATGATAATAATCAATTGTATTTTAAATATGAATAATTAATTCTGAAATTGATTATTAACGAATGTTCGACATTTTCTAAGTCTACACTTACATTACTTTACATAATTTTAAACTAGTTTAAATTTATAATTTGTTATTTGTGGCTATTCAAATTATTTTTTTTTGAAATATTGAACTAATTAAAGTTTAAAATTTATAATTGATTTTAAATGTTTTGAACTGATTTATCGACTAATTGTTACTTTAATATAATTTTTATAGATGTATATTATTTCAAAAAAATTGAAATAATTTGATCTTTTTAATAATAAATGGCAAAGTGCTGTTTATTAGTAACTAATCAATCTATCTGGTGATATTTCCCAAGAATATGCAAAGAAAATGTCAAATTCGAATTTGAGAATCCAATAAAAAGCTAAAATCTGTTTATATATTAAAAATATGCGCTGCGAGTTACAATGCCTGACTTCAGTCTAATGTATTTATGAACTATTAAATGAAATAAAATTATTGATCTTATTGATCTTTTACCCATTTTTGTTGCAAATTGTACACTAATAAAACACCCGCCATATGATTTTTCATGTACATTCCCAATCAAAAGCATTTATATCGCAAAATCGACGTTCGTTGCGGAGGCGAAGTGATAATTCGATGGAAGTTCATGTCGCCGCATAATCGACGATAGAATCAAGTTGGAGGCAGTTAATTAAAGCCACGCATCGAGTTCGAACCCCCAAACGTTATAACATATTAGCCACCAACAGTAATTTCCGTGCGAAACTCTACTATAACGCATTCCAGGCACATTGAAATTCCAGCCTCACGATACTCATTTCAAAAATCAATCAAAATTATCTTTGCCATACACGTATTTCAAGAATTATTATTTAGACAAGAACAAATTTTTCTACAATATTGTTCGTGTTTTACGTATCTTTGTCGGCGCGATTGCTAATGACTTTGTTAATTAGGGGAAAACTCAGAAAAAATATATTCGATTCAGAAATTTATTAAAAATGAATTCAATATTTTATGGTAAAATTTTATTATGTAATAATATTTAACTTCATATACATCATAATTTATAAACGAATTTTATGGCATTAATAAAGATAAAAAAAAAAATGTCAACACAAACATGTGTGTGATGTATATCTCGTTTCATTTCACCATAAAATTAATTAATAAAGCACATGCGACTACCTTTCATGATTAAAGTTTTATAATTTTTTTTTTTTTAATCTATAAATACTATTTATACTCTCAATACAATGATAACTTATTACAATAAAATTAATTTTGCTAATGTTCACAATTATTCACTAATTCTTACTTATTTATTTTATACGGAATCTTTTACTTACATTTGATATACAACTGTAATAGAGCAAAACTAAGTTTTCTTGAATCTTTTATGTTTCTAACTGGAAAAACACTTCTTACAAAGTTTAATTATACGCAGTAATAGTTTATTTCATCCAAAAGTGCAATTATCAATCTTGTGAACTAATACAATGAAAATCAAATGTTTGGTTCTCATTGATTTTATCGCGCAATTATTTCATTCATTAAATACACTTAATTTGATTTACATTAAAAATACACAAATAATTTATAACAATAAATATTACATTAATATACTGCAGATTAATATACTGTAGAAAACCTGCTTTGAATTGCTTCATTAAAAAATATTTCATTAAATTTAATTAAATTTTATTACTTTTTATTAAAATGAATATATTTTTTTAAACTCAAATATTCCAAATAATTTCACAATTTATTTTATATCTTTTAATAAAAAAATAAAATATTTACTTAATACTCTTAATTTTGTTTTCTGAATAAATTTTATACTAGAAATTTAATAATAATCAATTCTATTTAAACTCTATTATAAGAATATTTATTATATAATATTTACTGTTTAACGGCTAATAAGTTAAAAAATTTTATTATAAATTAACGTTTAAAATTTCTTTAAGGTTTCTTATTATGCTATCTGTCATGTAAAATAAACATTAATTTTTTCAATAAAATTAAAGATAAAATTTGTATAATTATTAAAATTATAATTGTTTCAAATCTATTCAAATTTGAATATGAAATTTTCATAAAATTTTCAAAAACATAAAATAGATTGTTTATAAAAGTACTGGAGCTCATAAAACAGAAGTAAAATATTTAGAATACGAAGAATTTGAAAAATCTTTAAATGGTCGATGTAAGTTAACATAATCCATTAACACATGAAAAAATATGAAACAAATCAGATTTCAAAACATCTACATTCACCACTTTCAACAAAAACTTATTAAAATAGTAAATATTTATATCATAAAAGCATGAGTAAGATAACAAATACCGAAGCTATTAAATGTGACAGTCATAATACCAACATAAAACCAACATACCAAAACTTGATGCTCATTTTTAAAAATCTCAATAAGAAGAATGCTTTCCAAAGATTAATAACAGTGTCTTAATTATTATTATCTTCTTTAACTTACGTATTTGTTTCTTACATCTATATTGGCCTAAGAAATCAAAACAAGTAATATACTAAGTCTAATCGAAATGAGCTTTTTAATATATATGATCCAGTACTTATATATAACAACTATATATTATATTTTATATTATTATATTATATAAAATCGTGATTTCAATCTCAGATCCTATAGATCTTCTTTAGTGTTTTCTTAATTTCTTTGAATTTAATTTTGTATTTCTGCACTTTTACAAGCATGTCTGTATTTAAGTTTTTCTGTGCATCACTGCGGCTGTCGATTATCTAAATTATGCACTCATCCCTAAAATATTTAAACGTAAATCTATCTCGAAGTTTCGATCCAGCAGGTCTCGTGAATCTGGCTAACATTTATGATCCAGCAGACTTAGAAATATCATTTAACAACTTTCGGTGGATTGGCAAAGATTTTCAATTACATATTTTTAACATTGATTATCTTATTTTTTTAAATAAAACATTTTTATCTGGAAAACTCATTTTCAATTAACTTCTATTTTTATATTTTATAAACTCTCTTTTCATCATAACGAAAAATGTTTTATATTATTTTTTTTAATTTATATCTTTATGCGAATTTATTCCTTGTTTAATCAATACATATAAATAAAATATTTAAAATATTCGAAGTCTTGGCAATCATGAATATATTTATATTTTTTTGAATTTTTATGAATTTTAAGATTTTATAATTACTAAAACAATTTAATTATAATTATACATTATTAAAAAATAAATTTATTTAATAAATACGAATTCTGTTATAAATGAAAATTTAATAAATTGAAATTTTTTACAATTATTTTAATTCAGAAATTTAATAAAAATTTTAACAGTTTTGAGTTATTGAATAAATTTTATATGAACTTAACACATTTTCATCTTTAAAAAAAAGTAAAAACTAAACATTAAAACTAACATAAACTATTAAAAATTATTCTTTTCATTATTTTCGCACATTTTAAAAATTCAATTCGTTTCTATTTTTACATTATAAAGTTCAAATTAAAATTTTAGATAAATAATTAATAATAGCAAGCTCGACTATTACCAGGAAATTTTAAAATTTTTAATATTTTGTAAGTAGTCATTAACCATTATTTTCGGGAGCTAGAATTTTCCGACAAATCCTGCTTTCCCAGGAAGTGGGAGAAACCGCGATTGGAATTGGGAATGCGGGCCAAATTCAGTTCAGTATGTAGCTCGTATTATAGATTGGATCTTCTGGTTTTCCTAAGTCTATTGCTTACCGAGAAAAACCTGGAGAATTTCTATCATCATCATGAGAATGGAGTCTTAGGACATTTAAGCCTTCATCTAACCAAAGGTCAACACCTTGACTAAGCAGGATTCTGAGGGCAGGATTTTATTCTGATTCTAATCATTACTGCAACTAGTACTTAAGGTATTTAACATTGTTATTCTAACAGGTCCTGCGATATTGTGATAGTTTAATTTGTTCTATTTTTCTTCAACCGTGAAATCAAATAGGTATTCATATCAGTGAAATTATAGTTCATATGCTTTAGCACTTATTCCTCCCCTACCCGTAGTGCAAACTTTATTTTGCGATTATGAAATTAGTGTCAGCTTTCTCTGTGCATTATTACAAGATTAACACAGATTTCAGTAACTTTTTCACCTGTGAACTGGCGGTGTAATACAGCAGGTAAGTTTCGACAGTCGAAAAATATTGGTAGTTTAATTTTATTATAACCGAAGAAATATCCTGTTCAATTTTACAAATTTCCATTTTACTAAATACTAATTCAATTCATGGAGAATTAATATTATGAATTGTAAATTATAAATCTCTATTCCCGTCATTGAAACTGATAGTTATTTATGCTTTTAAATAATTAGAAGAAAAAAATTTTTTTGTGTTTGTGTAAAGTATTTTATAAAAAAATTTCAATTAATTCTTATTTTTTTATTTTTTTAATTGTTAATAAATAAAGATTTTTTAATTCTTACATTATTCATGATTATTGAAATCGTAGATTAAATATTAATACAATATTATTATCATAAATATGGATTATTTTATTATTATATATTGAGGTTGTCAAACATGCTAATGAGTATTTAGATATAAAATAACTGAAATCGTACAATATTCAACATTAACTTATGTCATTATAAATATTATTTTATGAAATAAATGAAAATACTTTTTTTTCTCCATATTGCTCTCTAGGGTAAAATTTAACACTATATCAAAATACTGCTATCAAATTTTACTTGCAAAGTATATGATACAAAGTAATCTGAAATATGTATACGAACAAAATTTAATAATTTTCTGCATCGATCAAATAAAAGTTTTTAATATTCAATATTATATACACGTTGAGATATATTTTAATATAATGAATATGTGTCAGTCATATAACATAGTTTGGATATTTAAAAGATGTATCTTTAAATAAAATTTGAATGTAAATAACAATGGATGCGCAAAAAAATACTTTTATATTTAAATATAATTATTTATAATAAAACTTTTATTAATTTCAGGTAATATCAGCTAATCAATATTATTAGGGCTTTAATTTCAATAAAGAATTAACAATATATAAATTAAATAAATTACATAATAAATAATTCTAATAAAACATAAATATTAATTTATAATCATCCAATGTTTTATTGTATTTAAAATTATTTAATTAAATCTAGTTATTGTATACGTAAAACAATAATTTATCATATAAAATTTAATTTAGAATATAAATGTTAATTGTTGGATGTTGGATAGGGAGAAATGATGTAGTGAAGAAGACTTCTTTGGTAAGACATAAATTTATTCACAAAAACGCACAACGGTTTTCACAAAATGCACAATGGTTACACAAGCGCGCAGATCGAACTCGTCAGAGCAGCCTGAAAAAAAATTTTTTTCCGCACGCAATCAGGCTGCTTGGCCTTTGGCCCCGCCCTTCGCGATCCGATTTTCTTCTATTTTCCGAGATGCAAAGGACGGTTGGGCTTATCTTTTTAACCGTCTAAGCTTTTCGCGCTTTCCGAACGCGCGCGGCGCCTGCGAACGCATTCATCCACTCAAATCATATCCCCTGGCATAAAAAACTTCCGTCTTGTCTACGGAAGAAAAAGCCCATGCAATCTATACTATCATACTCGTGATTTTACACAATTATATTTAAAATCGACGGGTCATCTTTATCTCTGGAGAAAGTCAGCTTGCGCGAGGAAGAAAGCAAAGACGTCGCCTCATGCAGCGAGCGAGTAAGCGTAAGAGAGAGAGAAAGAGAGAGAGAGAGAGAGAGAGAGAGTGAGAAAACGGAGACATCGAGGCCGTCATGCCGAACACACTCATATGTACTTTCCATGCATATACTCACACGCGCAGCTCTTCCCTTTTCACACAAACGGCGAAGCTACACGTACGTCTTTTGGAACAACTTCGCTCTACCTGGTCAAGTGTACAACACAAAACTGAGCATTTTAATGGCCCTTACATCAATTTACACATCGCGGGCGTCCCCGCATCCTGGATGTACGTCTTCTGGGATAAAAATCCCAGTTTCCGTCCTTAGCAATAAATCATCTTTTAAATGACATTTTAAACAGATTACATTGTTGTACAATACTATATGTAATCGATTATTTATTTATTTATTTATTTAATTATGTACATTTTTTATTATTTACGGTAACACAAATATTACTAAAAAATCAATTAGAATATTAAATTTTAAAGTATTAAAATAAAAATAATTTACAATTTCATAAAATACACAAAAAATTTCAATTAAAAGAACAATATTTGTTATAAGGTTAGAATAAAATAGCTTGATATTACGGATAATTTATTAATTGAGTCGGTGAAATTATGAAATGCTTATTCTGTTAAAAATATTGCAGAAAACTTAACTCAAGCTAACTAAAATAAATAGGTGCAAATACTTTGTCATTTGCAATAAAACTTTTCTTATAGCTGATAAAAACATCAAAAATTGCTTAAATAAACCCAATTTGAAGCTATGTCGGTAAGGCTTTGTAGCGTTTATCGATGCAAATGAACTGATAAATAAAAGAAATCGAATAATTGAAGAAACGGGAAAAAAGCAGGTAATGAAAAATAAATAAAAACAAGAGACAGCCATGGCATTCAGAAGGTCCGAGTTGATTGGCTCGAATAGATTTTGTAGACTCGAATCACGAACATACTCCAACATCTACAACTTAATCCTCTAGTTTTATCTCTTCATTCTCTTCTCCTTCGCCGTCTCATCTTCTATCTGAGCTGTATCTCTCTATTCTCTCATTTCAAGAGAAGAAAAGGTGAAGTTGCACATGTGGGTTTGAAACCTCGGGCGCGTCGTCGAGGTTTGGAGTCGTCTAAGGGCGGCTAAACCCATACCCGGATAACCCGCCGAGGGAATATTTTACGATCGCACAGCGACTCCCAGTGGAAATTTTCGATAACCAGTACTTCGAGTTGATCGAGGAATTACTTATCTGAGGACCAAAGGAGACTGTTACCTTCTCCTTGACATTTATATGTTCTTTTCCTTAAGATTATTTAGGCGTCTTAATGCAAAACAGCTGTTCCAACAAATTTAGAAGAGCATTCACGTCGATGTACTTGGGACTGATATATTCAGGCTATAAAGGGATCTTTAATGATTCTTTAATTACTCTAAAGCATTTAGAAATCCTTTTTATTTTATTTTATTTTATTTTTTTTTTTTTTTTTTTAATTTTAATTGCACTAACTTCATATTATACGCTGTGTAGGCTAATGGAATAACAAAAATATTAAATAACTCAATTACCGTTCACTCTTTCAAACAGTGTTCTTTAATGTAATTAATATCGGTTGATTTTGCAGCATGTCCTTCGTTTACTAACACTGATAATATTATGATAATTATTTACTTAAAGTTTATATTTGATTTAATTATTCATTGAGAAAAAAATTTATTACACAATCTTTTTTTGAGCGAAAAATAAAAATATAAATCCCATCGAATATATGTTATTATATCTCTTTTTTATTTTCAACTATTAATTCAATTGTAAAATATATTTGAAAAATTTAAGAATAAAATAATAAAATTTATTTTTTAATATATATGCGACGAAAAAAATTTTTTAAAAAAAAATTTTAAACTCATATTACAAATTAAACAATAAGTCTTGAATACATGTATAGTTATAGATAAAATAATACGAAATGTTAACATTTTTATATAAAACAATTATATTAAATATTTTATAATTAATTCTATTATTATAATAAATTTATAGAGTATTTTTATTAATTACTCAAAATATTTCACTTAATATTTAGTAAGTATCTGGAGAATTATATGAGGAGCATTTTCAAACTTTTTTAATGTACATAATTATATTGATAAAAATATATATTACATGTATTCTGCCTAGGATATTTAACATTATTTTAAGATTAATTATAATCTTAAATCAACAATGCTTTATTTCTTTTACTTTTTCACAATTAATTTTTTGCAGTAAATACCTAAATGTACAAATAATAATCATTTTGTGTTTTTAATATAAATATCGAAATTAAAGATTTCTACTTTTTTTTTATTTATAAATACGTTGATATAATATAAAATGTCCCGAAGAAAAAATTACAGTAAGAGTAGTTTCATTAGAAATCGAACATAAATATTCGAATATACTATTAATGTATATACTAAAGAGTTATACTCAAAGAATATCATTTTGAATTTATTGTTGCTTTTAGCTATGCCAATCAAAATACCAATAATATTAATTATGCAATACAAAACATATGATAGATACATTGTGATATTTCACATTCATAAAGATAAAAATAATATTTATCGTAAATCGTAGTCAACCTCCATAAATATTACTTTTCCTAAAAGAAATATCGTTTCATTTTGTACGAGTGTCGTGTATTTAAAAAAAAAAAAAAAAAAAAAAAAAAAAAAAAAAAAAAAAAAAAAAAAAAAAAAACAAAACAAAACCCGCAAACGAAATTATCCGCACAACTAATTGAATCGAAAGCTAATCCTGATATTCCCGGCGACTTATTCATCAATTTATTTGCACGGGCAGATTAGATCGATTCGCAATGATAGTTGAATACGCAAGTGTGCTAATTGAACGCACTCGAATATTCCATACCCAATCATTCGAGTGGTCCATCTTCGGCCGAGATACTCGGAGATGGCCGAGTTGTGCCTCGGAGTTATTAAGAGCCGAGTCCGAGTTAGTTTCCGCGGTTTATAGTCGCGCGAATTGACCAGCCTCGCGTAATCAACCAAATCGCCTTCTTTTTAACGATAAAAGCATTTTGCCGTTAGCGACAAGAGGAGCTACTAAAGGAAGGACACGCTTGGGGCGGGAGGGAGGAGGAGGAGGGGGTTAGTCGCGGAGACGAGAAACAGACTCGGGGTACTTTGAAGGCTTTTTGCCGGGGAGAGACACCATGAAAGAGGCTGTGACGTTCCTGATTCTCGAACGAGACGCTTTTATGAGTGACGAGAATGCGCGTACACAATCATAAAGGAGTGATTTACAAGCGATTTATCACTTGTCCCTTTACTCCTAATGGATTTGCGGTCTTAGATATTCTAGATTTTTGCTCGCGCAGATGAGAGGCCCGACGCTAAAGTTGCTTCGCGACACTTTATGCAACGATATGAAAGAGTTTTACGGGGGTGGAAGAATTATCAATTGCTGAGCGTTCACAAAATTTACACTAATTGTTTCCTCTTTAAAGATTATGATGAAACGATGCTTAGAGGAGTGATTTGATTTCACCCATGTTGATCATTGCAAGCACTTTAAATTAAAATACAAAATAATTTTTATCCTTATATACTATTACCTTTATTTATCACTTAATGTTCAAGTTTACGAATTTTACATATTATTGTTCTGGAATCGAAATAAAAATGACATTTGGTTGTGCGTTAAATATATAAAAATTCTTTAAATAATAAAGACTTGGTCAAATTATTTTTTATTGTAATTTTTTGGGATAATCAAATTCCTTGATTTAGGCTAGAACATGTGGTAGAATTTATTTCATTAGAACTTTTAATTTATTTCAATTACTCATTTTATTCGCAAATTATAAATTTTGAAGAAATAATAAATTAAGTATAGCAAACAAACAATATAAATTTTTTAACAAATTTCATTCTAATCATTAAAATGCAATATAATGTAGATTAATATGATGGAAATATTCTCATTATCGAGATAATTGAAATAAATCTTGAAATTAAAAATTATCGAAAAATAATATTACACATAACTGGGTTCAATTTATATAAAAAAAAAAAAAAAAAAAAAAAAAAAGTTAAAGCTACATTTTATGAAAAGGAAATTTTAAATTCATGCTAAATATGTATTAATGTTAACCCATGTATCCACTAACTGTCAAGATACTGTTTGCATAACAGTGAGATGCACTTATAAATGCAGTAGCAACGCATATATAATGAGAAGCACATGAACAACAATTACAATCTCGGTATCTTTGGTAAAATCAACAAACTAAAAACTCCAAAATAAAAATCCATGCAATTTAGATAAAAGCTCGAGGCTAAAGCACGGGCAATTCATTTCTCGAGGGTAAAATGCGAAGTGGAAGAAAAAGACAAGGTTCATGGTTCGTCAAGGATCTATCGAAGAAATTACACAGCCGCGCAAACACGCGTGGAAAGATCAGACAAACCGCGGAAACGAACGCAAAGCACAAACGCCGACAAAGAGCCGCGTCTTTCACCTTTCAAGATGTCGGGATTGTCTAGAGTTCTATCCGTATGAGTTCGCCAACGGGAAGAGTTTCCATACTCCGTCGAACTAGAAAGAAAGCAGCTGCTGTCTTTCTTTGTGCTATTTGCCGGCGAACTCCATTTCTCTGAAAGCTCCTCTCGCCCTGATAAACACACGATGAAAGCACTTATTTATATTATCTTAGAGCAAGAATTGCGCAAATAACATTCATTATGCTAAAATTATCCCCACTACTGTGGGACTGATTTTTGAGGGTCGCGATGGCCATTGAATGATTTTAGATCCTTTAAACGTACACATGTTATTCTACTATCCTTTTACCCGCTTTTCAAAAGCCTTCTCCCTTCAAGATTTTCGTATTCAATATTATAGAATGAAAATTAACATTTAAACGATTCATGATTATTAGAAAGACTTAATATGTACAAATAACGACAATTTAATTTTCATTACAATTCAAGACACTATTTTTAAAATTTAAAACGCCTACTCCATCCGCGTTTTCATTCTCATACACATTTACATAAAAAAATTAACAAATATTGCATATTATATTAAAAATCGTAATCAACTTAAAAGTGGCATGAAAATTATTTAAGAATTCTTATATGACAACATCATATTATATACCTACCATATTGAGCTTGAAATGATATTTTATGTGGACCAAATGTTTCAAGAGCCATTACATAAACATTTTAATATTGAAAAAGGAAATGTGAATAATAAGATAATATATGACATTTAAACAGTAATATCATTAGAAATTGTATTATTATAAATAAATAAATAAATTTCAAATATGCTGCAAATTCACTTTGCACTAAAAAGTTATCCGAATGAAAAAGATAAAAATAGAATTGTAATGACATGATGTAATAGTCAGATAAGAGTATTTTTGCTATTACAACTATTTCTTCTTTACGTACGTATATACGCAGATAGACAGGTGAATTACATTTATTTCTACTTTCTCTCCAATTGTGTATGCGATAGCGAAAAAGGTCTCTTTATGAAAAATTTTAAAGTATGCAGTTGCGAGTTCGCCGAGAAAACTTATTCACTAGAGTTCCGGAAAAGTTATAAAGGATTACGACTCATTTGGCCTACGTATTATCATCAAACTCCATTCATAATTATACTATTTAAAATATAAACATCTAAAGATCCATTATTATGAGTGCTATATTATATGCCAGAATTAAAAAAATTTTTTTTTAACCAATAAAATGAATAGATTTCGAAATATATAAATTCATGATGAATGGAATAATTATTTCATACTCGTTTATTTTCTTGTATAAATTTTGAGACAAAATAATTTATATCTTATAAATATTTACATACTACAAATTTATTTTAATATTACAAGTATTGAATTTCATTTTATATGAGAATAAAATCGTATAAAAAATATTTTAAATGAATCTGTATTTTAAACATAAAAAGTAACGTAAGAGTTCTAAGATTCACTCGTAGGTGGAATAATACGATTTCATTCTTCGTTAACTTCATATAAAAGTTTGGAGTTGTTACTTCAATATTACAGCTTTTTGTCGTTGTAAAATAAATTCGGCATATTTATATTTTTGAAAAATTTTTTGAAAGTCTTAAAACCATATAATCAATTATTTATTTTAAAAATTTGAGTATCGTGGAAAAGAAGAAAAAAATACATAAAATTTTTTTCATCGATTATGCAATAAAAGTTAATGTCATAATTTAGATAATTAAATCAGTAAAATTTAATCATGTTAAAGAATCTTTAAAAAATCTACGATATATTATGTGTGTAAAAACAGTTTACCTACTATTAATTCTTAAGCAATATAAATATACCATTATTTATCGTAAATAACACAACAGTATCTACTAATATGAACAGATATTTAATACAATAATGTTGGAATTATTAAAGATGTATCCCAAATTGTTTATATTTATCATTGTAAATAATAAGTAAACAAAAGAGGAAAGATAGATGTTGCAATCACATAGCTTTCCATTGGCCAACTTAATGATAGATAAAATATTTGTATAAAATTTAATTTATTGCATTTCTCTAATAAATTAATTTATTTAATCAAAACGTAGATTTGAATACAAATAAATATCAAATAAATTTTTAAATATTACGCTTTCACATGTTAATTTATACCTTTTAGGTTATTTTCCCATCATGGTATGCTCAACCAATCCGAGATATGCCAATTATTTAGTATATAAGGTTATTAAACAATGTCTTAGTCAAAACCAAAGAGATCA
Source organism: Eupristina koningsbergeri (assembly GCA_018907245.1). Lineage (NCBI taxonomy): Eukaryota > Metazoa > Arthropoda > Insecta > Hymenoptera > Agaonidae > Eupristina > Eupristina koningsbergeri. Next base: position 2,329,747 of record JACCHV010000041.1, read on the forward strand.
TACTTCCGAGATTCTTTGTAAATAATTTACGCTTTGCAATAGATATTCAACATATTAATTATAAAGTATAAGCAACCATTTGCAAAGAAATATATGTTTTAAATATGTCTAAACTCATTTTTATTTTAAATTCCTATACTTGTAAATTTCAACGAATTGTAGATTAATTATTTCGTCATATTTTATATTTGTCTGATCTATATTTGAACAAGTAACATCATTTTCTTGATCTCATTCTTCAGTTGTTAAAATAAAGGTTTATATTGATTTTTAGTAAAAGCATAACCAGTGCACATACATATTTTGATAAATTGGATAAACTAACAATTCGACCAAATCAATTCAAGTCAAAGTTGTTGAATACTAGATTAAATTTATCGAATTAGTAATAATTAAAATAACAAAAAATTAACATTTTAAAATTATATATAAATTTTTAATGAAGAAATTTTACATATTTTTCTATATTTATATAAAAATTAATTTTATCTAATTTTATTTAAATGTACTAGTAAATTCACAAGCTAACATGAATTTTTATTTCTCTAAAGAAAAAAAAGAATTTATTTATCAACAATATTATCCTTTTGAAATTAATCTCTCTTATCGTACGCTTTTACTAATGCTTTTCTCCAATCTTTTAATCAAATTTAAAAATCACTTTTTGATAAAGCTTTCAATTATTTCAGCGATTCAATTTTAATCTTCATTACTGATGGATAAACTATTACTATGTAACAATTGGGCCTTAATTTCGACGTCATATTCACAAATCAATATTATTATCTGTAGTTATTCTGTATGGTTATGAATTTCCTTCAAAAATTCTTGAATAAATTTGATTTACGTGTTTTTCGATGAACTACATTAATTATTCACAGCCCTTTATTTCATCATTTTAATGGAACAGTCGACTATTGAAATTCTTCAGCATTTAAATCCATTAAAATTAATATTTAACATCTCTAAAAAATCACTATATTTTTTTCCAGTCTCAAAGCAAATACAATGTAAATTCTTTGATCTATTTCTATGAAATCTAAAAATTTTTAACGACGGCAAAATATATGTAACCTTTTTAATCATTGCCAATAAACTGAACATCGATTGCAAAAAAATCTAAGCTTTGATAGATATTTTTAGATAAATTTATCGTAATAAAAAATACACGAATTAGGCTAGAATAATCCGTTAGATTATAAAATTCTTTATAAACCCTATCCCTATTGTAAAAAAAAATACCTACAAATACAAATATTTCATAAATAGTTTGAAATTGATTTAAAACAATAGAAAAAAAAATAAAAAAAAAGTCTTTCAAATACAAAACTAAGTTTTCAATAAACCATAATAAATTGTCAAATAATTAATCGTAATTCAGTAATGACAGTTTATTAGGTATTAGGTAGCAATTATTCATCAAAGCACTACAATCACAAAAAAACGAAAAAGCGAATTCTGCAATCGCTTTGTTCTTTTAAACATTATTTCAAATATTTTAAAGCTTACTGAATCTAGAAAATCAAACTTTCTCTTCGTTAATATATATTGACGCCTGCTGTCACTTGAGTTTAAAAACTGATAATAACAACAAAAATGAACGAGAAAGCATTAATACATAAATATAATGTAAAAATGCCGAAAAACAGAAAACAAAGCCCCGAGTCAAATTGATTTCCAGGTACTTCATTGTCCCACCTGCGGCACAACCCACACAGTTATAGCGTAACCCGAGCAAGTGGCGTGGGCGCGACTAATGCAGGAAACGAGTGCCGCCGCTCTGGACCCATAACCGGAGGAAAGTCGGTCGCGTGATTTTTCCGGATTTTCGCACCCGACGTCGCTCGTCCATTGAAAGCTTCCCCGAGATTTAACACGTGCTTATGTGGCCCCTTTTCCGAGGTTACAATATCGTGCAAATTATTATTTACGCGAAAATGAGGGGGGAGGGGTGAGGCAGGACTGCTGCGGTTGTTGTCGACTGATATGGTGATGGACGAAAGTAGATTGCAACTGCGTTACTCTGTTGACAAATTTTTAATAAATAATATCGCAAGTAAATTATGAGGTGCACCGTTGGAGTTCGAAACGTACTACGTAACAGTAGAAAGTGTTTACGGCGATAAACTAAGATTTTATTGTTTTTTCACTTATTGTCGATTTTATTGACACCATTTTTCATTCAGAGTTGATTTGCGATGTTTTATGCCTGAATTTATTTATGAATGGCGGTTCGTTCAATAAAAAAATGTATAAATAAGAAATTTACGATTAATGTAGCCTACATTGATTTTCGCGTCAACTCATTATTAAAGCATCTAGTTTTCCTTCTTATTTTATAAACGAATTGGCATTAGCGTATCGGTGATAATAATAAATAGCGTTTAGTAGTTTAAGGTAATAGATAAATTGCATCTTAAGTACAGTTGATAATGTAAACATTAATCTAGAAATGCTTAAAATTATTGATTATTATGACCACGATTACAGTTAATATATTCCAGCTTCAGTTACTCTAAGTATAATAATTTCTTTTAGATGTATAATATATAAAAAGAATTATTAATTGAAATATTTAAATATTCATTTAATTAACGTTTCTTTCAAAAGATTTACAAAGAAGCTTTCGTTTAGAGATAATTAAAATTTTTTAATTGTAAATAAATTTCAAGTTGATTTCTGAAAATAAATTAAAACCCACTATTTTTTATTATTGTATAAGAGTAACGATATAGGCGATCATAATTTAATATTACAGCCAATTATTGTCTTTTCAATTAATTTAATTAAACATAAAAGAATGATGAATTAGATTGGAAACGGCGATAGAAAATTAATTTTACCAACAAATAATGGAAATACAAACAATGTCGGGTGAAATGAAAGGAAATCGAATTGTGTCATTATAAACCTAAAAAACCATAAAAGTGCACAATTACTCATACCTAAAAAGATTTTCTGTTGTATTTAATTTAAATTTCAGAAAAAGCGTAATTCAATGAGCAAACATCTCCTAAATTAGGCAACTGTGTTGAAGGCGTCGCATAAATTTGAATGAAAGAAAGCGATTCTTACCGTGGGTACGCATTCCTTTAAGACCGAAGAGAGGCCACATACACGCACTGTCTCCCGTAACTCATTCGTACCGGGAGCGATGAACAGATTAATTAAGCGACGTGGATGCTGGGCGCTGCACTCCCCCTTCCCCCGTCCCACCCATTACGCCCCATTCCATCTCGTTCTTCTGGGATGCTGGGGAGCCGACGATGTAACTTTCAGCGCATTCATCAAAGCGGACTATGAAATTTCGCGCATAATAAAGAGCATAAAAAACAGCATCCCTTTGACGTCTAACGCATCGAGATGCCTGGAGCCGGAGCCCAAGTGGGCTCGAGGAGAGTATGCTTTGGCCGCCCCCTCATAAAGGCGACGTGATGGTTCTTGGGCGTTTACGAGGTAAGGGTAAGGAGTAAGGGTTGGTTGCCTTACACGGATCTCGTCATTCTGAGTACGTGCGCGTACAATCGCCGGGATGAAGAGGAGCGGAAATTGGTCTTTGAAACGAAGATTCACGTAATGAAAGTTTGGATGAATGTGCAGGGGCGGGGGTGGGGGTGGCACAGGTATGGGTAGATCCATCCATATCCTCCCTTTATGACTCCTGTATAGTACATCGTGATTCTTCCATATCTTAATGGCCTTTTTGTTTTGAACTCGACGCAGAATCCAAATTTGTGTACAACCTTAGGCATGATTTTACGACTCTTGATATTTGACTTTGAATCATCGCACAGATGCTCATTATATTTTCATAGCGATTTACGTGGATTTACAGTTAAACTTGAATCTACATATGGAACAAAGATGTTTTTTCCCTATTTCATTCGTTATCTTGTATCCTGAATATCGGAATCTTTTGCTAACATAAATAAGTTTTAACTTTTTGCACATATTTGTAATTAATAATAAATAATGTTTGTTGACAATAAAAACAACAAAGATAATATCAATTTAATATATTATAATTAATTTAGAATAACATTACAACTCAAAATATTTTTTGTTAATTATTTCGAGTAAAAATTTATACCTAATATATGTTTAAGAGTCGCTCTGCATGTGTATATTTCTGTTATTGGTAAATTCTTATAAAAAAACTGTATTTTATTATATCTCTATCATTAATGATTTACTGCTGCCAATTACAATGATTCATTAAAATGAGAACAAATCACTTGCTTCCATAATTCTATCAAGCAATTAATCCATAAATCAATAAGAGGCAAGTGCATTATATGCTAAGCCTATTGAAAATTGTCTCTAAAAATTATATTTTATTTATACAAAAGAATACATTATCCTTATATGGGCACTAAATCATAAATTTGGAATGTACAAAGTTGAAATTCCACTTATTAGTTATCAGTGCCTCAGTAAAATAAAACTGAAATAACAGATTTATGGCAATAATTCTAGACAACTAATCTTCTATTTTGATGATCAACCACAAATTAAGTGATAAAATTGGAATTCATTTTTTCACTATAAAATGACATTTATTACTTATTACTCAAATTTTACAATATTTATAAAAACAATATTTTCTTTATATATCGTAGTTATGGGTTCTATTATATTCATACTTTCAAGAATTTTTATAAAACTATTATACTTAAATGCCGAATAAAATACTGCTTTGAGACAATACTTTTTTCAGTCTAAAAGTAAATAGACGAATCAATAGATTTTAAAGAAATAAATATTGATTTATAATTTAGAAATTTTTTAAATAATATAAATAAAAATTTTTATCTATTTTATATAATAGGTAAACTTTAATATTAATTTGTTTTGTGTTTGTTAATGCTAGAAAGTATGAAAACGGAGGGAGAGACAGAGAGATAACTAATGGAGTAGATAACTAATGCGAAAGTAAATAAAGAATTCTAATTAAAAAAATATATATAAACTCGCACGTCTTTCTATTGCTAATTCAACGAAGAAATCTTCAGTAAGTTTTGTACTTATCATGTTGAATAATTTGATGCAGTTCTATTCTTGAATTTTCTTTTTTTTTAATCAACTATTTGACACTTATTACATTGTAAGATTTTGTAGTTGAACCATTACGATAAAATAATGACATCATCAATTATTAAAAGCCATTAGTCACGAGGGTCTGCAACTACAATACGTATTCGCGACGTTAGAATAATTAAATTAGAACATCCACGGAATAATAATAATCTTTCTCTATCTCAATCTGTATTTTTTCGGAAGACTAGATGGATCGGTCAAACGAATACATAATTTGCAAAACCGAGAAGATTTTGCAAAGTGCACAGGAAAGTTTGTGCTATATATATAAACTCGTTCTGTAAACCAACAATTTCAATTTTAATGTTTTTATATCACGTAAAGTTACTGTTAGCTATGACTTCGAATAATTTAATTTAGTAATATATAATGATATTTCATTTTATAATATTACAAATTTATATGCATTTGAAATACATAAACTTAATATTATCGAAAAGGCGATCCTTTTTTAATTGAGCGCATTAACAAATTTTTACAAGGTTGATAAATACTCAACGTTGCAGCAATATACGGCACAGGTCATACGTGTAGATTAAAGTGATAAAACCTTTATCCTTTTAAGGCTTACGAACAACTTTGCGCAGATCAAATATAAATTACAATGTGCAATCACCCAAAAAAGCCTCTGACACTACCGATTATTAATTGTCGAATTGTTCCTTTGAACAATCCACTTTTTGACTGAATAAAAAATGTCCTTTTACAACTATAAAAATGTACTCTAAATCGAAATTGTTCGAAATTTCCAATTACCGACACTTAAAACTGGTCTAAGTCTAATGTTTCTCAATGGAACTAACATATTATGTAACGAAAATAAAATTTATTTTTTGTAAAATATTTTACAAGACCTATTTTTATGAAAAAAATGGCTTTCTGAATAATTTTTACAAATACTCAAGATTTTAAAAATTTTAAATAAAACATTAAATAATTTATTACTTTTAAAATAGAACACCATATATTTATCAGAAGATTTTAAATATATATTTGAAATATTACATAGTGTTAAATGCTTTTTATATTTAAAAAATTTATCAAATAAATAGAAATATTGGAAAATAAATTCGCAAGATAAGTAAAACATAAAAAATTTTTTACAAAATAATAGAGTATAATTTTTAAGCTTTATCGAATTTGCTAATAATAGTATGAATACAATAAATAACTAACTATAAAAAGATTATTCCCTTATATATTATATACATTTTTGTAGAATCCTTCTGATAGATCACTATAAGGCATAAAATGGTTTTAAAAAATGAATTTCATTCACACATATAGATTAACAATTAAAATTAAAGAAAGAAATTTTTTTAAATATTGAAGAAAATGTAATTGACATAAAATACAAAGCTTTTAAACGAAATATGTAAATTACAGTTAAATATATTATTAATAAATATTTAAATATAAATGTAAAAATCATAAGATCGTCCAAAAATCATAATCGATACATTTTTTATTCTATGTCCACTAAAAATTAAAAATATACATGTATAAAAGTTACATAAATAAAATAAAAAATGATTTAAATATAAAATAAACATGCAAAATTATAATAATATTTGTTTCATTTTTGAAAATTAAAACTTTTTTCATGTTAAATATTTTACTAATTCAATGTATTATATTACTGTACAAAATACATTTAAAATCAAATTATCCTGTAAACAAAAATATCTTAAATTTTAAATAAACAAACTGACAAGTCATAAATTGATGTCATTATAAATTGTAGCAGAATTATATTACACATGTGAAATTTCATGATTTATCATTTATCATTTTTTATGAAATTTTTTTTCAGAAATGAGTAGCTTATATACAAAATTTAATATTCCAGTCGTTGAATTGGACACTTTATTTCCTCTGATAAAATTTGTAATACAGCAGAAAAATTGTGTAACATTATTTAATACTCCTTTCGAGAATTTTTTAGGAAAAATTTCTTCATACACTCACGTATAACATGGTAAAAATTTTTAAATCAATTTTTTCTTAATTTAATTAATCTGGGAATGTACGAGATTGGATTTTCCATCAGTTTATTATTCCACTAGTTTAATCAAGGGCGGGAAAAGCACCTCGAGTACTCGCGAGAGACGTAAGGTATAACCAATGTGACAAAAGGTGAATTTGTTTTCCGACGTCAAGGCTCAGGCACGCAATATTGATTTCAATCAAGATCGAAGGGAGAGAAGATCGCGTCCGCAGTTTTGACTGTATTTTCATCTTCCAGCGGTTGCTGCTGTTCGCCCCGTATAAAACAAATCAGAAGAGAGAGGGAGACAGACAGAGAAAGTGTGAGAGAGAGAGAGGTGTGCGCGTTACGTAACTCGAGGTAGTGAGCGACACGCGTGTCACCGGGGAAACGTCGACTCGGGCTTTTATCATATAACTTTGTGAAGTTCGTCGGAGCGGATATCCTGGAAATAGTCGAGACGCTGAGTGAGCTGCAGCTCGTCTTCTTCTTCTGAACTTGTTGTAGCCAAAAGGGAAAATTTTTTCTATTTTTTCGAGCGCTCATGTCCTCATATTCAAGAGTCATGGACATTTTGCGCAGCTTTTAATTCTGATCATTTGCTAAGCGTAACTCGTCACTTTTCTATTTCGTGTTAAATAAAAGGTGCCATCTAAATTTTATCTTAGCTTTATGATTAAACATATCGCTATTTAATAACAACGTCTCTATTCGCCTCCCATTGGAACATTTGATATTTAAAATAATAAGTACAGATGTGGGAATATAATTTTTACAAAAATACCGCTCCTTTTTACAAATTGTTTGAAACCAAGCAGAATGAGCTTCTTTCTAATTCAAAAAATGATTTTCATCAAAATGATTTTACTACATTCTATTTAAAGATTTTTAATAATGTGCGTTTCAAGGAGAAACTTAGTGAACAATAATATATTCAATATAATATTCAGTGCACACCACTGTGTATTTGAAGTATTCGGATGAATCTACATTCAGTAAATGTAATAAGAACGTAAAAATGGACGATTAATTACTACTAAAAAAAAAATACATGAAATTTGAAACGTGTAAAACTCAATATGTAAAAATCAAAATGCAAAATTTTGATTTAATAACGTACATAAAATAAAAATAAAATGTTATAAACTAACAATAATTATCATTTCCATTAATTAAACTATTACATTAAGCTTAAAAGTTTTTATTCTAATAAAATAACTACATGGATCACAGATGATTTAAATAGAGAATTAAAATTAATTCTGTATCAGAAAAAGTATATTTTTTTTATTACCTTTTCGCGTATTAGCTATTAATAGTTGATACGCGAAAAAAATCAACTATTAAATTGATTATGTGCTCCATGTGAATAGGTGTGCATATAATAATAGGTTTCGAATCTGCATTTTATTTCAAGATTTTACTAATAATATCTGTCCTAAGTTGAATAATACTGGGTGATTATTTTACAAAATAAATCTTTTTGTGCACTCGTCGTAAATTCTTACGCTCCAATTCAGTTGATTTCTCAGTTTATACATATACCTAATGCAGTAGGGTTGTATTAAGGTTTAGGATTACTTAAGTTTTCCTGAAGCTTATCCCTTATACAGATTTTTTCTTCACAAGCCTTACAGTCAGTTTCCTGTATAATTCGTATGATGGATTTTTCCCTTATAACAATTACAAAGGTTTTCCAAATAAAAGTTAAGAAGTAAGTTTGAGATTCTACGATTTTGAGTACCTTAACACAGTAACCACCTTGAACTTATTTAGCTCAACAATATTAATGTAAACAAATAATACAGCATAATAAAATTACTTAATAATAAACGAATACACTAGAGTTACAATAAATATAACATCTTAAATAATAATAATATATCGAAACAATTAATTAATTTATGGTTGCTTCGTCGACGGTGAAATTATTTGTCTAATCAGACGAATATATATCGTTGCCTGTATTTTTATTTTTGCTACGATAACTATTCCATCGCGACCTGAAATAACTTCTATTATACGGCCGAAAGACCAATCACGAAAGGAGCATTATCCTTCTTTAAGAGCGCCATCGCATCTGGTTTTACATCATTCGGTTTTTTAGTATGCCATTTAGATCTAAGCATTAGTAGAGTAGTCAAGTACTACTTTCTGCCGCGCTTTCCGAACTAATTATTTATACATTGAATGTGCTGCCAGGTTGATAAACGATTTCAGTTTACATTTTTACATTTTTATTTTCTGATCAGGCTATCTTCAGCATTGAATAATTTCATTAAAATTTTTAGTTTGTTTTTCGCTCCGAGGAAGTAAATAGCATTGTCATAGTATGAATTTTCCACTAGCCCTCGCCTAGGAGGTAACTATGCAACGAAGCTAAGAAACCTTTGGTGAATAAATCAAAGTCTGACTCAAGATGCACCGCCCCAATAAGAAATTACACGAAAATACACACGTAAACTTCAATCTGTACAAGATTTCGGTACTTCACAAGTTTTTGGATTCTTGTAATAACATTTAATGTGTCTTTAAACCTGCCTGCTCGAATTAAATCTTTAACGCTAAAGAAGAATTTGATGTATGAACGCAGCTTTCTTTTGAGACTAACTTCGTACGCTTTTATTTACTTATTTCATCGCCATAAATCTCTATTAGTACAAATTTTACAATCTTATTTTGCGCACCACTTAATTCGGTAACCTTCAATTCTCGATTTATTCGATCAATTCGCGTACCATTGTTTGCAAAACGATATACTAATTATCAGCATTATCACGCTTTAATTTAATTAAGGCGGAAAAGCTTGAAAATTATTCGCTATTACGCACTTTGTAATAAAAAGTTTATTTAAAATTTATTACTTACATTTGTGGCCAAGTACATGGAACTTATTTGACCATGGTTGTTTGATTTTCCATGGAAAATTTTTTAATAATTTCCCATGTAGTGGTCCTTAAAAGTGTCCTTTACCTTTACCTTCTTTATTTGTCTTTTAATACGAGCATACGTCGGCTATATTTTTCTGAAATGTTACGTGTTTCTAGTTCATTGGCTCAGCTAGTCTTCGGATTTCAGCTACGACATTGGTCACAAATATTTTAAATGAATAAGGTACTGTTGTGATCACTACAATGTAATCATTGAATTGGACCAGAATACAACCTGCTTTATTTTTTTGTCGTAAAAATCCGTAAAATTAATCTTCTTAGTTTGGTCAATAACATCAGAGTACACAATTCTAATCTAGTCAGCCTTATTATTTATAGCGATACTGCTTTATCAGAATGAAGTAAATTGATTAATTAAGGCTTTACCTTTTTTATTGATAGATTTTACATAAATGTTGGTATAGTAGTCACTTTCTTTGTGTATTGCAAAATCAATGTATTTCTAAATTCGCTACATCACGTAGAATAAAGTTTATATAAAACCTGATCTTAATTAATCTTGAAAATATTGTTTATGTATTTTTTGGAATTTCATCGCTTCATTTTTATCTGCAAAAATGATTGCATCACCATTTTCGCCTCGACTATCACGGATCTTATTAAGAATAAACAAATTCACAATATCTAATACGATCTTTCGCTTCGTATATTTTTTATCTACCCGCTTTAGAATTCGATATTTCAGAACATGTTCAGATCTGTCCTATAATAAGCCTAAACATTCATTTCGGTACTGTCATAAGCGATAATTTAACTTGATATAAATATTATTCAAATTTTTCCACAACGTGTTTATCATTTAAAATCCCTATGTAAAATAAATACTCCTGTTCGAGTTAATTTCATCAAATATTTTCCTCAATCAATTGTCTCTTCTACATTCTCAGCTACCATCGTTACATCATCGAGGTAATAATTCTCATTTAAACAGTCGCTTGCTTTAACATATTTATCGCATTCATCTTATGCATTAACATGGAACTGAGAGAGAATATGGAGATAATGCCATTTCGCCTAAAAGTATAAGTATATTATAAGTTTTACCAAGATCATTCTTATGCTCACAACAATTATTAATAATGGCTATCTTAATCCACTAATTATATTTGCTTATAAATTTTTTCTATATCTGAAATTGTGACTATTTAATGCACCTGAAATTTCAACGCGATGAGAAAACTTTTCTTTTGTAATCCAAAATCTAAGACTTAAGTTTTCCCGCATGTTCTTAAAGACGATTTTTCCCGCATAACCCTTACAGTAGGATTTGTCTTATGTTGACTGCTACAATGGGTTTTTCCTGATGACGATTACAAAAATTTTCAATATCCAACTCATATATGTTTAAACTTGTTTGCGATTCCAGTATTTTGTGCATCTCAATGTACACATTAGTATATGCGCAATATAAAAAAAGTCTCGATTATCCGAAAAAAATAAAAACGAAGAATTGCTGACAGAGCAATTTTATCTGCATTTAATATCCATTACCTTTAAAAAGAGAGAAATAAGTGAATAGATAAAGAACGTCATTTAAAGAAATGTTTGGTGAATGTGTGAAGGATAAAACATGTATTGATCGATATTCAAATAAGTGCATCGTGCATTATTCATATTTTTCACAGCATACGATAATACGAAGGCGATAATTATAAATCCGAGTCGAAAATAAAATGCCACTCGGTGAAAAAAAGGCTTAGATTCCCCAGAACACGTGAATTACATGATCTTGATGAGGCAGATGTACAAAGGAAACATTGATTCGTCGGTCGCATTTGCATAAATCGAAAGATAAGTAAACACCGCAATCCATTGTAAACTCGTCCTCTCGAGCACTGAAAAATGCTGGGCTGATCCTCGGGGATGAGCTGCACTGGCCTTCGCATTTGCATCCCAATGATCATGCGCGTTCTGGGACATGAAGCCCAGGCTCGGGAGACGTGTAGGCGCGGGAAAGTAAAGTATCGACATCGAAGCTGGTCAATGTTTGCCCCCGTCATCGACTTCAATAGAACCATCGAACCGTCCTTTCGAGCGACCGATGAAAGGACGAGAAGGACGAAGTTCCCGAGGTAGGAGTATCACCGGGAACTGGAGTGCGATAACGAGTTTGGCCGGCTCCGTCTTTACTACTCCTTTGCTTTTGTTCCTCAACTTTTGGGAAATACTTTATTCAATTAAGTTTACACTCCTTTAATAGTCCCACTTATCCCTCAATTATTTTTTAAATCTTGATTTCAATCCCAAATTTCTCATCTACTTTAATCTACATCCCTGATTTCTAATTTAACATTTTCATAAAAATTGTAGTCATTTTTGTTATTTAACCTATCATTTGATATATTCAATTACAAATATTAAATGAATATTGCTATATAATATGTCGTAAGAGAATAACTCATTATTGTGAATAAAATAAAAGTATAAAAAATACTTTGTGTTACACAATGACAAGTTTACTTCAAAAAGATACACAGTTTATTCATTTTCATTTTTAACGAATGATATAAATTTTTAAAATTGCAATAAAATATAAAAAAGTAATTCTATTTGAAGATATACATCAATTTTGTCTTAAAATCTATTTGTATATTTATAGTAAGAAAGAAATTATAATTTTGCAACTAAATTATATTTTTGTCATTTTTTTTATTACAGTAATAAAAAGGAAGCATTAAAACGCGTATTTTGGATTTTTTAATGTGATATAATATTTTTTAAAGATGAACAAGTCAGATCGGAATTGACTGCTTTATACATCTCCCTTTATCATTATAATCCGATTTGACGTGTACGTTCCTTGGCTTGACAAGCCTTTAGAAATGGTCAATTGATTTTAGCAGATCATCGTTGCCAGCATTCATCTTATAAATATGAAACTTTAATTTCAAAAAAAAAAAAAAAAAAAAAAAATCTTAGGATTATATTAAGTATTCACCAAGGTCAACTTTTTGCAAGCAGACAACAGTGTGTCTGTTTGCAAGTCGTAAAAGATAGGCCAATGATCGAAATGAATTTCGTTAATCAATAACGCGTTATGCATGCGTTGATTTTTTTCAACGACTTCAATGCCATTAATTGATACGACCCACCGTAATAAACTTTGTTTATCTTTTATGATTATAACAACTGAATCGATTTAATTAATGATTTAATTTAATTAACTAAAATATAATAAGAATATTATTCATGTCCCGTGCTAATACTGATAAATAACTAATACTGATAGCCTTAGATTAATTAAATAATCATACTATATCCTTCAAAATTACTATTTATCAAATTGAATGTTTTCCAAAGGTATGTGATTAATAATTTGGTAAAATTTGAAAAATAAAAAGCACACCGTGATTTATTGTAAATGCAATTAATGTCCATGGTAAAATATGATTAAATAATTTAATCAATGAAAAAATCAATCATCCTTAAACTTGTAGATAAATAAATTTAAATGAAATATAATACAGTGACTATGGTATAACAGTAAATATGATTCCAAATAGTCTCATCGTGAAATATATCCCGTACTTTATGCTAAAAATATTTCCAACAATCACCACATTTGTATCAGACATTTGTATTAAAAAGAAAAAAAAAAGAAAGAATTTTCAATTTCACTATTGAAGAATATAATAAAAATTATTATAATGTTATAAAAACTATTTATTTGAATAATATTAAAATATGTACATATCATGTCAACATTACCGGTGGGAATTGATGACAATTCATTAGAATACTATAATCTAAATAATAGGAACGGTGTTACGAAATGACGAATACATACTTGGAGAATTATTTAAAAGCGTTATTGATAAACTTTGGAGTGAGAAAATGAAAACAAGCTCCTGTGAATAATTAACAGGAGTCAAGTGTTCTGAATCGAGTTTATCCTTTATCTTTCGTAGTCGGGCACAAGCGCACAGACACGAATACGAGAAGAAGTGATACTCGAGTTTCTAAGTTTGCAGGGTGCGAGAGGCCGAAAATTCGTTCTGTTTCCAGGACGACGAGACGGAGAAGGAGACGGAGACGGAAACGGGGATGGGGATGGGGATGGCACGGGGGCCGGGGCGGGGGCGGGAGATCTAAGTCCCTGTAATACAAGAGGTTTTTCTCTCACGTTACAGTGGCACTAGTGGCTGCTGACGAAGAGGCGGATGCTGTGGAAGATGCTGCGGTAGCCGAAATCAAACTTTATAACGTGCAACCAGGACTTGGACGTCAAATCGACGTGTGTCACTCTCTCAACTTTGGTACATCGGCATCCACTTCTTCTATTCGTTCACACAGACTTCTTTTTATGATGCGGTGCTCGATAGGAATTTTTCGATATCGCATACTTGTTTTTTATTCGATCGCATCACATCCTTTCAATTTGAGTCATCTGTCGCACGATTTTTTTTTCGTAACAAATGATACAAGTAACTTATTGTTGGTTGTATAAAAGTAATTTGTGGTTGAATTAAAAAATGAGATCGAAAATAGGAGGCTTTTTTATACAAAAATGAAATTTATAACAATTATTCAGCATTCTGCATTAATATCGAAACCTTCATTTGGGGAGAATTCTTAGTTCATCCATAAATTTTTATCAATATAGGAAAATAAAATTATATATAAATTCTGTACCAATTATGCTTTATTGTTTAAATTCTGTCAAAATTATTTTCAAAATTAAATATATTTTTTATTGCATAAAAAATGTTTTCATATGCTATCAACAAGAATTAAAAAAAGTAGATGAAAATAAATTTTTAATGATTATAAACTATTTTATAGTATGCAACGAAAAACTACCAAACCAATTATCCGTTGAATAAATTCCAATAATTTTCTTTATTTGATTTATAAATTTAGTGCTGTTTTAAGTAAAAGATCCATCGAATTAAACAGTTTCAGTAATTCATTGATTATTTAAATTGTAAAATCTTACCGATACATAAACGAGTAATTGCTACTTTTTGTTCCCTTTTTAAATTGAATTATAATTGATTTAATTTATATATATTATGATTTTTTTCTCTCATCTTGCTACTTCATGTTCCTTCTTCCATGCTATTCGTTTCCAACAAGTTTTTCTATTAAAATGTCAATCAATGCTCTTTTCAATTCAAAGAAAAAGAAATAAAAAGAATCACATAACCATATTGTTCAAAAATTAATATAGAATTTCTAGTAAAAAAGAGCACAGACAAGTGAAACTACGGGTACATTATAATGTCAATATTTTTCATATAATTTTAAAATTGTCTATAAATTATATCTTCGCATGCATGCACATCTGCATTTTTAAGTAATGTAATATACATTTATAGTTACATAAAAAAATTATATTCTGTTATCTCTTATAATTCAACTATTCAGATAATTAATTACTGAAGTATTAGAATTAAAAGAACATTTTCCAAGTAATATAATCAGATAATGTAGATAACTGAAATTTATTTAACAGCGTAAATCACTACTATTGAAATTTATAATTTTCGCTTGTATTTTACAGCTTTATATTAAGCTATTGTAGGAAATATAAAATTTAAAATATTTTTTATGCAAATATTAATTGCTATAAAATTGATTAATAATTTTCAAAACATAATATGTATACTGATGTATACTACTATTTTTTATAAAAATAATAACAATAAACATTATGATTTGGATTAGTTTACTAAAACAAATATGGGGGTGAAAGTAATCATTAAAGCTTAGTTAATTAAATAAAAAATAAAATTAAATTTTCTAAATATTTTAAATTTTTCTAATGAATTTTAATTTTTATTAATTACACATTATATGACAAAGATATATATGTGTGCTATTCGCTATAAATCATAACTACTTAATCTTCTAAATTTTCTAATAAGTAAAATTCAGGGAAATAATATTTTGATTATAAGGTTTAGATATCATGATTTAACTCTGTATTCACTTTATAATTGAAATCTCTAAAACAATATTGCATTAACATTCCGAAATGGATTTTCTTGAACTAATGCCTGAAATATATTATATAAATAATCTTTCGTATTCGATCAAAATAAAACATGTGTTATTTCTTTGATTTGGTCAGATTACAGTATATAAATTAAAAATATTTTTAAAAGTGATATACAGTTTGACAAATAATCTTAGAAGCTTTTACTAAATTTTTCGAAATATCACTAAAATTGTAAATCGGAGATAAGACTTATTATTCTTGGCATTTTTACGTATAAACCTACTGAAATACGACGAGGTATTATAATCTAAGTAAATAACACATAATATTCTTTTATAAGCTGTATTTGAATGTGTATTTAATATAAACCTTATTTTAATTGTATTGTAAATATTGATTTGAAGCACCATTCCATATTATTTTAAAATTCAGGAATAATTATTAACTTTTAATCTAATCTTTAATTATTTTGCCAAAGCCTTGGCAAGGGAACTCTTGACATTATTAAGGCAAATAATATACACAGAACCACTTAAGATCTGAGGCATGTGATCTTCGCAATGTCAGAATACAATTTGTAGATTTATTTGCAATTCTAATATCTTGAAATTTTTATTAAAATAATCTATAAACTGTATAAAAAATAAAATTTTTCAAGAAAAAACATATCCTCGATAACTCGATATAATTGTGCTAGCATAGATGTAATGTTTTCTACCTATTTTATAAACTAATAGCTTTTTCAAATATTAAACATAAATAGCATATAAAGAAAAGTAAGAAATCATTAAAAAATTACTAAAATATTAAATATTACATACTGATTCACGTATGTTTACAATCAGGTATTCCAAAACATAAATGTGAAATAAAATAAATTGCCATTTTTACATAATAAATGTTTTGTAGATTTATAGATTCTGAACATTATGTTTTTAAAAAATTTAATTAATAATAAAATAATATTGTTAAACAAACTAATATAAAATACCATTTAAAAGTATAGTAAAAATGTTCCAAGATGTGTATTTAATGTGAAATATAAAAATTTGTGAATTAAAATTCTTTGCATTTTGTATATTACATTTTTTAATAATAATTTTATTTTTTTATGTAGATGTATGAGTACTTGAAACTTTGTTTTTATATATCATTTTAAAAGAAAACATATTGTATTTTAAGAATTTTAATGCGAAACATATATCCCTGTATAATTATAAAACCTATTAAAAATATTATTATATATGTTTGGAAAAGCTTCTTAACCCCATTAACATTGTTATATATTTATTAACATTTATTTATTATGTACAGTGCATTTAATTTCTGGGTCATGAATGAGCATCTAATTTTGAAATAAATTCTTAAAGATATTTAATGTAATAACTGTGTACATTTAAACCGCTCGTGCATTACATTAATAAATAAACATCGGTTATGTTTACCGCAAATTTATGGTCAACGATGTAAAATACATTGAATTGACTATATAGTCAAATTGAAACTATTTATTATCTCAGGTCATAATGAAATAATGCTTCAAAGAGTGGATAAATTTTTAATATTTTCACGTCAAAAAATATTAAAAAATTCCCATGATTCACCGGCCGAGGCAAGAGGTCAAGAAGAAAGAGCCAATTTTCGAAAGCCACGAGCACGTGTTAGCTCAGGTATGCGATCCGTCACTGCGAGAGGAGTGAGCACGTGCTCCTGGATTTGGCAGAATCTCCAAGGATCCACATCATCCGCAGTGTCTTAGCTGATTAAGTGCGCATATTCGCATGATTATCCGATAGTCGAAGCCTTCCCAGCGATTTTCGAAGTTCATTAATTGATCTTGCGCTGATGCAACCGGTAACATTGGCTCTCTCGTGTATTACCAACCTGAGCACCAGAACTTAACTTCCGGGGTTACTAGAACTTTGCCCATTAATCGACCTCAGATTTACCGAGTGAGAAACTACATCAGTGCTGGTATTGCTTGTGCTGCTACTGTTGATCCGGTGCTTAGAAACGACCTCGTTACATGTAACCGTTCAAACAATTTCTTTATAGCTCTTTGGAGTATGTCAAAGCCTTCGAGGATTCTGCAAGTTACATTTCATCAAAATTTCTAGTTATTGAGAGCGTACAATCTTCCGGTGCTACATAAACGGATTTTGGTTCATCCTTGGTAAACAACAATAATAAACGCCATATCATATTAATAATAGTTTAAAGTAAAATACAATTGGTCGATATGTTATCAAATGTATTGACCAAAATCTTTTTCAAACTCTAATATTCTAATGAAAGAAGTTTTTCGAAAATTACAAAATTTCGAATACAAGAAAAAAAATAACAAAATAGTATATTTAAATTATTAGACCAACTAATAGAGCTTTTTTAGGTCGTTAAAAAAAAAAAAAAAAAAAAACAATAAACCATATTCGTGATGCATCGTAAAAAATCAATATATTTTTATTTTTTTAAATGACACTAAAAATATTCAACGGCTTTTTGTCTTTAAATTAACAATTTTAATGGAAAAAATGCATATTTTTTTTGCTACTTTTTATTATAAAATAAAAATATGTAATTTTATCACTATAATATTAATACATGAATTGTAGTTAATCAAATTTTAAAGAAAATACCTTTTTATATAAGCAGATCGATCAATTCAAAGTGGATAAACTGTCAAAAAACCGAAAAATTTTTTAATTAATTACAAAACTTGTAACTATATCTGTTTTCAATATTTTGTACTCTACTTTGGGTAAATTAAACTGATTTATGTAAACTTTATTTATACGAAATTTTAAATCTATTAAATTACTAATTTCATCAATATACTATTTTTAATTAAATTATGCTAAAATTTTCAACGTTTAAATTTGTGCTTTTACTTTTTTCAATAACTTTAAAAAATATAATTATAGTGCAATATATCCTGTATCTTATATTTTATAAAGGTTTTTATAAAATTGTTCATTTATAAAAAATATTTTCAACTACTTTAATTAATATACTAGTACTATAGAAATTTATTCTTAATCTTCTTAATTACAATAATCAAATTAAGTTATTTAAAAATAAAATTATTTTACGAAATTGAAATATTCTGAAAAAATAACATTGAATAAAATATTAAATTTTCTCATTGATCTTTTAATATCGGTATCTATTATATTAATTTTCATACACAAACACGGTCAGCTCACGAAATATCGAGTTTTTTTTTCATTATGTGGCTATTGGTTGTAGCTACTTAAGAGAAATCTTGAGACATAAGAGAGTATTTTTTCTATTTATTTCCCCTTTTTTTTTTATTTTTTCGTTAATTTGAAGCAGTAAAATTTTGTATTGTGCGAAGGATGTTTTCAGTTTTGTGACACGACGCGATGAAATGATTGTTGGAACAGATTGTTGGAAATTTTGTTTTTGGCTTAATGAAATGCTGTAAAGAATTTTAAATGTTAAAAAAAAATCTCTAAGGATAAAATTACATGTAAATTGTAATTTGAAAAAACATTTAAGCTCTTCAAGAAGGTTGCCGGTTATCCCCATTCTCTGCACCAAAAACCAACCCCAATCGATTTTGATATCCAATGTGTGCAATAAATTTTGAGTTTAAACCGTTATTTAAAGATCAGGGTAATCCAGGACGCCTTCAATTCATCAAAATTTTTATACGGTTACCCTTAAAAACCTTTTTAAGTTTAAAAAATCTCTAAAGTGTTTTTACCCAACCCTAAGCCAAAACGTTACCACATAGCGTTATTTCACTAGTCGCTCCATTGCGCTGTGTCACAAAATAAAAAAACATTTTTCGAGCGAAACAAAATTCTGCCGCTTCTAATTATTGAAAAAAACGGACAAATAAAAAAAATGTTCCGCTATATTTTAAGATATCTCCAAATCAATGCTACCAGTAGTCGCAAAATGAAAAAAAAACTCGATAGCTCATAGACAGACCATGTATATTTACAAAAAAGAAAAAAAAATACGGTAATGATCAATTGTCATCATAATGTACATATTATATGTAAATATACGTTAATTATAATTATTTATATACAACAAATATACATGTAACAATATTCAAACATTGAATATATTAATACATACAATTGTATTTTTAAATTTTGATAATCAATATACTTTTGACAGTTTCATGGTTGTTTTACGACATCCAAAATAGAAAGAAGAAAAAAATTGATGTATAAAAGAATCATTGATCTCCCGTATTAACCATCGTGTGCATTTGTTGTCGTATTATTAAATTAATTAAAGAAGTTATTTGTTTTGATTTGATAGTAGATATAAATTTGTTGTTATTTAAGTTTCATTAGGAAATGTATTATATAAGGAAGCTTTACAAAAATTAATATGGAGTTTTATGAATTCATATTCAATTTCTTTTTAATTTTATGCATGCAAAAATTTTAATATTAAAAAACCAATTTTTCAGAAATAACTCAAGTTCTATTATGTACTCTCATGTATCCAAAGCATGTTATTATTCCACAAAAATAATGTTTTTAACTTTTTAATTTTGCGGCACATCTAATTTTGATGAAATTTAACGTCTATTTTATATTATGTTCTAATTACATGGCAAAAGTTTGACTTGGATTCGAAGAAGTTATCTCATATATACAAAGCTAAGAGTGATTTCCTACGCCACTGATGTTGAGAACAAAACTTACTCCCGAAGTTTTTTCCTAGAAACTTCATGTTTTATTTAAATGCAAATTACTTTGCACAATTAAATGTGATTTTGCCTGTGAAATAAATCAGGATCGCTCCTTTTCATTCTTCCTTCAGATTGGATTGAAAAAATATCAAGAAAACAAAGCTCCTCCGGTTGGCAGCTCCCTTGTCGCCACCACTTTCGTTTTTAATGGCTGGCTCAGCCAATCTAGAGAGAAAACACCGAGAAGGGCCTTGCGCTCGGAGCTAATATCCCCGAGGAAGCCCTTGAAAAATAAAGAAAAACCTCGTCCCCGTCGTTGTCCTCGTCGTCCTTGTCCTTCGCGTAACACGAGACTAATCGCAAGAGCGATGCCAGCCACTGATGAAGTTGGCGTCTACATTTCAAGCATCACCTGATTATTTTGAAAGAATCGCAAGCTTATTTGGGAATGTGATGGGCTCTCAATTCACGATAATTAGAATTCATGATTAGCCACTCGAACCGAGCATGAATCAATTTTATTTTTTATTCCAAGAATATTGTTATTGGCGATGCCATTCAAAACTACATATAAAATTAATAACTTCGTGCACTCGCTTGATCTTTTATAAACGAGTTTTCCAGGGGTGATGCAGTTACAGTAGTTGCTGATGTAATTTCTTGGCGATGGAAGTCGGTCTACGTCTTCCAAAATTGAATAAGTTCTTTTAATACTTATTGGAGATAGAAAATGTAGATTGAAAAAGTGCCGATGTTGAATTGATTATCAAAAAGCTTCATAAAAAATATTTTACTCCAGTTTAGAGGCAAATGAATCGCAAATTGATGAATCTCAATCGAAATATAGTCTCGTCTAACTAATTTTATAAGTACCATTCACAGTTCCTTTACAACTTACTCTTACTATCCAATATTCGAACGATTCACCTTATCTTAACTTTTTAAAACGTATTTTACTTCTTTCAATAATTATCTCTTTTAATATACTTTAAGACTTTATTTTATGAAAGAGATTAATATTATATAATTTTGAAATAATATTATAGAATTTGTTAAAAAGATTCAATATTATTAAAATAGATTTATAAAAACGTAATACGAGAAATACTTGTAAATTTATTTATAAATTTATTTGATTGCAAATATTCAATTGAATCAACGTCGAAGAAATTGTATTCTGATATTCCTTATTTCATTAAATTTGAGGTCATGTAGTTATCAAATTTCATACTTACATTAATAAAATATATTCGTTATATACGTAAATATGTCATTAGCAATATTTTATAAATTCCTGTTAATTTTTAAAATCTTTATTGTCCAACCATATAAACGATTTTTTAAAAGTATTATTTATTTAAAAAGTGTATGCAATACTGATAAAATGGTGATAAAGACAATAAAACTTTGAAATACACATATAGTAGTCGATTTTGAGAATAAAATCCAATCTTTACACCAATAAATGTAATCGGAAAATACTCAATCATAAGAAACCGCCAGATTTTCTTGCTGAATATCTTTGACACAAATTAAAAGTTCAAAGCACCAATCTGACAAAAGTGGAAAGCATTATGTTGAAAGTATAACAAAATTGGCTATTAAGTAATAATAGACAAGTGTCGGTCACATTAGACAATTTTTTGTAATAATGTTTTAAAAAATCGAATTTTCTTGTCGACTAATCTATAGCTGCTATGAAGAAAATTAATATACTCCGGAAAAATAAAAGAAAAAATATTCTGGTGCACAGGTGTGAAAAATTTCATAGATTGAGAGAGAAATGTATGAAATGAAGCGTATTGTATAATCTCTAGAAAATAATTTAATATTGAATTATCTTAATATCTTATTTTGATTTAAATTGAAATATTTAGAGGAAAACGAGAGTTACATCTGACGGTAAATATTAAGCCTAAAATTGTTCCTTAATTAAAAATATTTTTACAAGAAGTATATTAAATATTAAGTACAAAAATATTTATTTTTTTTACATATATATATATATATATATTTAAAAAATTTTGTAATTAAAGTCTTCAAAGCATAGAAAAATTATTGTAATGTATAATTTTTATATTAAAATAAATAATATTTTTATCGTCATGTTCAAAAATTTACTATAGGAAAAAGCGTTATGCCATCAATAGATATTATTTTATCATACCACAATTTTCCTAAATACAATATAGATTACAATCTCATTGCAAAGACATGAAATAAAATTAGAATAAAAATTAAAAATTTAAAAATGAATTACTATTTGAACATTGGAAGTTAAATTTAAATGAAATTTTATTTTCTTCGACATAATGAAAAATAAATTATAATTAATATAATGGTTTCAAACCTTTTCCATATTTTATAAAGTTGAAATCTTATGATCCTTATCAAATGTGAGAATAGTAATTGTAGAATAAACACAATTGTAATTATTACGCCGATGTTTTGACAATTTAGTTGTTCTCAAAGTTATATATTTATTAATAAGAATTAATAATAGCTTTTTAACAATTTTTTACTTATAATAAAAATTATAATAGTACCTTTATTAATTACAATGAATAAATTCAATAGATAATTTATATGTATTCACTAGATTACACATTACTGAAATTTATAATATAAATTTTCAATATAATTTATTCATTGAATATTGTACCCGAATAAAATACATTTTTAAATATTAACAAGAATTGGGAGAATGTTTTAATCAATGTTAAATTTAAAATTATTTCCATTTATTGACATGATAAAAAATTATTTTCATTTTTGTACTAGTTTATTTTAATTTTTATTGTAATATTAACTATAATGAGATTTATTTTGAAATTATTACCTTCTTCTTTCTTATATATCAAATTTTAACTTTATATAAACAAATTATACTTTCTATTATAGAAATGTATCATGTATTATATTTAAATGAATATTAATGAAAGTAACTATTTTATCTAAATAAAAATGACGAAATAATTATATTATTCATTACATATTTGATAGTTATAATAACTATCTTTTTACTTATATAAAAAATTCATTTTATCTATATTTTATATTTAAAGTTTCTTGCTACAAATTCAAAAAACTTTTCGATACTTTTATATGTTGGAAAAATTATTCAACATCACTGATGTTTATATATTATAGCAACTACAATGGTATTAATATAACAAAAAAAACGTCTACAAGTAAAGAATAAAACATTCATTAAAATGAATGTTTTTAAAATAATTTTAAGACATTAAAAATGTCCTAAAATTAAATATGGGAATCTTTTGTTTAAAGAAAATGCACCTTTGCTTTCATACAAAAACTCAACAAAATTTATATAATCTATAAGCATATACTGTAAATGATTAAAGTATGAACAAACTATAAATTCTTTTTAAATAGAATTAATAAAATGCATACATGCATAAAACTGTTTTTATTTTTTGGGCTGCAAGTATGCAAATATTAGTAGTAATCTAATTAAAAACTTCTTGTTTACATTTGATACTTTAATTAAATCTAATCTTAAAAAACATGATTTATTTATCTTTTGCTATTAATAACTATAATCTAGTCTGTATGTAATGTTATGAAAAAAAATCTTTGTTCTTACTTTAAAATTTATCTAGATATCTTTTAATTAATAAATATTTTTTACTCATTGTATATGCATTCTTATATATATATTATAAAAATTTTATAAATTATAATTTTTCTTGTAATTTTTTTCAAAGTTTAATTGCACTTAAAAATAATTTAAATGCTTTTAAAAAATATTTACGTACTTCAATTATTCGAATATTTTTTTAAAAAATTCAATCACGTCTATGTATTTTGCATAAATATAAAAGTAATATCCATGAATACATAGTAATAGAATAATTGTAAAAATGTATGAATAAGTTTACAATCATATAAAATAAAAATTGGGTTATCAGTAATTTTTAATAATATGTGTTATGTTTTTCATTTTCATACGACTCAATATCTTCAATTGTTTTTAGTTATTACATATAATCAAAATCTTTTTTATTTTTTAACATTATATCTTCTGACTCTAATTTCTCCAAAATTATGTACTCTAAACATCTAAATGTCTTAAAAATTACATTAAAAGCATAATGCGCAAGACATTATAAATGTAAAAATAAAAATAATTCTATTTTTCTCGAAATTATTATACTTCGCATCCTTCACATCTTCAAATCGTTGGTCCTTAATTTTACTCTCTTCTCGCTTCAATCTTCCTCTCATCTTTTACCTTTCATTCTTGTTTTCTTTCCAACATAAAAGCACGTATATCTTGCAAAAGCCAAATTGCACATTTAACTCTCGAAACATAGTGTGCGAATGTAGGAAGTTGAAAAAAAAAGAAAATAAAGAATAAGAAAGAAGGGTATAAAGTAACTACCGTTCGCCCGCTGTGCGAGATCAGTCGGCTCGATGACTTTTTAACCGAAAGGCGAGAAAATAAATGGCTTACATATGATGTTGAAGAACTTGTAAATTTTAATTAAACGTTGCTAAAGAAGATAGGCCTGCCTCTTCTCATAAGTTCATTTCGTTTGAAATCAGTATTTTACAGTTAATTTACCAGTTATAATTACTTTCCATTGTTTCCTCCTACAAAATATGCAGGTGACCTTTTTTAAAAAATTTTGACGTATTTCTTTAACACCAGTAGCGCACACTTTGAGTTATAATATCAGCATTAATTACTATTTTAAAAATTCTATACAATAACAAAGTGGCCTTAACCATACACTACGTTCAGTTTCATCATTTAGGTTTAACTAACATTTATTACTGACTTTTTGAAACGTTAATTTAAATTTATAAATGTTTTAAATGATGTGTATGATGCTTCTTTTTATTTATATTTTTTTTATAATTTTTGTGTACATTCAGTTACAAATATGCAGCTCATTAAATTAAAGTACGAATTTTAATTTAACTTGAGTTATTCGCTTAGTAAATTTTTTATCTGGTGCGTATCGCTTAATTGATATCAAGAAACTTTTCATAGATGAGCATAAAAAATACTTATATAACCATAGAAATTAACCTTTTCGACATAAAATAATACAATTTAATAATATTACTAGAAGTACTCAAAGAATATTACTCTTTCATGAATTTAATAACCATTTAAAATGAAAAAAGAAGATATTCATCTTCCATTCTCATCTGAGCTTTCAAAAATTGTAGGTGCTCGGAATGGATAACAAAGTTGGCACACAATCTACTCGGAAAACGAAAATTCATTGGACAAATGAAGCGAGAATAGAAGCTAATTATTTCGTTGGGGGAAAGAAAGAGGTGGAAACGATATAAATAAAAGGAAGGCATCAGCTCATCGCTCGGAGATAAGCGAGTTCGGACTCCGACAAAAAAAATGCTTTCGCGATAAGAGAGAACGGCGGCCACGTGCGACGCTTTTTGAATGTTACAAACATAAAACGCGACAAGGGGTCCATCCCTCCTCTCGTCCTGGAATCTCATTCATTTGGGCCCGACTTCCTGTGCCCGATGAGAGCGGAGATGGGATGAGCACGACGGTCTCGTAAAGTCTTGACCCTTCCGAGGAAGCTGGAGCTGGAGTTGGAGCTCGAGCCGGTGCAACGTGAAATACTCTTAGGTATTCTCAAGACGGCAGATATTCGGTTAATATTCCGAGTACTCCTAGTTTAGTCCGAATTTTTTAATCAAACATTGTAGTTTTATGAAGATGTGCTCGGATCTTTCATTGAATTTCAAATTCATCCCCTTGGAGATATTTTGTAACAAATTTTTATTAATAGTTGATAATAAATTTTACATTGGCACATAGATTGGCCGGTATTCCTTAAATTTGTGAAAACATTTTATTCTCGTACCTAATTCTTATATGTGCAGTAAAAAATTGATATTTTGAATGGATCTTTAAACTTTTAAAAAATTTTTAAAAAAATAAAGTACTTTTCGTAAATCTGACCGATCGTGCTTATTGAATCAGTTCATTGGCAAAATAAAATTCATTTAACTTTTATATTCTTCATTCATTCCTATTAACACGAAAAAATAAAATCTTATAATGTAAAACTGAAAGTATCATGCACATTAGGAGCACAATTTATGAATACAATCCGCACTCTCTGAAGAAATATAAAAAACACAGTGTCTATTATAAATTTCAAGTTTTTAAGGAGAAGAAATTGTCAAAATTTAAAAGATGTTATCATTGTGAAACTTTGTGTATCTTCCTCGAAATCTTTCTTATTCTTAGTTTGATGTTAGTGTTATTGTTGCTAAAGTCGGCTGCTGTTATGCCATACTTAAACAATGATCATGCAGTCTAGCCGTTAGCGTGCATTACACCAAGAACCCAAGATAAATAATGTCTCATTTAATAACTTAAGCAATTGTACGAGCTGTATTGCTCAATTAAAAAATTTCGCACACTAAAGAGTGTAAGGTCGGCAAAGTAATAACGGCTGGAAAATCCTCGCCGACCCTTGCAATGAAAAAATAACTAAAATTCTTAATTCGAGAAACTGAATAATTTATCAGCATTAGTCGTAACCGCAGAATATAGAACGGAATTTCTTAGATAAGCTCGTTGCCATAGAATTTAATTAAGCCGCTGTTTACCAAAGGTCGGTCGTGTAATGGGATTCTCCATTTAAATTCATCTCGCATTATCGTTAGTCAAAGTGTTCGACCTCTCCGACTTCTTCTCTGCCTCGGCCTCGTGTGTCCAGATTTTTCTTTTATCCCGCTTTTTATTTTCGGGTTGTACAACGCGATGCGCCTCGACCTCGAAAGCCATCCATTAGCAAATGCAAATAATTCACGGTCTTCAGGATTATATATTCGCAGCAGATGGACTACTTTGTGCACACCGTTAGTGATAGTGAATTTTTTACCTTTTGCTAATACATCAATATGATAATTATATCGAAAGACTAAAAATAATGCCCCTTGTGTATAAATAATATAGCCTTCATATCTCCGGTTTCATTTATAAATTACTACCTCTTTACACTGTAACAAATGCCTCTGTATTACACTTATTACAGGGGCTTTTTCAGTATTCTCAACTAATACTTGAATGCTGATTAATTTATGCGATGTGCAATTCAGAGATTTCCACAATAGCGAATAAATTGACAGTGAAAATTAAACCATTCGAGCAACCAAATTAAAAGCCTTCAACAAATTTCAAAGCAATGAAACAAAAAGAGAAAAATAAACACTCTAAATTGACGTAATTATTTGATTAATTAATCCTTCATGATGCCCATTAATGCATGCAAAATGTAGAAATTATGTTGAACTGAGTTATAAATTTTAAAGATTGATACTCGTTGAATTTAAGTTTTCGTTAAAAACTATTATCCGCTCAAAAATGTATATATATATATATTTAAACAAAGTATATTGAACTTTTGCACGAAAATTCACCCCAATTAATAATATTTATATTTTACTTATTTTACTTAAAGTGAATAAATACTTGCAAAGATCTTGTTGAAGCATAATCTTGACGCAAAGTCACTTTTGTTAAAGTAACTTCAACGACGTGTACGTCAGTCAACTAAAGTAAGTCATAACCATGCATAAACAAATTTTAAATATTAAAATATTCAATGTGCAGCCAATGGAATAAATTCAATCGGTTGAGCCTACATCGTACTGATAACTCGTAAAATCTAAGTCACTTCAAAAAGAGACAATTACTCGGCGTGTGAAGATTGCCAACCGCAAAAGCATTGAAAATCTCGCCCTCGATGCATCTCTGATAACTCGAGAAAGTGAGAGAGAGAGAGAGAGAGAGAGAGTGAGAAGGGGAAGGAGGGAGGAATGAGAGGATGTCTTTTGTAAGAGCAGCCGAACATCGTTGTTCCTTTTCCCCGTAAACGAGAGAGATCTGTGAGTGACAAGCGCGATATCGACTTTGAGAGGATGCTGTATAATGAGGAAGAGGAAGAGGGCGGAAAATAAGCAGAAGCAAATTTACAGCGAGGAAAAAGGTTGGAAGAGAAAAAGGCGGAGTAAGAGGTTCGGGTACACCGGGAGGAGGGGGAGGAGTTAAGTACATTACGATAGCAACTCGCGATGTCGAACTGATTTTGCGCGAGAAATATATATGAGGATGTTTTTACAGTATCATGAGGCTTTGAGAGGGCGGTGATAAGGGGGTGAGTTGCTTGTTCAGTGCGGCATCTCACTTCCTTAGGGTCCTCTTCCCTGGTGCTTTTTCGATTTCTCAAAAAGAATTCTCCCTTTTCAGTCTATTTTATCCTACGTAATACATTGTTCCAGCTTTCACAATTTTTATCCTGATCAAGTAATTTTACCTACGTAGAACGTTAAAAAATCTTGTATTAAGTTTTAAACGCTAGATATACCAACAATTAACGTGTTGTAGAAAGTAACGTGATTCTATTAAAAATTATAATTTTAAATGTATACTTTTGTTTGAATATGTATTTAATATTTTATCCAAAAATAAAGAATTACGGAAATTTTTTCTAAGGAAAATAAAAAAGGTGATTTTTTTATATGTTAAAGACTCAAACAACTTTAACGATTAAAAGATTATTTTAAATTGAATACTTTAAGCTAATATTTAAAAATTATATTTAACTAACCTTATCATTTGATATTACTTCAATACCTTAATATTTAATAAAATCATACTTACCTGGAAAAATAAAATACAATACTTATACTTCAAATAAAAAATAAAATAATTAGAAATATAATACATTGTAGTTAAAGACTTTCTTAAATTTCGTATATAATAAAATTAAATAAAAAAAATTAACATTATTTTTTAGACATTAAAAATGTAAAAATCTGTGTAACTTATTGTGCACAGTTTTCCATCTATTTAAAACTGTTAAATCTATGAAAGAATAATTATTTTTTTTTAGAATAAAATACATTTTCAATAATATTTATGAGTAATGCTAACATATTATTTAATACAATTATGACAACAAAGTTTATAAATTAATTATACATTTGAAATATCTATTAGTAAACATGTCAACAATAAAAAATAAACAGTATTATTACACGTTAATAAAACTTTTATGACTTATCCTTTATCCGGCTAAGAAATTATCAATGCGATCTTTCCAAACATTTAGCTTGCAAAAGTTTATAATCAGGTAAATAAGATATCAGACATAATTACTGCCTGAGGCTATTTCTTATCATCACTCATGCAACGGGTTTTCCCCGATTCCTCCGAGACATTTAAAATCGCAAAATGGCAGATGCTTTCGGGTCAACGATTGCAATGCACTGCTTCCTCTTATAATCTAGATGAGCTTAACTTGTACTTCAAAAGAAAAAACGGAGTCCAAACCTATAATTGACAATGTCAATTCTATTCTTTTTTCAATTTATGTTACTTATTAAGCTTTCATGTATATATGTATAAATGCATGCATCTGTAAAAAAGTCATTTACTGAAAAAAATATCAAAAAAATCGCCATAACCACTGACGAATCTTCCACTATTCCAAGATATTGATCTTTTTTAATAGATCGCTAGAGCTGACCATTATCATCAATCTCTAGATGAAAAGTTTATTTATCTAAAATAATATTGTCAGGATTATTATGGAGTTTAGATAAATAATAGAAAAGAGAACGAAAAGAAAATTTGATAAAAATATTTATTAATTTGAAGAAGAAAAAAAAGAAAAGACATTTAAATTCAGTATCAATTTTTTTAACTATTCAAAACCCAGTTGTAAATTTAAGAAAATTATTTAAAAATAGTTCAGTAAAAATTAAATGATAGTGCATATATTAACTATTATTTTTTAAAATATTATTAATTTTTTATTATCTTAATTTTTTTCTAGATAATCTTGTCATTTGTAAGATTTAAATTGACAAGTGGAGTGTAAAATACAATTAAATGTAGACATTATTATTCCAATGGTTTAGTTGTTTACGTAGTTTCAATGATATTAATTTTTAAATAAAACCACTAATAATTTTTTTTTTTTATAACCTGAAATATAACTTTTATCATTTTTATAAATACGAATTAAATATTCTTTTAACTAATGCATAAATATTTGAATACTTAAAAATACAATATTTAAATAAAAAAAATTTATTTATCTTATTTAATTGCAAATAATTAAATCAAATATATAAAAAAAAATTTGATTGATTACAAAGCACTACCTTTTTATATTATGTAACAAGAATATTTTGCATATACTTATTTATAAAATATTATTGATTCCATAGATGGATGTATTGATGTACATCTATTATATACATGAATTAAACAAATATGCAAAAATATAAAACATAATTTTTTTTTAGAATAATTCTTCATGACCGAACATAATTATTGTTAAAATTAATCATTTATCAAATAACGTATTGAATATGTAGTAAATAAATTATGAAAAAAATTTTTAAATATTTTTTTATTTACAGATTATAATTTCAACTTATTTGTGCAAGAAATTATTTACTTTAAAGCATTTTAACAATGTATCTTTATTTAAGGACTGAATATCCTTATTCAACAGTTGTCATTTATTTCAAGTTCAAGTAAATATATTGTTTTAATCTCCGAACATTGTTATTTTAATCGTACTGTAATAAGTAAAATCGCTATTCGGAGTAATTTAGATTTTCTTGACAATGTTTCGGTAAAGAGCTGTGCTTGCCATTTAAAACCAATCGATCCCCGTAGACATAGGTTGTCTTTGTTTCCAGTTCCCGACTGGTGTTCAAACAAATAAACGTTATTGCGAGTTGGTTTGTACTTGCACTTCCGGTCGGCGCTTCCTGGACAGATGCAACAAAGCCATCGACCAGACCCGATGACACATTGGACTACTCGCGAAAAAAAAGGTAAAAGTCGTGTATCTCTCGACCTGGAATCTCCCCGCACGCATCGGACCAAACTCGTCCCGCAAAGTGGCGAACGCAGCGTCCCTCGGGGCGGATCGAGTTCTCTAAAACCGCAAACGACTCGTTCGAGGTGTCGGAGACGGAGATGCGCCGCTTTCGTAACAAACTGGACGCGGGTTTGCACGAACGGCCGCAGCATCCACATGGACCGATATCCCGGAGAATCCTGAGTGATAGGGAGTACCGAGGCTTGAGCGAGCACTTGCGCAATCCGACACAACACAATACAACGGAACACAACACGCCGGCTCTTGCACGTCACGCGGAAATTTATGTACACGAGGGTCGTGGTCGTGGAATCTCAGATACGACTACCCGTATCTGCCGCCTACAACGCGGGAGGCACGTCTGCCCCTTTATCGCGGAAGATGCTCATTCAGATGCTCTTCGTCCGGAAAAATATATCGACGACCACCCTCGCTCTTATGACTCCCGAACTTTTCATAATTTACCGTGAAAACCTCTTCCGAGCACTCCATTAGCCTTTGAGCTTTTAAAAATGCCTTTGGTTTTTAACAAAGGTATGGCTTCTTTTTTCATCTTCGAATTGTTCGACCGTGAAGACTATCTTTTCATTTACTTGTTTCGTCCCTAATTATACATTGCGCCTCAATAAATTACCACAAGAAAATTAAAGGTATTGATTTTCTCTCCAACTGTATCTATGTGTACCATTTGTAATGAAATATAAAAATACGAATATTTAAAGAAAAATTGATGGATTATTAAGAAGCAACCAATTTACTACTTTTCGATGTATTGAAAAAAAGTATAAAAAAACTTTAATGTTTAAAATAAATACTTAATTTTTTATTTTTGAATTATATTAAATTTTAAATTCCAAGGCTTTTAAAGGATATTAATTCCATACGGCACATAAAATTTAAGTGACATACAATTTAAAAACCGTCATTACATTAAGTACGATATTAAAATATTGATATGAGAAGATTTTGCTTGTACTCATTTATATACGAGACTGAAAAAAATATATTAACCATAATTGTATGCATTAATATCTAGCAGCTCTTCTGCTTAAAAATTATTATAAAACTTTTTCAAGTATCGTTCAATTAAGAAAGATATTCG
This sequence comes from Eupristina koningsbergeri, assembly GCA_018907245.1. Lineage (NCBI taxonomy): Eukaryota > Metazoa > Arthropoda > Insecta > Hymenoptera > Agaonidae > Eupristina > Eupristina koningsbergeri. The sequence continues at coordinate 2,362,422 of JACCHV010000041.1, forward strand.
CTACATTTTTTATTTAACTGATCTTGCCGAAAATTTAAATATTATATTATTTAGTTGTAAGTAATATTTTTACGCAATTTAAATGTTAATACATCCATAAATTTAATTAAAAGAAAATAAATTACAATATAATTAAGTTTTTACATAATTATACAATTGTTTTCTTTTATCATTTACTCAAATCATGATATTCAAATCATCTGAATTTTTCATTTCAACTATTTCATACTTTTTCAAATAACTTTACTTTCACACAACTACATAAAATTTTAAAGATTCTACAATTTCAATTAAAAATTATTAGTGGTCTTAATTAGTTTCAATACAATACAATTATCGACAAATTCTAGCTTGAAAATGAGAAGAAGAAAGTGAAGCATAAATTGTATTTGAATGGTAAAACAGAAAATAAAAACTTATCGCTTAATTCATAAAAATGAATGGTAAACAAAGTAATATAGAGTTAATGCGATTATCGCTTTGGTTGAAAAGCAAATGATAATTCTAAATATTTACAACGCTCAACTGTTAGTGTTGAAGAACGCGAGTTTTTATCGAATATTGAAATTTCAAATTGTCCGGCTATTCAAATAAATCGATACAAGAGCAGAGATTCGGTAACACTTGGAGTATAAGAAATGTATCTAAAGACGAGAGTTAATATCGGTTGGTGTTTTTTTTTTCTTTCTTTTTTTTTTCTTTCTTTTCTTTTTCTTATTTCGAAGGAGAATATAAGCTGTGATCGTACACGGTGTGAACGAGGATCGAAACTTCAGGAGCAACCGAGGACGAGTCGTTCAGATTTTACGACTTCTATGCCTTGGCACTGCTGGTACCCAATAACCTTATCCCTTATTCCGGCTCGAACACACTTTTTTCTCCTCTCCCCTTCGCTCGAACGAGTTCAGGATTACTTCTTTTTACTTTACTCGTGTTACTTACCGATATGGTTTTATCTGCCGGTGTACGTGATATTTAGACTGCGCCTCGGAAAAAGATTCTTCCTGTGAAATCTAGTTCTAAGTGCTTCATCTACATGCGCGTTTTATTTGTCGTTGCCATTTAAATACTTTTTTTTTCTGCGTTTTTCATAGCAGTTTTTCAATTTACCTCATTTCTTCTAACCATTACAATTATTCATACTTTTACGTAAATAATACACGCTTATAGGATTTAGAGAAAATATCTAATAAACTATCGACGGTATTTTAATGAGTTTGTTGAATGAAAATAATACAGTTTTAATATCTATTGAAAAAAGATAAAAACTTTATTTCATCAATAATTGGTCTTATAATCGCGTAAAAAATCTTTTTATTCGAATTTTTCACGTTATTACGTCAATGGTAAAGGAACATATAATTATTGAATGAAACTCAATTGTTATATCTAATAAAACTTAATTTTATACGATTTTACAAAAAATATAAATATTATAAAAATATACATTTTATTGCATATGCAGATACATTTTTTTAAACGTAAAATATGAAAACATCTTTATTTTAGATTCATACCTGTAGGTTTAAGACTAAACTATACATTTATAATGATATTTGTACTAAAGTTTATTACTGATATTAAAGAAATTGAATTTCGAAATAAACTTTATAATTAAGTTATAATTATTATGATAAAATTTATGCAAAAGCTCAAACTTTATTTTCTTGTAATTTCCTTACTATTAAAATATATTCAACTATAGTACGTGTAATAAAAATTTAAAAAGATTAGAATACATTAAAATTAAATCTTGTAAATTCAGAATTAAAGTTTTAAAACTAATCTTACAATAATATAAATTTAAATATTCAACTAAAATTATATAGAAATGTGTATGGCACATACAAACTATATACGAAGCTTTTGTTATTTTAATATCAATATTATAAAGTACGGATTTCAGTAACATTTTTCAGAAATATAGTTTCCGAGATACCAGTGAACATCATAATTTTGACTATAAAGTTTCGCTCCGAATAAAAATTATAGTTCCTGAATGGACCGTTAAAGTTGCTCATTAACAATATTTATTCAGTGGAACAGGAGAAGCAAAGATCCGAGATTCCTCGTACAAAAATGAAACGACTCACTTATTCATACGATTTGGCGCCATAAAGAAATTCCCTATCTGAAAAGCTCCTCGCACTCCTCGAATAATACTTTGATTTTTTGCTCAGCAACAGGAACAACATCGCAATAATCATAGCAGTTTAAGGCCGCATACTCAATGCATGTCTTATCAGCGAATTCGCAAGAAACAGCGACGATTCGGTGTCGCTAAATTGCGCTGTCCTCGGGTTCTTCCTCGGCCACCTTCCCCTTGTTCGACTCCTCGCTCCTGATATCTAAAATTCTCCGGTGAAGTTCCCAATAAAACCATTCGAGTGAATCGCTTTGTTCCGGTTCAGAGAGGAAAGTGGTGCAGAGTAGCCGAGGAGGTCTGTGTTCGAATAGTTGGGACCAGAGAAGCATTACCATTTTTTGAGGATGCAAACATGTAATTAAATACCATTTGATTAAAAATAATAATCCGGAATTATCTTATGTTATTATAGCGTAATAAAAAATATTTTATTATAATACGAATAATTATTATATCATTATCAAAACAAAATAATACTGACGAATATTTCTTCGAAGAAATTTCAACTCAATTCAATGGATTAATTGAAAACTATTATTTAAGATATCTTTTATATTCCAAAAATAATTCAAGCTTTTATTTACTATTAAATAAAATTTACTGTAGGATAAAAGTGTAAAAGATTCTTAAAGATATAAGTTAAAATTAACTTATAATTACATCGATTTTTTAGCAAGGGAATTCATTGTCCATATCAAAACTTAAATAAATAATTTTTATGTATAAAATTAGCGATCGAATGATAGTTCATAAATATTGTTAATATACAAAATACTTTCTCGTCTAAACGTCGACATAATTATAAATCAATTTTTTTTTACAACTGAAAGGATTTTACCTTTAGTTAATGAATTGATATTTTAAAATCAATTAAATAAAATATATGAAAGAGCTTTTAAATTTGCATTTTATGCCAGCAACTTCTTAAAAGAAATTGTAAACTATTTAATCCAGCCGTCTTCAGAGAAGAGGATATGAATAAACTTATATCATTGGTACTCGACGTGCCAAAACTGCAGTTGGTATAATCTCACAAAATGGGAAAATAAGGACAGGAATAAAGCAATCAAGAGTAGCAAAATAAGTTTGTCAGAATCTATTATATTCATAATAAAAATGAGTTTATTTTTTATTTTTTTTTTGTATTTATGTTTGGGAGAAAAATTTTTCGAAAACTTCTTCTCATAAAACAGGGAGTTTATTAATCCATTTGGTAGGAACGATGAATATTGATCAAAGACTTCCCCTTGTAAATGGAGATGAATCTCTATGTCTCAATATAAAATTTATATATTTATACATATATACATATATATTAGAATATTTATACAAGGTGTATAATATCTATAAAATTTAAATACTCATTTATTCAAATTTAAAATAAATTTCCATTCACACCCAAAAGGAATCTTGTCAGTTTCTAAGAAATCAAATATAAAAACTGTAGAAGATTCAAGATATAAATAAAATAGCTATTAAAAGTTTATATAGCTTTAAGTATACATTCAAATATTATTAAGCGATGAGACGTATAGTGCTAATTCAATACGTATAAAGTTTTATATATTTTACCATTTACATGAGTAATACTAATAATAAATATAATACATAAATAATACTGTGTCAGCGTATTTTCACTGAAAATTTAAACTTAATAATAAATATAATATTTACATGCATTCACGTCAATATACGTGTTATTATTTAAGTATATAATATTTTTTCCCTGATTTTAAAATGTGTAATGATTTAAATTTATTATAATGATAAATAATGGTACCTCCTATATACAAATATATTAGTTAAAGAAAATTTAATTCTTTATATTTTTAAGATCCTTTAAAATCTACAAAAAGCATCAAATCAGGCAAATAAAGATAAAATTGATAACTGCTTAAAAGCCACATGAAAATAAAAGAATAATTGAAAACTTGGTATACACCTATTGAGAGACCATTTATAAGGCTTCTGAAATGAATGGAGATAAACTTGCATAGTTGTCTAATGAAATCCTTAGTTAGGTAGCTAATGATAGGAAAGCATTCAAACAAATCTTTAACACTGCGGTTGACGTTGATACTTTGAATTGAATGGCATTAATTTTCTCGTGCAACCTGATTCGATAAAATGAAAGAGATGGGGGTTACAATGAAGAAAAAAAATATTTTACAACCTATACATGTTTGACATCTACAAGTCCATTATTTATTTTTTCTTTTTAAATAAACATGTTCTCTTTGATGATTAAGTGTATTACAATGCAATTTCACTGTGTATTATTATGAATACAAATGTTAAATTAGTGCTGCTGAAATAAGTAGTAAGATAAAATATGTTAAAAAATCATTTACTTTCAAATATTTTTTTATTAATAAATTTTTTATTGTAATTTATTATTTAAATCATATGCTGGTATTTGTGCTGTCTTTAGTAGGACACTGCAATATCATTAGTAATAAAAATCGTATGTGATATTACAAATGTAACTAACAATAACAATTAAAAAAGGAATGAAAACTTTTATGTAAATTTTCAATAACTGTAGATGAAGATGGCTAGTAATGATATACGCATACACTTTTTTTGTTTCACTAATTAAATTTTTTTAAACAAATTCAATATTTCATTTAACAATTTGTAATTTAATATTTATTAAATTAACTCTATTAAAATGTATGTCCTTTTCTTTGAAAATATAATGAAGAAATTCAAATATAAAAAATATTACGTTAAATTTAATATTTTAAACTTTAGAAAATATAATTTAAACATATTTTTTAAAAAATTGATGTAATGTTTACAATAATGTAATAGTAAGATATGTACGGTTTACAACTTCCAAAATTTTGTATTCACAATCGTACACAACGAAAATTTAAATATGTAGTATACATGTATATATATATATAATATTCGTAACTTCATGCAACTTGAATATGTATTGTAGATTCGAATATTGTGTATCGAATAAAGTACTGTAAATCTTTATTTTATGTAAAATTTATTACTTATTCTTAGAATAATATGATAAAAAAAATAAAATAAAATAAAATATTATTAATTAAAATTAAGATGATATGTATGAAAAATAGTAATCAAAGTAAAATAAATTGTAATAAATTCGCGTTTAACTGTTATCTAAATTATGAATTAAAACTGCATGTAACAAAATAACACATTTAATAATGAATTGTGGAATAGTTAGATAATGATCCGGAAAGCGAAAGTAGTTAAAAAATATACTTCCGTTGGGTTACATATAATTTGCATATATATTGTACTTAAGTTAATCTCAAATTGCTTTTCAAACTGACTTCTGTCGGCAACTTGTGAACACAATGTCAGAATTTAACTTTCTTAAGACTAAGCCTTTAACTTCGCTTGTATATCTTTGTTACAGCTTCAAAATAAAATATTTTAATATTTAATGATATAAATATTCATATAATTTGTTGATTAAATCATTTATCAACCGTTTAAATTCAATAAGAAATTATTTGTATTTTTTAAATTAAACAGAAATTATAAATATTATATTTTAATTATATTTCTTTTTCTTATAAAATTTATTTATATTTATGAAATTGTTTAAAAAATTTTTGATTTTTTCCAAATATTAATTGATCAATATCAATTAAATATTTAAATTTCTTTTTAAATAATAACGATTGATCATTATGATTTTGATCAAAATAATATGTTTTGAAAAAAATTACGGAAGCATAAAATAACATTGTGGTAGTTTTTTTTCTTAACTTTTAATTAAATTAATTGTTTTGTAAAGAATGTTTTGAGATAATTTTTTCAAAAATTTTATAAAAATTGTAGAATTCAAAAAAATACTTTGAATTCTTACAAAAATAGTTTTTATTTGGAAATTTTTTTTAATTAATTCTTTTATATCTACACGAATAACAATAGTCTAATATTTTTTCAAAATAAACCTTTTGAAATTTTTTTTTAATTTTCCAAAAAAAGTTTATTTTTTTTTAATTATGAATTAATGTCAGAGCTTAATTATAATTATGATTATTGCCATGAAAATTAAATCTTTTATTTGATTTTATTTTAAATTTTACATATTATATAGATTAAAGAAGACTTTATCAGATTGAAAACTTAGTACGAATATAACGGTAATACGTAATAATATGTTGAAGTCGTTTTTCTAACGGTACTTTTGAAAGCATTAAAATACTCGTTTGGTGATTTTAAAATAATAAATTAGTTACTATGACAAGCTACTATATTTGAGATTGACAATTTATAGAATTAGTTTTGTGAAAGTTATTTGAACGATAAAAAATTATAATTGTTATATATATATATGTATATTCTGAATTAAAAATTTGAAGAGATTTTTTTATACCATTTACACTTAAACAATACGGTGTAGCCATATTTATTCCTAAATATGTGACAAATAAATAAGTATTGCATCTATTTATTTTATAAAGAATATCGTAATGCATTTTAGTATGTACAATACATCTAACTAATTTTAATCTTATATTATACATCAAATTAATGTTCTTTCGAAATTATTCTTACTTTTATATAAATAAAATTATAATTATTATTTCCATATTCTGATGATTATTATCATTAAAATTTCATATTAATTTTTAGGAAATAGATTTTTAATATTTCTATACAGAATTGTAAGATAAAAGATGTAATTATGATTTAATAATTATAACCTAAAAATACAGTGGTAATATATTCAAAAGTATGCTAATACCAAAAATATAATCATGTAAAATTCCAATTCGCAATTTATTAATCAAGCTTTTCTGTCAGAACCACGCCCAAGAGTTTCTCTTTTGTTCTCTTTTATAATTTATTATGCTATAATAGACGATGCAATACATCATATAAGCAAATTTATTCACAAAATGTTAAATGAAATCGTAACACGATAATGTAATCAACAAGTGTCATCCTCTTTGTAATTGATAAACCAATTTTAAAAAATTATTACATCAGGAATTATTATGATTAGAAAATGTAAAAAGCTTAAGAAAGCTTTATTCGTCATATAAATATTAACACGCAAAAAATTGTTATTATGAAATCAAGGAATTTTTCTAGATTAAAGAGCTTTTTTACATTAAAGTCAAGAAAAAAATAATTTAAATTATCTGTGATTATATGAAAATACTTGGTTATAATTATGATTACAAAGAACTTTAAAGTGTTTATAATTAATATTTATTTATATGATAATGAAATCAAATCAAGTCATTGATATTATTGGCAATATAAGAAGCAGTGCGGTTTATTTCTGCTTGTACTGGAACAAAGTGTTACAGCAGTAAATCAAGATGTAACATTTCTGAAGCTAAAGGTCTTTTTTAGAATGAATCGCATTACATAAAAAGTGACACCCATATCATTACTGAGAAATTAGTTCATTTTAGTTTTACATCTTCAGTAGACTACAGTTAAGCTTTATTGAGATTAGTATATCACTGGCTTAATTAAACTCTAGTGTTTCAAGCTTTAAATCGACATTATAAACATAAAAGATTATTTTTTATTCACAGATTTTTAATTTAATCGTTCTTTCTTTATTTTTAAGATACTAATATGACGCATATGCTTTAGGAATATGACTAATACAGAAGATACATTCCCCCATTCATAATTCCACTTAGCATAATTTTACCATAGAGACTGCTTTAAATTCTACACGGTACACTAGCAATAAAAAATGCGACCCTAATATTTTAAACTTTTTACGAAAAAAATATAGTCCTTGAGTGATTACATCCTAATAAAATCTTGTCTAATCAGTACTAATATGCTCTTAAATGTCAACACAAAATTAGTTTGTCTGCCTCTGAATCCATTTACTAGATTCACCTAAAATTTCCACTTAAAACTTTCTGCGTAAATTATCCCTGTATCAAATCACCTATTGGTCGCAATCAGAAAGTTTGCTTACTTACCCAACATATTATACTCACACTGAAATTGCTACCTGTACATTTCTAATTCAATAATATTAAAAATCTTTTTTAAAAACATTTATTAAAATTTCAAGAAAAGCATTTTCAGAATTAAATGAATAATTTCGAAATATTTGTTGACAAGTTTTAATATATAGTTGCATGATTATTCTTTCCGATTTTATGAACATTGAAGATTTTTTTCAATTAAATGATCCAAACTCATTTAAAAACATACCCGTAAAATTCTTTTTTATAAACATAATTCATTATGCAACATTGTCAATAATATTTAATTATTTGTATTTTCTTCCAGTTTAAATGGTACAATAAATTGACATTTTAAGTTAAGTAAAATGCTATATTCCGTTTCTAGTTATGAATCTTTAATTCCTTCAGTTCTGTGTAAACAAATCAGAAGACATAACAATATACTCTTCAATATACTCTTGAATATACAGAAAAAAATACATTATTTAAAAAAAATTTTTTTTTCAAAATATTTGTATCCTTTACGTCAATTTATATATGTATATGTTATACGTATATTTGCATTTATATGACATTATTTTACTAATTAAGTTATAAATATAATGTGCTTTTCGATTTTGAAATTGGTAGTAGTAATTTTTGTAAATAAATATATTAAAATTCATATTTATATATTAAATAAAAAATTGTACAACGTTAATATAAATATAATTTTTTACCGAAATAATAATATACATGTTTGAAAAATATTAACTTTGATTTATTCAATTTTTTTATTAAAATAAAAAATTTTAAATCAATTATTATATACAAATTGTGTAAAATTAATATATAATATGATATCTGTGAATAGTACTATTAAGAAAATGAATATAAGTAAAATTCATGTATAAAGAGCATTAATTTCTTTTTTTATTTTGTGCCATTCTTGCTCATCCACACATTCACCATGTAAAAATCCTTTTCTTATTATATTTATTTTATATGCAGTAACTGTTTGCGAAAAGCAGAAAGAATAGAAGAAAGAGAAAGAAAAATTCTAAGAAAAGAAAGAAAATCGATGTCACTAAAATAAGAAAGAAAGAGTAGGAGAAAAGTGAACGACACATAAGAAACTCGATTGGTAGGTTAAGTTCACTTAGAATGAAAATGTGATACATTGAATTAATAAGGATAAAAATCATTTAAAACTAAAAAAATACAATGCTAAGGAAATTAAAAACATCGGCATTAGAGAAAAATCAAAAGCGATCAATGGAGTTAAATCTATTATCTAACCCACTGCAGCAATAATCCTAATAAACTAAACATGTTGCTCTCTCTCTCTCTCTCTCTCTCTCTCTCTCTCTCTCTCTCTCTCTCTCTCTCTCTCTCTCTCTCTCGCTTTCTGTTTCCCTCTTTCGCTTTATACCATAAGATATAGTACAATCATTATCCATATTATTTTACTCATAAAGAATTGAATTTACAATATGTTCATAGCTTTACATATATTTTCTACTACTGCTGAAATATCCTTATGACCATAAACTAATAATTATAAACATCTATTCATCCATTGATAAATTTTTTGAAAGAAAAAATGACGAATTATATTACTACTTAATTCTGAGTTCAAATTTAATGTGAATATTAATTATGCATTTATAAGATATTAAATTTCGTAATAAATATATTTCATACAATACATTGTTATGAAAAATAACTCGAAAATTTTAGATTAATCTTCTTTATACGAATTCTTATATTTAATAAACTATACTAATCAATGATAAATATGATGTATATTTAATTTCCTAACCAAAAAAATATTAGAATTAAATAGCTCGCTGTTCTTTTCATTCAAATTTGCTTTATAGTATTCATTTCTTACAAATTAAAATTTAAATTCTAATTTTATTATAGTTAAAATATTTTATTTCCTTTACAATAAAATAAATGTAAAACTTATTTTTATCAGATTCTAGTAATTCCTTATCAATGTTAAAATACTAGAGATATTAGAATATTTCTTAGTACGTGGAAGCTCAAAGTTATAATTATAATAAGTATTACTTTGAACTGAATAAATTCATCACAATGAATTCAAAGATAAAAGAGAAATGCCGCTGCCAAAATACTATGAAATCTCTGTAAAATTTTTTTATTATTCTTAATTTACTTTGAATAATAAGTATTTTCTTTTCTATCTTAATTATTATTCTTTTATATATAATTTTCTCTAAATGCTTTGTTTCAAAATTATTCTTCGACTGATTAGCAAATCGTGAAATAGTAGACACTGAAAATGAATTCAACATTTATACAAAAAAAACTCGATTAAAAATATGATAAGAACAAATATATTATTTTTAAAGATATTAAAATAAAATGTACTACAGATAAACTGTAACAAAATATTTCATTCAGTAAATATTTATACTTAAATCACAGAACAGACAATGACAATACAAATATCGCTCACTTTCATTTCTATTTTTTTTTTTTTTTTTTTTGATAAATACAGAATGGTAACGAACATTGAATATTTATAATAAAATAGAAGATGCGAATTGGATTGGGGACGGGGAAATCGATATTTATTACTTAATGCATATGCTTACTAACTCCGCATATGCACAAATGCCTACAAACTGCATCTTATTTTAAAAAACGTAATATATTTTTCTAATACCTAATGTGTATATCTATAGACATACTTGTATGTGCATTTAAGAGAATTTATAAATAAAAATATATTATACAATATACATATTTAATAATATTGAATATTTTAATACTAATTTAATCTTAACTAAAAACACACCATTTGTTTTAAAATTGTAATTAATCAATAAATGTTAAAGGATATTAAATTTTGTATTGTTTTTTTAATGTTTTTATCTTAATTTTGTGTTTATAGTTTAATAGATTTCCTTAAATAATTTTTGTTTTATTTAAATATAATATTATGGTCATTTATCTCTTAATAAAATTAAATGTATACTTTTAATATAATAGACTTTTAAAATTATGTTAAGATTAAACGAAATTATTTCGTCACAATGTTGACATTTATGAAATAAAATTAAGGAGTTTTAAAAATAAAATCTGAAAAATAAAAAGCTCAACTATAGAAATTCTTTATTAATTATTACAAATTTAAATAAATTTTTATTACGCTTGTTAATTTGTTTTTTTTTATAAATTTGAGAATAAATTAATTTAATACTCTTTTTTCTAAATATACAAATAACTCAGCTAAACAATTTTAAATAAGTACATTTGATTGAGTATGTGATAAAGATAAAGTTTCACAACGTCCAATTTAATGGATCTTTTTTATTAACCAACAAATATATTGCACAAAAAATCCACATTCGATAAAAAAGCTATATCAGGATTTTTTTCTTTCACAAGAAAAATTGTAAATTTAAATTCTCAATATTATTGTAGGAATTTTATTTTATATATTATTCCTTCAAATTATTTGGTTAATTCACATAAATAAACACATTAATATTTTTTATTACATCTTTATTTATCTATGCATATTATTTTCAATGAAAATTTTACTGTTTTTTGTATTATTTCGTACATATATATATTTAACGTATAACTGAATTTATTTTATAAATTACTTAACTGAGATCAAGATAGAAAAATAAAATAATTTTGTTAACTTAATAAATTTTTGAATTCTTTAATTTAAATTTGTAAAGATCGGTACTTTAAATATTGAAATTGTATCAATGAAAACAAAATTTAAAATAAAAATTAAAAAAGAAATTATAACTAAGTTTACTCAATATTTTTCATCTCTTTTTAAAGTACAGCTATTGCAAAAATTCGAAAATTTTATGTAAAAATACTAAAAAATATTTAATCATTAAAACTTGTTTTCAATTTCAAAATCTGAAAAACTGTGTTTAATCCTAGCAAAGTTTGGTTTCGTTCAACACTTTGCGATGTACGCACTCAAAGAATTCAAAAAAGCTAGTCCACAGTTTGAATTTTGTTAATGATCGGCCAAAACAAGCGGATGCTGGAAAGCAATTTTCCCGATTTTGCAAAAGACAAACCCCGGAGATAAAAAACAGAAAACGGAACCGCGGCGCAAAGTTTCATCTAAGCCCGTAAGATAAAAGGGTGGTGGAAAAAAAATCGGGTGCAATCGCTTAGAATGCCGGTGACATTAATTTATCGGGAGAAAACAGGCTTTTACACACCGACGGGCCACTGTATAAACGAGGTTGCGCACACGAAACTTTGTTTCACAATTTTCTCCGAGGACTTTTGCGGATGTAGATCCTTCCAGCCCCACCCACCCCCCATCCCTATCCCCCCTCCTCGCCCTCCGCGTCTCGCTGTTTCTTCACCCCCTCGCGACTATTCCGCCCGCGTCGAGAATTGCACTTTGCACCCGGGCGGCGCTGACGCTCGCTTAAACTACTACACCGACCTCGGTTTTTTCACATTTAGCTCTCTTTTTATTCCAGGGGTAGGAAGAGCGATGGTATTGCGGGGGTGGGGAAGGGCGGAAAAGGGCGGAAAAGGGCGGAAAAGGGCGGCGAGTTCCATACACCGTCCAGAAGCTTTATCCCTGTTTCTCGTACGCAACATCATATCCGTCGGCTTTCGTAACGCTTTTTCAAACGTTGTATTAAGAGTTTTACGATGTGCAATTTAAAGTTACGTTAGCTACTTGTTTCCGTTACAGAGTTATACGAGCGTTGCCCGATAGCCTTGCGAAGATTTAGATAAGAGTACATAGTTTTAGTTAATAAATTTTAAAAACAACTTCCACCGAGGGTAAATGGTCGTTTTAAGTTGAAGCTCGTGGAATTTATCAAACTAACATTTTTGAACTTGCAAGATAATTTATGGACTTTTCAACTTTTTTTAAGGTGTTATTATCTGTATCTCAATTACTTAATACAGCTCACGTTTTGTGTTTGGATTACATTTTTAATTACATTACAATTTAATTTAAATAAAAATTCTTTTTTTTTTATATTATTTATAAATTCATTCGACTTTATGTCACAATACATTTAACAGTCGGCTTCTAAAAATTTCAACATTTATACCTTTATTCTATTTTACAATTTGTATACAATATCAAATTTGTATAAACTTTGTTGAAAAAAAATCTGAAAAATATTGTGTTGTGTATAAAAAAAATATTGCACAATATTTTTGGTAGAATAAATTTTACATACTAACATTTTTTTTTTTTTTTGAAAGCATTCGAATATTGAATATGACATTATTAAATCGAAAAACCTACTTCAAGCTTTTAAAATAATCTCATAATTTTTTATGATTTATGACTAAAATTAACATGAATTCTAAAATATCTATTGTATGAAGTATAAATGAATTATTCGAAATTAATTTTTTGTGACAGATATTTTTTTTTATATTTCTAGTTCACATAAAAAAATGTATATTTGTTGCAAAGAAAATTTTTTTTTTTTACCTCAATTTTTAATTCGTAATAGAAGTTTTAATTTCAAATAATAAAATTACGGTTGATCAAATAGTATAAATAGTGATCGACTTTTATTTTTTTGTAATTACTTCAAAAGAAAATAGTAGTTGAGAATTTGTCCATGAAAAAATCCTGTTCTTCAAATATTAACTTTTCGGTTTAATTGAGCATAAAAAATAAATGAAGTTGAAATTATAAAGAATCACTACTGGTTACACTAACAGAGGAGTTTTATATTAATTAATACAAGAGTTCATTTGCATAATCGATAAATTATGAGTGCTATAGCTTGCATAAATCATAAACTTTTTCTAAAGGTACATAATTGAAATAAAATTGTTAAATGGTATAAATTGATAAAAAGACAATTAATATTAGCGCATAGTACTTGCAATGACTTGCCGCATTAATACTTCTAAATAATATTACCGTATAATTTTAGCTTCACGGTTGATTAAAATTATTACTTGTTGTTTATGTCTTGTACTTTGCCAGTTAATAAACGTCATTTTTTATAGAAACAAAATGTATGTGAATAAAATATTTGAAGGTATTATTTGGTTATTTCAATTTTACATGTAAGCATGAATGCAAATTTCCTTTAATTTTCATTTAAATACATTTTGGAATATAAACATTTATTTATTTTATCAAAAATTGCTTATATTTTTATTTAAATACAGACTATTCACGAGATATTTTAAGGATAAGAATAAAATTTTGACAAACATTGAGACTTCATTTTTTATACCAGCACAGTCCACATTACAATTTATCTATGTTTCATCTATTGTAAAAAAAAAAGTAGTTTTTTAAAAATGAAAGTGTGAAGTTTTTTACAGAATTTATTAGTAATATTGGTACACAATTTTAAAATTATGCTTTCGCCCAAGATAATTAAGAAAGTGTTATAGTTCGGGTGAGGAGCGATTTTTCCCGGTGAAATATTTGCTCAATAATTCGTAAAAACAAATTATTGTCTGGGGAATAGGTGTTCTCGACTAAAATAATTTACGCGTCCCGCAGCACATTCCCGGTGGAGGTAAAATGGCTAAATAACCGATAATCAACACCCTCTCCGTCCTCGGAACGATGTAAGACGAGACTCCAATAAGTTCGAAGAAAACCTTCGAACGCTCGGACGTGAAACGCCGAGAATAAAAAGGCTCGGGGCGAGTAAAAATATGCGAGAGCACCTTTTCACTTCCGTCTCTCGGGGAGATTTACAAAGAAAAGGTACACGTGTGCGCCGCTGGAAGGCGATACGGGAGAGCAAAGGCGAGCCCTGAAAAATTCACGGCAGAAGACAGCAGTCGGTCTGTTTCAGCTCTCGGCTCGCCAAATGGAAAAGCCCTGTCTCCTATCCCCCCCCCCGTCCGTCGCACTTTTTTCTTATCCGGGCCCTTTTCCTCCGGCTCCTCGTCCTCTCCGTCCGTGCGCAAGGGCAAGGGAAAGGACGACGCGAGCGGCATCGGGAAGACCGGCCAACGGAGTTAAACTCGAAGACGTGCATAGTGGTTATTCGACGCGAAATCGGCCGATGGATGATCTCGAGGCAACGTAAATCTTCATGATCACAGCACTTCATGCCTCACGAACTATATTGTAATAAACTTCCTTCGTCTCCTTTCATTATTTAAGAGTCCCGAGTGGGTGCGCAAGCTTTCCCCTCACTCTATGTTTTTGAGCATTCGAAACACTTGCGGGAGTGCGAGTGTCTTGAGAAATATTTGTGAGCTGACATTTTTCATTCCACATTTATAAGACTCGCATCTGCGCTTTTTTTATCCAATAGACTAAAGCTCGTAAAACCGACTAAACTACACGTGCATAAATATATTACAAGTTCATTTTTTAAATTCTCTTTCTCGAGTAAATATGCTTGTGCCTATATGTGTGGGACTTAAACACTGTTCATTATTTATAAATAAACTACATGTGCCAACATATCTGACTCTTTTCGTAATTCGGTATGAATCGTTCTTGTTAAATAAAAATCATAAAATACTTAATTAAAAATTTTATGCACGACATATATAAATTTTTAATAATTTGTTCCGACCGGCTTCGTAAATATTTCTCCACACAATTAGTTTCATAATACAACTCTTATAATAAACATTTATTTTTAAATATCAATTAAATTATTATTTAAAATATATTTTTCTATTCATATCTCACGCAAATACTTTATAACGAATAAGGGGAATTTTTTTAACGTGCTTATATATTTTTCTTTCATGTATAAATAATCTAAAATAAATAGTTTATTTTGCAATTAATTAACATTTTAATAAAAAATTTGTACTGCTTTTATCCTTCAACATTATTAAAAAGTTTAAACCTCAAAACTTTAATTTCTGTTTTTTCAATGTGTGCTTAATTGTAATATAAAATTGCACTTATTGTGTACTTTAAAAATACTGTTAATATTTTAACGATAAATTCAAAATAAACAAAATTTTTTTTTACAATTAAGGACGATATGAATTGTTTTTTTATAAGTATATTCTATAGAATATTTGTTCAATATTATATGCATAGTATACATATAAAAAGTTAATTATGACCTTGTCATATCAATAATAATAAATCAATCGATTTATTTGATACGAAAGGCTAAATTATTTTATGATGTAAATGAATTGTGATCCATATTTTTAGATTCTTTAATAATACACTTAGTTGTGTCTACAAAATATACAAAACCTATTTCAAATAAATATAAATTATACGTGATGAAATATTTTTCAATGGACAATAGTACACAAGGACGTACATGAATGAATATTACTTTTTAAGATCTAAGGTAAAATATTTTAAAATTCTCTAATATTAATTTAAAGTTATGGTTAAAAGTAGTAGAACTATCATAACAATTTCATAAATTCTAACGGATCATAATGCTTTTAGTCGATTTTATGATTACTGTCAAGACTAAATTTTCATTTAAATTTTTAAATTGTCATATGTATATATATAGATATATATATATATATATATATATATGTCGTTTTAAATATCAAATACTATTGTTTCAATGTAAAAAAAGTTAATTTAGTTCTCAAACACAAAATACTATTTTGAGTAAATTATTCTGTTTTACCAAACATTAGTAAAATCTTTTTATAGATTGAAATTTGATTTATAATTTCTTAGTAATTTAAAGTATAATAAATACATGTATATACAATACAATATAACCATATATGCAAGATTAAATTTTAATTCAATAAACTAAATTGAATATTATTATTAATGAATGCTTTTAAATTATTCGATACTAATTAATATTTAATCTAAGGAATATTTGTTCATATTTATAAAGTTTTTTGTCAAGTATTATTTCTTCAAAATTATTAAATCTATTTCATTATTAATTTTTTTACATAAAAACATTATAATTCAAGTATTTATATTAATATATAATTATAGATGCTAAGAATTAATTATTGACATTTAAAGTCATATATTCTTTAATTCGATAAAAACCTTTTATATATTCAAATACTTAGGACTTACGTTGAATAAAAAATAATACAAATAATTATGTATGACTCTTATAGATTAACCTTTTTATTAAAAACTGAAATTTAAATTATTAATAATTTGAATTTATCATCAGTCACTATGAGTAAATTTTAACTTGTGGAATAAGAGCTTAAAATTATAAATTAATATAAAATATAATTTAATACTGCCATAAATCTTATTAAATCTCCTATAATATCAAATGTAAGTTTTATTAAAGATTGTGTTAATTATTCTATTATTTTACACAAAAAAATATTTTAAATACTAATCGTTTCTATTTTATATCAAAGGTAGAATATACATTATTATGATTCTGGATATGTTTATTAATAATCGATATGGACAGATTTTTTTTTAAGTAACCAATCGTACTTTTAAAAACATGGACGAATTATAAAAATTTAATTGTCTTATTAAATAAGAAAACATTGATAAGTCCATTTAAAAATATTTCAACATAGATAATGCTTTACTAAACTATAATTTACGATATATAGTGTACTAAATTATGCTTGTTTCTTAGTTATATTCAACTTTTTGATCACAAAGTTTTTCCTTTTTCAAAAAAATTTTTAAACTTCTTTGGCAATTATGAATGACTTTTATAAAAATGTGAAATTATGCTACTCATTTTTAAATGATTCTCGACCTTTTTTCTGAACAATAAAAGTACAAAAAACCCTCATGAGCGTAATTCCTATAAGCTTACGTCGGAAATATCGTATTAGTTGAATAAAAATTTCTTTAAAGTAAATATTTGCTAATTTTTAATCTATTTTTCTCTGTTGATTTATTCTGAGCTTAATTTTCGTTAATTTTATTCCATTATAAGTAATATGTTTATAAAAGTAAAAATAATTTCAATAATAAAATTAAGCTTATTATAAAGCAACTTAAAAATGCTTTTAATTGTATTTAACTAAAAATATTTTTAGACAATCTAATATTTATATGAACATAATATTATGGATTTTCTTGTGTTTTTAAATATAAATTGTATCAATTTAAATGTCAATAATATTTGATTTATTATAATAATGGAATTAAAGTCAATAAAATAAAATTGAATTTTGAGTATATATATGTTCATAAATGTGTACATTCTTTTTTAATATTTTTATATTAAATATATATTACAAGTTAAATGAAATAGTATAAAATGTACTTAAATATGAATGATTATCGATTTTTATATAGTTAATTACCTCGTAAATTTTTATCATTTCAAATCATTTCATCTTGTATTTAAATAATTCTAAATGTTTATACCTTTCAAAAGAAAAAATTGGCCTGGTCCAACAGTTGGTACAATTTTTAAGTACTCTTACCTACAAAATAAATAATAAATTATTATTCATATCATTAAAAAAAATTTGGTTTTATTCTATCCTATTTAATTAAATTTTATTTTTAAATTTGTTGAAAAGCTCATTGTGCTAAATACACGAAAGATGTATGTGGGTTAAATAGAATTTTGATGTATTAATAATATAGTTAGTAATTCAAAATTTATTTATTTATACTCTATATCATACATATAAAAATTCAGTATTCAAGTAATTATTTATAATGATTTATATAAATTACGGAGAATTGGGAGTAATAGAAAGGTATTGTATGAATATTGCTTTATGATATTGAGTGTGAGGTAAATATTCCATGAGAAATATATTGATCATAAGCGTGTTTTATAATTTAAAAGAAAAGAAAAATAATATTTTTAACTTGAATGAATCTTGATTGATTGTATTCCCCTTAAAGAGGTACACGGGCTTTTGTGCTTTTTATTAAATGTTTGACGTTTGATCCCCGTTTTATTGGTAGTTCGAACTTTGGACTACCAATCTTGTTGCTCAATTCCATTGCACCGCGTCCAATAAAAAACATGGAATAATGATTTTTTAAGCAATTGCTAATGCCTTTTAAAGCAAGATTTATCGAATTATAATATCGAGTCGGCGCCCAATTGAAACATCAGCAGCGGCGACCCGGCATTTAAATGTATTTGGCAAAAGGTAGATCGCGGGTATCGTTGATCGGCCTATAAAATTACCTCGGACATACAATCTCCCGAGCATCGTTAACCCGGAAAAACCGCAACCTCATACTTCAGCCAAGACACAAAACGCATTCCCAACGAAGCAACAAAAGCCGTTACAAAATATCGGCCGAATCGCGGGATTTCGCTCGAGCGCAGAAGGCACATTGTCGCATCGGGGAACAAGCCCACATGGAAACGTCGCGATCTCGTGGTCGGCCATAATGTAACCCGAGTATCCCTGTCAGGAGTGATAAGTGCCATACGGGCTGCCGCGCGTCCGTGTGCCCCAACACAGACTCGCGCTCTCCGGTTAATCCGCCTCTCTTGCACAAGCTCACCCCCTCGAGCCGCGACACGCCAGCTCTCTCTCTCTCTCTCTCTCTCTCTTCGGCCAGTGCGAATGCGTGCCGACAGCCATTTCTGCGCCGCGATAAATTTATCCAATACATTGGCACACTTTTATTTAGCGGTCACTCTCCATTAGCACGTGCGCGATTATAAATCACGGGGACTTCCTGATCCCTCTGTTTACGGACCCGTGCGAATCGCCAGCCAATCGCCAGCCAATTGCCAGCCAATTTCAACCTCTTCTTACCTTGCCTCTCCTCCAACTAACACCACAATAACTATCCGCGCGCATTCTCTCGGCTCGAGGATTAATATAATGCAAACATGTCGGATAGGGCTAATCGGATGCATTCTAGGCGTGCGGCGCACTCGCAAATTGACAGCAGCTGTTGAATCTATTTCAATTTAATAACATTCATTGTCGCGTGTTATTTTAGCCTTAAACTCTTAAACGCCTCCATCCCTCGCTCTTGCAATTAAAGTATTTCAATTTATCTTATTGTTGGCGCCTCGAATAAAATCAGATACCAAAGAGTCGAATGCTATTGCTGCAATGCACGAACGCCATCAGATTGTCATTTAATAAATACAAGAATCAAATTCTTCGTCGACAATGCAATATTACATTATTCGAATTAAAATATGATTCTTACCTGGCAATAATTAATTTATAATTTTACAGAAAAGTCAAGCGTCGAATTATAATTTATGTATGGAGACATGTACGGTTGAAAGAAAAGTTATTTTGTAATTATTAAATGAGTTTCAGAAATACTAAGATGCTTCGAGATGAGTTTTAGAGCAAGATTTTTGTTTCAAACTTATAACTTTACTAAAAGTAAGATACGAAAATTTAATTCGACTCCTTTTACTATAAAAAGCTAGAACTTTTTACTTTCTTCCAATTTTCTTGTTTGCTGTTATTCATTTTATTTCTTTTAGTTTCATCGATAACAGGTATCTAATACTATAACTTAGATCGCGTCATTGTTACTGATCAACTTTGCTTGTCCCTTTAGAAGTTGCTAAAAGCACCAAAAAATTTGTTGGTTTAAATGTCTGAAGCTTAAAGAAAGTAATTCTCTTGTACAGAAACTAGAAGAAAAAAAAACGTGCTTTATTTCATATACTCGTCTTTTATTTTATACATATTTTTAAAAAAAGATAAACGTGACAATAATAGAGTAGATACCCCTATACATATTATAAGTCTATCTGCATAAATTTAATTCAAGAAATGAATAAAAATAGTAGTAAATAAGTAATTCGATAACGAATCTCGCATTATATTCCTTTATATCATGATATTTTAAATTCAAACATTTAAATTGAACATTATAAATTGTTCTTGAAATTAACTAATTTTATGATGCACAATAACTCAGCATTTTTTTAACTAAAGAATAACGGAAATTGAATTAAAAGTAGACTAATTCACAATAATTTATCAGATAATGAGCAACGTGGAGAATTTTGTTTTAAGAGAAATAATGCTAAATTTATAATCTACACCATATTGCTAAAACTTTTTCGCTTTTCGAAATACAAAAAGAAAAATACCAAATAAAAAAAATATATTATAAAGACTTCTACAGTATAATTTTCAAATTATGTAATATCTTTTTCCAGTTACATTAATTATAAATAGACTATGGCTCTTTAGTAAAAAAAGGGCAAAGTTTTCATTTTAATCAAAAGAAAAATCCATTTGAAAATTGAACTATTATGGAATGTAAATTCTGATTAAAAAATATATTAGATAAATTACAACAATATTCCTTAGTGCATTTTTTAGAAAATTTTTTATATTATTAAAAAACTTTTACTTCTACTTCTTATTATTAAATATTAAAATAATTAATTTTATTAATTAAAAATAACTTCTATTCATAATCTATCAGGTTTATGTTTTCGCATTTTTTAGTTAAGCAAAACTGTCTACTTTCTAGGTATTGAACATACATTAATTCATTTCTATTAGAATCTCGTTCTCTCTCGTCTTCTTGTATTAATAATAATTAATAAATATATTAATAAACCTTACAAAAATAAATAATAATTCTAATTAATACTTTTTCTTCCTTTTATTACTTTTCATGAAACCTATTTACTAGCATTTAAGTGATCAAATATTTCTATTTAATAATAATTCCATTGATTCATTTTTTAGAATAAAAATATTTTATTTGAATCAAAATAAATTATAAAATTAAAAATAAATTCATTTTTTTGCGTTTAAAAATTTATATATAAAAACGTATCTTTATTATTTAAATAGTGATTATAAATCTAATCCTATGAAAATCTCCTTAATAAATAATTGTATATAGGTTTATGCACATATGTCTTTACATTTTTTTAAATATATTTAATAATTTACAGAAATTATTCTTTTTTTAAAAATAATATTTAAATATTCATTATTTATTATTCATTATTAAACTATTTATTATTAAATACTTAATATTTAATATTTATTATTCCAGCCATTAGGCCCAGGCACGAGTTCGGTTTACATAGTTATTTTGATTTAAACAATCATTATTTATTCTTATATATGATGACTATTAATTAAACATAATTGTAAACTTTTGTAAATAGTATGTATCCGTGTAAAAGATAAATTTTATTTTTTATAATTGGATACATTTTTAATTGATAGATTCTTTTTGTAATAATACCCGAATGCAACAATAATTATTTTGCAATTAAAGTAAAATTACCCTTGAACGCAAAAATAGAAAAAGTTGTTGCTTATGAAGTATGTAATATCTTGTAACCAATAATTTACTCTGAATGAACATCGCGAATCACACAGTAAGAACATTCCGGAACCGGTCTTCATTTTTTCCAAAAGAGAATTCGCACCGTAGATTTAACTTGGACAATACAGAAAATCTAAGCCTACAAGAGAACAACACATGGAATACTGAAAGTGCGCCTGGATAATTTTCAAATATATTTATAAAATATTTTATTATTTTTTAGGTTATTTAATATCATTATTTATTATTGTAATTGTCTTATCAATTATTATTTTAATGACCATAGACTTATTTTAATCTTTAAATTAATATTTATTTGAATTAATTTCATGAGTATTTATTGAATTAATTTTTAGATTTTAATTAAATGTTAGAAGTGAATTCATTCAAGGAATTAGTAAATTTTACTGCAAATTATACTGAAAATTTTAAATATCTGCTTGAATGCTTTATTAATTTTCTTAACATAACTGGAATACAATAATAAATATTTACTACAACAAGCTGCAAAACTAGTTTTGAAGCCTGTACATTGATATAACCCTTTAACTCGCACCTATTTACTGGATTAAAATCTTTCAATAAATAGCAATATTTTATTTAAAATTATCAGATATTGATATCACAATACTTTTAGAATTAATTTAATTGTCAAGTAAATCAATTAATTATATTTATTATGTATAAATAAATTTTCAGAAATCAATAATATTTAAATAATATTTCGTATTTTATTCATGAATCAAAAAAATTTATTTTAATTGGTGATTTTATATTAAAAAACTTTTTCTATTTAGAATGTATTCACTGCATTTGTTTTTTCTTAATTTCCAATTAATTTAATTGGAACGCAAAAATACACCTATTAATATCCTTAAATTATCCATATATCTTATTTTAGTATAACATTATTCACATTATTAATTCATATAATAAATATTCCAATTTTTCACATTTTTAGTGAATTATAAGGAGCTTTATTTTTTTATAAATAACCAATGTGCACGACTAGTTCAATATAAAAAAATGATAAGAGTGTTTATATGAGATAGACGCCTGAGACCAGTAGAGCAAGAGTTCAAACAACTTCTTCTACTTTCTTTCTCGCCTACTCAACCCTAAAGTTTGCCCACTTACTTTTCTTCTTTCCTCTCATTCTAAAACACTTATTACTCCTTTTTATTCTTAAATTTTTTTTCTTCTTCAAATTTTTGTATTTTTAATGTACATAGGAAGATTGGACAAATGAACGATTACATTATCCATAGAGAGACTATTCAACATTATAAACATATCTACTCATAACTACATTATTGAAATAAATTTAATATTTGTTTTAATAGTTTTTGGTTTTCTTGTATTAATCTACGATGCGTGACATTTATATTAACACCTCTCAAGCATATAAGCTTACTTCATGAGTTCTTTAACACGTACAATGTTTCGAGATACTCTTTTTTTATTTACACAGGTTTCTAATTGAATATTATATCTTTTAAAAGTGTCTAATTTGACAAAAATTGTAACTGCATTTTAATAATCAACATTATTAATCAGAGGACAGTAAAAATCATTGTAGTTCATGTAACTTACTATTCAAAATCATTTCAAAAACAGACGTTACAATAGTTAAAGTAAATTCTAGATGTAACTTTTTTTATTATTACAGAGTAAAGAACGTATTCCCATGATTTTAAATGTGAATAAGTATTAAAAGCGTTCTAAAAGATCCCCTTGGGAAAGAAGAGCGGCCAAGCCGAAGTTGAAGCATCAGTGCGAATTTACCGACAAGACATCGAGAAGTGAAATTCATTAGTTATTCCCAATAAAGAAAACGGAGGCGTTGACATATCAAAAGCGGGCTGACCATCAAATACATCCCCCTGAATTATGCAGAAGGGGGAGGGAGAAGCCATTAGAGGCGTCAGGGGAGTGGTTGACGACGGCCACAACCTGCCAGAGGCGTTAATTTCCCTGATTTGATTTAAGCTCACGTGTGTGCGTGTCCGGCGACGTACTGGTCAACTTCATGATTGATCTGCATTTACGTGTGTATGTCTCGCATGTCCCTGGTATTCGCAAGTATTTCCGTCTGGTTTAATCAGGCCTGAATTGCGAGGAACTCGGGCTTCAACTCGTTCTTTCAATCAGATCTATGGGCGTGCACGCGGCTTTCACCGGCTTTCCAATCGATTTTCCTTATCTCTCGAGCTTAAATGTATTTCTCGGATGTATCGCCGCTATCGGAGATCGGAAGATTTTGACAAAATACAAAATATTTTACCAATTTTAGAGCGGGTTCTTGCTAAGTCCAGCGTTCCGCTTCTCGTCTGTCTGATACGACTTTTTCTACTTATCCGGCTCAAACGGCATTTCAAATAAGTTTTTGTTCGTCCTTATCTAACATCACACGCTTTACTATTACAATAATTTAATAAATTTATTTCTTATGGTGAAAATTTAAAAGCAAAATTGATCTTGTGTAAATATTTGAAATTATTGGCGTGTGTGGTTTAAAAAAAATTAATATAAATTGCATCAGTAAACGATTGAATAAAAAATGAAAATGCCTTATTGTAGTAAATAACATCATCATTTTCATTGCTATTAAAAAAAATATTAAAAGCTAAAATTAAAGAAATTTTTTTAATTTTTGAAAACATGTATATATTTTATATGTGTATTGGTAAACATTTTTAATGCTATTATAATTAATTATAGAATGATAAATATTAAATATATTTTTATGGAAAATCTTAATTATAACTACAAATGTTAAAAATAAATACTAAATTTTTATTATCATCAAAATAACTAATTTATTTCAAAAACTTTATTAAAAAATAATAGTTACACTATAAATATGTAATTTAATAATTCCAAATGTTTTTATATATATTATAATATTATTTTCCTGTATTATACAATACGTTTTTAAAAATCCCCTCTTTGAATATTGTATTTAAAAAAAAAAAAATATGAATGAATTTCTGTACAGACATACATATAATATTATGATAGCGATAGTATAATTCTATACACGGAGATACGCTTATATATTTCAGTTTCAAATTTTCTATTTTTAATCATATGTACTTCAAGTGTGCATATGTATATCTATTATGAACCAAATGAGATGATTTACAAAAGCTTAGTCAATCTGTGGCTTAGCCAACCGTATTTTTGTTTCTAAATTTTAAAATAAATAGTTAAAATAATTTTCATTCGAAAGCATTATATAAATATATAAAAATATAATATTTGATTTAAATTTAGTAGCTTTGATAATTTATAAACGAAAGTCGAAAATCATTACAAATTATGTGATTTAACAAATTTGTTGACCTAGAAATTTTGAAATATTTGTGATTTTAAAAATTTTGATAAAGAAGATCCTGTAAAAATAAATAATATTCACAAATTTTTAGTTGTTTTATTTAAACAATAATATGTGAAAAACTCAAAAATACATATGTATTTTTTTTTTTTTTTTTTAAATTTTATTGTAATGTTTAACGCATTTTATATATTTCAATTAAATCAGAAAGTCAGTCACTAATTCAATTTAGTTGCAGTATTACACATGTAGAATCGATAATATATGTTACATGTTTGATCAACGATACTCGAGAACAGAACTCCGACATATATATCATTTCTAAACAATGATTGCTTACAATAATGACGTAACTCAATTCCTGTGCCACTCATTCAAAAGCATGTTTATAAAAAATGTAATTGTGTACGGATAAATTATGTACAACACATGCATTTCATTAAATATGCATTGAAACTTCCTATCAGCGTGCATGGTCTAATTATTATAATAAAATCCTAAAAAAATGAAAACTAAATTTTTATTTCAAACGTTGAACTATTGGAAAATTATTGTTAAAATATTTGTCAATGTACAACATGACTAATTGAAATTATAATTTCTATTTCTTAAGCTTTATCTAATAAAAATAATAAAAATAATCTTTATTTATTACAAATTTATGTAAAAATTTTTAGTCTATTTTCAGGTTTTTTCTACTTTATGAAGTGTCTGTAAACAAGTTCTAGTTAACATGTTCATTAAGTCAAATGCTTAAAAAATAAAACAAGGTGGTATGAAAAAATTAGAGCAACAAAATATTAGAGATAATATTTTATATATTAAATAAAAATCAGTGTACAAATATATACAACATTAAAGAGAGGATTTTTTTATTTATTTTCAATGCATAAAATTGAGGAGTTATAATTAATATTCATATAAATTGTTATTTTATTAAAATGTGCATAACTATTGCAATGAGAGCAAGAGTAGCAGACAAAACTTAAAAAATTTAAATATTAATTTTTAAGGCGTAATTATTTCTGAAGGATTATAAAAAAAATTTATAATATCCTTCATATCTGCTGAAAATACCAAATAAACCAATAAAACTCAGATGCAATAAAGAAATCTTAAAGACGAGAAATTATAATGCTAAAGTCGAAATAATTATTGCACTTATATTTTAATAATTTAAGACTAAAAAGAAAGAAAAAGTCCTACTTTTTACGTATTAATTAAAAAAAAAAAGAACAAAAATATATTTAACATATGAACAAAACCGTGGATTACCAGTAGACAACGAGACATATAATCTTAGTTGCGAGACACCCGTTACATTCAGAGCCACACACGCTTAATCGCATGCTAATATGCGAATAAACAAGGGTCAGAGCGAGAGGCAGATAGATAGAAAGAGAGAGAGAGAGAGAGAGAGAGAGAGAGAGAGAGAGAGACACACACACACACACACACACACACACACACAGAGTAAGTATGCGATTAAGTGAGAGAGATCTTCGCAATTACATAATGTGCATAGCCTCAATATTCGGTCGAGCTATATATTTGTGTACACGCATTTATGTCCAAACAGATACAGATACAGATGCCGGTGCCGGTGTACATAATTGTGCTTCTTACGTGTCAACCTCAGCGCTTCCCAGTAATTATGGGTCCAGATCTGGTGCATACCCCAGGAATTATTAGCGATTCAATTAATATTGTCCGGTGTGAGTCTCTTTGAGTGCCATGAGTTACATATCGTGCCAAATTTTAAGTTTTCGATACTTGATTGATTCATGCCGTGATCCTGCATATATTAAGGAACACTTAATGATTCTTTCAGCTCCTCTTAAAACAACTTTTACTTCTTGATCCCCGTTAACTACGACTTTTATGTTTCGTTTTAACACTTGATGACTTGAATATTATAAAAGTTTTATAACGTAACGAAGAGTCTAGATTTCTCAGGAGAATTTTATATTAAATTTTAAATACGAAGATGGTAATACAATAAGATTCTTTTCAGAAGCCATATCACTTTCTGTTATCGTACTAGCGAAGAACAAAAGAAAAATTTACACTTATATTCTAAAAAAAAAAAATTTTTTTTTAACTGAAAATTTCTTTCGAAACAAAAATGTAAAATTTTTTAAATGACAATTAATTAATAAAAAAAACCTATATAAAATATGGATAGAAGTAAAGATATTAAAAATATAAATGGAACAAAAAAATTTTAAATTTTACGATGTAAATTTAAGATGATAGTTATTTTTAATATAGTCAATAGTTAACATAAAGTTGTAAATAAACTTCTACTGGATTCATCTTTAATTTTTTGACTTTGTATTTTTAATGTTATATAGAGACTATAAATTGCTGGTGTCGCTAATAAAGAGTTCAAAAGATAACTTCAAAGTAAATTATTCTACATTCACAACATTTTTATTCTCAGTTTTCATTTTTTTTTTTTTTTTTATTTAGTAAATATCCTTTAGTTACAACAGTTGAAAGTTATCCTATGATTTTGTCATTTTATCGTATAATAAGGTTATACTTATCTGAAATTTCTCCCGAGACTTGTACTTCCTTGCGTTTTAGATTCAACAGAATTTTCTTTTAATTCTATTCTTAAAAAAAACATTGCTTATCTTTTTTCAAAATATAATATTTATGATTTTAAAAATTATAATAGTGATATTTATAGAATCTATAATTGACGTTTATTAAAATATATTTATTTAAAAAAATATAAACAAAATGAATTTAATGTTTCAATAGTCGCAAAAATAAATATTAATAAAATGGAAATTTATATTTTATTAAGTTATAATTTTTTAAATGTGTATAATAAAATGTATATAATGTATATAATATAAATTTAATAAATCATAAACTAATTAGATTTATGAAATTAAAAATTTATAATGTGCGTATAATACTTATATAACATAATAATAATATAATATAATAATTTGACAAATATCTTTGATTTAAATATTATAATATAATATTATATCAATTGCAAATAAATTATTATATTTGTAAGTAAATCATTTATTTACTTCTCTATGTAAATAAAATAAATTTCAAATTTTTTATTGCAAGCAACTTTAAAATTTGATAAGACATTAGCGTTTAAAGTCATTATTGAATTAATTATGCTGTCACTCACCTTGAAATAAGAAAAGATTTTTCAATTTATTGACAAAATTATTTACAGAAAAATTTTCAAAAATTCTCTCGATTTTATAACTTTTAAATTAAATACATTTTTAATTCGTTTTCAAATCTCTTTTGGCTACAGCCATTATTATATATATAAAATGACGTATTAACTTCATTATTTACAAATTATACGAAGAAAAAGACTAATTGAATCATCAATGTTTTTATGCAATCTGATAAATCCATTAGTTTTTGTTAACATAATAATATTCTTGGTTAAAATATAGAACAAAAACAATTTCTAAGATAATATCTAAATATATATTTATAGCAATAAATTGAGATACCAATAATAAATGTCCAAGTAATTACAATCTATTATTAATATATTTTTGTCTTACTGTTAATTTAATAAGGTAATGGTAAAGAAAGTAATGTTAATGACGTTTATAATATCTTGCTCTATAATCTAATACGAGTGTAAAACCCAAGTCAGAATTTAAGAGATTAAAATAGTATGCAATATTTCGCCTCCTATGGTATGACCGCATTTTCTACAAGCTTCTGTTTAATTTCATTTAAAATAAAGAACACGAGGAGAGTTGGGCTTATTCAGAACATAAATTTCGGTGTTTATTCGCGTTTGGGCTTAGAAAGAGGCTGTCGGTATTACCCTGTTATTTTTTTTCTTTAAAAGTCTTTTTCAGAGTTTTTAAAGAGCCTCCCGAAGGTAATGCTTCAATTGACTTTTATGTGAACAAAACGTTTTTACGCTCATTCCTGTGCTTTATGTCAATTTTTATGGACCAATGGTAAACGTTATATTTACAAGACAGACATACGTTCTTTTTAAAATAAAGGAAGATCGCACAAGGTTTTATATTATGTTTATATTAATAAGAATAATAGTACTATAAATATGTTTTGAAAATTCATAAAATTTCATCTTCATTCAGAGATAATATTGTAGCTTTTAATTTTTTGCGCTTACACAGTAATTTATTATTATTATTACATTACCGTTAAGAATACATCTTCTTGAAACTTATTTAATTAATAAATTAATCATTCATTTAAATAAAAACTTAATTTTAAATTACCTTTGTAATATCTTTTATAGTACTTTTAATTTATTAGATTCTACTTAGTATTGATAAATTACAGAGAGCATTAAAACACTATAAAATCTTTTTGATTATATTTATCGATTTTCATTACCATATGATTTTCACCGTACATTAAATTTAATTGCATTCCACTTCATAAGGTATAAATTAGTTTAAGCAAGTGTTATTTTTAATTTTAATCGACAAGTCTTTCAGTTAAATTTTATTACCATATTTTACTCTAATGTAAGATACCTTACACTCTAATCTCTCTATAAACCTTTATAATCACTTAACCAATAAGTAATTGATATAACGGCACCTACACATTTACGCAGCATTATATTTGCAAGATTAAATGAAAAAAGTCTTTAATCCTCAATTCGGTAAACCCAAACTGCACTTTTCTGCCAGGATTATATGTCTATGTTAGTTTTAATTTAACGAACCTCTAACTTCTTTTTCTCACCTCTCAAGAGTCACAAGAATATGTTGATACTTGGAATTCTTTTCATACGCTTCAAATTATATTTTTTAACAAATTAAAATAAAATCATCGATTATTTAGTAGTTTTCTCTATATAAACAAGAACAGATTTTTATTACATTTAATTTTTTTTTCTTCAAATGACTATAGAATCTTTTGAATAAATTTTATCAGAATATACATGTATAAAATAAACTTCAACATTTTAATTAATAGTAATGTATGTTGTGCAATTGTGAAATAAATTACAAATTAAGCGTTAATACAAACGAATAATGTATATTTATTATAAATTTATATATACAAATCGATAAGTTTATGAAAAATTTATTGATAAAGCACTGTTATTATAATTGATATACTCCCTATAAATAGACTTTTAGAATATGTGTAATTAAATATTGTCAATATCTTACTTTGACGAGATTGAGATTATTAACTTCATATAATTCTATTATATTTAGCTTTGTACATCAATTAATAAATCAATCGTTCCAATTTCATTCGTAAATTAAAATAGAGTATTTGATGCTTGTGTGTAGACCCATTAAAGCCACAGAAAAATAATAGTTTTTGTAGCTTATCAAATTTAATTATTTACACTAATGTAAAAATAAAATTTGTATGAATGACTACAAAGAGAATTTCTTATCGTATTGTGATATTATCTTCATTAATCAAAATTTGTGTATTTTTGACGAACTTCGTATTTCGCGAAACTTTTTTACTGCTGGGAAAACTTAAATAAGCAAAAAATACAAGCTTTTAAAAGTGTTTTGTCGATTGCGTTATATCTATGATGAAAGTTCCATTTACTTCTATAAGCGCTATATCATTGCCTGTCAAAACTTAAAACAAGTTTCACTTAACGCCACAAGTGTTAAAAGGGCAGCTCAAGTGCAGTCGACTATGAAACAGATGAAAAGCATATCCGGAAATAGAAGTAAAGCAACGCCTTGTCGCGTATCTAACTCTTTTTCATTTCTCATATTTCCATCTATCAGCATCTGTTATTCACTACATTAGCCATACAATCAAAGTTTATATTTAAATTTTATTCTGCTTATATGTGTAAGAACTCACAGATAGTATTTGTTGCAAATATACCACGTTACAGGATTACACTATCTATAATAAATGAAATGAAACAAAACAAAATGTGAAGTAATGTCTATTAAAGGGAGTTATCCCTTTTAAGTATTAATTATAAATAAAAATTTTCTAATAATTACATTAAAACAGTATAAATAGCATTATTTAATTATTTATAACTATATTTTTTTATTTATGTGTAAAATTATTAGTTTTTTATTTTTATTAATTTTCATTAAACTCAGGTAACTATATTTACCCATAAATTAAATTGTCAGAAAAATGTAATAAGTTTTTCATTTACTATTGAAATATGATAATTGGGTTATAAAAATAGATTTAGTTTCAAATACACGAAGTAATCCACAGTATTAAATTATCTATTTTTAAAAATTTCAATGAAATAAGATTCTTTACTTTTTAAAGCTTTATAATCCAAAAAATTTACTAATTAAAAACGCAAAATCTTATCTAAACTAATTATTATTTAGTAATATTTCTGTTTTTAACTATGCAGAAATTTCATTATTATCCCTAAGATAAAATAAAAACTTATTTCTCAACATTGTATTTCTTTTTCTCTTACTTTTCTTTTTATAAAACTTTATAAAACTTTTTCATTATAAGTCTCTCTCTCTCTCTCTCTCTCTCTCTCTCTATTTCTGTGTTTCTCTTATTTTATGTGAATGTTATCCCCTGAGAAAAATATTTTATTCAAAACATATATATTTTTAAATGTTCAACAATATTTGTAATTTCATATTATGAACATTACTTTCAAAAAGTATTTTACAAATAAATAATGTACAATTATAACTATTTTCTATAAATTGCATATTTTAAAGATCAAAAATTTAAATATGAAAATATTAATTTTCTTTTAATCCTCAAAATCTTGAAAATCAAATTAACTTGTACTAAAATATGTTTACTATTATAAATTGCGATTACAGCATTAACATTAATTTATTTCAAACATTTTACAGCGCCATAAAATTATTATAATACTATATCAAAAGAAAGATCTTTAAGATTATACTTTTCATTATAATGCTTCACTAAAATTCATAATCGTTAATTCATTCGTCTATCTCTTACAATGATAGATATATCGGTTAAAATGATGCGATGGATTACTAGCCTTATTTATTTTATGAATTTCTATTTCTATCTCTTGGCAGTCGCTTGCATCCTAGATTTTATTCACATTGATTATAGTATAATTATACAAAAAAAAATAGTAATAAGTCTTTTTTTATTTAAAGTTAAATATTTTTCATAAATTTGTAGGAATTAGAATCTATGAAATGATGCGAATGGTAAAATCTCAAAATATTAATCTAGGCAAATTGCTAACAACATTTTTAAAAAAGTACTAGTCTAATCAATAGATATTTAATTTAAAATTTTAGAAAATTTCATAAAATAAATAATTATATAATTATTTCTTAATAATTTTAGTTATTTATTTAAAATTAAAATATCATTAATGTATAAAAAACTTTTTCATATAAATAAATCAAAAAAATATTTATATTTTAATAATGATTTAAAAAGTATAAAATTTTATTTATTTATAAAAATTAGCTCAGAACATATTTAAAAGGAGAAGATGAAAAAAGAGTACCGCAATTGAAAGGGATTTGATAGAGTGTGTTGAAAAAGTGTCGCCGAGCACTAAATGTATTTTCAATAAATTATAATTCGCACGTATTTTGGCGTCTTGTTCCTTGTCCCTTCAATTTTTTCTACCTGTTAATGTATAAAATTTTATCGGTGGATAGTTGGATGAAAAAGGAACAAATGTGAAAAAGAATATAATCAGAGACAGAGAGATAAAGCTCGCACCGGGGAAAAAGCACGTGCGGACTCTTCCTCCGGGATTTGCGTTACTCTTTGTGCCGACGCGCCTTTTTTTCTTTTTTCCTTTTTCTTTTTTCTTTTTTTTTTTAGTTACGTGCCTCCATAGTTCGCTGATGAATTTCTTCTTGTTGCTCTATTTCTCTATTTATACGTGGAGACGGAGACACGAGTCGCGAGCAAATTGAAAAGGACGAGGCATTGACGCTTAATCCCAGAAGTGACTCGGAAGAAAAAGCAATAGTGGTGGGAAAAAGTGCACTCGAAAAAAGATACGAGCATTTATGTATGAAATAATAAAGCAGCATCGGACATGCAAAAGCTCGTGAATAATTCGAATGCCGAATGAAAAATAAATCCTGACGTACTCCGCACGCAATACTTGAGAGTAATGCGAATTTATCCACATTGTTTTCTCGAGCGCCAGTCATCTCGACAATGTGGACCTATTTACAAGGGAATATGCATTCACAAATACTTTAATAACAACGGAAACTCGATAAATCCGAGATATAATGGAGGCGATGGTATTTTTCTTTTTTCACTTTGGTGGCAGCGTTTCTTTTATGCACGCCATCGCTGATGTGATGCCTCCTGAGCGGGGAACAACAAAATTGATATATAAGCCCGCGAGTGTGTTAGGCTGGACGAAGTTGTGTTTTTCATTGAATTTAATATACTTTCCCTTGATACCTGGGACAATCCATTCGAACTTTTGTTATAAAAGTCCTTGGACAAAAGAACCAGACTAGTTCTTTTAATGAAAATCCTTTTTAAGTCTCGGAAATGAATATTCAATTTTAGATTCAATTTCATTATAATGAAAAACTTTTTTAAAAGCGTATTTCTGTAAAAAATTTTAATAACTATGGAGGAAGATTTATTTATAATAGTATTGTATTTTATTTTACTAAAAAAATCAAACCAAATATTTACATTTAAAAATAAATAAATTAAAACTTATGAAACAAACATTGTACAATAAATATTAAATAATAAAATATAATAAAAATAACCCATCTTTCCTTTTATTTTATTAAGTAAGTAGTCACTTTAACAAAACTTATATTTAAAATTGAATGTAGCATTTAATGGCACGAACAAAGTTATTGGATTAAATCCTTAACTAAGAATGAACTTTAGCCAATAATGAAAATCATAAACGATGCTGTTGAGTTTGAGCAATTGGATATTTTCTTTAAAGCATATCTTTCATTCCATGTTCTCTTTTTACAAACTGTTTACTATATCGCATGAGATGTGCATTAATTTTTAATGAAAATTTACTTCATTTAGTAAAAGTCGTTGTAAATTAATATTTAAAATTAATGCACTCAACTTACAAGATATTCGATTTACTGAAATTTAACCTGACATTCTTTAGATACGCAGTTTTATACCATCAGAATTATTTTAATTCTTAATCAGATATTCCATAAGCTACTGATAAAAAAAGTTACTTAAAAAAATTTTATTTTACAAACTTTGTTAAAATTTATGTTAATCCACAAATCCGTCCTCATTCAAAAATCTACTCTTTCAATTTCTCATTGTTATTGTATTTTAATTTTTTCCATTTTTTCATTTATTATTTTACTATGATGCCTATAATCTCCAGCCTTACCATAACTTTTATTTCTTATTTCGTTGGTTCTTTCCTCCGCCAATACCTTTCTCTCTCTCTCTCTCTCTCTCTCTCTGTTTCTCTGAGGTACAAAACGCACATCGACATGCAAAAGAACATACGCATGGAGACACAGAGACAGCGGCTGCAAATACGAGTGGAAGTGGTGGAAATTCAATGAATAAATCCACCCATTCACCCAGCTACACACACACGCGCACATGGGGGGAGGGCATATTCGCGATTCCCAGTTATCTCGGCCGGCGTTATTAATCACAGGAATAGAGGATCAGGCGCAACCACGCATACACGCAAACTAAACCGCCAATCAGATTCTGCGACGGAGACAATGTGAGTTGCCGAGTAGTGTTTGGAGTTTCCAGAACACTGAACAATTGCTTGCACGCGTTCGGATATGACCAAATACACACGAATCTTTGATTTACCCCCCACCCCTTCTTCGTTTATTTGGCTTTAATCGAACGGTGTTAAAGACTAGATTTTTCATGGCTTACAGTATATTTATTTTGCCATTTTGTAACATTAATCGGTATAACGTGTATTTGCATAAAAAATAATTTATTATAATAACTTTTGATTGCGTGAAGTAATTGCATCGCTGTGCTTACGAATTTTTTTTACAAGCGTTATTTTTATTCGTGACATGCGTTTGAATATTTCGTTTTAGATTTACCGAATTACAAATAACAAAATACTTTTTTAATTTACAGCTATTCCTATTATTTACATTCAATTTTGAAAACAATAAATATTGCATTTGATATTTGAAAAGGTATAGAATAAAGAATTTTCAATATTTTCCATTTAATATCCCAAGTTTATACATACATTCACTTAATTTATGGTGATTTAAAGATCAATTACTCATTTAATAATTGTGCATGAAGGATGTAAATTTCATTATTCAAGATTAAAATTCTATGTGAAAAAAATTTACTTGATTTGACAAATAACTTTGCTTAAATTAATAATTGTATTACGACGCTTCTTTAAATATTCGTATGTCTTATGAAATACCTTCATTCACACACGGTACTCGGATACGTTTGTATGCACGCGTGTGCACACACACACACACACACACACAAACAAACAAACAAACAAACACATTCATGGATAAAGAGTCATACCCACTCGCTTTATCTGCACATGATGCAAACGTGATATATAGCGCTGCTAGGGAATGAAAGTATAAATCAGCAATCGAAAGTTTTCTATACTTTCCTATCCTTGCAGTCATTTCACTATCTAACGGACCCCCAGATATAAACATTTGATTATTGTGCGTATAATAAACCTTAAAATATTGGCAGAATCATATAAGTTAAATTTATTTTTCTATTTTGTCTTTTTTTTAATTTCACTACGTATGAATTTAAACTTTTACATTTATTTTTTTTTATTTTTAAATAAAGTAATAAGATATTTGGAATTTTAAATATAATAAAAATAATTGAAAAACTATAATAACCTTTTCAATAAAATTATTTTATCGTGTAATAAAATTCATATTATCTTTTATATTTAAAAAAATTTTTTAAATTCTCGATAAAATATGACAAAATATTTATTTTATATCACGATCTATATATCGCTGGTACAAAATAGATTTTTAATATTGTTTTATCCTCACAAATTGATAAATTTAGATTTTTAAATTTAAAAATGAATTATTTCTTTTTAAAAATTAAACATAAAAATAACAAAAAATGAGATTTATAAATGAAAAAAAAAAGATTTATCTCTCAATATTATTTGTCATTGATAAGAGGTAATGATAACAAACAATAAAACTATTATAGAGATAATTCGTTTTACAAGTTCATAAAATTTTATGAAATCTATATTAAAAAAAACTTTAAACTGTCATAATGTTGGTTTGTTGTTTTCTTTATTGGTTTCTTACTTTTTATTGATGTTTTTTCAATATCCCTTTTTTTATCTGCTTTTCATCAAACAACGATTTTATCATAACCTATTATACACATAATTATAAATTGATCTTTTTATAAGTCGTGACCAATATTTATAGTTTATTTAAGTCATAATACAAAAGGTTTAGTTAATCATTTCCGTTTTAAAATATCTTGTGATAAATATAAACTGAAATTAATTTGCTTTGATTCTTACTTATTGGTGTATAAATAAATTATATTTTTAAATTTTATACATCTATTCTATTATTTAATATTATTTCAATTTCATTTACATTTTATATATTCCTATATAAATTTATTTTTTTACGTATACAGAATGTATTGAATAAACATGTTTTACTCTTGAACATCCTCGTAAAATGCATTGAAGATAAACTTCGACTAATATTAAATATTTCATTTTTATCAAAATAAAAAAAGTAATGATAAAAATTTTTTATAAAATAATTATAACTATTTTTTTAATTTCTTTTTTCAAATTATTTTGAAATACAGGTTTATTTTTATTTAATTTTTTATACTGGACGCACGAATATATACATACATATATTTATATATATTTATGTTTTACAATAATATATAAATTTTTTAATTATTATAAATTATTAATGTAAAAAATAAATGTAAAATGAATAAAAAATTTTTTGATATAATTACATAAGCGGTATCGATTGCATAAAAATAGATTATTAAAAAGTATTGTCTTATTGCAATACAACTTGAAATATAAATATGAAGAAAAGGCTGTAGATATTCGAAAAAGATTTTAAAGTATAGTATTTCAATATCATAAATAATTTGTATATGCTGAAAATTTAATAACATCAATAAAATATATTACGGAATAAAAGTGAAATGATATTTTTCAGGCATATGCGTTCTGTAATATCAAGCTGAAACCGGATAATCAATACTCTATTCAATTCTGTAAAATCAAAAGAATCACAGGTTTTGCATCAAGAAAAAAATTCACTAATGCAGCAAAGTGAAATTATTAAAATTAATTTTCTTTATTCTACTGTATATTTTATCCTTTTATAAAAAAGGCACGCTTTTAGAAGATTAACAAAAATTATTCTGGGAATGATCTTTGGAGAATACAGTAAACGTATGTTTTTTAACAAAGCTCAAAAGGCAACTGAGTAAATTACAAAAATTTAATAAAGCTAAGTTTTTATACTTCTCGCGTGCTTCACAAAAAATTTTATTAGAAAAATAAAGCAAGCATTTCTTTTAGTCTGACTCTTGCCGACGGTTGCTATTATATCATTTCCATACTTCTCTTATTCGACAGAATGAGTAAGAGAGAAAGAAGAGACAGAACGAGGTGAGGCCTCGGATACACACGTGGGTTCACAAAGAGAGAGAGAGAGAGAGAGAGAGAGAGAGAGAGAGAGAGAGAAAGGGGAGAAAGCTTATCGCGCGTGCATCTGGTTTTCATTTCTATCGGCCGAATGCCCACCATTTTTTCTTATATTTGCAAAGGAAACACGGAGTAAAAGAACCTGAGCATACGAGTCTCAGATTATGAATCCACCGCTCTGACACACATTCACAAATATACTACGCACACTCACTCATCTGATGTACTTGCATTTCTCTTATTTTCATTTTCTTTTGGTTTCTCTCTCTTTTTCCTTGGATATTACCCCTTATCCTGCGGGGTAAGTAAGGAGTATTCCGTGCGCGTGAGCCCATGACTTTTTTCCCAACTTTTCCAAATGCCGCGCAGGTCTTTCCAATATTTTCGAATTTTTAACTGCTCCACTTAAATCCCTTCGAGTATAAACTTTCTTTTCAGCTGAAGATATTACTCTGATTCGAAAAGGAGGTGATAAGGGCACTAGTGACCCCGTTAAAGCGATTATTCTTCTGGCAACGTTAATAAAATAATTGTTATACCTTAAGCAGCCCATTCTTTACCGGTATACTCGCCTAAAATAACAGCCGAATAAAAGATATTGTGGTATTATGTTATACTTCCCCCTCAAACACTCCTAGAAAAGTATTTCATTATGGAGCTTCGTAATACCTAAATGAACGCTGCTCATTCGCTAATTTTGTCCCGACAATAATGAAGAATTTCCCAAGAAAAATATAATTTTATTGCCGCTATTTAAATACTTGATTAAAGCATCCTCGCCAGCGCTAAAAATTTGAAATATTTCTATATGAATTATTTCAAGTAAAATACTTGCCGCAAGTTTTTTAATTACATTCAGAATCCCTGACAAAAGCTTTCCTCTTTTTAGCATAAAACTATTGTGAATAAAAGCATAAAAATTCGAAGATTCAAAGCAATTGAATGTGCGATAATCAATAGTTTAACACGTATAAAGGCTCTCGAAATTTGAATTCTTTTGGTACCGCATACTTGGGACCACTAGCCCAAGTAGCGAAATAATTCAAAATCGGGATAATCGTTTGTATTTGATACGGCGATAAACTGCCAAGGAATATTGAAAGGATAATGCCGAGGAGGAAAGTGCCTAAACAGCGGAGCGGTTGTAAAAGGAAGAATTGATCCTCGAATTTTGAATTCGCTCGCAGGGGGTTCAAAGTTCCTTTTGCTCCCACCCACTTTGGCCACCACTTTATAAGGTCACGTATATAAGTTGGGCCGTCATATACTCGCCCGCGATCTGCCTTGGGTGCGCGTCTTGGTATTCCACATCCGTCGAGCTTCGAAATAAACCTATGACTCGGCGTAGGAGGGAGGAGGGGCACTCGTAAGGTGTAACGCGGAAAACCGAGCTTCGGACTTGGAAAATCCTCGTAGATCGTTAAACCAGTAAGTTGAGAAAATCCGGCAGAGTTCGAGTGCCAATCGAAAGCTACGCGAGCTGTAAGAATAGAAGGCGAAAATGGTGAAGGAGGATGGGAGTGGGAGGGGAGGGGAGGGGGAGGGAAGAGGAAAGAGGGTGACAGTGCCGAGAGAATGCACTTTGTTGGAGGATGAAAAGCACGCGTTCGTGTGCATGTGTTTGAGAGAGTCTAGAAGACCAATCCAGCTCTCCTGTAGCTTTATAAGCATTTTATCGGGATTTCAGGTAAAGGACCATTCAGAATTTTAATCTTGCTTAATATTAAATTTTTAAAAGTGTCTTATTTAACAGCCTCAAATTATTGTGCAATGCGTGTAATAACATATGTCTATAAAAACAAAAAAAACAAAAAAAAATATGTAAAATCACAACTTTCGATTCATCTAGACAATAATTTTCATCACTCAAATCCTGAAAATCAATTTTAGATTAAAACAGTAAAACAGACCAAATGATTACTACTCAAAATTTCAATATATAAATTCAAAATAGTGATTGTGACCAATGATTAGGGGAATCTGTAGTAATGGCATTGCCTTTCAAAAATTTTCCCTTGAACGTAATTAATAAGTAAACACTTAAAAATAATTTTACCTAAATTTACTTGAATCTTTTCACAATGCAATCGAACTAAACTGCAAAACTAACACATTGTGTACATTATGTGTACACAAACACAAGGTGCATAAACACACTTTGAATCACCAGCCAGCATTAGCATTGTCCTCAGTTTCCTATCTGTATTTCGACAAAATCAACAGCTCTATTTCGGAGGTATGTACTTTATGTGAATACAAAATATTTACTGTCTGTCCAATATTAGTTGTTTCAAAATGGAATGCGGGTACAAATTGAAATATCTAAATATTACATAGCTGTAAATTACTTGAACCAAAAATAAATTTTACCTAACATAATATTTTGTTTTTCACTTTAATAAAAACTATAATTCATTGTTTATATAATAATTAATTAACTATAATAATTATTTTATCATCGTTGTTTCTATTAGTTTTTTTATTGCATATACATATAAAATATTTTTTTTTGTTCAGATTCAAGATATCCAATTTTACTGAGCGTTGAGCTGTTCTTTACGAAGATGAATGACTATTCGTCGTTATGGGTTAAAAGTGAACGTAAAAACGTAAAAACAGTAAAAAAAATCCTGAATAGAATTACTATTAAAAAGAGAAGGATGACACTATGTTATATATGATATAATAACATTTATTATATATGATACAATAACATTTATTATATATGATACAATAACATTTTTTATATTAATAAAAATGCATCTAATATTTATTATATTTCAATGTGTGAACCGTGTAAAATATTAAAGAATCATAAGCATAAAATATATAATTTAATTTAAGAAAAAATTAATTCAATTCAAATTATAATTTATGCCACATAAATACATTGAAATTATTATTAGAAAACATTTTTTTTTTAATACATAAAAATAATGAAATTAGATCATTGTATTGTATATTTTCGATTTAAATTACACATTACTTATGTATTTAAAAATTATATATTTCTCATCATTCTTTAATACAAATAAATATATACACATTGTTGATCATACTTTACTTTACAAAATATTGATCCATCATTTAATACACCAATTGTAGGAGATAAGGTTGTCTTTAGTATTATTATCTAAATTTTGAAAGAAAAAGGAAATTTGATATTTCAAATTTAATTTTTATAAAACTAACTGAAAGTTTATATATTAATTTTATTTTTCCTTTTTTAATAGAAATAAATTACTAGCTATAAATTATTTATAATTATTTTTATTCATATGTATTTATATTCACGATTGCTTCCACATGTATAAACTGTACAATTTTTAAGACTGTCATGTTGATTAGTATTAAATTTTTTCACTCAAAGAAAAAGTTAAAGAGTACTATTAATTTTACAACTTTAAGTATGGCCATTTAATACGGTAAATTCAGTCTGATTTTTGCAAAAAGTTTTTATTTAATTTTAAATAATTAATGATACATAAACATTTATTAGAAATAGTAAGTAAAAAATTATCAAATTATAAATTAAATAATATAGTTTAAATATAAATACTATTATATAAAATTATATTATCTGTTCAATATTTTCAATTGAAATTTGATTGAATGGTTCATGAATGAACATGGATTAATTTGTAAAAAAGAAAATAACATCTGTAAATTTAATGTAAATTATAAGATTAAAATAAAATAAAGATCTTGTAAAATTAATGTTTACTGAGATGGCTATTTAAATGTTATGAAAGTGTTTAATATGTACCACATTTTAGCTTCATTTCTAAACCAACAAAAATAATTATTTTAATAACGTTAGAAAACTTAATTAAAAATAATAAAAATTTTATAGAGTTATTCAGAAAAGCAAACATAATTTACGTGAGCTTAGCGCACTGAATAACTTTACTATCAAAAGAAATTTAATCTGAAAGACAAAAATTCATTAGCTTTTTACCTATTTCATTTTAATTGCAAAAAAATGTATTTATAATTAGTCTTTATATTCTAATACTTTGGATGAACCCAAAATATAGAACCAAAACTATTTAAAAATGCTCCATCCGAATATCGTGTGAGAGTGATGTTATCTCATAAAATTTCCATTAATCTCGAATCTTCTCGCAAGTATGCAAAACTTTCGGTTGGCATCGATCTGAAACGAGACCATTGACGAAAATTATGACGCAAAGCCTTTTGGTACATAGCTTCAATCAATCCACGTCATACTTTGAGCCTTCACTTCCTATTGAACCTACCTCTGGCATTGATATGTACTGCAATAATAATTCCCTCTTTTTTCTGCAGTGAATATTCGCAAACACTAATCCAGATTAAAATTTTAATTTCCATGTGGAAGCACATAAAGTGCACACGCGAATATAATGTAGAAAGAGACATGTTTCATAGGACAAAATACATGCAAAGCAAGATTCAAGGAAACAAATTCATT
Source organism: Eupristina koningsbergeri (assembly GCA_018907245.1). Classification (NCBI taxonomy): domain Eukaryota; kingdom Metazoa; phylum Arthropoda; class Insecta; order Hymenoptera; family Agaonidae; genus Eupristina; species Eupristina koningsbergeri. The sequence continues at coordinate 2,405,107 of JACCHV010000041.1, forward strand.
GAAATGAGAAACTACAACGATTCTAATAGAAAAGATATAAACTAGGAAAAGTACATAAAATGTTAGTTTTAGCAGTAAAAGTTAAAGAATTTTATTTCAAAGATCATAGATAAATATATTTAGTAAACATAATGCATAACAGTATAGAGTAAATAAATAGCTTAAAAATATTGTTGGATAAATAATTAATTATATTCGTACAAGTTTCATTTTATTCGAAATTAAATTTAACTTAAAATTGAAATATACAACGTTGTTGAAATATGATATTGGAAATATAAGATTTCTTTTTATAAAAATTTTTTCAAAATTTGAAATTTGATTAAAGAATAATAGAAAATAAAACGTTTGATGAAAAAATAACAGTGGAAAAAAACTAAATTTCAAATTAAGCCAATGAGCTGAAATATCATTAATGTACATTATTAACTTTCTCGTGTAAATCATGATATAATCCATATTACTAATTATTTCAATGAATCGCCGAATTTCAAACAAAAATATACAAATATTTTATTTTATTTGACGTTATGATAAAAAAAATAAATAAATAAATAAATAAATATTCATTAAATAAATTGATGGTTTAAATAATAAAGACAGAGTAAATGAATAGCTAAAAATAAATAAAATATATTGCTACTGGTGATATGTAGCGGCGCGTAAATATAAAAATATTTAGACAATATTCAGTATTTAAAATCTTCAACCTTTAAATCGATACGTATTGTACTACATCTTATAAATGTATTGAAAAATAGATTGGAATATTTAAATTTATGCAACGACGATTTACTGGTGTGTTTCTGTTAAAAAGCAATTAATAAATCGTTTGATTTAATTTTTATGTTTATTTTATTATGTATTTTTACTTATGCTGAATACATACATTGCTCAAATTTAAAAATAACAGAAAAATATTAGCTTTTAAAATATCTATAAAGTACATAATAAAAGACTAGTCAAATTGTACTTCTCTAAGTAAGTTCTAAATATATAATTCTTAAATCCTATAAATTCTACTAAGTATCTTCTAAATATAAAAACGAAATATCTTAAAACTATAAAAAACGAAATATATTAAAATCCAGGCTAGTGATTTCCTTCTTTTCATTACAGTAGGTTTCGGTCGCACACGTCTTGAGCATTAAGATGCACAATAATTCAACGGAATAGTAGAGCTGTTTTCTAAAGTACGATACTCATGCAGTAAACACCAAAGATATGTATAAATGCATATACAAAGATAAACAGAGAGAGAGAGAGAGAGAGAGAGAGAGAGAGCGAGTGAGTGAGAAGGAGAGAGGGGGGAGAGAGATAGTGCCCCCGGTGCACTCACTAATAGCAACAAGTTACTTTGATCCGTCAGAATTTGGACCTGCAGCGATTGCTATATTTAGAAAAGTGCATCAATTTCTTCAACCCCCCCCCACCCCACCCACCCCATCCCACTTCATCTCTTCTTTTCCTGATCTTTTTATTATTTGTCGCCTTGGGGCAGCAACGACGCTTTAAGCGTGAGAGAATTAATTGATGTTGTTAGCACGGCATCGCGTGATTCTTTTGAATTTAACCTAACGATGACTCGTAACTTTACTCCGAGTCTGTATGGGTGTAATTGCTTATCATAATATAGACAAGAATTTACTAGTTACTTGCATATTTGTTTCTTCTATCGAAAAATATTATAAATTTTATGGTATTTACTAATTTAACACCATAAGTTTCTAAACAAAATAATGCCTTTTTCGGGTAATCATTTTTATTTGACAAATACTTAAATCTATGCTGTGCTAATGAATAAAGAAATTTTTGTTAAATAATCTTTTTTATCATAATCATAATTTTTTTTTCAATAAAAAAAATGTTTAATTAACAATAAAACAATATTTTAATTTTTTCATAAAAATCAACAATATTTATTAAAAAAATATATTTTTTATTTAATATTATTCCAATCAAATATATATCATTCTTAAATTCAAATCGACAATAGTAGAATTGATAGAAATAATAAAAACTCTATTCTATCTTCATTTCATTTATTATAAAATGAAATATGTTTCTTTTTAAGCGAACAATTATAATTTGATGTAATTTGGCTTTAAAAGTTAATTCATTTGAACATAATTTTTTCTTAAAGTAAAAGTGTATATTTATTACCATAACATATGAATATGTGCAGCAATAATTAATTATATATATATATATATAAATTTATTATAAATTTTTTAATAAAAGTATATAAATTTAATAATTAATAAATAATAAAGATTTTTATATGAATATTAAATAATATTAAACGAATTTCTAATTAATTTTAAATAAAATTTGAATAATACTTTAAATATCATAATTTAAATATTAAATTGTGTGGTAAAAAAGAAAAGCTAGTAGAGCAATCATAACTGGATCAACAAATTGTGTAAAAATATAATTTACTAAATATTGTTTGAAAATTTAAATGATTTAATTAATAAAAAACTCAAACATTTCATTTTTACATGAAGCATTTTTCAATTTTTTTTTTTTTTTTAAATTTATTATTAAACTTATTTTCGTGTATTACATTCATGAATTTTCTTAAATTTTCTTATTCATGTAAGACGTAAAATTTTTTAGTATCATTACTTCACTTGTCAATGACATTCTTACTTTATTTATGCATCTCATTACATTTTTGAGAAAAAAGATACTATAGGATAAAGTATTATAAAGACAAAGTAGAAAAACAAAACATCAAAATAAAAAGGTAAAAGCTTTGGCTCATTGACGCGCAAAGGCTTGAGAGAAAAATGCGTCAGGGAAAAAAATGAGAAAAGAAAATGAAGGAGACTCTTTTCCAAGATGATGAAAAACCTAGAAGTAGGAGAGTGAAAAAGCAAGAAAAGGCAAAATTTCGTGTGCGGTAGTGGTAAATTGAAAAGACTCGACGAGTTCACCTAAACTTATATGTATACCATTTGGAGATCTACCTTTTTCACATGGAGAATCATGAATGAAATGTACCAAAGGGCCTGCACAATTTTCGCCAAATTAATTCACGAAATAAGAAACCTTTTTTGAGGAAAAAAACTTTCGTACGAGTAAGATTAATTTCACGTATAAATATCCCTGGATATTGTCTATTATCAATTTTTATATATTTAATTAAAAAGTAATTGTGATTTTAACATAAATTTTCAATATGCTAAAAAACTAATCTTGAATATATGTAATATAAAAAGTGAAAAATAACATATGAAATAACTTATGATAATTATACTTTTTTTTTAAAAAATTTTATCGTCTGTAAATATACTTTAAATGAAACTGCCATTAGCAAACACTAAATTTTTAAGCACTATTAAGAGACTTGAACAATACAATAAAATTTCGTTAGTGAGGAAACTAATATTTGTACATTATTTGCATAAATTATTTAACTAATCGACTATTCGCTAACGATTTGGTTTATATTTTGTTCATTCAACATAATTGAACATACTCATTTAGAAATTACAATACCATAGTTTTATTTGAATAAATAAAAAATTTCATTATCATAATTTTTTCACAAAATTTTTATATTAAATTTTAGAATATTACTTTGAAAGTATTTTACAGAAAACAATCCTTGAATAATATTTCCTATAATCATAATTTAATTTAAGTAATGAAAAGTTGATATTACAAATAAATTTTTGACATTATATCTAATGAATATACATACATACATACATACATACATACACACACACATATATATATATATATATATATATTCAATTTTATTTTATTATATTTAAAAGTATTTTATATATATTTTCATTAGCTACAAAATACTTTAAAAATATTCTATTATAAATAATAAAAATTCTTTATTTTATAATTTGTACATAGAATATTTAGCTCTTTCCACAAAGTGTAAAGTTTACATAGGATAAAATGAACTAAAAGATGCTGACAGATATGAAAATATATACATTCTTAAACACACAATTCTGTAGATACTAAAAATTTTAATATGTAAATTCTTAAGCATTTTTAAACAATATTATAACCTCTGAATTTTTTATTTCATAAAAATATAAATGCGTCTGATACAAACTTATATTTCCGCTTTTCTGTAAAATATGAAAGTAAATTTAAAACATTTATCTCCACATAATTAATGACGATATACATTTATATCCATAATACCGAATAATTAATTAAATCATAATTTTGAAAAATATAAACAAAAGAGACCTTTAAAATTTAATTTTTACCATTTCATAAATATTTCTTTAATGGAAAAAAGCAATGATGCCCTATTGAAAAGCTCAAATAATTAAAGGAGAAAATATATTCATGTCGATTCGTAAAGCTTCATTAAATGTGACTCGCGAAGATTAAACACTTTTACCGGATGTAACAGCACATTCCTTGAAATAGAGACTTCAAAATAATACCTCGTGCACTTCGTTCAGAACTGTTAATTTGCCTAACTACCAAAGACAGGAGTAATAGCTACAGCATCACCTGTAACAGCAATGACGCGATAAGCACAAGAAGGCACAAAGACCCTTAATGGGCTACTTTAACTGACAGATCATTTAAGAGAAGCTGAAGGAATTCAACGTAAATTTCCTTTGTTATGGACACGAGGAGCGACTCGCTCGTAAAGAGACACACTCTTCCCAATAATTATACGATAGAGCTCACTTACACGAAAAAAATCTTCTCGTTTCATTCCCGAGATTATACAGTTTAAAAATAAAATTAGAAATTCAATCTTCAGAAAGAATTGCACCTAGCTCTTGAACCCTAAAGAGAAATCTGTATTCTGAGTATACAATAATGCAAGTGCCTCGTATTGTATTGATTCTACTGTTTCTCTCTACTGTAAAAAAGTTCCATATGTCAAGATATTTAATTTAAATTTGCCTATAAATGCCACAACTTATTGTTATTTCTTTCTTTGCAATATTACTTTAAATACAATCATTATTAATAGGATATACAATATTGTTATTGTATTTTATGCTTACAAACTACATTTCATGCTGGAAAAATTATAACGTCTCTTGTTGATTTGAATACTAAATTATATATTAAGTAATTAAGTCTCATAGATATCAAAGATCGTCTTACGCTATACAGTGAAATTTAGAATTAAATTTATGAATGCAATAAAGGTTGAAGTGGCAAATATAACTTCCCTCTTGACTGGTAATTATGATTATATTTCCTTTATAGATTTCACATTTAAATTCAGTGACATAATAGAATTATATTTATACATGATTAATACCTAAATTAAATATGAATAAACAATTAACTTCAAATTTTCTATTATTATTTACAAATAAAATAAATAGAATTATGTTTTTATTTAATTATATATCGATTCTTTTATATTTTTAAATAATCCACAAACTCATAAATTTTTAAAACCACTTTGTATTTATTTATACTAATGGTCCAACTAATTGATTTCACATTTAATATGCTTGATTTAATTGGCCTATTTTTATTTATAAATCTATAAAGTAGTAAATATTTATTTCTTTATTAAAATCTAATCGATTTAGCACATGATTCCCTCAAAATTTATAAAGAAATATCTTTCATTAATAACTGAAAAATAGTAAATTAATTCAAAATAATAATTCTACTTTTCATTAAAAAACAAATTGTTTATTTTGCATTGTAAGAGCTTCATTGTTGTTAAAAAAAAAATAAACCTTAGTTTCATATATCGTAATTTCTTAAATTTTTAATTTATTGATGGTTTTTATATAATTTATTAAATAAAATGAACTAAATAAATTTATATTTGATGAATATTTAAAAAAATATTTATTAAAACTTACTATCGATTATTTTGTATATAAAAATTTTAAATCATCAATCATAATTTATTATTAATCAGCCGTAATTTATTATTCTGTATTCTTATTGCCTTACTTTTATTATAATGTTGTTAAATATTACTAAGTAGTAACAAAAAAAAAAAAAAAAGAAAATAAAGTATGAAATTAGATGTAAGGATTTCAAGATATTGAACTTCCATAAATTTATCAAAATACAAAGATTATATTTTATTTCATTTTTTTCAAAATTTTTTTGAACAACTATCGCTATTAATAATTAATTTTATGAGTAATTTATTTAAATTACCATCAACATTTTATTTTAATTTTAAAATTATTAAGTTCATATTACATCATTAATATTTCAAGAACTTTTTTTGGATATCACAGATTTTTGACAATTAAATATATCTCAGAGATAAATATATCTAGATTAATTGTATGGAAATTAATTAAAATGTCAATTTTATCGAATCAGTCTTTACTAAATATCAGTAGAATTAATATTTATAAATTTTATCTTACTTGGATTCTTGTTTTCTTTTTCTTTTTTGTACATTTATCAAACATAAGAATAATTTACTATCTAACAGTTATGTTATTTTTATTACAAAACTTATATCAATTAAATAATTAATATTTTGTTATTTTTAAACTATAATTTTTATATAATTACAACGTTTTTAAAAACTGACATCAATAAATTAATTTTAACAACATAAAAAATTCTTTATTAAAAGAAAATAATTTTTTTATTTTCTGTTTTCATACTACATTTAAATATTTATCTAGAAAATTTTATTTTTATGAAAATATGTTTAACGTACAGTATTCTTCCCTATATTTATCTTAAATTTTTTATTAATATATCGATATATATTCATACATTAATGTAGGTTATTGTAATTTTTTTTGATCATTACAAAATTTTTTGAAAATATTTCTAATATATAATATGTATTTTACTTATATTTTAATAGTTTACACAAGCAAAAATTATATAATTAAAATTATAATTATTTTATCAATAATATTACTCAAGTAATTCTTGTATTTACAGAGTATAGTATGTTCACAATATAAATTTTATAATGAGTATCAACTTTACTACTTTTTCAAAAAATATATTTACTTTCAATATTATATCATGTTTTAAAGATTTTTTAAACTTGTGTGTTTTATTTATACATATATTTCATGTTACATATGTATTATATTTTTAATTATTTAATTTAAAGTTATTTATTTATTTCTTTAATTTAAATTTTATTGTAATAATTATATCAATAATTATTATTCAGTAGAATATATCCAATTCCGTTAATTAATTGGTCAATATTTTTTAATCATTTTAATTTAATTCTCAGTCAGATTATAAACTTTTTTAATATTTATTCATATTACGATTTACAATTTTATATGTTATTGACATCAACTTTATTTGTGTTTTAAAAACTCTTATTCAAAATTTTAAAAAAACATTATTACATATTTATATTATATATCAATTACATTCAATTACAATTCAACGACATCTTTACATATATTCTTCACTTTTTATTATAAATATTTACTATATTTATAGTAAAAAGTATTATATTAAAAAAAAACAAACAATTTTTTACTATAAATAATATAGTTATTTAACAACTTTTCATTCAGTATTTAATTTTTTTATTTTATTAATCTAGATTTTAAAGTTATAGTAATTTATTCATTTGAACTTATTTTTATATGTAATACCTTCTTTTTCAATTCGTTATTTATCTTTACATATAATCTGATAAGTTTTTCTTCTTTACACAGATTATTAAGAAAAGTTTTTTCTATTTTACTTTTTTTTTCTTAAATATATAATTTTCTATCCTGTACAATAATTCACAATATTATTTGATGCAATATCTACAAAATGCATCAATAATTTTCACAAATTGAAGAAACAATGTTTCAATATTCGATTCGAACATTCAATTATTCATATCATTAAACAAATTTTATATGGATTACTAGTTTTCTCCAACGTAAATTAATATCAAGCAATATTTTTATTTAGCCAATCTATATTTCAACATAAACAAGCAATGAATTGGTCTTATTTACAAATGGAATATGTAATCATATCAATAACTAGATGCTTCGAATATTTTATAAATTTATGAATGATTTTCAGGATGTGAGATAAAGTTCTATCATCTTCTGATTAATATAAAACTCGTTTGAAGAAAGAAATGTTCACCTAATCAGACTAAATCATTTATGCATTCAAAGAGTTGCATCAATTAATAAAAATTCAACTTATTTATAATTTCTTTTGTTATTCATTGAAATATAAAAAGAGATACTTGATATAAATACTCAATTTTATACTTTAAAAACAACAATTAAAATTATAAAATATTATTTTACTTAAATTACTGAAATTATGAAAAGTTATTTTTTACCTTTTTTATATTAAATTTATACAAAATTGAGTTAATTTCAATTTATTGTAAATGTGTACAATTTTGAAAAATAAATATGTACATTTGTTAGAATCATTTTGTACTATATAATTATTTTCCTTTGAAGTATTCATATTAAATATAGATGCTTTAAAAAGATTTCTTTTACTTATATGCGAGTATATTTCTGTAAACATGTATTTCTTCCTAACAATTTCCTCAGAATTTAAATTAATTATGATTATTAATTTAAAATTTGAAATTTTTTAACCTTTTAATCAACTTTTCAAGTGTCGTTTTAAATTCTTTAAACTATCGTTAAATTGTCATTTATAAATGTAAAAAAGTAAATCTATTTGTTTATTCAGTGTTTAATATTAATATAATAAGAGAAAATCTTATGAATTTGAATTAGAATAAAATTATCATTATAAAAATAAATATTGCTCAAAATAAATTTTGTTGTGGAAATTAATGTTGTATGCTGTATCAATTTAAAAAATATTACTGGTAATACGATAAATTTTAGAATAAAATTTAATGAAAATTTATGGAACAAATTTTAACACATTTCTACTACAAATTAATTAATGATATCTAGTATAATAAGTATTTTATAACACTTACAAAATTCTAAATTAAAACAATATTTAATAATTTATAATTTACTTTACATTTTTAATATTAATTCTGTAACTATTTCAAATTAAAAAAAAAAACAATAGAACGTATAATAAAATTATGTAGCTAAAATAATAAATTTAGTAATTATTTGCATGGATGAAATTTAATTGTATGCATATTATTAATTAGGCTATCTTAGATAATATAAATATTACAATATAATAAAAAATATTATAAAATAATTGTCCACTTATAGACATTTTTTATAAATACCTATGCAGTTTAGCTTTAAAATATAATTATGTATTTCTTATATTATGAATGTGTAATGTTAGATAATCTGCATTTTTATAGCGTTATTTTACCAAATTATATCCTAGAAAAAAGCACAATTTAATTAATGAATGTCCGAAATATTTTATTTAAATAATGTACGTATGTTATATTCTACAAATATATTTTAAGTAGCGAAAAAAAATTATTGGATGCCTAATAATTAGCGGAGAATTATTATCTTTACAGTTTTATTACAATTGATCAACATTCTTGTGAATTAAGTCAGCAGTGAACAAAGAGATACTAAACAAACCACATTAATCAGATAAAACATCGACTTAACACAAATTGACCCAATTAAAAGCTTTAAGTTCAATTTATGAATGTACATTTAAGTAATAAATCCGTTTATCTAGTGTATTCTTATATTCCCGATGTCTGAAAATGTGGGTCCTCCGTAATAATGTTTTAAAACACACATTCTGCGATCATTTGTCCCTCCTCTCCAAGAAAGAAGAGACAAGTACAATATGTTTACAACATAGAAATAAGAGATGAATTGTGGTATGAAATTTAATTCAAATGAATTAAAAAATACAGGAGAGTGATAATAAGCGCTGGTTTAACTGCAAGCCAAATGTAGTAAAGTAATAGAATAACAAATGACAAGAGAAAAGAGCCTTGAATAGAACGTCCAAAACAGAAAATCTAACGGGTGATATTTGCATTATATTAAAATGTGAAAGAGAAGGGCAACAACGTAGGGTGGATTTGTTAAGCTCTCGGGGCCCATTAAGCCATTAAGCCATTAAGGATAAATAAATAGTTGAGAGAGAGAGAGAGAGAGAGAGAGAGAGAGAGAGAGAGAGGAAGAAAGGGAGAATGGAGATTGCAATTCACCACACGCAAGCACGAAGGAGTCTGAGAGCGCGGTCGAATTGCACATGAATTTGAAAAACCACTCGGTGAAATAGGGGGTGATAAATAGCAATAAATTCATCCGGAGAAAAGCCGAGAGGGGTGAAGAGCCTTGTTTAAAGATTACGCAACGGGGAAAGGAGTAAAGAAGAAATAAAGAAATAAAGGTAGAAAGGAAGAAAGGAAGAAAGGAAGAAAGCGACTCGGCACGATCTGCGAGTGGCAATGATAAGTGGAGCCAAGCCGAGGAACGACTGAAATGAGCCGTTGAAAAGCGCGTGACTACGGGGCGGGGGCGGCGACGGGGGCAGGCGGGGGTGGCACATAGGGGAGGGGGAGGGGGGAGAGGGTAGGGTGGAGACGGTGGTTCAAGGAATGCTCGGGGAAACAAAAGATGCGGTCGTGCCGAGCGATTCGCCGTTCGGCGGCCGCGCTCTGAATAATTGCCGATGTGGCTTGTGACGTGCGAGAAGAGGAAAAATATTAGCGCTTAGAGTTCTTAACGAGCAGAAATTGTTCGCCAACTAATTGATTATTTTATATTTGCAGTCGTTAGGGTTCATCTGCCCTCGAGTCCTACGCTTTACAGCTCCGACGCTTCAGACATAATATCTGACTTTTTTTTTAAATAGACTTGTTTACGAGCCCTGCGGTTTTTCAAACGCTTAACATAATGAACCGCTGAAATTTTTATTCGGTTATTCTTCAGAGGTATCCATTATTTTCTGTGAAGCCCCTTTTATTAAAATAATACACTCGGTATAATAACAAAGCCTTTAAATTATTGAAAGTCAAAGCTTTATTCAAAATTTCCATGAAAATAATAATACATGCATGCGTTCAAGATAAAAATAAATTATTTCTCAGTTAAAGAAGTCATCGAAACAATAATTATATCTAACAACATTATTTAGAGGATTGTTGTGTAATTTTTATTTATATATCTGCAATGAATTGTTATTAATTCCATGAATTATCAATGGAAAGATAATTTTTAGAGAAAATAGAATTGATATAATTGATATTTAGTTATAAGCTACAAACTACGTACAAAATAATTCTGACAATAATGCACAATAAATTGGAATTGATAATTTTATTTATGCCTTATTATGATGCATGATTTAAATTTTTGAATTAAATAAATTACAAGAGCAAATCGAACATTTATTGTTAATAATTTACGATGACTGTCCACGATTGAAATGATCAAATTCAAATAAATATTGAAACTTAGCTTTCTATTAACTCGTGCTGTAATTGACGGCTCATCACTCGATGTCCGAATGTGCATAAATCAATCGAAATGAAGAATTGCTAATGCTTATCTTTTACAATGGTAATCAGTGTAACCTCCGCAAAGATATTTTGTAATCGAATTTATTGTTTACAAAATACTCTTACATTAACTATCAAATCTTGATCAAATATCTCTGAGTTATATATAAGATAAGCGATGATAATAGTTACACCTCAGGTACTATAAATTTTTAATAAGTTGTGCAAATTTTAAACTATACATTATATATAGATCTTTTTAATAGATATTTAGTTGATTATGTATTAAAAAATTGATGTATTCATTTTTATCTCTAGTAGAAAGCTTTATCGAATATTACTTATTATAATTTTTTTTTTTTTTTTTTTTTTTTTTTCTTCCATATCCAATGAGATTTAATAAAAAATTATACAAACATTATTTTAGTTCATACAATAAAATGAATTGTTAATTTATAGAATAAATATATTAGTATCGTGTTTTTATGTTGTTTTATTGTATTTATAATATCTTGGATTATCAAAATTATTAAAAAAAAAAAAAATATCAAAAATTTATATATTACTTATGAATAAAAGTGCACTAACTGTAAATAAAATAAATAATTATGAATTATAATAATTTAAATATGTGGATTAAAAATATAATTACCTATTAACAAAAGCTTTCTTTCTATAATGACACTGAAAGTACTGTTACATTCATTCAATTTGATTGTTTGAAATAGATGAAAAATGATGGATGGCTATCTTTGCGAATTAATTATCAAATCAATCTAACGCTGTAGGCGATGCAACCAGGAAAAAGAAGAAAGTGAGAGACGGCATTGTCAAAGTTTGGAGGGAGAGGGAGGGCGTCAAACATTTAAGATGGAAATTCACATTTGAAAAGACAGATAGAGAGGGAGGGCTATGGAACTAAAAGAGATCACGTGTTTATTATTCAATTGTCGATAATTAAGCATGAAACGTGCGACAGGATTGACGCGAGTCATTCGTCACTCGTCCATTTCTTCGTGCGAACCTTCGACAATGACTAATTCGATCGTTTCGAGTCAAGCGTCAAATACAACACAGTATTACGGAAAACCTCGAATCTCCTCATGAATACCACATCTACGTTAACCACAAAAAGACCCTTGGGCTTATCTGAGAATATCATTGAGATGGCCAACTGGTGACTAAAACCTAATGTCTCCTCTCTTAGGAAAGTGCCTTGAACTTTATGAACTTGGCTTGCTTGCAACTTACCGTTTCTGTAACAATTAACTGCTCTATCTGTTCCTATTGAGCTCATTACACGTTCCCTTTAGCGATATTTTTCCTGATTGGCAATGCACAGATATTTCATTATCGACTCGCTTAATTCTAAAGCGTCAACTATATTATTAAAAATTTTTTAACAATTCTTTAAATATAAACCTGATTGCTAATGGTATTTTAATTGTATTAAATACTTATTTTTAATTCTTATAAATTAGAAATACATTCCAATTTTCCTGTTTAATATATTCGTTGACTAAATATAATATTTGAACGGATTGTCGCATATGGTAGATCATCGCATTATTTTTTTTAATTGGCACAATAGTATTAATTTATAAAAGTTGACATTATTTAGGTAAGTAATTGAATTCGGCTCAAAATAATCGAATGCGAATCTGTCAAGTATTATTAAACATCTAAATCGCAGAATAATTGACGAGCCATTCATTATAGAAACCTTCACAAGCTTATTCGTTAAAATATTAACAAATGTTATCAATTATTTAAAAATATAAATAAATGCAAATGGCATGTTTTGCAGTAAATTATCCAATTAAAATTATTTTAGAAATTAATAAGAATACTTTTTGTTTATAATAATAGAAATAATATACGGCATAAACAGAAGAAGAAAAACTCAAATAAATACAAGAATAATATTAAATGCAAATGATAACAATTTCAGGCTTGATTAGTACATTTTTTACAATAGCAAAGTTGCAGGACTAGTGCTGGGGAAAAAGTTTTAAACGACGTGGAAGGTAAAAAAAAAAAAAAAATTGCATGAAATTAAATTTGAGGAACTCACTCACATTGGTTTGGCCAAAGCAATCCCATAAAAATACAGACTCTTACATCCTTAAAACAGCGTTCGGGATGAATGAATGAAGCATTGGCAGACAAGTAATGAGTACGCAGAAGGACTTTGTAATTAAGGCTCGAAGCGAAGCCTCAATATTCGAAATCACAAATAGGTAGACGTATGCCCGTGGAAATGAAACTCCTAATTACAAGTATTCGTGTCGCTTCGTAAAATGAAACGCGAATCGCTTTGGTTGGGAAAAGTATCGCACGTGTTATATGAACCAGTCTAAACTTTGTCCTCAACAATCGACTCTCAACAGCAACCGTATAAACATTCTTTAAAAGCTCGACTTATATTTGCGCACTAAATGATGTATCGCATAAATACCTAAATTGCGTCGGCCAACTTCTCGTATGATTTTAATAATTTCCATTCGTTTCTTATTTCCTGTCATTGCCGTTAGATGCTATTGGCTTTGCTTTAAATTGTATTTACACTCATCATTTGATATTATCTGTTGGTAATTTTCGTTAAAAAAAAAAAAAAAAAAAAAAAAAGCAATTTGAAAGACTCGGAGGTATGCAATTAATGTTGAAAAGTTACGTTCCGACCAATATAGCTTCACATTAAAAATGCCAAATAAATTTTATGGTCTTTAAATCAAATAATTAATAGAATATTTATCATAAAATCTGATTTTTTTTGTGCGATTTTGAAGACCATATTATTGGAATCATCATAAATGGTACATTAAAAGGATTTGAGTGTAGAATTTAATTAAAATTGTATATTTATAAATATTTATAATATCTAAACGATCTCAATCGATAATGTCTCATACAATCAATTGATAATATTATTAAATAAAAAAAGATCTTTAGTGTATTCTTGTAATGATTTTTCAATTTTTTTCAACGTTAATTTAAATTGTGTGGTCAAAATTTTTGATTTTTAACATTTATGGGTCGTAAATATAATATAAATATCAAATGTATAGCTACTTTCAGGTAATAGGTAAGGTAAACTTAAGTGAGCTATAACTTCTAAATTATTAATAAAGCTTTGAAAAGTAATAGCATGTTTATAATTGCTGGATTATAAATACAATTAAAAATACAATTGTTAAAAATGAGTCGTAAAATAAGTTTCGGAACCCGAAGATGATTTTGTCAAGGGTACATTTGTAGCCTTGAGCTCCGAACAAACCACAGCATCACACACATCATGAAACTCCGTTAATTAACACTCGAGACATCGGAAAAATGAATGACGACACGGTGATAAAAATATAAAAACACCGGCGACGACTCGAATCGGTTATCGGCACTCCGAACAAAAGCGGAAGTTCATGGGCGAGCGCATTAATGGAGTTGCCGAAATTCGATGTTTGCGCCCACACAGTCATTATTGTTGTTGATGTTGTTGTCGCTGTTGTTTTAGTTGTCGCTGTTGCAGTTTCGTTTCTTCTCGGCGTATTTGAGGCGATGTACAGTCAACAGACATTGGATTTTTTGACTTTTGGATTTACGCGACGAAGGTAACGTGAACGTTGATGAATGGCAAAAATACCGCAGGTCATCCAATATTATTCAAAGGTTGTAAAAGAGCATTTCACGACTCGTATTTCATCATTCGAAAGTTTAATCGATGAATGTTTAGTGAATAATGAAGGCTGTTTTAAAAACAAACTGTATTTTGTAGGGCATGCAATTTATCTTAATTATGTCAAATTCAAATTATATTTATGAGACTTTTCATTATTATAACAGCTTATATATTATACTACATATTTTGACTGAGAGTGTTTTCAAATTTTTTTTCACGTTAAAAACCCTTGTGTAACGACCCAAAAACTTGAACTATAAATAATAAATTGTGTACATAAAATATTATTTATGTACTATTTATTGGCATCAAAAAATATTAAAACAGCTAGTTAAAATATTGCTTCAATGTTTTTTTTTCATTGCTTAAAACAATAATTTAAAAAAAAAACAAAAGTAGAAAATAATTCTTCTCTGTATTGCAGCCGAAATTGATGCCGAACGATGACTATTCTAAATAATTCAATTTTGTCAACACACTAAATAAACTAAAAAAACTAAAAAAACACTATGATTTTAATTTAAATAAACTGTAAATTAAAAATCAAACCGTAGATATTGAAGTGCAATTGAAGGATTTAATGATGTAAGGTAAATAATGATTTATCCGGAAATAATGTTAACATTAATTTGTGTAACAATAAGTTTTTAAGGGCCCTCTTTAAATATGTTTTTATAGAATTATTAATTAAATGTATATAAGATGTACCATTTTAATGATATTATTTGAAAATTGCCTTATGATATTCCATAGAGAAAGTTTATCATTAAAGGCAATAAACCAAATAGAGTAAAAAAATTTTAATTAACTTGGAGCACTCCCAAATTGTTAAAAAATACGCGTAGATAATTATAAAAGTTCCATTAACAATTGAGCCATTGAAATGTAAAATCACAGTTGATAATTAGGTTTCGAGCTATTATAAAGTTAGAGAAATCGATGGCTTCGATAGCCCTCATAAAATTACTTAATAGCTTATGTATTCGTAAAATTTTAAGACGTTACACCACTGCTCTGCATTCCACCAGCCGACTTTTGTTCTGAAGAAAACTGAATTACTTTTTGCCGGGTAGCTAACAAGCTCGTAAGAAAATAAGACCACGAAAAAGCTGTAAGCATTTCGAGTCGCGGAGTGTGCGTTTTCTCTCGTCTTGCGCTTCCCGGAGTCGCGGCTCCAAGAAAAAGAAGCGCTCGCCCGCGATAAAGAACTGATGAAAGAATATTCGCTGGGGAAAAGGCTGGGAAAGAAGGCTAAGAAATTAGGACGAAAATTAAGCCGGATGTTTGCCCTCGTAATAAAGAGGCGTGCAGTGTTTGGTCGGAGGAGGAAAATGTTTATCCGACACCATCTGGGATCCGAGCCCCCGCAAATCGGACTTTTCCCCGGCTTTTCTTCAAATCATTTGCAAATCCTATAAAAACGAAAGGAACTGACGCTTCTGTTGATACTAGCTATAAGACCTCCTTTATGCGATTTATCTATGTAGAAGTAAAGACAATATTGATGAAAGATACATCGATTTCCAGGCTCAACCTTTCAGAATGTAGCCATTAATAAATTTTTATTTACTTTGAAAAATTCAATCGCTTTTCATTACTCATAAAGTGTTTGTTCCCTTGCAAGATCTTCGTAATTGTTGAATGAAAAAATATAAAGCCTTTGTAAATAATTTCTTTTTAATACAACTTTTTTTTAATATTTAAATAAAAAATCTCTTTAAGCACTAACCCTCAAAGTACTAAAAATTCAAATTTCGTACAATCTTTTCATCTTTCATACAAATTTAAATCATTAATTTAATACTTAAAAGTTTCGAACTTTAAATACTTTTACTCTGGTTGATAAAAAGTGCCAACTAATGATATCATATATAGTTTTAGTAATTAATGAAATCCAACGTTAGTAATGCCTATATTTTAAACCAACTTTACCTTAATATAATTAAAAGTAAACCTATTTGACTTTTAATAAATTATGAACGATAAAATCAGATTCATTTCTTTTTTTTTTTATATATTTTTAGTTTTCTACTACTAAAGTAATAGATTTCATTATTGGATGTATATTTAGTATTTAAAAAAATTAATGTAAATAAAAAATAAAATATTGTATTTCATAATTTCATCATTTTCAAGTAGAGCGCATCTGATAAACAACATACAAATAATACAGTAATTATTTATTTCCTCAATATTTAATTTAATATTTTCTTTAAATATAATTCTTAAACAATTTATATTTTTTAAATT
Source organism: Eupristina koningsbergeri (assembly GCA_018907245.1). Lineage (NCBI taxonomy): Eukaryota > Metazoa > Arthropoda > Insecta > Hymenoptera > Agaonidae > Eupristina > Eupristina koningsbergeri. The sequence goes on from JACCHV010000041.1 coordinate 2,422,407, forward strand.
TTTTGAAATAATTTATCTCAATGTATAACCGAAAATTTAATTAATAATGAAAAATTATCCTTTGAAAGACTTACAACTTCTCTTGTGAAACTTCACTCATGAAATATTTCGTTCATTTCCTTTATTTTAAATTCTTTTTTTTTTAATTTAATCATATTTAAATTACACTTTTTATATTTTAATTCATTGTGATAATAACAAAATAATGTAAATAAAAATTGATATATATTACACATAAATTATGCATATTTAATTATTTACTAATAATTAAACATCAAAAATAAAAATCTAAGCAAATTCAACTTGTGGTCATATATTCTATTGTTAAAGCGAAATATATTCAAATCACTATTTTAACTATAATATTTGCATTGTGAATTTTTTCGCTTTCTCGATTTTTTTTTTCCATTGTTAAAAATCATTTGAAAGATCCATATGAACAGTAGAATAAAAATACAAATTATACAAAGAATTATCATTAATATTAAAAAATAGAAATATTTTATATTTTAGTTTATATAGTTTTAAAAGCCAAAGTCTCATATGTTCGATTTTAAGACTACTTCTGGTTTAAAAAAAAAGTTTTTAAAATCGCGCTAAACTTAATAATTAGATTTTATCTTTAATTAAAAATTATAATATATAATTGGCTTAAAAAAAAAAAAACTAAAAAAATAATAAGGGAAAATCGAATCCTATCTATCTGAGCTTCACACTTTCCACATTTCTTTGTAAACATGTAAAACTCCTCTGAAACTCATCCTCATTTTTCGTTACACGCTTATCCATCGACAATGTGAAAATGACGCTCCGAGCGTTGATTTAACCAGCCAAGTGGTTAAATCAACGCCAAGCCTACGAGTCACGAATTTTTTTTAAATCGCTCGGCTCAAATACGAGCGACAACGATCGCAGGTGGATGAATTTTCCGTGTACCAGCGGATCTCTCGCAGCATCCCTCCCCCCCCCCCAGACGCGAGATCACAGCCCACGCTTTTCCCGATGGTGGCTCGACGTACGCGTGTTTGTCGAGCGGCGCTGGCTCGGGAAAATGTTTATAAATTATTCAGGATGCTTCGAGTGAACGAGTCTGTTAACCCCTTGGAACACACGTGCCGGCGTCGGTGGCAATTTCAGCGACACCTACTCGCGTACGTCCTCGGCCTCCCTGATTTTAAAGATAAAGACGAGATATTGGCTGCTTTTCTGATTAATCGTTCGCTGTAATCGAAACTTTGTCGACTGGCTCCTTCAATAAATCAGGAATTTTAAAAAGTGCATTCAATTCATTTTATAAAACGCACGTCCACCTGTCAAACATATTTTAATTTTCACGGCAAATTTTAAATGTAATGTTAAGTTTTATACACACATATAATTAAGTTAATGCGTATTAAACTTTCATATGTATTAAGCCCGATGAAAAAAAAACAAAAACAAAACAAAACAAAAACTTACACGGAATAATGAAAAATGATTTGAGTTTTGAGTACTAAAATTATCAGATTTAAACTTTCTCAAGCACGTACGAGGGATTAATGCTTTCATAAGATTTTTATTTCAAAATTAATGCTTTGAAAATATGTACAAAAATAGATTGACAGTTGTCCTTATAAATGTAAATACTTCATTCGGAAATATAATCAATTACATATTTTTAGTTCAAAAATATAAATAATTCCAATGCAAAAATATAAAATAAAATTAATAATATATTATATAAAGCACCTGATTGATATAAGTTTGAATTTACCAACATTCAGATAAAAAAAATGCTTAAATGTGATGAGTATTTCTGTAAATAAATCTTAGGAGTCTTGTTTCAAAGAATGGTTTACGTATAAGAATTTTTTCCAAGAAATTTAAGATAATTCAATAAATTACAGAATTAACAAAAAAACATGTATATATTTTTTAACTGTAAACTACTCTCAATTATATTATGAATACATTAACTAAATGAAGTCTTCAAAATTATTAAATCAAAAGATTTAATGATAAATAATAATAAAGGATATGATTTTCTGTAATTAAAGGTTTGAAGTATTTATTTTTTAATTAGGCAAATGTTTAACCAAATATTTCATGAATGATACCAGTCACTTAACATTATCTCATTATACAAGGTAGTCCACAAGTGTGTTGATTTATTTACTAAAAAATTCAAAATTTTCAAATACTCTTAAGATAAATGTTACAAAAGAGGCTTGAATTAATAATAACAAAAATTGAAAATTTTCCTAATCAACACAAAATGTTTTTTTCAATACAACAAGTATAATATAAATACATGCATAAAATTCTCTGAAAAAAATACTTTACTTTAGATACATATATTATAGAATATTTGTAATTATAAATTTTTATAATAATTCAGTTTAATGATTAAAACCAAATTATATTTAATAATACTCATTATTTTGTTACAAACTATAAAATATACTTGTAATAAAATAATTCAAATTCATTGTAAAATTTAAAATTTATTTATTTGGAAAAAGAAAATACAGTTTTCTTTTTTTATAAGTTGAAGAAAAATTAATTCTTGACAAATAAGTAGTGTTATTGTTTAAATAAGGCTATTTATTTATAATTTTAAAAAATATATAAACACGTAAAGATAATCTTAATAAAATTATTAAATAAAAGACCATTTACAAAAAAGCTACTTTGAAAGTTATTATTACGTATTTTAGTAATTCCTTGTGTAATAATAAACAAAGCAATTTAAGTAAAAATTAAAACGATTAAAGAATTAAAACGACCATCATATTCTTTTAAAGTAGAAGATAAAAATAAGCGTTTATAATTAATATAATAAGATAATGGGATAATAAAAACTTTTATTATTACGTAAGAATTACAGTGTTGATACTACAAAAATATTAAAAAATATTCATAAATAAGTAGTTACTAGTATAAATACTTTTAGTATACATATTTTTGTAATTTAATCGATATATGATTTTTAATCTTTGAAATTCTTTGAGAAACATAAGGACGCTTTATATTGAAAAAAAATCTATTCAATAAATTGATATTTCACAGATTTTTTTACAATTGGAAGATAAAACGACATGAAACTCAATTACTCCATCACTTTCCTCTTTAAAAATACATGGCTAGACATCGCTCTGCGAAATTGACAAAAAAACCTCTCGGCATCTTCTGCAAAGAAAAATAGAGAGAGAGAGAGAGAGAGAGAGATGAAAATAAAAGACTGCCGCGACTTCCTCCTACTCAAGATAAGAGTTTGCCCCGACGTTTGCTTAGGACCCTCGGTCGATCGCTTTAGAAGAGGAAACTCTTCCCCTTTCCCTCTCGGGCCCGACCTCCACGTGCCAGACACTCGCGCACCCAATAAAGGAAATAAACGCCTCGGGTGGAGTGGAGGAAGTCTCGGAGAAAAGAGAAATCATAACTCCGTAGGTGTCGTCGCCGGAGCGGCGACGCGATGCGAGAAAAGTGCAAACGCTTCGCGATAACGCGAGACCGAACTCGAGACCGCGCGAAAGTGTGCGGTTTCATAAATTCCCCTCCACGTCCTCGGGATCACCCGGAGCCGGGTCGTCTGGCAAATCTTTAACCCCCTGCCACCACGGGATTTGCGAATTTGCGAGTGCTAGCGCTAACTGATCCTAACCTCAAAGCGATTTCGCGTCCAGCCTTTTTGGGCGCGGCGGCTCTCCGCTTTTTCTCGGGGAAGGTGCTCGAGAAAACAGAGACAGATTTCTTTCCTCTCTAAAGTAGTGCAGACCTCGGCTCTTGTTGACGTTGCGTCTGGGTTTCGCGATTATTATTATTATGCTAATTGTCGCTCATCTCCCGACACCTCCTGAATTATTCATTCAGACTTTAAGACAAGATCTTTTGTATGTCGATTGAAAAATTGCGGGAACGTTTTTATTAATGATTTTCTCCTGCTTACCGTGCGATTTTAAATACACTCAATGCGTTTACATGTACGAATTATACTAGAATACGAAAAATAATTCTTGTAAAAATTTGTCAAAGTTTGCATCTTTGTTCTCCAAAATATTATGTCTCAACTCAAGTTTTAACTTTCATAATACTATTGAAATGGAAATTTGTTAGAATGTATTCAAATGAAAACACCTATGATTAAACTTTAGGTATTTTCAATCTCTAACTTATTCAAAAATCCAATCGGTATTTTTACTTTAATCACATGTTTATGCTCTTCTCAATATTATCTCTGTATTATCAAAGTTTCCTTTAAATTTTTCGACACTTAATGTAAAGCTATTAAAATTTTAAATCATTTTTCCATTAATTTAATGTAAGTAAATCTGATCGGCAAAAATTTTCTAAGGTATTTTAACCCTATAATTTATTTTTCATTCATTTATTGCAAATTAGTCATTATTCTTAACAATTTTACGCTTTAACTATTAGTTTAACGTATTTGTAAGAGAAATGAATAAAGTTGTATTTTATTGATAAAAATTCAAAAATTTTATTGAGACATAATAACAAATACTAGTAAATAACTTGTACTAAAACAAACTTTATTTACAATTAAATAAAAACTAAAGTTTAATTTAAGCTGTTTTCCATTTATTTATTTATTAGAAAATAAACTATTCTAGAAAATATGTAAAAATTACATAGACATTCAATAATACATACAATTTATTTCTAAAATTTTTTTTTCATCTACAATTTTATGTGTAATGTTATTTAATATTAGTTTCTAAAGTGTAAGTAGTTTTTAAAATAATATTTAATACTTTAAAGAGAGGTACAAAAATTAATTATTTATTTGTTTTGAATATTAAAAATTATTGTTCTTTTCTATGAAAATTCTAATATTTGCCAAATATTATATTTAAAAATACTCTTATTATTCAAAATAATAATTTGGATAAAATAGATGTAAACATTAAATATAATAATAATTTATAAAGTAGAAGCTTATTCTGAAAGCAATATTTATCTTAGCAACGTGACTTTAATATATTAAAAACTCAATTGCATATGTCAAGATTAAGATAAATAACAAATTGTTTTTAAAAATATAAAAATTCAATTTTGAACAAAAAATAGTAAAAAATATTTTACAATTTAGAAGACCATTCATTTCTTTTTGTACGTAAATGTACTTACTATACATGTATCATTCATTAAATAAATATTAATAAAATTTTATTTCTATCACATGAAAGTACAAACTTAAATATTTGATTTATTTAAAATAATTTCATCGCTTCAATTTTAAACTTGAACATAAATTTTATTGCATTTATTTGCCAATTAGAAGTAACTTTTTAATTTCTCAAATTTGTTATAATAATTTCTTAGAAACATTTTTTGAAAATAAATCAAGTAACATTCATTACTAAACTTTAAAACCCCAATAAATACAAGCATTTTTATTAATTATAAAGTTGCACAGAAATTGAAGTAAATAACTAAATTGAATATAAAAAAGAAAATAAATAGAAATAATAAGGAAATAATTAATAAATAATAAGAAAATAAATATTTACATTTTATTTGTAAGCCATTAAATACTTTTTTTAAAAAAATATTGTTTTTATTCATAATCGACATTATTTGTAACTTGGTCTTCAAATTTATAAATTTAATTTTAGTTATTCGAGTACGTAATTCTGAAGTTAAAATTACTACTTAAAATTTCAAATCGTATTACAACAACTTGTTTCTCGGAAAATTAAAGTATATAATAAAATATGTAAAATATGTTTTATTCATTGATGCATGCTTATAATAAAAATATTATAATCATCATCTGTTTCAGAAGATATACCCTAATGAATCGAATAAAAATAAAAGTTTGTAGCAACTCCTCTTTTACACAGTAATTTATTATTTATTTTAATTTCAGTTCAATAAAAATTGTAACAAATTAAAAATAAATTGGGTAAAGAGAAGCTTTTATAATAATAATTTTATTCAGTACATGAACATTTACCAACATAATGAAAATATTAAACATAATGTATTTATTAACATAATAAATAATATATAATTTAATATTTCGACTTATACGAGGTCAAACAAAATACAAAACTTCTAGCAAAATATTTCTATACCTCTGCAAACAAATTAACAAAATAAATAATTTATTAAGTACAAAGAATCAAACGCGTCAAACTTTTTAAATTCTACACAATATGTATGTTTTTATAATAGTAAAACCGATATCCCATATAAATAACACATTTTAATTATAGTTTCTATATAAATAGTAAACCAATTAATACAAAATTTGTAGTAAGTATCTATTTATTTTTCACGAATTAAAAACTGAATCTTTCGAAAGAGCAAAATCTGTTTACCTAAGTAATAAGGTAACATTAAAACTCTTATTTTTTAACCAATTTTTCAATAACTAATCCATTGTAATTATTTTCATTAAATTATATTTAAACAATACATATAATCTACTAACATGAAGTTATTAACTTATTAAATAATTATTTATATTAGAAGACAGTAAATACATATTCATTGAAAAGCATTAATCTAATACAATATTTTATGTAATTATTTATCCAGAAAAGTTAATACGATAAGTATTAAATTTATTTTTTAACATCAATGAAGATAAGTAATTTAGTAAAAACTTTCATAATCAATAATAATTATTTTTTATTACGATTTATTTAATATAAACATAAATGTGCATGCAAATATTATATATATTAAAATTATCAAATTTTATCGTTTCACTTATATTTTACAACTTTTACGGCTTATCAATTATATGAAAATAAGTTTCATGAAAATGCATTCAGAGTGTAATTTACTTCATACAAACACGCGTTAACTTGAACATAATTCACTTCCGATAAATCAGTGATTAAGAAATCTTATTAGCTGAAAGTATTATTATTTCATTATTTATAGTAGAATTGTGTATTACTTAGTTATATTTTTTATTCAATCTAATTGATTAATTTTATTTGTAATTTTTAAATCACCTATTAATAAAAAATTATAATTGAATAAAATTTTCAATTTATTTGTACTACATTTTGAATAGATATTAAAAGAAACTAAATTTTATGGTCAAAGCTAGGAAATTAAATAAATATATTTTGTAATTAAATTTCAATTTTCTAAATATTATTATTTTTATTTACAATTTAAAATTAAACTAAAAATATATACAAAAATTAAAAAAACAATAAAATATTATTCAATGAGAATTTTTAAAATTGATTGAATTTGTTAAATTCAAGATATTTTCAAAACAAATTTATATTTTTAAAATATAGTGGTAACGTAATTACATTAAATACTGAGATAACCATGTGTGTAAAATAAATATTTTTAATTTAATTAAAAATATAGTAATAATTAAATGGAAATATTAAATTCATTTTTTGCTTCAACACGTGTGTCTTCAAAACGTAATATAAAATAAACAAATATGTTACAGCGCTGGCTTTTGGTCAGTATTTCCGTTTTTTTTTTATATTTTCACAATTTATTTTATGAGTAATCTATCAAGCAAGTTTTTAAAACTTTTAAAAACTTGAAATAATACAAGATAATTAAATTATTCGAATTCTATAAACAAAATGGGTACCTCTTGCAAAACTAGAATGCACTGAATAATTTGAATTTCTGACTCGCTTGTCTTTTAAAAATAACTAATTAGTGTACTAATTTTGCAAATTACAACTGTTTATAGTCAATACAATATGTATATATATGTATATATGTATATATATATATATATATATATATATTCATTTCCATAAATTTCCATTCTCTAGCCGTGTATTCAGAAACCATTAAGACCATCACCGTGCACAGTGTAAATCTCGATGTTTCAATTATCATATATGATAAAAAAAACAAAACAGAACAAAAACAATGACGACAAAAACAACAAAAAATAAAAACAACCAGTTTAATTTGTTCAAACTCTACACGTAAGATTGCTCTCCTGCATTTACTTCGTAGGTTCTTCGAAAACAACAAAATAACAAAATAAGTGCGAGCGATCGGGAATCTTCCTCGAAGCAGGATTTTGCACAAGAATCACCACCGCGATACTTAAAAACTATGCAATTATAAAAGTGGCGGTGAAAAGGTAAGAATTAAACAAACAAAAAGAATGGAAAACCAGTTTATCGAAACGCGAGCGCTCGGATTGCGCGGGACCACCGCCGATACTCAGGTTGGCAATCCCTCAAGAAGCAACGGTCAAACAGGTGAGGCTCAGCGCCAAGAGCCACAAGTAGGCCAGCCAACTCACGGAAGTACAATTAGTAATGCGACACGCACAATCATATGCAGGGGAGCAATCGGATCAGAGCCAATTAATTACCTCCGCCAATTACCGACCGAGCCATTGTTCCCCTCGGGCGCAAAAATCGGCGGCGCAGAACAATCCGCGAGCCCCGTTAATTGTTCCCCGGGCGGCTAATTCACCCGCACCCCGGCCGAGGGTGGAGCGCGCAAAACAAAAGCCGCCTCCTCCACGCACACACACACACACCCGCCTGCCCTCCCCCGACACTCCACGATTCAACGGCTTCATCGAGGCATCCCTTTTACTTTCTCTTTTTTTAACTTTCATTTTGAATTTTGGTGCAATTGCGGAAATCGCCTCTGTCCCTTTTTCCCGACCGCTTTCGTATTAAACCGACAATTTTAACAAAAATAACTTTTACATTTAATCGAAAAAGGTGTACCCTCGTAAATGAAGCCATATAAATCATTGTTTCGGGGCTTGGGAATACTTGTGTCAGATTTATTTTTTTAATTGCTCCTTCTCCAAATTATTGATTTTTAATCCTTTTTTACATAACCGAATGTTACTGAACACAAAGAATTTGCAGTATCGCTTAATCGATAGGTTCAAAATTCGTAAAATGCAGATTGATATCTGTTGCAAATATAGCTTTAATCGAGTATCGATTTCAGCGAGAAATTATTCTATCAAAAACATGTACGACATAAAAAAAGCTTTTTAAATCATTTTTATTTTTGTGGATGACTTTTTTTCTTTATTTCTGGAAAAACTTTCAATATGTAAAAAATTGAGACTCTTAATTTCTCAAGAAAAAAAAGTTTTTGGAGCAAAATTTAACTTTTCATTTGGCAAAATTTGCATAATGAAATAATTATAGATTCACAATATAAATAATGAACCTTCACGGTATTGGAATAATTTACTCTTATTAAAAAGGTATGAATTTATTTTTTACTTAAAAATTACTGCGCAAGTAAATCGATTTAAAAATTCATCCATTCTTTAAGTTGATTTAAATAAGAAAGTACTTTAATATATCAATGTAAGCTAAAAGATCAAAATTTGTTTTTCTTTTTTATTTAAAAAAGAAAGTATTTATTAAAGGAAGTTTAAATTTATTTAAATTTTAATACCTTAAGAATAAAATTTAATTTAACTAATTAAATTTTTATTAGATTAAAACACTTGTTCAATACTTTACTCGCGTATTATTAATTATCAATCCCTTCATTTCTGCCTTATAAATATAAATTAAAAGTTACTGTTTTTAAGCTTATTTTTTGATCTTCATCTCCAAACTTGTAAAGATTATTCAAAAAAAATATAAATTTCAAAAAATAAAATTGTAAATATTATAAATATTTATTTTTATAAAAAAAAAAAAAAATTTAATAATTCTATAGTGATAAAATTAAAGGAACTCCATTGCTGAAAAAATATAAATTAAATGTAAATGTTTCAATCTTAATTAAAGTGATATACCTTAGTAATTTATCTTGAATATATTACAGAGAGATGAAATATTTATATTAAAAAATATACCGTAATGAAAATAAAATACGTTACGTTAAACATTACTTACAGCATTAAGGTAAAATGAATCTGAACCAATTATATTTTATTAAATAAATATTTGAATTCAGTTGGGTAAATAACATTTACTGAAAATCATTCATCAGTATAAACGAACTTTTTCGACGAAAGAAACCGTTTTCAATTAAATTAAATTTAGTGTAATTGATAAATGAGTAAGATATTCGTAATAAAATCATCGTGAAAGCTAATGTAAATTACAAGCATGGTAAAGAGTAATCACGAGTAAACAAATAATCGGTAATGAACAATTTTAGCAGAAGGATTATTATTTAAAAAAAAGGCAAACAAGCAAGGCTCTTGAGTATTTATTGGATATCGATAGTTGAAATCTCTTCTCCGATCGAAGAAAAACGAGGTACGATCAGGTCATTCACCGAGTTTATTCGAGCTCTCAATGATGCATCGACCACGTGCAGTTGTACCAAATAAAAAAAAGTACAAAATTCATCGACTTGAGTACTCACCGTTTATAAAAACAAGGACAAACAGCCATCCCGCAACCGTGAATAATCCTAGAGTAGAAGTCATGTTTCCAAGTCGTGCGCCGCGTGTTTCTCATTAAAAGGGAGGAATAATCCTAGAACCGATCGCGCATCCGCTGGGATCCTCCTTAAAATCAAGATCCCGAGGAGCGGGACGAGCTTTGCATCTCTACAATGTCCACTGCTCGCGATCACTGCTCTTCGTCCCGTCAACCCCTCGAGTGGCAACGGAGCATGGGGACAAGGGAGCGGGGGCGGGGCGGGGGCGGGAAGAATACCCCGAGCTTCGGTCCGCACACGGGGGAGAATACAAATCCAAAAGTTCAAAAGCACGTGCTCGCAGAGAGGAATTACAATCGGAGTGAGTGCACTCGGCTCGGCCCCGCACGCACTGACCCCCGGGCGAGGATTTATCGCTTTTCTTATCGGGCGAGCGCTTTTCTTCGCACGAGGAATTTTCCGACGAGTCTGAAAGCGGAGGTCGGCCTGCACCCGGAGCTCAGGGCGGCGACATGAAGGCCGGCGACGGGTATGGTTGCAAGAGCTCGGAGGACCGCAAGTTGAACCCGGGAAAGGACGGGGTCGCGGGGACCACTGGCCTGGGCACTGAGGCAGTCGGTTTGAGACTGACTACGTCGGGAGTAGTCCCCGTCGCGAGAAGCCGAGGCCGTGCCGCCGCTGCTGGAGCTGGTGGTGCTGGTGCTGCTGCTTCCGCCTCCGTTCGAGGTGGTTCAAGGCGCCTCGACTCGCCTCGCCTCGCCTCGAGAGGATCGCCCCCTTTTCCTCGGCGATCCTCCTCGCCGATTTTTATTTTTAGGAACCGATCTTATCTCCGCGTCCGAGCCCCTTCTTATTTTCTTGCGGGCGATCGCTGTATTACCAAGCTTAATCGCCGACACTTGGCACTCGCTTATTTAAATTTCTACACTCTTGCTTTTCACTTGGCTTCTCCGATTATTTGCTAATGCTGCCTTTTCGAATTGGTCGCCGAGTCTCTTCTAATCCGCTTTTCGCTACTTCCAAATAATAATGGTAAGCTTCCATGGTAACCTTCCGTTTTCCAAATGTAAGACAACCTCACAAACGACTATTCGTCATTCAGGATGACCTATTACATAAATTGATGTGTTGGAGCAAATAAAATTAGAATCTAGACAAAGCGTGCTTTAAACGATTGCAAATTCCAAATGCCTTGTTTTTATTTTATTTTTTACAATAAGTATAAGAAACTAAAATTTGTTTGTACTACTCCCTTGAAATTCAATTCAATTATTATAATTTTCTGCGCAAAAGATATTTTTTAAAAGTCACAACACATCACTGCTCACTCGGGTAAAAAAATTAAACTAAACTTTGTTAAACAAAAATCTTCAAATCTTTTTTTTTTACGATTGTACCAATTACTTATTAAGAATTATGAACAAAAAATATAAAATTTCCTTCAAAGAACATTCGTAGAATGAATTCGTAGATTTAACTATAATATTAATTGGTACTTACATTTTTTTTTTATGTATTAATATTATTAATTGCCATAAACATACAAATTAAAATACAATACTATACAATATAAAATTTGACTTTAATTAAGATTTTGTTAATAGAGTAATTTTTTTACCTTCTCAAATAAACTGTAACTAAAGCTGTAATTTGGAAAATATTACAAAATTATTATGTATTTTTTGTCTATTTAAAATCATTCTCATAGTCTATTTCATATTTAATCCAAACATTTATTTCATTACGATATTGATTAATTTTATTACTTTCGATTAAAAGTTGAAAATATTTTACTCCCCTTAAAAATAAATAAAAAATTATGCATTTCCATTTTTTAGTAACAAAATAATTCGTATAAATGCTTTACAAATTACAAATTACAATTAAATCAGATTGAGTGTTCTGGGATGTAAATTTTTTCTCAAATTTACGACCTACGCGTTTCAAATTTTCTTAATTTACAAAAACTGTGCCATTAAACAATTAATGCACTAATTCATAGTTTGTATTTATGAATACGGATAAATATTTTAATAAATAAATTGTTACAGAAATTATTCAATACAACTCAATACCACACTCTAAAGAGACGCCATTGTAAAAGAAATGTTTAGCACTTGTAAGAAAAAATGAAACTACATAAAAGACCAAATGCAAATGCCGACAATTTAAACGGCTCTGTAATAATCAATAAAAAATTAATAATTCACATCCATTTTGAATTCTACGACTGTATAATTCTCACGCCCTTAGAAAATACTGCGGGACTTAACGACCTTTCCTCTCTCCCTCCCTCTCTCAGTCTGTCTGTCTGTCTCTTTCCCCTCTCCTTTTTCCTTATTCGTCCGAAAATTGCAGCACATGCATAATTCCGCGCTGTTGAATATAACACAAACTGAGGTAAACTGGAAATTTACGAGAATGCAAAGCGGATCCTCACGGAAATATGGATGCATTGAAAATCCCGGTCCTCCTCCATTCTCCGCGATCATTCTACCGAATTTCCCGATAACAAAGACGACGGGCAATCCACGTGTGCTGGCATTGAATTAAATTAAATTGGAATTAAGTCTGGCGCCTCTCGTTGCAGGGCCTAACATTTTAATTTTTCGCGTAAAAGTAAATCGCGAATTTTTCTTTGCACTCCTTTCGCCCGATGATTCGCGTTTGATATTAATGTTGATAAACGGGTATCGCGGCCGATTATTATTACATTATTTCACGCGGTGCACACGATCTACACGTGGATTGTCTGTGTGGCCATTCCTTTTATTTCGAAGAAGTACGCACGACGAAAATTTTTTATAAACTTCAGCTCTCCAATTATACAACTGACAATGCTGATGTTGCTCTTAATGCAGTATCATGATAAGTTAATAACAGGAAATTACAGCCTTCACGAGTTACTTTTCTACTTTTCAAAAGGAATAAAGAGAAAAACACTTGCTCTCGGATTTACTTTTCTCTAATTTTAAAATGCAGCTGTTTTAAGATAAAACAACACAAAGTTAGTTGTGCGTATTCGAATGAGATTATAATTTATTCTATTTTCATTCAAAATCTTCACATACTACACCCTACACGTAGGTCTTTATAATCCAAAATCGTTTAGACTTACGATAGCTTTGCTATGCTTCTGAAAATAGAATTTTTTTTCATTACAACTATTTTCTTCTAAGTTAATTTCGATTTGAATACAAATTTATTGCTACCGAAAATTGTATTTTTATTATTCATCTTTTCTTTACATGCTTGAAATTATAATCTAATGCCACTAATTTTAATTAAATTTCAGAAATATCTAATATTGAGTCGGGTAATTTTTTAATATTTCTTTTTTAATATTTATTTCTTTTATTTGTTTTAGATACCTAGATGGATATTGAAATTCATAACTGCTGCAGTACATTAAACAATTAAATGAATTTTTATTCAACACATACATATTTTACTGAATAATACATGATAAACATAAAATACATATTTAGTCCAACAGCAAAAATAAATTAATTCAATATATGATATTACAAACGTATATATTAATTTAAAGTTACAAAAACTCAAAAAGCCTTAAAAATAATAAATTAGTGGTTATGAAAAATTTATTTATAATTTAAGAATCTGAGAAATTATGAAACAGCAGTTGTGCAAATAGACTTACTTAAAAATCTATGGCATTTACAGCTAATAATTAAAAAAAAATATTTTTTTTGATATACATAGACAATATTTTTATACGTAAAGAAGACGTAGATGCAAACCAATTTTAGTCAGTCGGTGAATTTTACTAGACAACATTTGAATACATGCATAAATCGTTATCTTGCACTTTGATCAGGAATTTCATGTGCGATGCATTTCACGAATATATCTTTTGCACCAAAAATTCATTATTTCCAGATACCCTAGCCTTCCATAAATAATTTTTAAATTATTCCAACCCATTCTTCTATTAATTCCAATTTTTAATGATTTTTTTTTTTTTTTTTTGATTATGAATTTATAATTTTAATGTAAAGTAGATATTATATTTGCGTATGGCAAAATTAATAAATAAAAACAACGGATATTGAGATGAATGTATTTATACAAATCCGAAAATCAATGTCAAATGATTTTTATTGTAATAGAAAGTAAAATTTATACCCATATGGAAAATTGTACTTTTTTAATATTAATGTAAAGATACAATCGTATTAAAAAATTAAAAATTCACAAATTATCCATATCTCAGTAAACATTCACGAATGCGTTTAATAAAATGCAAAATTTTAATTTATTGGTGCTTTTTATCCAATGGACCTCGTTGGTTCAATCCATTAAATATATCAACATGCATAAGTGGAATACGTGAATAGGTAAAAATTCATAAAATTTTGTTTTGATAATAAAAATACATTGAGATATTTTCTATCGCATGAATGGTGAAGAGAAAAGTATGGCACAGAGCTTATCATTTAGTAGCAATTAAATCAGCTTACAGCCGACAGTGTACAACCTGCAATTAATACACAGCCGCGATATCTGCACAAACCCTACAGGCACATCCTCGCGAACACACCACACACATGCACACGCTTTAACTTATTTTCGATTTTCAAGCTAGAATGTCACTCTTCGCACAATAAATTCGTATTCATATCTACTTGGATTTAAGTGCACGTCATGCTCCAGAATCAAAAAGACCTAAAGTAATTATCAAGGCTATAGCATCGGTATTTAGAGAATAATCGTCAAATCCTACCAAACACACATTCATGTATTGCACCTTTCAGATAATATGTTATTTATTGCTCGAGAAAATCGTATTATAAAATCAATACGTAGGAAAATAGACTACAATTCGTTAAGCATTGCTTGTAAATTATCCCGTGGGTTTTAATGTACATTGAAAATGGGAGTACCAAAGCTCTTCGACGGCATTAATTTAATTTAAACTGCTCGCGAAATTTCCTTAATCACTGAACAGCATAAATAACTATAATGATACCATTAGCTCATTACAATGTATCAATGAACCTAAAACATTTGAATTTAAACAATAGACAAAAAACTCATAACAATATGTCACTAAATTCGTATTATATTCATTTTATAAGTAAAAATTTTTAGAACAAAATTACCGAAGCTTTAAATACTGTATACATTCCATAATTTCCATGTAATTACATTAAATACACTTGAGATAATACCATTTATAAGATAATCTAACGTGTGTATTATAAAATCGCATCCAAGATAATTTAAAAAATAATAAGTATCCCATAAATCGTGTAGACACAAACTATCACAATACAAAATTATGATTAAGGAAAAAAATAAATACATCAAAATTAAATAATAACAAATATTTATTTTCATACAAAACTGATATAAAATAATTAAAATATTTATTTAAATTAAAACAATATTTACAAAATTATTTATACAATGCAGAAATTACGATAATTTGGCAAGAATTTTTACTATTTAAAAATATTCCATATTCATATAATAACTAACATTTCTTGCAGTCAATGTATTGAAAAAATTTGTTAATATTATATAATTACGTTGTTCCGTACATCACAAATTATTTAATTATTATTCCCTACTCCCATGAGTATTAATTGCATAATTAACGTAGAAAATCTTAATTGTTGACGCAAAATAAAGCAACATTTTTTTCCCTATACATTGAATTTACATTCCTCCTCGTAAACGCAACACCAAGTGAAGAGTAGATTCCTTCTGAATGTTGTAATCAGAAAGAGTACGACCATCTTCCAGTTGTTTACCAGCGAAAATCAAACGCTGCTGGTCTGGTGGGATGCCTTCCTTGTCTTGAATTTTAGCTTTGACATTCTCGATAGTATCAGAAGCTTCAACTTCAAGAGTGATTGTTTTTCCAGTCAAGGTCTTGACGAAGATTTGCATACCACCTCTAAGACGTAGTACCAAATGGAGGGTAGATTCCTTCTGAATGTTGTAATCAGAAAGAGTACGACCATCTTCCAGTTGTTTACCAGCGAAAATCAAACGCTGCTGGTCTGGTGGGATGCCTTCCTTGTCTTGAATTTTGGCTTTGACATTCTCGATAGTATCAGAAGCTTCAACTTCAAGAGTGATTGTTTTACCAGTCAAGGTCTTGACGAAGATTTGCATACCACCTCTAAGACGTAGTACCAAGTGGAGGGTAGATTCCTTCTGGATGTTGTAATCAGAAAGAGTACGACCATCTTCCAGTTGTTTACCAGCGAAAATCAAACGCTGCTGGTCTGGTGGGATGCCTTCCTTGTCTTGAATTTTGGCCTTGACATTCTCGATAGTATCAGAAGCTTCAACTTCAAGAGTGATTGTTTTTACCAGTCAAGGTCTTGACGAAGATTTGCATACCACCTCTAAGACGTAGTACCAAGTGGAGGGTAGATTCCTTCTGGATGTTGTAATCAGAAAGAGTACGACCATCTTCCAGTTGTTTACCAGCGAAAATCAAACGCTGCTGGTCTGGTGGGATGCCTTCCTTGTCTTGAATTTTGGCCTTGACATTCTCGATAGTATCAGAAGCTTCAACTTCAAGAGTGATTGTTTTACCAGTCAAGGTCTTGACGAAGATTTGCATACCACCTCTAAGACGTAGTACCAAGTGGAGGGTAGATTCCTTCTGGATGTTGTAATCAGAAAGAGTACGACCATCTTCCAGTTGTTTACCAGCGAAAATCAAACGCTGCTGGTCTGGTGGGATGCCTTCCTTGTCTTGAATTTTGGCTTTGACATTCTCGATAGTATCAGAAGCTTCAACTTCAAGAGTGATTGTTTTACCAGTCAAGGTCTTGACGAAGATTTGCATACCACCTCTAAGACGTAGTACCAAGTGGAGGGTAGATTCCTTCTGGATGTTGTAATCAGAAAGAGTACGACCATCTTCCAGTTGTTTACCAGCGAAAATCAAACGCTGCTGGTCTGGTGGGATGCCTTCCTTGTCTTGAATTTTGGCTTTGACATTCTCGATAGTATCAGAAGCTTCAACTTCAAGAGTGATTGTTTTACCAGTCAAGGTCTTGACGAAGATTTGCATACCACCTCTAAGACGTAGTACCAAGTGGAGGGTAGATTCCTTCTGGATGTTGTAATCAGAAAGAGTACGACCATCTTCCAGTTGTTTACCAGCGAAAATCAAACGCTGCTGGTCTGGTGGGATGCCTTCCTTGTCTTGAATTTTAGCTTTGACATTCTCGATAGTATCAGAAGCTTCAACTTCAAGAGTGATTGTTTTACCAGTCAAGGTCTTGACGAAGATTTGCATACCACCTCTAAGACGTAGTACCAAGTGGAGGGTAGATTCCTTCTGGATGTTGTAATCAGAAAGAGTACGACCATCTTCCAGTTGTTTACCAGCGAAAATCAAACGCTGCTGGTCTGGTGGGATGCCTTCCTTGTCTTGAATTTTGGCCTTGACATTCTCGATAGTATCAGAAGCTTCAACTTCAAGAGTGATTGTTTTTCCAGTTAATGTCTTCACAAATATCTGCATATTTATCTGCAATAACAATATTTTCTTAAAAGTTGTTGTAATTTACTGTATTTTTCATCGAGAATATGAAGTGAATTGCTTATTATTATGGGTTATAATGAACAATACTTCAAAATATGATTATAAAATCCACTTTTTTGCTTTACTGAACTATTTAAAGAATGTATGATTTGAAAGAATTTAATATTGTTCGTCATTATGAACTACGTTGTACTATATTAAATAAATTTATTGGTTTGTGAGTACTTTGTACTATTATGAATTGGTTATAAAAACAATGTTTAATAATATGTCTAATGTTAACAATGGAATTATTGCACTCATAAAATGTACATTCATTGAAAAAAAAAAAACAAATTTAATTTTAAAACAAATGAATAATAAATGTATAATAATAATAATAATACTTTACAGTAATCTTAACATTATCAAATTTTTATAAACCTTAAAAAGTTGATTTTTTTAGATTATATTACAATAATAATATAGAAAAATAGTTATTTTAAATAAATAAAATATGTATAAGAAATTATTTATAAACGGTTATGGAATATAAAAAATTAATAATTGATAAAAAAAGAATATTTAATATATTTTTTTCATTTATAAATCATTTTATTTAATTGTATTATTATTTAATAATTTACAGAATTATATTATTTTATATTTTTGTATTACATACAATCTGTAACATGAACAAATAATGAAAATATTTAAATGACATAAATTTAATAAAGAATAAAAAACTAATAAAATTAAAATCTATTTGTGATATTGTAATTTATAAAATATATGCTACATTGTTTTTATAAATTCAGAAACAAACGTTAAAAATAAATTGCTCCAAAACACATAAAAAATGTTATCTTAACACATATCTTGATTTATTTTTAAACGTTCAATAAAACAGATCAAATTTAGGTGATATTTCTAGTAAGAATAAAAAAAAATATAGAAGTTAGAAATGGTTATATATGGATAAAATTAAATGTAGTTTTTAACGCATCGATTGAAGCGTAAAGCTGGTACATTCAAAATGGCGGAATAACAGTACGAATATTACTTCCAAGAAAACGAATTCAATCTATGCTTGGATTATACTATACATATATCTATAAATAATTATTTATTTTTTTTAATCAATCGGTACATTTATAAGATTAAAAATCCAGTAAAAAAACCTATTTAATGTTTTATTTTTATCATATACGCTTACACTAAAATTAATTAACATTGAATATCAATTTTAAATAAATATTTTAATTCCTAATATTCTAATATTTTTATACAATATAATATTTATTGTATTTAGTAAATAAATGTACAGACTGCACTTAGTAAATTGCAAAGATGTTTATCAGTGATTATCATTAAATGTGCATTAATGGATTTCTATTCCTTCAAAAATGTAACAATGGAAATTGTCGCTTGCAAAATAAATAATCGAACCATTTTTAACCGATTATTTATACATACAGTGTAATGTAATTTACTAGCTGTAAATTATTCGTATAAAATTCGATAAACTGCCTATAAATTCTATAAAACGACTTTTAAAATAAATTGATGGAACAAAATTTGTAATTGCAACAATTATTTAACTTTCGTTTAGCGAACGCCCAAAATCAGAAAATTAAAAATTAGACGCAATTCATTAGCAGCAGTAATTTTATGAGCCATAGTCAGTTAATGTTTAAACAATAAATAATCCAAACGCTCACCTCGATTACAACAAACTCTTCGATATATTAAAAATGTATCCAATGACAAAGTTGGACAAGAGACAATGGAATATTGCAGCTGGACTCCAGAACTCGAAGTCACTTAATTGAGACCCAAATGCTTCCGCTCCTCTGAACGCCCTGCGATTGCTCGTCCTCTGGACGCTCGCCTATATTTATAGAGTTAACCCCCCGCAAGTGCGTGGAAAAACGTCATTGGATGGAAACGACCGCGTCCCCACCGTCAATTGGCTGGACGCCATCGACCTGACTTTCCTCTGGCAAGATGTCCGCCATCTAGAAGATTCACCTCGATGAGCCAACTTATCTCTCTTACCCTTTCAATGGAAATTTTAGTCTTTTTAATTATGAGCCGAGCGACGCGTAGCGATAAACATATTAAATAAACATATATAAACGAAAACAAACGCTTTTGGCCGACAAACATCGGCGCTATTCCGATGCTTCTCAATGTTAATTCCCCTTTGCCTCTTCCATTTTGTCTTTTTTTTTCCCCCCTTTTTTTTGTTATTTATTTTAGTCGCATGTACAATGGAACACAAAGAATGCCTTTTTTCACGCAACAACGGCTTTCATAAAATTCCAATTCATAAAGGATATTCAAGATTTATTTTGGCTCGGCTCTCTTAAGCAAATAAATTATTATTAACATGAATCTTTTTTGCAAATTTACCAATCATCGATTTCATCTGCTTTATCCCTTTCCTTGGTCATCTTGATATGTATTATTGATATGCTTCCTTGTTCCAACAGAAAAAAAGTCTTGTATAAAACCAAATATATACACATCAATATCAATAAATTATCGTTTTATCTTTATTTACTAACGCAATAAATTTCTTTTCATTTGCTTTTTAAAAAAATCCACTTTTTTTTTATCAACTTGATTAAAAACAAAACCATTTTTAGTTTACTTATCTCCATTGTCTTTTAATCCATTTTTCAAAGTAAATACTTTAAATTAATATACGTTATTAAAATTAATCACATTGTCTATGTGATACATTGATTTTTTTTTTTTTAATTGACACATCGATTAATAATTTTTGTATTAGAATATTTTACTATTTGAATGCTATTATTGTAATTAATAATAATAAATGTGTTTATCAACTTTTTGGGGTAATAAATAATTTACTTTATTTAATCAATGTGTTATTATTAAATTTTGATAAAACTTTGTTGAGTTAGTTTAATTCTTAGTTCTATAAATAGCTGAAAGAAATATAAATTTATATTCTCTTTTTGCAAAATAACTTGTTAAAAATTATTATTTTGCTAATTTATAAAACATCTTAATTACATGTAATAAAATTTTGTTTCAAATTTAATTTAAATATATTTTATCTGTATTATTTTACTATCTTTTTACAAAAATAAGTTTTGTAAATCTTTTTGTAATTTTGTATTATTAAAATCATAATGATGCAATAGCTGTGACAATAAATTAAACATTAAGCAGGCATGATTAATTGAAATATTTTATTACGTAACTGAAACACTAAAAATATTACTAAAATATCATTAAAAATATTAAGTAGTGTACCAAACTGCATTACTCATTTTTCAGAAAATGTAAGTATTTAATTTTCTTTTTTTTTTTTAATATACAGTACAATCCTGAAATACCACAATTCTTTATAAACTCAATATTTTAATTATAATAAAATTTTTTTAAGATTTTACTTGTAAAAGAAAGGATACAATAAACTTCTTTAAAAATTTCGTATACAAATATTTATTAATATATATATATATGATTTAATTTGAATAACTTTAAAATCAGATAAATAGTATATAAAAATAATATAAACAATATAATTCTCATATGGAATAATTTACAATGCAGCGTACATATAAATAATGCACAAAACTCAAAATAATAAAAAATAAGGAATTGATTATTCAATTAATTATTAATATCCCTTATTTAAATTTAATATAATCATCAAACATTAAAAAAAATTCTGCTATATTTATTATTTATTTTATATACAAAATAAATTATGTTTAATTATAATGTAATCTATTTTTTCACAGCATTCAAAAACAATTTTTAAAATTAAATTATCACTTCCTTTTTCTTAACAAATCTTGTATTTATACATATATATATATACATAGATATATATATAGATTATATATATGTTATATATATTATTTTGTGGAAGTGTATGTGTAATAGATAGATAATATATATATTATATATAGATATCTACTGTGTGTGTGTGTGTATATATATATATATATATAAATAGATTGATAGATAGATAGAATATATAAAAACAATAAGGACACCAAGAAATATAAAATTTATATTTTATCAAGTATATTTATTCATTGCAGCAAAACAACACAATGAAAATACACGTTAATGAAGTAGTTAATTTGTTTATGATCAAACAAAGCTATTATTTTACGATACTTAGCTTAAAGTAAGTTTACTTAACACCACATTGCATTTTGTTATAAAAGAAAAAATTGTCATTGCACTATAAACAAAATATATGTGAAAACTTAAAAAAAAATTTAATGACAACAATGCATAATACTTTTATGCACATATATTAAAATTTTGATTCAAACTACATTTTATAAGGAAAAAATTAATTTCCTTGCAAATTAATACGGCGATAATAATCATTTATAAAATTTTTATTAACGCAATGCGAGTTTAAATAGTTTACTATTTAATTAGGAACATATAATGATTTGAAATTTTAAAAATACACTTTTAATTAAATAGTAGTAATGAAAAAATTAAAAATAAAAATTTTATATGTAATAAAGCAAAAAAAAAAAAATTTTTTTGACTTTCAATATAAATTGATATAAATCGAGTGAAAAACTACTTTACACGCAAATATATAACTGCAGTACTTGTTGCCATGAAGAACAAAGAAAGCAGTTTTTAAATGAATTACAAATCATATGATATATATAACAATGTTTTATGAAACAGCGTAACTGTGTGTGCGGTCATGGGTGTAGAATTTTTTCGGGTCTCATTGCAGACGATATTCTTTGTATTATTCTTAAATAAACAAAACTAGCTTTCATAATAATTGGCAGGAAAACTGGATAAAGTAAATCAAATCTCTGAACTCTTTTCGTTTTGGTTTTTACTTTATTTTCTTCATTTATTCAGCGACGTTTTAAAAATACAGCAGTATAGCTATACATTCGTCTCCGAAAAGAATTCATCGTTATAATATAGGAGAATCAAAGATATAATTCTGCAAAGAGCATTTGGTCTTATTCTTGATTAAAGTAATATGTCAAACAATTAATAATGTTGTTCAGTGCTTTTAAAGACTGGGTAAACATTTATATTCCATGCAATTACAGAAAATCTTCTTTAGAACAACTCTGAACCACACATTTGCTTAAACAAGTCTTTTATTTTGTAGTTTTTCGCTTCTTCATAAGACTACACACACAACATACACAAGAAGTCCCTATATAAACTACATCTATTCTTAACTTTCAAAAGTTATAAATCTTCACAACTTTCATGTCGACTTAGCTCCTTTTCACATTACAATTGTGACTTTTAGTTTATTTTAAAGATGCATAGCTAAATAAGTAGTCCAACCTAATCACAATTTCTACTCTCAACTCTTTCGACAAAATTCTACTCTTTTAAAACAAATTATTGTATCAATTGCTTGTTTTTAAAAGTACATATAATCACATTGCTAAAACCATAGCATTTTTTCATCTCCTCTAACAGTAAGATAATTAATAAAACTGTATTTTTGCGTTAAAGAGAAAAATAAATTTTATTACAAGATTTTTAATGATGACTTTTTAAAGGAATTACTTTTAATTTCATTAATCTTTCTATTTGATTTTTTCTTTAATTGTATATATTAAAAAAAAATAGAAAAAAAATACAAAGCAATCGACACAATACATATTTCAGAGAACATTTTTTCGTGTATATCGTGTTTTTGTTCTTCTCATGTTTATAAGTTATGACTTAAATATTAAAGTGAATGTTTTGGTGAAATCTACTTGGAGTCCGTCTCCATCTTAATCTCTTCCGTTTTCTTATCCTTTTTTGACGCCTCTGTATCTGTGCTTTCGCCATTACTATTGTCACGTCTCCGCTTGCGGGTGAAAGGTCCCTTGTGTTTAGGTGGCGGCAATTGTTCCATACCCAAGACCTTGTGTATCTGTCGGAAAGCTACGAGTCGTAAAGCATGTTGTGCCGAGGCAGTGATATCTTCCCGTTGTTGAGCTGTCATGTTCCCGATTGCGTCTACTGGATCTTTTTCACATGGATCCGATAAACCTAACAAAAAATGACACAAATTCTTTAAACTTACGATTGTACTTTTGTGATACAGTGCAAATTGTATAAAATGTAGTGATCAGATTGCCAAAATAATCCGTGAAACAACATAGTAATGCTGCTTAATGATCAAGAATCCAAAAGACTTGTTTTCAAAATCAAAAAGTAACCGTATGCTGCTCTCAGTCTCGTCATCGGTTTCATCATTTTATATTTTAATAAATATATCTATATAATCAATAGATTTGTCAATATAGTTAATATACCTGGACTTCCAGGAAGTAAAATTCCACCTGCCACACATTCCAAAAGTCGTCTCAATGCTGCTCCAGGACTGAGTGGTACACCGGCAGTGCTCAGAACTTTTTCAGTCAACAGCTCCAAAGCCTAAATTAATCGATAAATATTATTGCAAATGTGTATATACAGTAACAATGATTTGCAAAAGAAAAAAGTATTTCTAGAAAGAATTAAAAATACCTTTAGTTTATCAATATATGTTATTAGATATTTTTTAAGTTGTACTTTTTATAAATAAAAACAATTTACTTCATAAAACAGAGACTTTAAAAATGTCTCTAAATGAACGAAGAAAATAAAGTGAAATAAATACATCACATATCAAGGACTTGTTTTATAGAAAAAAAATCTTTTAAATTATTTAAATTGTGCGATATATGATGCATCTATTCGTCAGGTAATACAAAATGTTAATTTGAATTCAAATTTAGGAATTACTTAAAATTTGGTAAATGATAAAAATAAATAAATGAATAAATATTTATTAAATATTTAATAAAAAAATATGTACCCATGGATTGAGTGGACCCCAAGTCGGCACGCGATTGCATAGATCTCGCATAATACGAATAACCATTACGCAGCTCTGCAGCGAAGTTGCTCTAGCCTGTCAATAATAATTATGCATATATTACCAATTAAGATGACACATAGATATTGGCATATCAACCTAATCTAGCTCAAGTTTACTTTGTGCATGTTATAGCACTACTCCCCCAGCCTCGTGCCTCCTCGAATATACCGTTTCATATCGTATACTTATGATTAGCCCATATCAATATGACCGGGTGTTTATCATGGGTTCGTGTCACCGATTAAATGTACATAAAAGAAAATATGTCACCAAAGAGACTAACGGCAATTGCAACAACTTGTACTAAACGTGAAAAAAAAAGTTAATGCAGACCTTCCGTCGAAAAATTGTCCGTTCGGAAAAAGTCGAAAAAAAAACACCCGGTACACGTATCGACACCACTGTGTGCTTGTGCTTGTCTGTCTCTTTATTTTTACTGCTACAGGTGCTCAAAAAAAGCACATTTGATATAAACTATAGAAGCATTTAAAATTTACGCAACGAGTATTGTTAATATTATTATACGTATATTATTCAAACAAAATAAAGCGAGCACACATTTTTAATAAATTTACTAAATATTTTTTATATGAATGCACAATTTTTTTTTTCTAAGACAGACCTAGAACAGACTCAGTCTAGGCTACATGGTGCAAGATAATCCAGAATAATCAATCAATTCCATTAACAAAAAAATTTGCGAAATAACAAGCAACAACGTAAATAAAATGGAATCGGAGTTATACAAAATATAATTATTTAAAACTTTATTTTATTTTAGTAAATAGTTTGTCATATTATTCTGGATGTCGCAAATATGAAAAGAAAAAAATTGAAACGAACCCAGACAATTATAGTCACATGTTGACATAAAGTCAACAACATGAAACTATATTTGCTTGAAAGTTCTTACTTTTTAATAATCTGTTTGATCGCATTCTTGGTACTTGCTTATCAAAGGCATCCAAACTGTTCAATCATTCCCCTCCTATACTTGCAATTCTTTTTTATAATTCATCAAATATTAGTGTCCACAAACAACTCTCAAGCTCAATCTAGGATGCCAAAGCATAATGAAGACACCGAGTGTGATCAAACAAGACTATGCATAATAAATACATAAACGCCATATTATAACACATACATTTCCATGCTGCGAAGATGATTAAAATTAGAACAAAGCTAGTCCACAAGGCTGGAAGTTACTAAGACTATTAACTCTTCTATCTAAATAATCCCTTTATTTATTTGTTTGCGCTTTTTTTTTATATATATATATAATTTCATAGACTTTTTTGCGGACAGAGAGAGAGAGGACAACTTGCACTCAACTTTAAAGTCACCATTATAAATTTAAAAAGTCGTTTTTTTATCAAAATCAAATGTTATGGGCATTTTTTAATAATTTAATTTTTCTCTAACAAAACTTTCTCTTTGAATGGTTGAGTTGAATTCAAACCTGAAACCACTTGGCATGCCTCAGTGCAGCTAAAGCCTCCAAACACTTAGCCTTGGGAAGTACATCTGGTGGGTCTGGTTTCATCGCGGCCGGCGTCGCGGGCGTCGTTTGTTGTGTGGCAGCTCCTTGTTGCTGCTGTCCAGCATTATCTGAGATTCCAACAAAGAAAGCACAACACGCTTAGACAACACTTAGAGTGTTTGATCATGCCCAACTTGGAAAAGTATCCCTCTATTTTTTTCATTTTTAACTTTTTGTTAGTCTTATTTTTTTAGTATGTACGCATTTTTCATTAAATTTGGTATTTGTTTGCTTTTTTTCGTGTATATTCTCATCATTCATTACTACTCAAAATAATACAAAATAAAGAAATAATTTAACTCTAAAAATTGAAGAGTGTGCATTGATGCAAAAACGTTTTTTTTTTTTTTTTTTTTTTTTTTTTTTTAAAAATTATTCATTTCCATATAAGTAATACAAATTATATGGAAATGATTTTTTATCAACTCAGCACTGATAGTGTCATTTATATATTTAATTACAAAAAATATTATAAAAATAATCAAACACAAATGTAATATTTTCAAATAATAAACTATCACTATCATTGTCTGTTACACAAAGAATCAGGTACGAAAAAAACGTTAAGCGTCATACTGAACTACACTCGAGATAGAGGGTGTATTATTCATATGCATGATCAAAAAGTCTTTAGTTTTAAAATTGCCTCAGCGTTGTTTTCCGGATATCGAAAGCGTTTCCACGTTTATATTGCGATATCACAGGAAAAACTCTTCTTTGAAGGAGACTCTAGCTACCCGCTGTAAAAGTGAATCGGAGACTCTAAATTGTAATTTACATTGACTTTTGTAAAATTATACAAGAAAAAAATCATTCTCATTATACGTTAATTAATCCAAAATTTGATTAATGATAATAAAAATGAACGAAAGAAACTTTACTATGTATCAAGTTTACGCTCTCTCTTTCCCGTAAAGAATTTTCTTTTGTGAATCTCGTTTTTTCAAGTGCAATAAAACTTCGTTAAACGCTACTGCATTTGTACATTTGTAAAACGCGAAACTCAACTCTCGAGTTATACAATACAAACAAATGCTGATACGTAACGAAGATTTAATTTTAAATTATGGAGCGTATTATATCTATAAACACTGGCAACATCGCCACGAAGTCCTTGGAACTGTGAAAAACTGCCGCTTACCTGGTACTTGGAGAAAAAATATTACTCAAAACCTTTCCAGGCCATGAAAAGAACAAACTAAATCTAATCTAACCAATAATTATTTACAGATAATAATAAAAGTAACTAGAAATGAAAACCCTTTTTTTGTAATGGTCCCATTAAAAAAAAATACGTATTTTGATTATCCTTTTCTTGGCCGGTACAAACACGAGATTCGCTTAAATTACCTGCGGGAGAGCTTGGTTTCGTTGCATCACGCATTAATGGACTGGTTAGAGTTACGCTAACCGTCACTGTCCCACCTGAAACCGTTAAAGCTGCAGACTCTGGATGTTTTCCAACATTGTAAGTTTCATCTGGAGCTACAATTTTCAATTGTACAGGCAAGATTTCAGCCACTTTATTCAATAAGGTTCTAAAAATATAGATAAAATAAAATTATTACATTATTTATACATGTATTATTACATATAATTAACTTATAAACCATTAATTAATTAAGTTTCTCTTTTAATAATCTCTATTTTATTTCTTACTTCAATTTTTTATGTTTTAATTTTATAATAATTTTTCATTGATATATATTTAAAAATTTGTTAATTAACATTATAAATGCATTTCATAATTTTAAATACATAATTGATAAAATAATACTGCAAACATTATAATTGATACATTAATACTTTTTAATAAATTTTTTTGATAAAAAATTTAGATAATTTATAAAACTAAAATATACAATTAGTTTTTAATTTAAATTGTTATTTAAGCATGTATTTTTATAAAAATATATAACAAAATATTAACGTAAAAATTTAAACAAACATTTCAATAAAAAAAATTTTCAATATTTTTATTACAAACCTAGTTGGTTTTTCAGCACACAATACTACAAGACAGACGTGATTATCTCCAGATAAAAGAAGACCCTTAGCCAAATTTCCTACTCGCATAACTCCGCGAAGAATCCTTGAATCTTCTTTTTCTTTTTGAAAAGAAAATAAATTTCCATCACTACCATCTTCTTTCTGGGGAGCAGCTTTTTTATTGGGTTCTTCCTTCTTTATTGTATCATTGGAGTTGGTATTTGTTGAATTAGCTGAAGTAGTTGCTGGTGCTTCTTATTCAAAATAAATAAATAAATAAAAATTTTTTACAATTGAATTGAATCTACATTTAAATATATCAATTTTTAAATATAAGTTTATAAAGATTCGACTAATATATATATTACACACATAAAAAATAGAAAAATTAAAATATGTATCAGAAAATTACTTTACATTCATAATGCATATGGTTAACAAATCTTAAATGTATATTGTGATACCATAACATTAAATTTAATTTATTCATTAATTTGTAATTTCATCAAATTTAATAAAATATTTTATTTTTCAAAGGATTTCATTACATATAAATCAATTTATTTTAGATTTTATATAAAATATGAATATAACGATCAATATAAAATGATCAAATGTAATTGTTACATTAATGATTATAATCTAGAGTTTTCATTTGAAAAATCAATTATATTTAAATATTCAGAAAAGAAAAATAAATAAAATTTATTGTTACCTGAATCAGCAAGCGCATCAGAAACAAATTTAAGCGCTTTTTCTGTATGTGATACAATTTTTTGAACAGCTTGCAATTCGTCTTCTTTTGGATAAATTGTAGAATGATGTGCAATAACATGCTTATCATCCGATGTATCAGATCTTCGCTGGATGCCTGGAAACATCATCATAGGTGGTGGGCCAGGAAATGGTCTAGGCATTGGTGGTGCACCAGGTCCTCGACCATAACGGCGGTACCATTCGTAATACTCGCAATCCTCCTCATAGCGACGACGTTCTTCCCAGTACAGCATCTCTTCATCCATCATAGGACCCATAGGACCCATAGGACCAATTTGTGACATCTCATCACGGCGACGCATATATTCATCTCGCATTTGTTGATGACGTAATTTCTCTTCTAACAATTTCCGTTGCTAAAACATTTATATTATTATAATTTATGACTATTGCTATTGAATTGCTATTATTTTTGTTTATAATAAATATAAATTATTAAAATTTATTAAATAACTAAATAATGATAATAAATTTAAATACAATAAGTAACAAAAATAATTTTTAAAAAGTAGTTATGATATTACAATTTACTAGATATAGATTCAAATATAAAAATAATAGGAAATTACTTTGAGACTTGGTTTCATGTCCACAACAAGATCGGGATTCACTTTCTTCTTGTAAGCAAAACGATGCCGTCTACCTTTCATATGCATGTCTTTTGCATTTGGATCATTAAAACGACATTCGCATAGTTTACAATTAAAACTAATAATTTTGCCATCTTCAGACTTATTCTCTTCAATATATTCTTGACCAACTGGTTGAATATCTTTTTCGTCATTTGTTTGTTCTTCATTGCCATCATCATTATCGTCGATCTTAGAATCGCTCCCTTGATTGACAGTTCCTAAATTTCCAGCTGAAATCCAAATATTTTAAGTTATTAAAATTAAAAACTAATATATTTTATTTGGTATAAACTAATTTGTTTTGTATTTATCTGTTTAATTTTTATATATGTATTTTTAAGATATCATTTTAATATATTATTATGAAGATTCCAAATATTTAATTAACTGATACACAATTTTGTTAAAATTTTATATCAATATTCTATAATCTTCTAAAATTCTACAATATATATAATATCTATAAATTTTTTGACTTTTAACAAGCTATATGTAATTATACAAAGATGTTAACTTATAATTCGTGAAACTAAATCTAAGAAAGAATACATACATGACTCATTAAAAATTTTTAATTAAGAGTTTATATTCACATTTGGATAAATATTTTGCAAAAAAAATTGTTATAAATCATAATATTAAGTAGCACGAATAAATAGTTGTACTTACAAGCAACGAAATTAATTTTTGGAGTGGCGGTGATTACTCCTTTCTTGGCACCTTCTGTTTTAACTGTAGCATCTGTTTTGTTGGCAGCACTTGGCTTAGGATTTAAAACAGTTGGGTCGGCACTCGGAATAGGTTTCCCGAGCTTAGTGTGTAATTTAACTACTTTCTGGTGTTTAGCTCCTCTTATGTGAGCAGCGTAGGCGTCATTGCCAGTGCAGGTGACGTCGCAAAGCTCACACCTTAAGGAATTACCAGCTCCCCTTGAGGGAGGCTGCTGTGGCACTTTCAAGGACGCTTCCTTCTTCTTATGCTTTTGACCTTCAAGATGCTCGCGATACGTTTGTGGACCTGCGCAGCTGATTTTGCAAACGTCGCAATAATGTAGCTGCTGAGGTTTGGGTGGTTGCTTAGGTCGCATCGCCTTCATGCCGCCACCACCTCCACCACCACCGGCTCCTGAGCCGAAGCCTTTGCGTCCGTAGCCCTGCCAACCTCTCGTCTTCGGGTTAGTCGAATTGCTGTTTGCGCTCTGTTGAGCTACGTACATTGTCGCGGCGCTGTACAGTGCTGCGTCGTATCCAGAATACGCTGTACCCGCCGCTTCTAAAGAAAATGAAATTCAAGCCTCAAGATTTCTGTCTTTGGAGTAGCCAAGTGTTTGCATTTGTATTTTCTCATTCTTTCTTCTCTTTCATTCTTAGATCAATATTTTATTAACAAACGTTCTAAAAGCAGTATACTGTATTCTTCTTTACATCATTTTTCAACTTTATTAAATTTTATGAGAAAATCAATTTCATATTTTTTAGTAATTATTTTTTAATCTTTCAAGGATCTTGTAAAATGTCTATCAAAATATTGCTTTAGGTCAATAAAATAAGTGAACTTTTCAATAAAAATTCATTGCTTAATAATGCTATGAGTCAAACGTTTAATTAAATACAAAAATATTTACTTTAACCATTTAACATTCTAAACTTTTTGACAGACATTCTAAGTATTTAATATCTTTGTTCTATTGATTGTTAACGAAAAATCACACAAATTTCAAATACCTTTCAAATTCCTTGATCATATAAATTCAATTACCTAGTTCATTGTTTCTTTTAAATAAAGTAACCAGAGTAAAATGCTAAAAACTAAATGTAAATTATATAAGAAAAATATGGAAGACAAATTATATAAAAAAGAACTTTCTTTAATCCTTTTTCCATGTAATAACTAATGAATCAATTGAATTAAGTATTGCCCAAGTAATTATTTAATTAAATAATCTGCTTTTTTTTAATTTTACATATTTTAAATATAATTTTTTTCTAAAATTACATATAATCTTTACTATAAAAATTAAAAAGTCAATATATTGGCCTTGATAGATTAAACAGAAAGGGGAAAAAAAGTTAAATGAAATTTAAGTATATTTACAAACAAACAAATGTATGTTGAAGAATTTAAATATCATAAAGTCATAAAATATTCCTAACTTGTATCGAATATTCAGTATACATTATTCAATAGTAAGCAGTATTTTGCTGATAATGAAAAATTTATTGTAAAATTTATGAAATTTATATATAAACATGGAAAATTGATAGCACACTAGCAATCTTTTAAAAATTTTAATTTAACATTTAATAACTAAAGTACTTTTATATAGCTTGCAAATTTTCAAATGCAATCGTTTGATAGTCAATACTATCAAGATATTCCAATAAACATAAATGTTTGTTATTTATAAATTTAGTTTATTAATTCACACACAAGTATTAATTATTGTAAAAATTGTATCATTATTACATAAATAAATATTTAATAAAAATCTCGATTTCAATGATTAAAAGTATTTAAAATAATGTAAATATTAAAATATTTACTGTTTGTCGCTGCAGCAGGAGCAGCAGCTGGAGCGGCTGGTGCAGAGTAACCCGATGAGTAAGCTGTATTTTGAGATGGATTTGTTTGTGGATAAGCTGTGCTGGATGCTTGATAAGTTTTTGCTTGACCAGTGGTTGTAGCTTGTCGAGGAGCTCCTGCGTAAGCACTAGTTGTACTGTAAGCAGGTTTCGCCGCTTGATAGTGGGTCTCAGTTGTTGTATAGGTTGCTGCTGCAGCCGGTTGTTGATAGTAAGTCTTGGTTGCGTCGTAAGTTGCAGCAGGAGCAGCACGCCCGTAACCGTAGTCGTAGGTTTGAGGTACAGTTCCTGGATTTGTAGCTAATGTAAAATTAAATTGTATTAACCAGATAAAAATAGCCAAAACACCCGTTCAGCAAGGGGTATTTTGTTATTTAAAAAGTTGTTTTAAAATGGCAATCTATTGATCTCGGATAAAAGCAACGAGTCATCTTAAATCTCCAAGTGTGTAACAAGTTCAATAAGATAAAAATGTTTCTTTGACCTTTGGCTATTAAAGGAAAAAGAGACATGCAACCCAAGGTGGACGTGCGTCAGCCCGCGTCTATTCACCTGCGTATGTTGTGCCGGTAGCAGCGGCAGCTGCAGCTGCCTGGTAGGTTTCGTAGCCAGTGGCCGCAGCGGCAGCAGGCCGTTGGGTGTACGTGGCCGCCGTCGCCGCTGGAGTTACGGCGTAACCAGCCTGACCTGTCTGGTACGCCGCAGCACTAGTAGCCCTAGGCAGTAAGAAAAAATTAGAAAACTCGGCCGTCCCGGAATCCAAGGGGAGCCCGAAGCTCGCCGCTCGCCATCCGAGCTGATCCGCAACTCGGCCCGCGGCCGACAATTGCTTATAATCATTTGCACGAGAATGCAGGTCAGCGCATCAATTTTCTGCGAGAACCCGAGTCGTTGTCAGAGTAACCGATTCGAACGGGGGGATAAAATGGGGAAAAATGCGAAAAAACGAAAGTCGCTCGATAATTGAGGCAGCGCGTGCCTCGCTCCAACTGCGAAGCACGCGACGCACATAATGGAAATTTCCACGCGCTCGCAACGCACACGAGCGAGTCCCGGCGTTTCCCCGAGACCGAGCTCCCCGTCCCAATTCATTTCGCGGGGGCACGCCTCCGCCAAGGAGAAGGAGCCGGGGCTCGCCACCTCGGACGATGCCACCTCGTCTCGAAATACAAGCGCGAGCCCCGAGCGCCAAGAGAAATGGCGGCCGAGGAGCCGGCAAAGCTTCGAGGCGCACAACGCGAGCTCGCAACGACCCGAGCCTTCGAGCGCTTCCCGGAGCTGCCACTCTCGAGGCGTCCCCGCGGGGTAGCGAGGCCTCCCCAGCCCCAGTCCCAATTCAAAGTCAATTTAAAGCAATATCATACCCATATTGAGTGCCGCCGTGGGTGAATCCAAAATAATTGTTCTGAGCCATCCTTACTCGCAGCGAGTCCCGGAAAGGAGAGAACGAGCAAGGAACGCACGCAAAACCGGGGGAGGAAGTCGCGCGCTGCTCTGATGCTCTCGACGTTTGGGGCGTGCCACGTACGAATCGCAAGAGGCGCTCACGGCTCTACGCACAAATGAGGAGTGACGCAAGGTGCGGGGAGGAGGGTGGGGGTGGGGGGGTTGAGGGAGAGAGACCGACGCAGCCCGGGCCCGGCGGTCCGACGAGGAGCGCAGATCCGCGAGCTCGCGTTCCGAGGCCAAGATGGAGTGTGATTGGCTCGTCCGTTGGAGCGCTCCGACCATGTGATCTAGAAAACGACTAGAACTTTTATACAACCCACGGCTCTCGATCGGACCAAAGACAACTGGGACTCGCTCGATCATCCTCCTTTGCGATGGAAGCCATTTTCGTCCAGCGCACTAGATTACCGAGTAGTCCCCATTAGTTTGATTAGCTGCGAAAAATCATTGCGCAATCTCTTGCACCTTTTTCCATTATTCGATTTAAAATTGATTTGAAAATTAATCGTTATCTTCGACATACTTCGTTGCAATTCATCAAAATAATTCATCAAAATTTTGAGCACGATAGGAAGTGGGATACGATTTATAACGTAGCTTTTAAGCTATCCTCAATGTCAGCAGGACGCGTAACTCTTCAAGTAGATCTTGACTCTTAAGGCTTAATGTAGCGCATTTGGGGTGTATTCATTTTTATTTTTTTTTTTTTATGAAAATTTAATTATAATAACGATAAGCTTTTAGAGTATCTTTCACTTCAGCGCCATCTACCTAGGGATACATTGGACTAATTTTTAATTTTTACCTACATTCTATTGTTTATGCATCATAACAATTTTGTCTAATTAATTTGAAAACAAAATGTAAAAACTTATTTTTCAGACAAAAGTAATTATTTATTTGACTATTTTTAATAGTAATCGCATTCAATTATATGTATAACAAAAAATTGTGAATTTTGAAAGTATAAATGCAGATTAAATCTTAAAAAGAAATATAAAACTTGCAAGATTAAAAAAATTAAGCCTCATTTTAATAATTTAAAAAGTCTACATATTTTAAAATCACAAAACTTTTAATAAAATACGATTCAAAATAAATTTTATAAAACATTGAATTCAGAGATATTGTAAACACTATTGCATAATCATTATGTTCTAATTAATTTAATTCATTTTATAAATTTATCATTTTAAAATGATTACCTAATTGTATTAATTATGAATTTAAAATAAGAAAACAGACTTCGTTACATTATATTCTTCCATCTATTCAATTTATGCATTTGAATATATGTATGTAAGATTGTAGTAAGTTATAGGATAAGGGATAGAATTCCCAGGGATGTGAATAATTTTCTTTAACAGTAACATGATTATAACTTGAATATTAATATAAATCAAATCAGTGCAAATATTGATAATTTAATTTGACTTAGTCCTTCAAAATATATAAAAGCATCATTACATTTAAAATATCTTCACTTCATATTCAAAGAGTAAATTTTCTACTAAAAAACTAATAAAATAATTACAAGATATTTAAAAAAGTAAACAGAAAACTAAAATTTTTTAATTAATGTTCTTGTATGATCTATACTATTATCCAAATTAAAAACTTGTACTTAAGGCAAATAAAAACAATGAATAATAATAGCAATAACAACTTTTTGCTTTATAATTTTTATAATCTACATTATTTATAACTCTTAAAATCATACTTCATATTCTATTTAAAGCACAATTATTATAATACTAATAAAAAGATGTATTGAGCATATTGGTTATATAAAAATCAATATAATTATGGTTAAAAGATTAAAAGTACAGATATATTCAATAAATGTTAGTTGTAATATTTTTTTAACGCATATAAAATATTTATTAATATATTATCTAAATTAATTTTTATTAAAATATTTAAATATAGTAAGTTAGTTTTTTTTACAACAAATGAAAGTAATATATAAAATATGTGAGTTGTGAGTTCTTAAATAACATTAAAATATCATTCAAGTTTTCTTACTTTCTTATGAAAAATTGTTGATTGTATATTATATATTTCTGATTTAAACATAATAATTATAAATTAAAAACTAGTTAATTCATCTATTCAGGTATTAAGAATTTCATCAATTTATATTAAATATATTTAAAAAATATTTAGATATAATTCTAAATTGTTCTTAATAATAATACCTTATAATATATCATATTAAATATAATCAAGATCCAACCAAGTCTTCAATCTTATTACATCCATGTTTATCTGCTGTTTAATCTGATATCGAAGGTTCAATTTTTTTTTCCAAATAAACTGAAATTTTGGAAAATGATAAAAATTAAATTATAATTGCCTATAAATTTGACAAAAATACAAAAAAAATAGAACAAATAAGTAAAGTTTTTACATACAAAACTAATTCATTCAATTTATAAAGAAGTATCTTCTCACATGCAATATTAAATAAAATACACACAATTAAGAAAAAATCATAATTTTAATACACAGTTAAATAATTATAATAATAATATTTAATTATTATTAATAGAACAAATGTAATTTCATAAATAGAAATTCATTACTTATTTATTCCCTTTTCATATACATACACAATTTTTATGTAATTTTTTTACTTTTCCAAAACTTCTGTTTGTTTTATTTAATTTTATTTTTGATAAAAAAAAGTGTAAAACATTTAACTTTAACTTTAATTATTAATTCTTGTATAACAAAAGGTTCAAGTGATAAATATTAATACATGAATTACTTAATTTTTTGAAATATATCTTCTATATGATAGTAGTGTCATAAAATTGTCTCTTTAAAACTTGAATTAAAAGTTTAATTATCTACCTCATTTAATAAAATAAATGCCAAAATTTAATTTTTAGTCAAAATAAATAAAAAATAGGGAATTAAAAATTACAAATATTTAATTAATAATGATCTATTATTAAAAAATAAAATACAAATAAAAATTATTGGATTAATAGTCTTATAAAAATAATGATTTTTTATGTACTCATTTTCTAAATCTTAAAAAATGTGATATTTTTTGAAGTACATACATATTGCAAATTTTTTTTTTTTTTTATAAATGACAGACGTTTTATTACAAATATACACGTTAACCTGTACCAAAGGCATACATATATATATATATATATATATATATATATAACTTAAATACTTTTTAAATTTAAGCAGTTAAATTTAAAAAATTAAGTTATACATTTACAAGAAATGAAAATCGCATTGTACACCTCTAAATTTTAATATTTGTTATAACCTGCAAACTAGCAGACTAAAACGATCCATTAACCATTGAATTCGTAATAATTTATGATTTTTAAAATCATTATATAGTCGAGTATAATGTTCAATTTTTAAATATATACATGAATTTTAAAATAATCGTCAATATTAACAATAAAGCAGTCAAGAGAATAAATAAATACAAAACAATGTACTTGAATCTACGGTCACAATGAAAAAAGTGCAAATGTAATGTTGACTTACCGTGCACTTGAACCGATGCAATCCAATCAATGTCGCCGTACCACACGCGAATATTGAGGTTATACCTTGTGGTAAAAAACTGAACGAATGGACCTGGGCATCCGGGACCCGGAAAGTAATTCGTTAGGGGCCAAAAAAAAACTTTATGTAAAGCTTAGTTCTAGTGTCGGCGAAAAATACGAAAACAAACAAAAAAAATAGGTAAATTATTAAAGGTTGAATCGAGGAATGTATTTCGCCGGTCCCTGCTTTCCGCAACTATGTGCAGAATACGGATTATAGGCTCGTCTCACTCGCGCTCGGCTCGCTCTCTGTGCTTTCTCTCTCTGTTTTATCTCACTTGTCTAGCATTTAGCAATATATATATATATATGCGCTTGCTAACTAGGCACTGCAGTATTAACATTTGTACATTCAAATTTTTTTCTCAGAGCCCGAATATCCGCAAACAACTTTCGATTTACGGGTACAAAGTTCTGGATATCGTCTAGCCGTTACCATATGCAGAAAATGTGGATGCTCATTGCTTATGACATCATGAACAATCAAAAAGCGCATTACATGGCTAACGTCACGAAAATATGGATTGCACTTTTCAATTCGCGAGCCCAGTTTTGCAATGAGCCGGTGTGTACGACTAATGTTTAAAAAAACTCGATTTGAAATCAAGGATTCAAACAAAATATTAAGGAGTAAGTGCAAACTCTAAGATGTCGACTCAATTTTCTTTCCTTGATAAATACATTATAAATGAAAAATTAAATAAATAAATGTTTATTGCTATATTGATTTTTAATTATTCTATATTTCAATTTTCAAAGATAAATAAATAATATTTTAACAAAATCTCAATACGCAATCGGAAATAAGAAATTTAATTTTAATAAAAAATTAATGCAATTTTGATAAAAGTATCAATATTTGAATAGGTTTGTGACGGTGCCGCAAAATTGTAATTATTACTTATAACAAATTTTATTTTCATTGGACAATATTTATCTATGATTTAAAATTACATTCGAATATATTTTACAATAACTATTAAAAATCAATTATTCAAAATTAATATAACGAAACTGCAGAAAAATAAAGAATTTGATATTTGAAATGCTTTTGTTATGGCTTAATATGAGAATGCAAGTGATCAACCATTATTATTTATTAAATAAAGTTAGAGTCTTACGCTTACATATTTTTATTTTCAAGTCATTTTACAATGATTGTCATTTAAAAATAAAAATTAAAGTTTGAATTAGCAATTCAAACTTTTCATTTTTTGGAAAAACAATTGTGATCATATTGTACATCAAATGTTACGAGCTTTACGAGTTAAAATTATCATTTAAATTATTTATTATAGTCAATTTTTTACTTTAGTAATATTATTACAATTAATAAATATTAATGTAAATTATTATCAGTGTGATGATAATTAAATATTTTCATCGGCAGTTTTTTGTGAATATAAAAATGACAAACTATAAATGGAAGCAGAACAAAAGATATATTATTTAAAATCTGGTTGCTAAGCTAAAATCGCAAAAACGTAATTGGTTAAAGTATAGTAAATTAAAGTAATGCTGGAAATAACTCGATTATAACTGGAATTTAAAAATTATACAGTGACATCTACATCTTTTGATATAAACTTATTTAAGAATTTTAATGTCGATAACAAAGAACTTCCCATTTATAGTACAAATATATAGGTTTATATGGCGAGCTTTAGGTATGTAGTTATGCACACAAATAGTACGCACATTATAGTTGAGTTGGGTTTGGTAGCGGATTCCCTTAGGAATAATAATAATAATTATTATTATTATTATTATTATGAATAGTTGATGTTGATTAAAATCTTTCCTGTGCACTTTCGGTGACAATTTTTAAACATCACCACATCTTTATACTTGTAAGTTTTAATTAAAAAAAACATGATTAATTGAAATCAATTATAATTGTTACATTCAATTAAAAACATTAACTCTTATATTTATTTTTTATTGTTTCAGATTAACTGATCAAAATGAGTGTACTAGCAGTTACAATATATAGGAATATATTTATTTATAAATATTGATTTTTAAAAAACAATTTTTTAATTTTAAATTATGATATTTAATTATTTTATATTGATTTGTATTAATAACTAAGTCAAAATTGAGAAATTAACTGAAAAGTTAAAGACCAAAAGAGTCTATCGTAAAATGACTCCAAAACTTATGAAAAAGAAACATGCGAGATACTTTCATATAATCTTACAAATGATGCCAAGCGAATGTCCTGATGCCATGAGACTAACTTTTGCATTCTTTGCTATATCAGGCTTAGATATACTTGGCGACCTAAATGATTATTCACAACAAGAAAAACAGGATGCAATAAATTGGATTTACAGATTACAAGTTAGTGGTGCTGGATCAAGATCAGGTTTTCAATCATCAACGATGATTCCCAAGGAAATAATAACTAAATATCACTGTGGTCATTTAGCTATGACATATACCGGCTTAGCTAGTTTGGTAATACTTGGAGATGATTTAAGTGGTGTAGATAAAGAATCTATTATTGAAGGAATGAGAGCTTGTCAAAATACTGATGGATCCTTTACCGCTATGGTTACTGGTTGTGAAAGTGATATGAGATTTGTTTATTGTGCATGCTGCGTGTCAGCTATTCTGGATGACTGGTCAGGAATGAATAAAGAAAAAGCAATTGATTACATAGTGAAAAGCATAGTGAGTTGATATTTTTGTCAGTAATGATATATATTAATAGTAATATTAAAATTTATAAAAATCAACATGACTAACAATTATTTTTTTTAATTTAAAATCTTTGTTTTTTAATAATATTAAATTTTATAATGCTAATGTACAAGAAATAAGTAAGTAAATATTTTCAGAATATTAGGCATTTACCTATTTTAAAAGTGATTTTTATAAAATAGACATTTTATGTACTTTATGTTTATTTTTATTTTTATATTTCTAGTCATATGATGGAGCAATGGGTCAAGGCCCAGGATTGGAATCTCATGGTGGATCTACATTTTGTGCAGTAGCTAGTCTTTTTCTTATGAATGAACTCAACAATGTTCTTTCAGAGAAACAACTTGAAAAATTAAAAAGATGGTGTCTTATGAGTCAAGATGGTGGATTTCATGGAAGACCAGGTAAACCATCTGATTCTTGTTATAGCTTTTGGATTGGAGCAACATTACAGTTACTTGGAGCAAAAGATTTATCGGATTGGAATGAAAATAGAACATTTATTCTGGATACTCAAAATACAATAATGGGAGGATTTGGCAAGCATGATAATACA
The DNA here is from genome assembly GCA_018907245.1 of Eupristina koningsbergeri. Taxonomy (NCBI): domain Eukaryota; kingdom Metazoa; phylum Arthropoda; class Insecta; order Hymenoptera; family Agaonidae; genus Eupristina; species Eupristina koningsbergeri. The sequence continues at coordinate 2,462,983 of JACCHV010000041.1, forward strand.
CGTACCGATCCTTTACATGCATATTTGGGTAAAGAATATACTTTTAATTGTTTAATTTTCATGTAATTGTAATATTTAAATTTATAATTTTATTAATTAGGTCTCTGCAGTCTCAGTTTAATAGAAGAACCTGATCTACAAGAAATACATGCTGCATTAAATATTTCACAACGAGCATATGCACACTTATTAAAAATACATGAGAAATGGAGAAATAAATAAATAAATACATCACTGTTTATGTAACACACGCACAATGGACAATTCCTAAACGATCTTGTTTGTAGTATAAACCGTTTAATTAAAGAAAATTGTTTTATTGAAATTTTTATATTCTACATTTGTCAATTGCACAATTATCTAGTACAATAATTCAATCTAATCATAACATTTTAAAATATCAATCTTTGTTATCTAAAAGATTTTTTATAAAATTATATATTTCTTTGTGTCAGAGAATTAAAAAAAATATATATATATACATATATACATATACATATATATAGTTATATACGATCTATTTATTAATGTCTACCTAATATATTATTATTAAAAGAGTTTATAAAAATACTATTTCATTTTTTGATTTATATTAATTAACCATAATTTCTTATTTAAATAAGTATGAAATCATTATTATTTTCTTTTAATGTTTAAATAGGTATATAATTTTAAGAATTAAAATTCTAGTGTATATTTGACGTATTTAAATTATGTTTAATATATAATTTAATATATAATCAAAATTGCAATATACCCATAAGGGTTGTATATATCATAAAACTAAAGTCGGTTTTAATTTTTTTATTCTTTATTCAAATTCTTTGAAAAATACTATCATATTAATATAATAGTTTTTTTACATTATACACAATTAGCTATCAAAAAATTAAAAATTAATATTATTAAGTAAAATATAAATCATTATTAATAAATGTTTCAATCACCAAAAGAAAATTATTCATTAATTATTATATCTGCGGATTTTTAACTTTTCTTATTAACTAAAAACTTTATTATATAATCAACAACTTTGTTATACTCTATTTCCGAAAATGTATTTACTGATAACTAAATACAGATAAATTAAATTATTTTATTAACTTTATTTCGAATATTACCAGTTATCATTAATCCACTGAATTAATTTCTTATATTTTTTGTTGTAAGAACTATTCCATCAGATTATTTTACTGTATTAAAAATCGAAATAAAAAAAAGGATTTTTTTATCACAATTTTAAGATTTTACTTTGAATTTTAATAATACATTTTTTAAAATTTATCTTCGATATGGTCCATTATAAGTCTTTTATTTTATATGTCAATCGCGTAACGATTTTACTTTTGTATCCCTGAGGATCTCCACGACATTTCTCCCCCTGTGACGTTATCATTTGTCATTTAATTGGGCGAGGATCAAACCAGATCTGACAAATACGACCCTTTAGGGAAAATGGCTCGAGAAATGCGCCCACCCGGTAAGGCGCACGTACAGGTGGGAATGGGATTGTAGTCACCTCTGGAAAAGGGTCAAGGATGAGAAAGTAGGTCCGACAACTTGGAAACCCAAGGAAAACTTCTGCTATTTTTGCAACATGTTCGGCCCTAATTTCGTTTATACAGTATCTTTCGGGATGGGATTCTTGATTGCTTGTAATGAAGAGGCCACGAAGTGGAAAATTGTAACTTTTGTTGATTAAAGTTATAAGCGAGATGCAGTCAAATTCCGTAGGTTCCAGGTCCAGGCCGCGAGGTCAAGGATCATGGCATTACCACAGCCATCTGTAACAAAATTATTTTATATTTAATAATGGGCAGAGCATTTCCGTTTAACGTAATTTCGAAATACCTTCACCGTAAAAATTGTGTCATAAATCATACTTTCCAGATTTACTGTACACAATTCCAAAGCCAATACGAATAAATATTATTATTTGTTGTACGAAATTAAATTAAATAAAATTTAAAGTATTGATACATTTTTTAAATTTCTATATATTATTTAAATGTTAAAAAATCTTTGCTACATAATTTATTGGAATATTATTCTTTTTATTTATCACTTTTTACGCATAAAAAATTATTCTACTAATTACTATAATGAATCCACTACGGTTTTACTGATACGAGACACAAACATTTTGTATTTTTATAATTGTGAAATATAATAAAGCATAATCAAATGTACTATTAATTCTTTTCTTCTTATAATGAACTTTTATAGTTGCTCCAAATGATATTTAAAATCTATAGCGTACAGACAAATATATCATTCTACATTATTCATGATTTTATTTTAAGAATATACGAAATGTCAAATTCATATGCTGGAAGTAATATTGAAAGTAATCATTCATATATTGGAATAAACAGTCAATAAGTAGTGCATGAAATATGTGCGAATATATATAATTCATTACCATTCGTGTCTCTGTTTCATCCAATTTTTCGACTAACTATTTTAAAATTACAAAGCAAAAGCAAAATTAGAGCATTGATAATGGAATAATATAAAAATATATAGGTCAAATTAAACTTAAAATTAATACATGAAGCCATGCACAATCGTTTTAAATCAATATTTCAGCTATCTATTCGATTACTTGATTATTTTTATATTTATTTCAACTTCTCATTGATTTCTTTGCTTTATCCTTTATTGTCAATCAAATTTTTATAAACACAATAGCTTGCAGATATTATAATATTAGATGCTAAAAATTTCAATTCATAATTTATGTAATATATTTAAAAAAAAAAAAAAAAAAAAAAAAAAAAATATCAATGATTTAAAATAATACATCACTTAATTAAAAATAAAATAAATTATATCATTATAACTTAATAAATAAGATTAATTTAATAATTTAATTTTTAAATAGTTTAAATTAATTACTAAATACATTATTTTCATAAAATTTTTCAGATAATAAAAAGTAGTATGAAATAAATTGTATTTGACAGTAGATTCAAGTAAAAACTAAAATGCAGTTTTTTATATGGTTAAAAAGTTATAAAATTCAGCTTTCCTAAATTTTAAATCTATATGTATCAATTAATATTATTTTTATTGATTTTTATTATAATTACTATTATTATTATTATTTTTCTAATTACAACTTAAAAACAAATTTGTTTCAAATTTTTTTTTATATAAAAGTATGTATTTTAAAAACCACAAATGAATTATTTAAATATATATATAAAATTTACTCTAAAACATGGTAATTAAGAAAAATAATATGTGCAGTATCACTAAAATCTAATATAAAAAAAATGAATATCTTAGTTTCATAAAGATACATGTATATGAAAATACTTTATCCTTGTTGCAGGCAACAACTAAACAATATCAAAAAATAATTTATGACATATTTAGTAATTCTCTTTAAGACTTAAATTTGCTTATATCTTCTTAATTAATTAATTAATTTATTTTTTTATCAGTATTTAATTTTTAATAAACTTTTAAAATATAAAATTTAAAATAAAATAAAATCAAATCAAATACATGGAGGACCTAATGTGTGCAATAATAAATTAAAAGAATTAAATAGATAAAAATACAAAATAAAACATTGTACGCGCGTGCGCAAATGCGTGGGTAGATTAATGAAATATTACTGTTGTTTCTAAAGTTATCAAGTATATCAGTATAGCAATATTCCTAAATTAGAACATAATTATACGTTAACACATTCTATAGGACATTTACACTAAACGAAAAAAGCTTTATAAAGCAACGTATTCTGTAAATGATATCGCTGGTATAATCAGAGAGTAGTTTATTTAGATAAAATAATGGATATTTATTATTTTATTTCTTTACAAGCATAAATAATCAGACATTAATATTTGAAAAATATAAATTTTAAATTTTTAGAACAATATTTTTTATTTTATTTAGCATTTTATTTATGACTTTTGATATAATTTAAAAATGTTATAAGCGCTCAATTTTTGTGATGCTATGCAATGCATTTCTTATAGTTATTTTCTACAGCTAGATAAATAATAAATAATGCTGATATTTTTATGTCACGGCTAGAATATCAAATAATTTCTACAAAGAATCCAAATTTTACATTAAAAACAAAATTGAAAGAAGTTTCGTTTTAAATCTACCAACCACCATCACGAGTATGCATTTGCATAATAACAATCAAGAATAACACAGCAATAAATTGCACCATCTTAAAAAAAAAGAGTAAACAAAAATAAAAAATTTAAAAGATGTTTGGTGCGCGATCAGGGCCGCGCCACAAGTTAAAGGCTCCCAAGGAGCCCAAGTGCCGTGACTCTGGATGCGGAAAGGCGAGAGGCTAGAGGCGGGGCGCATCGGGCGGAGTCACACTCCTGGTGTCCATGGGAACCGTGGGGTGGAATCGCACATCAAAACACAGAGAAGATCGGGCTCGGGCTCGGGGGCTCGGGGGCTCGGGCTCCGAGGCGACGGGCACCGCTCGAGGAGATCAGAGCTCTTCGGTCAGTCGAGGCGAGAGCATCTCCACTTCCACCTGCGCGGGGCTGCCGAAGCGACGGAGCTTTCTGGCGCGTAGACTCGCGCAGGGTCCAGCATCCCACTTGCTCTTGCTCCAACGTGGACCCGTCTGTGCATTGGTATTGGAGCACCTCGCGTGGTTTGACATGTGATCCTGACCTCGGGCCAAAGGTCAAAGGGCGGTCCAACACCAGAGCGAAAAGGGCGATTTTGCCCCCTGTGATTTTGCTGTCTCTACCCCGTCGCTGCTGGGTTGCATCTCGCGACCCCGGAAACCCATCGAGGTTAGTCTCTCAGTAGCTTTTTATTGTTGTTGCACAACTTCAAACGTGCGCTCCACTACTTATTTGTAAATATGTGCGAGGAGTCAAGTTCGAGCGCGCACTTAAAATTCATGTTGCAATGCTCTTTGTCTTAAGGTTATTTTTCAGTACTGTGCTGGGAAAAATGTTCACTGCTAAAAATCTAATACCAGTGGCATAGAAGCGACCCTACTTTCCATAACTTACTATTTCTAAAACTATATTAAACGGTTATTCATTCGGTTATTGCCATCGCTTTAATATCTAATGATACAGAAACGATAATTGAAACGTAAGCCAATTCACTTTATAAAATCTGCCCATAAAAATATATAAAAAGCTTTTATTTATTATTTTAGCGGAGTATTTTAATATACAGGATGCTATAATAAATCTTACTACAGCTGCATTGACTAATTATGTTGAAAATACATTCAATTCTTATTTAAAACAGTTAATGTGTAAGCTAATAGTCAACTTATTAAATAGAAATCAAATTACACTGTTGCACTTGAGATTTTTCTGTTCTTCAAACGTTCAAGCATCTTTTAAAATATTTCATTTGACACTAATATTCACTTGTAATTGCTTCTGTATGACTTGTGAATGTTGATTTATAGATTTCGCGATCGATTACATGTCCGCACGGAATTTTAATTTACTACTTGCCTACAGCCTGTGGAATTATACCTTGAACGAGGCCGAATTTGTTTACGCTTTTTGTCATTGCAAATATGTGAGAAAAATAAAATAATTACATGTAAATCACCTACATGTAATTTAGGTCGAAAGGTTCATTACATGGTAAATAGAATACATAAAGATTTACATTTTTTACATATAAACCTGATTAAATATCAATAAAATTAAATATAAATAAAAAAGACTTCTATTATATATTCTACATTATATTTTATGTGTTTGATTTGTCAATATATTATAAAAATATATATTCGGGCCATTATTAAATTTTAATGCTTGGAATAATCAAAAACTTATTATCCATATGTTTAAGTATTATTTAGAATTGAAACATAGTTTTTTTTCAACTAGAAAAATTGTATATTATTTAAATAATTTTTTTAATACAAATTTATGGGTAAAAAGTTATAGAAATTAATTTATCAAAAAAAATTTTATATATTTTTTAATATTATAAATTATTATAATTCGTACATTATAAATAATTTATAATGTGTGTATTAGTAAATAAAAATGTGTAAATATCAATTTAATAATTATGAATTATCTATTTTCTGATACTTTGAATATATTTTACTGCAATTAAATGTTTTTTTTCTTTCATTAAATGTACTTTATTATTAATTCCAAGCTATTGTTTTACATAAATGATTAGAATAATACACTTATAAATTAACAAATATTATATAAAATAAAACATTTTAATATAGCACACAGAATACTGGTTTTTATTTTATATTACAAAATATATTTGAAAAAACAAAATTATGTTAATATCTATTTTAAAAATCTTGGTATTTCTTAAAACAATAATTTCTCTATTGCTATATAAATTGTCTTTAGAAAAAATATATTTAAAAATTATTTCAAAAACTATTGTAAAATAATTTATTTCACTGAATACGTGTATACATCCATAATTATAAATAGCATAAATCAAAATAAACATTAATTTAATTAATAAAATACTGTAATAAAATTTAAACGATTATAATTTAATCAATAATAATGACTGAAAGTGTTAACATTTTTTATTTTTAACTACATTAAAAATTTTAACTACATAAGAAATTAAAAAATGGTTTACTAATTGCCGTATAATATTATTACTAATTGAAGAATAAAGATTAAAGTAAATATAAATTATAAATAAAATAGTGTAGAACATTGCTTTATATTGTAATTAATATCTATTTAAAGAAGTAAATTTTTTAATCTTTTAAATAATATTTTCCAGAGCATTGAACTTTATGAATTTTACATAAATACATTAGCGTAAAACCTGTGATTAGAAGCAGAATGCATATTTAGTTAGGCAATCCGATTATAAGTCAATTTAAAATATTTTTCAAAAAATCAATGAAAATATGATAATATGTATTAACTTTACTGGTATGTTAAATTCTAGCTTTTATTTTTATGTTTCTCGGTATTACTTTTAGAAACTTTAACATGAATCTACTTTCAAGTAAAATAATTCTTTAATATTACAAATTAAAGGGTTGTATTTTAACTTAAAATTTATACAATAAATGTATAAAATTGTTGGAAAATTCCGTGAAAATCATTATATCTTATTAGCATTATTTTGTCAAACTAAACTTTACGTCATCTTCGCCTTCTTATATTTTTATTAAATATTATAAATAATATTATTATATAATTAAATACTCATTTAAAATTAAGCCTATAAATTAAAAAATATTCTCATTTAAATAGTTATAATTCATACTATTATCTAACTTTATTGTGGTTCACCACAATAACATTCAATGTTTTATATATAAAATATAATTCATATTGTTTAATTAGATTCATAGATTTAATTAGAAAAAAAAATAGTGATAATATGAATGATTTCTATATTTTAGAAAATAATTCATTTTTTTTAAATAATAATTGTCGCATTTTTATAAAACAAAATCTACTTTTGAATTTTTTATTTTCATAAAGTTTTTAATAAAATTTTTATCCAGTGATTTAAAATGAGTATTTCTATAAATGTATACAATAAATAATACAAAAAGATGGTTTGAACTGAATTTATATCAATTTTAATTTTTATTATATTTTTATTCGTAGCTTTTTTAATACACATATTCTACAAAAACTGTATGAAGAAACAGCAAAATAAAAGCCTTAAATTAATTAATTAGTGAAATTTAATTGTATCTAAAAAAACATTGAGCAGTATCGTTGTTTAATTATCGTTCTTAAATCGTCCGACAATTCGCGAAACAAAATACAACTTTGGGCGAAAGAAAAAACAGTTTCTCACTGAAATGTCGTACACGTGTACACACATAAGCCCTAATTATACCCATTTAGTCATCATCGTCGTATCACCGGAAGCTGGCGTCTGCTCACTGCAACCATCAATGTATGTATCATGATTTATTTCAACTCGAAATTCAACTATTCAAAAGGTCTTTTACTTCTTTTTCATTATTAAAATGAAATTTCACCTTTGTCTATTACCTCAAACAAGCGGAAATAATGTGGAAATAGCGATTTTCTAGTTGATGCTTGTCAAAGTTTAAAAAAGAATTTATGCTTTTTATGGAAGTGAATGGCGTTTTCATATTTTATAAAGATATATTTTTGAAATAAAGTAGAAATTTTAGTTGGTAAAATTTTACTATAAATTAGTTATTAACAATATTTACACGAGTATAATTTATTCAATTGTTTTTTAATGTATTCAATATTGTTTGATATACATAATTTATGGACATTGTATTTTAAATAATTCTTTTTTACAATTACTTTAAAAATATAATGTTATAAAAATTAATTAAATTTTGAGTAATAAAACGTTGTAATGATTTTTGTTCAGCATTTAGCTAAAATTAATATAGAACATTTTTTTAATTATTTTTAATTGGATATTTTTATAGTTTAATCGATATTTCGTTAATTTCTTTATTAAAACATTACATGTATTAATATACATCAAGTATAATATATTTTTAGCGAGCTTATATTTAAGAATATGCACGAATAAATATGAATCACTAAATTTCTCTTTTTAATTTTTTATTTTTACCGTTTTTTAGGGTAAAATATCACATCCCAAAGTGGCTATAAAAAAAATATAAAAACTTTACCGTTATTTCAGAAAAAGTTTTTATCAATATTCAAAATAGCAAATCATGAGTTTGCTTTTAAAAAAATTCGTATCAAAAGTATTTACAATATTCGAACATTTACGTATTTAAAATTAAAAATACATTCGGTGGATAAAAAGTCTGAGGAATAAACATTGCAATTCAAAAAATTTATAATGGAATAGTTTAGTAGAAAAAAGTTTTTACTGCAGTAATACAAACAACGAACAGTTTACCTTCTCGAGAAATTACGCCTCATCGATTTTCTGCGGCTAGCATTCATTTTATATAAAGTAACGCATTTTCCAATAAATTCATGAGTTTTCAACGAATAATAACTTGCAGATTTTTTCCGATATTCCACATACATTTAAATAAAGGCATTGATGACTCTGGCGGGTCATAATATTAGGCGATGTAATTAATAAGTGATTAAGCTGCGCGATCGACCAGACCCACGTTTACGTGTACGGCCTAACTCACATGCAACAAGTTGCTTATTAACTCTTCTTCTGGTCGAGTGCACCATCTCAATACTTGTCTGTACAGATATATTCTTTATGTATGTGTGTGCGCACGAGCCAAAAGAGATATGCCATGGATAAGTTTGGAAAATCATTAGATTCGTGCTCGTGCACTCGGTTAATTTTTTTATCAACACCACAAAAACATCGCGTTCCGGATGATACATGTTCAATTTTAATTTTCGAATACAAAATTGGCTCAAATATTGATTCCATATTTATAAGAAGTAATTTATATTTTAACAATAAGTTTTATATAGTGATGCACCAACATATCTATAGTAATTAAATTTTACTTTACTACGATTTCTATTTTGTTCCCATTTAAACTTGAAGATAAAATAATAATACATTTGAGGCTCGATCATCCATAAAATAATGTACTGAATACTATATGCATTTTATTTCAAGATAAGAATCAAACCCGTAAGAAACACAAACATTTACTTTCTTTAAATCTACTGATTTCTTTCTTGTTAAATAAATTCTTTTATACAATCTGATAGAATAAAAATTTGTGCATGTAATAAAATTTTTATTTGAATCTGAAACTATGATATTTTCTTAAAAGCATTGAGTGGGATATACAAAATTGAAAATCAAAGTAATTTTATTTTTATTGTATAATGTTTTAAGTAAAAGTATATAGTAAAATTATTTAATATTTTAAAAATAAAGTTTCTTTAAATGTGAAAAATAAGTATTTGCAAGTTTAATAAAAACATGGGTAAGAAAAGTTATAAATAACACATTCTCATTTTCGAATAAAATTTAATTTAAATTTATGTACATAAAAAAATTATAGAAAATGTAACTACTCTTAATTATCACAATTTTTAATGAAATAAATAAATCAAATAATAAAATATGTAAAATAATATAATAAAAAAAAAGAATAATAGATTACAAAAATAATAATACAAAATATTAAAATTGTTTTTTTGCAGTCGCTCCCAACGACGGAGATAAAAAAAATTTGCAAACAAAAAATTATAGTAAAAATTTATGTATGCAAATTTTAAAAGATGAATTTATAAAAAAAATATAGTTTATATATTTATGATTAAATAAATATAAATTAAGAGTTGTTGTATAAACTTCTGTATTTTTTACTGTATATGATTTACTGTATAAAAATTTTTTTAATTAAATTTCAATATTTAGGATATATTATATCCGCATAAAAAGTTATGTAGAAATATATTATATAAATAAAATTAAATATAAAATATTGTAGTATGTTCAAAATTTCGTACAATACATTACAAATATATAACTTTCTTCATATATTTAAACATTTCCCACAACAAATAATAGAATAAACTAGTGAAAAAATTGTTTATCAAATTAGATGTTTAAGAAAAAAAATATGAATCAAATAATAAAACAGATGTCACTGAAGAAACTTCAACTAACTTCGTAAAATTGTACAAATGCTGAGTATAAAGATACTAATTTTTGCAAAAAGCCTACATGTTTAGAACGTTCTTCTTTTTGCTAATTGTAGCAAATGACTGATATGAGTTGAATTCTTGTTCTCAACATTAGTAACATTATGCTGTACAATTAATCTACTTATGTATGTTGATGGATAGGTTGAGTTGATTGACCTAATGATCATTGAAAATAAATTATGTGAACGTAATAATAAATAAAAGTGCGTAACTATTTTTTTAAAATCAAAATAATTATGTTCATTTTTAAATAATTTCTAAGAAGTGAAAAATAATGATATACTTATTTTTATGATTGAGAATTGTTTTGGGTAATTGTTCTAAAAATAATTTAATTTTTACTATAATATTAATTTATGTAAATATTGTAATTTTTTTTTAAAATAGACTTTTATATCAATGCTGCTAACATAATAATACAAAATTTGCAATAAAAACTAATTAAAAGGGGGTTTATTGTTAATATAATCATATTTATGTGAAGTTGATTTTGCGATTCTCATATTTCACAAAACTTTATAATAAGAACATATATTAGACTATAAAAATAATAAAGCTGAAAAGTTTTATATTAAATATCAACATTTTATGTGTTCAATGTATCGTAAAACTATTATATTTATTATAAATCTCTGTTTTTAAAGATACTAAAAAATATTATGTGTAAAGTATCAATTTTATCTTATGTAATTATCATATTTTATAAATTAATTTGTATGTTAATTATTATTTGAATAAGCTTAGTGTTTGAAAAAATTACTTGTGTAGTGTTGCAATTTAATGTTTAAGTTCAAAAGTTTATATTTCTGCACATATTCTACTTTTTTTAAATAAAAGCTTTGAACATATTTAACTCTTTACAATAATTAAAGTTATTAATTTAAAAAAGATACCTTCGTACATTTTGATTGATGGACCAAAATCATATCATTACATATATTTAATCAATCTGTTTATTCTATTAGATTGAGGAAAAAAAAATTATAATCTGTGCTACACGTATTATGTGCTATTAATAATTACAGGGTTTTTGTTGAATTTTGAATTTGTTAATAATTTTGAAGATAATTTTCTTATATAATACAAGTAAAAGCATCGATAACTTTGGATTTTTGATAAATTTAAGAAATAAATAGTGACGATAATGAAAAAACGAAGACGAAAATGAAAACGAAAATGAAAATGAAAATGAAAATGAAAATGAAAATGAAAATGAAATTGATAAATTTTGTTTTCGCATTAATAAAAAAATAAGATTAGAATTTTAAGAAATGATTGCATGGAAATGAACGTGTGAAGGAAGCTCCGAAGCATATTGTGGACGGGTAATGAACGGAAAAGGAGATAAAGAGAGGTAAAAAGAAAAGGAGATGCCGGTGGCCAAAAAGAGTTTACACTCGTACCTTTCATAGTTTATAATGGATTGTGCGAACGGAGCAGCTGTTGGACGTGACGTAGTGTTAGAGACGTAGGGACAACCACCTCAACGGTTTCTACTCCAAGCAGAACAGCACTCGAAACATCACTCACACAGTCTTACGACAGAGGCTTCTTTAAACTTAACTCCGTGCCGTAATAACTTTATTCCGTGGATGACCGTAAGAGTCGGCGATCGGAGTTTAGCAATAATCCTTTTTTACAACATAAATTTTGAATTGAGTTGGGTCGACTAATTAATTTTCATTTTACTTTTCAATCACTGGGAATTTATTGCGATGAATGCATTAAATATATGGAGCAAGAGTCACGATTCAATTACGGTTGCAAATACATAATTCGATGACTAATAAAATAGCAAAATCCTACACAATGCGTAAGCATTCTGTAAAACATTCCCGTATTATTCTTTAAACATTTATTTCGAAAATTACTATTAAAGATACATCGAATCTTGTATATTTATTTACTCGGCTCATTACATTTTAATGTGTTATAGGTGTTTTCTCCCTAATATCTAGATATCTCAAAGAGCTCACTCATGAATAACGCCTACTTATGAATAATTTCCCATTGCCAAAGGTATATTATGCAAGAATAGGAGTTCATATAATATACGCTGTTCAAGGACGACACGATAGCATACGTTCTTTTCCAATATAAACCTAATTTATGTTTTAAAAATATATATTTTAATAATCATTGAGTGAAAGTAAATATGTAAAACATTATCGGATATGCACATTCCGTATCTTTACCTCATTTCGTACATTTCAAATGTCTAATCTTGAAACATTTCTTATCTCACACGACGCCGTATTGAACTATCTAACATTACGAAATAACTTTAATTTTATCAAATAATATATTCTCTGTTTTCATATCATATTACTAAAAACATGACATTAATTCATATTGACATACAATGAATTATCTTTGTAGAAAATCAATAAAGAGCAAAAAAGACTAACATGTAGTCATAAGTTTTTTCCACAACCATTTTTAACTTTACTCTTTACGCAATTATACTGCAAGTCCATAAATGTCAATACGACTTACGCCAACAGCATCAATGAAAATAATTAAGAAATCCTGTTACAACGAACAATAATCTTTTAATTTAATTAAATGAAATATAATTTTAATTATATTATTGCATTTACATTAATTGCGTTGAAATAATTATACATACACATGTAGGTATACCTTTTCATGTTATATTAATTCAGAATTTGAGAGTCAAATTGAGATTTTGAGTTAAATATTATATTAATAGAATCATTGTGTAAATTGTAATTTTAAAATACCTAAAGTAGTTAAAAAATTTAAATGAAAAGAAAATTCTGCAAAAATCTTTAACTCTTCTTAATTATTTTTGTCTTTTGTTTTAATTTTGTTTTGTTTTGTTAATATTTTTATTTTCCATTTTTCAATTTTAGTATTTTTTAATAAAATATCTTAAAATATTTCATTGTAATAACATGTAGTAATTAAGTAAGGATGGAAGTAAAATATGTATTTTATATATTATACATATATATATAAATTTAAATTTTATTTTAAATTCACCTTAATGTATATTTTATAAATAAATTATTATTTAATTTATCCATTACATCAATAAAAATATTTTTATAATATATTTTATAAATTATATAACTATATGTTCTCAAAAATGCATACACATGGGTGATTCAAACTGTCAATGTTAAATTCAATTTTATAATGCTCATAATAATTAATACCAATATATCTTACAATAAAGTAAATTATTCAAGTAATTTTACTACTAGCATTTATTTCATTTAATTAAATTGCATATATTTATCACAATGTTATTGATTTTTGCAATTATAACATACTCTAGAATTAAAGTTGATCATTGGTTTGTTTTTCATTATAAATTCATAAAATAGCCTTGTTACGTGATTCGTACAATAATTATTTATTTATTACGTTAAAAATTCAATTAACTTTTAGGAATTTTATTTATCTGATTTTATTTCTATTATTTTTAACATTTAATTGAGCTTAAGATAAACAATTAAAATATGTTTTATTAAACTATTTCATTCTTAATTGTATTTTAAACATACATGTTATTTATTATCAAGTAAATGTTTTTATTTTAAATTTAATGTATTTTTCATTTAAACTATTTGAAATTTAAATGAGTTTGTAAATATACAAAATAAATACAATATAATAATCTTGATTTTACCTGACACCTGATAAAAAAAGGACCTAAACACTCAATTTTATTTAAATATATTAAGTAATTTTCCAAATGTGTAAAATATATTAAATAAAATTATTATTTTAGTATTTAATTTAAAAAAAAAAAAATTTTCAAACACTCAATAATTTATGCGAAAATAGTTTAAAAAAATTAAATTTTTTTATTAACACAAAATGATATTTCTCTTGATATTACTAAAGTCAAAGATATATTTAAAAAATTTAAAAACTATAAAATTGTTTCTATAAATTTACCTAGATAACTAATTACATAAAATTATAGAATATAAGAATATCTCTCAAATCCTTAACTAATATTTATTGAATAGTATTATGATGATTTTTATTTAATGATTAAAGATTAAACAAAAATATGTATTCAAATATTTTGAAAATGTTTATGTACATAAGTATTTAAAATAATACATGATTGACTTTTTACCACATAATTGATGTGCAATATATTAATTATTTGATTAGTTTTAAAAGTAGAAAGTAATTATTGTGTGATAATAACTTAATTACTAAAAGTTATGTATTCATGAATCCTTAATGGAACAAAGGTAACATTATTTATTAATTCTGCTGTTAAATTATTCATTAGTATTAATAAATTAATGTTAATTAATATATGTATATTTATACAAACAAAAATTGTTTAAACGATATTTGCACTCTTATATACATTAACTTATTTATCTTTAATATTTTTTATTATTATAATTATAATAATTTTTATTGTTTAAGTTTTAATAATAATTAATATTTACTAAATTTTATTGAAACTTAAGGGTATGACTTTTGTAAATCTTTCACGAATTTAATATATTTATTTTTACTTTGATGTATTTTCGAGATTTTCATCTATCTGCATAAAGTATAAAATAAAGATTCGTGCATGCAAACACGGAATACCTAAAGTTTTGCCGAATGCTCGTAGACTAGGTAAACCCATTGACCCTGACCGTCATAATATAGAATATTAGAAATCGAACATAGTACATATAAATTCTAGGACATTTGTATTAAATGCTTTCCAAATCTTTACAAATATGAAATATCTGAATAATTCTAACATTAATAGCATTTTTTAAATATTTAATTTGAAGTCTAGTGATAATAAAAAGTCACTTCACCTATTTTTTGATTCTGAATTATTAAAATTTGTTAATATATTCGGTTGCTTCATTGAAATATAAATTTGAAATTTGGTACTCAAAGATTTTATAGAATTATATTTTTTATTTGAAGAAAAATAAATATAAATATTGATATTTTTATATTGCAAATTTATATTTAGAAAAGAATAGAGTGTCTATTCTATTATTATCAAACAAACAAAATATAATATTTCATTTTAATAAAATCTGTTACTTTACTGAATAAGTACTTGAGTGCTGATTAAATGTTTTTGACACAATAATTTTTTAATAATTAGATTATAATATGATTTTACTACGGAAAAATTCGTTTAAAGAAATGACGTTACTTTGCCAAAAGTTTATTTATTATATAATCAATATTATAATTATGACATAAGATCTGTTATTTTTTGGTAAATTGTATCTCATTCATTTTATTATATTGACAAATCTAATTAATTTTTTATTTCTATTGTGATAAAAATGTAAATGCTACAAGTAAAATATTATTTTTGAAAACATCTATACTTGAATTTTGTAAATTGTGGACTCGTATGTTATTACTGTATCCCACCCACGATAATAACAATGTTCGCCAAAACCACAAATCTCTAATCCATGAAATTTTGCTAAATAGTATGTTTGACCTGTTAATATAAATAATAGTGCTATTTGATGCCTACGAGATGTGTTGTTGCGTAGGAGTTTACATAAAAAAAGAAAGGAAGCATAACAAATTGGAAAAGTTGAATGGACTTGAAAGAGAAATACTGGAACGGATCTGCCCACGAATGCGATCAAATGTCTGATGGCAATATATACATCGATAAAGGATTCAAGTATGCTTATTTCTGTGTATATGAGAGTGCGCCATCCATTATTAACATATATGTTATTTCTTTGTAAAGGCTGATTGCAGCAAGAGACAAAAAGCAAGAGAGAGAGAGAGAGAGAGAGAGAGAGAGAGAGAGAGAGATATTAGCGTTTGTGTGTGTGTGTGTGTGTCATATAGGGATAGACAGACCAACGTGAATTTAAAATTGGCAAATAGGGGGGAAGAAGACAACGAAGAGAGGGGGGAGAGAGAGAAAGTGAGAGAAGTATACCAGTAGAAAAGCGTTGAAATTATAACGATCGGGAGTTGACCAATACTTTAACAGTTATTTTGTGGTGCACAGCTGTTTCTCTCTTTCTTGTACAAATGCCGACGTACACACGTACTTCCACAGGTGCAGCTGTACGATAAAAAGGAACATGCTGAAGATGAATGATGAAGTTAAAAAGACGAAGGGAAATTAGAATTAGAGATATTTTACTTGCGAAGATTATTAGAATTGAATTTAAAATAATATAAATTTGACACAAAAATAGACCTTTTATTAAATTAATGCAGTTCGCACAAAAGTATATAGCTAATTTTATTGAATCTTTTTTACAGATTAAACATTATTGAGCAAAACTTTATTATAATTTTGATCTTGAAAACTCATTTTTTTTTTTATTGAATTTCATTTCCCGTCAAATAATAATTTTATGCGTTTTTCTTTCACTTCATAAATGAATCAAATCATTCAAGAATAATGAGAATTAAATAATTACTAATATTTCATAAAATAAAAGTAAATATAACAAGCATAATATCATGAAAATATATTAAACAAAGAAATAAATGTAGTACGTGATTGAAAACAAAAGAAAATGTGCTTTAAACAACAAAAGACCAACCTACAGTAAAAGTAAAAAGAAGTCAGACCAAGAGTTTTTTTTTAACAAAGTTTATTCAAAACACTTCATCTTATTTTATTTTATATTTTTTTTATATCTATATTGTATAAATTTTTAATTAATATAAATTGATATTAAAATAATTCATATTGATAATATTGTAATTATTATTTACAATACAACTTTAATTTTTAAAAATATATTCACTGGATGTATATGTACAATAAACCTTATATTTGATTATACAAATTTGAAAATAAATATTAAATTTGTCACAAAAATTTTTTAAATTCTAATATATTAAAGAAAATTCTAAACATATTTTTAGGACATTAAAAAAAAAAAGTATCATAAAAAATTGAATTATTATAATAATGATTTGACATTCTAGACTTATATTTTAATAGATTTTTATCAGTCTTTGTGTAAAAGAATTATTATAACTTTACCGGTATAAACAAATTTTAAAACTACCTTGCCTTGTCGTTTTTAGCTACAATCACGAATTTAAATTTATTTTAGAACATTATTCCTTTATTAATGTATGTTCATACAAAGTTCATTATCGTAGAAATATAATTTAATTATATACATCGTTTGAACTTTCATGAATAGATAAAATATTCTATTATTATTGTAAAAGAAAAATTAAAATTTATAATTATTTATTTTTATCATCTTTTGACACTTTTAATAGTTATTTATTTTTTTTTTTTTTTTTTTGATTAGACAAAACTAATATTACTAAGAACTTATAGTTCAGGATTTAATT
This sequence comes from Eupristina koningsbergeri, assembly GCA_018907245.1. Taxonomy (NCBI): domain Eukaryota; kingdom Metazoa; phylum Arthropoda; class Insecta; order Hymenoptera; family Agaonidae; genus Eupristina; species Eupristina koningsbergeri. The sequence continues at coordinate 2,480,889 of JACCHV010000041.1, forward strand.
AAAAATGAATCATTAAAAAATTAGTTTATATTTTATTAGAGAACATTCTTTAATCAATCAAAATTCTTAAAGCCTCTCTTTTTTAAGCAATAGTTAAATTATATTACAATGTTTCGAATTTTGTAAACGAAACAATCATGTTAAATATATATGTTTAGTTGAAGGTTCATATGTTTAAATATGTAAAAGATCGTATTAAATTTCTTATATTTTGCGCTGTCCTCGTAGACTGATTAATATTCATTTTCATGTCGAATCATTTATTTTATTTATTGACAGTGGAATTTTCAATGCAAATAAAACATTTGAAACATAATTCTATTAATCTTTCCAGTTTAACAATATATGTATAAAGTTATGTTTTACGATGAGAATTAAAAGCTATCAAGCCATCTTTATCTAAAATTCCTTGAATTCTCGAAATTTTATATTACGAATCCAGTGATACATATTTATTTTATAAATTTATCTTTTTAATGTAGGTTAATATAAAAAGTAAATAAATATTATATCACGGAGTGAAATGCATTGGGAAATTTCAATAATTCTTGACACTTTCTTAAATATATTTTTATAAATTTTTCATATTTACTTCAATTTTTAAATTCAATTTCCAATGTAATCTTTTGTAAAATTTTTTTTTTTCATAATATATATATGTAATAAAGGATATAAATTATAATTTCACATTAAACAAATTTTTCACTTTTTGTTGTAAATTTACCGAGCAATTTCTTTTCAATGCCGAAGAATTACCTACGAATTTTTTTTTCAGAATATCGATTCCTATTAAACTTCCTTGTTCTCGACCTTCCAACTTTATTTTTTCTAATTCTAACTATTTACTTGAAATTATGACAATACAGCTCTTCCTTAAAACTATTTGGTATTTCGTTTAAATGAAAGATAGAATTAATAAATAGTAAATATTTTAATAATTATATTGCTTTATGCAGATTGGAAAAATTTAAAAATTTCGATAAATTCTCAGAGAGTTGAATATATTTATTTATTTAAAATATATAAAGTTAAGATATAGATTCTATTATAATTTTAAACTTTGGGAATACAATGTTTTGTGTGTCTCATCTGATGGCCGTTGCGTTAACAACTTCAATTTACAGCAGCACGATTTAATTCTCCAGCTCTCAAATTCTTAATTTTCACTTTAATAACATGAAATTAAAATTTTAATTTTTTTATGTTATTGCCTCCAAATAGAATGTTTTGATTTTCTGATCCCTTTCAATCACACTAATTGGTAAATTTTTTTTTTCTTTTTTCAAGTAAAAATTTCCAATAATTTAAAAATCCATAAAATTTACAATTAATGAAGACATAAAATTATCGAATGGAATCAATAAAAATTATGCTCTTCGTGCTTGAAAAAGGATAAAGAGTATAATAATAGTAAAGTTGTTGGGAGCAAAACTGGCTCTTCGAGCGGCGGAGCAGCTAAGGAGCAACAGCTGCGCCCATTTTTCGTTTTGGGGTTGGTGAAGCAAACGAATAAAGGCAGCCGTTTGTGACATGTGTATGCACGCACACGCACACGCACACGCACACGCACACGCACACGCACACTCATTTATGTTGGAAACAAGTAGCCAATGGATGGATAGAAAAGGAAAAAACCGTTTCGGATGCTGTCGTTCAAATTCATTAAAATGAAATGCCAATCAGAAGAATCTTACGTATCCTCTGAAGCATGTCCAAACAAAAACTGGATTCCAATATAGTTACTTTCTTTTTAATAATATTCATTATCAATATTAAAAATAAAATAATTTTTTTTTTTTCCAATTAGAACAGAAAATGTTGACTGAAATTATAATTCCACCTAATAATTACACGTTTAAATTTTATATTTTCTAAAAATAATGTGATCTTTTTTTGATAAATAATATAATATATAATAATATATAATATATAATGTTTTTTCGACTTAATATTTACTCAAAAAACTCTCACATTTGTTAGCAGTATTCACACAAAAATCTTACAACAGAAACTTTATTTTATGTATGTATGTACACTATGGGGTGTATGCATGCGTTACGTATGAATGCGTGTACATTGGTATTGATAATAATTTTTATACTATATAATTTGTATTTTATTGTAGCTTTTCAATCAATTTATTATTTAAATTCAATCAAAACTTTATAAATTCCTTTACCTTGGCGCGATCGAATATAATCATTAGTAGCAAAGCACTAAACTAGAATAACTAAACTTTTACTAATAATTATGTTAGTTGTTCTAGTTTAGTTTTACAAGTTCAAATTTTGTTAATAGGAATTAATATTTTTAATCTTAATTTTTTTATTATAATATACTCTTATTTTTATTTTAATATTTATATTTAACTTATGATCTATGAGTAGAAAAGTTTAATTATTATTATAATATTATTATTATTATTATTATTATTATTATTATATAATATTTCATATTATGAATTACAAATTTTTATTATACATTAATTGGAATATTTAATTACATTAAAATTGTAATCAGTTATACTTTCACATTGAATATAATTTGAAAATATAGATTATTATTTAATTATTATCTGATTATAAAATTATTATTATAAAAAAAAAGTATTTGAATAAAATATAAAGATTTTACTCTTCGATGAATCATTTACTTCATAAAGTTACAAAAGCCATTAGATATATTAATTAATTGAAAAAATAGTGTTTAATGTAAGAATAGTATTTCATCTAAAAATAATGTTGATCAAAAATCTTACGTCTACCAATAAAACACTATTTTAAACAACTAATTTCGATATTTAAAAGATATCTAATGAATTTAATATAAATTAAAACAATTTATTGAAAAGTTATATAAGTAATTCCAACTACTACTACTAACTAAATACTAATTAATATTATAGATAATAACAAAGATTAAATAGTTAATTTATGTTTATTCTAAAAATTTCTTATGTTGATAACTCTGTCAAAAATTAGTTATTCTAAGTACTTAAACATTTCTAAACATTATCAAATAATATTCAATACATTATAATACTAATAACTAATATTTTTTTATTCATACAAAATTAAAAAACTATGTACAAAAGGAATTATCTTATAATTTTGTTCATTTTATTTATTATAAATAATACATTTTAAGAATTGTAATATTATGAATACCCGTAGTATGTGAAGAATTGTATTTATTTTCATTTAATTTATTTAATTGGGTTAAAAAGGATTAAAATAAACGTATTTATTTTACATGTAGTAATAATCAAAGTATTTTAATATTGATAAAAAATACTGGAATTATCCCTAATTTTAATTATATAAGTAACTATTATTATTTTATTTAATATATTGAAACAAAATAATATATAATATTTAAATAAATATTTATCAATACTTTTTTTAATGGCTAGATAAAAAATGTATTTAACTAATAGAAGAAAAAAAAATTAAGTAATATAATGTTGATAATATAACAAAAATACTTCTTAAATATAAAAATACAAATATTAAACTAAATTATAAATAATACGTGTAAAATTAATCCAAAATTAAATTGTGGGAAAAAATTTGTATGATATTCTGAAACATTATTACTTAATTAAATTAATGAGCACTTATTATAATTGATTATGCCTTTTAAATATTTATTTATTTTGAATCTAGGTTATTTATCTTGTTACATGTAGAGTTACAAAATCGATATTAATAATAAAATTAATAACAAAAATTAATATTTTGTTTTTTAAAATATTTTTAATCGAATATTTATTGAAACACAAAAATCTTTCTCTTTTTTTCGAATTATGCAGTTATTTTTAAAAAAGAATTATTTTGTAGAATATGGAATTATTGTTGTTACAGAAAAACTCGTTTATACAAAGAAATTTTTTAAATTTTATCTCTTAGTAAATCAAAAAAAAAAAAAATAAATAAATTAATGTACAGTAAATTTTAAATAATTAAATTTTCTTTTTTACAAAATTAAAATACACTTTACAAAAATTACTTTTTTGGAATACTTTTTTTAAATATTTATATCTTTTAAAACATTAATCATTTCTTTTTTAACTATATTAAAAACTTGGTTAAATTTAATGTTATTATGTGAATAAATGTTAAAAAATTAAAATAAAAAAAGTAAAGAACCATGAAATAATACACATTATAACTAGGGTATATAAAATGCTAAACTTTGCTAGAAAGCATTTGATTGCTGTCGGCTTTCATAGATAGTGAACTGGTGAGACAAGCATATGTTTCACTTTTTCTTTTTCTTTTTTTATAATTTCATTAAATATATTGCCACCATTATGGTGTCGGTATATGATAACAAACCAGCAAAAGTGATACTCTAAGTTTTCTTCAGATTCCTTACAAATCGATTTCACGGTCAGTAACTTTATGTACCTGTGTATGTGTCTGTTCAATTTAATCGGGACCCTTTCAAACTTTCTTTATGTGCGCAATAATGATGCGTACATGTGCCATGTGTATAAAGCTACTAACGCCAGAAAATTCACTTCTTTATCTTAATTTATGGGTTTATAGGTAAAAAAAGATAGAATCGATATGGCAAATTTCAACTCTATTCACTCTACATGTTTAGAATATAATGTATTATGTCTAAGAAATATAAAATTATTATTTTTTAAGTTATTGATATAAGTTTTCAGACAGCTTTTTTTTCAAAAGATTATAAAGTAAATTATAAACGATTATGTTTAACGAATGAAACAGTAATTATCCACAATTAACTTAAGATAATAAAAATTTATTTCTCATTAAATTGAAAATTATTCATGGAACATGTAATATAATTACATAAGTTTAGAAATGTTAATTAATTTAAAAATAAACCTTCATCTTTATTACAATATCATTTAAGGATAAAATGAATTGAAAAATAAAAATTATAATAATATATAGTTTTATAAATACTATTATAATTTAAATACAAATTAGTTTAATTTTAAAATATTATTAATTAATTTATTAATTATAAATCTATTATGAAGTACTAATTATTACTTCATATTAAAAATATAATAAAAATATTTCAGTATTTTAATATAAAATTTTAGATTCAATTGAATCTAAAATTTTATAAAATTACATGTTAATTGAACATATATATAGATTTAATTTAATTACACATGTAAATTAGTTATAGCTTATAAAGTACTCTAAGGTTTAATTGTACAATTATTCAGCACTTGTGAAACACAATAATCTTTTCAATTAATACATATGCATTTCATTTTTACAAGCACATGCACACACACATAAAATAATTCAAATTTATACATTTTTAAAATAATTGTAATTTTATGTAAATTGAGGAAAAAAGGAAAATCTTAATAATTCATTTTTTGCTTGAAAATAAATATTTATTTTAAATAAGAATACAGAAAACATTCATTAATTGTACAAAAATTAAGTTATAAATGTATAAATATGAGAATGTTTAATTTAGACGCAATTTAAATATTTGCCGTCTTTTTCTTAATCAAAACTATGCTATTGTTATCATACAGGTACCAAAGAAAAAGAAGTTTTAACCGAAACCTAAAATGTATATCAAACTTCCTAAAGTCGGAAATTTTACATGAGCCAGTTTAAAAGATAATTTTAATCATTCAGTTGAGTCATTAAATTACTTAAAAAAAGTAATTTAAACATTTTTTTAGAGAAATCATATATTTTTGTTTATAATAAATTTTTTTTGCTTTTGACCCAAAAAATGTATCAGATTTTTACGCGGCACGCAAATATTACGAATGAAAAATAGATGAAGTGCGTAAAAATATAAGGAAGTACCAAAGATTTTGAAATGCCAATAACATATTTAAATTGACTATCAATTAAATAAATTGGATTATAAAAAATATATGTACTTGAAAAACAATTTGATTTAACGTACAATTATCAACTAATTGCGTAAAAGTAATTAATTTTAATTGGATAAATTTTATTAATCGTGATTTATATTTGTTAGCGCTATAAATTCTTACTATAAAATTGATATATCACTCATATATTTTAGTTGAATGGAAATATTGCTTCAGAAGTAAAGCTCCATTAAAATGAATAATGGATGATGAAGTTTACCGTGGGCTATCAGAAAATAAGCCCCCGAACTTTCCCCGAAAATACGTATATTTTTGCATTAGTATCTTTCACTTTCATAAGAAGCTGAAATTTCTACGCCTCAAACTATTTTATGATTCCATTTACAAAGGAAGCACTTATTTTATGTGTCGCTGTGTATTATTCCGAGCACATTTTACACCCTGATCCTCATCCTCGGGGACATCTGCTTATCGCCCTCCGTCACCGATGACATTAATCGCACAGCACGACTCGACTCGTACTCGAAACATGCACATGTATTATTTTTATATTATTTTACAAGTAAATAAACACGTACGTACCCCCACACGTTGAGGGGGCTCGACAAAAAGCGAGCGAGGCTTCGCAAAGTTTTACGGGCGGGACTGAGGAGGAGGAGGAGGAGGAGGAGGAGGGGGGGGGAAAGGCTGGTTTGTGTTTTTCGTGACAGTCGTGGAAGAAAAGCAATAGGCACCGTGAGCTCCAAACTCGGTCAAGTGTCTAGCAAATGTCGCCGCCTGAGTTTCATCACTTTTTTTTCGATTAAAAAAACGCAAACTCACGCCAAGGCAGCGTCTGCAAAAATAGTCCCAACAAAGTACGTGGTTCGGTTTCGTGAATTGGACGTCAGTGGCCAGCGAAAGAACCCGACTGCTTTTTGCTTCTCGAGTGCGGATTCCTTGATTTCATCCACGTGCTCTCGTGCATATCAATGAGGATGACCGAGGAGAAGGACGGCGAAGGTGAGCAGAAGGAAGTACGTATAACTTTACTGTCACTCGGAGCTACTGATTAAATTTCACGCTGATAATGCAGTGTCAATGGAAACGGAGCTGTCACTTTGGCAAAGTTTTTTCAAATTTCAATATCAGGGGACATTTTCATTTTGTTGATAAAAACCAGAAAAAGAGATTCACGATTTAACTTTTAGATAATGTCAGTATTCATTTTTAGCATGTCGTTATATTATAAAAATAGCCATCGCAATCACAAAAAAAATACGAAAATAAATCTAAAACATGCGTTAAACGTAAATGTAACAATCGATACATGTTATACATTTGTAACAGAACCTATTATAATTTATAATCCAGAGCTTTATTTGAATTTAATAACTAAAACTATTTAACGTTCAATGAGCACGATAAATATAATATTCGTTCTATGAATTATTAATATATTTATACATAATTTATGGGTATCGTTTTTTCCCACTCATAAATTTTTTTTATGCCTGATTAACTTTACAAAATGGTGAATTTTTTTATAAGTTAAAAGATACGATCAATAAATTAAATAAAATAAATAAAATAATTACTCTTAAAAATGAAAATATAAATTTACCATCATCAAAAATAATTTACATTGCGAAACATTAATTTCTTATACAAGCAAATTTGTTTAATTTAAATTTAAAAAAATAATAATAACAATATTAGTTGTAAATATTGTAATTTTTATTATAAAAATGAGCTGTAAATGCAGTAAATTATACAAAGTACAAGTATATTGATAATAAATTTTTGGACAATGTATAATATGATTATTATTTGATTTAAAATTGAATAAAAGACAGTTAACAAAGAGGTTGCTTGTTTGTAGCAATATTTTATTTAAATCGTTTTTTCAATTATAAATTTTGTACAAATCTTCCAAAAAATATAGTAGAAGTTTGTGATCGTTTGCAATTGCAGGACCAAAAAGTTCTTATCGCGATCAAAACAAAAACGGCGAAGAGATAAATTTAAAACTAAATTGGCGTGACTCGCGATTGACGATGCACGTTTATTTAATTTAGTAATCGTTTAACATTGTGATATTCCCTCGTTTCTAAGAACCGACAATATTGAATCGGTGAGCCTTGGACAAACAAACGGATATCTATTGGATAAAATAAAGTCTCTTGGCAGAAGCACAGTTGATTAGAACAGACATTAAGGTATTCCAAAGCACGAGAAGTCAGCGAGCATTAAACGGCATTGGGTTTTTAAAAAAGCGGTTTAAAAATAAAAAAAAGGTAGCAAGAGGAAGCCCTCCAATTAATTGACGGCATCAACAGTTGCGCAACTTCGACTCTCTCTCTCCCTCCCTTATCAGTCATGTCTTTTGTGCTTTCAGGTGGCGTGGGGAACGGCGGTGATGGAACTGCAGAGCTGGTTGCTATACCACCTCGTAGCCGTGAGCGACTGCAATCAAGGTAGGCCAAAGGACCCCTAGACACCTTACACCCAAATCGCATTACCGTGTCCCTGTGAGTGTGTGTGTCGGCGAGTGTGGGACACGATTGGTATTGCGCCGTGACACCGACGCTCCCACATTTTGTGTACCATATTTGCTTACCTGGTCCGGTGTTATTTGATTATGCCTTGCACTATTTGATCAGTTTATTGCCGTAGTTAGATGCCTCGAAAACCCGAGTGAAATTCTGAAGGGCAAAAGAATGATAAATGATTAAAGATAAAACTCGCGTTTTCTTTTCTTTTGTAAATTCGCTTTCAAGACCTTTTTCGATGATGCTTTTTCATTTTTGTGCACATGAAAAGATTCAAGCTTTTCCTTTTAACACGGCTATTGATTTATCGAACTGGTATAGAAAATCAATGCTTCAAAGGGTTGAAATTTGAAAATAAGCTTGATTGTCTCAAAATCAATTAATGCAGAATTTCACTTGGAATATTCGGTATTACTTAGTGCTCAAATTTTCTAGTAATTTTATTAATTGCTTAAAAGTTATTCCTATATTTTTTATTTTTAATTTTTGTTTAATTTTTTTTTTTTATTTGCTTCATTTTAACTTTGTAATTTCATAATAAAAGACACTTCATTAATTAAAACAAAGTTATGAACTATAAAATGCCTCATGATCTTTATCATAATGAAGTAATTTTAAAACAATAATGAAAATTAGATCAATTATGGAGCAACTGATATTGCTTAGTCAACGTAAAGAAATTGAAAACGAGCAAAAAATACATCTGCGAATATCTAGACATTTACGCATGAATAAACAGTGCTGTTTTCTTTCATTTTTTTTTTTATAAATTAAAAATTAATAAATTATAAAATTTAATGTCTTATTTTTTTATTTTCAAAGGCTTACATTCATTTAAAATATCTAGCAAAGCCAATTAACTGTACTATAAAGATAAATTAAAATTTCTACCCAATAACCCAAATTATATTAATTAATTAATTAATGAAGAGATTAATATTTCAATGAAAATGGTTAGTTAGAATTTTAATTGCACTAGTCAATAATAGATTATGTAGAATAAGGAAACCATTATTAAATGTAATTATAGTTCTCGCATTTTTTATTCAAGTTCTACGTATCTTAATTTATATTATTTTTTTCATTTTATTATACGACCCAAAATTTTTATTTTAGTTTCTTGAGTTATTGTATATTTGGACCCACCGCTGCACCATTATTTAATTTCTGATTTTATTATCATCCAGAGGATACTGCGATCTACTCATGTTCGACGGTAAGTTAGTGTACATTGCGCTCATCATTGCTTGTGCGCACTTGTAGTTATATCAATTATTTACACATGTCATTCTATCCCATTTGATGTTGGTTTTATTTAAATTTAGTTACGTAAATATACATAAAATGTTCTACATACCTATGCCAATCAAAGATTGGAAGTTACTTCATTCTCCCATTGTAACACTATCATTTTTACATTTTACTTTTGCCGTTGTTAAAACACATGTAAACAATATGACTAATAAGATCAAGATGAGTCATTCATGTGGCCAGAACACATTTTACTCTCAATTTCTCTACAGCAGATAAATTTTTAAACTCTTTTTAGGGCAATTATAGAAATTACCATGGTTTTATCTACATGAAGATTATTTGTTTGTTAGTTAAATTAAGCTTTACAAAAACATTTACATGCAATCAATCAAATTTATTCTATAAATATTTTTTTTATACAATTAAAAATATTGTAAAAATACAGATAATACTATTGTAAAATTTTTTTTTGACATTTTATTTATTTTAAAAATATACATTTTTTTAAAAACTTAGATTTTTTTAAGCATTAGATTTATGATATTAGTAATTATAAAATAATTGAAAATAAATAATTATGAATTTAAACTCTACCTCATATGTTCAAAAAATAACAGTGAATAATGTATGTGTCATACACCAATATAACAAGATATTATTTCATTTGAAGATATATATTTTAAAATTGAATTGATCTCATTATTATTCCAAATTAACGTATTTTTTCAAAAGTATGTAAAGTTATTATGTTACAAGTATCTTAATAATACTTTATTCTTAAAAATTCAGGAAATTAGATTTTTGAGGCTATATGAAATCTAAAAAGATTGTTTTAATTACATCAAATTAGCCTTGACATAGTTCAATTTTCAATATGTTTAACTTGAAAACTAAAATTAATTACGCTTATATGTTTTTAAAATTGGATATACTTTATTATTAAATCTCATCTCATTTAATTGATAAGAATTTCTACTATATTATTTTAAATACTTCATGTCAATATTGAATTTTTGATTTAAGAATATTTTGTTATGCATTAATATTACTAAAATATGTATTTTATTTTTTTGGTATATTAAATAATAATACTTACAAACAAATTGCTTAAATAGGTACATTTATCTACTAAAATTTATTGCTTAATGATATAAATACACTTTTAAACTAATTTAAATTTTATTTAACATAATTTTAATCCTTACTTTTCTGGAAAAGATATTACGCATTAAAATTAGTTATTAGTCTCAGTTTATATACTTATAATGTTTTAAGATATGAAAGGTAGATTCAAAGATGGTACACTAGATACGATAATAATTTAATGGTTTTTAAAGTTTTAATAATTAATATATTAATGATTTGTTTAGTTATTTTTTTTTCACGTTTATAAACAAGACATAGTTTGCTAAATTAAATTTTTCAATAAAAATTTAATAAATCACTTATAATATATTTCTATCTTTTAAAATTTTTTTTGAATTTATATTTAATTAATTTATTTGATATTTTAGAATTGAAATTAATTAGAAAATAATACTAACGCAAATTTAAAAAATTTTTTGTTAAAATAAATTCCCGAAGTGAATGATTAATAATTAAAACTTTGTCAATAATTTAATTAATTTTAAGACTAAATTAATAAATAATTATTGTTAATTATAATATTAAACTACTTACTATTCTTATTTTAAATATTGTTTCTAAACAAATATTTATAATACTTGTCGATATTATACTTAATTTGCTTATAGATTTCCAGTTATTTTTTATTTATTTATAATTTTTATAATTTTTTTAATACACATTTATAATAAAATTAAAATAATCATATTGCATAAAACTTAAAATTAGGCTAAAATTGGAAGATAAGCACAAGAAAAATTTTTTAATTTTAAAAATTCATTGTTTCTTTTTTTTGGAGTTGTTGAGTTTAAAAATTAATCTATACAGATTTTAAAGTTCATGTATTGTAAAATAAAAATTAGAATCAAATTTTTATAAAGAATAATGTGTAACTATAAGAAGTATTATTGTTACTTAAATTTTTCATCATGCAACTTTAAATTTGCATTGAATATCAAGAACAAATTCATCTCAATAAAAGGAATAATAAAATGATTGTTATATTTAAAATATTAAAAATTCAATATGTGTGTAGTGATGCAGTCCGCAGCTACAGGTGGTGGAGTATATCCAGTAGGCCCCGGGGGTGGGGGTGGTGCAACCACAGGAAGTAGGGCCCGAGATTTGGGCCTCAGAGCACAAAAGAAATTATTGGGCCGTTTTGCAGCATCGAATGCTGGACGATCCCTTCTGATCGACGATGCGACAACTTCACTCTTGGATAATCTTTTCAGGCTTATGGAGCGCGCCGCCAAGGGCAGCCAACAGCTAGACAAGAAACAACCGGAAAAAGTTCTCAAAAATATCGTCAAATTATCAATCAAGGTGAGCTATGATTTTTTAATATTATATTTTTTATTCTGGCATAAAAGTGTATTAGTTGTAATAGTTATTTATGTTTAAAATATTTATTACTACAATTCTTCAATTTAAAATGCAAGAACTAAATATAATAATGTACTGTAATTATAACGAATACTATTGTAAAAAAATAATGGGTTTCTCATTTGTAACATAATTATATTTGATTTTTCCAATTATAAATATAGCTTTTTCATTTGTGAGACTAATTAAAACATTCATTATATACACATTCTTAATGACGTAATAATAAAGTAATAGTAATAATTCAAGGATTTTTAAGGATAAATAATTCATATATACATGTATGTTTTTTCTTTCTTTCTCTAATTACCAAAGTCCTGAAAGAGGTAGTTATTAGCTTTTAAGATAAAAAATATCCAAGAAATTGCATTCGACATCTAAATTAGAATATGTATTAATTCAGCCACAATAAGCAAATTGAAAGTTAATAATTAATTGTTTGTTTGTCAACAGATCGGGCTGCTGCACCGGAACCAGCAATTAGGCCCCTCGGACACAGCCCGAATAGACGAAGTGCGCCGGGCCCTGAGATCCACGGCCATGGCTGTTCTTTCGTTCTATGAGCTTGAATTCAGTTACGAACGGGCCTACCTCGTCAAGTCCCTAGAGCGGTGTCGAAGCTCGGTCCAGGCCCTCATCAGGCCCCATCTCACCGACAAGTCCTGCGAGCGCTGCGACCAGGTCTTCGACTTTTTAGTTCACCCGGACTTCCTCGAGGCCGTCTTCTGCCAGAACTCGGAGTTGAGGACGACACTTGGTGCTCTGACCGCGGACATTAACAAAGCCCTGGAGACAGGCCAACTTTGACTTAACAAACAAGTGAAATTCCCGGATTTGGTTAGCAAGTTTTTTCAAATTAGAAAGTCAGAGCTGTCGAGTGTTGCATAAAAAAATGATCGCATCACACTTGAGGAGGCGTCGATTCGTATAATAAGACTCGTTAATTTTACGTGGAATATTTCTTTAGAAAATAGAAAAAAAAACTTAATTTTAATTGCTTGAAACTTGATGATTATGTGCTCGATAAATCGAAACATTTATTATTGTTAAAAATACTTGGATTTAAGTAAAATATTTTTTTTTTCTTTATTGAGATTTAATTTAGACTGAAAATTAGAGACATGATCTAAAAAATTATATTTCCTTGAATTTATAATCACATTACGTATATTGTAAACCTATTTTCAGTTTAATAATTGAATTTTATATATAATACATACTTAAATCACGATTAGGATTTAAAAACTCGTATTTATTAATGTACTTAAATGTATAAATAGATTAAAAACAAATTTACTATAGACATAAATGACGAATAAAACTGCACATTTATTAAGATTTCAATTTTGATTTACAAAAAAAAAAGAAAAAAAAATAATAAAAAAAAACATTTTGACAGTATTGTGGTAATTAAAGTTTCCGAGAAATGCCAGTATATAACTGTAACAAAATTTTAGTTAAATGGTAATAATATTATAAATGCAATGTAAATATAAATAAATTTAAGCATTTTAATTAATTAAAAAACAAAATTTATTGTGTAGACGGAAAGAGTATAAAATATAAATTCAATTTACCCAATCAGTTAATTATAAATTGACATAAAAGAAATGTATCTGAAAGTTAAAATATTTTTAAGATCTTTTAATATAATAATTCATATGACTATTTATAAATATTTAAAATTTTTCTTCATTATATTAATTTGTTTAATACACAAAAATAATATATACAACTCAACTTATAGGATAGAAGAGAAAAAATTAATTTGCTAAATACAAATGATCATTCTATTATTTTGAAATCTCACATTTTTTAAATATTTATAATTAATATAAGAAATAAATAATAATTTTATGAATTATTTATAACAATCTTTGTATATGTATTCAAATAAATCAAAAAAAGAATTTTATTTTGTACATAATAATTTATTTATAGAGAGAATATTATTTATCTAATCACATATATAATAATATAATTAATAATGTAAGCATATATTTTTTATTTAAAAAATTAGGCAATGAGTGTTTTTAAATAATTTTTTTAAATTAAATACAATATCACAAAACTTATAATTAAAGCAATAAAATTATTAAAACTTCAAAACATGGTTTTGTGTTTAACTAAAATTTTCGCTTTCAGAATCAGAGAAAATAAATTTAATAAAAATTAGACAAGTAGTATAAAAATAATAAACATTCTTCATTTAATGAAATCTAAATAATTTTATGAATATATGAATGAAATAAATAATCAAATGAATTTCAGTAATTTGCATTAGATATTCATTCAATTTCACAAAAATGTAAAAAAAGAAAAAAAATAGAAATTAAAACCTTAAAATTTGTGTATACGTTAATTCATGAATAATTTATCTGTACATAAAAATATTGCATTATGATATATTGAATTCTTTTAATAATAAATTCTATTGTATTATATTGTATTATAATATAATATTTTATTAGATTAAAATAATTTTTTTTTATTTATGATATAATAAAACAAAATAAATGGATAATCTAAAAACACATCAGTTCTCTGTTAAAATAAAAGTATCAACTGTATTTATTTATAAATGTAGTACCTTTGAGAGTAAAGTTAAAATATTATGTTATTGAAAATTCAGTCTTATATAAAGTATATAAATTAAAAACAAATAAAAATCGATACCAAAGTCCTTCAATATGAAAACTTAATTTTCAATTATATATATTTTTTTTCTGTTTTATTTTGACACATATATATAATTATAGAAATCTAGGAATTGTAATTTTGAATTAAAACATATCTTACTCTATTGAAATATAATAATGAATTATAAATTTTTCAATCAAAGAAAAATTTTACACATATCTTTTAATTAATATTAATATAAAATTAATATAAATTTTTCATACGTCAAATTTTAATGTAAATTATACTTTAATTACAATTTTATGATTTTCTATATTTTAAAAAGTTGATTAAATCCCATAAGTGTGAAAAATTAAAAAAAACTATATGTAATATTATATATTGTTAGCATGTAAATTATACTTTATTTGTAATAAAAAATATTAATGTTTTAAGAAAATTTTTTTCCCTACCATTGAAATAATTTTAAGTATATAAATTATATTTATCAAATACATATGTATTAGCTAATTAATGTATTATTACAAATGAACAAATAGTGTTAATCACAAATAATATTAAATTATTAATTTGTATTTAATTTGTTAATATTAAATTAAAAAATGCAATGCCTAATACTAAATTAATGGTTTAAAATAACAATTATTTCAATCAGCTCCATCAAAAATTATTTTATTTATGTATTACAAATAAAAACAAAAAATTTTATTTTATACGTTTTAAATCCAAAATAAAGGCTTTTTCACTACATGTGCATGAGTAAGTAAATTAAAAAAATATTTAAAAAATTTTAATAATATAAGCGCAATGTCAGTTTATATTGATATTTAAAAATGTGTTTGAAATTTAATTTAATATAAAATTATTTTAAATATTAATGTAATTTACAAAAACTTGAAAAAAAAACTTGAAAAATTATAACTATTGTAATTATAGAATAATAAAAAATAAAAAATTGTCAAAGTTATCAATACAATAATTGAAATGGACAAAATATAATATTTTAGGATATGTGAAATAATATATAAACACTAAATCAATATTTTTGCGAATAACTTGATTTTTTAAATTTATTTACAATATTCTCCAACTCAGCATTTGTATAATTACGAATTACAGCGATATATATTTTTATTGTTATACGCATTTAAATCGCTGTACCGAAATTTTCTATCATTATATAAAATAACACGTGTAACATGCAAGGACAGTTGACATGTACATACTTTTTTTCACAAATCAAATTTACTGTTACCATACATATTGCATTTACTCCAATCAATTTTCTGAATTCAGTTTTCATGCTAAGAATATTATATACGATTTATCAGTCAACCCACTTTTGACCCGATTTTTTCTGTCATTCTATTTGCTTTTTCAATGTTTATTTATTTTAAATACCAGTCTTAATATTTTTCTTTTTATACACGATTGTATTTGATTAGGACAATTCGCAGTCCCAGTTAAAAAAAAATACTAAAATCCAGTATAATTTTATAATTTAAGTATTTTTTTTTTGCACAATATTTAAATTGTAAAATTACACTTAATTATAGCATTTTTTTCACGAAAAAGTAGATTCGCCAACTTCATAGGTTTTTAGTTTATAGTTAAACCTTTTACATGAAAATTACAAAATTTTTTTTCGTAATAAATCATTTATATTTGTTAATATGTACTTTCATATGAAGTTAGTACATTGTGGAACTATTAATGTGCGCGTATGAATCCTGTATTTTTACAAATTGATACTCATACAGTTTTCTTGTTATTTTAAAAATATATTTTTTGTCAGTACTGTAATCTTACAATTACAAAAAAAATCTGTATTGATGCATAATTTTATTATATTACTGAAACCAACTAAAATAATAATTATTTAAAAAAAGTTGAAAAAAAATTGTACATGATTTAAATTTTATAAATTATGTATTTAAGTACATATAATTCATGCACTTTATTGTATAAAATTCTATAGAATTGTATATCATCTACCTTATATATTTTGTTTTAATGTAATAATAGTACATTAGAATAGAATAAAAGAATGTGTAAATAACAAAAGTATTTTACAGCACTGACTATGACAACTAAATTTAAAATTCGATGAATTTTTTATAAAATCACAGAGGTATTTTAATTGGCTACGTCGCTTGTCCCGAATACATTTCTTTTTGTTTCCGATCGAAATTTCATTTGAATTTACTTAACCTATGTTATTAATTATTAAAAATTATATAAATTTCATATTCTACGCAGTGCACCATACATTAGTTTTCTTTCATTTTCTAAAAGAAATATTTCTTGCAAAGCTTCACGAATTTTAAACATCTACAAGTCTTAGTCGCATAAAAAATAATTTGAAGACTTTCATACTTTATCAAATTGATGTATTGTCGCTTTGCTTCGATCTTCAACTTGAATGAAACTAATTATGGCTTCATTATTTATTTTATTACATAAATTAATTAATTGGTATTTATGTTAGATAAATATATAATTTTGAGATTGTTTAAATTATGTTTCCAGATTAAATGCTGTAACGAATATTTACTGTTATATATACTATTTTTTTTTTTTTTTTTTAATAAAAAAAATTACAAAAGTCTTTTTAATCAATAATTTTTCTCATAATAAACAGAATAGGAACAACATAATATTATTATTTGTATATGTTGAAAATAATTTTATCTTTTCATATTAAGTTAGAATAAAAATGTATACAAATAATTAAAATCAAATTTAACAGTTAGAAGTATTTTATTAAACATTTGATGTGATCAAAAAGTATTTAAAGAGTCAGAATGGAATTATGTGATTTCTAGTTTTTCTTATTCTTACAATTATAAAAAAAACATTTAGAAAATTTTTTAATTAATTACATTAATTTTGTGAATATAAAACTACTTACTATGTAACAAAATGGTAAATTTGAAGTCTTAAATACACATAAATCCACTCTCCCCAAATATTTTTATAAAAAAAAACTTAAAAAAAAAAAAAAAAAAAAAAAAAAAAAAAAAAAAAAAAAAAAAAAAAAAAAACTCCAAGCGAAAATCGTACACTTGAAAAAATTTACAATGAATGATGATTATTAAACTGTAACAATTGATTTGGACTAATGTACATACTTAAAAGCTATTCGAGTTTTAACAACTACTCTTGTCAATAAATAACATTAATGAACGACTTTTTATCGCTTGGAGTTTACAATAACTAGCAATGATGCTCACGAATGACTACGTTGAGTAAACGATTGTCATCCCCGCTCATTTTCAGGAATATTATTAGCGGTTATAATTGCAATGTCAATTTGTTTTTTTTTTCTTCTTAGTTTCTAGGTTTATAATGAACAAATTCTTTCAATTGCACTCTACCGAACGCATTTACACAATCACAGTTTACGTATCCAAGTTAGTCTGGCCAAAGTAATCGTTTTTAAAAAGTTACTATTGGACTTAAAAATTTTAACTATTTTTCTTCCTTCTCGAATTTTAAATATTGCCATATGTAAATTATGTATACTAACAAACATTCAATTAATCATTGTACAATTTATTGTATTTTTAAGTCCTTTAGTAAATTCGGTTGACCATGGATACACTAAAATTATACATATACATTCATTGCCCTCTGAAATGAATTTGCTATATTGATTCACACATTATTTACATATTTAAATGTAAAATAATATGAATATTATGCAACGAACAATACCTAGCATTCATTTAATTAATTATACTGGGTTCAGTGGTAATTTTTTTTCTTTTTTTTTCTTCTTTTTTTAATATGATTTTAGAAAATTGCAATTACCTGGTTAATGTTTTAAAAATAAGAGAATTGTTTCAGCATCTTTCTAAATATTCAACAATTTTTTCAATTTTTCAAAAATTATAAAATATTGCAAAGTAATAAACTTTTGTTATTAATTTGGTAAAAATTGATCCTTGTTAGTCAAAAACAAGAAATAAAATTTTCACCACAAAATCCATTATTAAGAATATTTTAAGGCCTTAATAGCACAATAACTATTGCAAAATATATTACAAAAGTTATATTTACTACACTAACCTACCACATAAATTTAAAATCAGCTTGCCCAAATTCGAACCACTTGAAAATAATGCAAAAATATAAAGTAAATTTATGGCAAGTCAATAAACTAAAATATCTAAATTTATCTACAACTCTTTAGTACGTTTTATAGTTTGAATAAACTAAACGGTATACAAAATTAATATATTTTTTTGTATAAGGCTGGCTCACTACACTTGATACTACACTATATATTTATCGTTCACAAATTTCTAAATTTTTCTAAAATCTTTTAATAGTTTTTGAAATTATATGCATATGAATATACCATACGTTCTATAAATGCATCTCACAATTTGTGATAACTAAGACTGAAAATTTAATTAAGTCTATGTGTATTAAAGAACGTATATATTCATTGCCACAATCCTGCATAATTTCCATAGAGATTTGTTGGAAGTGGACCACCCGCACAAAACAGACGAGTTCCTGATGCATCATAACAATGTGTGTAAATAGCAGGTGTGTATTTAACATTCTGAAATCCATCTATGTAATCTTCATCAGGAAACTAAGAAAAATTCGAAATTAATAATTTTCAAACCTCATTCATAAGTATTTAAAAAAACTTGAAATTTAAATAAATATAGTTTTCAAGCAAAATAATATATGTTGGCGATAGAATTAGAAAAAAACACGTCTCGACACCGGTAATGGACCAGCAACATATAAAGGATAAATCAAATTAAAACAGTGGCGCGAGATACGAAACCCTTACAACGCCCAATACTAACAGCATGATTGCTCCTTACACTATATACTGATACATACCTCGGCTACACGATGAAGGGTGCTCCGGGAAGTCGTCGTCAACCGGAGCACCAGGACGAAATCTAACCTTGGTGGGACGTCGTACGATCCAAGGTCAGCGGCACCGGTAAGTCGTCACAACCCGATGACGAAAGTAACCGCGATGTCGAGACGTGGGCCACTCGCATAGTTAGGTAAGGCGTAATATTAATTGTAATGGCTTTTTCCTCTGCCCAGCTCGGCGGAGCTTTTTCATGCCAGGTCTCGCCAGGGGAAGAATTGTAAATATGTCCGGCTATTCATTCGAATAGACGAGGCATATTCAAATACTCGCGGCAGTGCGCCGTATAAGAAAAAAGCTGAATATCGGAAGGGGGCGGCGGGGCGCACCGAGGTGAAAGCGCGAATTTTATTTTAATAATTTTATTGTCGTTGAGACTGTGAGGCGAGCGGAGAAAGTGAGCGATGAGCCGAATTGCAACAAATAAAAGAAATCAAAAGAACTGCTGACATCCTCTTATTTTCCTGCCCGATATCCATCTCCAACAATATATTATATATATTTAAGTTGTCTACTTAAAATAAAAACTTTATGAAAGTGAAATTACTAAAATATTTACCACATATCCCTTGGAAGCTTTTAACATGACAGTTCGATTAGAATTAATAGATGATTCTAAATACTTTTGAGCTCTAATATCATAAAACATGAGCATTCCAAGTCCTGTTCCAATTGTTAGTACTGAGCCTTGAAAACTAGCTGATCTAATACCACATCCACTATATCTGTTTTTATAAAAAGAAATATTAAGTTTAAATTCATTTAAATTTTATATTATTTAAATAAAAATCTATATGAATAAAATAATGAAAAAAATATTACCTTGATGGTACTTTTTTAATTGGTTGTAAAGTTCTCGCATCTAAAAGTAATGTGTATGATCGACAACCAACTGCATACAAACCATCATCGTGCACTGCCAAACAAACATTATCTTGACAAGCAGGTAACTTACGAGATATTTTTTGTTTAAATGTTTCAGCAGACCAAATATGTATAAAACTATTCATCGATAAAACAGCAATTTCTTTATATGCTTTATTAAATAGTAATGACCGAACTTTCTGAGCAGATCTACATTCTTTGACACATACTGGCTGTATTAACCTAAATTATTATAAAATAAAATAAATAATAGAACTATTTTAATTTAAAAAACTTTACAAAATTTTTTATAAACTGTTAACCTGTGTGATGGTATGTCTGCTTTATCAGGAGCTTCAGACAAATCACTATCAATTTGCCACAAAGCCATTTTTGTGTCTTTAGATCCTGAAACTAAAAATTCATCATCTAACCAGCACATGTCATATACCCAGTCTCTGTGTCCTGATTCACCAACACAAACAGGATCTAAGGTTGGTAATCTATAAATTGCTATTTCAGTACTATTTCTTCCGCCTGTAGCTAAAAGAGTTCTAAAAAAAAATTTGTTTTTTTTTTTAAAAATCTATTTTATAAGCATTTATTATTTAAGAGTGGAATTTATCATATTAATAAATGAAGAACAACTACCTTGAAGGATTAATTTGAACAGAATGTATACCACATTGTTGTTCCGCAACACCTCCTAACCCACCAGATGAATTTTGTCTACCATGAAGAGATGGAATTTGATCTAATTTTTGTGTAGCAACATCATATACCATCAATTTATTACATTTAGTTCCAAATACAACTTGACGATCACTGAGCCATTGAGAACAAAATACTTTATTCATATTATTTAAACTAACTGAATATTCTTTAAAAAGATCATGACTTAAAATATGTCGTGAACCAAATTCTTGATTAATTTTACGAATTTCTCTCGTATTAGTTTCTCGAGAACGAACATAATCTATAAAGTTAAATGATGTCCTTAAAAATTGTTTTCCATCCATGACAGTTTCCTCTTCATCATCACTTGACTCATAACACACAAAATCATCTGGTTTATCTGATTTTCTATTTCTTTCTAATATCATTGCAAGCCTATTAATAAAATTAATTTTAATGATAAATATGAATCAATGCTATTAATATATTTATAATATAATTTAATATAATAGAAATTTAATTCACCTTCTGGACCTTCTCTCTTCAAGACGAGAATTATTTGCACAAGATGGATACCTTCCATATGTGGTCATGCGCTGTGTCTCTGCCATTGTGTAATTACAATTAAAGACAAATCTTATGTACTACACTTTTATAATCGTTAATCGTTGAAAAATACAATACTTAATAATAAATGTATTGGCTATAGTATAAACTATATCAGGATCGTAAAGGATGTTTCTGCATATTTAAAAAAATTTGTGTACGTCATGCAAAATTTTTAATTCTAAACTTGCGTAGAGTTTGCATGTTCAATGTACTTGAGACACAAATTGTATACATCAATTAAAAAAATTATCTTTATATTTAAAGATATATTCTTACATCAATTCTTATATTTATTTAAGTATTATACGTCAAAAAATACTGCCCTGTAACAATTATATTCAATTAAATTAAAAGTATTATTTACAATTTTCATTATATGTTATCTTTATTAATGGTTAAAAAATTAGTTCGTGGATTGTTTCATTAAATAAGATTTTTGCACTTTACCATAAAACTATTAATTTTTTATTGTTTCATTACAAAAATTTATTTTTTACGCATATATTGAATTCAATCTATAATAAAATTTATAAACTTAAATATTAAAAAAAATTATATATAGACCTCTAGGATTAATAAAAATTAGTTTTTAACTCAATTAGTCACATTATTCTACCTTTTTGTATATTTTTCAAGAACTATAAAACAATTTATATAATCAATACAAAAAGGAAATAATATATATTGTATAATTAACTTTATTAGATATATAAAAAAACTTTTCAAGAAATTAATTTTTTTTTGGATATCTAAAGAAATAAATAGTACTTTTCTAATGCTATTATTGCACATGTACATATTTAATTTGCATATTTGTACAATTTAAAATATGAGTTAGAAACATATATATCACAACAAAACTAGCAGACTACAAATAAAATGACTAATTGTTAATGATTATAGTGCTATTTTAGTTATAGTATATATTAATATGAATGCATTCTATATATGATTTGCACAAATCCGAATTGTACCTTTAAACTTGTAAAATATGGAAATAATTTTACGCAAGTTTAAAGGTACCTAATATCGTAAGACTCTTCGTTTCCTACTAAATTTTGTTAGGATAAGTGAATATCAAACGAAAACTGGCGTACTGCATAATACACGAAGATGGGGGCTGATTTTTTATCGACATAAGCTCTAAACATAAACTTTCTTCTACACACCTAGAGAGCGTTAGTCCTTTTTTCTCCTTTCGAAAAATTGACGTGAAGTGAAGGCGAAACTGTCCTTTTCACTTTTTGACGGGGAGCGTTTATTTTTTGTCGAGTAAAGCGCTTTTCAATTCTATAAATCGCACAATAAATACAAGACGATGCGTAATGCGCCTACGCGCGTACATAGCAATGTCGCGAGCGAGCAAACGGGAGAGAAATGGATCGACCGGGAAGAGAGAGAAAGATATGTCGTAAAAATTGTATTACCCTCCTCTTTCAGGGTGTAATCTCGTACCCAGGTACAGAAAAAAGCTCGTAGACTCGGCTTGCCTTGGCGAGGAGCGAACGGCTATAGAGGTTTGGCAAGTTCGTCAAATGCATTATAAAAACAGACACACGAAAACTCGATAACTCAGTGCTCGATCACGAAAGCGACTTTGGCCGCCATCTTGTAATTACATTTGTATATTGTTTCGCGAGCTAACACAAAATTCGGATTCCCCATTCTTGTTCCTCGTAGATCCATTGACTTTCGAGGTACTGTAGATGAGAAAATCGAAGGAAAATTGGAACCCGTCAAAATTGGTAACAAACCTCGTCATTTCCTCAAGAGTTTTTAAAGCATGAAGTGAAGAGAAGTAATTATATACCAAAAATTATTATATAAAATACACTGATTAATATTACCATAAGATATTTTATATTAACAATTAATTAAACCTTATTTTTATCTAATTTTTTTACCAAATAGTTCTTCAACTTCTACTATAATTTATTATTTACCATGTAAAAATTCAGACCAACCACAATGGTCATTATTATTCATCAATTGCTTATGTATAATGCCCATAATATTAAAAAAGCTTATGTAAAACTTGAATTTTTTGTAAAAAAATCGAGATGAAATACTGTGATATACTGTGTATATGTATATAAAGAAATCTAAGACTTATCTTGCGAGAAAAAATAGATTTAAAATTTTGTAAGTATGAAATTGGATTTTAATAATATTTAAATATCGCGCTCATAACAAATGGATCATGCGCATAACAGAGCTTATGTTTAATACACAGAACATTTAATGCATAACAGCATTAATGTAAAAAAAATTACGTTGAATGACTCTTTAAACTTAAAGATTCTTTTTTATCTGTGACAATAAATAAATTTGTCTAAAATATTTATTTAATTTATACTTTATTATTTATACTGAATATTATTTATTTTTAATAATCTATTTATTTATGTTATAAACAATATTTATACCACGTAACATTTAAATTTGTATGATATAACATGTAAACTCTTGTATATTGCCTTTTAATATTATTTGTAAGCACAAAAAGCATTTGTCATAAAAATTTAAATTATATTTTCATTTTTTTTTTTTTTTTTTTTCAAATAAAGTGATTATTTAAATTCAGTTGTGTAGTGATAATATAACATTCAACAAGGTAGCATAAAATTATTTATGAAGTATAGATATATCTTTGTTATAAAATAAAAAAGAAGACAAATATAAAATCAGAAAAGTTTTTCCATCTAGTTCTAAATGCAATTAAATAATGTTTGTAATTTAAAAGATTATTTTAATGTTGAATATTAAAGAAATATTTAAATAAAAATTTTTTAAATGGGAAGGATATGTTGCATTTGTAAATTTGCGTATGGAATTATTCAAGATATTACTTTTCACGCGTTTAATTGAATATATTTAACAATAATTTTTAAATATTCATAATAGATTATGTATAGTAATTTTTAAAATTACTTATTCAATTTTATTTATTTTTAAATTTTTTTAAATGCTTATTTTTAATATTTTGTTATTATTTTAATAATTATTTACATTTAAAATCAAATTTTTATTTTTATTTTATTTTTTTTTATATATTTATTTAAAAATTTTATTTCAGAATTATACAAGCAAAAATAATTGTTCTAATAATATTACTTAAAAGGGTTATGATGTATAGTCACATTTACAAAAGATTTACTTGAAAGTATCAAGATGCTCATTTACACAAATAGTATTTTTAGTGATATTTTCAAAAAAATACAATTCTTTTACAAATGAAATAGAAATGTAGGAGAGTAATCATCAATAATAGCAAGAATTTATTATTAAATAAATATATATGAAAGTAAATATTTAAAATATAAAATATAATACAAGACTCATTTTTTAATTTAATAAAACATTTTTAGTTTTATATATAGAGAATAATAAATAAATGAAAAATATATAATTGATCAATTACCTGAATAAATAAATTATCGTGACTTTATTTAAGCTTATGCAGATTATAATCATTCGGAGTGTTATTAGTCCAGAGTTTGTAAATAAATTTATTGTTGCAACATTTCAGATGAAATATTTAAGTTCCAATAAATATTAGAATATGAAACTGTATGATATAATTATATTTTTAAACATTGTAATATTATATGTACCTAAATAAAAAAATAAGTTAAGAAAATTTTATTCTATAATAATTATTACTAAATCTAGAACCTTTAGAACTCAATATATTCATTAATGCATTATTATTAGTATTTTGAATATGACATTAAATTTAATTTGTAAGTAATTTGAACTATTATATATACTATATGTAGATTATATATATTATATTATACATTATATATTTCATCTATATAATTAAAAAAAGCAGTTTCATATTTGATACTATTGTTAAAATATTAAAAATAACTAAATATGATATTAATGATGTTAGAAATTATTTTTTATTATAAATAAAACAAACTAAATTTTATATTATTCATTTGAAATCTTAACTTTAATGTGAATTTTTGCCTTTAATTCAAGGTATTAATAATTTTTATACTGGAAAATTATATATATATACGTTTAATTACGTTTAAATTACGTTTAATTAAGGATCTATTTATATAATTTTATGTTTACTTGTATCTTATCTTATAAATCTGTGATTACAATCATGTATTTTATAAATATCTGTAAATGCATTTTATTTATTTATTCATGTATTATTTTAGGTACTCAAAATTAAACAAATAACATTATAATTATTAGAATTTATGTTTTCTACATTATAATTCAAGTAGGATAATTATTTAAAAGGAGACTCATCACATCCAGAAGTCAAAGTACTTCGGAATTTCAAAATCGGAAGCGTTTTGTGTATCACCTCCAATGGTTATTTGCTCGTTGGCTCATCATCCATCGTTGACGTTTCTGCACATCATTTTCCCGTCAAAACTAAAATTTACAAGTGGGTGATGCGAGTTACATACATAGGTGTAATTGTGCCTGTTCGGGTGCAATTGCACCTGAATCTGAAATGTTTAGTGAATTGAAAATTGGCCTTCCACTTCCGTTCTTGCAATGTAAAAGCATACATGTGCGTTTACTTAATATTTTAAATAAAGATGTACATGTATGTGTATATGTTTCAAATTTATCTTATTTTGTTTTGTTTCATTTCTAGCTTAAAATTAATCTTTTTATATAAATACCATTGTTAACTTATAGAGTAAAGCGCATTCGATTATTTTACAATATTTGTTTGTAATTATTTTTTCATGTTTTTTTTTTTTTATAAAAGACGCCAATGAGGCAATAACCTTTCAATAATCTTTCTTTTTTTTGTTGCAAACTCTAAGCAATCTTCAATATTGCAATCAGTTTTCAAATATTTAGTATTTAGCTTGCGACATTACACTTTCAATAAAGAACCGTCACATTACAATTTTTATCATAAAAAAGACAAACAAATAAATAAAACGTCTCTAAATTTATACTGAGTTGTTCTTACCTCCTTATATAGTTTGATATAATTCGTTTAATTTGATTTTAAAATAAAGGGGAACATATACGTAATAGTAAATTTTATGTTACTGAAACAATATTGATGACACTATTTTATTTTATTTGCACAATATATTTTATAAGTAGTAACAATATCATAATTATGTAAATCTTTGAAATGAAATTTTCATACACATAAAATCAATTTTAAAATATCATTAAAATTTGTTATTGTCTTTGAAATTGTATGTCAGAAACCATTTTAAATGTTTACCTAAATTGAAGATTTCATAAAAGATTATCCATATATCCTATAATCATCCATAATCTTGAGAATATGAAACACAAAGGATCTCATTCGAATTTCTTATCTATGCGATAGAGGAAACCTCAGGTAATTTACATCGATTTCATCTCAAAACGAACAAAATGTGTCATAGGAGGAAAATGCATAATGAGTTCTCTTATCTTGTTGCTGATGAATATTATAGAAGTCGCTGGTACATTTCGACACTTGATTTTATCATAAATCCACTTGTCGATGAATCTTCCAAAAGGATAAAATTTCTTCACTATAAAGCATCTAAAGTAAAAATATAAACCAGCGATGTACTCTTATTGTATCTCTTTATCAAATCGATATCCATACTCTAAATAAAGTTTTTTGCAGGATAAATTTGATAC
Source organism: Eupristina koningsbergeri (assembly GCA_018907245.1). NCBI lineage: Eukaryota > Metazoa > Arthropoda > Insecta > Hymenoptera > Agaonidae > Eupristina > Eupristina koningsbergeri. The sequence continues at coordinate 2,508,367 of JACCHV010000041.1, forward strand.
ATGAAAAATAATACTTTATAAATAACTAGCTAAATAATACTGTTGCTTTGCAATTCCATGTTTTCCTCAATGTCTACAATAGAGTAGTACTTTAATTATTATTGACATATCTTTTTTTACGAATATTTAAGTTATTTATTTTGTTGCATAAGCCAGACTAGCTTCTGCTATTAAATTTTTTTAAAAATTAATTTATAAATAAACTATTAATATTATCCTAAAATTAAGACATAAATCAGTTCAATAATTTAAGTATGTATTCATAAAATTGAATAAAATTTTCGTTTTGTGCACATAATTACTTTTAAAGGCATAATACACTTTAAAATCAAGAGCTTAATTTGCATGGTGAATGATAAAAGTATGACCATGTTGTAAAATATTTTTTCTCTCGACCAAAAATATATTCAAAATTTATATCTTTATGTAAAGTAGAATATATAAAATAGAATATATATATATATATATATAAAGTGTATATGTTCATTAAAATATAATTTTTGAATGACTTTATCAATTTCAATAAACATTTGAAAATGTTAATGCTTTATGTCAAGAAAATTATGCATAGTTATATTATAATAAATAAAATTATATTAAATTCGATGGAAAAAAAATTAAGAAATATAAAAATTTTTTTTACTAAATATCATCTAAAGATTATGTTGAGTATGAAATTATTTCATATTTTATAAAAATATAATATAAAAATATGCAATGATTAAATATGTCATTCAATTATATGTAACATTCAAATATAATCTCAATAATAAATTATTTAAGAAAGAAAGTTATTTATTTGTTTAATTTATATTTTATTATTTAATAATTATATTAATATATTTAAATTATCAATGATCTATTTTATTATTTAATTTGTTTGAAAAGTGTAATAGCGTATATTTGAATAAAAGAAATACAATAATATTGCGATCGATGAAATTATAATTAAAAGGTAATATAAATAAAAATTACTCATACTAATTAAAATATATTCATCATAATCATATCACAAGGTTATCTCATTATTATAATTATTATATCATTTTAGTAGTGATCGTGCATAACAGATTTCTTAATTAAGCGCTTTGTATTAGGTTGAATTAGTATAAACTATTTTTGTGCTAATTAAGTATGGAATATACAGGAAAAAATATTTATTTTTAGTAGCTATTTTTATTTGTTTAGATTGAAATTTACTACAGATAATTGATTGTGTACATAACAATGTAATAAAAGGTAAATACTTTTTATTAGTTAATATTAATAAAAATACAAAACAAGTATTTATGTACCTTATTTTTAAAATGTTTTAATTTTAATGCATAAAAAATTTAATATATATTTAATTGCTTGGTATAACAATAAAGCTGAATAGGATAAATATAACTGAAGCAAACACAATAACTAAATGTATGCTTTAAACTATTTGAAAATATATGCACTAAATGGTTTAACAGTTTACAGCAAAGAATGCTAAACCATTCGCTATAGTTAATATAATGGACTAGGAAAAGTGAAAAATAAAATTAATTGTTCAAGTAGAGTACAAAAAAAAGTAATATAATGATTTGAAAAGAAGCAAAGAATGAAAACAGACACATAAAGAAGAAAAGGAGCGTGAGATAATTTAGAGAGAACCAGGTCAGAAATCAGGTCAGATTAGAGTTATAGAAGAAATGATGGCAGCCGATAATGAACCATCAGAGGTCTAAACAATCTGGGGTCAGGGTAAATAAGAAAAAAGATGACCGTGTAACCGATAGTTCAATCCAAACAAATTTCTATTTCTTCAATGCTAAGACAGAATAGAAGTGTTTCTTAACATAATTTATATTTTAATTTTCGCATTTCACCGTACTCCAATTACGTTCCTTTGAATTCCAATACAATATCAAACTTTTATTTCATAAACAATAATTTAAATAGGCATTCTCATAAAATATATCGAGTTTTTTTAATTCATTTTTTATAGTCACAACTATTAATTCCGTAAAATAAAAAAGTAGACAAAAAAACATAGCTGATTACTAATTATAATGGTTGTTCATTTGAGATTATGTACATACAGGTAATACAGGAATAAACTAACTGACTATTAAACCTCCAAACCATATGCTGTTTGTATTACTAAATTAAAAACTTCTCATTATTTTTAGTTTGAAAAATAATTAAATCTAAAGATTCTTGTACCTCATTAATTCTTAATTTTATAAAATTTTCCAAATATGATTTATTTCAAATTGAAAAGTATTGCTAATCGAAAAAATTTATATTATCAACAAAAATATATTAGTATCGTTTCTTAAATCTTAATCAGCATAAATATAATTAATAATAATAAAAATATAAAAATTTTTATACAATAATAATTTTTTATATATTATTATCATAAATAATTCTAAATCTACTGTATAAAATTTATGTAAATAGGACTGTACCTTTGAAGCACTACGTGTAACAAAATTATAGGATTTTAAGCAACTCATTCAAGGAAATTTACGCCAAAATTTAACATATCGTACATGCATTTGAAGTATATATTATGTATATAACACAATTTTATAAAAACAGTTAGATTAAAAATTTTTAAAATTTTTGTTATTATTTTACTTTAAAGTAAGTTTTCATTATTATTAATACAATTGATTTTTTTAATATTATTACTTTACTTTTAATTATAATATCATCATTATAGTCATTTTTAAACAATACTCGATTAAAATTGTTTTGAATTAATCTTTGGGTAAATAATTTTTTTATCAACATAGTAACCTCGTCATTAAAATTTTTCTCTCGATAATCATATATCACTATATATAATAAACATTATATTGTGATATTATTTATGAACGATCATTAACAAATTTATTACTACCACTATGATAAACATTCAATAAAACAACTAATATAGAGATGTTCTCTAAATTTTATTAAATTGTAGTGATAAAATTAATTATTAATTAAATTATATATACATATATGCATGTATTTTTGTGTACATATGTGCATATAATATAGAATTTTCTTTTATTTTTTTAATAGTGGATTTCATCAAATTAAAAAATATATATTAAAATAAGATTCTAAATTTATATAATAATCTTATAAATATAAATATAAGCACCATATTTAATCCACATAGTTAATTTATGATAAATATCATAATGAATAAGATAATAACCATTATAAAATAAATAAATATATAATATGGTTGATTAAATTATTTGTTAATTATTAACTTTCATTAATCTTAAATCCATAATAAGATGTTTTAATACATGTGGTAATTCTTTTAATCTATATAAAAAGTTTACTTTAATGGATATTGTTTATAATCTTAATAGTTAATCGGTTCTTTTTTCATCTTAAATCAGCGTCTTGAACATCTACAGGAAGATGAAATTTTTTCATTCGCTTCATTAATAATAATTATTAAAAAATATCTTATTCAATTACGAATAAACTATTCAAAACTGAATATTTAATATATTTTATTAATACAGTTATAATTTTTTTAAGCTATTTTACGTAATGTAATTGTACTATTAATTTTTCTGCTAGTATTTCTTATATTTTGAATACACTTATTTATAATATAGTAATAACTTTTCAATTATTTCAAAATACTCATTATTATTTTTGTATTTTTTTTTAATAATAATACGTGTTAAATGTAACACCGTCGTACCTATTAGAGATTATTATTATTACTATTATATTATATAATAGAGAGAAAGAGGGAGAGAAAATTAATCCAATGAAAAATACTATTTTTTGATAAAATTTTATATTATATTTTAAAATATTAATAAATTTAAAATTTAAAGTGACAGGTCGGAATGCAAAAAATATGTAATCGTAATAAAAAAAAAGAGTTATTTATACATCTAAATTTTTATATCTATCTTAATATATTAATAAATAAATTAATACTAATTTAAAAAAATGAAAAAATTGATTTTATAATCTACCAGCAAATATTATTTTCTCTGAGATTGTTAAGAAATAAACAAATGTAAATCGAGTAGGCCGTTTTATTAAGCAAGCAAAGGTCCTACATTAAGATAAAATTTTCTTGTAACCTTATTGATGCCATCACCTAAAAAAACAAAAAGAAAACTGACAAGATTTATTTATAAATGACCATTGTTGGATTCAACAATGCAAAGGTGCGATTGTGCATATGAATAAATTATAATGTGACACGTCAAATAAACAGAACAAGTTCGCAATTATATTATGCACTCGGTTACTCCCGAAGAAAGATCGAAATACACACAAGAGCGAGAGACTAGGATTTGTACACGATAAATTGCACTTGATAAATTTTCTTTTCTTTCCATGCCAGTATCCTGTAGAAGATACTCAGCAATTGTTTGACTTCCTTTTTGTCGTGGGTTGTTATCTAAATAGTGGTACCTGAGACTCTGCAAGCTAATTCCTTTTTCTCGAATTCTTCGATTTTAAAATACGATTTAATGATTTATGCTTGGCCATAAAAAATTTAACTTGAATCTCTTGAATACTTATATTCTGATGATAAGCTAAGAATCATTGCGGTTACTCGCGAACATCAGTCTTGTACCATAAGCAACAAGAAAAGTCTCACCAGAATTCGGTAATAATGTTTTTATTTCCCGAATATTTATGAAGATTCCTCCTAATTCTCTCGCTCTCTCTCTCTCTCTCTCTCTCTCTCTCTCTCTCTTTTTCCTTATTGATGTTAATTTAATAGACTATTAAGATAATTTGATTATTAATGATCGACTCTTAAATTTATGTATAAAAAATATTAAAGAAAATTTAAATTAATATCACTGAAAGATCGAGTAGAATTTTTCTGTATAATGATTTTCCCCATTAATAATAATATGCAAATTTAAACAAGGAGGAAGATATTTCTTCTATCATTATTTTAACATTCTTTATTTATTTGTTAATTATAACATAGTTATTCTTAAGCTAAAACGATAATTTACTTAGAAAAAAACTAATGCAGAATATCGAAATTTTAAAAATTGAAAATTTCAAGAAATAAACACATACATATTTTTTTCTTAAAATTATTAATAAATAATTTGAAACCATTGAAAATATGTATAATAATTGTCACATATAAATTTATATAAATACACAAATAAATATTTTTTTTTAAGAAAAAAATTTTAGTTTTGGTATTATTATAAATTAAAAATAACCTCAGTATTGAATTTCATATCTATTATTTATTATTACACTAACCAATAATATGTAGGAATATAAATTTTTTTTCAAAAAATAAAATCAGATAAAAAATGAACTTTAATGTATTTTTAAAATTTTTTCCTAATATACAAAAATATTTAAAAATTATAAATATAATTAAACCCGGTATGGATTCAAACAGTCATTCAATTACGCAATTTTAATTTGTTGATAGAAAAATAATGTATTAAAATTAAGATTCTTGTTTAAGAGAGTAATTGATTAAAAAAATTTTTTTAAATAAATTAAATTTACTGTTCTAACATTTCTATAGTGCTTATTATCCTCATTCAGTTTTAATTAATATATATATATATATATATATATTGCAACAAAACAATTTTACAAGAAGTTAAAAATAACCTAAGTTGAGTTTATTCACAACTATATTCTTAGAATTGTGAGGAATGGCCACTTAAAAATTTATACATTAAAAATACAATAAAAATTAATATTAAGTTTGTCGACTAGTATATTTCACATTGCAATATTTACCTGCTGTATAATCTACACTTCGTACATTTAATAACACTAAATTTTTAATTAATTGTTATTATATGTTTATAATTTGTAACAATTTTCTGATTATTATATAATAAATACAATATGCGCAAAAAAAAGTTTCCTGTTAAATCTTTGGCAATTCAAAATTATAGTTTTGATATAAAATTTATTTTCTATCATAGCTTACTATATTTATATAGTAAGTTTTTTTTTACTAAGAAATCAATCAATTAATGCATCATATTTCTTTATAATTTATTGATAATCTGAAAAATATATATTATTTAATTTATCATACTTCCAATAGCAGTTTATAAACTTATTAATGAGCTATAATATCAACATAATATTCTGAGAGGTGTTTATGATAATTTTACTACTAATGTATTGACAAGTAAATTACATTATTAATATTTATTTTATTTATATATCTCATTTAATTAAATAAAAACTCATTATCAATCAAATTTAAATTCGAAAGGAAAAAAGTTTGTTACAAACAAAAACATCTTTTATTGTGTAAAACTAATACGTTATTCATAATTAGATTGCGCGAGATAAATAAAAATTTTTTATTTAAATTATACTATAAGTTACAAATTTATTTTTTTATAATTTAAGTATTGTAAAATTTAAAGATTTATTATTTTTTCTAAAATTAAGAAAATTGTGTAATCTCTATCGATAAATTATCACACATAACATAAAGTATGTATTGTGCCGTAAAATAATTTGATTATTAATATTCATTTTTTAAATTATCTATACTAAAACACTCCTTAAATTTTCAACAATTTTAAAAAGACTATTCTAAATTCATGGTCAAAATATATGTCATTAAATATTTAGAATTTGATTATAATATAAAAATTTATAGCATTAATTATTAGTCATGAGATGAACTTTTTACGTTTATTTTACTATATATAATGAATTTCTATTTGCTATATTTTTTCAAATAAAATTTTGTTCGTATTATATTAAATGTAAAGATTGTATTATTACACTAAATACTTAATTATAAAAATATATTAACTAATAGAATTATGTACAATTTTTCTATTATTGTTCAAGATATTTATGCATTAAAAATGTTTTTCATATTAGGCGAATATTACCTTCTTTCATTGACTGCCTCGAAGCCGATAGACTTATTATATAATAGATACGTATTTTGGTGAACAAAATTAAAGTATCTTCTATTTAAAAATGAGCAGTTTATTTTACAATGGAAAATTTGACGTTAGTAGCTTGTTATCGCTCTTCTTACGCATGGTATTTTTATTTACCATAATTACATTTTCCGTTTCAGGTAAAAATTATTTTTGTAATTTCGAAATTTGAAAAATTGTTCTTAAATTATGATGTGAATTATACAAACTTTAATTTTAATTTAACAATAAAAATATTATTCTTTCATCAAAATGATGCTAATTCCATAAAATGATGAACAACTTAAAAAAAATGCAAAATTAAATAAAATCTTATTGAATAATATTTAACAGTATTTATTTAATATTTTATTTGTAGTTTTAAACATTATTTTAGCTAAATATAAATTGTCGGCTTTGTAGCTTTTTCACTTTTAAAAAATTCAATAATACTTTTATTTTTGCAAATTTATAAAAGATGTAAAAAATAAATTTACAATTATAATCTAAACAAATGATAGGTATACAAGAATATATGCTTAGGTTAAAAATAAATAAATGCATATGTACCACATATACTTAAACAAAATATATCTACTTTTATAAGTCTTTTTAAATGTGTAAAACTAAATAAATTAATTTTCCGATCATAATAAATTTATCATTAAATATTATAAAATTAAATATAATAAAATTCTATGTCTAAAATTCTATGTCTATACCATTAAAAAAGTAGAAAATACTTTCGATACAAAACTATGTATATTATAGAAACAAATAAAGGTGGTTGCAAGGGACCAATACGATTTTATAAAGAATTAAAATGCAAAGAAATTACTGAAAAATCAAGCTCTTGTCCATCGCACTATGATTGTGATCATTTATATAAACATTCAAATAATAAGTGCTACATTGGAAAAAAATCTTTCAAAATTAATCAGAAATATATATCAACAGATAAACGTAGTCATTGTGATATAAACTGTACTTGTATACTAGACAGAGCATCCGGAATGTAAGTGTTACAATTAGTTTCTAATAATGAATACAGTAACCATTTTTATCAATAAACTAAGAATCAAAATAAATAAATAAAAAAATTGCTTAATGTATTTTTATAGATACAGAGCAGTTATTAACTTTCAAGTTATAAATTACTATTTTTAATATAATTTATTGTTACAATAATTTAATATTTCTACAAAACTATATCCGACTCCCACAATATTAGCTATAATAATCAATAAATATTGATCACGAATTTTTTGATGGTGTAATGATTTTAAGGTAAATTATATTTTTTTAGGTCACATTTTAAATGTGACACGCCCGAGTGTTTTAGAATGCCTTTACAGCTGTCAAGAGGATGTTACTCGGTACCAAGGAAAGGTGTTTGTTGCGTAGAAGACGATGTTTGTAGTAAGTTTATTATAATTATATAAAAAAATATATGCATACGCATGTATAATACACTGGATAAAATAGATTTACCTATAAAGAAAGAATAAATTATTTAATCATTTTAAATTTTTATCCTAATTTAAAAGCATACCTTAAAAAATCTTTTAAAAAATAAAACATATTTTATTTTATTAAATTTTAATTGTAAAATAATATTCAAATTAATACATTATTTAAAATGTTAGATCTAACGCCAAATACAGCAAAGTGCAGCGTTGACGGAAAAACTTATTATGAAAAACAAGAATTTAATCCGACAAAAAAACCAGAATTCAAATGTGTATGTAAGAAAGGCTTTAAAGGTATATATATATATATATATTGCATAATGTAAATTCTATTACATATAGATCTTACATATTTATTAAATGGTTCCTTAACAATCACGAAATTTATATGAGGTAGATATAAATTTAAATTTTATAAAGTTATTTGTAAAAATAATTCACATTTACATTTATATATAAAATAGTACGTGTTATTAAATAATATATCCTAATGTTTAATTAATAAGTTTTATTTACACGTCATTTAAAATATAAATTCCAAATATAATTTTTCTATAATTTAAATATAATTGAAAAAGAAAAAAAACTACGGTATGTCGCGGTTAATTTAAAAATTGATATTAACAATAAAGGTTTATCATTTAAATTAGGAAATGATAATTGGATCCTAAAATATTGCATTTAAAAAAGTTAAATATTTTTTTGTTTTGCTAGTTTAAAAGTGAATATTGGATGTCTGAACAAACGTTGTTTTTTATAATAATACAATAATTACTACCAAAAATTATATTTAATTTAATTAATTAAATAGCATAACAATAGACACATTTTATTACAATTCCTATTTTAATTTTAATACATTTCTTTCAATCAATACACATAACTATTGTAAATAAATACATGTAGTTTTTAATGTTTTTTACGTATAAATACTTTTTATTATTAGTAAAATCTACTGACGTAATAAATTTTATTATATTAAAAAATACGAAATCTTAAATAATGATATAATATTATAGATTGGAACATTGAAAAATATATAATAATAAAGCTTAAAAAACTAAAAACTTGAGAATTAAATGCTGAAAATTGAATTTATTTGAAACAATTCGTTAAATTTGATTCGAAATCGCTCTTGACTTTACTTTTGTTTTTTTTTCCAATAATTTAAACAAAAATTGTTTATACTTATATAATCGAATTATTGTGTACTTTATAATTATTTTTAAATAATGTATTAACATATAATTTTAAACAATAACCGATTTCTAATTGTAATCTTTTCAAATATTAAAAGAAACTAATTTTCAATAATTCATTACAATACACTATTTAGTATTATAAAATTTAAAAAATAAATACATGTATATTTCTTTTGGTAGGAAAATTTATTCCTCCATTTTGCAAGAAGGAAACATGTGGATTTGAGTTACGACATAGCATAAAAATTCGAAAAAAATGTGCTCCTGTATTCCAACTTGATATGAACCCGGCTACTAGTTGTGCTTTCCAATTTAGATGTCGTAAGCATTTATAAATCTTTAATAAGCTCTAAATTTATTAGATCTAATTACTATATATTATACTTACAATTTTAGCAAATGGTAAGGATTTTATAGTTAAACCGAGCTCAACCAAACGAGATTTGCAGCCTAGTAAGAAACAAAAAACTATTTTTTTAATAAGCATAAGGATAGAAAAAATATAAAAATTTAATTGTCTCTATGATATAATTTGTATCATTTATAAATAATTATTATTTTTATTATCTAGGAAAAAAAGTGGTTATTACATAAAATAAAACTTACTATGTAAATAAAAATTTAATGTATAATTTGTAAATGTAATAATAATGACAACAATAATATTCTTAAAAAGTCATTATTGATTGATAATTACTATAATAGAAATATTTAAATATATTTACTTTTTTCAATTTTATAAATTTTACACTGAATTAATTAATTATACGGTTATATGTTATATTAAATATATTTTTGTCAGTAATACTTATTCTTATCAATTATTATAAAAATTTTATGAATATGAAAGTATAAATATACAATGAATAAATTTAATTTATAACTGAATCAAGTTAAAAGTATAAGATGTTAGTAACAATAAACTTTTTTTTTATGAAATATTTATATCATAAGAAAATTTTGTAATATCTTAATAATATTTAATTATATTGTTTTTTACACTATAAAAAGACACTCTTAACATTAATTTGATTCAATTTCTTAATAGTTATTGTTATAATTTATTATTAATGATAATCTTTAAATTTTTTAGACAGGGCTACATGCAAGTTTGGCAAACTTACGATGAATGTTAATGATAATTTGAACATTGTTACCGACAATAGTGGTAGTTGTGTTAAATGTGTATGCGAATTACCACCAACACCAACTTGTCAAATATATGAAAGTGCAAATTGCACAAAAAGCGATAAAGCGTAAATAAAAACAATAATTTGTATTGAGAATTGATTTATTATATGTTGAATAAATTTATTAAATTTTATTAATTAAGAACTATTGTTAAATAAATTATTATTGAATTAATTAAATAAATTATTATAAGCAGATATATTTTTTATTAATTTAATATAAAATATAATAATTTAACATATTTTTTACTAAAATTTTAAATTATGCGTATTATGTTTTTTATAGAAAAATATGAAATATTCTTTCTTATTAAGTCAAAATTTAAATTTATGAACTGATTTTTTTATAATTAAAAATCAACAATTGTTTTGTTTTTCTCTCTCTCTCTCTCTCTCTCTCTCTCTCTCTCTCTCTCTCTCTCTCTCTCTCTCTATCTATCTATTTATCTAACTATCTATATATCTTTTCCTTTTAGACTCTTCCGAAATATATATACAAACAAATGCAAAAGGTCCAACATATGAATTATTGCATAAAGATTAACTAAGTGTATGAAACATGGTGTAAAATCATTTTGCAACATTTGTAATAATTTATTAAATTTAATTAATCGGTCCAAGTATGAGTGGGGGAATATAAAATATACTTATGTGTTTGAGAATTAGCAGTTAATAGAACTCTAACGCGAAATCAATGCAGTCTCTCAATTTAAATTTAGCACGCTGAGTAGTACTATTTTTCGCTACTAGTTGACGAACTCTTGAGTTCTGTCTTTCCTCATATCAAAAAGTTAGGTGATAAATACAAGTTCTTCTAGACATGATTTTCGCTTTCTGGATGAGGTCTCATACTCGCTTTTAGGAGCGCTCAAGGGCACAGATCTGTCTTGGCTGTACTTAGTACAGGTATGTTGGCTTCTTATACTCACAGAGCCTCATTGTGGATTGCAGTAGTTCCGTGCTCCGCCACTAGGTGTTAATTTACTAAGTTTTACTTTCCTCGTGCGAAAGAGCGTGGCGAAGTGATATATACTAGTCCCCCACAACTCTGAGGCAGGTCTCTTACCCCCTTTTAGTAGCAATTTTAACATCCTTGCCACCAAGAGGTGGTATATCCTTCCTTTTTTTCTACTTTATTTTGTCATGGAAATTCCTAGTAATTTAAAATAAATTTCTCAAGACAAGCTCAGATATTATCCATGAGCTGGTTGGAAAATTTAAAACTTTATTCAAGTCCCTTCCTTTCTTCCCTCTTTCAAAATCATCCTCCCTGGAACAACCGCCTGGACTCATACACCGTATAAGGCTCGTGCAAAAGCAAGATATCTAGGTGTTTCTGTGAGACCAGCGCTCGGACCTCATCCGTTACTACAGCTGCTCTACGGATATTCAGCTGTAAGATTCTAGTACTATTGCAATTTTTACCGGTATTAAAAGCATTTTTGTACCTAATTCGGCAATTGTACGTTTTCTTAAGTCTCAAGACTCCACTACTTGGCAAAGTCCAAGCCTTCTTTGGCACTAGCCTTTCTTTATTAATACGAGCATTGGGTGCGGGACTGACGGCAACTTTGCCGCTTCCTGAAGTTCCCGTGACTTATCAAGCTACATTGGCTTTCGCTTGTGGAACCGGCGGCTGTCTCCTCAGCTTTTCGCCAGAAGTCTTTCTTATGGTAGCTTATTTCTCTATCATTAGTCACTGAACCATGAAGACCCCCTTGCTCGTCGATGTTAATTTTGAGCTTCATGCATCTGAGTCGCATCTTTGACCCAAATCCACGCTTATTTGTCGCAATTTCACGAAATGAAAACACCTGAATGCAAGCTTCTCTCCTCCGGAGATCCGAACGGAAGAATAGTTGTTAGAGACGGGACTGGGCATTGAGCCCAGCAGGCGCACGTCTTGGATACGGGGACGCCTGCACAATGAAATCTGCATTAAAAAGGGCCATTAAAACGCGCTGATTGTGTTGTGCGCTTAGCCGTGCGTATGTGTTGTGAAGAGCGAAGTGGCTCACGAGGACGTGCGTGTAGTTTCGCCGATGTGTAAGAAGCATTGGGTTGCTAGTGTAAATGTCTGCGGGTGACGGCCTATGTCTCCGTCTCTCTCTCTCTCTCTCGCTCTCATTTTGATCGCTCGCTGCATGAGGCGAATTTCCTTGCTTTTCTGATTTCTCATCAGAGACAGAGACGTTCCGTCAGATTTATGTACAATTTATATAAAATCACGAGTGTGAATATTTAGCTTTGTTGGGCTTTTTCTCCCGTATGGCACGACGAAAATTTTTTATGCCAGGAGCGATGAGACAAATGGTCGCGTTTTGCGGTTTCGCGGGATTTGGAAAAACGAGAAGCTTCGGTGATCGAGATGATAAGCTCAACCGTTCGTTGCTTCCAGGAAAAACAAAGGAAATTAATCTCGAAGGGCGGGGCAAAGGCCAAGTGGCCCGATTGCGTGTGGAAGAAAAAATTGTGAGTCAGATGCGCTGACGTTCTTGACCGGTACGCGTATTATTGTTTCAATTGTGAGTTCTGCGGGAAATTTGTGTTCGTGATATGGTGATTTGTGAAATAAATGTTGTTCTTGCCATAAGAGGCTTTCTTTCTTCACCTGAAACTCCCGATCCTGAATCCAATAATTTACAGTAGCTTACCTCCGGAAAAAATTTAAGCCTTTGTCCGTTCATATTTATTTCACTTGTTTTAAATTAACTTGGATTGAATTTTAATATGCTCTTGGCTGAGCTGAACTCCAGTCATCGATCGTATGTACGTTTGTAATGCGTTGTTGGCCTGTTCGTCCGAGTCTTTTATCTATTCCAGCTTTTCTCTTAGGATACTCATCGACTTTGGGACTGTTTGACTTCTCCCTACTAAGCCGTGCTTGGAGCTCCTTCAACCCATTGCAAGCTACCAATCACTTCTCATCCTTGCCTAGCCAACTTGCAGGATGTTGCGGCTTTCCTCGCGAATCTCTTTAGACATGCCCTCTTTGCCTATTCGACTCACTGTATACTCCGCACATTCTTTGACTTCGTCTGACTCCGGGGCTGCGCTACGTCCATCCATCGTGTCCCGAGCGGCAGCACCTCCAACACACTCTCCCACATTTGCAATCGAGTATCTGCTGCCCGTAGCAGGCCAAGTACCGGACAACCACTTCATATCCCTGACGTTATGGGCCGAGAGTCCCAAATACGCAATGCGTTCTCAGAGTAGAGCCTACTTAGTTGCCTCCGTGACCTACAAAATCACTTCGGAGGTGTTTTCCCTTCTTCGCGTTTGGGCAACAACTCTGGAGATTCATCTAAACTCTTCCTCACCGACGACTCTTTGTACATTTTTAAGATACACATCCTCGAGAATGCCGACATCTGATATTTCATTTGGTGGTGAGTACATCTATAGAAGTGGCTGACCTTATAGGTCAGCGGTGTGCCTGAGGCCGAAGGCCCCTTAACTACCGGTGTTGTTTGCTGCTACCTCCATCTATCTTCCGCATGCAACCTCTACCAGGAGAAGCCCCGGCGTAAGCCAGAGTTGAGCCTGGAAAAACTCCATCCTGGTGATCTAGTCACGTACGGATGGGTTATGGTCCCCCGATGTTTGGGAGCGGCTCCCATAGCCGCCGCCCCTCACCCGGTCAAGAAAATGGCCGGGTGGGAGGCGACGTTGCCCAGCGAGGGCCACGAGGAGGTGGAGCCGCCACCCCCGTAGGGGCTGGACCATCACACACACAATCATTCACATGTACTCATTTGCATTTTCATTCACACTGATTCATTCTCATTCTTTCAATCCATGCATGCTCTCTACGTATTCATTCATTCATACCGTTCCCTCCCCCTTGGCCCCCATTTTCCACTCACCAATCCAGCTTCAGCACGCACCGCAAGTCGCCTCTTAAACATTCTCGCTGCATATATTCTAAAGCATTCATAGTTTTTCTTGGAGGATAGGAGGTCTGAGACCTTCCATCCTCCCTCAATCATCCTAACATTCATACTGATCATGCATCGCAAATCCTCATACACAGGGCATTCACACAATACATGCTCCCAAGATTCACTCGACCCTCCACATGCACACACAGGGGAGGGAGCCAAGCCTCTGCGATGCAGATGCTCAGCTAGACTCCCATGTCCCGTCAGAAGAAAACACACATTCATTGTGGGACCAAACCATTTATTTTTACATGTAAAATCAACTTTTTCAATAAACCTATATAAGGTTCGTCCATTGTTGCATTGGTCCTACCGATCCTGCCATTCACCATACATTCTTCTAAGGATGGCAGCCTTCGCACCAGTCACACCCAGATTCATCACCTCCTCATCTGTAATATATTCACCCTCACTCATTCTTATACCTTTCCTCATCTTGTACTCACACATTCTTCTTTTACACTGAATGTCCCACGGAACAGACCCTGCCAGTATCTGCATGGCTTTCATAGAGACAGTCTTACATACAGGCAACCAAGCATACAGAACAACCCGTTGACATCTATTCAGCTCCTTCCGCACCCATTCATTCTTCATACAATCACTCCAGACACTCACCGCGTACGTAATGCACGGAAGGAGCAACCCATTCATTATGATCCTTGCGGTTCTCATGCTCAACCCCCATTCAACTCTAAGTACTCTTCTAAAGGAGCCCACAACAGTCTGCACCCTGGGCCGAATGGAGCGGACGTGAGCGCCGAAGTTGAAACGCTCCGACATCCTCACACCGAGCCACCCGACACAGCGAACATACCGTATGAACCGCATCCCACCTGCGCTCCCCCCGTGACAACTCGAAGTCTCCTCGAGTCTACATTCAGATTACCTTTCAACAGCATACATTCCGACTACCTTTCAACAGAATACATTCCGACTTCTCATCAGAGACATCCACCCCGGCGATTTCACCCCAGTCATACACATACTTCAGACTCTCAGCCGCATTCCTCTTCAATGAGGCTCTCGTGTCGCCCTCGACGATGATCACGAGATCATCGGCGTACGCGATACACCGTATTCCGTTATTGCTGAGAGTTCTCAGGAGCACATTCATACATAAATTCCATATGTGCAGACCACATATGGAACCCTGCGGACACCCTCTCTCAGGTACTCTCCCAACCGTTTCATTCGCACTTGTCATGCATACCCAGCGATCCCGGAAGTAACTCATCCATAACTTCAGTTCCAGGCCACGACATCCAGACTCGACCAGTATTCTAAGAACATATGACCAAGCCAGATAGTCGAAGGCCCCCCTGAAGTCTACAAATACACCCAGAACATACTTCCTTCCACACTCATTCACTTCTTCTTTCAGTCTTCTCCAGGCATCCTCCGTACATTTACCCTTCATAAACCCATACTGACTATCCTGCCAGATCCCTTCCATTGCACTCATCAATCTTTCACACATCATAAACTCAAGGGCCTTACCAAGGCCGCTCAAAAGCGATATTGGTCTGTACGACCTAACGATGCTTAAATCTTTGCCAAGACCCTTGGGTATTACAACGACTTTCGCACTCTTCCACGCAATAGGAAAAACTTCTTCCTGCAAGCACGCATTGTACATTTCCTTCATGTACTAAGGAATGGTCCGCCAGACCACTCTGAGCATCCGGTTCGTGTACCCATCCAATCCTGGAGCTTTATTGGCCCGCATTCTCACATAAGCCCCTGCAAACTCACTTCCTGTAAAGGAAGCGGCAGGAGGGACACCAGACATATCCGTCACATTCAATTGCTCATCAGGAACTCCAAATGCATCCATACTGGGCCCCGGCGGAAAGAATTCCTGAAGGAATACCTCCGCCGTTTCCCTCCATGAGTCAGTGTATACATTGTCACATCGGACACTATGTACCATTTTGCTCTTTCTGCCCCATCGGCAGATCTTGTACACACCGCGCCATGGATCACATTCACTCTCCGTTCTTACATACTTCCTCCAATTATTCTCTTTGGAGTCCTTTATGAGTCTCTTATACTCTTTCCTGCACGCTTTCATTTCGTTCACTCTGGCCAATAGAGATGCAAACGCGCTGAGCTTGGCCTTTTGAACGGCCCTTCTTCTCTTACGCAACTCCTTGCGTTTAAGCTCAAGCGCTTTATTCCACCACTTGATGGTGCGCACCTCGCTCCCATACACTCTTCTCATACATGCTTCATTCCTACACTTGATAACACTGGCAAGATAGTCTACTTTCTCACCCGCTGTCATTCTTGTAAAACATTCAAACGTCACACTAAAAGCATTCCGAAGCAGTGCCAGTCGGTACTCTTCCCAATCAACCTTACTATCATTCCATCTGCATTCATACATTCTCGGGCCCGATATGGAACCCCCGGACATCGCTATCTCAATGAAGATGGGGTTGTGGTCGCTTATGCCCACTTCCCCATCAATTCTCCATTCCATTTTGGAGTCTGTAAATCCCCTATATAGCGTAACATCAATGTCCGAGAATCCCCTCGAATCCTCGAAGGAGAACACCGGAGACCATTCATTCAGTACTCCGAAATCGCTGTGCATCAACCATTCACTCAGGATTTCACCCCTACGTGCATTCTGCCGCTTTCTCACTACATTCTTACTATTCCAATATGCACTCACCGCATTAGCATCCATTCCGATAATCATCCTTCCATTTACTCTCTCACTCACTCGTTCCACGTACTCAATATCACAATCAATGTCACGGGATGGAGCGCAGTACACGGATACAGCCGCGAACTCCCCCAACGGGCTGTTGCACTTCACACATACCCCAGAGTCATCCTCATTCCCAACAATCATCATGCAATCAATTCTACTATCATTCACTACGATTGCCGCCGATCCTTTCTTATTATAAAATACATTCATCCCAACAGGCAACCCGTACACTCGACCATTAGATACATACGGCTCCTGAATAAGAGCCACACTCACACGTTCACTCACAAACAGCTGGCTCAACTCACTCATACACGCATACGACCTCTGGCAGTTTAATTGCAGAAGCCGTATGCCACTCACACACTCCACAGCTGCACGTGCACTCACAGCTCTTCCATTCACATCCCCATCCACTTCACAACTTTCATTCTCACTCACTCTCACACATTCATCATACACATACTCAAGATTAAGGCTAATGCCTAGTGCCTTGCAAGCTGTGCCTGCAGCCTCCATTGGTACTCCGGACACCCGTGCCACTTCACGGAGAGACCGGAGGGAAGTCCTCGCGCCCTGCAGTTCCCACAGTCATCGGCATCCCTACATGTAGAGCCATCATGTCCGGAGCGGCAGCATTTCCAGCACACTCTGCCTCGTTTACAGTCAGCTGCCCGATGCCCGTAGCCTTAGCAGGCCAAGCATCGGACAACCATTTCATACTCTCTAACACTATGGGCCGAGAGTCCCAAATAAACACTACGTTCCCGTAGTAATGTTGTTTTTGTTCCCTCGGTGACCTGCAGTATCACATCCGAAGCGCTTTCCTTTCTCCGTGTTCGGGCAACCACTCTTGATATCCCTCTAAATTCTGACTCACTCACGACTCCTTGCACATTTTTGAAGTAAATGTCCTTGAGTATGCCTTCATCCGTAAGTTCATTTGGTACATTGTAGACAATAACTCTTGACCCCTGCTACTTCGGGAGTTCCATCGCCAACCCCCGCCTTTCAAATGCTGGACACGACCGCAAGGCCTGTCTGTCCGCCTCACTGGGTGTCTCCACCACAACAGCATTGCCTCGGATGTTTTTCGCGGCCTTTATCCTTACCGAAGGCGCTTCAGCTCCTACTGATACCACCCGCTTCCTCACCTCTTCCATACTAACGCCCTCCTCCTTGCCCCTAACCACCAGAGCGTACGTGGCTTTGGGTCCTTTTGCTGACTCTACATCGTTAGCCCGAGTGTCCATCGTCGTTGACAGCTTTAACAAGTATCCCTTCTCTATGAGCTGGTTCTTCTCCTCCAGCCTTCCCTCCAACCTCTCATTCGCACACAACAGCTTCACCAAGATCTTCTGCATTTCTGCCACCTTCCCCAAGATGAAGCGACACTGCATTTTTGGGATTTCGTTCTTCTCATGCAGAAGAAAATCCCTCACTGCAACATCAATATCCCCCATTTCCCTAATCAATTCCGCAGTGTTCTCTTCTTTCTCTGCTTCCACCACCGTTTGTTCAGGAGCCTTATCCTTCTTGGCTCTCTTCCCAGATTCCTCAGAAACTTTCTCCAATTTCCTTTTCGCCGACATCTCTGTGACTTCCATATCAGAATCACTACTCCCCCATACAATCCTGTTCTTCTTCTTCCCCATATTAACCCCAATAACTGTAAACAATTATCACTCCGGGTGGTGAGTACAGTAGCTTACAATGCTCGCACTTCGATTCGGAAGGCTCGTGCGCTTTTTCGTCCGTGTTTAGTCAATGGTGGATTAATAGTGTTCCGCGGTCCTCCTACCGGTGACCTATTTCGCTCTTCCGATCCGATTACATTTTATGGTAGTACCTCTGACATCTGGCGACCGGATTTGCCCAGCATTGGTCACCATATTCTTCGTCATTACCGATCCACGCACGTTTCGGAGATTATCACTTGCTGAGATACGCCGAACTTATTCTAAAATCTTAAATACGTATAATTCTTATCCTGGTCGCTTGGCATAAAAACCTCTCACCTCGCAGAAGAGGAAAAGCTAGTACGTACTAATTTTAAACCTAAATTTGGGCTGTTATTAACCACGTAGCCTATCCGTTGCGTATTTGTTTTGTTCGCCGAGCTTATTTTTACACCGGGGTCATAACGCACACATCCTGAAATGTAAAAGCTGAATAGTACTATTCTTCGCCACTAGTTGGCAAACTCCTGAATTTTGGCTTTCCTCATATGAAAAAATGAGCTGATAAATACAAATCCCTCTAGACACGTTTTTCGCTTTTTAATTTACTATATAATATATATAGTCTTGAGGTCTGTCTCTCTTGGGCAAACACTTTCTCATTCTATACAAGAGAAGTAATCCTGCGCTCTTTGTATAATACATACAAATTGGCCTAATTTCGACAGTTGAGTATATCTTTAAATTTCTACTGTTAATTAATGTTTGGCATTTTATTGATTGCAATGTACGTGCATCTCGCATCAAAAAGCCTCTAGGTAAACATACCTACGAAGTATCGTACTAAGGTAAATGAGGAAGCATAGAAGGTCTGAAAGATAAATGTAATGGACTAGTTGTAGAAAAGTATATCATTTTAACTAAAATGTATGAGCTGTTTTCGTCTGAAAAATGGGCGTCTTTTTATGTCTAAGAATATATCTTTC
The DNA here is from genome assembly GCA_018907245.1 of Eupristina koningsbergeri. Classification (NCBI taxonomy): domain Eukaryota; kingdom Metazoa; phylum Arthropoda; class Insecta; order Hymenoptera; family Agaonidae; genus Eupristina; species Eupristina koningsbergeri. The sequence continues at coordinate 2,528,461 of JACCHV010000041.1, forward strand.
TGTAAAATCTAAAATAGAAGAAAAAGTAAAAATATATGTTTTAGGTTAGGGACGTCAGTAAAAAGTATGTGAAACAAATGATATCGATTATTGTATAGATTCGGTAAATGAAAAACAAAAAAAAGTAAAATTTGCGAGTAGGCATAGTCTAGAGAGGATGCAGTTCTTTAATGACTTTTTAAAAATAGTAAGTAACAATCTAATTCAGTAACATGATATAAGTAAATCGTGAAATAACTTTTTGTTAAAATTTAAATAAATAATTTGTCTTGCCTTGTTCGAGATGGATTTGCCTATTATTTATTCTGATTTAAATAATAATTTCTCATTGCATAAAAAAAATGTTTTTAATTTAATATAATTTTTAGTAAGATAAAATATTACATATGTATTCTCGTAACTTATAACACACATAATCGTAAAATCACTTCTTTTTAAGCATAGATATTTTGTCATTATAGGGTAAACTACTTTTAGACGTAGATTCACAATCATTTCCGTTCTACTCTTTAAATATTTACTATATATAATGAAATTTCATTTATAATCTTCTTTAGCGTATTTCAAACAACATATCAATGTCCGGAAAAAATCAGAAAACGAATTTGTCATTATTATGTTTAGTTTTTATCGTAAATTTTCAAACCATAAAAAGATTTATCTTATCAATATTTTCAGGAATTCATCATTGAGTAGTCTTATAATAATAATATCATTTGATCCTAACACAGTTTCATCCGTAAATTTGCTACAAATGATATAGAATTAATCAATTTGAAATGAAGTTTTCGTGAATTCAATTAAAAAACGCTAAACTAATTATCATATATATCATTATTTATAAATTATTATCTACCAATTAATGAATATGTATTAAAATATAAATATGTCTGAATTTCCACTGTTAAAAATAACAACATCTTGGTTTGTAAAAAATATGTTTAATTAAATTTCATTTCATCGACTTCGACATTTATGACGCTTATCCGAAATAAATTATCCATTGCTTTATGATAAAGTTTAAATATATTAATATTTGTTTTTTCCACAGGTCATATTATTTTTGTAAAGTTTGGTGAATTAAAAGTAATTCTCTGTCAATCATAATAAAAAGCTGATATGAGTAAACATTCATACAATACGATACTTTCACTAAATTATTATATGAACTTTGAAGCAATATTTTAATAAATAAATAAAAGTAAGTATGTGTCGGAGTGGGTGTACATCTGGTCCTCGATCAAATATGTATTAATAACTAAACAGTATGTGCATTTTTTTATTAAATTTCAACTACTTATTAAGATATTTGCACATTAAATTTGTAAGATATACAATCTTTTTTTAGAATAGAATTTTAGGCTCATTTTGTCTTCTATTCATATAATAAATATTAAAAATAATGTATGTATGAAAAGTTTAAAATGAATAACGTAATCGATTTTTCTTGTTGACTAATTTCAAATTATATTTAGCGATTTAAACAGAAATTCAACAATTAAATTAACCAAAATTTATAACATGATTTAATTGTTAATAGATATGTAATGTTTTCTAAAATATTCATGTTATTCTTTAATAATGTTACCATATATTTATTTGTAATCAATTGCAACAAAAACATTGTACTTTTACAAAAAAAGTTCAATGTAAATCTATTTTGATAACATGGTAAATATTTAAAACTCTAGTGTTTTTCTAAATTAACAAAATAAAAGAGTCATTAATAATTATCACGTCATGGATAAAATATGTATTGATGTAATATAATAATATTATTATTATTTTTTTACCCCTATATGCTATAATCTCTTAAAAATTTCAACATGTAAATAAAAACACTTTCTGTATTTATATTAATTATATACAGCATTGCATCTATTTCAATCAAAATATAAATTTAAAAATCAAATGTAATAATAGAGTACAGTTTTAATATTTTTATTTTGAATTTAACACGAATTTTTAAATACAAGCACTTTATTATTATACTAACAAATTAATTATAAATACAATAGTTGATAATTCAATATTGTGCAATCAACACATTTTTCATTCATTGTTTGAAAATGTATGCATTAAAATTGTTTTTTTTTTATTAGGCAAATATCCCCTTCTATTATCGATTGCCTTGAAGATTTCTTGTAAATTCATTATATAAAAGATACGTACTGCGGTGCACAAATTTAAAATATCTTCTATTCTTAAAATGAGTGGAACACTTTGTAATGGAAAATCCAGTTTCAGTAGTTCGTTGTCGCTTTACTTGCATTTGGCATTATTATTTACAATAGTCACGTTTTCCCTTTCAGGTAAAAATTATTTTTATTGTTCTAAACGTCTTATTATTAAAAAAAAGTAATTTTTAAAATTATAATTTGAATTATAGTAATTTTAATTTTAATTTAATACTTTTAGTTACCTAAGAAATGGTTTTGTAAAAGTTATTCAATAAACAATGTCAGGTGTAAAATTTAATTAAAAATTTATTGAATCGTTTTAGACAGATATTATTCTATATTTTATATTTAATTATATATTTATATCATTATAGTTAATCATGCCACGTTCTAAAATTTTACGTATGAATTTAAAATTATTTGTTCTTTTTTTTTTTTTTTTAAAATAAATATATTTTCTTCATATTAATGTTTTATTTATAAGTTTTTCTAAAAGGAAAATAATAATTTAGTTAAAAAAAAAAAATAAAAAAATTATTAATTCTGTTTCAAATATTTGTTTTTATTATATAATTTTTTTTTTGTTAAAATCAAAACTGCCAGTGAAAATTTTCTCACTCTTCATAACCCCCGCGTACTTTCATTCGATTATCCTACACTTTCATGCCAAATTTAACAATTTTTTTTCATGAACTCTTAATTATTGGTATTTAATTGTTAAATTACTTCATGGGTGTAATCGGCAACTCACGTGTTCCACACTCACACAATATTGGCAAAAATAACCTTCGATGAATTACCCAGAGGAAACAATCACAAACAATAGTTATTATTATTATGTTTTATTTCGTTCTTAGTTTTTCCTTTATCTTAAGGTTATTTTTTTTAATTTTAATTTTCAGTTCTTTGCAATAAATATTTTCATCATTTAAACTCGTAATTATTGATTTAGTATTTTCATTTTGCAAAGGATTTTGATGCCTTGCAAGGATTAACTCTCTTTGTTTCGAAAAGTAACACATAATTTGCCAATCTTTATTTTATTTCAATAAAACATAGTTTTGCTGTGTTATGCATTTAAGACTAACTACACTTCGCAAAAGTCTCATTTGTATAAGACATGAACTATAAAATTTATATGTAGGTTTATTTTAGCTTATGTATATTTGGTGTTTCTTTTTCGTGTAATAGACATGCATTCAATAAACACTGTATAAGCAAATTATATAATCATGAAAATTTTTTAAATAATTATGAAAAAAAATAGATATATAGAAAGACGAAGACATTTCATATATAGAAATGTTTCAAATCTGTGTATTGTTAGAATTTAGAATTAAAATTTAATACTATTTTGATATATTTTACTCTTTTTGCCTTTTTTGCCTTTGTCTACATTTTATTTAATTTTTTATTTTTAATTTTTTACATTATTCGGAAGCTTATTATATTCTTTATTTAAACATTTTTACTCGTAATTTATAATTATTTATGTAGTCGTTATTTCATCTTTCTTTTTTTTAATGAAGTAGACTAATATAGCCCAGTATATTCGATTTGTATCCAAATATACTGTTTGTGTAATTTTTCTGAATTATTTATAACTCTTTGTATTTTTTCCATTCCCAAATTTCTGATCTATAAATTGGTATACTTAATACTAATTCTATATAGTTCTTTAATTATCTCCATCAATCATTTCGAATAATCCTTTACACTTTAAAATTTTCCAGAAATCATGTTTTTACATAATTGTTACTCCTATCATATTTATAATAGCCCGAAGAGATATTTTATTTTTTTCACTATTTCGAATTTTTTTCCTTCTAATTTTATCTTAATTTTTTTCTTGCTAATTAATTTATTAATGTTCAATATATTATTTTATTTAAATAAGATTTAATATTTTAAAAAATTGAAGATTTTCTAAAAAAAACTGATTCATTCCGTTTAAATTAACCTTCATCGAATAAAATTTACATCCCTTGTAATACCTTGATTTTTAGCTAAAATTATTATATGACATGTGAATATTATATTTTTTAAATATTTTTCTGCAATTTATATCAATATGTAGTCCATACTTAAATTATTTTCTCAATTCACCAATAATGAAATAAAAAGCACATGAGATACATTGGGTTGTTCCTTTTTCCGATTTACATTTCACCTGTTACTTTATAATTGATTTTGACTTTCATTCTTTTAAATTTATGCAAGCTTTTCCGATAAGTTTTTAGATTTCTTTTAAATTCATAATTTCCAGATAATTATAAAATTCTTTTTTGAGTATCTTATCGATTGTTGTTTTCATATCTGCAAAATAAGTTTGCATTTCACCTTTCTTTATTTCTTTCTCTTTATCTATAAGAAGTTTTTTTAATATACTTATTCAATAATATTTGTTAAATGTAATTATTAAATGTATAATTGCATAAAAGTTACATAATTTACAAAAATAGACAAACCTCACTGTAGCGGACCAGTGCGATTTTATGAAGAACTAAAGTGCAAACCGAATTTCGACAATCCAAATGATAAATGTGCATCAAGCTACGATTGTTCCCATTTAAATGCACGTAGAACAGATAAATGCTATATCAATAATAATGTATATAATATTGGGCAAAAACTAAAAAACTATGATAAAGCTAGTCCCTGTGATCATGGCTGCATCTGTAGACAAGGGTATGAAGCAAACCCGTAAGTATTACAATATAATATTTAAAAATTGTAAAAAATTTGGTTAAAAACTATTTTTATAAGTGAAAAATAATTATTAATATGTTAATTTGTACAATATGAATTATTATATTTTAATAAAAATTATTATTAAAACTAATTAACGCTATTGTATAATCGTTTATAACTGATATATATTTTTAATAGCAATATTCTAATATAAATTTTTTCATAGTAGAATACTTGTAAAATACTTTTTGTTTTTTTATAGAGCCCAGTTCATGTGTTTAACTGTCGACTGTTTTGGCAGACCTTCGGAACCCAAACCAGGATGTTATACAATAACAAAGAAAAACGCATGTTGTGAAACCGAAGAAATTTGTCGTAAGTTAATTGCAATAATTACATTCAAATACATGAGTATAAATCCAAACTATTTTAAATAAAATGAACTAGGAATTATTCAAAAATGGAATTACTTAATATAATAATAAAAGAGTTGTATCCGATCCTTTTACAATACCAAAAATATTGTTTTTTAAAAAATTTTTAATTACACGATGATGCTCACGTTAAAATTGTATTTAATATCTTAGATAAGCCATCTGAAGCGAAAGTGGAATGCGTTGTTGACGGAGAAACTTATTTCGAAGGGCAAAAGTTTTATCCTAAAAGTGACCCAGATAAGTCGTGTACATGCTTGAAAGGATATAAAGGTAAATAAATGATATAATTTAAAATATAAATGGAATTTAATTTGTCTCCGTATATATTATTTGAATTACTTATCAATAGCAATGATTGGCAAACTAATAATAATTATCCAAAAAAAATTGTACCTCGTAAATTTAAATCTCATCTTTATATCTTACTGAAAACGCCAAAAGTCCAAATAAGTGTTTTGAAGATCAAATCGTGATTTTTAATAGGTTATATTATTTATTCAAATGAATTGAAGCAGATAATAATAATTTTATTATTTATTATTTATTATTTATCTTTACGATCATAAAATTTTTATATATTTGATATTGTTATTCAAGTTAATTAATATAAAAATTGAATTTCAATTATAATAAAATATTAAACACAAATTATTTTATATTTTTAAATATAATTAAGCAAATGAATTTTATGTATACAATTAATGAATTGTATATTTAATTACATACCTAAAATTTTATTTCTTTAAAAATTTCATATTTTTTTTTTTTTTACATAAATAGACACAATATTTTTTATTCTATGTTACATCTATCAAATTTTGTTTAATATTTCAATATTTTAATTCTTACTGCTAGATTAAAATTCATTAAAATAATAAAGTAATATTTATTTTAAATAATTATTACTATTAATGTATTATTAATATTCAATTAGTACCAAATATACAAATATTTTTTTTTATTTAACTCACATTTTTTTTTTTTTGATTTAATGTTTTATTATATTAATATAATATTTCTTTGTATAAATTTTTTAAATACAAATAACGATTTATCTATTTCTTTAGGACAAAATGTAACTCCATTTTGTAAACCTGAGATATGTGGATACGAGTTAAGACATGCTCATGAACTTCACACCAATTGTATTCCTGTATTTGAAAATTCCATGAACCCAATAAATAGTTGTGCTTACCAATTTAGATGTCGTAAGTACTTATAAATGTTTCCACTTTTAGATTCAATTATTATACATCAATTTATTATTTTAGCAATGAACAATGACACTTTAATTCGTTCAACAAATCACCACACACAAAATATGCCTGGTAAGAATCAAAACAAATTTTTTCTTCTATAAAATGTGTAATTATCTTGTGATAAAATTTTTGTCTTCTATAATTGTTATAATTATAATTAACTAATAATATATATAATATTTATTATGTACAATTATAATTATTATTCAAATAATATCAAAAAATATAATTGTTTTTAATAAGTGTACCCAGCGTGGTATGCTCATAATATAGTCTTTTTTCGGAGCTTATAAATAAAACTAATTGAGTAAATATTTTGAAATTTTGACAATTTATTTTTGTACTTTAAATCTACTTTGTTACCCAATTTTTAAATAAAAATATTCTTTCAAAGTCAACATAAATGATGAGTCACAGAGGTAAAAAAAAAAGTTGTAAAATGGTTAACAACCCGGAGGTTTGTAGTTTTTATATAAAAAAAAACTTTTTTGAACATTAACTTGGATAAAGTTTTATATATATTGAATTTAGTGATCTTGAATCTTTTAAATTTTTAAAATTCGACAAAATGGTAGGTTTTAAGAAAAGTTTTATTTATTGGTAAAAAAATTTTTGCATAAAAAATTCCCAATTATTGAAATAATAAAAAAATGAAAGTTCGAAGTATGCAAAAAACGTTATGTATCTTTTCTCAAAATTTCAAATTAATCAAATAATTTTTTTTTTCAACTATAATGTAAACCATTTTTGAGAATGTGGTTCTGAGAAAAACGCGTTCAAAGTTTTGAATAATAATATTTTATATACTTAAAATCTGCTATTCCAGATCCATATAACGTACCTTCTGGTTTTACAAAAAAGTAGATCTATTCATGTAATCTTAAAAATTTGCATTTTATTTAAAATAATACTTAAGGAATAAAATGAATGCAGCTTTTCGAGTCTAAACCCTCCATCTTGTTGTGGAATATCTAGTACCTGTTTTGGATCCTTAAGCTGCCATTTTATAAATATTTGTAATATCGCTGTAATGTTATAGAAAAATATTCTTGAAATAATACGCAAAAAAAAAAATAATTTTTTGAAAGTGCCATACTAAGTAAGCCTGTTAATGCAATATACATTTAATCGACAGTATTGTTCAAGAATTATTATTAATTAAATATTCTTATAATACCAATATAAATGAAGCTATAATGTTTAATTTTATTACATCAATTTATTTTTATTGCACAAATTTTCACGCCCATTGATTGTCACTTTTTACGTTTGTCATATTACACAATTAATATTATTTAATTATTTATTATAGTTAAAATTAAATTTTCTAGAAAATAAGGTGTGCAAATTTGGTGAGATAACGATGCACATTGGAGATGAATTGAATCAAGATGTTCTATACACTCCTGGAGGCGTGAAATGCGTGTGTGAGGTGCCACCGGTACCGACTTGCCAAAAACTTGAAAAAATTGATTATTCAGCAATCGTTCCAATATATTTTTGATCGCAAATCAAACCAATAATTATTATTAAGTATTTATTAATTTAAACCATACTTTGTACAAACTTATAATACTTTGTCCACCAAGAACTACTATTAAATAAATTATTGTTCAATAATTGAATAAATTGTTTTAAACAGATATACCTTTTATTAATTAAAAAATATATGCTTGATTCTTATTGAAAAAAAATGAAATATTTTGTCTTGATAGACTACGTTTGAACGATTTAAAGTGTAAACTTCCACCACTTGACCAAATTCATACATGCACAATTCAAATTAAAATATAAAATTATTTGAAATTTTGTATTTATATATTTAATTCTTCTTCTGTGTTTTTGATTTAAATAAATTAATTCTTTATATTTTTTTATGAAAGCTGTGAGGGACCGAAAAAAAAAAATTTAAGTTTAATAGAGAAAAGTGAATTTAATTAGATAAAAATAAATTTAAGGATGTGTTTTTAATTGGAAGCCGAGAATCGATATCCGTTAAAATAGTAAATGTTAATACAATAAAAGCAATTTATATAAAAATAATCAATAACATCCGATTTATTAGAGTAGTCTGTAGCATTAAAAAATGGGCATTATCGAGTGAATAATTCAATCGCTCTAAGACTTCTATAACTTTGTGTTTTGTCGCATTTTTTATGTTTATTTACATTGTTGTAACTTTGTGTGTATCGAAATTTAGATATTTATTCGGAATTGATTTGAGATATTTATTGCATTTTTTTACATCGACTAAAAATTACATTTTATTATTTTATTTGAAAGACAATCAATCGGAAAAACAATTGCAATTTTTAATCATGATAATAGCTTCTTAGTGTCTCATGAAATGAATGAAGTTATCGCTTAAATATAATTATTGTTTATTCTGACGAGGTCTTGTTCTAGATAATCGTACCTGAAGATAAGGTCCTCGTTGGTTTCGGTAGCGCAGACCATAATCCCCATCCATCCACAAAGTTGTATTAGCTCTGGTTTGTACGGATATATGGAGATGATTTCAAAATGTCAAGTCTTTATATGCCGGGCCTTGTATAATATCTTAATACTATCATCATAAAATGTATCGTCACGCTTTAAATAATGGATATTTGGATTTAGTAAAAACATTTTTTTTAAATATTTCCTTTTTATTGATTTTATTATTATTTATTATTATTTATTATTATTCCTCTCTTTACCATTTCATGAAGTTAGTTTTCCTCGCGTTACAAACTCAGTTAATATTGAATAATAAAAAATGAATAATACTTAAAGTCGACATCATTATCGAATATGAAATTTCTCTGTAAAAATCAAGGATATTGAAGTATTGCACGGACCATATATGAAAAGACTCAAAATCAGACTTCGAGAAACAATAATTTTAAATTAATTAAACATACTTCAACAAAAAAAATTCTAATAAAGTCATAATCAGATCTTTCCTTCTTATTACAGAAAGAAACTTCTTTCTGTTGTGTAATATTATTTTAAATATTATTAATAATATATGACACATTAGTGACAACCCTGTGAAACAATAAAAATGCCATTAACTTCTTTTACATGTTTCAATGGAACAGAAATTCCATTGATAAAAATCAATTGTGTTACGTCCTTAATTGTACGCAAATAATAATTTTTTCTTCTGGAAAATTCGCAACGTATTTCCAAAAGCGTCGAACGATGCGCGGCAAATACTTCATTTTATCATATTACCGAATCAGGATCCACGACGATTGTACTAACCCTTGACAAAACTACCGATCGTTCGAGCAATTTTTCCACTTTGAGCCTATGCTTTCGCACAAAAGCTCTTGGCAGTAAAATACAGCTATGTTTCGCGATTTTGTTTCGGCAAATGAATATGGATGAACGCGAGTGATAGAATGGGCAAGCAAATTTAATAGGAAGAAAATAAAAATGGAAATATGCATATTTTTAATTAGTTATTTAATTAAACTTACTTCATACAAATAATTTTCCTTATTTACAGAATTGAGCTGGAGAACGGGAGAGAGAGAGAGAGAGAGAGAGAGAGAGACAGAGTGAACCTGTGTGGGTGTGTGTATGTATGAATGTTTCGGTTTGTAGAAATCCAGGAACTTGCGATGAGGTGAACTTGAACACTAGCCTCTGATTTTAAATGAACAGAGTAGAAAAACTAAAATGCTGCCGCTAATCAAAGTTCACTCTCTTTTATACACTTAAGTGTATGATAGTTTACATAAAGAAAAAATAATTTTAATTCGACGCATCGAATCCATTCTATGGGTTTTATTTATCTTTGGGTTGCCCAATCATAGAGTCACACTCTTAAATCTAAATAGAATTTGTTTATAGAAAGAAGTAATGATACATATTTGTTTCGTGGTTTGTTATAATTTAGCTTTTAGTTCTTGATAATTCGGCAATTTATAATAATTTATTAATTGTGAATTAAAAACTCGCTAGCTTAATAACCAACAATTTGTTAGTTTGTTAGTATAGATTTTATTAATTTGATAATTTTTTCAATCGATAATCTGATGATTTGTTAATCAACAAATAGTTAATTAGTTAACTAACAGTTTGTTAATTTATAATTTATTAATTCATGAATTTATGATTTATCAATTCGTCGACCAATAATTCGTTAATGTGTTAATTAACAATTCGTTAATTTATAATTAATTTATTAATTTACAGTTTATTATTTTGTCAATCAACAATCTATTACTTTGTTAATTAACAATCCTCTAATTTCTTAATTTATAATTTATTAATTTATCAACTTGCACCTTGCCGACTCGTTAATCAATGATTTATTAATTCATCAACCAATGTATTAATATTCCGTATAATAGAATTTTATTTGTTCTTCCTGACAAATAATTTAAATAGATATTGGGTAATCATGGTTTCTTAATTACAATATATCTTTGATTGGTGCTTATTTTTATATTTTAACGATATATTAATGATATATGTTAGTTTAATTTTCAAGACTTTATTCGTCGCACATATAGACGGTTTCTTGCATTTGGAATGTATCAATTTTTTTTTCTTCCTCTCTGTTCCCCTCTCAATGTCGCAATTTTCCCCGACACGTGCAAATAATTTAGGCTCTTCTTTTCATTTATCAATTCAAATGATCTTTATATTCGCTTGGACGAAAACCATACCTTGAGACACGCATGTACAGTAAACATTTAGAAATTCTAAATTCATCATTTTATTTGTAAATGAAAAATATAATATTTATATAAAAAAGAAAAAGAGTAACGGCTCGTGCCATAACAATTTCAAATAATTCCATGGTAGTAAAAATCGTAAATTAAAATGTGACGCGTGTTAAGTGGATGATTTTACAGTCAATAGTCATCAATAATTTATGGAATAAACATTGCATTTCAAAAAGTTTTTAAATTTCATAATCATTACACTTGTACACATAAAAAATAAATTTGCTTTAGTATGTATTTTTAGTTTTTTAATTAAATACTTGCATTCTATTTTAATGTAATTAAACATCGATATTATGTAATCCAAGATAAAAAAGATTTTTTAAATTACTCTTGTGAACAATAATTACTTTTCATATTTTATAAATAAATATGTAATTAAATAAAATTAAAAAATGAAATTAATAAATACTCCACTCACATATCTAAAAATAAAAAACTAAATTTTATAATACTGTTACTTTGTCCTGCATTGTCATACTGTTAGCTAATGTTTTAATGGAATAAAAAAAGAAATGAAACAATGACATTTACATAGTTCTAATGTTGAATTAAATAAAATAATACAATAAATAAAAATTTTACATATAAATGGTATACAAATAACGTCATGTATAAAATTAACTGTACTGACAGAAAAGAAAAATGAAACAATTAAATAACTACCGAATAAAAAAAAGTTAAAAACTTCACTTTTATCTTTATATCTCACTTGTAAAAGTATTAAAATCGTATTAAAATTAATATTCCAATTCTCAACAAAATCTAATACGAAGAAAGTATTATGTCGAAATCGATACTTATAAAAAATAAATAAGAATTGTAAAAGTTGGTAAATAATACAAAATGCTTGATTCTCCATATAAATATTTATTAAGTATTATAACCAATGGATATTATATACGAAAATATAAATAGAAATATAAAGACACTTTCAATTTGAATTCTTTGTGTACTCTTGATTCTGCAATGCTTACTATTATTACGCAGGGATGTATCAAACGGTTTAATTGATAAATTTTGATTCTGTGAAAATCCAAGGAACAGCAGGTCAACCTCGGACTATCGTTAGGAATTGGATCCAATGGAATAATTAAAACACGATATTTAAATATCTGCACGTTCCTTCTCTCTGAGCTGAGATAAAATTGTGTTGGTCGCGTGCGTCAGTGGTCAGTCGTTATCTCGCGTTCAATAACTTGACCCGCATGTTACTAGTCCGGATTGTTCATTGAGTCCGACACGAGTTGATCAGGTCAGCCGGAATCAAAGACAGGCCCCAAGTTTTCCGAGCACTCCCAATCAATAGACTTGGAGTCCTTCCTTGTTTCGGTCATACTCATGAGGGTGCCGCATGACCTTCGTCCACCACCTTGACCCCCGACTTATCTCCTTCATCGATCTGTTGCATCAAAGTTTACGCGAATTCATAATTACTCCCCCACTGGGGTGTCGAATCTCTAACTTTAGCGGCTTTCGCACATTCCAAATTTCGAGTCCGGGGGTCGGCGTAGACACTAGTCACTAAATATTAAATTTATTTTTGATTTGTAGATTATTCTTGTAGAATTAATGCTACTTATGTTTATTTGTTTTTATAATTTCTTAAATATAGCATCTTTAAATGCATAAATTTAATTAATATATAGTCTGTTTCTTATAGCCCTATTGAATAATTATAAAATAAATTTTATTTTAAGAAAAGTCAAATATTCAATATTTTTAATCATAATACATAAGAAATCATTTTTTCACATTCCTTTATCTTGATTTTACTCTTTTCTCAAATTCTTGACGATGTTTTTATTTAAAATTAATTGCGCATTCCGTGATAAAAATTATGTACATATAGCATTAAAATGAAATTTATAATATCATAACAATTTTTTATTATTTTACAAAACTTCAACTACATTTTACATTTAATATTGTCTAATTTAGTACGTAATAAATAATAAAAATTAGTATTAAAATTCCGTCTATTCATTTTTACAATAGCACCATCTGTAATTAAAGAAACACATATATAATATAATTACAATGTATCTTGGAATATTCAATCAATAAAGGTAATTCATGTAAATCGTAATTAATAATGTTCATTAAAATCATTTTACAAGTCTAGAAGTAATCTATATTCTTTTAATATGATTAAAAAAAATTTTAAATAAATGTCAAATAAAAAAATTTTACATAAGTAATAGTATTTATATATTATTTTATGTAATGTATATCATTTCGTATATTAATTTATTTCAACAACTTCGTTCATTAACACAATGTGTCATTTTTAATTAAAGTAAAATTAATTAATATGTAATCATCGTTTTATTACATATGATTTGTACACTGTAAGAGCAGAAAGTAATTATAATATATTTATGATATATAGATGTAATTAAAATAACCATTAAGAATAAAATAATAATTATTTGATGGAAAAGCGTGAGATTAGTATGCAAAATTTTTTTTTTGAATATTTTACACATTAAAAATACATAATTCGACTGTAAATTCTGTCCTTTTCACACCTTTATCAAATATACGTTTTCACCATATCATTATCTAGCTTTCACTGTGAAATCACTGAAATAATGAATTTTTTAGCTATAATACATGTTTGATAATTATCATTCTATGTATGTATATTACTATTAATTTCCATTTATTGATAAATTGAGTTTAATTCAATTTCAAACATATAATGTATCGATCCATAGAGTAATTAAATTGTATCGATATACGAATGATTACATTATTTATTTTTAATAAGTTTAATCCAGTTAATGCGACTAGTTTATATTATTACTGAAATTAATTATATTTCGATGTTTTAAATACTTTAAAATCTAAATAATATATTTACCTGTTGTGCTAAAAAAAAAAAAAAAAAAATTAACTAAAGAAATACGTTGAAGACAAAATTTCTTTAAGATTGAATTCACCCCTTTTGGGAACACGTTTTAAAATTTGAGATAGTTTTTTTTTAGTTGCAGAAAGTTTTATTTCATCGTCGTTTAATTCTCGATCTTCAATAGCATCCTCATTACTAAAAATAAATAAATTTTATACATTTTTTGAACTATTTATTTTTTAATCATTAAAAAATGTATAAAAAATTATAAAACTTACTCATTAACAAAAGTTGTCAACAAAAACTGAGCAAGATCTTCTAGTATTGGCTCTGAATGTAAAGACACGAATTGCTCGCGGCATATCTGAAAAATTTTTGATTTCATGATTATTTTATTATTATAAATGTCTACAAAAACTAGATTTAAAACTAATATAAATATTATAAAATTATAATATACATATATCCATTAATATATAAGATTATATATTAAGTATAACTATCCAAAATTTATTTAAACCAATTAGAATTACATTTTTTTTATTATTTTTTTTTTCAAGAAAATTTATACATTTTGTACTTTAAAGTTTTAAAAAATTAGTAAATTAGTGTATTTTATTAAAATTTTTATTTTATAAAATAGTTTTATATGCGGTTATTAAAAAAGTTTTTAGCAACTTTTATGAAATATACGATGAAATTGTACCTATAGGTTAAACTTTTCTATTTGAAAATTAGTAGTATGCATGAAAACGATAAAATGAAAATGATCAATACTAAAGGAACCCGATTAATAATTCATGATTTATTAACAGATTTTATTAAATTCATTAAAGATATGAAAAATGAATTAAGGAACGTATTTCCAACAAAACATTTATAATTAAAATAACATTATAAAAATTTTAAAAAACAATTTTTTCACTATTTTAAATTATAAAGCAATTATGAAATAAAAATTGAATCATCTACCTTTCAAAGATAGGCTAATGATACTTTAATATATGATGATACAAATACAAAATTCATATTTGTATGTATATAAATATGTAATTTTTTTTTAATTAGTTCAAAACATTATGTTGAGAAATTTGATATGGTTTAGAAAGACATTGTATTTACAAAAGGTACAAAAAATCATTATAAATTAATAAAACAATTAATAGATGTTTTAAAAAATCTGAAGTTCATTCGATATTCATTGAAGGTAATATTATTTATAAGCTATTTACAATGAAACACATATATTTTAAAACATGAATTTAGACACACTTGGAAATATTTTAAATTAAACGACGTTGGTTCAAAGCTAAAAAAACCGTCAGCAAAATAGTACTTTTATAGTTGTTGTTTATATGTCAATAAAAATGTGTCATAAAAATTTTTATAATTGTCTAAAAAAAAATTAAATAAAAAAAAACATCATCATTACTAATACAATTTTGTGAATTTAAGTAAGCATATTATTATATAGGGATCTATGATTACATGTTTAGTTAGGAGCATTATATTATTAATTGATCCTCAACGAAAAGAGGTAGTAAAACCAAAATTAGACTAATATTTAATGCATCGGGAAAAAAGCTGCTCAATTACTAATTGAGAGAGTATTCGTAAATATTATTAAAAATTTATCCGAAATTTTTTTCTGATTCTAAGAAGGCAATATTATATCTATTACAAGTCCTGGAAAAGCATCTGTACAAATAATAAATACAAATACTTAACAATTAATTCTTAAATGATACGTAACTTTATAAGTTAACATTATTTTCACTTTTTATATGAAAAAAATGTAGGCAGTGTAATTTAACATTGAAAAATTATATTTGGCATTCATTTTGAACAGAGTTTCAAAAAAATTTTATTGTACTCTAAATAATATTAATATCTTCTTAAATATTATTTTTTAGAGAAAAAAATATATGTATAAATTAATTTTTTTTTTTCAAAAATTAATATTGTTATTTAAATGCTGTAACTAATGTTATATCTTACTTTATTCATAATTTCTACAGAACATGGATGGGTCCAGAAACAATCATGGACAGAAACAAATGTAATTCCTGCACGATCACTATGTATACTAGTTAACATCATGTGAGTGGAGTCTAAAGAGTGAATAAAATTAGGTGGAAAAGCATTTTTCTGTTTTGTAGTGTTAGGTTTTCTGTAATATAATAATAAAAATTATAACAAATAAAATAAGAATAAACATTTAATAGTAATTAAAAAAATTGTAAATACATAAAATAATAACAAGAATAACATATAACCATATATTACCAAAAAAAAGTTTTTTTATAAAATAATATTACAATTAACTATTTAAATATTTAAACAACAGTGTAATTAAAACTTTATAAATATTATTAATTATAATTTTAATATCATTTTATAATGATCATTTTAAAGTTGATTTTTTTAAATAGAAAAGGATAATACAATGATAAATATTATTTAAGTATGTATTACATACTTTATAGAATATGAATTTATTATTCCTAAATTATATTGTAACTATTTTACTTACGTTATATAATAGGTAACAATATTTTTCGATGATATTTGCATTTGTTTTGAATATGGTTGTACTATGGGTAATCCTAATGGAGTCACCCATTCCATACTTTTATTTTTTGTTTTACAAATAATACCACAACATTGTGTAAACCAATCTTGAATTTCTCTTGCACTTGTAAACATGGATCTTAAAGTTAAAAAAGTTTTATTAACTAAATATACGGCTCCTTCCCATACATATTTTTGAGGCAATTTGTTTAAATCTATATTTTAAAAACAAATAAAATATTTTTAAATAAAAATATTTATAATGAATATTTTTTATATAAATACGTTTCTACGATTTGTTACCTTCTAATTGACGCGCTATCTGTAATTTTGCTCCATAAAATGTTACTCCATAAACTGTTGTCATTACAGTTTGTTTAATAACTTTTCTTTGAACGCATCCTTCCAAAAGTTTTGCTATTTTAATACCCTTTTCGGCATCTTTAATTCGTAATTCTTCAATCTAAAAAGTAATAAATAGATTTTATTATAATTTGTAAAATGATGATTGGTAATCATTTTAAATGTAAAACAAATAATCTACCTATACTGTAAAAGATAATAAACATTTTTTATATAAAAAATAATATAAAATTACCATCACTGCGACATTATTATATACATCTTTCGGAACTTCACTAGAGCTTAAATTAACACTTTCCGCACCAATAACATCTCTACCAAGGGCTGCATAATGCTGAAGTCCATTACAACTACCATCTTGATGAATTGGAAATCCTGATTTAAATTTTTCAGGATCTGGAGATTTTAATACCTCAGCTACTTCTATGCATGCTGCTAAGGTTTGCCAAGGATTATCTGAATTTGTCCACCACATTTTACCCTTAGTGTTATTGAATTTGTTTAAAAAAAGAAAATATAATTATTATTAACAAAAATATGTATGTGAAACATTAAATTAAATGTTTAATATAAATATACATACACATACACACACACAAAAGTATTAATAAATAATACTTTTGATCGAAATAAAAAAATAAATAATTAGAATGATAATAGCTCTTGGATGATTTAAATAGTTTCACAGGCAAGAAAGCATAAAGATTAGGATTACCATACAATACCATAAATTAATCTGAATATTTTTTTTTTTTTTTAATATTTTGTATAAATAAAACAAAAGTATAAAATATAAAAGATTAACATTATTTCAAGATTTATTTTTTATTTTTAATTAACTTATAATGCTATTAATGCTATTAGTATCAATTTTCTTTTAAATTTGTTTCATAAATATTTTTAAATAAGTATAAAAATTGAATCCTTATAAAATATTATTTAGTAAAAAATTGAAACAAAATATTTAAAAATAATGAAACAGTTTTATATAAATATATGATTTAAAAACAAACTTACAGTTAGAGGATTTTCTGCACTATCTAGAATCTTATCCAAAATTGTATCAGCATATTCTAAACGCTTAGCAATTGGCTCTTTTTTCTTCAAACCAGTCAAATTTATTAGATGCAATTTCAACCAGTCTAATCCTTTAGGGCCAAGTGGTTTTTTTAAAGCGAACACAAGCATACTCCTACCCAAATCATAAGTTAAATGACTTAAAAGAGGTGGTATAGGATATACACGTCCACGAAAATCCATATTGTGTGGGAACCAAAATATTTCATTTTTGAACTAAAATTATCGATTATTTTTTAACAGCACTTTCAATTATATTTAATAATATATTAATAATATTTTTAGAAAGATTTTTGTGATGATAAATAATATAAATAATAAAAAAATGCAACTAATTTAAATAAATATATTTATTAAATTATTCCAATGTATTTACCAATTAAAGTATTTTATTGCAGAAAAAAATCTTGTGTATTAAAAGACTATTGATTTTGAATCTGATCTTAATTTAATACAATGAAAATATTTAAATTTTATAATTTTATATTAAGATTTTTTTAATCTAAAGGCTAGTTAATTAATCAATTTCATAATAAATTTTAAAACATACCTTTTAAAATTAATTTAGTTTAAAAACTTAAACTTTTATTTTATTTGATAAATTAATCTAATATAAAAAAACTTACATGATTAGCTAGAGATAGTCTATACAAAGCCTCACACCATAAACCATGCATCTCCAGTTTCTTTGCTTTTAAAAGTGTTTGAGATCTATGTAAATTCTTCTGTTCTTCATCAGATAAATCTGTATCCATAGATGTTGTAGGTATTGTAAGTACTGAAGCTGGTTGAGGTATATTTAATTTTTCTGATCCATCTTTTCGAAATATCTTATTATAATAAAAAAAAGAACATTATTATTCATTTTATATTATTTTTTTAATTTTCTTATTTCACATAAGATTATAATTAATAAAAAGTTTAATAAAAACTAGTTTTTGAAAATGCATACTTGATTTATGAGCAATAATCTAATTACCTCAATAGCTAAATCGAGAATTTTTGTATTAATAGTCCATGGAATAGATCCTAATTGATTTAAACTATCTAGAGATGGATATAATTGCTTTGGTTTTGTTTGATTTAGTTTTTCCCATTGTACATTCTATAATTAAATGTACAGAAAAATAAGTTATTTATAAACTATAATAAATTCTACGGATTTAATATATATATATGTGTAAATACATACTCCTGTGTGTGACATCCTAATTACAGTAGACTTTGAAATAATATATCCTCCTTCTTGTACATTAGTCCAAGGACGTGGTGGACAAATAGATGGAACAAGTGTTGTAGGAAAAGATAAATTTTCTAGATTGGCATCTCTGTACAATTTTGCTATTAATGGATGTGTTTTAATCTGATAATAAATATTTCAACTATAATTAACTTTATCAATGTAAATATAATATTATTTATAGAATTCTATAATTTCATAAATTTGGAAATAAGTTTTTAAAATACAATAAAGAAAACCATTATTTTTAATGTTTATATAATGGTGTACAATAATTAATATTTTTATATAATTTAATTTATATTTATAAATTGAATTATTAATAATATTGATAAAATTTGATAAATCAATACCTGTGCTTCAAGTTTCATACCCTTATGCCTAAATAATTTGAAAAATGCTGGTAGCATCTTCCCACTCTCTTTATTGATATTTTCAAGAGAATTTGGATGAAACTTAAGTTCATTGAGTATGATGTTGAATAAAAACATGCCTATAGATACTAATGTATTATTTGGCCAATTTGGTATTTCACGATTTGATGATGCTCCATGTTGATTTAATTCGTGTTCTAATAGCATCCATTTCTCCCGACAGTTTAATTTATCATTTCTTTTAATAAACCAATCAGAGTATTTCCAGTAAATATCAAACGTTTTATCATTTATTCCATAATTTTGCTTGAGATTTAACTATAAATTTTGAAAATTACTTAATTTTTCCTTTTTTTCTATATAATAATCTATTTTGAATCAAGTTTGGTTTTCACACACACACACACACACACACACACACACACACACACACACACACACACACACACACACACACGTATAAATTCTATTATTCACCTCATAAATATTAAAAATTTGAAGTCCTAAGTTTTGACATAAATTATAATATGATAAACTATATAATTCTGACCCTAATCCTAAATCTCTAATTTTTCTCATTATAGTTTGAACATAATATTTTTTATCTAAAATGCATAAGTATGGATGCAAATATATTTTTAAACGAAGATTTGAATTTTCAATATTTTTTAGAGTAGTGAGATTTTTTTCAAAAGCAGCATTCACTAATTTTTCCCATGTATTTTCCAGATCTGATAATATCTTTTTCTAAAAGAAATAATATAATCAAATTAAATTTATGTTTCTTAAAAAATTTAATTATTAATTAAAAAAATTATTTAAAATGACAAAATCATACACAAAATTTAATTTCCTGAAATGATGCAGTTGGTTTAGCAATACTACGAATTACTACTTGACCATCCATTTCCATTTCCATTTGTTTTTTTAATCTATTTATTAAATCCATATGTGAGAATCCTTCAACTGTACTTGGTATATTAACGCTATCCATTCTTGAATTCAATAATTTACAATCATAACTTGAATCTTGTAATTCAAAATTTGGGTTAAAATTTTTATCTACTAATTTTACTACTTGTCCAATAACATCTCTTTGGTTATTTACCAATATAGATTTTGTTACAATGTCATTTAAACTTATTCCATCGTATTTCATTTCAGTAATAATGTGATTCAAATAATCTGCAGATGTAGTAAATTAATTTTGTAAATATTTTTTTGAAAAACTTTTTAATAAATTAATTATGTATGAAATAAAAATTACCTAATTTTATTTCATCATTATATTTCATGAGTCCAATACAATTAAAAATATATGTATAAGTTTGAATATTAGGACGCACTTTATTTTGTCTTAAATAATTAAAAATTTCTATTATACTTAGAAAATTTGAACTTTGGGAAAGTTTTTCTATGATTATATTAAATATATTTATGTCTATAATTTGAAACAAATCATCCTGCTTAGATTTTTTACACATAGTAAGAATCTTATCAAAAAGATTTACATCATTACAATTTACACATACATTTGTATATGCTAACATCAAAGCATTGTACTGTTTTAATTTTAACTTATCAATCTTTAATTGTTTCTTCATTGATTTAAATTCTTTATCCACCATTTTTAATGTATCTTCTTCAAATTCGTTGCTAATATATTAAATAAAATGTATTAATATGATAATAAATTTTTCATTAATTCTTATTAAAAAAAATCAATCATTTTTTAAAACATAAAATATTATATATATATATATATATGTGTGTGTGTGTGTGTAATAATTTATTTTTGTTCTTATTTTTCAATGTTATCTTTTGTGCAATGATATATAATATTACAATAATGCTAAGTTATAATGTTATAAAAAGATTTTTTAATCTATATTTTAATTTTTTCTTCAAATGAAAATAACATTGACAATTACTGTAAGTTTTTATATTTAAATACATTTTATATCTTTTTATCATTATTTATTCTTCTCATAGGTGTCAAATGTAGATTCTTGAATTCTTTTAAGGAATATAAACTTTTATAGATTTTAAGAAAAATGTATTAATAAAACAAATATAATTTATTATAAAAATATCATTTGATTAATACATTGTAACCTGTTAAAATTATCTAAAAATATTTTCAAATTAATATAAAAAGCTAAATTTGTTGTTATAAAAAAATATTAATATATTTATGTTAATACATATCAAAATTTGTTAATAAAATTCACATTAATATTGCAATGAATATTATTGTGTACTTAACTTTAATGTATTCAAAATATTGATTAAAATCAAATAATTATAAAATTTCATAGTATGTTTTCTATATAAATATATATATTAATTCAGTGTTACATAAAGGAAAGAATACATAAGGGTAAAATAGCACTAAAGAAAACATGGAGCCTAGAGAGATGCTATGGAGAATTTGAAAGAAAGAGAATGCTATTCAATTACCTGGTTAAGGGATTCATAGAATATGGAGTAGAAATATGGGGAGAAGAAAAAGTAAAAGAAATAGAAAAGATAAAGACGGACTACTATAGATGGATACTGAACTTGGAAACATGCACACCCAGTTATATAATTTACGAGGAAACAAATGAAAATAAAATGGAAATAGAGTGGAGAAGAAGGAACAGAAGGTATGAAGAAAAAGTAGAAGGACAACCGGACGACAGATGGATAAAAAAATGCTTGATGGAGAAAAAGAGAGAAAGAATAAAGAGTGGAAATGATCCAGAAGAGAAATGGCTGAACGAAGTAGGGAGAAGTAAAAAGCAGATGGAGATTTGGAATAAAGAAGGGAAAAACAAATACGAGATAGTGAAAGAAAGGAAAATTGATATAAATATGCAAGAGAGGACAAATAGAATAGAAAGTGCTACGTATAATAGATGGTATAAAAAAATAAGAGAGAAGGGAACACCAAAATACTTGAAACTAGAAAAGAATGATAAAAATATAAAGATGATTACAAAAATAAGGTGCGGAAATATAACATCAAACAATAAATGCTGGCTAAATGAGAACGAAAGAAAATGCCAGCTATGCAAAGAATAGAACGGAGATTGGATACACTGGATATGGGAATGCGCAGAAACTGAAAAAAAACGAGAGAAATGAGAAAGCAAAAAATGGGACGAAAGAAGGATCATAATGAATTTCAAGGAAGAGGCTAAAAATAGAGAATTACTACATAACATGAAAATAATAGAAAAGAAGATACGAAGAAAGAAGGATAAAGAAAAAGCAAAAAACCGGGAAACAGAAGGAGTGGGGAATGAAAAATAAATGAAAGCAAATGGAATTAATATAAAATGTACATAAAGAAATGTAAAAAATGTAATATAAATGTAAATAATAGCAGGTAAGTTTGTATACGGAAGTCTATAGTCCAAGGCCTATGGTCGGAATTGTTAAATAAATAATAATATTAATTCAGTGTTATAAAATTAATTGCAAAAATTTTAATTAAATAATAAATTATTTTTCATAAATTTATAATAAATGATTATGTTTAATTATTATTAAATAAAACCAGTATATGAACAATATTATATTATTTATTGAAAATTATAAAATTGGATCCAATGAGGTGCGAAAGGAAATAAAATACAAATTTTATTCAAGTTCTATTACGTCGACGTTTCGACAAGATCACTTGTTCTCGTCAAGACTCTTTATTAGCAAAAAGCTATTACAACTAAAATATTATATGGAATAAATGACAAATTAACAAGATAATATTTGATATTTACCAAAATCAGACAGGCAAGAAATTTTATAAACAAATTTGGTACCCCTATGTCTCACCAATATCTCCTCTATTTACTGACAGTGATGGACGACTTGGAATCTGATTGCCTAAATACATTAAAAAACAACAATAATATAATTCCATTATTTCATTATAGATACGTGGATGATACAATTTGTTGTATCCATAAAGATCATGTAGACGGTATTTTAAATACTTTCAATAAATATCATGAACGTTTAAAATTCCCGTATGAAATAGAAAATCATAAAAGCATAAATTTCCTTGACCTTTCGATAATCATAACAGAAAATAATGGAGTTATTACTAATTGGTATCAGAAACCTATACAGTCGGACAGGATACTTAATTTTTTATCCAATCACACACTGTCACAAAAAAGGAATATTATATATAATTTAATTGATAGAGCCATTCTACTGTTTAACCAAAGTTTACATAAAAATAATCTAAAAAGAGTTAAAATTATTCCCAAAAGAAATAATTATCCTGATTATTTTATTGATAAAAATATCAAAACACGTTTAAAAATGCGCAAATACAAAAGTAAGAATAATTATAATAACAACAGGGACAAATTTCATACCATGACTTTGCCATAATTCAAACAAATTTTTTTCCGAATATGCTCTTAAATTCAAGAAGTATGGAATTAATTAAATCCCAAATATTAATAATAAATTAAATACAGTTATTTTGAAAAGAAAACACGTGACAGAAAAATGAAAAAAAAATAACATTGTGTATAGAATAAAATGTAAAGATTGCTCTTTAGTGTACATAGGTAAAACCAAACGTAGTTTAAAAACTAGGATTAATGAACATTTTAAAGATCACAATAATACATCAATAATTGCGGCTCATTCGCTTGAACGAAAACATGTAATTGATTGGGAAAACGTTGACATTCTCGACACTGAAAATAATTATAAAAAGCGATTAATATCAGAGATTATACACATTAAAATTAACAATAATACTTTAAATATGCAAGAGGACACACAAAATTTAAACTTCAAGTGTCGTATGATTCTTAATAATATTAAAAATAACAACATGATGACATATACAGTGACATCATAATTTGAATATATTGATGAGAAATACGCATACTGTTTACAATAGACCTGTGACGTTACGACCGATTTGTCGTATAATACCAGCGTACCTTTGAGCTACAAATTTTGGTAAATATCAAATATTATCTTGTTAATTTGTCATTTATTCCATATAATATTTTAGTTGTAATAACTTTTTGTTAATAAAGAGTCTTGACGAGGACAAGTGATCTTGTCGAAACGTCGATGTAATAGAACTTGAATAAAATTTGTATTTATTCCCTTTCGCACCTCGTTGGATCCAATTTTATAATTTTCAATAAGTAACTATTGAAGGTACTATATACCAGATTTCAAATATTATATTATGTTTATATTTACCTTTTCGGTTTTGAATTTATAAATTTTTCAAAATTAGAAAAATTTATAATACTTTTAAGATTAAAATTATTTTGTGTATGAGCATATTCAACTTTATGCATTATATTTACATGATCTATACGTTCAGATAAATTAATATATTCAGTATTATTCATTGAATCTGAACTTAAATTATCTATAAATGGTGTTATTCTGGAAAGACTTTCATGTTTTGATTCTTGTTCTAACTAATAAAAAAAAAAAGTTAATTATTTTAATTTTATAAAACTAATATTTTAATTTTTTATTGCACTTACTGAATTCTCAGAACTTTGGTTAATTATTAAATTTCCTGAGTTTGTGAAATTTTTTTCAATGTTTATGTATTCTGGATATTTAAAGTTTTGATCAATTATTGAGTTTTCTACATTTTTAAAGTTATAATTATTTATTGCATTTTCTAAATTAATGGAATCTTGATTGATTATTGTGTTTTCTATATCATTAAAGATGTAATTATTTGTTGTATTTTTTAAATTAATAGAATTTTGATCAATTATTGAACTTTCTACAGTTTGAAAGTTTTGATCATTTATTGAGCTTTCTAAATTTAAAGAATTTTGGTCAATTATTGAACTTTCTAGATTTTTAAAATTTTCATCATTTCTTGAATTTTTTAAATTAATAGAATCATCATCAATTACTGAGTTTTCTTTATTTTTAGAATCATTATCATTTGCAGAGTTTTCTAAATTTATAGAATTTTGGTCGATTATTAAACTTCCTACATTTTTAAAGTTTTGATCATTTGTTAAGTTTTTTAAACTTTTATAGTCTAGATTGACTATTAAGTTTGTTGTATTTTCAGTGTCTTGGTTAATTGAATTAACTGGGTTAACTATATTTGATATAGATTTGTTCTTTCCTTCTGTTTCTATATAATATTTATTTTCAATTTCATGTAGTTTATCTAATGTAATATCTGGTTTATCAACTAATCTAGAAAAATATTCAGCCTTAAGACTTTTAATTGATGCCTTTGTATTATTTGTTACTGAATTGGTAACTATAATAAATAAAAAAAATTAAACAAATACTTTTTACATATTAATCTTTTATTACATTAAAATTATAAACAAGTATTTTAAAAATAAGATCAAAATAATACAAATTAATAAAAAAAAAAAAAAATGTAGTATTATAAGAAAACTTAAAAAATTAAATTGTAGAAATATTAAAAATTGTAGAAATTAGTACCTTCTAAAAGTTCTGCATATTTCTTTAATTTTTTTTTCCTTTTTAATTTCACATTTGACAATAACTTAACAGAGCTTGTATTTGAAGAATGATATCGTAGTTGTAAATAATCAAAGATCGTTAAACCTATAAATAGATAGATAAATAAATAAATAAAAAATATGAATTTATAATCAAAATAGATTTTAAATATAACCTTCAAAAACTATTATTTTTAAACGTAAACGTGTTAATAAGTAAAATAAAAACTTCAAAATAGTATAAATCGCACATAATAATATATCTAATGTTACTAATGTGGGTTTAACAATAATAAATATAATATTAAAATAATACTAACATTTCGGCACGTTGCGATGATAAAAATTGCAAAAAACACAAAACTTTGTAAAGCCTTCCACATTTGATGTTTTACAATAATTTTGAAATGAAGTATTACGTATATTAATAAGTTTATACATTTTATTCTTTATTGCCTCAACAACTAACAACTGCCATTTAATAAATTAAATTATAAAAATTATCAAAAACATCGCGACGCAACTTATTGTTAAAATCCATTTTACTCGTGCTATGGAAAGTCTTGCAGAAGGATGTATCTGCTTCTATTAGCGTGTAATATTATGTACAGTAATTTACGGCACGTCAAGTAAAAAATAGTGCATCGGCTTTTACTTGAGTGTATATAACTGAGGTATATAACAAAGAAAAATATAAATCTTAATCTCTGTTCTGTGATATAAATCATGAACAGATTTCAATTTAAAAAACTAGTAGAATTGATAGTTTTTTTTAAAAACCGATTTAGTTTTTCTTACTTTGTAAAGCTCAATACATTGACATTATTAATTTTTTAATTCAAATTTATTTAACTGCAATGTTGAAAATATATATCTTAAAATATAAAAATTATATTTTTACAATTAGATGGTTCAAGAATGGCTTTACTGTATATATATTTTTTTTAAGTATTTATGAGATTAAGAAAATAACTTTTAGAATAAAATATTAAAAATATATAATATTAATGTACATAAATTTTAAATGCAGGTTGAGATTAAAATCAAAAAATCTTATTGTGATATTTTTTATGTATAAATAACACCAGGAAAATATTTGTCCAGAAGTGTTGGTACATTGTACTTTTATTAGAGAATATTTAAAAATAATATTTTTATGGCGTCTTTCGTATTTAGTGTAACTATATTTAAAATGAGCTTTAAATTTTATAACTACTTAGAAAAAAAAATAAAGTGTCACTACAAACAAACATTTCAAAACATTTTCTTAACCACAGAATGTGTAATACCGTTATTCATTCTTTTCAATTTCTTTTTTCATTTTCTTTTTATTCTTATTTTTATTAAAAATAACAATATTTAGAATAGAAGAACATTAATTTTATATTTTTATTAAAAACTTTTTCCAATGCTTGATACATTTTTTGTTCCTTAAATGCAAAATAGCGTTTGATGGAATATACTTTAAATCTTTCCTTGAAATTAAAATTAAAGCATAGCATTAAATGAATTATCTTATATCTCAATATTTCTGATATAAAACGTCATTATTATTTTAATTTAAAATACTAGTCTCAACAGTAATACAAAATGGAAATTTATTAACTTTCAATATTTGTTATAAAGAAAACTGAAACTTAAATTTTTAATAATAAAAGCACTAATTCACCTCTTTACAAAAACTTGATATAATAACACATTTGACTGTGTTACATAAGATTGTGATAAAAGTTTTTAACAATCACAAGGAAAATTAGCCAAGAAAAGTAATTAAAAAAAGTCTATTGATATTTAAAATTAAAAAATTATTCTTTTCATTGAAAAATTTAGTATATTTTGTTAAAAAATATTGTGCATCAAAAAGTTTAATAGTTTTTTTTAATAAAGTATAAAATATATATTTGTATAGAGAACTATAAACGAAATGAATCAGATGAAGATATTAATACCAATACATTAATAATTCTTAAAACGTTTTAGAAAAGTTACTTTGAACATTCAATACAAGTGCCTGTAATAAAGATATAAAAATATGAAAACTAAATTAATCGACATAATTACTTATGATAAAAAGATTAGAAAAGTAATGAAATTTTCATAGCAAGTATGATTGTACAACTTATAGATCCTGAACAAAATATGGTAATTCTGTTACCAGATATTTGCAAATAAATTATTAATAATTATGTAATAATTCAGGGATAAACATTTTATCAATAAAAGTTCATTTATGCAAACATATTAAAAAATTTTATTTAA
Organism: Eupristina koningsbergeri; assembly: GCA_018907245.1. Lineage (NCBI taxonomy): Eukaryota > Metazoa > Arthropoda > Insecta > Hymenoptera > Agaonidae > Eupristina > Eupristina koningsbergeri. The sequence goes on from JACCHV010000041.1 coordinate 2,556,969, forward strand.
ATTTGTTATAGTAAAAAATTTAAATGAAAAATTGAAAATTTATAATCTTTAATACAAAGAAAATTTTCGTATTAATGTTTTTTTAATTTTAATTGACGCTTTTAAATTTATGTAATAGAGCAAAATATTTTCTAAAATATTAATAAATTCAATACGTTTACATATTCAATATATTTCACATAAATATACATTCTACTTTCTATAAGTTTATCTCAAAATGATTAAGTGTTTAATATTTTGGTATTGTTACGCTATTTTTATTCCATGATTTAGTAGAACAGGCACGGATTTTTTTACTCATTATCAATTTAGCTTATTCCATTTACCATATTACATTTATAATAAATTAATTTTTTTTTTTTTTAACTTAATAACAATCTCCAAATTTTGTGATCATTCAAATTTTATTTATAAAAGTAAATAGTACTATGTTCGATGATAAGTTATTTTTATAACGCTAATTAAAGCCAGCAATAACCTACTAATAAAATTAAATATTTTATTCAATTGCAGATGAAAAAAACCACTATAATAAATAAAACATTTCAGATATAATTTTCATATTTAATATTTAATTTTTAAATAATTCTTATAAATAAAACTATTAATTTACATCAATATATATATACATATATCTTATAACAACAATAAATAATTTTTATTGGAATAAATTTTCTTGTAAGTTCAAAATGTTTCGATACTTATGCCTATATTAAAATTGATTGATGGTATTATATATAATATTGTAGTTAAAGAGCTTATGTTTTATTTAACCTTATAACATTAGAGAAACTGATTTTTAAATAAAATTGTTTAAATACAATGAATTTGAAAAGAGATAAAATGAAAATTTAAACTGAAAAAAAAGATAAATTGAAAAAACCGAAAAAAACCTTGTAAGCATTATTTGGTATTAATAAATCCATGTATTAGATCTAAAGATTCATTAATAATTTGTATTAAATACGAATAAAAAATTATTTAAAAGATTTAGTATATCAATATAAATTGTTTAAAAATATTTTTCTTTATTTTTAATTATATAAATAAAAAAATCAATTAAAAAAATAAAAATATTATTTATCCTTCGCATCTGGTACTTTCAAATATTACAGTAGTTGTTAAATAAAGTAAAAAAATTAGATAAATTCAATCGGTGAACATTTAATATGTATGTAAAATTATTTATGATTTTATAATAAGAAATATTCTATTTTATATTCAAATAGTTCAATAGCTGAACAACTTACACTGTTAGATAACTTTATTTATACATTTCATAAATATATTATAAATACATATAAAATGAATACAAAATTAAAAAAGCCATTGTAATTAATTAATTTATTAATCTTATCAAATAGTTTTTTTTGGATTAAAATTCTTTTAAATAATTTTATTACATTTTTTAATACTTTATAAACACGCAAATACATATAAAACATATATTCAAGTAAATAAAGAAGAAAATAAAGAATTATTTTAATTTATATGTTAAGATAATGTATGTTAGTATATCAAATGTATAATATAATAAATGAATGATTTTTTAAGTGTATATGTTCGGTGTTTTAATTTTTAAAATCAATAAAAAATTGTTATTATACACATAACTTACAATTATTTTTACAATTTTGAAAAATAGATTTATGAAAATTATTTTCATAAATTTTATAAAAAAATCAATGTCAATATTTTTTTATTATTAATTTATAAGATTAATTAATTCATGTTCTGTATTTTATTTTTTTTTATTTTATTTTATTTTATTTGAAAGCCAGACACGTTTTGATCCCTGGTGACAAGTTATGAAACTTAATTTTCATACTACAATCATCTACATTGATTAACTATATTATGATTTAAGAATCACAACACAATAGTGACGTTGTACTAAAAAATAAATATTGATATGCCAAATTTCATGTTTGAATAAATTTTTGTATATAAACAATACGATTAAAAAATGTAACTTTTGTATTTGTAGCCACGATATAAAAACCTACATATATACGTATATATATATGTTATTTGTGTATATATAATTTAAAATGTCTTTGCAAGATCAGCATAGTCAGAAAAATTCAGATGAAAATGATTTTCTCTCAAAATATCATCTGATATCCTGTAAACTTAAAAAGTAAATTTATAATAATAATTTATAATATTAAATTAGAATTTAAGTAAATACAATATATTACTTAAATTTTCAGACGCTTTCTACGAAAACCTAATGTTTCAGAAGCTTCAGATCAATTTGGTAAATCATAACAATTATTATATTCATTTAATTGAAAAAAAAGGAATTTTATATGTTTTGTATTTTTGATATTAATTTAATTATATTTATTTTCTCACATATAATAATAAATATTGTATATTTAAATTTTGAAATTTTATTTTTACTTTTAAAGTGGAATAATATTTTAATTGATTAATCTTTAAATAATTTTAATAGAGGCATTGGCAATCAGTTGTGAACAAAAGGAACTTCATCAATATGCAGGTTGGTGTTGGTTAGCAGCAGCAAGATGTCAAGGAACAGTAGGAAATTCAATTTATGAAATAAATTTATTGACAAAAGCAGGTAGACAATTCTTAGTTGCGAATAAAAAAAAAAATGATCTTAGGTGTATATCTATGAATGAAGAAGAACTGCAAGCAGCAATAAATGCATTTAATCATGCAATTACTAGATGTGAAAAACAAGAAGGCTTTAAAGTCATGTCAGCAAGCTTAGCAATGGAACTAGCTATGGCATTGGGTGCAAATTCAGAAGGAATTGAGTTTTTAAAAAAATCTATTCATTCACATCCAACTGTACAAGCAATAAATATGCTTGTGACCTACCATATAAAACAAGGTACAATAATTATCATTTAGCTTATGAATATGTAGCTAGGAAATTAAGCAATATCCTTGAAAATTATATATTTATATAAAAAGTATTTTAAAGTTTTAAAAAATCTATACGAATATACAATCATATTTTTGAGTTTACTTTTCATATATATTTAAAATAACTGGATAGGTAACTATGTATCAGCATTACAAGTTCTTACTGAATTGGTAGAAATGATTGAAAATCACGTCGGTTCCAGAATAATAGGTCATTATAAAAATGTATTACATAGATGTGAAATCAGTAGAGTACTATTACTTTTGATTTTACAACCTACACCACAGAGACTAGCTCCTGCTTTAGCTCAAGTATTAGAAAAATATGCCTGGGCTGAGGATACTATTATTTCTGGTACATTAACTATTTTTATCTTTAATATTTTTAAAAAAGGTAATGAATATTTTTTTAAAACTCTAAATATTTTTAGTACCTAATATGACAGAAGATGAAATGCTGTTGCTCCAATCTCTTGTGCTTGCTTGCCAATCAAGAGACTATGAAGCTCTACTGGAGCTTGAAATTGAATTATCATCTTTCTTTGATACAGAGCAAAAAGAACTCCTTCAAAAACTTATGGAAACCTTCGATGTAGAATAAGAATACACTTGAACAATATCATACTGTTGTACAATATGAATTTTAAATTTAGGTTGTATTTAAAAAAAAAAAGAAAGAAAATTATTTCAAATGTAAGATTTAATTGTTATGTATAAAATAAATATTTATTATTCATTTATGCTCTTGTTGAATTAAAACATTTTCTTGAAAAATTCCAATTAGGGTTACTTGATTTATTGTTTAAAATAATCAAATTGACGTGGTTATAATATTCAGTAGAACAAAGATCCTTTTTTTAAAAAAATGGATTCAATAAACTATGAAGAGTGGATAAAAATAGATGAGATTAGAATATTATGATTGTAAATAGGTAAATCAAAGTATTTTAACATAAGACGCAATTGTGCAGAGTTTGTCAATAGAAGTATCTCAAAAAATAATTCTCGAATAGCTCTTTGCATAAATGAAAAATCGAGCAGCCCCAAATGCAAAAACAAAATTCTCCCAGGGTTGCTTAACAGCGAAAGGGGAGTGCCGGGAATCCTGGCCGAGGGAGTGCGCGGGAAATTCAAAAGGTACGACTGTCGAGTCCCGTGTGATGGCTCTACGGTTGTAAAATGCGTGATTTGCTCGGTGGATACGATACTAGAGCGACGCACATGTCCGGGAGCGAAGGAGAAGAGGGAAGAAGCAGCGGCGGCGCGGCCTGCTGTTTTTTTTTGAAAAGCCGACGGCCAAGAGTTACCTAATGATGCCTGCAGTAGCTTCGCTTCAGTCGTTCGCGCGGCCCCGAGAAAACACTCCGACGGGATCCGAGCTGCAGTTGTCGTCCTCGAGGCCTTTGGTCCGTCTAGTCCCCTGAGCCCAGGTCGCACCCACCGAGCAAGGCGTGAGTATTCTTGCGGACCCTGGCGTCCTTCGGAGCAGCGGGAGTTTTTTTTAAAAAAAAAAAAAAAAAAAAAAAGACCTCCCCCTCGGGCGTTGTTTGCGCGCCTATGGACGGTTGTAATCGCGGTGGATAGCGGGATAGCGGAAGGAGATAGGACGAGGAAGGCGAAGGCAAAGGCAAAAGCGCGCAGAAAGCCAAATCAAAGAGAGAAAACGCCCGGGGCTCGCGCACTTCCACGCTCGGGTCCGCATCCCCGAGCGAGTTCCTCTCCGAGGCACGAACCTCCTCCACGGGAAAACGGCCTCGGGGTTTCTTGCTTCAGTTTTTCCGTGAAATTCGCTTAGCTTTTTGCTCCTGGCGAGTGCGATCGCCTGCGACTCGAACCGCCGAGGAGCTGCTCTCCGTCTCCGAGTCAGTATACCCGGTCTTTATTCTCGCTCGATTATTCCCCGCATCCTCCGATCTTTTGCGCTCGACTTTAGTAAGGGCGCCAGTAATGCTTCTTTTTTACCAAATATTCGCAAATAATATTTTATTTATTCCAGATTTGTGCTCTAAGTGCGCATACCGATCTTTTTATAAACTTTCCTGAATAACAAACAGCTCCTTTGAAAACATGTTTTGGTATTTTTCTATAGCCAATATCCAATGTGCAACCCGTTCTGAAATTCTTACGTTTTCTCAAATTCCTCAATTTAATAGATAAGACATTAAATTCTAATAACTTGCACATAAGAAGGATTTATACCTTTCATTCACTTTCACTATTGTTAAGCTTTTGGTTTAATATTGCATAGGGAAGAACTATTATAGAGCACATTTAGCGCATGTAAAACATAAATAAGGCTCGTAAACGCCAATACTAATGCCAAATTTTATTTATCTTTATTATTTGAATGTGTGTATAAATTTTTAATCAAAACAATTGTTAGTGCTCGTTAGCTTAACTTAACAATGCTATAAAAGTAAGCTATAAAACTTCTTTTCTGGCATTAGAATCCATTTGAAGAAAGCTCAAAATCTTTAAATAGATCTGAATTTTATATAAATTTCAAATGAACTCTCAGTCTAAAAGCATTTAATAAATTATATTTAAATGAACTATAAACTTGTCAAATACCAATTTATTATTTAAATTATTGACTGATACTAATATTTATTCAATGAAACATTTATGAATGTTGTTTTAATGTATTAATTTGATTTGATAATCGACATTCGATTAGAAAGTTATTTTATTTTTAAAAATTTATATTTACTAATATAATAAAGGTTTTAATCAATTCAATTATATTTTTATGATAATTATTTTTTACATAACAAGGTAAATTTTCATAATTAAGAATACTAATTTAATAGATTACTTTGTGATTCTACAAATTAATTTATATCACATGTATTATCTTTTATTTTACAATAAATTACAAATTTTTTATTAAACTTTTTCAAAATACTAAAAAACTCGATTATCTAACAGAAAATCAGTTTTTACAACTTAACTTATACCGATTTCAAATCTGAAATATATCGTATAAATTATATTGAAGATACTAATATATTACTTATATATTAATATATATTATATATAGATACTTATATATTAATAATGTATTTTACTCTCACAATTATTATACAAATTTAAAGTTGTTTAAATATATTGATAATATTTTCAAAGATAATTAATTGTATTTACATTTAATTCATAAAATACTTAGTATGTTTAATAAAAGTTAAGTGTATTTACAAGTGTACAACGAATTTATATATGTAATGAGATTAAAACATATTCAATAGAATTACGAAAAAAATTTTAGATGTGCTTATTTTTTAGATAAAAAGAAAATAATTAAAGGATTCAACAAAAAAATTTTTTAAAAAAAGTTATATTTTGTGTTGTTTATACGTGACATTTGAATTATGTATTTAACTTAATCTTTACTATAATCTACCTTGAACAAACCATTAATCAATCTTACTACAAATATTGTTTTATAAAAAATTAAACTTATTTTAATAAATTTATTAGATTTTTGTATTTAACACAACAACGTATATTAATTATACGATAAAAATAATTTGTACCTATTTTACCTAAATTTTTAAAAGCTATATTACATGATTTATAGAATCCATGATTTACAAGTTTATGGATAGTGCGTGTCGTAAATTATATATATTCTTCGAAATTTATGTTATTCACAATCGTTATTTATATCATTACTTTTATATTCATTGCGCCATAATATAGGATTTCTTGCAAATATAAATTCTTTGATTATTTTAAGGTATTTAAATTTTTTTATAAAATTACAATACACTAATGCGCTATTCTAATGAAAATTGATGGAAATACTTTTTAATTCTTATTATTTTTACTTTATTATTCATTTGAAATTTTTTTTCTTTTTTTTTTTTTTTTTTTTTTTTTTTTGCTTTTTATCTAACAAAGAAAAATCAACAAATGCTCTCAACCATTGTAAATACAATAATGTTGTTAGTATTCGCAGACTTTGAGTAAGTGAATGAAACTAAACAAATTTCTAGAGGGCGACCGATGTCAATTTAAAATCTATCAGGAAAATAAATCAATTTATGTTCTAACATGCCCTGTAATATTCTATGACGTTTCATTTTTTTGTACATTATTTATTCTTGTTACTACGCCTTCAAAATTACTTTTGCTATAGGCCTCAAGAAACCATTTACATACGTACAGACGAACAAAAATATGCCGAGTCAATAGTGCACATATTCATGCTAAAAAATTTTTCTTCTTCCATTTTTCACTATTAATTTTTTGTAAGCTGAATTACCATAGTATTAGAACTTTAATAATAGCATATATTCATGTCTGGAGAAAGACATATAAAGTTAAGTATTATATATACGTGTTACGTTGCACAAGGAACATCGTAAAGATGTAATTGCAAAATCTTATTTATGATTTTCTAAATTACTATCATAATATCATTTGCTGTTTTAACGAGTTATTACGTGTAAAATATCATATTTATATATATATATTATTTAGTGTAATCATTCTTTGGTGTAAAATATTCTTAAAAACTAGGTTAATTGGTAGAAACACTTGTTTTATTAACTTGGATTTTCGAGATATTAGTGGAAACTTACATTATTCTCTAACTAATACTGTATAGGCTAATTTTATATCTAGAGATAAATTAATAAAAATTATTATGGTTAATAAAAGCAACTGATAATTTGGAATTACTTATTCTTTTTTATTTTATTATTTCAAATAATTCACTAATTAAGGGTTGGTAGTATTTTTATTTAAATTTTTGATATATCTTAAATATTGTACAGGGTTTTTCATCAAAGGAGTCTTATTTTTAAAATTAATTATATATATTATATATATATATAACATTTTTTAAAAGTAATATTTTTAATATATTCTAAGAATAAATTTATATATGCATATTTATTATTAATAATAATAATATGAAGTTGTGTTTAATTGCATTAATAGGACTATACAACTAATAGCATTTAATATTACATTAGAATTATATTTTTAACACCTCAATTATAAGTGTACTTTTGTTTAGTTAGAACTTTTGCTTTACTTTGGAAATTGCAATAAATCGTGCATTAATGAAAAATAAGTAACGGCATATTAAAAATACAAAAAAGGCCTTGAATATATGTCTATTTATTGTTGAATAGAATATCATAAATTTATTGACAGTTTATAGCTAGCAATAGAAAAAAAGAATAGATTATATATAAATATATTATTTTGTAAGTTTATATAAATTATCGGTGAAAGTGTTAAAAATAAATCCATCCTTATTTTAGTCATTTACAAAACCTCTTTTTTTTGTTTTACCCATTTTATCGGACTCCGCTCTAGAGGCTTTTGTAAAATCAGAAAGAAAATCTTTGTGATCTAGAGATATTAATATCAAATAAAAACTTAGGTCCAACCAAACAATTAGACTTATCTCGAGGAGTGACTAAATATCCAGGAATCTGGAAAGGTTTATTTAAAAACCTCTCCTTTATAGTTTGTGCTCTTCTCTGTCTCTTTTCCTCCATAAAGAAACGCCTAAAGGTAGTTGATGTAAATACAAGGGATTAGCTTTACGTACGGTTTCGCTTCCTCGGATTCCCTTTAACCGACTGCACTTAATGCGAGCTGTGCATTGCAGTTTCAGTGTTTGCATCAAACGTGGAGCCGAAGGTAATATACATTTGTTGGATTATTAAGCCGATTGCCTTTCAACTTGTAATTTTCATATTTTATGCTTTAATGCCATTTCTATCCTATAATGGCGCGAGGTAATTGTTAGGGATGATTAAAAAATATAATACGATAGCGTCTATCTACCTTTGATCTGTAGCAACGGGTGATTATTATACTTTTTTGCTACTATGATAGTCTTATCAATTTAAATTGTTAATATGAATTGATTCTATCCAACTTTTATTTTAAATTTGAAAAACAATATTTTGATGTGCGTATATCAACATTAAAACATTAATTAATTGCGATATTACAATGGATACGTTGATAAATTTGCATTTTGTCAGTGTTATAAAAAAAATTTTTTCAAATAGATAAAAATATTCACATGGTATATATATAAATAAATGACTTTCACCTTATTTATTGTTTTTGATGTGTTAATAGCTTCGACCGATGCTCAAGAGAACCTTTCGTGTATTATTTCCTCAAATAATTAAAGATACACGCAGAATCGTATGTTTTATAATACTACTGCTACTATTAATGTAATAATATACTTAACGGTACTGCTTTTTTATTGAAAAGTTAGAGAAGGTTGGTTTAGATTTTTGTGAAAGAAGTACAAGATTAATTACCTTTGGATTATTGTAAAATATACTCATTTATTTAAGATTAAATTTCAATTTAAAATTAATCTCTTGCTTTGAAAGCTTCTTTGTGAAAATACACCATACGCTCAATGTTAAATGAAATGGATTTTGTATAGAAATGTATTGAAAAAATTTTGATTATTTCCAATAGTAAAGGAGCGCGATGCCGTTATAAATGGCACTTCATAGATTGATCCGTTATTACGTTAAATGGATAAAAAGTTATTTTCTCGTATTATCCATCTAAAAGATCTAATTAAGAGGATTAAAAGAATCTATCATTGAATGGATTTATTAAAAAGCGCCTATAATGGGTGAGCGATTTTTATTACCACCGCTAAAACATAAAAAGTGCGTCGAAAATAAAAAATCACTGTTTATACTTTATCTCAAGAAGCACAAGTTTGGAGCGCTGAAATCTGGCAAAGGCAGAGAGCATTTAAGTCCACAAGTGCAAAATAAGGAGGAAGAGGAGGAGGAGGAGGAGGCCTAGATTTGTCCGTGAAAATGCGAGTATTGCACATGAAGCAGATGGCTTTGAATGGACCACATGGCCTGCAAGAAGGAAGGAGCTTTTAATACTCGGCCCAACTTCTGAACATTCTATATATAGCCAACACAGACTGCTTTTATTTACCTTGGGAGCATGCAACCACCATCTAAGAAAACAATTTGATTTACGGAGGAGCCTCATTTTTAATCGCACAATGATGTTTTGCCGCTCTCCAGGAGGGGAGAGGATTGACTGGAAGCTGAGGGAATAGTGGTCCATTATACAAATGCATCTCAAAACAAACGAAAGTCAAGAGGAATAGTATGAATGGGCCGTAATATTTATCTTGTTCTTTAATAAAAGAACGTGAAGGATTGATAGTGATTACTGTGTATTTGCACTGACGTGGACTTGCTTAGCTTACGCATAGAAAAGTAATGTAATACATAACACGAGTGAAGATTAGCGATTCCAAAAGTATAATAATATTCACATAAAAATTCCGTGGTAAATAATTCACATTTAAGGGATAAAAAAATGTTTACGCTATTTTTGAACATAAGAAATCATTCTTCTCATTGAGAAGTAAATTCTAAACATGGTAAGAGATAATTATTTTAAAACTCACAATAATGTAATCAATTATCAATTATCATATCCTATTATTTGACTCACTTAACAACGAGATAGCAAATGTCGTACTACATCACAACTTCTAAACATCATATAACTAGATATAATTAATATGAATAACTTCTATCGCAGTTAGGAAATTATTTTATCTGTTTATTATTTTTCTTACTATATTGAACCTTTCTATTAAATTTAACAAAATGTTATAATTTTATTATTACATCATTTTCATAGTTCCACGTAAATGAAAAACATATATCTACAATAATAATTAAAGATGAAATTTCTAAATTATTTCTTCCCATTATGTAAAATATTTAAATATCACTAACTGATATCAATATCTTAACTCTCAATTTCGGATTACATTAATGGAATCCAAATATATTGATACACTTTAAGATATTTTGAAATATATGGTTAAACAAATTAATTTTTAAATAATATTTATTATTTCAAAATTCTGAGTAATTCTTCATTCTCTAATGTACAGGCAATAAAAATTATTTACCATTGATTGAATATTATAAACAATGATCTTCAGAAATTTTTATTATATAAAAAATTATTATACAAAAAATTAGTATAAAAATGTAGCGATTACAAACATAAAACAATATTAATATAAATATGCTTAATAATAATAAATGATAATAATAATAATCTTAACCAAGGATTAATTTATTATTATTTATTTCATATTTTATAAAGTTCGACATTAAATTGTAGATAATGTGTGTGTGTGTGTGTGTGTGTGTGTGCATGTATTATTTTTCTATTTAAATTATTAAATTATATATTCTTGCATACAAATTAACTCACATGAGTTTTATAGGAAATATATATATTATTTATATAGAATAGCATAAAATTCTAATATATGCTTTAATCAAAGAAAATCGAGAAATAAAAAACTAAAAAAGTATCAGAACCAAAAAAATGTAAAATCAATTGATATATCAAATATTTTTTTTAAATAAACCTTTATCGTAGAATAATAAGAGAAATATGTTGAGTTAAAATGTTTTTTTATTATTTATAAAAATATGTTAACAGAATATATTTATTTGAAGTACACGATAAGTAATTTATTAGATTAATAATATCATTAAAATTAATTTTAATCTTTATATAGTAGACGAAATTTTTAGAAAGATTCATTATGGTTTCAGATAAATCAATTTCAGTTACAGTCATTTACTCGCTATTTCATCCATCTTTAAGATTGACAGACAAAGACATTATAAATTTCGTTCTTTCTTTTAATATTTTTTTTTTACTATAATCTGAAAAATATTATTCTTTATACTTTCTATTTTATAATGCTATCATGCAGTAAAATTATAAGGTAATATTTTTATTAATAAAAATAATAATCATATATAATGGTAAATCGTTGAATATATACTAAACAGAAGATAAATTTCAATGCTATAATGAAATGCATAAACATTTATGCACAAAGTTTTTAAACAATTTAAATAAATATTATGTGAAAAAATTTAACAGAGTATAGTTTTGCAAGATGAAATTAAAAACATTTATTTATATATTTATATATAATTAATACAATTAATAAAATATATAATATTACATATCTATTTGATATGAAGAAAAAAAATTTATTATAAAAAAACGTGAAAAAAAACTTAAATACAAAGAAGAAATATTGTTTATTATTTAAATATTATATGCTATCGAATTATAAATATCTAATTATGATTTAAAATATAAGAAAATTATAATAATATAAGAATTATATTATTATTATATTATTATAATAATTATAAGAAGATTATAATAATTGACAATTGGTATTTTAAATGTCAATTAAATACTGAATGATAATTTTTTTCTTATTTTACATAGAAAATAAATGTTTTTATTTAAAATTTTCAAGTAATTAAAATTTAGTTTGTTAATTAAATTAAAGATTAGTCGGTTTCGTGTTTTTAAAAATGAGATTTCTTTACTGATCCAATGCTAATGTAATTGATATTTCATCTTATAAGCTTCATAAAATAAATTAAAACAAATTATTAAAAAAAAAAAAATTTATTTATAACTAGATTTGAAATGTTTGAAAAACTTTTTAAAAGTATATTTAATCCATGTTCTTGTCTGCTTGGTTTCTAGGCATTTGAATAGGAAATTATTTTTTTGATAACAGTAATGATTAACTGTCAATACATGATAACAATTTATTTTGTTAATAAATTATTACTGGTAATTGCGAACTGTACGGAGAAGTGTAAAAAGTTGAAGTCATTAGAACAAATTGGTTCACACGAATGCGTATCGATTCAATTTTCATCCGCTACTTATCATTTTCTATTCTAATTCATCGAGAAACAGTAACAGGTTTCATACGTAGAATTATCTCATTCGCATGTACTAGGCCAATAATGACGATAATTTGTTCTCGCAAAGCTTCCAGGGGTCATCGTCAAGTCGACCTCAACTCGTTAACTCCCTCCTCCCGCCTCGCACACACACACGCGCGCGCGCGCACGCACTCTCTCTCTCTCTCTCTCTCTCTCTCTCTCTCTCTCTCTCTCTTTCTTCCTGCTTCTCCTATCTGAAAGTAGCTTATTGAATGATTGTGCTAATAGTTGTGTGGTCAAGGGAAAAGCAAATTGAAATATTAATTATGAATTTCTTGGGATTTCCATCGATTTATTTTTTTAAACCTTGCTAGATACAGATTAAATATACGTAACCATAATCGAGCAATATGTCTATTAAATAGTTTTTTATCAAAAAATAAAAAATATTCTACACATAGGATTTTCTATAGTGTTTCAAATTATTTACGTGGAAACTATCTATTCAAGCGTTAAGGATGAACGCGACTTCAAACACAGAAAACTAAGCTCTCATTCATTTGGATTTATGATTTATGATTTATATCGATGCGTTTATGGATCCGTAATTTCAAAAGTAACGCAATACAAACTTTAAAAATATAAAGAAAAAACTGCAATGGCAAACAATGCACAATTGGAAACTCTTATCCACTCGTTGGATTAATGGTCCCATTAAAAATTAATGGAAATTTCAAAATCAGTGAATTGAACAGCCAATTGACAATAATAATACTCGAGGTGGGAAAACTTGTTACCGAGTATCGGTCAGTATATCTGGCTTACACACGCGATTAATAAGAGGCCGGTTTTTGCAAGAAACTCGGTCCCCTCACCCATAAACGTCGAAAACGAGGAAGTTTTTATAGGTTCAGGGTAGCTCGGCGGGTGGGAGGGAGGGAGGGAGGGAGGGTCAAATAATCGGAGGATGGATCGACTTTCGGAGAAAACGAGAGCAGATCAGATCGAAACGAGATTTTGGCGACACAGTGGCTACTTTGTTACACGTTGCACGACCGCTTTTGTCGAGGTTTTGCGAAAGAAGTGATGGAGTTTACTTTGGTCGTTACATTGGCGATTAGATACCAACTTGCCAAGGCGCACGCGGACAATTTTTTCTCACTGGCTGATTTCATTTCGTTCCGACGAAACGAAATGCGCGCGCAATTATTCACATGGAGAGCCTCTACATTTAGCCATAATTGCAATGCACACGAGTAAACATTACGAGCTCATCATCTTGGTGAGCACGCAGATTATCGGCTATGACGCGGGCATTATTCATTTCTTATTTTACGACGTGCGATCTAACGAGCTTAAGGGACCGCTGACTTGCAAATTTTTATTTACTTTTTTAAAGGAAGTTATGAATTTCCTATTTAAATTGAACTGATTCGCTAGATTCAAAAGCAAAATAAAGAAATTTTCCTCGAGATAGAAAGCTGATGAATAATAGTTATTTTTAGTTGCACCAGGAAAAATTTTCAATTTACCCTTTGAACACGTTTCGGATTTTAAATTAACTCTCTTGCAACTAGCTAATTTAAGAACTAAGAAAAAATATTAAATTAAATTAACACACCCACTTATTTTGAACTGCTATTAAAAGCTTAGCTGAAAATTATTATTCGTAATTTATAATAATTACCAACCTTGCGCCCACGTTACTTGCGAAATATAATTTCATACTTTCATTAGATTAAATATTTTTTATCTAAATTTATTTAATATATAAAATAACATTTATGTATTTTATCCAGAGAAAATTGGAAAAAGTAATTACGATAAAATCATGAAGCTACAATTTTCAATTACCACCCTATTATTACTCGTCGTTGCGTGCAGTAAACAAGCAGAGTCTAGAGAAATCACGTAAGTTACTATTTTCTTATTTAACCCCTTCAGTTTTTCACGCCTTGGCAATAAATTACAATTTTTTGTGCATTCACTAGCTTTTTTCATTAAAATTCCTTTATTATTTAAATAATGCCATTGAATGACTCTTTTTATACAATCAAAGCTAATAATTGATATTATTAAGTCATTGATTATTTACTTAAAGAATATATTTACATTTAAAATTGTTTAAATGCACTTTACTTAAAAACATTCAATTTTAAATCCATTTATTATAATATAAAATTGTAATTTATATTCCGATAATTGTAACAACATAAATCAATTAATGTTTCGTTGAATTTAAAGGCAATATCTTTTGTATAATTGCAACAGCAATTCTATTTCAGTGGGAGGATGAAAAAACAATATTATTTTATCAATCTAAAGAGTTTTTAGTAACTAATAACAATAACTATTTATTAATTATATAATTATATTGATAAATAAATTTTTTTAAAATCTATAACTTATAATAATTATAAAACAATTATTCACACTTACAATATTCAACGGAAATCAAATGTTTTTGTTTACAATTAAATTCTTTCATTGCGCGCTATATCGTTATTCGTTATTCGCATCCTTAATTCAGAACCTTAAGCGTACAAAATAAACAACAAGATATAAAAAGATACGAACCTATGAAATAGTCGCATCATTTTAAATGAACCAATCTTTCAATTTCCTTTTTGCAACGGAAGCCCAATCGTGTACATCATTGTCCGCGATTAAAAATAAAGTCGAATATTTAATCATTTTATTTATATAATTAAATCCAAAATGAAATAAACTAGGGATGATAAAATGATAGCGCATACCAATCACGTATCTTAAATGAGTAAAAGAAAACAAATAAATATACAAAAACATGACATGAAAACAAGGCACGAGGATATCAAAGATGCGATGCTGAGTTTGGTACACATGATGAGGGATAACACCGAGAAGCTGGAGAGGCACGAGGCCAGAGATCGACAAACAGCTGAGCAGCTAAAAAAGGCCATTTCCCTCCTCACGAAGCGGATGTCGACCATCGACGGCTTGAAGAGTTACTTCGTAAAGTTGGACGAGAGGATCACTGGCATCGAACAGCTGATCACCCAGGTAAGCATTGGGTCAATTTTTCAAATTTTTTGTCTTGTGGTAGCTCCGAGATTTAGTCGCGATTGAAACCAAGTTGGCTTGCTGGACCTGCAGACTCTTTCGACAATGAAGGACAATGGAAGTGGGGATTTTTACATTAAATTTTAGGAACGTTGGTGCCTATGTACGTTTGTTTAACGATATAACTGAAACGCTATCAGCTGTGAAGAGGATTTTGAATATATACGTAATTTTACATTACGCATACTCATAGAATTTTGTTTTGACAATGTAAAATACTAAAAAATCACCCATCGAGAGTTAAATGTCATTTTCGTTAAATTTTTTTTTTTTTTTTTTAATGGTCATTCGTTTAATTAATTCAATTTACGTACTAATTTACACGATAGCGATATACTAAAACGAAATTAATTGCACATTTTATTATCATTTCAAATAAAGGTCATTGTACTATCGTCATATTCGAACGAAAGAACCTCGACGAAAAACTTATCGTACTACCATACTTATCAACAACATTATTAAGTGATTTAACGTAAGATCAAGAGAATACTGTTTTTAAATCGTATATTGAGAACAGGAAGTTGGTTCTACGTCACCCTCAAGCGTAAACAATGCGTACGTTTGACAATATTCGTAATGACAGATTGTGCATAAATACCGGAAATAGCAAATTGGGTGTAAATAAATATCAAATTATCGGTAAGACAAATGATCTCACGTAACGCAAGCTCCTTATTACGTGATTTGAACAGAAATCCGAGCACGAGCGAGTTCAGACCCAGAAAATCACGGATACTTTGGAGGATTTGGAGAGCAGACTCGAAGGCTGGGCTACCGAGATTGAAACGAAGGTAGTGGAAGGTACCAGCCGCGTGAATAATCCGGGTACCGAGGACAAATCTTCGGAAACGTTGTCCAGGATCGAAGCTGTGGCGACTACACTCAGTGATCGATTGGAGAAGCTGGATACCGGGCTGGACGCTAGACTTACCTATGCCACAGAGAAGGCCAATGGCCAAGACTCAGTAAACTTCGTTCTCAATGAGGTAAGCTTTTTTCTTTTTCATTTTATTTTTCGCTCTGATCGATGTCTATTTTCACGTATTTCTCTTAAATCCAGTTGCGATTATTTTGTAGATTATATCTTTAGGCGAGTAATTGGCTTTAACTTATTTATGATGCATACCTTGGATGGATGGAAAATAATATATTTAAGTGTAAATTTCATAATATTATTTATATGGCAGAGCCACTATTTTTATCACAACATATTAATTGATTTAAATAAGAATTATAAAATACACCGAACTTAATAATTACAATATACTAACAAATTATACTCAATTATAAAAGAAACAAACAGTTTTTCTTAATAATGTATACGAAATATGTAAAACAAAAAAATAATAACAACACAATAACAATAATCAAAACTATTTAATAAGATAATTTAATGAAAATATCATCATTTTCTAAGTAAATTCTTAATGACTGTTTTAACAAAAAAATAATACATAATGTATTTCCAAAATTTTATGCAGCACAAAATATAATCGGAATAAATTGAACATACAATAATAGTAAAGTAGTGAAAAATTATTTAACAAAAAACGACACACAAATCAAATAAGAACACCAATCAATAAAATTTTACAGGTACGCGATATCAGCCAAAAAGTGAAGAATGTTTCGCAAATTCTTGGTAAATTGGAAAATGTCAGCGCTGTTATTCAAAATACAAGCGAACGCAGTGAACCGACTACGGAAGAACAACTTCGCGCGATAAGCCACATTCAGGATCTTCTCCAGAGTACTTTTGATCAAATAAGAGAACTGCCAAGGTTCGTTTGTTGACCTCTGCACGCAATTTATTTTTTTTTATTAAATCTGAATGAAAGCAGTTATTTTATTTTTCTATTAATATTAATATTTTATATCTCAACCTCAATGATTTTTATTTATATTTTTAGATTATTTAATAGATCTTTATCGCTTTAATTTGTTATTATTTAATACAGCTATTTTCCTCAATATAAATTCGAATTCATTTTTTTTTTAAAACTCGTTTCCTACACTTTCCATGCTTTGAATAAATTTCTGTTATTAGATTTCATAGATCGTTAACTTGGTTCATAAAAATTGTATTATTTTATTTACTCAAGTAAAGTATGTCTTTATTGCCAAGGCTTGCGCAATAAAATTTAAAAACAGAATTATATGTAATTCCAGAGATGTTTGTAAAAAATTTTTTATGCTTCTAAATTGATGATTATCAGTAACATCATTTTTTATATGTCAGGGTCTCGGAGATTCAAACAATGCACAACGAAACGCAAATGTTTCTACAGGAAACTAAGCACGCTTTGAAAGATGCGATCGTTCAAGGAAATGAAGGTATTGAATCTAAAATAGCAGAAAATAAAGAAGAAGCTAAGGATTCAATCACTTCCCTCAGGTATAAATCGTTCGGTACTAACAGAAATCTAAGATTTATATCATTCAAAATAATTAATATTAATGTCAATGGATATCATTTTCAAAATCAATTTTTAATTTTTCAATTTTTGATCGAATATCACTATAAGGAATTTTTAACAATAAAAAAAAGAAAAAATTCATTCACAAGTTTAGCTTCAGATACTTACTTTTTATTTGGCAATTGATTACGTGTCCATTAGATTATAACTTATTGCTTGAATGCCAAAGTTTTAAAAATATTATAATATTTTAATCCGCAAATTATAATTTTTACATCTAATTTACGGTAAAAATCCAAGTATATTGCCAATAGGATTTTCAATGAGAATGAGCATCGTGAATACTTTGCATAAAAATCTGATGATCCATTGAATAAACTGCAAGGAAAATTGAATTAATTCCGACATGAAAATATCTCTTAACCCTGGAAAACTTCTCTTTCCAAATGGTCACTTGCCCGTAGGTCCGATCTGGTTAATAACGCGGAACGAATAAACCAAGAGCTCCACGACCTCGGCAAAGGTCAATCCGTTATGGTAGAGATGGCCGACCATGTATTGGACACTAAAAAGAGACTTGAGCACGCTTACAAGATTCTCCGGGAAGTTGGTGAATTGGTGATGGCCCAAGGCCTAAACATCAATCACACGCTTAACTCTCGATTCGACGGAATATCTAATGATATAATGGACAATCAAAACGGAGCTTTGGCGAATTTAACCGTGAAGATGGAGCAGGAGATGAACCAGGTGAAGCGATTATTATAATCTTGCACTTATCCTGTCGCTTTATAAAGAAATTTATAAAAAATTTTAAATTCCAATGTTATTCCAAGTTGTCGGTGATAATTGTATCTTGTTGTTATTAGCTGACAATAGCTCAGCCTCGCAAAAGAAAATATTCATACTATAAAATGAAGGCTTATTTTGTGATCGATAAATTGTGAATTACGCGACAGGTCTGGCGTCAAATAAACGTTATGTATCAACAAATGATGGAAAGTGCCAAGGCTCTTGACAAGCTGCATAAGCAAAACGAAGCTTACGTCAATGGAACGACTTCGACAATGGATGGCATGGAAAGCAAGGTAAGAAGCCCACAAGCCAATTTCTTTAGAATGCAGTGAACTAATATTTTGAATGCTCTTGACATTATCGGTAAGAAAGAGAGAAAACATCTTTGTAAGGATATTCTTATTTGAAATAGTTTAAATGCCAATTCTTCGTAAAGAAAGAAAGAAAGAAAAAAAAAATTAGAGAAAGGCGCTGTTTAGGCCCCTGCTCTAAAAAATAAAACAATATTTTATTCCAGGTCGGCGAGATAACAAATCGCATGAGCGAGGTCGACACGAACCTAAATTACCTTTTGGGTCGCTTGTCTCTTGTGACCCAAGAGTTCAACCAGATCAAATTGGGCTTGGGTGCCGCTCTCGACAACATAAAGGCCTCCTTTAAAGAAGTTCAGGAAAAGGCTAACGACTTGAGAAGCAATCCTGGACCACATCCTGTGCCCGAGGACTACAAAGACGATTCTTCTTCCAGTGACCCTCGTGCCCTTAATGTGACTTCGACTCGACGTTAAATCGCTTTTGCCGATTTTTGTGTATAGCTCTATGTATTAATTATTGTAATGCCAAATGACGAAGGCATCGTTTTTATAGATATCCAATGCGTTTTCACAACGCAGATTTATGACCGAGTACTATTGTACTTTGAAATGGAGACGGAGAAACGTGCATCGATAAATACTGCATTTATATTTCGAAACTTAAATATTCATTTTATATTAATATTCAAAGAGAATATCCCGCCTAAAACAGAACAAATGGCATTTAAGTTTATCGTAACTTTAAAGCATTTATTATTATTGACGCGATTTAAAAAGATATTTCACCCTTAAAACTGTATTGAATTTTTATCCGCATTGATGAATTTTTCATGTGAAGCAATTAAATATTATTAATAGAATAGCTAAATTCTTTCTGCAGATTAAACTCTATTGATACAGTCGCTTATTAAAATTTCAGAAACGTCAATTAAATTATCTCGCCATTTATTAAAAGAAAAATTTCTTAACTATTTACATTCGCAGATAAATCAATCGCAATTAAAGTACTTTTAACTGATTTCATTAACAATAAATTATATTGTTTTGGTTGCTAGATATAAAACATAAATTCAAATGCAATTATTCGCTACTAATATATGTATATTGTATTTGATAAAAAATACAAAAATGCTAGTTTTTAATTATATCAATTTAAAATGGTTTGTCCAAAAAAAAATTTTAATATATTTAAGATTTTTTTAACTATTAAATTACAAAATTTTTATTGTAATAAAATGAATATTTCTTTAATAATTACATGATATTTCAAAAAATATTTTTATTCCATTTTTTACTGATCTTCAATTAGAAATTTTTAATTAATACAATTTTTAAAAAAACATTTAATTATTTATATAAATTAAAATCAATAAATCTCTGAATATCGGAAAACCAATAATTAATTCACTCATATTTATATATATATATATATACATGTACACGTGTGTATCAGTTTTTCTATTTTTACCATATATTTTCACATTTATTATTTTATCATTTCTAAATAAAAAAGGAAAGTACGTCAAAAATTTAATTTTTATATTAGAATAATATTAATAAATAAAGTTGTGTTCAATAAAACATTAATTTGAAATTTATAACACTTTTGTATTTTTTAAATCAAAATTACAGAGTTTTTAATTAAATATTAAATAATACCTTAAAATTATTTATATTTTATATTATAAAAATATATAATCGATATTTCATTGAAAGTAGTAATATAGTTTTTAAATATAAAATTCAAATTAAATTAGAATGTACGTAAGCAATAACTTTAAGATTAGCAATATTTTTATTTGACGGATCAATATGAAATTAATAGAAAATAATCCCACTTGTGTCAGAAAATATTAAAAATTGAATGAAAGTATGACAGTTTCGTATGTAACCAAGTCTAATCCAATTACTTTGTTTTCTATTATATAGAATAAGGAATTAGATTATTTTTATGATTATCAATACCATTTTTATTTTGTATCAATATAAGAAAAACATGCAAATCAAATTGGATTGCTAATGATCAAAGGAAAAGGAATAAAAATTATATAAAAAAATTTAGAGTCAACTTGGTTTAATAAGTCCCCCCTAGTATTATATAATAATACAATTATGATAATAATATGATACAAGTAAAAGTACACAATAATTTTTAATGATTATGTACCCAAGCATCATGAGAAGCACTTGGACGATGTTTGTCACATCCTAGTTACAGTTTTTGTGTTTCTTGATTTCCATCTGATTTCGTTTCGCTTATTCATAATTCGACGTTATTTTTCTTTAACAATATTACTAATTTAATTTTTTTCCTTGGCGAAAATTCCTTAATGAAAATTAAAAAATCTCGATTACTCATGTAATCATATTATAATATGTTATATTATATTATATTGTATTATATTATACTATAGAAGTAATGTCTTTTTACAGTATTTCTCCTGGAAAATTCGTGTCTCTGCATGTTTTTTTTTTTATTTTTTATTTTTTAAAAATGTTCTATTGAATCTATTAACAAAAAGAGTAAGGGACTTTTTTCATTGATCCACTGGAATTTATATTATCTGCTATATACCCTCGTATCTTCTTTTGTATTAACTTAATTATATGTTATTTCTCATTTTTAATATTTTGTTTTTATATTTTAGTAGAGTCGTATATACTTTCATTATCGCGGTGGAATGGACAATTACTTCAGAAATATATTATTTAGTGTGAAAAAAATTTTCACAACTTTTGAAGTGAATTTACTATGTATACCTGCGACAATGAATTTACTATGTATACCTGCGACAATAAAACAGAAATTTATTGAACATTGTTCACCTTTCTCATTTTTTTCTTTTTTTTTTTTTATATATATATATATATATATATTTATTTTTTTATTAATTTATATTATTTTGTAGAAATAATTAAATATCCCGCATGTCTATATATTCTTTACAGACACTTCGAAGGATGCCCATTTGTGGATAAAGAAACAAGAGGAACTTTTATTGGATTGTTTATTATTATATAAATTCTAAATACTTGAAATGGTGTAAATTTTCTATTCATTTTGAGAATAGATTTAAGGAGACAACGTCTCTGACCACGAGATATCAAATGCTTATTTTTATAATTTTCCTGTTATTTATTAATAATCCTACATGATTATAATTTTTATATTTCATATTTTGTGCAAAGTTTCACTTGCAATTCGCAAAGTACAAATTCTAACCAAATTTTATAGATTTTACGTAGCGAAATTATTTTTGATTATTTGTAAAAAATTTTGTAGAAAATTGGCAAATTTCGCATATTTTATTGAAATATTTATATAAATACTTTTTATAAAGAAGTTCAAGCTATATTATAACTTTATGTATACAAATAAAATGAAATTTGAAGATATTTTTATTAAATTTTATCTATAGGTATTTTGTAGAAATATTAATCTATTTTTTAATGCATACAGTGTAAATTTATGATTTTCTGTACAAGTAATTATTAGAAATAGCTATTCCAATGTTTCTATCATGAATTTTTGTTGTTTATTTTTAAAGAAGTTTACTCTTCTAAAATGAAGCTAAGTATTTTTATTTTTATATGGCGAATATCTCATTGGTTTATTTTTCAATAAGGCCTTGTCAAAAAAAAATCAATATTATATTTTTAACAAAATTAAGCTAGACAAAAGTAAATCTTGTACATTGTTCGGAGCCTGAACAATGCTTGCGCCTACAAAGCAATCGATATCGCGCGGCCAATGAAAGGCCCATTCAATTGAAGAATATTTCAGAATATATTCAAGTGACTCTTGTTTCTACTAAGCCTTTTTCCAGGAGTATCGCACGAATACACTTTGATCTACTCTCAAATTCGTATTTAATTGTGTGCGACAATGAGAGCGCCTGTCGCTAATTTTCCTCAATAATGCATCCAGCCAATTTATCAAAAATGATTTTACCCAGTTCGAATTATTCCTTTTTTGATATTTTTTTTATTTCATAATTTTTTTATGTAGCACTAGTTTTTCGCTGCCATGTGTACATTTACCGCATACATTAGTTTATTACTACGCATATTTTAAATATCAAACGTTTTGATCCGCGCTACAATTTAAAAAACGCGTGATGCCGATATTTATCATTTTATTGTTTGCTCGACTCTCCTAATACTTGAAATCATCGAAAGCCATTAGAAACTATTTGATACGTGTTGACTTAAACATATCTGATTATTTAGTTTTTCGTGTTTTTGTATTCGAAGTAGTAAAATCGCATTACATTTAATAAAATTTTTGCTGACATTATTGTACAAAAACTAATTCAAACAAAATTCCATTATCCTGGTTAATTGGGTTAATTTAAAGTTGAAAATAATAATTATAAAGCACTCTGAAATAATGTATTGCTATGATAATTTAAGAAAGAAGTAATTAACAAACAAATAGTGAGATCCTAAACATATGCATATGACTGAAAATAAATAAATTTAATAATATTGTAATGTAACGCAAAAGTTTAAATTTTATAAGAAATGTTTCTTATAAAACTTCTTAATTTACAGATTGTAAACATTGTAATTAAAATTTTTTATTAAATTATCCTAATATTTTAATTAAACGGTTTCTTGTAGTTTTTTACTTATTGATTTATCAGCTCAGTTTAAAAAATTTTGTACTCATAAAGATATGTAAGGATTCTCACCGCCCTAATGAGTTAAAAAGAAAAGGGATGAGTAGAAATAACTATTAAATTAAAAATCTACAAATTTTCATACATTCATATTTTAATGACTTCTCTTATAATCTACTATCAAATAAATAAAATTTCTAAACAAAACCAAATTTACAGATGAGTGAATCCATTAACAGACATGTTATGTAATGATTAATTTCCCAATACACTCTTCTACATTACTAATTTGTCTAATAAGTTAAATCTTTATTCCTCTACTAAGGAGAGTCGAGACATTTTTACTTATTTTCAAGAGACTTGCTTCATATTATCACAATCACATGTAAGAAGCCACTTGAAAAAAAGAAATATCTTAAAGATAAATAAAATAACTAAGTTTGTAAGTTTTCAATTATTCGTGCATTTATCATTATTACCATTTCTTTTTTATTTATTTATATATAATTACTGCATTCGCGATTTGTCAATCATTTTTACAAATTTATGATTATTATTCAAATATGCGAAAATTCGACACAAAATTAATTCACACACTTGCGATTTTTAACGTACACATTTTATTGTTTTACATCGATCGAGTGAAACGCAGAGCAGGTACAATAAAAAATTTAGAAATATTGCGATAAGAGAAAAACGTAATAAATTTAAAAAAATCGTGTACACCAACGTACCCTTAGTTGTTTTGATAAATACGCTTCCATTCCATTGGCGTTTATTTATGTAATCGTATAAATTAATTGCTTATAACTTCATTTTTTAATAGGTTTGTTAACATTTTAAATGCTATTATGGGATATGATTAAGGATATAAAATAATACAAGCTTATACAGAATTTCCACTTATGAAATCAATGCTAAAATTATATTCCAAATTTTGTAATATATTTGTTTTTACAGATGAAGAATATTAATTAAATAATATGTTTAAAATACATTTGTTTGTAATGTTATAACAAACAATTATTTTTCTACGTGTATTTTAACAATTTATTTCTTATACGAAATATGCAATCATTATTAACTAAATATGCTCAACTATTATAACTAGGTATTTTTTATATGTATATATAATGTAAAAAATTTTTATACTTGTATGGAAAATTATATATATTTCAATAAATATGTTCAATATAATTTTTTAAATAAATTTGTCATTTTTAAAGAAATTAAAATAAATTTGTTGTTACACTTTTTTAAGAATTCTTATAAAAATAATCAATTGTTTACAATTTATGTACATTTTTTAATAAATAAGATATAGTTAATCAACAAATATTAAAGTATTTTAAAGAATTCATAAAATCTTCTGTAACGTAAAAATCAACTTTATATAAATTTTAATATGTAATTATAATTAATAAATAAATTTAAAAAATAATTAGCATTAACTTTACAAGTATAAATTTTAAAAATTCAACTATAAACCGTATCGTTTTATATTTAAATCAAATCCCTCGGAAATTTCTTAGAATTGAAAAAAAAAAGAAAAAAATTGTAATAAGATATCAGGTAATTAACACTTCTTTCTCAATCTACTTTATAATTACAAGCTCAGTTTGACCTTCAACTTTTCAAATTAATGTATCGCGCCTTAATCTTGTAAAAAAGATGACTATACATGCTAAGAAAAATCTCACAAATTATCTCTATAAAAATAAAGTGAAAATAGTTCTATGCATATAACATAGAATCACGCAATTTTCTGTAAACTTTTCGGGCTTTTTCATATACAATAACCCGGGTAAACCATATATTATTAATTTCTTTTTAATGTATCACTAATGTCAATGGATCATAAAACACATTTTATACAAGCAACCGATTCGCAATTGATTAATTTATGTACCTATACACACTCATAAATCAATTTTATTGCAATAAATACGCGTGGACATTACTGCAAAAAAGAAAAAAATGTTTTAGTTACAGATAACTGTTGCATATTGTTTTTAAATAACTTCATCAACATAATATCACTTTTGAGCTTTAACTTTTTTTTCTTTTTGGCTGGTATGAAGTTTGACAGAACCCCACTAAACATACTTTACAAATATTATGTGAATAATTTTATAGTATAACCAATATAACTACTCCGTACTCTTATTAAATAATTCTTCTTACATAATTTGTATATCTTTTAGATTTATTATAAATTATAATAATTTTAATAATTAAATAACAACGCTTCTTCATTTCTATTATTTATTTATATTGGCTTACGCCTGATTCGTTATCGCGCTATGTTTCTTCTTTTCTTATCCGTGGTACGTATACGGATGAACGAATTACATTATTTATATGCAATACGTCTCATACAGTATTAATATAATATCCACAAATAAAGACATGAAATTTTTTCGTTTATACACTCGCTCGCTCTCTTTGTCTCTATTTTTTAATGTATGTTCTTCATTTTTGCTTTTCATAATTCTTTTATTCACGGCTTTTATTTAAAAACAATAGAATACACTTGATTTTATTCTAAATTTATCTGTCAAGATAAAAAAATAGCGAAGATTTAAAGAATCTTTTAAATAATATTACATATGTATACTAATATGTAAACATGAAAATGTGAATTTATATTTTTCAATTTATTTTATAATTTCGAATGACTTAATAGCAATTGTTAATTTAAAGTAGAATGGAGTATGGAAAAACGTCGAGAATAAGCACCAACAAACGTTTTAAATACAAATGTAAGTGGTTATTTGTGTAAAGATAATAAATATTACTTTTTACAATTATTTTATTTTTTTAAATAAATAAAATTTACAATAGTAATAAAATTAAAATAAATAAAAATAATATAAATAAAAATTGTATAAAACATTAAAATTGTGCTGCACTGTTAGTTTGTTTTGTGCAATTTTTAAATATTGTAAAATGTAAATAAAATTTTAATATTCTAATAATGTTTTTGAAGTAATAAGCGTATTTCCTTCGAGACAATGATTAGTTGTTGTACGTTTACAATTCATGACATATTCTTATGTAAAAATGCATGGTCTATTAAAAAAGATTTGTAACTTAGATTTATATTAGGCAAAAATTATATTTTTTTTTTTTAATACTCGACAATCCTCCAGATTCGACTCCATTTTATACATTTCCTATTTTCTTCATCTGCATTTTAATTTTTGTTGTATACGCAATATCTGTAAACGTTTTATAACTCATTGATAAAATGCATCTATTATACAACGACTTTCTTATTTTTTCCTTTAAATAAAATTATCTGTATATGTATTTAATTATTGAAATTTAAAAAGAAATTCAATACACACCATATTCAGAATGTAATATAGATTAAGTTTAGCCAATATATATGTGGAAATAGTGCTACGTACTAGAATTGTAAATCTTTCCCTTTCTTTATTTGTTGTCTCTCTTTATATTTTATAATTAATATACATATAAATATATTTACACGAATATATTAATATTTATATTTATGCAGATGAAGCATAAAAAAGTCTGCTGTGGCAGCTTTTCAGGATTTACAGAACAACGACCATTACCTTTCCTCGTATTTATTTTTCAGCGAGGAAAATGAAGAGTTTACAGAACACATTAATGACATTTTTGTCTCTTTCTTTTCATCTCTTACTCTTTCACTCGCTCATGTTATTAATCTTATGTAAGATTATACTCATATGTAGATGCTGTCAAGTTTACCTCCTTTAAATATTATTGACGCGTTGGTTGCAAGAAGGCCGAATACAGGCTTGCACAACCTTATACCTTAAGTAGTTTTATTTTATAATTTATATTCTACTTATTTATTTCGTTTAAAAAAATAAGACTCCATATTATATTGATTATTGTTTGTAGCAATAAGGTTCGTTATTGAATTATCGATAAATATTTTCCATGCAATAAAAGTGTTTTTAATTTGCTAATTATAACGTTGTGTTTAAATTTTTTGATATAAAAAACAATATCTATAGTATATTATACGATGACTAATGTTTCTATTGCCATTTAGTATTTTTAATTAATTTTCCTTAATTTCTTAAAAAACACGAATATATACATCATAAATATTTATTATGAAAAAGCTTATCATTTAGCTACTTGATGTTTAAAAAAACTGAGTAGTATTAAAAATGATTTTATAATTAAAATTCTATTGTAAATAAAATTTTAGTTACAAAATTTATGTAATATTTAATTTACTTTATATTTGGTATTTTTAAATTAAAAATCTAGATTATAAAATATCTAATTCATGGAATAATATCAAGCCAAATTTCCGCGAATTTTTCATGTTCTTTTTTAACAAATTTATCTTATTTTACATGAATTTATTGAAATTTCATTTATTTATAAATGCACAGTAATAAGTTTTAATTTGATATTAAAAATTTAAACTATAAATGGTTATTTAAATACTTAAAATCATTTATAAACGTAAATAAATTAAACTTTTTAAGTAATCTCGCTGATGTAAAATAAAATTCAAATGTAAATATTTTGAAGACGCTTTTGTAAATTTAAAAAATAATCTACTGTGTATTTGTAAAAAGTTTTAAAAAAAATAGGGCGAAAATGCCACTTATACAAAGATGTCGGATACCGACAAAAATTCTGTTCTCTAGCGCTTGTATTTAATAATTTACACAAACATCTTAAACATTAATTCGTTTAATATAATCATGACTTATAAATCACAAACTGGTACATGTAACATGGACACTAATTCAAGAGTTTCAATCATACTTTCAACAAAAGAGTCAATTAATCAAAAAATACAAGATTGATTAAAATGATTTCGATACCTTGTATTCCTTAAAAAAAACATGATTGAATCTATTAATTATTATCTTCTATAATAACTATAACCCTTGCTTGTAGTTCTATATCATGAAATACTTATTTATTCACGTTAAAATGATTATTCAAATTATAAATTTCAATGATTTTCCTAATTCGATTTCTTTACCTTTCTTATCAAGTATAGGAGTCATGTGTACATGTTATACTTATATTTAGAACACGTAATTTTTATGAAAAAGATCAAAATAAAGTTTTAAGGGCCAAAGTTATACCAGTAAATGAAATATATCTCTAAAGTCGATTGTATCGCAATAATAATAATAATATTGTGCATAAGCGCATCAACGAAAAATAAGGGCGAATACACAACAAAAAAACAAGTATCGCATCCCCCTGGATCAGCCAACGCGTCATTAAGCACCCATACACTTTTTCGTGAGAGCGGTTACTCTTCCTTGGATTCTGCTCTCGGTACCGAGCTGCTGGTAGGCGACTGCTAGCTCGTGTTGCTGGAGGTAGACTTGCGCAGCGTACGTTTGCCGCGCCTACGCGGGTGCGATTGATCCTAGCTACTCGTCGAAGCTATTGGACTGACAGGACTGAGGGGGCTTCGGGCTGAATCCCTGAGGCAACCGGTGAGCGTGAGGACGAGCTTACGACTTCCCGCATGGTCACGGTGCTCGCAAAGCCAGACGCCCTGCCACGTCCCTAGAGCCAGCTTTCCCTCTGTGATCGGGATGCTCAGTGATGAGCCGAGGAAGCACGCCTTCACGTGTGCCGGCTGAAATAAAATTAAGGCTTAGGATTAATTGTTGCATTGATTTGAGAAAATTTAACAACTTTTTCAACTTTTTTTTATTTTTGTTTAAATACAGAAATCTTTTAATTGAACAATAAATCTTTGAAACATTTCTCGCATTAGAATAATTAGCAATAATATCATAAATGACTGATTTTTATTTAATTGATAGTGAAAGCTTGCACATCATTCCTGACTTGGATACAATTATTTTTATTCTATTCTTGTAATTTTAACAAGCAGCTTATTCGTATCTTTTTTTTTCTATTCAATACAATTTTTCTGAAAACAATAATTATATGAAATTATTTGTAATAAAATATTTCTAAAATAATTGTCAAATAAAATACTGTATTTTGATTTTTATTGTAACTTATACCATCATTTAGAGATCAACAAATTTTAAATCATTTTAAATTAACATATTGTACAACAATTTAGTTCAGTTTATATATGATAAATATAAACAAAAATCCAATTTTCATTATAATTACAATTTAATAATGAAAAGTTAAACTTCTGTTAGCACCTCAACTTAATCATTAAATTTTAATACGTTTAAATATTACAAATGTAATTATTGTTTTTCAAAATTATTAATAAATTTCATAATTTATTAATTTCAGTAGTTTTAATATTAATTATCAATAAAATTTAAAAAATTTCTGAGTAAAGTAAAAAAACAAGACATATTATTGATTAAAAATTTTTTTAAAGAAATTGATTGTAAATATTTACTTTGTATTATATATGAAAGTCGGTTTGCATTCCCTATTCACAAATATTTTATTCAGGTTCCTGTATTGTATTAAGTACAATTGTATTAATTAAGCATACAAATTCATTCAAAAATCATGTATCATTAATTGTTTGAAAATAAATCATATAAAATTAAGTTTTAATCCAATATTAAATATATAAATTCAAGTTTCATATCTTAAAAATATTCAATAAATTAAACCATATTAAAGATTTAATATTGAAAATGGATTAGTAGTTTAATAAAAAAAACTCGATTTTATACCATATCATCAGGCCCTTCACAACTATGTCTGTACGGCAATCCTTCAGGAACTATTTTATTAAGCATCATTTCCATGTCATCTCTCACATCAGGGTCCCAACTCTCGTTTAACGCTAGACTAGCTGAAGTGTGGAGAACTAGAAAGCCAAAATTTAATATATTAGTACTTTTTTTTCAGACAATTATTATCTTAAATAAAATTTATAATTTTATAAAGAAATTAGTTTCATATCATAATTAAAAATTTTCAATTAAGCATATATTAATTACTTATGATTAGTTATTATATTTTTTTTTAATCTAAATTTATGAAAAACATGAATATTCAATTAAAAAATTGCAATAATAGTGTTTGTTTATATTCATATTTTGTATGTAATGCTTAATATAAAAAGAAATATTTTATTAAAAATATACATAAAAAATAAAAAATAAAATATTATAATGATAATACAACTTTGTAAGTTCTTAATTTTTATTTGGAATAAATAGAATCTATTATTATCTAACAATACAACTAAGTAACATTATTATTTTTCCAAAATACATAATATTCTCAAAATACAATACATATGTATTCAGCATAATTTGCATTTGATTTTTTAAATATTTGAATATAAAATTGAAGTATATATAATAATTTCAAACAAAATTAATATTACAAAATAACTTGAACTATGTAACTGGTTTCCATCATCAATTTCAGTATTGATTTCTTATATTTACAAAAAAATAATAAAATTTTTTATTTTTTATAAAAATGTTTTTTACTATGAATATAAATGTTTAAATTTAATTATATAAATTAGAAGAATAATTTCAAATTGATAAAATAATTGTTTTTTAAAATACTTTGGAGTGGTCTTGAAATTTGTGATATACTAAATTTTATAAACCTGTCTAAATTGATTTAAATTATACCGAGTATTAAAAAATGACAGCAATAAAACCTTGGTTTAAAAGATTCATGTATATAATTGTAAAAAAAAAAAAAAAAAATTTTGATATACTTAAATAGCTTTTAAAACTCACTTTAAAAAAACTCAATGAAATGAATGAAAAGAAATTATTGTATCGATATAATTTAAATAAGAAAATGTCAAAAATTCTTGCAATCTCTCATCTTAAAACAATCACTTTCAAATAATACTTGGTATTGAAAAAGCTACCCACTTTGTATGTGACAGAGGCCAACTGAGAATTGGCAAAGTTCTGGTATTTGCCTGAGTATTTCCTCAGTGACCAGATGCACACCTCTGTGCTGAGGCCTCAGGTTGATTTTCTTCTGGAACCAGGCGTTGCCGATTTGTATTCCCTTTTGTGATGATGCCATGACTCTCCGGTGACTCGCCGCGACCGGGTGCTCTCCTCGGGCTGATGATCACTTTTCGCACTTCCTCGGAGCAGACACTCGCCTCACAAAACACCACTCGCGCACACACGAGGATCAGAGTCCTGATCGAGGTTCCGCACGCGGTACTACGTAGCTGCTCGTCGCAGCGGACGATGCTCCATATCGAGTCTCGGATGGTAAGCGGGCGCCGGCGGTGCGGGTGCTTCGGTTCCCACGATAACTAGGAGCGGCCGTTGCTCGCCACCAGTCCGGGCATCTTCAGTCCTCCAATCGGAGTACCGTCGAGGATCCGTCTCTCTCTCTCTGAGTAGAGTCCGGGCAGAGAGATACCTTCTCCAGGGAGTTGCGTGCGTCCGCTTTATCAGCCCCGCGATCCACGGAGTAGCAGAGCGCGCGAAAAGGTTATGAGAGATAACGATTGACTTGACGTGCACCACTCCTCGCCAGCGCTGCTGGCTACTCGGCCTATCGCCCTCTCCGTCCCTCCTTCTCTCCTCGACGCTTGGCTCCTTCTCCGTCTCGGTCAGGCCCGCACGGGGGTGGACACGTCCACCCGCTCCTTCCTCCGGGGGATTGCGCGCACCAGCTGCCCCACACCCGCGGACTGCGTACTGCCAAGTATCAGGATGCACGCGCGGGTTTCCTAGGTCCCCCGTCTACATGTTCCTCCGTCTAACCTCTGCACTTTCCTCGCTTGGACAACCCGTACCTCTTCGATGTTCCTGCTCTCTCTCTCTCTCTCTCTCTCTCTCTCTCTCTCCTTCTCTCTGGTCGGGGGCTCGCGTGCGCGTGCACGAGTCCGTCCTCGTCGGTCGAGCCTCAGTCCGTCCTCCTCTGGAGCGTCTTATCTCCGATGTTGGCCTCTACCTCATGCGCTCTCGGCTCGGCTCAGCCCTCGAGGATTTTTCCTACATAGTCTCATGCACACGACGTGCGCGCGCGCGCGCGCGACTTGTGTTGTTTCCCCAGTGCGCAGACTCCTGGTGAAGACGATGATATTAAAACGAACTCGTGGGTGGTATAGCGTAGGACTTGGTGTGTCTTCCTCTCGTCCCACTACCTGCTCTCTTTCTTTCTCTCTTTTCTTCTCGGTGCATAGTTCCGAGGGACATAGATGATCATCGTCCCCGTGGCTTCGATCTCTCCGTGACTGCCGAAACGTTATAATGCCGCAACGCTGCGGTCTAGGCGATTTGCTTATATATCCTCGATAATTTTCAATCGTTTAAATGGGGGAAAAATGCCGGTGAAAACACTTTCCCCTCAATACTCAATTTTCATTCCAAATGACATTTTTATTCGAAGCTTCGAATCTACTTAACGGCATTTTTTTTAACTGCTCCGATTCTTTTAAAACTGCTTTGAATGTTCAAAATGCTTTAAATGGCTCGTATCAATACCAACATTCTCCCAATTCTAAACATTACAACATTAAATAGTAATGTCAAGTGCAACACTGAAATTAAAAAAAAAAAAATAATAATTTAATTATCGTACTGTTGGAACTTCCAAAAAAACTTTTATTGATATTTATTTTCTTTTTAAAGCTGCAATATGGACAAAATGGTTTTTATTATGAGCGTGCTTTTCAAATAAAAATAAAAATAATAACGCAGTAGTTAACTATTCCAACAAGAGCTACGTTTACTTTTATGCCTGTAGAAAAATTGTAAATCTCTTAAATCAATAGACGGCATTTGTTATGAAAATATTAATCAACAACGAAATGCAAATTACAATATGTACTCTACCATGTGCAGTATTTTAGAAAAAACACAAAATAATTTAAACGAGGTATCGTTTTATCCATTATTATCTACAGTTGTATTTCACTTGACGGTGTAAGTACTGCCTTCAGAAAAGCGCATAATGGATCACCTTTTGCATAAATAAAGATGAATATAAGCTTTAAGAACAAAGGTTTATATACTTTTAATTATTGCTTTTGAAATTAAAAATCAAATAAATAAAATTTATACTCTTACCATAAATTACAAATGTTATTCAATCACATAATATTAATAAAAAGATTCAATCGTGTATGTACGAAACTAATTTTTAAGATTATAACTCGTGTTTACATTAACAATTAGAATTTAATGAAAAAAATCCCTTGCTGTAATATTAAAATTATTCTTAAATCTTTCAAAATATCTAAAACTAAGGAATACTGTAATATATAACATTTTTTAATATTACCAATATTCACATTCAAATTTTATTAATCAATAATATATCACGTTTATTTAAAAAATAATGAGAAATACAATCTTTTTAGAGTTTATAAATTTTTACGAATATGAAATCAAGCAGTTTATAAAAAATATGTTGTGTTTTAATTATAATTAATTGAAAAAATACACTTAAATTTATAAAAATGAATTAAATAAATCAACTCAATTTAAATGAGTCTTTATTGTTTTTTTATTTCAAAACAGTGAATAGAGGAACATCTTAACAAATGAATCCTTTAGATTCTTTGTAAAGATTCGCAAAGATAATAATATTTTCAAGAGATCTTTAATTTAGTTACAATACAAATCTGGAAATACAATTATTTATACGTATTTACAAAAGTATTATTACTTTGAAATATTGACATTTTATAATTAAATATTGTAGCTGAAACACTTCATGAAAAATTTATTTTTTAAAATACCTTTTCTTATAAATTATCATATAATAATAAACAAAAATTTAATTTAAAAATGTAAAAATGCAAACATTTATAATAAGAATAAATATAACGTGAAAAAATAATATTTATCCAAAGATGAACTTTCATAAACAAAATTATACAAAGAAACCTGTATCTTAATCAAATTTATCGATATAATTTTCTAAATATAATATTTATTTTATAAAATACATGGATTTATTTTAATTTTATATACACTTCCAGCTGTTACCTTGACTGAGAAATCACAGTTAAAAGTTCATAGTTATTCATTCAACTAACATTAAGATTTAAAGCTTGATAATACAAAACGTTTTAGTTAAATTTTCGATATCATGTAAATCGGTAAAAACTTTTTAATTTATTAACTTTTAAAATTTTTCAATTATTCGTATTTTGTATTCAGCTTATCAATCACACCAATCGATAAACTGAATACGAAACTGGAGAAAGGATAGCTAAAATATGAAATTGAGTGTACAGCATCTCATTTAGATCCATTTAAAAGTTATATATACAAACATATATCAACGATAATAGCAAAAGTTTTCTATGAAAACTTTTCTTAATTGTCTAAAATTTAAAATAAATTATTTTGCATTTTGTATTTTTGAATTAGCATTTATATGAAAAATTAAAAAATTATAACTTTCATTTAAAGGAATAAATTTTTTTAGTAAGAAGTATCATTAACAACTTGTATACAATCAATGTTTCTATTATTTAATTTTTAAAAAGAATTCCATTCCATAAAATCTAAACAAATGCCTTTTTAAATACGTAAAAAAATTTATTTAAAGATTAATTTTCACATTTTAATTTTAATTTTTGGTTCACCTCAGTTTCGTATACAATTAATTTATTATATTTTGCATATATAACCAGGAAATAACTTTTATATTGACATATGTTCGATAAATCTTGATATAAATTGAGTTGCTTTTGAAATACAGTGCAAATATTCCTGACAATACCTTCTCTAGTTATATGCATTCAGCTGAGTTCGCTAATGCGAGATACGAGAACTCTTCAATGCATTTTACACGACCGTTTCATATATTTACTAAAGAACTTTCCTTTTTTACTCTGTAAAAAACTTTTTATTCATGATGCTAAATTAGAAATTCACATGCAATTCTTTCGTTAATCAATGTTGCGGATAAGTCATATGTTAAAAGAATATTAAAATTGTTTACATTAACAATTACAACTTTAAGCCAAAATTATTTAATACAACCCTATAAGCGATTTTAATCATATTTTGCTTTAAAAATTAACAAAATTTAAATTAATTTAAAGATAATCAAATACGTATTCATCTTATTGTTTAATTACCAACAGTCGTTGAAATATCTCAATATTATTTTATTGCATTACGTATATTCACATGAAAATAAACAGCTAAAATTATTTATAAAAACTAATCCATTATACCAAAATTGCTACTTAATGCATGTTTTAATAATAATTTAATAAAAAAAAAAAAAAAAAATTTAAATATAAACATTTATTCTAGAAGACTATAAAAAAAATTAAATATGTATATTTATAATATAAGAATTTATTGGAGTAAAAATAGAAATATAGTACTGCTGCGACAAGCTGCATAAGTTGAATGAAATTTTATAACTTTTTCATTCTTACTTATTACATAATTACATAGAAACATAATATTGGTAAAAGTACCAAATAACAAAAATTTTATTCATATATTCACCATATCAATATAAATGAAAATGTTATATACATATGTACTGCTGATTTATCATGTGTAGTTCTGAATACCGCATACACAAGTTGAGTTGTGTACATGTGTACATGTGTATAGATGTTATGCATTGCAAGGAATAATGAATGACTAGAGACCAAAACTTAATACTTTTCAAAAAAGCAGACAAAAAACCTTTATAACAAAAGTTCTTAATAATCATTATGAAATAATATTTTTAAATTAATGTTAAATGTTTTATATTAAGAAGTAAGGCATAAAAAATATAGATTTAAATAATACATAACAGTATTATTCTATTAAAAAAAATTAAGTAAATTATAGATAATAAAATTATGCGATCGTAATATAAAGCATAGTTATAGTATATTTAATAGCTTTTACAAAATTTTTTTTTACACTATATAAAACTTGATAATATTAATTGCTATGTATATATAAATTCCTATTATTTTTTACTGTAAATATTAATTATAATAAAATTTTAAATTTATCAAATGATAATGTTAAATTCAATTTACCATTAAAAAGGTTTTGAATAAGAAGGTTAAAGAAAACGATCGTTACTTATAATAAATATAACACTATATCCTTGAAACCGATAGTATGCTGTTACATTATAATAAATTTTAAATTATAAATCCAGAAAGTCAAATAGCAAGAAAACAGTTACTAAATATTTCAATGAAATTTTATAAAGACTTAAAATTAATAAAGAAAATAAAATAGCATTTCAAATAAAAATTAAAGAATTAAAAAATTCCTAATAATTACTAAGGGAAAATTAAAAACAAATAACCTTAATAAAATATAAGTTTGGTAAATTATAGTTTTAATAGTATATAAGTTAAATAAATCGATAAAAAAATATTATACAGTTGTATTATTGTAAAACAAGCATCTCTATACTTTATGACATAGTCAAACTTTAATAATAAAGAGAGTCTAATTTTTTTCCACATAATTCTGTACAAGCCTTTGCATCTCTAACATTTTCTTCGTTTATTGTAAATTTTATTGATTGAAAAAAATACTTTCACGAATTTTTTTAAAACAAATTACCTAAAAAATTATTATTATTAATGATTATTAATTATTTAAAAGAAATTTTTATTACTGCTAAAGGTAAATTAATTTTATATTTTTATTTAAATGTTGAAATTAAAGGGTCATTTAATTTAATACGTGTGCGAAAGGATATACTTTTAAACAAAATACATAGATCTACGTGGATGTAATGAAGTAATAATAAAGTTATTATTATTCTATTACGAATAATATAGCTATTAGCTTACAAGTATTGCCTTGGTGTTGATAAGAACTGAATTGTTTATGAAATATTTAGAAATAAAATAAATAAAGTTCCCTATCATATTTACAATTTTCCGATTATGCGATTATTATTTTTGCAACATTTATATTTGATGAAAACGCCCGTTCGATGTTGTTCATCAGATTTTTATTTTTAATTTAATTGATTAATATATCGGGCTTATTTGTCACCTTGATCTTATCGATGGATTGTACGTGGGCACTTGATCGGAATTAAAGAAGAAATAATGTACCCGGGTAGGAAATGTAGCCGAGCGAGGAGGTATTTTACGGGAGAGGTTTATTACGGCCGACGTTGCAGTACCGTGTCACATCCAGCGAGAGAATTCAAGTGAATCGACGGCATTGGTTGTGTGCGTGGCTCGTCGACGTGCACGAATACGGTATTCACCTACACATGGGCAGGTGTATCGGTATCCGTGGTACACATTCGTGTAACTGTAGTGAGTGCCGCACGAGTGAGTGTGGAGTGAAGAGCGCCAGCGCCTGCCAAAGTGGAAAGATTAGATCACATATCTCTCGAACCTTGAGACTCGGGAGATTGAGGGTATAGTGGTGTAAACGACACGACTCGGCTCGTATTAAATGGTTGCACCAACGAGTAGATAATTGTTAATTAATTTTTATTGTATAAATAGTTATTTTGTAAATTAGGTGCACTGCTGGCCCTAAAGCCCCTGTCAAAATAATGATTTTGCTCGAGATAAACAATAGGATAATAGAAGAAACTTTGAACAACAAAATAAAAAATGCCTTGGCAGGGTGAGTCAAATTTTGTGCTTTATTCCTCTCCGTCTGACTCGTCGTTTAATACTATCTTTATCGTTCTCTGGGCCACCGTCTCGCGGACTGCGTGAAAGATATCCCGGCTGGGCGGTGTCTAACCTCCTCTGAGTCAACATTTTCTTTGATAACATTTATTTCGCCCTCCCTCCAGGAGTTTCAAACACGGCCTATCGTTTCAACTGTAATTCTTCCCATTTTACCACACCACAATCTCAAAATACCTCTGCTACTCAATGATTCGTCATGTTATTTTTTGACTCAGTCTTTTCCATAAACCAAAAATAATATGCAATCATTTCGTGCTTCTAATGTACTTTCTTCTTCTTCTTCTTCTTCTTCTTCTTCTTCCTCTTCTTCTTCTTCTTCTTCTTCTTCTTCTTCTCCATCGTCTTCTTCTTCATCTCCTCCATCGTCTTCTTCTTCATCTCCTCCATCGTCTTCTTCTTCTTCTTCTTCTTCTCCTCCATTGTCTTCTTTTTCTTTCGTATTTTATTAAAGATTTCATGAAAAGTGAATTAGAACCAATTGAGCTTGCTTTTCTATGAAATATTTTCCTTAAGAAGGGAAAACAAACCATTTGTGTG
The DNA here is from genome assembly GCA_018907245.1 of Eupristina koningsbergeri. Taxonomy (NCBI): domain Eukaryota; kingdom Metazoa; phylum Arthropoda; class Insecta; order Hymenoptera; family Agaonidae; genus Eupristina; species Eupristina koningsbergeri. Next base: position 2,596,010 of record JACCHV010000041.1, read on the forward strand.
ATTATTTAAATTAGATAATATTCCTACTCTAATCTAGTTTTTAAAGAAAATTTCAATTGATGTAGACTATTCAATTTGTTTTAACATATTTAATACTTAAACATTGATTTATACCACAAAATTTTAAATAATTATATTGATTTTGTAAATGTATCATTGTTTAAGATCGTTGGACATCATTAATCAGGGTTATAACTACAATTTCCACTAATATTCATAATTAAGACAATGCTAAAAATTCAAAATCAATTTTAATGTTTAAAATTCTTGTTATAATACTTTTTATTTAATTCATACGTATAATTTCAGTTATATCAATTTTATAATTCGATGTTTCAGTGGTAAACTTGAATCAACAGATGTTATGGTAGCAGATTTTGATGGAGTTTTATTTCATATTTCCAATTTAAGTGGAGATAAGGCTAAAATTAGAGTAAGTTTTGTATTTATGTATGTTATAAATTTATAAAATGGATATACTTTTACCCTAAATTTTTACAGATAAGCGCATTACTTAAATTTTATAAACAATTACAAGAACATGGAGCAGATGATTTGCTCAAAAGAGAATATGGTGCTTATTTAGTAGAACCAGAGACAGGTAATAAAGCTCAAATTTATTACATGATATTAATTTTACCAAAATGTATTTTTATCATGTATCATTATAAATTAGTGTCAAAGATGTTTAATATTATTTGTTTATGTAGGATATAGTGTTACTGTTATGATTGATCTTGAAAATATACCAAATGATTGGGAAGTTTTAGTGAAAAAAATAGGATTGCTCAAAAGGCATTGTTTTGCAAGTGTATTTGAAAAATATTTTGATTATCAAGAAAAATTAAGTCAATCTACAGAAGATTGTAGCAAACTTCAGAAAAAAGCCATCATACAATATAGAGATCAAGAAATTATGTAAGAAATATAAATATTTATTTAATATTTTTAATTTTTTAAAAAAAATATTTTTATTTTTACTACAGATATGTTGAAGCAAAAAGTGATCGAGTGACAGTTGTTTTTAGTACAATATTTAAAGATTTAGATGATATGGTAATTGGTAAAATGTTTTTACAAGAACTAAAAGAGGGAAGAAGAGCAAGCCATACAGCGCCACAAGTACTTTTTAGTCATCGTGAACCTCCATTAGAGTTGCAAGATGCTGGCACACAAGTAAATGATTGTATCGGATATATAACTTTTGGTAATTAAATACTCAAATAATTTATGAATAAAATTTTAAATATAATAAATAATATTTAATAAGTAATAATAATCTCGAAATTTGTGAAACAAATATTCAAAATTTCTTATTTTTATTTTTATTGATGACTTGTAAAATAAATTGTAATACCAAAAACTTGAAATTTCATTTAAATTTCAAATAAGAATTTTACATTTATTTCAAACAGCAGTTAAACTGGAAACAAATGAATATGTTAATACCAATCAAAGTACTAGTATGTACTTATAAATAATAATTATTAGCAATTTTACTTTTATCTTGTTTTGATGATTATCTCGTAATATCTACTTTTTTTATTAAAAAATGAATGTATAATACTAAGGATTTTTAATATTATTATACATTATTTATGTAATGATATTTTGTACTAATGTAGCTTTTCTATTTTCATTATAGTATTATTTCCACGACATACGAATCCAGACGCACGTAATAACACAATTGATTTAATACACATGTTTCGACATTACCTACACTATCACATAAAGTGTAGTAAAGTTTACATTCATTCTCGAATGCGCACCAAAACTTCTGATTTTCTGAAAGTATTAAATCGAGCTCGTTCTCAACCAAAAGTTACAGAAAAGAAAACGATTACGTAAGTATTTTATATTGTTTTTTGAAAATTTTTATCAAAACTATCGAAGAAATTTACATTTGTTCATTTTAATATTCTAAGGACATCTTTATAAATTAACGTTTCATTTTTAATATTTGTATATACATTGAATAATTTTTCGTGACAATTTTATTAATAAATATAATTATATTAAAATTTATTACTAAAATATTAATATATTAAATTTTTTTTTTTATCGTAGGGGTCGAACATTCATTCGAAAAGAATGAACATCATGAGTCAATTAACACTAATGTTAATATCAACTAAGAAATGAAAAAATCGAAGATTAATCAAACGTTGCCTCGGGTCACATAAGCTAGAAGGATTTCTGGCCAAAAACTATACTTTAATAAAAGTTGATCTTGGCCCTATAGGTTTAATAATTCGAAAATCCTGTTGTCTCCGTTTAATCGGATAAAAAATCTATAAGTTTGTAGAGCGATACAGGTTATACTAAAAAATAAATTCAGTCATATGTACGAGTTCTTTAAAACTCGGTTCATCGTGTTTATTAATAATAAAAACTAGCGAATCGAAGTCGATTAATTCGCAAACACTATATGACAATAGATTGTTAAATAGAATCTTAAAAAAAAAGAAAAAAAATAATAAAAATAATACGACGTACAATCACGAAATTTGATATTCCGTGAAATCTTGATTGCTGTTGTGAAATACGCTTTTAAATTGTTGGATTACGTTGTCTTTTCATTATAAATGTTTAAAATCTAGTTTTTTGTTCCATTATATTCTTTCTCTTAAATATTATTTTTTAAATATTTCATTTTTCCATTTCATGAGTTTATCATATAAGTTTTTTTTTGTATATTAAGCATTTCATCCGATTATTAACAAAAACACTCACGTAGTGTAAGGTTGTTTGCCCAAAGAATAAAAGTGCACAAAACGAGTCATTTTGTAAAGTCAGGATTGTTTGATATGCTCAATAAGACATGCGTTGACAGAGGATATTTTATCGCTGTTGATTCAACCAAATTATGTCTTACGTCTAGCCTGTATCGCATTGAATATCAGCGGAATAACGATAACAACTTGATCTATTTGTAATTAACAAATACGGCACAAATAATAAATTAATAAAACTACAAAGTGCAAAAGATTTAAAAAATGAAATAAATAATTGTTAAGACACGATTATGTGTCATCAGCACTTAACATAGTATATTGTTTTTGTAACAAATTATTATTATTTTTAATTTTTACGTATTATTACATGATATTAATAAATAAAATAATAAAAAATATTGTCATTTCGTTACTTGAAAAATTTATTTATACACTTGTACGCCCATTGATATTGATTAGATTTTACTAGAAAAGTGCATGTCTTTCTAAAAGTCGTCGAAAAATAGGAGTGCCCGGGGATGATTAACTGCCACACCCTTCCTAGTTTATGAATTCTACTTTAGTTTTTTTGGTTCAGTCGTGAAATATTCTTCTTTTAGGACGTCGATGCTGCAGCATTGAAAGCAACTTTTGTTTATTAATACAATTAATTACTTTTGAAATGTTGTAAGTATAATGTTGTTGATACACACAGCACACACACACACACACATATATATATTGATTTATTGATGCAATCCATAAAGTTTAAAATATACATGATCAATATAATTTTAATGAATAAATCTTATTCCAATATAAATTTTAACTAAAACATGTACTTCATTCACACATTTGTAAATTGATTACTTTGAAATTGATGTAAGTATTAAAAAGTTTAAATTAACAAACTTTTTTTCGTTACGATTATATAAAATAAAGTCATTATTCACAACCCTGAACGTATTTTCAGTTAATATAGAATGTAAAAATGGACACCACAAGTATTTTATCAGACTTTTCTTCTGCACTGCCACTGCCACTATGTTCTGAAATTAATTCAAATAATACTGAAGAATGTATCGAACAAGAGTTAGAACCCGAATGGGAGAGTGAAGTGGCTGGCATACGAGTTTGGCAATTAGTTGGAATTGTCCTTTCCGTCATTCTAGCCATTACAATAATGGTATGCTGCTGCATTAGATTCAGAATCCCAAGAACAAAACAAGAGATTGAAGCTGATTACATTCGAAAAAAATTGACTCGTAGCTTTAGAAAGGAGTTGGCTAAAATAAGTGACAGGGAAATGGATGAAATGGACTTGAAAAGAGGTAATTAACTAGCCAAATATATCACTTCATTTTTAAGCAAAATTATAATTTAAAATGCATAAATAAAAATAGGATAATGCGCAATGTGTGTATAAAGTAGTGTCTTTTGGATTTGTATTTTGAAGAAAGGTTTCAGAAATAACAAAAGCTTATCTATACATTTGCATTACAATTAAAATTTATTTATTTATTACAACGATATAATAATGTTACACAATTCTGTACTAATACAAGTTTCGATTTAAAAATATCAAAAAATAGAAAATTAAATGTTAAAATAGGAATGTAATTAAAATTATATTAAAATTAAACATCTGTTTACTTTTCCTAATTTTTCAATATAAAAAATTTCTCGTAACTAAGCAACCCATGATCCATGAGCTTTGATTGTTTCATTTTTATATTAAAGCTTTAGACCGAGTGCAGGATATTTTGAATGCAGTAGAAACAGATGAATCACAAACCGAAAATAAGAAAATGATCTACGAGAAAACAAATAGAGGTTTGGGGATGAAATTCAATGCGATGTTTCAGGGTATGCGAGTCCGATTCAATAAAGAAGAGCACATCGAATCGAATACAATGATTTAACGTATTTGTAAAATTATCTTAACGTACATTATTTTTATTCGTAGAAGGAAAAATGTAGACTTTATATTTATTTTTTTTTTTTGTAATTTTTTCACAAAACTTTTTTGTAAAATCTTAAAAGTACAATTGTATAATATTGGAATTTATGATTCATATATACACTTTTGTTAATTGTTTGGAGAGTTAATTAAAGCTACTTTTAAAATTTTCTGTTTTTGAATAAATATTTCCGGTTTATATTATTATTATTATTATTATTATTATTATTATTATTATTATTATTATTATTATATAAGTAAAAAAAATCGTTATTTAACAAATTTATGTATTAACTATATTATTTTGATCAAAAAATAAAATTTGTACGTACTTTATATATTACGAATGTAGGTGTAAATTTACATAAGTAGCTTTTTCTGTACCATTTGGCCCTGCCAAAATGATGATTTCTTGTTTTTTATGCTCTATTAATACTTATTTCTTCTTTTATAATTAATTATGTTTGATGGTATATTTTACAGTTATTTAGTACATAATATTTTTACATGATTCATAGATTTATTTTTAAACAATGGATAAAACTATCCTATAACGTGATAGAATTTATGACTTGATAACAACACTTATACGATTGTGCAATGCATTTTATTGAATAAAAAGAAATAATTATTGAAGCATATTAATAATAATAATAATATATCTATATCTATATATATATATGTATATATATATATATATATATACATGTATATATAGATAGATAGATAGATAGATAGATATATACATATATTATATATGTCACTATATTTTTCTTGTCTTATAGATATTAAACACAAATAAGACATATCCATGCAACAGTGAAATCTACTTATATCGACATATATTTTGTACAATGCAGTCAGTTTTTACATTTTTATATTATATTAATTAATATTTGATTACAGTCAGCAAATTTTTTTTACTTACATTAATTTAATTTAAAATATATAATTTTCAATGTGTTATTCAAAGAATTACACATTACATATACATAAATTAATATATGATACAAACTTATCATTATTATTACGATTTTTCTGAGTATACAACGTTTGTTAAAAATGCTGTTGTTATATTAAAATAAATTTACTTATTTAGTTACAATAAATATAGTTTATTTAATGTATCACGATTACTTTTAATATTTGATTTTATAAAGACAAAACTAACAATTTTGTACTTTTAAAAATTTTTGGTTCATAAGTTACATATTTTTTAAAATAAACATTTACCAATAAAAAAAATTTTGTGTTAATAATACTTTGTATCATTAATACAATCAATAACCCAATAAAAATATTACTGAACTGTTCTAGTAAATGAAATATCTAATTTATTTCTTTAAAATGCTTAAAAAATATTGCTCTTTGATACTGAAAGAAATTACAATATGTATATAATATCATTATTCTATGTAAATAGATTATTAATTTAGTAATGACTTTGATACATAATTTGTGTTATTCCTTCGAAAGTATATGAAATCCATTAAATAAATTAAAATTAATTGTTATTGTATTGATAGTCGATTATAATTAAAATAATTATTTCTATTAGTCAAATAGAAATTTTTTTCCATTTATATAATTCATTTAATATATACATTTATAATTTTGTATTTCAAAGAGTTAGTTAATTTTTATAATAAAATTATCAACTTCTTTTAGTATACTTGAAACATTATATCTTTTTCTTATCTAAATTTAAAATTTAAAAAAAAAAAATTATTCGTGCAGAAATGTATTTTTTCTTACCCTTTTTCGCTTATAAGCACAAATTTTTTTGTTATAATTTACATAAATTAAAAGATTTTTATAGAGTAATTGAACGGTTTTACACACGAAGATATTGTAATATTACTATATATTAATATCACCAGTTGATATAAGTATTTACGAATAATAATAGATTACTATTTTTTACTTTTAGTATATTTATAATTGCCATTTGGTCATTGTGCTCACTTTACTAAAAAAGTGAATGAATTTCTCTTGCGTAATATTTTCTTTTGCTTGATAAAAGTTATGAAATAAAAGAATGAATATGATGTTTTAAAAGTATTTTTATTTTTCAAAAAAATAAAAAAATAAACATTTGCAAAAAAAGTTTGGTGAAGAAAACAAAGATGAAATACTTGAACTAAAAATGCCTCAGTGGTTTAACGCTGTTTAATTTTTCACCTCCTCCTCCTGGTTAACTGATTTTATTTCACAATTTAGTAAAAATTCGTACAAAAATAATAAAATTATACAATAGAAGAATACAGTTATTATTTCTGGTTCATCGCCTTTGCTATCTAACCTTTATCGACTAAAATATTATTAAGTAAACAATCAAATCACACCAAGTAATGAATCATTCGTGTTTCCTCCTTGATAATTATTCAATAATTCTTTATATAAAAAAAATACTTTAAAAAATAATTACGTCTCATGCCTGACAATTATTGTTATAAATAATGTTTTCCAGTATTATATTTTAATAAAAAATATAATATTTTTTAATTTTCAAAATGATTTATTGGTGTAATTACTTTTTAAAATAATTGGATATTGTATAATTATTATAAAAACTATACGACAAATCATATTAGTTTAATTATTGTTGAAAAATATCATTACTCTCAGGGAAGATCTATAAAATTTCTTTATCAATTAGGTAAGTGAATTATCTCTTGCATCAATACAATAAATTTAAAAAAAAAAAAAAAAATTAACAAACTTATTTGTACACTGTGGCAAACTTAATTATAATTTTTCATTACAAAAATTGTGAAAATATGAGATCAGCAAAAGGAACTTGAATGTGATTTATTTTTAAATTTAAATTTGAGCATAAAAATTGTGTTTACATAGTACGATAATTCATCTCCTAAACTATACGTAACGTAGAGTTTTAATTGAATACAAGAATATAAATTGAATAGAGTACTTTTTTTACTTAAATTGGAGGTATTTTCAGTTCTGTGGAATGTTCGATCAACTACATTTATATTAGTTAAACATGTATTTTACTGATGCATCTTTTATTCCTTAAGGGACAGTCATCGATTTTACTCACAGAAATGTGCTAATCATTTAGATACTTGAATAAGGAAGTATAACATTAAATGGAAAAATATTACGGTTGTCGATAAAAATTTCATCTCTCGACTTTGGTCGCTCGAACATAAAGAACATTTCAACTGACCCGTATTTTGCGCAAAACAAATAAAATCCGTTGTCTGCCTACTTACTTCGTTAACAATTCATAAAAACATTGCGTATTAATTTAACATTGATAATCACAGTAGTAACTATAAAATATTGCTTTCAACTGCTTTGACATGCAAATATTAAATGACAACGTGGACACATTTATGACGTGGAGTAAACATATTAACAATAATCACATATAAAGAACAACTAGAAGATGACATGAAGTAAATACAGTTTGCTCTAAGACTTCCTCTATACACTCGATGTAACAATTAGTTGGGGTTTTGTTCGCTACGGCGATGATCGCAGTTGCATCGATCTAAAGGTCGTCCGCCGCTCGTAAACTCCGGGGGAAGCTCCGGTAGGCATCTGCGCCAGGAACGAGTTGCAGTTCCAGGTCACAAATAGAGAATCGAGGCTACCCACAGACGACGAGCTAAGACGGGACGAGCTTCTTCATCTCCTTTAAAGGAAATTAAACAAATCGGATCCTACTCTTCAGGCCTGCCTCGGGACAGCGGAGCAACACAGCCTTCACGGCCATAGCCCTGGAGGAAAGAAGCCACCCCAACGAGGCAGTCTTCATTTGGTCTATTTAGGCGTGCCTTCACGATATCTTGTTTCTCCACCAGGAGAATTTCATCTTGGGACTCGGGTACTGGAAGCTTATGAGTGTGTGGGGTATGAACGAGAGCATCGGCAAGAAGCCGGGCTTGGGCCGCTTCTGCTCGCGCGACTCCTCCTCCTCGTCTTCCTGGTGGCAAGGCGTTGAGTATCGGCAGGGATTCGCCAGCGGATCGCAGACGACACTCTCGGGCCTGGGCACTTGCTCCTCGGCAGTCTTGCCGCGGCTAGACATCCGCACGATCTTGGAGTTGGCGGGGGTCTGTACCTGAGCCTCGGGGACCACGAGGGCTTTGACGGAGGCGCGCCGGTACACCTTCGAGCGGGCCCTCGCGCCCTGGAGCTGGGGCAAGGAGTTACTCGGGGAGGCGGCCAGCGGATGGGGCCACTGCTGGAGGTAGTGCGAGACCGGGAGGGAGGAGGAGGAGGAGAAGAGAGCCGCGTCGGTCGCCCCGTCGGGGCCTGCGCTGTTGCAGGCAACCATCGACGAGACGCCCACAAACCCTCAGCTTGGAAACTTGGAGTAGAAGGCGCAGGTGAGATCGTAATTCTTGAAGCGGCAATACTGGACGTCGCTGCGCACGAAGTCGCCCTCGAGCCCGAGGCAGTCCGACTGCTCCAGCTCGCGGGGTGTGTCTGCCGCCACGGACTCCTTGTTTGCGAAGATGCTCACGACAAATTTGCCAGGCTTGAAGGTCTTCAGGACGCGCTCAATCACCTCCTCATATGAGGCCTCGGGGACATTGCTCTCGAAGGAGACGTATGAGAAGTCTGGCTCCGGTGTTATGTGGATCGTCATGTAGCTGCCCTGCAACGAGGAAACGGCCAATTGGTCAGTTACTCGAGTATTTTGAACCTTTGCAACTCGTGTACGAGTAATTTCGCGGGATCGAATTTACCAAAATAGTGCAGAAAAGCTAAATTCAATTGAACGTTTGTCCAATTTGAATTAACTAGTTTCTAAGTCTCTCTTAACAAGTCATTTAAATTTTAAATACTACAAGTACAACCATCACTCAGCTTATTTTGACAAAATCGATTGCTTAGCTCTTAAATTTGCAATATGATGAGTTTTTTTAAATTATCTATTGATTAATTATTTATTATATTTGAATTAAATTTTAAACATTGTTTGATATAAAATTGTACTATTCTGTTCTTTGTTAAATTTTAATTATTGTTACTAATTTTGAACATAAATTTGATTTTAAATATTATACGTTAATAATTTACGACTTACCGTTTGTTCAAAAAATGCATTATGAAAAAATAATTTTCATACTTTTAAAAATCATAAATTGTTACTAATAGAATATTTATAGAAAAATCTTAAATACTTATTATGTATATTGAACGTAAAATCAAGTTGACTTAAAAAAAAATAAATTAATTATCACATTAAAAGTAATGATTATTAAAATTAAAATATAGCAGAAATATATTAATAATATAATTTCACATTTAGATGAAACAATACAGCCCTTTTTGGTCATTAATGAAGTATAGTAAACTAAATAACAAAAAAGAAAAAAATAGAACAACTGTAATTTCTTATTTTTAAAATGACACCCGAAATATTTACCGGCTAATTTTTCATAAACAATTTTAACCATAAAATTCTTTTTCTTAAGTTTTCAGATATAAAATAAAAAGTAATTTTCAAAAAATTGTACCGATAAAAGAGTCGTAGCTAATAAAATTAAAAAGAAACTACATTTTTATATAAGCTAATTGCAAAATTAGCAATAAAGAAATTTTAAATAAAGCAATAAATAAATAAAAAATCCAGAAACCGGATAATTTCTATATTAATTAAGAAATTTATAATTTTGTCATTTTTTTATTATTTTCTGATTTAAGAAATTAAACTAATTTATGTGCAGCTTATTTTTGCAAAAATTTAGCTCTATTAAATAATAACTTTTAGAACAATTAAATTTTTAATTAAATTATACAATAAAATTCTTAATTTCTTCTTCCGGTGTTTTACTCGATTTTGATCTTTCCGACGGTTTTTAAAAATATAATTATCATGCAACAGAATTTCAAATCTTCAAATTTTTAAAAAATCTTTTAAATTATCTTAAAACATGGTTAAGGATGACTAAAACTGACTGAACACGCAAAATTAGACGAGGAGTGGGGAGAATATGAACCGAAAGAATAAAATTATATGTATAGCAATATTATAATATTTGTTAATATTATTTAAAAACAAATACAATAATCCCAATCCCTGTATTCAGTTACCGAGGAATCAAAAACAAAAAAAAACATTGCAAAAATTGCAACAGTTCGCAAAATAATCATTGTAAAAATGTTCAAGAAGCGCGTAGTTCACTTTTATTACTGTATACATGTATATAATTCGGATCCTCTTGGATCTTATTCTCCCCACTCCTCATCTATTTTTGCGCGTCCGGTCGATTTTAGTCATCCTTGTTTACATTTTTAGATAATTTAAAATAATTTTATAAAATTTGAAGAAGAAGTTCTATTTTACTGTAACTGAATTTTTTTTTAAACGCTTGGAAAAACTATAATCGAATAATTCATCGGGCAAGGAAAAATTAAGAAATATTTCGCATAATTTAATTAAAAATTGAATTAAAAACTATCAGTGAAAAAAAGTTGAAATTTTACACAAATAAAGTATATACAATGTATTTAAATTTCTCAAAATCATATTTTAAAAGAATAACAAATGATAAAATTATAATTTTTTTAATCATTATTGAATATTTTTTCTTCTTGAAAACTTGTTTCTTGAAAACTTCATTTCTAATTTTCCAATCGTTTAAACAAAAAGGAAGAATTTCTCCATAATTTTATTACCTGCAATTAATTTGTTGTTCCAATTAAAATTATAAATTTTCATTTTAGAATAGAAAGCTTAAGAAAATCCATTTCATTCATTAAAATTGTCCATATAAAATTAGCCGTTAAATATTTCCAGGATAAGAAACTACGGTTTTTTCATGATTTTTCATATATTTTGTTTGCTCTATGTTATTAATGACTAAAACAGTGTTCTATTGTTTGGTCTTATTACTCATTACTTCATTCTTAATTATTCTTCTTTTTTTTCTTTTTACATTTTAATTACGAATGAATTTATCATACGCTAGATATTTTTTTTTTGTTGATAGAAATAATATTTTTAGATTTCAGTAATCATCAATAGCTATACATTTCTAAATAACCAATAATATTGTGTTAATTATTGACTTCTTTATTAAATTTATGTACATGGTAAATATTTACTACCAAAAAAACATTAAAAAATCATATATTCCTAGGATACATTGTTTATTTATTGCTTCATTATGCGATTTTGAACTTGAATATTACATTTAAAAAAAAACCTGCGCATTAACAAAAATCGCGAAATGTTGGAGATATTCGAAGTAATTTTCGTAGAAAAATACTTGCGTGCTTTAAATACAAGAGGAGAGAATGCAACATAAAGATACTCACACTCTTGGAGACGCCATTCATCGAATACCCACAGGGTTCGAACAGGAAGTCGTCAATGAGCATGTTAGGTAAGAGCTTGTCTATTCCGGACATTTGAGTGGCCTCTGCCGCGGATGAACAAATGTCGCGAGTAAAGATTGACATGACCTTGGGCTCCAGGTTGGTCATTAGGATTTCGAGGGTCTGGTCAGGCTCGCGTTCGCCATTAGGAGGATGGCATAGATGATCACGATTCAACGTGTACAAATACCAGCAATCATTATCTTCTGAGCCCAAGCAATATGCTTCACCATCTAAATGATAGCAAAAAATATTATTTTTGTAATTCTTATGTCTAAATTATGTATTTAATTATAGAAAAAATTCAATGCGAGGTATTAACAAAATAATATATAAATTTCAAAATACTTGTTCAATTACAAAAGTTCATTTACCATTAATTTGAACATTTTTTAATTTAATACTAATCAAATGAATAAAATGTTCTCTGTTTTAACGTATTTATGATGAATCACATTATTTTATAATAATTTAGGTAAAAAAAAGTAAGCATTAATAATATGAAATATAAAAAATTTCGTGTACAAGTAAATTAAAATTATTTGTACAAAAATTTATGTAAAAATAAATTTTATGAATAATATAATTCTTCTAAAATCCTATTGAAAATTGTTGAATTTTATAAAGTAATATAAAGCACATGTTAAATGTATAGGTTTCGTACTTAAAACAATATGTAAAATTATACAAATTTTAATGTTTAATAGTAAAAGGATAAGTTTGTATAAAAGTGTATTATATTAATGAAAATTTATGAATAGACTGAAATCTATAAACTATGCAATTAAAAAATCTAATAATAAATCAGAAGCATTTAAAATTTAGTATTGTAATAAAATTCGTAATTATCATCAAAGTGTAAGTATTATGCATATTTTTAAATAATTTATTTCATATTGAGGACCAAATTCATATCTAATGTACATATAACTATAGTACATTTATTAACTCTGACAGAAACTAATATTTATAAAAAAAAAACTAAATTATAGTAGATTATGAAAAGTGATTAAATGTTATTTTATACTTTAATATTTAAAAATAATATAAAACTGTATCTTAATATGGTTTATAGCAACTTAATCTTCCGAAACATTTATTCGTTTTTTTAAAGAAATTTATTCATATTTTATTATTATTATCACTATTACTTTTCCTATACAATTCTTAAATTTTAAATAATTTTTTTATAATAAGCTAAATGATTTTTCATTCTGTCGCATGCTAATAAATAGTATATAAATTTTTTATTATTTTAAAATGATATTAATAAAACTATTTAAATTATATTTTCGTTTTAATTTCAAACAAATTTCTACTTATTTTATTGAAATTATATAATTTACACATATTATGAAAATCTCACCAGGAAAAAAACTATCCAATAGAGTAACTTCATCCTCAAATGCTTGGTGTGGTGAAATTTGTAGTTCTGGCCTCTTATAATTTTTTCGAGAGTAGAATAAATCCTGAAGAGAAGAAAATAAAGAATATAAGTTATCATTTTTCAAATTATAATTTTAAAAATATCTGTAAGCTTAGAATTTTTCATGTATTTAATAATTACTCTTCCGACTACAATGCTAATAGAAAATATACTTAAAACAAAAAATAATACGTAAAAATATCATGGGTATTCTATGGTTTTCAGATAGCTTTATATGTGATTTCATAGACATTAATCCATTAATTAGTAATAATTCTTTATTAATAATTAATAATTATTTATATTTACATGTAAAAATCTTATTGATACTTAGATAATTTAATTACGTTTATTTATATTTAATTTTGTTATTATTGAATATGAGTATTATTTATATATAATTGTACATCAAATATACATGTATAATGCTATAAAATTATTTGCTATAAAAAAATTTACTCATTGGAAAAATTGTTTAATTTACATTTAATGATAATTTTTTAATTAGAATACATAAAAATTCTACTGTAATTGATATTATTGTAAAATTAAAATAAAAATTTTTTTAATTGATTTTTTTTTGTTTTTTGTTTTTTAATATTATAAACTCATTATTAAAATTTTATAATTTATAAAATAAATTATTTAAATCATTAAAAAATATTGTGTTTTAAATAAGTTTTATAACCCTTACAACAAATAAAAACGATGCATCTACTTAAATTTTTTCATATACTTAAAAAGTACTAGCAGAGATTTAAAGAAAAAGTTTTTATCATTTTAAAATAAATAATTTTTAGAAATTATGTATGTAATACTTCTATTATTTTTAAGCCATTGCAATTAATTATTGCAAATCATTCAAATTATTGGAAATTAAATTAATATACCAAATAATATTTATAATTAGTGAGCATCTACTGTATTACAGACAATTCATTACACTAGGTGTGGAACATATCGATATGGATATGTAGTTACACTAGGTGTTGTCGTATTACTCAAGAATGAAAAAGGTTAATACTAATTTGAAACTTAATTAAAATAATTAAATGATTATTAAAAATTCAATAGTTCATATATTTTTATTCATTGTAGACAAATAATATAAGTAATTTTACGAAGAAATATTTAAATCCATTTAGACATAAAAAAAATTTCTATAATAAATATTCAACAGTGCTCAAAATAAAAAAGTAAATAATAATATTTGTTTAAATCATTATTTTCTGTATTTTTATAGTTCATTAGAAAATACGAATTCAAAGGTACATATATGTATATGAAGAAACAAGTCTGTATTGTAAAGAAACAAAATACAGAATCATCGTTTTTTCACGATCGGATAACACATCAATATCCGTTAAAGTCTGTTTATTCAATTATTTATCAAACTCAGAGTTGTTATATACCAGTAAGAAACTAAAATTATTAAAACAATAACAAACAATTATGGGTTGTTAATGTGAATAAACGAAAGACAAATAAGTGACACAGGATATTTTAACATTTTCACGATGAATTAAATTAAAAGCTTTTTACAAACGTCTGAATTTCATCTGGTAAATAAAACTGAGAAAACTATAGATATAAATGCACCGAGACGTATGGCTATATGAAAGATCAATAAACTAAGAGAGTTGGGGTAGAAAGAGAGAGATAGAGTCGAGTATTACGTTCAGTACGTTAAGGGTATCCTCTATACACGTACTTGCATTACTTATACATGCACTAGGTCAAGTTATATAGCTAAACAATTCTCTGGGTATTTCTACTCCCTCTCCGACTACACCCCCAACTCTTTACCCCTTCTGCCTTTCATTCGGGGGTCAAAAGAAACTCGAATTTTCCACTAAAGCGAACAAGCAAACTACGCAACAACAGTTCAGTCTCCGAAATCTTTCACCCTGTACTTGTATACCTATACATGTGGCGAACGCGACTTATGCATGTAAAAGGTTGTCTATTTATAGATTTGATGGACAGGTAAGCTTTCAAAAAAACATGAAAATCTACTTCAAAACTTTTCCAAAATTATTTTTGAACCCGCAAGCTGTTGTGCTATTAAAATCCTTGACATTTAAATTCTTTTTTATTTTTAAATAGTACATAACATTTCCATTTGTTTAAAGAATAGTTTTATTTATTTCTTAAGAAGTTTAACTTTATCTAAAGTAAAATTGTAAAAATTACAATTAATAAAATAGATTAAATAGTATAATAAGTATTTTCATATTAAGCAACAAGTATACATCATTTATAAATTTATAATTAACTACACATAAACCGTACAATATAAAATCAATATATCGTTTTCCCTAAGGTCACATAAAAGATGTATATTTCATGAAGATCCATCATATTATAAATTTAATAAATACTTCTGTCAACCTTGACTTGAAACACTTATAACTTTAATTAAGATTTGTTTTTTATTCTTAATGTTTCCTTTTATTTTATTAATAATAATTTTAAAATTATTAAGTGAATTAAAACTCCATTGTAAAGGAAGAAAAGTGAAAGAATTAAAATAAAAACAAACCTTTTTTTAATTGTACACTTTTTTTTATGTTACTTTGAAATTTAAAAACTTTTAATAATTAAATAATTTGGTTTTATAATGTCTTACAATTTTCTTTTTAATTCATTTTAATACTTAAAACCATAATTATTAAAAATTATCTACAAAAAAATCATTTTTATTTATATTTCAATATATAGAACTAGTTACAGAAGAGATTTTAAAGATTATTCTTTACAAAAGTTAATCATATATTTTTTAATATTAAAGTTGGTACAATAATAGTTTTATTAAATTTAAAAATAAAAGGGAATTCCTTATAAATCTACGACGTAAATCAATCATACAACGGAATATAAATTGATATCTACTCTTTTTTATTGGTGTATTAAATAAGAAATAGTCTCTGTATAAAAAGTATTGCTTTTCTAAAGAATTTATTTTATACATAGATACAAAAACTAGGAATTAGAAATTCGATAAGTTTTCTTTTTTTATTTAAAACTAAAATACGGTCTTTATATCAAAATTAAATTATTATTTCATACACAAGAAACGAGAATATTCATCCATCTGACAATATTACAATTTATTGAAGCAACATAAGAAACTTTAAAAATTTTATTGAAAGAAATCCTTTAAATATGGACTAAGCCATGTACAAAGTTGTCATTTTTATTGTTACTTTTTCATGTTATGTTAATAAGAAGGGTTGTAATTTATTGATGTTACTTATTTCAGTGTAATTACTTTATGTTAAATTATTAATTGCGTTGAATATATTAATCATATCAAGTACAATTATAAAAAAATTGTAAATATTTTGGAAGATAAAGTTAAATTTTGAATTGAGTGTATTAAAAAGTAATTTTAACTGTTATGAATTTTTTACATTTAAATTAAAAAGCGGATAATTTTTTCTTGAATCAATACATATAAAAAATTTCTAAAACAATTTTATACTTTATGATTTCAAATTACTCTTATAATTGAATAATTTTAATTATAATATTTTTTATAGTATAATCGTAATAAGTATTTTTTGGATTTTGAATATTTTTTGGATTGGATATAAATTATCAATAAAAAAATTGTATTTGTATTTTTCATTTTAAGTAAAAGAATAATATTTTATGCAAATATATTTTTATATCAGTATAGATTTTTTAGCAGCTTTTGTTTAGTTGATGTTCTACATATCGATTATTTAATTATTGAATCATTTAAAAATGCTTAAATTTCGAATGCCACACTTCTTATTTATTTATATTTCTTTATAAAAGAATAAATTTAAAAAAGAATAATACGAAGAATAAATTTTTCTTAGATTATTTTACAAATAAAAATGTTTCGGCTTTACGATTAAACTATTGCTTTCAATTACCGAGCGATTAATTTTGATTAAATGCACGAAAAAAATTGATGAAATAAAAATAAATACCCAAAAAACTAATTTATGACAAAAATATAACCATGCATATCTACTTTTCCTAAGAATAAAAAATATAAAAAATATCAGAGTGTTAGCTTAGTATAGAAACACGAATTTTCACAACTTTATTAGCAAGATGATATTAATAATCCCAAAATGAGGAATTATGAAAGCTGAAAAAAATCTTGACAATGTGTCAG
The DNA here is from genome assembly GCA_018907245.1 of Eupristina koningsbergeri. Taxonomy (NCBI): domain Eukaryota; kingdom Metazoa; phylum Arthropoda; class Insecta; order Hymenoptera; family Agaonidae; genus Eupristina; species Eupristina koningsbergeri. Next base: position 2,613,625 of record JACCHV010000041.1, read on the forward strand.
TTCGAATCTCGCGACTTAATTAATAAATGCATGGCGATCATCGAGTTGTCGAAATTGCAAGGGGTAGACGTGGGTGGGTGGCGGCTTTATGCATCCGCGACAAAGCAACAACAACAACAACAACAACAACAACAACAACAACAACAAAATGTCTGATGTTTTCGTTAGCTTAATTTTGTTTTTTGTTTTTTGTTTTGTTTAAACTGTATTGAAAATATTTATGTACCTCGACTTTGTCAAAACCGGTGTAAGTTTCGACAAGGTTTAAAAGGGGCTCCAGGCACTGCAATGGCGTTGTTGTGCCGCAAGTCTTCAAGATGAGTCTGCGCTTCGACACAAACATACTGCTCTCGCTGCAAGTACACACAGTTTCGAACGTTTATTTTGAGAAGAATTTTGACAGTTGATTAAATGTTAAATGAATAAATAGACTCAACATGTTCGGTCCTTTTATTATTTAACTCTTTGTTAAATAAATATTTATCTTGGGGCATTCTTAAAAAGAGTTATCTGAACAACGATCACTTTCAACCCTCGCTACTGTAACATTCCTCTAAATTGCATCTTTTGCATTTTTTCCTGCAACACTTGCAGTATATACACGTGTGAATTTATGAAATTTCTGAATCGACTAGTTTGAATTTAAATTAATTTAATTTATTGGTAATTTTGTGATTTATTACGATTTAAATGATGAAATAATTTAAATTCAAAATGCAAGTTCAACATTGCATAAACTCCAATGTAATTTGCTCATACCATTATTATCTGGGAATTTTATCATGCACCATTATCGTAATAGTGGGTTATTTATGCAGTTTCTTATTATATGTGGCTTTCGTATCATACTTGTTGCCGTTTTCAATTTATTAAAAAATTTACATTCGTAATGGTTTTTTTTCTCAGAAACTCTAACATCGATAATATTATTCAAGTAGCAGCTAATTGTGATACGGTTTGTTACATAATATAATAACTGAACACACACGCACACACTTTAATCAATGGAATTTGTACTTCAATTATTTCATCAATAAAAATTGTAATCATTTTTAAAATTTATTTTTCATTGATCTATATTTATTACCTTTTACAAGATTCAAGATTTCGTGCAATAAGTTAAATATGTAACAAATTTTCCATTATTTAGGTTGAAAATAATCGTTATATGGATTTTTCATCTTAGATTTCTTATTATTTATTAAGTAATGCAAATACGAGTATTGCTGAGAAGCTTTATAAATTTTATTACCTCGTACTTACATACCTTTAAATTTCATAAAAAAAAATATGGGTTCTTTGGTAAATTTTTATGGAAAAGCACGTGAATTTAAAAACGGAAACCTTTATAACAGCCTGTTTCTTAATGTAAATACAACCATTTTTTATCAAGTAAAAGAAGATATCTGAAAATAATTTGCCGTTAACAATGTATACAGATTGTACATTATTACACAATGTACCAGCAATTTGTATTATCGCTTACTTTAAATTATGTGTCAAGGAACATGAACAGATTAACAATTCTTCCTAGTTTCAACAATAAGTTAGGAAAATATCTATGAATCCTCATTTTTTAAAATACACAATACAGTAATATACTCGTTCTCGATTAAAAGTCATTGAATCCTAGTTGTCGACGTAAAGTCAATCCCATACTACACTGTACTCCAAGATAATTCTATCGCAATGTGTTTCGGGTCAGTTACAGATAAGAAAAGGCAAAGTGAATATTATAATTGGATAAACGATGATATAGCGAGTGCAGAATGTGAGCTTGAATGCGATTCATGTAAGATTCAGATAATTGTCATCTATTAGAGAATGCATAAATCGTCTCAAAGGCGCCTTTAATATCTATTGATAGAGCGCGTATGTTTTAAAATCTAAAAATAAAACGAGAATCATTATTACTATACCACTGCGAAAGCGATCCAGATGAATGACGAAGACAAAGAAGTCAAAGACGACGACGACGACGACGACGACGACGACGACGACGAAGAAGAAGAGCAGAACAAGAGTTTTTATCAGTCGTGGTTGTTTGGTCTTTGACCTTAGTCTTAACTTAGTCTGGACTTACAAGCGCACACACGGGGTGAGTTCCGAGGGCGATAACGCGGTGCAAGCACGTGGTGTCACCATGCAGAGAGTCATTATGTAATATTTACTTATGCATTACTGTTTGCGACAAAGGGAGGGGTGAAAATAAATCGAGTACGCGTCACAAATGCAATCGCTTAATCCAAATACCGTCACTAACATCATTTCAAATTTCTCTTCCTTTGCTTATCTCATTGTGGGAGTATGTGCGTGTGAACGTGCCATTAACTTGCAATTTAATAAATCGATAAATTTAGAGACTTTAAACGTTTTTCAAATGCCCCATTTAATTGAACTTTCGCTCTTACCTGTCGGTCGATGGCGAACATTTACCGACATCTTTTTTACATTTGCAACGTACCTCAAACTGTTCTATCTACTTTTATCATATTTTTTCTTTATGCCTCGTGTACTTTATGTATTTAACTCTAACTTTCATTATTAGTGGATGAATTTATAATTTTAGTTTTAGTCCATTAAACAAATAAATTCAAATTATTAAATTTTTAATTATTCAAATCTTTCTTTTAAATACACTATTAGTTTTTTTATTATTGAAACTCTGCCACGTATCTTAAATCATATGATTTTTTTTTTTTATTTTACAAGTGTATTGGACAGGTCAGTCAAGAGTATTTTTTCTACGGATAAAAAATGAATACTACCATATTTACAAGACAATTAAGCGATAAAACACTAAACCAACCAAATTTTAACAATGCATTTATGTACATAAAATCTAAAAACGATCATGTATCTAGTTATGAAAGTAATATTCTTGGTTTAATTTTTTTTTTTATCATTCGTTCTTTCAACTTTCTGTTCTATAAGGACATGTACTCTTATTAACTCCCTGTTTATCACATAATATAGGCCATTTGCTAATCTTAATTGCAAAACCTGTGAAAAATTGATCAATATGATATGAAATTACAATAGGATTTACAAAACAAAAGTAATTTTGCATATGTATACAAATATGAAAGTACACGCTTTAAATTTATATACTATACTGTTTTACTCAATACTATATTTCAGTAATAATGTGTAAAGCTTTTTTATCATTTATTTTAACAAATTTATTCTATATCTACTCTTATTTTTTGTTTTTCAGATTTTTTGACACTATAATTCTATTGTAATATTTTGACTTATGAAAAAAATTCCGGTTAAATAAATGACAGGAATTACATCAAGTCTTTGAAATAAAAATTTATCCTAATAAAAATTCATTTTTTTGTCAAATAATTCAAAGTAATGTATTTTAGACTATTTTGATAAAAATTTACTTTCTATATCAAAGACTTAAAATCTTTAATAACTATAATTAATAATAAAAAACTATACAATCAACATATACAGTAAAAAAAAAAAACAAAAACAAATTTACGTAATTTAAATTAAAAACTTACATAAATTTGATTGCAAAAAAAAAATATTTCTTTTAGTTATTTATTTTTTTAGATATAAAATAATTTATTCTATTATAATTGGTGGATAAAGGAGTAAGTATAAATATTAATTTTTTTAGACATGGTTTTAATATTTTATTTAAAAATAAAATATGTAAGACATTACTATTAATGGTAATTGCAAAAATAATTTTTGTTTCTTTATTCAATATTATATATCTATGATAGAGTTTCATTATTATTCAAACAATTATTATTTTAAATAAAGTTGAATATTGATTTAAGTTTGTAGCTAAATTTAAAATCACAATGATGTTTTAAAGAAAAAATTTTTAATAATTATATTGAAAAACATTGACATTAAAAAATGATAAAATTTAATTTAACAATCAGAAATGTAAATTGTAATTTTTTTTATCAACAATTGTTCATTGTACTCCATCTACACAAACTTTAAAGTTTTTCATTAAGATGGAAACGTCGGTAGCACGTGCCGATAAAAAAGAACTCTAATGTATTTACAATCGCATTTTTTGTATTTTATTAAATAAAAGTGGATAAGCTTTGAGAAATCAATTGCTTTTCGTTAAAAATTTTAATTTAAAATATTTTTAAAGATAAATATCAATCAATTTAATAAATTCTAATAAATTTTAAATACATATCATTTTCTTTAAATATTTCTTTGCCTTTTTAAATTTTTAATATTAAAAATTGTAAAAAATCGAAAGGTGTATCATATAAAATATTAAACTCTAATATTTAAAATAATAAAGTCATCATCTAAGATTCTACCAAACATATTTCATATTTCCTGTAATCTTTTAATTAAAAAATGTGAATTTTAAAAACTAAATTACCTAGAATATCATTTTTGATGCATTTACTTTATCTATAATGATAAGACTATTTCAATGAATAATTTATGAATAATAAAAAATCGATAAAAAATAGTGCTGATATTTTGTTTTTTCTCTTACGGTTTAAATTTAACAAATACTTCTGCTTATCTAATACTTTTATTCATAGAAGAGGAATAACTATAATAAATATAATTCTGTAAATATAATATATATAAACTACACCGTGTAATAAGATTTTTAGAACTTGGAATAATAAAATTAGAGAAAATACTTAAAAGAACTAATTTTTTATATTTTACTTTTATTTTATATTCTATAAAATTACAGAATTCTAAATAATAAAAAAAATTAAAATAAAAATTTATGAAATAACAAACTATTTAATTTTTTTTATTATTTTTAAAAGTTGCATCATTTTTCTGACCTTATTTTAATATTTTTTATACGACTCATAATAAAATATAATTTTTTATATCAAATATTTAATTAATATGTACTGAAGTACACTTTTAATATATATAAAGATATATGTATAGTGCAGCTCACAATGCATACATTTTATTATGTAAACTTTATATTCAGTATAAAAAAAGATGTACAAATCCTCGAAATTATGAAAAATTATATATATTTCATTAAATACATCAAATTAAAAAATAGATCTATATATAATTTATTATTTCATAGACGTATATTTTCATACATAAAAATTAAAATACCCTTTTACATTGAGATATCTAAACATTAAATTATTTTTCTATTGTATTGTTTTATCTAATGAATATCAAGAATTTAAAGTACATTTAATAAAAAAAAATAATCGATTAATTGTTTCTAAGTAAAAATTAAAATATTATATTCCAAAATTATTAATAAAACATTTTTAATTTTATAAATTTATAATTAAATTAATGTTAATTTATAATTTATTTATTGTAAAAAAAATTACAAATATTTCAGTATTATCATAACATTTTTAATACAATTTATCAATTTTATAAAAATTTCACTTAAAAAATGTACATAAAAATGAAAACATTGTTTACTAATTTTTAAGTAAGGAAAAACAAATACAATATAACATACATATCAAATACATTAAAAACGCAAAAGAAAAACAGTATAATATATAAAATATTTCTTTAGCTAAAAATAAAGTATAATTAATTCATCTTATAAGTTTGATAATTTGTAGCAAAATGACTTTGCATATTTTTATGGTATTATACCTCTACAAGTATTTAATGAATAGTTGGATAAATGCCATATGAAGATCCACATTTACAAAATTTTAAACTATCAAATTTTTGTCTTTAAAAAGGAATGGAATTCCCGTGTGACTAGTTGGTTCTTTTGAAAAATAAATTTACAGAGAAAAAATAAAAATGCATATTTGCGTAGATGTACATGAGAGTAACGAAGAAATAGTTGAGACATTGCCACTTGTAATTTTCCGTTATACAATCGATTATATTTTTTCATTTTATAAGTTCTCTGATTTATAAACAAATTTTAAGGTAAATAAGTTTTTGTATTTTTATAATATGAGAAATTTCCATAAGCATTTCAAATAAGTAAATTATATAAAAATGGTAAGATTACTGATAAATTAATATTTCATATATTGATCAGGCAAAATCATTTTTTTGTTAATTTATTCATTATATTTATATTTTTCGTTGTAGAACCCTACACTTTCAGAATTAAAGTTTTGTTAAATGAAATAAGAAAAAAGAAAGCAATTTACATTTTTTACACGAAAGGAAATGTTTATAAACTTGTATTATTTATTAAAAATGAAAATTTTAACTTACTATATCTAATTGTATTTAATATGTCATTTAAATAATACAACATTAATGAAGCAAAACAATAAAATTATCATTGAATAATTTAGAAGTTAATTTGGCTCAATTGGATTGTTGAACTAAAAAAAAAGGAATGAGATGCCATTTAGGATTTAATCATTTGATCGTACTTCAAAATTGATTGCACAATAATTGCTTGGTATTTGAGATAAGCAGCGTAATATATTGAATAATTTGTCAACATATCACGATTTCTTTAACTGGTAACATCTTGGAATGTAATGGGCTCGTAAAGAATACAGTAATATGAATTTCGGCATGTTGGAGTACCGAGAGAGACTTAGATTAAGCGTAATTATGTATATTAGGAAGAGAAGATACGAGACGAGTCGTGTGCGAAAGCATTTTCATATCAGAGCGATGATTTCGGAGGAAAGAGCAGCCCCCCCCCCCCAAATGAATAAAGAAAGCATGAGAGAGAGAGAGAGAGAGAGAGAGAGAGAGAGAGAGAGAGTGAGAGTGAATTTCTGTTGGGAACATATGTAGCGTGATTGCCGAGTGGCCTAGTATCGCAAGGAATATTCGAGAAGCCGGCCGGCAAGTGGCGCACATATACCCCCACGTACAGACTATTTCACTCACACCAGGAAAGCCGTTCCTCATTCATGCCAACGGATCTCCGAGGCATCCCGGAGGTTAATTTGGTTTTCACGTTAATCATCGACACGTTTTCGTCACTGGCAGCCCGGTAAATAACCTCATGTCGAGGGACGCGTGCACCAACACCAGAACAGTCTCTCCTCACTCTGACACAAGGAGAGATAGCCCGGATGTTTCGATTGGTGTTTCGTGCATGTGTGCGTGTGGTGTGCATCAATTCGAGTGCCGAACTCCTAAAAACGTGCACTGAAACATTCGATCGAGCCCACTCAAAATTTATCAGTTTGATTGATTTCGAAATAATCGACAGCTTTAAATACACGAGAGTTGGGTAATCTTTTTTGACACCGTACTCCTACATTTCAAATTTAAAGTGGCTAAATTTGTTTTTCGGAATGTTCCTCTCACTTGCTATTGTAAATTTATTCCCAAAACAACAATTTATGAGCTTTGACGCAATTAATCAATCGTAAAGTTACGTAGTTTTTTTATCTTGTCTGATTTCGAATAAAAATTTTGAAAAATTTTAAAATAATGGAGAGCATAAAAGCAGAACAACATGTTTTCATTATTTTTGTTGATAAGAATTTGCTCAATAGGGTAAAAATCTTTCATTCCAAATGGAAATAACGAGATAACACATTTATAGTTTTAATAAAGTAAGCAATTTATGTTGGATTTTCGTGACCAATATAAAATATCATGATTTCGGCACGTTTACTAGATTTTAATAGCAAGTCTTTAACAATGAATTTACAGGATAACAATTGTATTAAAAATGTACGTATGCTAAAAATTGAATATGTAAATTTATTTTCTCAATATTTCTACACTAAATCAAAGCTATTAATTTTGTTTAAATCTAATAAGATTATAAGTATTTATTCTTTCAATATAAAAATTCAACCTGATAAAAATCTAAGCAATCTTTTGCAAAAATGATTGTCAAAATATTTTATAAAATAAAATTGCGCTTCAATCTATTGCTTATTATGTTTTTTGTCTCATTTAATCATTTTTTGATCAAATCAAAATAATTACCGTATTTTTTATTAATTTATTCTATGCTTAAAATTTTCTATAAAAATTTTTTAAAACAATTTTTACCTACTTCAACTCAACAGTACGAAATCAATATGGTTAGAAAAATCAATGAGGCTAGGGTATTATGAAAGTAATGTATGAATCAATCATATTAACAACTATCAAATGATTTATCGTATTAAAAAATTTATTAAAAATTTTAACGAGAGACAATGAAAAAAGAAATCTGAAATACAGAGATATATATGCTTAGATTAATAAATAAAAAAACGTTCAATCCACTTTAAAGTGATGTTTATCAATCGATTTTTATCAAATATGTTCTTTAAAAAAACATGATTAAATAGACTACTGATATCAAAATTCAAAATGAGTACTAAAAAATTCATACACCATAAATCAAATGTTTTTAAATTTTTATTACAAGTTTGATTGATAAAAAAAACCAATATTTAATGATAAATTTACATAATTTTTGGTAATGAAAGGAATATAAAATCTTCTACTTTTATTTATATTATATGTTACTATTAATGAATAATACTTTAATTATTAATATTCGTCATAATATTACTTTCACTACGAGAAGGTCTTTTATCATCAAATTAATCTTCTAAATTAGGGTTGCCAAAAATTGCAAAGAATGTTGCAATATAAACCAATAATCTATTATATATGCATTTCTATTTTTCAAAATAAGGAAATTTCTAAATTAGATATTGGAAACCTATAATCGATATAGTTAAGCTAAAATTATAAATACAGCATGACTTTTAAAACCAGATATTGCAATTTTTATTTTTAGTAAAAATATAGAGCATAAAACTAAATAAAATATGGTTTAAAAATTTGGAAAATATATTTTTGAATGTAAAAATATTTATATGAAGACCCGTGTAATTAAATTAGATTAGATTGAAGGCTCAGTTGAAAAAAAAAGACTTACACTATCATCGTAATAATGAATTATCAGATTTTCGAGGAGACTGTGCCAGTACTTAGAATATGTACAATCTCAGCAATGTAACGCCCTTTAGAAATATCGCCTCGTCGGTGAATTATTCCCCACTCCAATTTTATATCTCATTCAGTAATCGATATAACCTACGGTCAAAGCCACGCACCACACGTACGGAAATAAATACCGACGAAACAGACATAATTTAATTATATAAAGTAACAAGTTCAAGTTTACGCACCCCTTTCAGCTGAGAAATAATAGTTGAAAGCACCTGTACTTGTTTATATAAGTCAATTACGCGAAATTACATCATAATGACTTTGGCTGACAGCCTAACAGAGACACAATTCGAACATTCTTTTCAACTACACACCCCAATGTCTTCCTTTCCATTTCGATGATTTCCTTTAAAAGTGTTTTATATTATATAGGTGATACTTTTTCTGACAATTTTTTGAATAAATTTTTTAATGATTAACACATCCAAAATAATTTGTGATAGATTAATCAATCAATAAGTAGAAAAGCTTTAGAATCTATAGTTTGTTCACGCGTGTGTTCATGAAGATAACTAATTTTTTAAAATAAAAAATTATCTACAAAAATTAATATATAAATAATTAAATTAAAAATAATAAAACTACTGCGATAAGAAATACGTAATTGCAATTTCAATGTAACAAAAATCAATATTTATGATAAATAATAAGAAGAAATATAATTCCAAAGAGTATTTAAAATTCTTTAAATTAAAAATATTGATAATTTTGTAAAATTAATTAAATTTCAAAAATAAAACACAACATAGAACAAAATTTTCATTTTATCATTTATATGTACGATATTTCATGATTTTGAATCATAAATTACATTATTTTATAACAATTAAGTCAATAATTCTTAATAAAAAAATAATATAAAATTTATAGTTTAAATTATATGAATCAATAATCAATTAAGTAAAATTAATTAAAAAAAAAAAAAAATAATCGTAACTGGTTAAGTGAATAAATATTTTTATTATTATTGGCTGAGTATAATTTCTGATTTTGACATTATCACCCAATTAAATATTTCGATTATATTAATTTTAAACTTTATATTAATGGGATGTGTAGTATATTTTACAAGCTCCTATGAAATAGGAATTAAATTATAACAATAAATATTATATAATAAAAAACAAAACATAATTTTTATTATTGACATATCAAAGATTTATTTAGCGTTCATACTCCATTTGATCTTTTTTGAATATTCATTTAAGCGGTATGGTCCAAAAATGAAGTATCTACTAATTTTTAACGTTTGCCATTTATTGCACATAAATAAGCATATTCAAACTAAATTTTACAAAAACCAACCCCAATTATTACTTAGTAAGTTCTTGAAGATAAAAACACTAAAATTTAGTTTTTAAGTGAAATAACTTGTTTAGGAGTATAATTTTAAGTTAGAATTTAAAAGAGATTTTTTCATTGGAAATGTAATTTGCCTTGTTAAAAAAAAGCTTTTATAAACTTTAAATTTGCCTTATGAAGAAATTATAATTGAAAGAAATTAAAACTAAAGTATTGAGCGATAATAATAAATGTTAAATACAGTAAAGCAAGCAGATATTTTTAAAGAATATAGAAAGAAGAAATTACTTTTAAAATGATAAATTTTGATGTGCCATTCGTAGCACAGCCAAAAATTCGTGTGCGAAGTGATAATAGCAAAATTTTTCGTTATTCCCGCATGCAAGAGTTTCCTAGTCCTGTTAATAATAGAATCGTCAAAATTGTCAGCGACGCTCCGAGAACTGGTGTAGAGTCAGACGAATACTATCAAAATATGTGGAAAAGAACGGCAATAAATTACCATTATAGTATTGGATGAAATGAGTGAGAAAAAAAAAAAAAAAAAAAAAAAAAAAACGAAGGGTGCCATGCAATGATGCTGTCTTCAAATTTTTAATTATTAACGGAAAACACGATCGTATTAATACAATTTTAAACGTGAATTAGGTATAGAGACAACAAAATTCCCCCTCATTATTTAGACCGTGTTTTGATTTCCTTTATTAGTTTTTTCAAATATGTTTAATGAAATCAGGGTATTGATAAAAATTGTACACGTAAGGTAAAAAGAGTCACACGATATTACCTTAACACGTAGGCATCGATCACGTCATTTCGACAAAAACTGATAATTTCACAGCGCACAATTTTTAAAAGAGACTCCCATTTTTGTCTGAAACAGAAAAGTAATATTATATGATAAAACATTAAAAATATTCGTGCAATATTTTCAAATATAATTAAATTATTCAACATAAGACAAGGATAACGATTTTAAATGAAAAGAATAAACTGTTAAAACATGAATATATGTATGTACATGTAAAATTAAAATTCAATAAAAATACCCAAAGAAATAAAACACAATATGTATCGGTACATTTTTTATATTAATTAATTTTTTCATATAAACTTTTATACATATGGTATGTTTATGGTAATATTTTTTGGTATGGTAATTATTTTTTATTTATTGTTTTTCAAATATTTTATAATTAGAATAATACTCAAAAATTCAACTAAATTTTTTATAATACGTTAATACTAAGAAATTTTATACTTCATTCTGGAAATAAAGGTTATGAGAGTCGTAAAAAGAATAAATTACAAAAATACTTGAATTAAATTTCTTAAATTTTAGATAAATTATAAGCAATATATAGACGAATTTATTATGAATAAACAATTAAAATTTTTATTATCAACATTTAAAATGGAATAATGTAAAATCAATATGTTTTTTCATTAGAAAATTTTCCTCGTATTATGTTTTTCATTTTTGAAACATATATATTTCGAACTTTTATTATATTATATAGGCATAATTATACATATAAATTCAAGTAAATATTCAATCAAATCAATATTAAATAGTTGAATAAATCTTGTATTTGTGCTGAAAACGCAGTTTTTTTTTTTTTTTTTATTTTTTATATTGTAATTTTAAATTTGATTAAAACAAATATAATTACTAAATTAGAATTTTCGTTTTAAATTATTTCTATTATCAACATTATTATACAAATAATTGAAATATATTATTAATTTACATTTTCATTTTATATTTCGTTCAAGTATTTTGAAACAGTTTAAATTTAAATCATTTGATCTATCCAAATAATTTTAATTTGAATACCTAAAATATTAAACATTAATTGAAATAGAGTCACTTATTTAATTAATTTTCTGTGAGTTACAAAATATTTATACTTTCCTAATATTTCTTGAATAAATTCATCATTTCTTCTTTTATTTATTAGAATTTATGTACAACATAAAACAATATAATTTTAAACAATTTTAAGATATAATAAAAATTACTTTTGTTTACAAAAAATTAAATTATATATTATATATTAGGTAGCACTGCTCATACTCACATTTGTGTTTATAATAATATTAATACTTCGGAAATAATTGAAAATGCAAATTCACAAATTTTTTTTATAAAAATTTATAATATAAGAAAAATTAAAAAATTCAGAAGTATGCAATTAAAATTTAAGTAAAGTGTTGTGTTTTTTTAAATATTTTTCTTGTACAAATTGACCTTATATATTTCAAAAATAAATTTTTAAATATTATTATTCAGTTTTTTATTAAAACAATTTAAACTCTTAAAACTTCTCAAGGAATCACTCTTTCAAAGTCATAAAATTTTTGAATCATAGATTGCATTAAATTTTTTATGCTTAATTATAAATATAACCTAATCCATAATATTGCACTGATGCATGGTACTTATATTTACATCGCATTAAGCATCATGAATTCATTTGCATTGTATTTAAAGTAATTCAAATGAAATTATATTGTTACAATCTTTTTAAACATTTTATATTTGTAATTAAGTATAAAAGTACAATTCATTGCACCATAGATATTATTTTATAATTCTTAAAGAACTAGATCTAAATATTTTTTTTAAATAAATGCGAGCCGTAAGTAAAAGCACATTTTAAAAAAAATTTCTGGTTTATATTATCTACAATATTTTTTACATCTTTTATGATGTTAAAATTGTATTTTTACCTTTAATTATAGTTCATGTTTTTCAAAACTTATACATTTTTATTATAATTATAAAATCCACAAAAATAAATAGTTTATAATAATTATGATAATTGAAAATATTTTTATCTTTTTTATTATTCTTCTACAATAACTTGTCGTCATAAAATATTCACATTTAATGATACTAAAGGTCTTTGTATGTTCTAACTATGCGTGATATTCAAAAGTGTATGATTTCAATATCACGTATGAATGATATTAACATTACAGAAATAGTTTATGCATTCGTATATTAGACGCACGTAAAGATATCAGTTTGAGTAAGATAATGAACTCACGGGTGATACTGATTTCAACAATGTAATGTAAAATAGTTATTAAAAAAAAAAATAAAATACAAAAATAATTTATTTTGACTATGGATATACATATATATATACATATATATATTTGTTTTTATAAAACATAATTTCACCAATTTATTTGTTTGTATTAAAAGGATGTATAAATTGCAATTTAAAAAAAAATATATGAAGCTGATTTAAAGACTATAATACACTATTAATAATATATATATAAATTCATATATATCTGTAATGATAAAATTTCGAAAAAACAATTTAATAATATTCACTTCAAAAATTGCTTTTAAGTACTTTAAGATAAATATTCTATAATATGGAACATATTAATTAATATAAGATTGCCAAGCCATTCTAAAAAACAAAATCATATATAATACTTATAAATTGATTTTGAATAGTATAATAAATTTTTGCATTTACCGCATTAAATTTTAATGGGAAACACATGCTTGCAATATGTTTTGTAAAATATGAATTAAAAACAATTATATATTTATTCAAACTCTTAACGAAGACTACAAATAAAAATTTCTATAGTATTTACATTTGATAATACACACATGTATACAGCACTGCAATCTTTTGTTTGAATTGATTTTTTGAGTTTAATTCAAACGTTATTCTTTAAATATTGATATTACAAGTAATAATAAATAAAGTAATATAAACATAGTTTAAGAACTATGCACAAAGGATTTAATAGAATTTTTTTATTTATTATATTGTATGGTTATACAAATCCTATTATCCTTCATAATAAATATTTATAATATTAGCAGGATAAACAATTATATTTTAATAAATTTAAATTTTACAGAATACATGCATGATTGTATATGAATTATCACAAGTCCTATTGTATTCAATGTAATTTTATATTGTTGAACCTCTTGTTATATTCAAATTTATAATAATTCGAATAGTTATGATTTTCTGGTAAAAAAAATTTGAGCTTAATAATATATTTGTATAATATGGTGATATTTTTAGATTATATAAAATGCTAGTTATATTATTTATCCGTTGACTAAGATTATATAAAAATAAATTATCTATCTATTTGCTATTACATAATCTAATTTTATTACATATTTATTCATTAACTATAATATGTTATAAAAATATCTATAAATACCTATTCTTTGTTTTTATAATATTTTTATTCTTTTATGTCATTATTATTTATTTTATTGTCCATTAATATATAGTCATGTTTGATCCAAGTACTGAATAAAATATTTATGTTTTCAGTAATATGTACTATATGCATAAGGTAGGTAATCTATAATTTAATAATGCTTATTTATAAACTAGATATATACATTATTGCTTTCATTTTTAATAACTTATTTGCAAAAATTATTATAGTGCTTAATTTATATTCAATAATACCTACAAATTTTTATAATATTTACAAAAAATAACTTTCTCATTAATAAATTTTATAAGCAAAATCTAATGCAATAAAATAATGAAATAATTGAAATATGACAATAATCGTCAGGATTTTCTATATTTTTTTGCACGTGATAAGTAAAAATTTGAAAAACTCTCCTTAAATTCATTGGATAATACATCTATATATAAACGTAGATAAATGATCTGTCCGAAAGGTATCGATGTTTTTTTTTTATTATTTTTTTTTTTTATTTGTAAAAAAAAACTCTAGAGATTTGTTAACGTTAAAAAAGGCTTTTAAGGATAAGCGCATGAAAATTTCGATGAATTAAAGGTGTCATGGATTGTCCTGATCATTAAATGATGATTTGAACTTAAAATTTTATGCCAGCGTTCGGCGTTAGAATCGATTCGGGCTTTTAGTCATCCGGAACGGAGCTCGTCGACAACCTCATTCCACCTTTTTAAAAGCTCTGTACCATTTTTTAAAAATGTGATTTACACTTACATTTATCATTAAAGACTCTTTTTTAACATTTAATAGTTTCTAAAGCATTTTACGAAGCCACAAGCATTTTTTGACCGTGTAAAGTTATTCCAATAGTTATTTTATTGCGCCGTGTTACAAAATTCAAAAATACCCTAGTGCGAAGTAAAATTATGCCGCCTCTAATGATCGAAAAAAAGGACAAGTAAAAAAACTCCGAAACATCAATACCTTCCAGATAGACATGTATGTACTGAGTTTTACCATAAGTAAGTCTGACTTAGATTTGGTATGATGCTATGTCAAGAATTATGCTATCTTTCAACATTAAAACATTACAAACTTGACTATTACACCATTCATTGAATATAGTTTAATTTAAAAATTGAACACTTTGTTATCATATTTCAAAAATAAAAATTAACTGTAATTAAAGAAATTGTAAGTAATTGAACATTAGACAGCTATTCCCTTTTAATAGTAGATATGAAACTATATTTCTTTTGAATAATTAGAAACACCGGCAATATCAATGGTAATAATATTTTAAAAATCAGATGTTAAACTAAATAATTAAGTTTTATTGTTATGATTTTAAGCTTTACAGATGATTTTATGAAAGTAAAAGATATTGAATAAATAAATAAAGCAGTGGATATTTTCTGATTCATATAAACAATCATTTTAAAATTGATAATGCCTTTTAAAGTTTTATTTTTACAAAATGAAAGCGTAATACTCACAAGTATGCTTGTGACAATAGGCTAATTATTGCGTCTATATTCTTTTTTAATGTAAATACAAATTATTGTTATTTCGCATGAAAAATTCAATTGTAAATTTTTATTGTTCATTAAATTACTTATATAAAATTTAATGTTAAATACTCAAATGTACTTGTACAAATGTTAAATAAATATTAATTAATAAATTACTTTATAAAACTTATTCAGTTGTTAATGTTTTGATTTATTACAATATATTTTAAGCAATTGTAACTTAAATATATATTTTTAAGTTTTATCATAAATTTTATAAATTATTGAGTATTTTCTCTGTATTCTCACCATATATAAGTATTTATGTGTCATAGATAATGCACAGTTAAGGACTTTTAAAATATTTTTATTTTAATTAACATTTTATATTTTCGTAAAATTTGTTTTTACTCATAAAAATTTAGGACAAAAATTTAAGACTATACAAATATAAATATATATTCTACATTATTATAATATGTTTTTTAAACCAATTATAAAAATTATTGATTATAATGATATATTGAATAAAAAATTAATGTGATCGATTCATATAAGTGTATAATATTGATACTTAATTTTAAAACTACGTAACTTAAATGAAAGAGAGATAAGTATATTCACATAAGATATAAACAGATAAATGCAAGTAATGCTGTCCTAATTTTTAATAAATAATATTCACTGAATTGTGAATGTATACACTTTTGATAAAAATAATCAATATAATTGATATCACTCACATCTTACGCATATTACGCGTATTTACGCGTGTATAAATTATGTAGATATATGTAAATACATGTATATGTTTCGGCACACATGCAGAGACAATAAGTGTGCTTTTTCGGGTGATAAATCTCAAATGATTAATGTGGATTCTTGCCAATAACCCAATAAACCAAAAAAATTAATTATTTTTTTGTATAAAAACAGTAAGCATTCTAATTTCCTTTCCCTCCCCCCCCCACCTCCCACCCCATGAAGCAAGCATGACGAGTGCGCCCGTTTCGCGTATTCATTGATTAAAGGACCCGGACTTCCCTCTACCCGCGATATTTATCACCTAGTATAGAGTGTACACTTTAAGGAAAAAAGTAATTCCGTTGGAAAACTAGGAGAATCGGAGATAAAATGTGTCATTTGCGTCGGCACCTATTTGAAAAGTAAATAAATATTTACTGAGCTCGCGAGGAGGAAACAGAAAAGACGCATAAGGAAGTGTTCGGAGTAACCTTGAAAATGGGAAAATGAAAGACGACAGCGATCGATCATCTACTACCATGCGCATGTTGTGTCTTCTTGGGCTTAATAAGTCTGTGCCCTGGCTAATTATTTGTTCTCGCTCTCAATTATTTATCCTACAATCCTTTGGCCAACGGCTACTTTCTTTTTCCCTTTAGATTCTGTTTTCTCGTTAGCAAATGTCAATAATCAAAAATCCATCTATCAAAGGGAATAACTTGAAAGATGGCATTTCGTATCCATTTAAATAGAATTATTCCTTCAGTCGGAGCTCCGATCACATTTATAAAACAATATAATTACAATGCTTTATCAAATTATTGTCTATCCATTATAAAATGTACAAATATCAATATATCGATCTATGTACATTCGTATGCTTGAGACATGTATGCGTCCGTTATTCAACCGCAAAAACACATTAAATACTTGAGAAACACAACCGTAATATCAACAAATATTTTTTGCTTCCTAGTAATCCTAGTAATCCTACACAGCCAAATGTGAAATTAAAGTACATTAGCCGACACACATACACGCACACAATTGTGCATCATTTGACGCAAAATTGCACAACTAAATGATTTATATAATTTAATGTCTAACAAAAAAGTTTTTTAATTACAAAAGCTATTTTACGAGTTAAAGTTATCACAAGTAATTGATCTAAATATAATTAGTTTTTGATATTTATTTTAAAAATATTTGAAAACAACCATACAAAAGAAAACAAATCTTCGTTTTTTAAAAGGAAATTTTCTCGACAAAATATGAGACCGCAAAGTCATATATTAATTTCAGCGCTTTATAAAAGGATAATTTTGTCCATAATATGTTGAATATAACTTAATTATATTAAACGAAATTGAGAAATTCGAGTGACAGTGCACTTAACACAAATATATGTATTATACTGGAGTATAATATTCAGCGTGTTATTTATTAACAATTTAATACTTTATTTAACGTTTATTACAAATTTTTAAATTCATTTTTTTTTATTTTTTTTTTTTTTTTTTTTATTAATATTTAGTAATAAAACAAAATATTCTTAATTTTTATTGAGTACCTTTTATTAATTATTAATATGAAAATTGTATTAACTCCCTCTTGACTACGTGTTATTATATATTGTAAAAGCATAATAAATAATATATAACACTATAAAATATGTAAATTTCCATAAATTGATAAAATAATTATTTATCCAACTGCAATATCTTACCTGGCCATGCATTGAAAAATATCTTATTGAGATTATATATTTTAATAAGAAAAATCATTTTTTATTAAATTATACAACTTAAAAATATTATTTAAAAATATTATTAAAGACATTTAAAATACTCAATTATTAAAAAAAACAGTGAAATGGTTATAAAATTTTAATTTCTTTGTAAACTTACAATATGATATTTTTTTTATCTAAATTAACAATTTAATTTAGAACTGTACCTATTGAAACGCAATATGAAAAAAAATAATCGGATATATAATGAAAATAAAATTATAAAATTGATTGCAATATTTATAAAATACAACAGAAAATGTTATACATGAAGAAATAAAAAACAATTATTATTATTACATAATCTTTGCAAATTGTATTTTTAATTTTTCTGGATTTCTCTTAAATATTTATCTTCATTTATTATTTTAAAATAGTTAAATATACATTCTGTCAGTTCAATGACTTCAATTACAATTTTATATTTGGAAAAACAAAAATTCTCAAAAATTATTTTTTATTGACAAAAATTAAACAATTTGTATGAAATACTTATAAATAATTAAAGTTTAATATGCATTTATGTTCTATATATTATTTTTTATTGAAAATTGGTAGATTAATATAATATTTATAATAATTAATTTATAGTAATGAATTGGTATTATAATCTATGCATGTATTGCAGGAAATATCGTTTTTTTGTTATTTTTTACTCACATTAGCCTAGAAAGCTTAAAAGAATTTAAAAAAATAGATATTTAAATGTATTTATATCTTTGTGTTTGTCTTGACTTCAAAATATAACTGAAAAGGTTATATTCTTTGTGTATCAGTCTTTTTTTATTTGTTTATAAAGATCTCAAATACTTGGAATCAGCAATTAAAATAGTCAAGTTAAATATATTAATAAAAGTATGAACCATATTCGATAGAAATTACTGCCAAAATTATTTTAGTTTATAAACAAATTTTCCACGTGCCATTTACCAATTCATAATTAAATTTCTTTTATAAACAAAGCAATAGTTAAAAGCATGATAATAGTTGAATGATTTGAAACATTTTTTTATAAAAAAAATTAACCGCACAATTCTTATAATATTTGTTATCTATATAAAAATTTTTTCTCCGTTCAAATATCATTGTTTATGTTTAAATTTTAAAGATATAGTTTTTTTTCTTAAATAAAAAAAATATATAATATTGCATATGCAGAAATAAAATTTAACATAAATTAAATATTTTCAGCGGTAAAAGAAAGCTTTATTTGTGAATATAAAGAAAACCTAAAATATAAAATAAATGTGTGTCTGTAAAATAAAATTTGATTTTAAGTTTACATTATATTTGATAATGTGTTATTACATTGAAAAATAAAATATATTAAAATTAATAGATAAAAAAATCTTATTTTTTCATGTAAATTAGGTGCAATTGCACACACATTACGTAATTTCTAACGTACCATCCATATCTACTTTATCGAGTCACTCAACAAAATTTATATTTAAAGATAAACCTATTAATTTTATAAGAATAATTAAATATAGTGAGCAATCTATTACAAATTTGTACTTTAATTTGATGCGGCACTCAAGATAATGTAAAATATATACAAGTACACTATCGAATCGATATATGATTGATCATATGTACACGTATGCATGTACGTATGTATGCACGTATAATATATGTATACATATAGACAATTTTTGTGTGATATTCTTTGTTTTAGACTATTTACAAAACTAAAGAGTCATACAGTAAAGAGAGGAAAAATAAAAAAATATAATAAGATCGTAGGTGGACCCCGCCGAGACGCGCAACGACGAAGAGATTCATGCGCAGTTTTCCTTTGATGAGGATAAGGAGGATGAGGTCGTGGTTACGTCGTATTTCCGACCTGAAGGGCGTATGCGATCAGCTTTCAATGGATTTACTGAAGCTTAAGTTCAATCCCCCTTTACGTCCCCCTCCTCGAGAGCTTTAGTTGACTTAAAAACTCTTTGTCGAGTGTTCATCAGACAAAAATCCAGAAATAAAATTTTAGTCTGGTAATTTATAAAAGAATCGCGAAATTGTAGTGTTCGATGCTCTTAAAGTGCATCCTCGTTAATTCAAAAATTCAGGGTGTAAGTAACGATGCAAATGAGATTGCATTGATAATTTGTAGAAGTCGAAGGGTCAAACAATAAACTCTTAATGCTTTTGCACACTGCTGCATAATTAAAATTTTAATTTGTCGAATAAGTTTGCATTAAAGGCATTTAGAGCCACATGAACTATATTTCTGATCATTATATTGAGTTATATGCAGTAAATACGATGTATTAATTCATTTTTAGTGAACCCAACTGCATATATTGAGATGTCTGCATTGAGTTGTTTTTTTTCTGTTTCAATTACAAAAGGAATCAATCTGTAACAAGGAAGTCTAGTTCACAGGTGAACATGTTCGAGCTTTCTCAAATTATACCCAATAAGTTAAATAGCTTTACCGTAAATAAAGTTCCAGAATAGTTGTTTGACATCTGTCAATAAATATGCACGTACAAAGTTAATAATTCTATCAATTCCGAGCAATAAATAGTTAACCGGCAATTTTAACCGAGTGTCCGCTGAAATGCGTCTGTGATAAAATGTGATAAAATTTTCGAACGACAAACAGTAGGTAGATTGACACACCCGACAGCACACTTCGATATTGCTGACAACCCTTCCATGATCTCCCTGTCTGTCACACCAAGTCGCACTTTCTTCTCTTCCTTCCTTCTCTCTTCCTCCTCGTTGACGCAAGAACTCGACGAATCTGACGTAGCCGTGGTCTAATGAAATTGGAGTAACGAAAGAGGAAGAAGACCGGAACCAAGATTTTCAGTTTGGAGGAAAAGTCTTTGTCGGTGGTCGTCCGATCCCCCCCCCCTCTCCACCGCCGATGCAGAGCTACGCGCAAGGGAAAATAAAAGGGAGGGCCCGGTGCGAAAAAGAAATTCCAACCATCGTGGATCAATGCCAACTCCGAGGACTCCCGCGTTTCGCGTGTCCTCCCGGGCGAATTCGTCAGGAACTGGGCGCCGAGAAGGCGACTAAAATGACGAGGATGAAGAGGTTGCGGCACGTAATTTTGGCGCCAAGGTTAAAGAAGAGAAAGGAGTGGAGGAAATGAACAGCTGGATGGAGTGGACAACGAGGCGATAAAAATTCACAAATAGTAAAAAAATCGGGAATGGCTTGGTGCGCCCGCTTACCGGGGGATTTGCCTGAGGTCTCGCTGTCTGTCCTTGCCGTCGCTGCTCGTGAACCAGATCTCGAGGAGCTTCTCCACGCCCTCGAAGAACTGCACGCACTCGCTATCAGTGTCGATGGTGCTGTTGCCCGTCATCGTCGTGGTGGTGGTGGTGGTGGTGGTGTTGGTGGTCGCGGTCGACGTCATGGTGCTCGTCTCCGCCATCGGGTCTATTCGCGCGGCCGGGGTGCGGGCGAGATCGACCTGGCGGATGACCCGAAATCGGCGCCGGGGTCCGACACCGAACTAAAGGGGTTGTCTGATAGATCCTTTTGAATTGATGTACTCGCGCCTGCTCCCATACACACGTACACAGGCACGTGCTGCACTTTGCGTGTGTGAAGTGGCCTCCTCGAGGGGCGCCGATGATAGCGCACTCCCCTCTGACCTCCTCTCGCTCTCTCTCTCTCTCTCTCTCTCTTGACACTCTCGCACGTCCCTCCTTTGCGATGTCTCGGTTGCAAATGAGCTACTGCCCGTGCACTCGAATCGTTTTATATGTGTATATGCGTGGGTCACATACAGAGAAGAAGGCGTGTGCATGCGGTAATGTTAAGAAATAAAATGAAATCCGCGCCCGCACGGGATTGGGATTTTCATGAATGTACTTGCATAGAGAGTGTGGCGGAGGTGTCGAAGTTGATATAATTATTTACGTATTTATCTACATAGACGCATAAATATACACACGTATAAATACAGATATGGACACAGATCTATATATATATATATACATAAATATATATATATATATATATGTATTATATGTGTATATAATATACGTATATAGATAGGATAGATAGAGAGATAAATGGAATGGATGGATGATGATGATATAATTATAAGATATATTTATGTATATATTATAATGGTATTAACATGTGAGTGTGGTGAGTGTACGCATGCTCGTACACACACAGACTCGTCGAGGCGCGCGGCCGTGTATACAAAGTGTACGTCGAGTGTGTGCTCGTGTGTGTATGAGCTGAGTGCCCGTGCCCGTGCTCTCGTGATTGCGCCCGCGCTCGCGACTCACATCCACGGCGCACGGCGGTTTCGATTTCACTGAGGGGCAGTCGGCGACGGCGGAGCAGTAAAGTAGTAGACCAGCGCGGAACAGAGTCAAGGACCATCGCGGATCGCCTCCGTCTCTCTCCCTCTCGCTCCCTCCGACGGACCGAGGGCACCTACACCGCGCACACGCACGCACGCACACACACACACACACGGGCGGGTTTCTGCGCGCGCCGGCTCCTATCGCGCCGTGCGTGATGATGCTTCCCTTTCCTCCTTCCTGCTTCGGAGAGAGACGGAGAGAGGAACAACCCCCACCGGCTCCGAGGAGCGACGTGCGCATATTCGCAACACACGCGCGCCACTTTTTTCTCTGGGTGTCGCCGATTTGAATCCGGACGAGGGTTCGTCGGACCGCGACTTGCGGACCCGAGGACAACGCGGCTTGTCGCGGGTTGTCGCCGCTGACCCGAACGCCCTCAACATTAGGAATCAACTACTTACTCGGACCTTCTACTAACCCTCCTGGTGACAATCGGAATTCGATGTCACCATGGAATCGAATGCGCTTGTCGAAACGCAAATTAACAACTCCAATCATTTCTATTTCAAACTTTTACAATTGCTTTCGCGTTTGGATTCTTTGTTCACTCACCCTCCGAATTTTCTATCCAAATTTTCAACAAATCGTTAATGTGTACAAAGTTCACCAATGTAAAACCTAAATTTAAAAGCCACCAATCCTTGTATTGACGTTTGAAGACACACTTGCTCCGAGATTAATAACGTACTTTTATACCTTTTATACGTTCAATTTACATTTCGAATAACTGTCCGCCTGATTATCATCATTAATCGGTAATAATACATAATCCTAATACCTTTACGTTCTTTTAAAAATTTATTATTTTACAGATATCGCAGCTTCTAAATATAATTCCGAACAATAACTTAGTATTCTATTATTTCATTATTTATTAATCTAAATATATATTATTATTTATTTTAAATATTCCAGGATAGGACTTAAAATAAATTTAAGATCATTATTATATATAAAGCACGCCAACTGTTGCAACAAATCTCAACAATACATACTCAATGTTCAATATTAAATTTTATAAGTAAAATTTTATTTTAAATATGAAACTAATATTTAAATTAAAAATAGACAATAAATACCAATTGAATAAACTATTTTCCTTGCTTTTCTTAATTCTGATATTTTTTCATTAGAACAAATTCTTGCATTTTTTTTTATGTATATAATATAAAAAAATTTTCTTCGTAAAGTATCAACTGAAATTTCAATAAAAAATTTTTTTAAAACTATAATATAATGCGCATTTTTAACACATTAAATTCTTAGTTAATATTTAAATTATGATTAGAAGATTACTTATGGATAGCAACTTGAATTGGTTAATAAATAAATAATAAATTTCCCTCGATATTTATACAATTGAAAATAATGTAATTTTATCAATACTAATTAATCTATTTGATAACTTCTATGTATTCAAATTATACTGTGAGAAATATCTTAGACATGAATAATAATAATAAGAAGAAGAAGAATATAAAAGATACTCTTTAATATTACACAAATCAAAAGTTGTTATAAATCTTTGAATAATACAAAAAAAAAAAATACATAAAGTAATTTATGTACATTTGTATACTTATTGAAATTTGTTTCATTTAAATTTTAATCTTATTGCAAGATTTCCTGTAAAATAAATAAAACGATATTATAAGTAATGTAAATTTGCTTATTGGGAAGGAAAAACCAAATACGATAAAGATAAAAGTTTCATAAAATTTATCAAGTATATTTTTTAACAAATATCATTAAGAATTTAATGTTAATAGTAAAAAAAACTTATGTATTACTCCATTTTTATGTAGTATGCAACCACTCATCCTCTTCATTCTTTAACATTTACATCTATTTATGATTTAACTATTATTATTACACAACATTTATATTACTCAACATTACAAAACCTTAATATTGTATTATATTTTAATTGCATAAACCATATGCATTAAACTCATTTTACATAAATATTACATATTTATAAATACATAAGATGTTTTTTTCAGCGACATTACAGAATGTTTAATACAATCACAGTTCGTCGGGAATTGAGCAAAGGTAAAAAAGGTTTATGTTATTTAATCATTATTATTAAAATTATAACAACATATAAAATTAATTTTTTGATTTTCTAACTTTTTCTCCTTCTTTTATTGACTTCGATTTTTTTTCTCCATTTATGAGTTTTTTCTTCTGTTGGCTTAAATTTTTGTTCCTCTTTTGTTGATTAACTTTTTTCCCCTCTTGGCTTGATTTATTTTTTTCTCCCTTTTCTGTTGGTTTCATTTTTTCTACTTCTTTTATTGGTTCAACTTTTTTCTCCTGTTGGTTCAAATTTTTGTTCGTTTTCTGTTGAGTGAACTTTTTCTTCATCTTCTTTTCGTTTAACTTTTTTTCCCTCTTCTCTTGTTCTAGTTTTTTCTCTTCCTTCTCCAACGCTTTACTCATTTTTGCCAAACTCTTTGGATTAACAAGCATATCTTCACTCATTGGCTCTATAATTTTACCCATCTTGGTCTTAACTGCAGGTTGAATAAGCTTGCTAAACGTTTTTTCGGGTATAAAATCACGGCTCACAGGCGCTCTTATGCTTGCTTCAAAATCTTTAACGCTGTTGAAGGGAAAAGGAAGATCACTAACAAGATGTTTCTTTATTTTTGGGCATTTTTCTTCTATGATAACGACATCACCCTTATTTTCGTCGCGACGCGGTGGTGGCTTAGGCATATTTATGATGAACCGCCGTTTCTTCCGCGCCGACACTTTGATATCTTTACCACCCCAACTACCCCATCCGGGAAGGTGTAAATCCACGTTTTCTGGTATGTTTTTCTTTATCTAACGAAAAAAAAAAAAAATTTTAGCAGAATGTTTGATAATCGTCATTATTTTCAGAATATGGATTTTTGGAAAAAAGGCAAATCATTCATAAATAACTTGAGATTATTGTAGTTGTTCATTTTTTACGTACAATTAATAAGTAGAAAAATATATCTATATCTAATTTATTTAAAAAATTTGATGCTTTTAAAATAAAAACAAATGTAAAAGAACCAATTATAAAATACATGAAAATAATCTTCCATATTATCAGTCTTAAATTTTATAAATTTTTAATCATTTTTCTCTTTAAATTTATTATTTAAAAAATTTGCATTTATTTAATCATAATTATATTAAAAATAATAATAAAAATCTATATGTTTATTAAGTATTATAACAATTAACCTTTAAAACAGTTTTTTTTATATTTACTTATAAATATTGAAGAGTATATTATTTTTTAAATAATAAAATATCTATCTTTGATCATTAGTATGATTTAAATAATTGTTATTATATTTCTATTAAAATACTAAGTAAATGTAAAAAAACTTTTGAATTTTATAGTATAGATTATTTTGTATTGCACAATATTTTTTATTCTTAATGATTTTTAATATTATTTATTTTTTATGCTAAATAGTTTTTGATTACATATGTATTTTTTATCTGATAGTTAATGAAAAATGTAAGAAAAATTGAAAATTATTATTTCAAAGTATCTATATAAAATAATTGAATAAAAATTTATAATCATATAAATTACTGCAGAATATCTTAATTTGTCATTCGCATCAATCGAAATTAACATATTGCATTATATGTATTAAAATATATTACTTTTAAATATATATTTATATATACTGAAATTAAATTTTTTTACATGCATTTAAATATTTGTTAAAATTGTGCATTATTACATTTTTCAATTTTTTAATTATTATTGATATATTTTAATTATTTAATTTCAATTATATATTAATTTATTATTATCTATTTACAATAAATTATTCGATTGATTCAACTATTTTTTATTTTATTGTGTAAGCTTTAGAATAAAATCGAATTCTTATATTTATTTTTATTTTAATTTGAATATCGAAAATTTATCTAAATAAAAATGTATATAATTATTTATTATATTAAATATTTGAGACTTATTTGGGAATAAATTAATGTGATAATAAATAAAGAAAGATTCTATGTTTATTTAATTAAAATATAGATCAACGCTATATTATACTATTTTAAAACGTTATTTCATTTTTATATTAATTTTTTGTCTTTTATTGTAACATTTTTTTAACATGTATTTTTATGATAAACAAAAAACATGCGAAAAGTAATTTTATTTTTATTAATATTATTATTTTTGTGATAAATCAAATGTATTGCTCTTTTAAATATTTAGTGGAAATTTTACTTAATAAAATATTAAATACTTTTATTTGTGATTTTATATCGTGAAACTATAGTTTTATTTCTAATGAATTAGATCTAAATATACATTATATCGGATATATTCAAGACCGGAACTTTGAAAATTTTTGTATTAATTAAAAATTCTACTGTTTAAATGTTTAAATAAGTATATTTAAAAAAAAATTACTGTACGTTGTATTTTTTAAATTAATTTTGACACGTATACATAAAAATAAATTAATAGTAAAT
The DNA here is from genome assembly GCA_018907245.1 of Eupristina koningsbergeri. NCBI lineage: Eukaryota > Metazoa > Arthropoda > Insecta > Hymenoptera > Agaonidae > Eupristina > Eupristina koningsbergeri. The sequence goes on from JACCHV010000041.1 coordinate 2,640,930, forward strand.
AAAAATATATTATCTCGAAACAGTTTGATTTTTTATGATTTCTAGAATTCTTCATTTCATTACTGTGATAACTTCAAATAATTTTTATATATTTTTCACTTTAATATTTGCATTAATATATAAGAAAAATTATTTAGTTGGATGTCTTTTTATATTGTATAAATAACTATCCACTTATTTTTATTTAATAATATTTAATCATATATATTATTTTAAAAATAAACTTTTGGATGAAGTTTAATATTAATATAAAAAAAAAAAAAAAATAAAAAAACTTGATATATTCAAATTTTTTAATGTTTTAAATATTATTATTCGTAAATTTGTTTTTTAAATAAAATCTTTTTTTTACTAATTATTGAATTATTATATATATTTGTATAAAAATATGTTTTTATAAGAATATATTATCTATATATCATATAAATATTACTACATTATTTATTATGTATTATATAAAAAAATTATAGCTTAAACAATTTTTATAAGGTTTTTCGAAAAGTTTTTAACGTTTAGAATCATTCATAATGATGTCGATTTTTAATAAGTTGCTCTGATTTACCACAATCGCGTAATAATATGCTTGTAATTACAAGTTCTTAATTATCTTTTATTGTTACTCTTAATATATGTTGTATAATTTTACAAAAATACTCATCTACTATTAATACTATTTTAACAACTGTTGTAAAAAATTATATATTTAGATATTTTGTTTATAAATTTTTATTTATAAAAAATATCATTTTAGAAATTTTATTAAATCTTAATTTCTATTAATAATTTCAAATATTTCTACTTTTGAATTAAAAAATTCTTTTTTTATATTTTCATTCAGTACAAATTAAAGTTATATTAAATATATAAATTAAAAAATATTGAACAATATCTTTTATATATACAACTTAGTGAAATATATGTTTCTATAGAAAATTTTATGTATATTAATATTTCAATAAAATATATTGAATAATTTACCTCTTCTTCTTTTTCTTTTCGGAATTCGTCTACTACATCATCATCAGCAAAAGCCTCACTTATTATTTGCTGCTGATCTTCCGTTTCACTATCATCTAAAACACCTTCTTCACCAGCGATTTCATTGGGTAATACAGAGTTGACATATATTGGTTTTATATTCATATATTTTTTTGGATCAATTTCTATTGAACTTTTTTCTCCTGTTTCTTGATTATTAAGTTCAATTGTATTTATTTTTTTCTCGAATTCTAAATTTTGAGTTGATGGTTTAAAATTGGAAGACTCCTCCATAGGTGTATCAATAATTGGTTGAATATTTCTTTGACCCTTTAAACCAAGCTTTTCGATGTCATTTATCGAATCTGTTTTATTTATCTTTCTTCTCTTTTTATTTTCTTTTTTTGTTTCTTTTTCAAGCATACGCTTTACACTCTTAAGCTTTTTATCTATTTTTTCTTCTATTTTATCCTCAATAGAATCAAACATTTCATCAATATCAATATTTTCCAAATTCTTTGGTGTTTTATTTATTATTAATTTTTTTATTGTTGATTTTTTTATTATTGGTTGTTTTATTGTCGATTTAACTGGAGAAATTATCCAATTAGATGTTCCAACTTTTACCCTTGTTTTTTCCGCTTTTCTAATTAAACTTTCATTTGAATCAGTATCACGTTTACAGTTTTGATGATTTTGTTTTTCTCTTTTTTGTTTTATATTTTTAAAGTTATTTTCTTTATCAGCACATTCTTCTAAACTATTATGTTTAATAAAGCCATTCTTTATAAACAAATTTTCTTCAATAACTTTTTCTACTGGATTTTTATTTTCATCAATAACGTTTTTCGCTGAATTATTATTTTCAATGAAATCCTCATTTTCCTCAAATATTTTTTTGACTTTATTCATATTTTCTTTTACATTTGAGTTATTATCATTAACTTTATTTTTATTTGAATCTAATCTCTTTTTTTCATCATAATATTTTCTATAACTGCTTACAAATTCATCAATTTCTGAATTACTTTTTACTGGATTTAACCAAGGATTTTCTTTATCAATATTTGGTAAATGCATAGATTGATCTTCATTGTCATCATCATCGCTATCATCTTTTTTTACTTTTTGAGTTAGTTCTCTACTGATTGCTAACTGTTGAGCTAATTCTTGACGGCTCTGTTTTAAAAGATAAAATAATAAATAATAAATAAATAAATAAATTAATCATATATAAATGCATAATATATTTTTAAATAATAACTTAAGTAATATTTAAAATCAATTAATATACAATAATGTATAAAAATTGAAAATAATAACATGGAATTATAATACATAATAGAATTTAATCAAAATTTTTTTACATGTGTAGTTAATAAATAAGTTATTATGTAATTACTATTATAAATTAAATACAATTTATTTTTATTATGTAGAAATAATGTTTTTTTTTAATGTTAGTATCTTGAAATTGAAGTTTCAAAATTATTTTAATGATATTAATTGCGATTATTAATAATTAAATAGGTAAAATAATATTAAATCCCTCATATTTCAAACATTTGAATTTTGTAACTGTTTAATTTCAAATTTTATTAAAAATTATTTAGATAATTTAAATTATTTTTAGTGCTCTATATATTCATCCTGAATTTTGTAATTTTTTCTCTTGTATATTATGACAATTTTTTCACATTTATTATTTAAAATAATTTAAAAATGAAAATATGAATAATATATACATTTTAAATATATATTATTAAATAAAAAAAACATAAACTTGTTATTAATTATTTTTCAAAATGTATTAATAAGTGAAAATAAAATTATAATTTAATTTACCTCTTTATCATATTTAGCTCTAACTTGTTTACTTTTTGCCCATTGTCCAGTACTTTTGTGTCTTAATGTCATTCGCTCTTCAGCTCTTTGTTTATCTAATTGTTCTAATTTCTCTAGAGCTGCCTGTGGATCGGTTTTTTGCAATTCTTCAAACTCCTTCAATGCTTGTTTAATTCTTTCTCTCCTTTGTATCCTATGAAACTTTTTACTTTTGATTTTATTTTGTCTATGTGCTTTTGCTTCTTTATAACTCTAAAAAAGTTAATTTCTTTATTGAGTAATGAATAGTAAGATTAATTAGAATTAAATTAATAGATTTTTAATGTAACATGTATACCTGTTGTGCTCTAAGTTTTGCAACTTCTTTTCTTCGTTCTATTATCTCTTCAAAAGTTAAGGGAAATTCAGCGTTTTCTTCTGGTTCTTTTTGAGGTTCTACCTCTGCAAGTTTTTTCTCTAACTCTGATTGAAGACGAAATTTTTTTAAATACCCTGTCGTGGGTTCCAGTTTCATAGAAGTTTGGCTTAGTGGAAAACTGATACTTGCAGCTGTTCGATTTCTGGCTATTATTGCACTCCATTTTTTAAGTTCTGTTTTTGCATTTTCAAATCCAACTGTACGTTTTATCTACTTAACAAATTTTTGTTGAATATAAAGATGAAATCATTTAAAATTTGTGTTATTGTATAAATTTTTATACAAACCCTTTCAGCAGCAGGTTTTTCTAATGGCTTTTGTAATACTTTTGATTTAATTTTTGCAGCATCAATCTTTTTACTGATCTCTTTAAGGTGTCCTTTTTTCGCAATTGCTTTGGCCAAATCCCCAATTTCAATTGCATCTTCATCGGTAATACCACTTTTGACTAAATTAAATTCAGAAACTGCTAAAGCTGGTTCACTTCTTTCAGGCTTTTTGATTCTTTAGTTTTATAACAAAATAAATTAAAATTAATAAATTAATATATTTATAAATATCTTCACATACTTAGGTATATGTAAAAATTATACATTTTGAATTATTTTCTATTGTATGAAAAATTTTTAATCGATAATTCATTGGTTTATTAAAAAAATGAATAACATAAGTCGTAAATATACTTATAATATTATAATGATATTAATATATCTATATATATTTTAATTTATAAATTAAATAGATCATGCCGATTATAACCTAAGAAATTGTTAATACCTTTGGCTTTTGTCCAACTGTCTTATGGCATCGATGAGTTGTTCATGATTTTCAGGAACCTCATCATCACTATTATATTCAAATTCAAAATCACTCATTATTTATTTGTATTTTATTATATTTATTTTATTTGATAAAATTTCAAATGTAAACATTTAAATTCATACACACGTTTTCCACACATGTATCATTCGTCGTTCGATTTTGGGAACGTTAAATTAGGTGCGATACACATGTAATATACGATGTAAAAACATTGTGACTTCAATTTAGTTACGCTACACGATATAATATTTATGCAAGCAGAAGGAAAATTTTTTTTAAAATTAAGTTTAATATCAAAAATTAATTTTTCTTTGTTAAAAAACATTTTTGTGGAGTTTGTGTTAAATCATTTCGAAAGTCTCACACTATTTATCTGAATGCAATATGAATTTATTCTTAAATATTGAAATAAAAATGTTTTAACCTTCCATTTTAGAAACAAAATGTGTTTTCTATTTTAATAAAAAAACAAAACAATTTATATTAAAGTCAATATCAATATCATATTTACAATGACTTATTTATTTATATTAACAACAATGAGTTGTTTCGTTGAATTATTTGCTTCAATCATCATAAAATTTGTAATTTTTATTTTATAAAATTATTGTCAAATCATAATTATGTTTACTACATTTTATAATTACTTTTTCAGATAACGACATGGTGTTTTGCAGAATCCAATGAAGATGAAGGAGTACGAAAAGAATTAATTTCATTAAAAAAAGAAATGAATAGTACATCTATGGTCGATGAATTTTCAAAATATGCAAAACTTCAAAGAAAGTATAATAAGTTGGAAGATACAGCAAAAGAAAAAAGTAATTATTTAAATTTAAACTTTTATTTTAATTTAACCTTAAATAAACATTGCAAATAATGATTTATAATTACAATTGTATTTTAGTCAATAATAGATTAGCATCAAGATTAAAAGTGCGATTATTTTTAACATATGGAACTCGTATTTTAAATGTAAGTACATCATCATAATGTAATTATAGAATTAAATTAATTATAAAATTTATTTTTATTATTTTTTTAATAATTTAAATAGGGTATTTTCACAACTATCCTTTTGATCTTGTATCGCAAGGAGCCTGTTGTTGTTTTTCCAGAAGGTTATTTATGGCCACTAGACAAACTTCTTAGTTGGCCAACTGCAGTTGATAATTGCATTTCTTTACCTACATGGATTCTGCTAACAGAAATGACTTTCTTATCTCGTCACAAATTCGGTATATCCTAAATATTCACAATAATTTTATTGTATTTTTATAAAAAAAACTAAATAATTCAATTATTTAAATAATTATTAATTTTTATTTAATTCATTCAATATCAGAAAAATAAATATATAAAAAATATTTGTCTAATTAATGATTATTGTATTCTTATTTATCTTTTAAAAATTAACATAGCAAATCAAAATGAAGAATTTCATGAAATAACTTTATTACATAATGATTTATAATAAACATTGAAATTTATTAACAGTAAATAAAATTATCTAAATTTTTAAATGAGATTGTAAAAGTAGAAATCTAATAGCAAAAAAAATAGTGTATTTCAAAAAAGCATCCATAAATTACATATGTGAATAAAAATATTTGTATACATTTCGATTTAACAATAATGTTGCATTGTACATTAGCAATGAAAATTTAAAATCAGCATTTAACTGTTTCATATATATCAATGATATTCCATGTAAAAGTACAATATTGAAGCAATTCTTGTAAAACGGAAAACATTAGTATGCATTAAAAAAGGTACTATTTAACAAAAACATACACAAGAACGATAGTTTTTTATAATGCCATATTTCAGTAATAATTAAGAAATCATCATTCTGATACATTCATTGAAGAATAAACTTAGATTATTCATAGATGACATTGTTAGCAACATTATATTGAAACAAATATAAAATAAATAAAAGAAAATAAATAATTAAAATTTATCCATTTATCATGGACAATAGTTGTACAAGCATTTAAAGTATCAGCACTTTTAGATTCCTTTTTTTATGTTAAAGGTTTTAAAAACAAATTAATTTTTAAATTTACAACAGTATTATATTATTAATTAAGATGAATGTGAAAAAAAACGTTAAAAAATATAAATATATTATAATTTATTAAAAATTTTCTTTACTTGAATAAGCCAAAACTTATATTAATTATATTTTTAATCATAATTTTAAAAAAAGAACTGGAATAAATTTTAAAAAATAACTTAGTAATAAAATTAAATTCACATTTTGTAATAAATATGCATTTGACAATTATATTTTAAAATAATTGTTGCTCATATTTACTTTTGTATCATGTTTTTTTTTGTAAGATCTTAAATATATTTTTTCATTTTCATCTTTATTAATAACACATGTACATTTTTCAACATTCAAAAATGTTTTTATCCATTAAACGTATATATTGATATACACATATTGATAGATTTTTTATTTTAAATAATGGATTTTCTTGGAATTTCTTTTAAATTTACCCAAGATCATTATATCAAACATTAAGATTTTCTAAAACGTGTTTAAATTAATTTTCGTAACGTTCACATGACAATTCATTTATTATTTATATTTTCTAAGAAATGAATACGATCAAAATTTATTTGACGGGTGCATACATATACATGCAGTCATTAGATGCATACAATCATTAATGGCATTACTTTTTTCTATGCATGTCCACTAAAAAAATGACGAAAAATTAATTTATATTATTTTCCATAGAGAAACTATATAACATCAAATTGGTTAAAATATCAGTTGTAAATTAATTTTTCAAGATCCTAAGTCATTTCATTTTATTAGTAGACATATTAATCACACTTTACACTCAGATGTGTAATATTTAATAATAAAGTCTTGAACAGAGCACATTTTGTTTCCAATTTAAAATAGCCACAATTATATTTGGCTAGACAGTGAAGACATTACTCTTTATTAACATTGGACATTCACACATACGGACGCACACATCGATGAAATAGTTAAGATTGACGTCGATAATGCTTTCCTTTATTTATTTATAGGACCCGAAGCATTATTTATCTTTGTGCAGAAGCTGCTATGTAAAATAATCTTCTAAATTTTTATTGTTCTATATTTGGATAAAAATGCTAAGAGCAAAATAGTTGAATGAACCATGTAATATTAAGTATACGGATTTTCATCGTCGTTTTTATGTATCCAATATGTACAGTGTAGTCATATGCTAAATTTATATAAGTTAAATGCCTTTTAATCAATTTAAATTCGTAAACCTGGTAGTATAGTACTATTTAAGATTTTGCAACCATTTAAAAACATTGATGCACATTTTGTGAGATTTTCAAAAAAATATTCTAAAATTTTTAATTTATTATTCTTTTAATAAGAGAATGAATTTTTTAAATATTTTTTTATTTTATTTTTTATAAAATTTTAAGCTAACTTCTTATAATGAATGAATTATGAAAATTTACATCAAAATTTAAGAATAATAATATTAGTTGCAATTTTTGTAAACTTTCTCACATTATTTGCTTTAATGACACAAATTAACAGGAATTAGACAATAAATATGACAACAAACAAGAATAAGTTTATAAAATTAAACAATGAACTTTTTTATATTTCTAAGTATGTAATTATATCACTGAAAACTAAGATAGCAAATTTTTGAAAAAATTTTCTTCGATATTTGCTTAAATGTTCTATGTAAAAAATTCCACTTTGGATTGATCAACAAGGCCACTATGAGTTTTATCATTCTTTTAACTTTGACATTACAATTATATGGAAACTATAAGCAACATATTCATTTTTTTCTTCTTTTTTTTTTCTTTTAAATATTCATAGAACTTAGAATCACAAATTTCAGAAAGCCGAGGTGCATTTGATACTAGTCAGTATATTTTAATTTTTGCACCAACTATCATTTATTGATTGTAAAATCGTCACTCAAACGATTTTAGAGAAACATTTATTAAAAAACTTTTATAGTAAGACTTTTTTGTTAATTTGATTTGAGAAAACACACTTTTTCTTATTAGTACTTACTTAATAAGATACAAATTTGTTTTGTTAATTAGATCATTATACATATCACGAATGCTTTTAATTTGAACAATAAATTTATTATTATTTTACGCTTTTTAATTTATATTTAAATGAAACTATACTCTCTGTATTATGAATTGAACTTTCTTAAATTATTTCTCTGGTGTAAATGTATTATTACAAAACGTTATTCTTGACATGCTGCACTGGAATACAACTTTCTTCATTATTGCTTATATTCTGCTAGTAACGCTTACAGTCCTGACTTATTTTTTTATTCTCATGTCGATATCACCAAAAGAAATTATTTATCACCTATAAGAATATTTATAAAACCCTTATTAAACCCATTTATATACTATTCTTAACTTACAATGACGGCAAAAATTCGCATAACATTTTTTTCATAGTACTATCAATCGAATACCGAAATAAAAATTTGAATTATTATTAATACAAAAAACAATTTATTGAGTAAAATAATTTGTTTACTCTTGCAAATACTGTTTTACATCATATTGCTGAATAGAATACCACAAACAACTTGATGCATTTTGTAAAGAAATGTTCTCCATTAAATTAATCAAAGCAACACACACGTCTTTCTTTCGGTCTTAATAAGTCCGAAAAATTATTTTGGAGACATATTACATAAAATATTACATAAAAAACATTTATTTATTAAAAAAAATGCTTTTTCAATTAAAAAAACTATTAATTTTAAAAAATGTTTTTTAAAAGTATTTTCATAACTTCAAAACATATTTTGACAATATTTTTTAAATACTGACAATGAGTTATGAACTTCTGCATAAAAAATATTAAAGTAATTGATAAAAAAATGACAAAAAAAAAAAGAAGAAAAAAATGAAAAATTAATATTTGCAAAATACATGAATTTTTAATCAAAGTTTATATATATACAATGTAAGACATATTTAAAAAATAATCATGATAAATATCAAAATTATTATATAAGAATAAATGGTTGCATTTCTTTTTACTGGTAAAAATTATAAATTGATAAAATAAAATCATAATCCATAAAGTAATAATTTAATATCAAAATAAAATAATTTAAAAAAAAAGGTAATAAATATATTTTAATTGTCCATTTTTTATTAATGTTGTTAAATTGTATAACTGAATAATTTTTCTGGCTATACTAGAATATATAATACTTATTATATCTTTCCTTAACAATTCAAAAATTTTAAGTTTTTATTTAGAATAGATCTAAAACTCAATGTTTTGAAAATTTGTTGAAATTCAGAAAAATTCATGATAAATATTAATTATATGAACATGTATAAATTAATAATATTAATTATGAGTTTTCCTGAATATTTTATATAATATTAATCGTATTTGTTAAAATTACTTTTTTTTGAATTTCAATTTATTAAGCAACGTTGTGAAACTTTGATAAATGTGACGAAGAATAGCTCTAAGTGAAAGAACACGGAGTGATGTACAAGGTTTTTGCTTCATTTAATATTATTATAATTTAATAATTATAGTAAGTTAATAGTAAAATCCATAATATTATTAATAAAATTTTGAATTTTTGATTTTAATAATATAGCAAAGTCAGTGTATGGACATTTATTCATTTTTTTAATTTCAAAACATAGTTCTTAGTAAATATTTTCATATTGTATTGAATAATTTATTTTATGTATTAATTTTGAACAATCTTAAAATTGTAAATGAAATATCTTATTAATTATTCAATTGAAAAATAAATGTTCTAAGAAAATTAAAATCGATTCAATGTCAATTGTGTACTATGCCTAAAATTAAAATTAAAGAAAGCAAGTACCTTGTTGTGTAGTATACACAAGTAAAATATAATGAATATCTTGGTATAATAGTTACTTGAAACCAATTTATGTCTTTGCAATGTCCATAGGACATGCACCTGAGGTATTAGATTGTGTATTCCCTAATGACGGACCTCCAGGACTTACTATAGTCGGTGGAATCGCTGGCTTGATAAATCTATCTGATGCGCGTCTAGTGGATGGTGCTAAAATGTGCCCCTAAAATTTATTGTTGTTATTATTAATTATATTCTTTGTTATTGGGTTGTATTACTATTATTTTTATTTTAATATAATTCAATTATAAAACTTTATTTTAAAAAATAATGAAATAATGTTATAATGTTGAGTAATAATGTTGAAATAATTACTGATTTGTGTTGAGTATTTCTTTCTATCTTAAATTTTATTTGTTTATAGAATATATAAATCTTTAAATTTAAATCTTTAAAGTGTTTATTAAAAAATATGTTAAAAAGTTATGTATTTAATTAACTAATGTAAATAAATTAATATACATATATATAAATATTTTTTTAATATGTCATCTATTAACTGGTATTGTTTAATATTGTATGTTATGGAAATTTTTCTTGTTTTTTGTTTTAAGTTATTTAATTAATTTAATGTTTACATACCAACATATGAAGTGAATATTTGGAAAATATTAACCAAATAAAAACTTACTTCAAAATGAATGATATTTGAACAATAAAAATATTAAAAACAAAAACTAAGTTCAGTTGCATTTATTTACTTTTATTTATGAAAGCTATACTCTAAAAGAAGTATGATATCTTCAATATTATATACATTTAGGAGATAATTATTTAATGCCAATATTAATTTAAGAAATATTTAATATATTTTTGTAATTATTTTATTTAAACCTTTATATCTTATAATTTAAAATTTAGAAAAATACATATTATTCAGATTTTTTATCAATGAGTGGCAAAAAAATAATTATAATGTAATTTAATTATTTTTTTAATGATTTACTAGGTGCAATGAACAACTCCTTTTAAAGATAAAAGGTATTAATACCATAGGTATTGGATATATTCACATTGTAATTTCTTATTGTATTGTGCATATAAAATATCAAAATAGCACATTATCAAAATATAATTAAATTGTATATTTAAAACAAATTATCTTTCATTTTATATAATTATTATCCATATGTCTATTTTCACAAAAAACAAAAAAATAAGAAAAATTTTATTCTTATTTATATATTTTTATGCTTACTCCTGAGGGAGGTGATGAGCTAGCGAAAGGAAGAGTAGTTGGCTGTCCACATGCATAACAACGATTAGCATTTAAATTTTCTCGAGACGTTGAACCTATCAAAATAGTACCTGTAAGATTCATTATATTATGCATATATTCTGCAATATTCTTTTTTATTTTTACTATTATAAAAGTTTTATTTTACCAGGACTAAGTGGTCTCGAACAACTAGGCGAAGGATTATACGGCATTGGACTTGAAACAGTTCGTCCTCTAATGCTAACACCAGACATCACAGTTTCATTATAATGACGTTCCTCTTCCATTTCCAAACTAACAAAACGTAATTTATTTAAAATAAATTATTTAATATAAAAAATGTAAATTGAAACAATAAGGAAAAGAATCTTAATTTATTTAATAAAAATTTTAAAATTTAACAATCAATAACAATTGAAATATTGATTTAATATTAATTTAATTATTAAAATGAAAAAAAATATATTTAAAATTAAACTTTAGGTTTTACCTACTTAAAAATGGATTTGGTGCTACATTTAGCTATATTAACATTTTGTTATTAAAAATTGAACTTTTTTAAAAATAATTTAGGGTACAATATAAAAAATGAAATTCTAAGGTACCATTACAATTTCAAATAAAAAAAATATTTCATTTAAAAAGTTAAAAAATAAATAAATGCTCTTAAATATACCTAGATTCTGATTCTGACAAATGTCTACAAAGTGCTTCACGTCTTTCAACTTCTAATTGTAATTTTCTTTGAAGCCTAAGATTTTCCTCTCGAATATGTTTCTCTTCATTTACATATCGTTGCATCTTCTCAGTATCTACAAATCATAATATAAAAAATCTATTAATTTTAATTTTTAACATTAACTTATTTCACATTTTCTATGAAAAATAAGTTTAATCTGATACACATAACATATTTATTGAATTAAAAATATATTATACAATACTCAAAGAAAATGAAGAGTACAATTGTGACTGAATTAAAAGATTTTTTTATCTAATTTATTTAATTATCTTAGTTTCTTAAATTTTAATGTTAAATAAATTGTAATATATTTCTAAAGTACTAAAAACTAATAAAATATTGTTATTAACTTATTATACCATAAAAATATTTTCAAGTTTTATGGATTAATTAAGATTTAAAAATGGTATTTTTATATTATTTTTTATTGTCAATGGATAAATAGATTATACATTGTACATTTAAATTTATTTGCACATAGTAAATTTTGGTTAATTAAAATTTTTCTATTTTTTTCTAACTTAAAAAATTAGAATAAAATAATATCATTACATACGTTCTTGTTGAGACATTAATAGATTGTGCCTTAATCGTGCCACTTCACTTCTTAGATTTTGAATATGTGTACTCAAATTTGCCGCAGTATCTCCATTATTGATGTCTCTTGGAGAGGTAGGATCTGATACAGGTTGATCCAATTTAATTTGAAGAGATCTTTTTTCTGCTTCCAATTTATCCATTCGTTTCCATAATTTATTAACCAAAGCTTCCTGTTCTTGCTCAAGTGTATTTTCTAGTTCTACCTTTTCTCTTCGTAATTGCTCAAGATTGCTCTGTTTTGCTAAAGTCTCAGCTTCTAACTTTTCAATTTTTCTCATGAGCTTATTTACAAGACATTCTTGCTCTTGTTCTAGAGTTTGTTCCAAACGACATTTCTCTTGTCGCAATTGACTTAATTTCCGAGATAAATCATTTGTTAAACATTCTTCTTCTTGCTCATAATGGTGTGCCAATGTTTCCTTTTCTTTTTTTAAAGCTTGAATTTTTTTGAGTAATGTATTACTAATAAATTCTTCTTCCTGTTCTGCTTTTGCTTGCTGCATGAAATAAAATATTATATTATTGTACATAGTACTAATGATTTTAAAATAAAGAATAACAAGCAAAAGAAAGGTACCCTTGCATTATCGTAATATTATTATCACATTGCTTAAGCAAAATATATTATAACTTAAAAGATTAAATTAAAAAAATAAATTATTTAAAACATGTATTGAATATTAGATATAATGCAGTAAATCAAATATAGATTCATAGAAACAATTTTATATTTTTCTTTTCCATATAAATATTTCTTACTAAATGAAAATTGAAATACTGATTATTAATTGTAATAAAATTCTAATAGATCAGTATGTTATAATTAACATTGAATGTTTGGTTATTTTTTAAAAATATGCATGCAATGTCAATTTAATTGATCCTGAAGTAGTAAGTTAATTATATTAAAAGTAAGATAATGTTTTATGTTAAGATATTAAAAAAATGTTTAAATATTGTAAATATCATTAAATTACATAAAAAATTAAATTGGTATTATAATAATTTTTATATAGAATTTGTAGAATTTGTTCAATATTTTTTTTGAGTTCATATAATAATTGAATAAATTATTATAATTTTAAAGCATTATAATAAAAAACATTATAAATTGCTTTAAATAATAATATCTCTAGGCTTTATTGAAAATTTTTGAGTAGATCAACTTCACAGTCCAAATTCATTGAATGAAACATTAAAGATGGCAATAATAATTTAAAATTGGATTATAAAATTATTTATTTCTATCATTGGATTATTACATCTACTTATTCCCATAAATATCACAAATAAATAAAATAACTAAAATACAATTTAATTAAAAATTTAATTGTTTTAATTTATTAATATTTTATACATTGAACAACTTTTATAATGATTACATAAAATTGAAAAATTTACTGTGTACTGTGATTATTAACTTATAATATTAATGGTGATAATAAATCTAAAGCAATTTTAATTAATAATTATTAAAAAAAAAAAAAAAAAATTATTTATAAATGTCATTTTATCATTTTAATTCATTTTTCAAATGTCTTGGGTTGTACATAAAGATTTAATTTTTGTAATATTGATTTAAACTGATAATATAATTATTGGATTGTAAAAGAAAATATGTATTTATATTATATGTATATTTTATAAATCCAAAATATTACATGAATGAACCTTAACCTTTACAGTCAATATTTTTTATTTTTTCCATATAATACATTCATTAACAGTATGTTTTTAATATCTTAATATAAATAATACACTAGATGTTCAAAATATATATTTTAAGTTTTAATTACATGAATGTATTGTAAATCTCTATTGAGTAATTCATATGATAGTGTAAAAATATTAATATCATTTAACCTTTTTTTTCAAATAGTACTATCTTCAAATCTTTTTAAATTTACTATGATTATTTATAAGATTATTATTGTTAAAATACTAAAGTTGAATATTAAACAAAGAACATTTTGCAGAGACCAATAATACAATCAGATTTATTTCAAAATTAAAATAATAGTAAATGGAATAAATATAAAATTCTGATATTTCATTTACTAACTATTTAAAAAAAAACAATAAAAATATTTGATAAAGTCAAATTTAAAAAAAAAATAATGATTTTTCAAGTATTTTTTAATAACATTGCTTGATGCGATCAGAAGGCTTAATGAATAAAGCACAGAGGCTTATTTAAATTCAAGAAAAATTTAAATTCACGTTTAAATACCTTTAATCATGAATTAAAATAACTTTGGCCAATTTAAAGATAATGAAGTCATTGAAGGCGAATAAATAGGAAATGATCAGACTTTTACTGCATTTGCCACCTATTACCAAGAGGATTTAACGTTGTGTAACCAGGAAAAATCATTGAAAGAAAGGAAAAAAAAGGTCAAAAAATAGAGATCGATGGAGCAATCGACTAATAGTTTTCGTAAATTGCAAAAAAGCAGAGAAAGGTGAGAAACATACGATGATGACAGAGGCTTGCCGGAGGCTGCGATTCTCCTCCTGCAGCGCCTTGACCCTCAACTTGTACGTCTCCAACTCGACCTTGAGCACCCTATTATGCTGCTGGAGCGATTCGATTCTCTTTTGCAACTGTTCCCGGGTCACCGGAGACGGAGGCATCATTATAGGGCCACCATCAATCGAGCTCGAGTCGCTCTCGGATGCACTGTCGCGGTCAGCCATTTTTCTTCGGCTCTTTAAATCTGAGAACGTATAGCGTAGCGGCGCGGGCACGCGAAACTCCTTGAAATACCGTGCGTGTGCGTGTGCGTGTGCGTGCGTGCGCGCGTGTCAGTGTGCGTGCGCGCGTGTGCGGTGCGGTGCGGTGCGGCGAGGGCCCAATGCGTGTGCGCTCGGCTTTGTGTGTGAATCGCGCGTGCACGCGTGTGTATGTGTATGTGTGCCCTTTTCGACGATTCGCAGAGCCGAGCCAACGGATCACTCGCGAAAAGCTGTTATTTCATGACGCCGCGGGCCTCGCGAACACGACTCGGGCCCTCGGGGACGAGCTCCGGGGATTTCGCACGCCTGCAGATAATAATAAAATTAACCGCACTCAACCGCTCCTCGCTCCAAGTCGATCCGCAAACCGGCGAATTATGCCACCAGCGACTCGTGACTACTGTCGCCTTCCTTTTATCTCGCCTCACACGAATTTTCCCAGGATGCTGCAGTCGAATACCACGAGAAAGGGCGAGAGGTCGTCTGGCTCTGACGCAGGATGCGCATTAACATGTGCTCGACAGGTCTCTGCTTCAAGATCGACGCAGCTATAAAATACAACAAATCAGCTGTTTGATTCGTCGACCAACGACTGTTTAAAAAAAAAAAAAAAAAATGAAACTATAGGGGTGTCCAAAAGACCCTGGATCAGAAAAGGAACGTGAACTGCCACTAGGAACTGCCACAGCGACCAATCGCGAGCGAGCTTTAACGGAAATCCCTGTTCCTTTTATCAGTTCCATTCCCTTTTCCCCTGTTGGAAGCTGAAAAGCTGAATATAAATTGCATAAAGTTCAAAGTTACAAGGCCAAAGGTTTCGGAATTACCGGGATTTCCCACACTCGCGCGCTTCGATCGTCCGAGCTATTGGCTTATTCTTTAAAGCTGCAGCGCAATTTTAATTTGGCCAAATCGGTGCTTTCCTTACAAATTAGATAGATACCTTAGATGAATTATTCTTTTAATAAAATGCTTTATTAAAATTCAATTTTAACAAATCTAGGTAACACAGGAGACAGAGGCTTACTATTAATATTGCTAGCGTGTACTCCTTTTATAATACAAATAGACTATTTAAAAAGAAATAAATTAGATTATAAATAAAAAGGAAAAAACAACAACAAAAATCCTATTTTTCATTTTATTCTAATAAAAATATTTTAATTCAATGGCCAACTTTCATTACAACACGATCTCATATTAAAATATTAAAAATTAAAATTATGAAAACGAAAAATTTAACTTTTAACGTCAAATTGATATTAATTAATAACTGCAAATTTAAATTTATTTTAAAAATTCCATTGTATTATTTTAATTTATTGTTGACAATTGATTGAAATAATCAAACCAAAAATAATAGTTGAAATCAACTTTTACAAAAAATTTCATTTACAGTAAGCTAATTGCATAATCAAATCTTGCCATTTTTAAATATTTTTGTTATCTTATTTCAAATGTTCTATTGATTATAGAAATCATCATCAAATTAAATTTCAGTTATGCTTCAAAAAAATGTTTTGAATTAGTATATACGTAGTTGTAAACATTAATAATAATTAAGCTGAATTAAAATATGCTATTACTAACAATAATATTAAATAAAAGTGTTTTTATTAAAATTTTATGTGCTTAAATATCTTTAAATGTAAACAAACTAATCTCAACAACAAAAATAATTGTTTTTATTATAAAATAAAAATATCAGTAATATTTTTAAAATTTCATTTCAATATTTTCTATTCAAATTGAAGTCAAAATAATAAAAGCTACTTTAATAAAAATAATCACCTTTTAATAAAAGAAACACAATTATAATATATATTTACAATTAAAATTATTAATATTCTTTTTCATTGTTTATATTTTTTTTTAAATTAATGACATAAATGTAGATAATTAAATAAACAACATTAATATAATTCATTAGATTTCAAAATATTTATTTTTAGGCCTGTCTTTGAGTTTTATATTTTGCATATAATACATGAAATATATAGAAAAAAATCAACTATTTTTAAGTATTTAAAAAAAAAAATTACGATCAATATAGCATTTTAAAAATATTATTTGTATAACATCAAATTCAATCATTTTTACACTTTTTCAACAATTACAATTTAATATGTAAAGTAACAAAATTTATAACTATGTATTTTATATTAAATATTTAATATATTTTTAAATATTTTAAAAAGTTTTAATATTTTTATAATTTTAAATTCTAAATAAATATTTGGCTATGTCATTTTATATGGACAATAATTAATTTATAAATGATATTGTTTTGTTATTATATTTTTTCAAATACAAAATTAAAGGATGCATTAAAAATATTAAAATACATTTTTTAGCAGCACCATATTAAAATGTATAATTTATTTTGTATTATAGACAATTATATTTTGTTTAGTATAGACTAAATGTATACAAATTGTATCATGCTTATTAATATGCATGAAAAAGAAAAAACAAATTTTATAGCAAAAAATTTAAATGTTTCTTGTGTTATATAAATTAAAAAATTTTTTAATTTAATGATATATATTTTTTTAAATTTATGACTAAAAAGTATCAACAATGAATTCATTAGCATTTTTCATGATTTTATCATAAAATAAGTCAATATATATTGAACTTATTTGTCTTTTACAAGTGCAAGCCACTTCATAGAAATATTTTATTATTTTTTAATATGACTTCTTTTAAAATTTTTACGTACAATATACTCAAGAAGTGGACATACAAATGATTTACGATTATACATGCTTACATACTTTTAACATGTGCACGAACAATTATATTATAACACATGATATAATTTATCATCATAAATACTTTAGAATAATGCATCTATAAATTGTAAGAGTTATACTCTTTTACATTAATACCTTTTGGCTGCTCATTATAACATAATGAGTATAAATTTTGCAATATTAAATTGAATTTGCATAAGTTCACTAAAATCTTTTATCTACTTTTATTTTTTTTACACTTAAACATTAAGAAGAAAATCAGTACTAAAACAATTTGTAAAAAAAATTTTACATCAGTACATATGATCGGGTAATGATATTATTATGAATATAAATAACTGTAAAAAATAATTATTAATTATATAAAATATTGATTGATTTTTTAATGAATTTATACAAAGTATGTGTATAATGTATATTGGAAGTAAAGAAATGCATTTACAATTGTATATTTGCATATTTTTTCCTTAATATAACAGAACTTAAATAATATTTTTCTATAGAATTATCTATTTGCTCTCAGAGATTTTCTTCTTTCTTTTTTTTTCCATATTTGAGTATACATGGCAGAAATTTACTGATTGTACTACATCTTTCAACTATAATTCACATAAATTGAATGCTTATACACAGAATTAATATGTAAGTTATAAATTCAGTCCTTTATGCGCTTGGCTTACATTTCAGAACTAGAAAGTTTAATATTAATGGAGATAAAGATATTATTATGAATAGTGAAAGTATCTGACATGAACCTTTTAATTGATTTATTTAATCTTGATAATACAAAGCTTATATTACACAGCATTCAGGTACAAATCTCACAAAATTAAATTGCTACGCTTTGAAGCCATTATATTATTTTCTTTTAAATTTGATGCAAATCTTAGAACTTTTTCATTAAAATTCTGATTTCTACTTTAATCTTATATTTTAGGAAGAAAGTTTTTGAATGCTTATAATACTAAACTATTCTAAAACGGCTCATCTTACATACTTTAAAATAAAAAAGAAGAATAAATCAAGATAAATTTTTTGAAAGAATTAATATTCAGTGGCGAACAAGATATATAGTATTGTAGAAACTTATTTAAATTGAAAATTCAGAATTTTGATCAATATTAATTAAAGTATATAAATATATACACGTTAATTATTGTAATCAAATGTATGAATTTTCAATAAATGCACACACGTAATTTTATCATACATACACAAACGTACACATACACACATGTGCCTGCACGTGTGCATAATCCATACATTACACAATAAATTTATTTTATTCATCTATCTTCATGAATTGTTCCTTTTTCCTTTGTGCAGTTTTATATTTATATTATATTGAATTACTCATTCCTCTTACAGAAATTATATTTGTATCTTAATTATGCCATTATCACATAAAATTCATATTATTTATCACTAACATTTTCTATTGTTATATATCATTTTAATATCTTACTATGTATCATCCTTTCATATTTCTCAAGTATATCGATAATTTATAAAGAAATATGTAAGCCTAATTAACAAATGAAATAAATCGCCACTGCTATAATAATTTATATTGGAATTGAAAGTGGAACACAAATATAACTCAAGAGTACTGAACATGAATGCAAGTGGTCAAGTATGTAAGAGTGACATTTATTCAGGATTGCACGCTTGATAAACGCGTAGGAGTTGTTGGTTGTATATCCATTGTTCTACATACCCATCCAGCAATATCAACATTTTCCGATTCAGCCTTCTTAATCCATTCATGGTTCTGCATAGAAAAAAATAAAATATCACTATTTTAATATTGCTCTGTGAATATAAATACTAATTCTGTAAAGCATCAATGTATATAAAAAACCTTGATATTCAATATAATTTTTAAATAATTTAATTTAAAAGTCTTTAAAACATCGTTTATTATTTAAAGTATTATTTAAATATTTTTTATAAAATATAGATTATTAAATTATTATACTTTTTTTTTCTTTACCAAATTCAGGTTAATTATATTTTAATATCAATTTTTAACGTTACTAAATTTTTTAATTAATATTAAATACTTAATAATATATTTGGTTTAATTATATATTTAAAATTTTTCCAAAGAATTTTATACACATGTTGTTATTTAAAAATATAATAAAATTTAATTTTCTAATAATGTATAGTTTATAAATTCTCTTATATATATTTGATATAAAATTAAAATATTGAAGAATAGAAATTATGAACTCACATGTAAATAATTAATTAGTAAATTAATTTACATACAAATAAAAAATAAAAAAGACAAAGTGCTATGTATGTAAAAAATTAGTTTTCTATTATAATTCTTATATAATTTAATATCAATAATAATACGTTGCAAATATATCATACTATGAGAGTTTTAAGATCCGCTCGTTCGGCAGGATATTTTTTTAGGCATAGATTCACGAAATCAGTGAAACTTTCGCTGAATATTCCAGCTGGTAATTTTGGAGGTGGCTCATTTACAATGTAATCCAATAATTCAAAAATTGCCATAGGCCTTGGGCTACTTGGATCTGTGAAAAATCATAATTCTGATATTAAAATAAAAATATTTTCACAGTAAAATAATGAATAAATTAATAAAATATCTTAAAAAAATGATTCGAAAAGTATATTGATAATATCATAAATTTAAAATAATAATAATAAGAAAACAAAAACAAAACAAATGAATTATTTAAACAAAAATTTAATATAAATTACCTTGATGACTTTCATATTCAAAGCGTCCCATGTTTCGACCTTTAAGAATATAATAAAAAAATGTCAGTTTTTTAGAAAGGCAAAAGTTTTTAAAGGTGATTAATTTATAAACTTACTGTGAGATGGTGATTGAATTGTCGGTGTTGATACACAATTAGCACCTGCGTTATCAGCGTTAGTTGGCTTCCCGAATATTGCTGCTATGGTTTTATCATCAGGTGGTGGAATTGGGTACATACCTATAGCCATTTCCACCAAGGATAGTCCCAACGACCAAATATCACTTTGTACCGAGTAATGCGTTCCTTGCAGCCTTTCGGGCTTATCATTAAAAGAATAAATTAAACATATATTATTCATAATTTATAAAATAATTTATTCTAAGATTAATTAAATATTATACTACAAGTATATGCAAGCAGGACACAAGATTTTATAAAACAGACAGAAAATGAAACTATAAAACTAAAGTAAAATTGATATTAAAAAATAAATTTAAATTATTCGAAAAATTATAATTAAAATTACAATGAATAACAAAATTAAATAATACAAAAATAAAATTGTTTACTTTTCTAAAATCAGTTTATAAAAAATAAAAATATGAATTAAATCTTTGAAAATTATTTTTTTTTTTAAAGAAAATAAACTTTATAAAGAACACAACTTTTTATTTTATTTTCCTTCTTTTTTTAATGTTAAATGTTTCTATTTAATTACTTTAATTGAAATAAAAAAACATATCTTAATAATAACTTACGGACATGTAACTTCTGGTACCAACAAAAGAGTTAGCCATTGAGTCAATTAATTGGCCAGAAACTCCAAAATCACAAATTTTTATTTCACCTGCACTATTGACCAAAATATTGCTTGGTTTCACATCACGATGCATTATTGCATGTTTATCTCTCAAATAACTTAAACCTTTTAAAACCTGAAAAATTTACAAAAATATTGAATTAAAATAGAATAGCGAATTAATTGGCTTAATAATTTAAACAATTGTTTTGTATATTATATTTTCAACACAAATTAATGCCGGAAAGTCGTAAAAGAAATTATTTATAAAACAAATCTATAAAAAATCGTAAATATTTATTGTTTGTAATTCCTAAAATTTTAATGTAATTTCAGTTTTGTTACAAGTATATTAACATATATTTATTGATATTTACATTAATATTTACAAGTATTAAAACATATTAACATTATTAATAAACTAGATCTATCAAGCTAGATTTATAATAACGTTGAAAAATAATAAAATATAATAAAAATAATTATAAACCATTTCACTTTATTGAAAAATTTTTTTACAAAAAGAAAAGAATCAAAATATTTTTTATTTCTTATTAACATTAAATTTCATAAATAGTGTCAATTCTATCTTATCACTTCATATACAACTTTTGAAACATACTTCACTATCATTTTTGGGATAAGTAAAGTAATGCAGCCTTGTCTTTGAAGTGACAAAAAAAAAAAAAAAAAAAAAAAAAAAAAAAAAAAAAAAAAAAAAAAAAAAAAAAATACAGGAGACTGAATGACATTTTTATAAAACATAGCCTAACAAAAATATCTTTTTGAATTATCATAAAAATAACAATGAAAAGATTTAAACAGACTCCCTCAAATAAACGGGATGGAGCCAAACAGCCGAAAAAGTACACAAAAGAAGAAATGGGCGATCTGCATCAGGAACTTGATACCAGGGACCATTTCATTCCAATCGAGGAACTATGTGCAAAATATAATACCGATATAAAAAATGGTTTAACTGCGGAATATGCAGCTAAACTCTTGGAGATAAATGGACCAAACAGCCTCTCTCCACCCCCAGTAACACCCGAGTATATCAAGTTTCTTAAATGCATGTTCAGCGGTTTTGCTTCCCTTCTTTGGACTTGTGCTTTTTTCTGTTTTCTTATCCACTTCATAGAGATAATGATCGATCACGAGGGTGAGGCTATCCATTGGTTTGGTATCATTATAGTAATTATTTGCATTTTTTCGGGCATTTTCGCCTATATACAAGAAAGCAAAAATTCAAAAATCATGGATTCTTTTAAGAATTTGGCACCTACTATAGCAATGATTATACGAGATGGAAATAAAATTTTGATAAATGTTGACGATGTGGTAGTGGGTGATCTCGTAGAAATTAGATTAGGAGATAAAATTCCAGCTGACATGAGGATCATTGAAACCCGTGGGCTCAGAGTAGAAAACTCCAGTATAACAGGTTAATTGAAAAAAGTAAAACAATATTAAAGTTTTTGCTTTATAATTTAGAATAATTTTTTAAGCACTTATAAAAATATACAACCCTCTCATTTATAATGTTGAATTCAATTTTATGATTTAATCAGAACCACGCTATAAAAATAGGTTTTATTAAATTTACTTATATCTTTTTATTATTAACCTTTTTTTAAACATTTTTATAATAATTATTGTTTGTATAAATGATATTTATATTACATAAATATACTATCAATAATGAATTTTTAATATTATAATATGAAAATATTTAAATATTAATTGTATATATTGGTTTCTAAATTTTTTAAATGTGCAACCTTACAAAATTGCATAATTTCAATTAATTTTCTTTAATCATATAAAAATGATTAATAATACAATATAATGGATTAATTATATGTGCAGTCATATGCTTAATCCTATAATATTATAATATTACATATAAATCTTAAAGGTAAACCTATATTTGGTAATAAATATCTGAATTTATTAATAACTTGAACATTATTTATAAGTAGATTTAACAAAATATTATGAATGGGTACTTAAATATATAAAAAAAGAAAATAAACCAAAATAGCAATATAAAATAAAGCAATAATTATTACAGTGAATAATCAATTTATTCTAAAATTTTAAAAGTTGAATCATTAAAGTACAATCATACGTATAGTTATTAATGATAGTTTTTGACCAAATTAATTGCGCCCAACTAATGATAATTCAATATAAAAACAATTTACATTTGTGTCATTATATAAATATACTGGAATGAGTTTGTTATAATGTGTAGGTGAAAGTGAACCAAAAACTCGTACGGCCTATCCAACCGACGAAAGTCCACTAGAGTCCAAAAATTTTGCTTTTTACTCATCGTTTGCTGTGGCAGGAGAAGGCAGGGGCATTGTGGTGGCAACTGGCAACGACACGATGATTGGTCGTTTAGCTGGATTAACGAGCAATTTGGTTAAAGTCGAGACACCAATAGCCAAGGAAATCCGTATTTTCGTAAATCTTTTAATAATAATTGCCGTTGTTTTTGGCGTTATATTCTTTATAATGTCCATATTTATTGATGGTAATGTTATAAAAGCTTTTACCTACTTACTCGGTATTATCATTGCGAATGTGCCCGAAGTCTTGCTGATAACAGTCACAACCAGTCTCACTCTTACGGCTAAAAAGATGGCCAATAAGAATTGCTTAGTAAAGAATCTAGAGGGTGTAGAAACTCTTGGATCAACATCTATAATTTGCTCGGATAAGACTGGGACACTGACTCAAAATAGGATGACTGTATCCAACATATGGTTTGACAATTCACGTTTCAATGTGCCGGCCAATGCAGCAATGCTTGGTGCCGAAAGAGATCTTTTATTGGAGAAGGTTGCATTTAGCATTTTTATCAGAGATACCACACTGTGCCTAAGGGCAGAATTTCGAGAGGACCCGGAAACTGCCACTACTTTGATTGAAGATCGCAAAGTGATTGGGGACGCATCGGAAACCGGTATGATTTGGTTTTCTATTTCTTCTTTAAAACTTTATCAAATAATAAATATATAATAATCCTTTATCTTTTAATAACAATCCTAAATTAAAAAGAAAAACACCGTATGCTAATCATCTTTATACAAAATAACATTATTGAAATAACAGGTATTCTCAAATTTTGTGAGCACATACACCCAACAAGATCGTTTAGAGCATCGTATCCCAAGGTAGCGGAAATCCCGTTTAGTTCAGTGACAAAGTACCAATTGTCTATACACAAGGGCACAAATGGTTTGCTTGTAATCATGAAGGGCGCACCTGAAGTTATAGCTGACTTTTGTTCGAGTATTCTAGCGACCGACGGATCAACGAGGAACTTGACAGATGTAGATAAAGAAAATATGAAAAAAGCTTGTTCAGAAATGGGTTACATGGGAGAAAGAGTATTGGCCTATTGCGATTACGAACTTCAAGGTATAAAAATGGATTTATGTATATAGGATTCATAGATCAAATTAATTTTTTATAAAAATATTTATTATTTTTTTCTTAATTCTTTAATTCTTGATTTTTATTTATTAATACGTAATTTTTTGTTGATTAAATAATAATATTTTTTGCAGTGCACATAATTTAATGTCACTTTTTTCAATGAAAAGTATTTCTTACAATCAACTGAATTTTTTTTATATTATGTAAACTATAATAAATGCACGTTAACAAATTCCGTATAAAATAAATAATCAGAACATTGTAATATTTAAATAAGCAAAAATAATAAACAATGCAATAAATAAGACTAAATATTTGTGAAAAAATTATATTAATTTTGGTCCTTGATTGATGAAGCAAAACAAAAATTAAGAATAGACACATATGAATTATAATTAAGTACAATTTTCTATTGATTATGAAAGTTTATGCAATTCCATAATATATTATTTGGTTTTACATGACTGGCTAACAGATCCATACAATGAAAATTATGAATTCGATACAAGTGATCCAGAAAAGTACAATTTTCCAATGAAAGATTATAGATTCGTGGGTCTTGTGAGCTTATCGGACCCCCCCAGGCCATCTGTATTTGAAGCTGTTTATAAGTGTCGAACTGCTGGTATCAAAGTCATCATGGTAACGGGTGATCATCCAGTGACTGCTATTGCAATCGCCAAAAAGGTAGGAATAATAAGCGAGGGCCATGAAACTAAATACGAGAGGTTAATGGAGGCAGACAGAAATATATCGCTGTCAGCAAGTATAAACGATGAAGCTATAGTCGTTACTGGCCCCGAATTACGAAGCATGAGCGCAGATGAATTAGATGAAATTATAAAAAATTACCAAGAGATAGTATTTGCTCGTACCTCACCACAGCAAAAATTACTTATTGTTGAAAGTTGTCAGAGACTTGGAGAAATAGTTGCTGTTACAGGTAAAAAAAAATTTTTAATTTAAAAATAACATTAATTATTTTAGTATATATATAAACTTTGTTTTAATTCTAATATCTTCGCAACAGGAATTGAAAAAAGAAAATTGCTGCTTTTACATAAACTAAAATTTCTCTTATTAATTACATTTAATAAAGCATATGTAAAAGATTATACATTGAATAATAATTAATAAAATAATAGATTTACCGTAAATTCATATCAATTATTTTATTAAATATCTTTGAAAAACTAAAATTTTAATAAATCTTAAATCAAAATCTAATTTTTTAAAATTGAAATCTTCAATTTAAGATAAAATAACTTTTTAATGTTAATAATAGAAAAACTCAATAGTAAAAATTTATATTTTTTATTGCAGGTGATGGCGTAAACGATTCTCCAGCATTACGAAAAGCTGACATTGGAATAGCAATGGGAATAGCTGGTTCAGATGTAGCGAAAAATGCCGCGGATATGTTACTTTTAGACGACAATTTTGCTTCAATAGTAACAGGAGTTGAAGAGGGTAGACTAATCTTCGATAATTTAAAGAAATCTATAGCTTATACTTTGACTTCTAGTATTCCAGAAATGTTACCTATGTTGAGTAGCATAATATTGTCTATACCATTGCCATTTGTTATAGAACTTGTTATGTGCGTTGATGTAGGTACTGATTGTTTACCAGCCATAGCTTTAGCATACGAAAAACCTGAGTCTGATATAATGCACAGAGCTCCAAGGAATCCTCAGTATGATAAACTAGTAAATCGGAGATTAATTTCCATGACATATGGACAAATTGGCATGACTCAATCTATGGCTGGTTTTTATACTTATTTCTGTATTCTGATGTATAATGGTTTCTTGCCAAAAGATCTATTTGGCCTTAGACATGATTGGGAAAATCGCGCTATTGATGATCTACAAGATTCTTATGGACAAACTTGGGACTATCAGAGTCGAATGGATTTACTTAATGAAGCCAGATCTGGATATTTTTTGTCCATAGTTATAACACAAATGATAGATTTAATAATGTGCAAAACTAGAGTAAATTCGATTTTTCAACAAGGAATGACTAATTGGTCTTTAAATTTTGCAATCATTTTTGAAATATTGTTAACTGGATTTTTGTTATATACTCCAGGTACAGAAAAAGTGTTAAAGACAATGCCTTTAGACTTTTTTTGGTATTGGCCTTGTTTACCTTTAGGAATTTCTCTATGGATATATGATGAGTGCAGAAGATATTGGATAAGAAATAATCCTGGAGGTTTCTTAGCACATGAAACATATTATTGAAAACTAATTGTAATGTTAATAATCTATAGAAGTTTAAGATTAAGTAATAAAATATATAAGACTAATGATGTATTTGAAATATATTTAAGATTTACCGCAGATGTTATAGTTCCTAGAATAGGTTCTGGTATACGTCCAGCTTTCTTTAATATAAGATCTAAAGATCCACCATCCATGTACTCCATACAAATGCTAATTTCTCCATCACTATAGTAAAATTTATTATATGTAATAATAATTTTAACAGTTTCTTAAAATCAAAATAAATTTACCTGTAGAAAGCACCATAGAAGCCAACAATGTGTGCAAAATTGCATTCATGAAGAACTTTTAATTCTCTAATTATTTGTTTTTTAATTGCAGGCTTTACTTCTAAATGAATTAACTGAAATAATAAGATGTATTAAAATATTGACTATGAAATAAATATTTAAAATAGATAAAACTATACCTAAACTTAATTTAAAAAAAACTAATATATATACATTTTTTAAATAAAGATTTATAATAATTTATTTATTACAAAACTTTAAAAAATTTCAATACTACATACAAGCATGAATTTTTGGCATTATTATATCAAAAAATTTGTTGTATTTAGGAAAAATTTATAAAAAATTTATTTTAACTTTATTCTATTTCGTAAAAAAATATACATACTTTTCTTGCCATGATTAGTCCATATTTTTTATGTCTGACTTTCATGACAACACCACCATTTCCTGCACCCAATTCACCAAGTTTTTCAAAATCTTCATCACAAAGTTCGCCAACTTTTTCCTTTTGTCCTAAAAAACTTTCCAATCTCTTCCTTTGCTCTTCATCCATTTCCAGTTCCTCCAGCCTTTCTCGAATGGCATCAATACTCATCTTACCCATAACTCCACTTAAGAAAAAAAAAACAAAAATATGAATATAAAATAATCATAATTAAAGTAGCTTGTGATTTAAAGTAAATAAAAATAATTAAAAATAATAAAAATAAAAGTAAAGTATTATTTCAAATATAAGTATAGATTTAGCTATACTACCTGGTACCAGTGTTACATTACATCTTAATTTATGAAACTACTTTTTTATAGTAAATTTTAATTCATTTAAATTATATAATTAAAATTGCATACTCTGGTATAACTGGAGGCTCTGCATATGTAGGAATAGATGGCACAGGTGGTGATGGTGATATTGCAGGTGCTGGTTCAATCGAACCAGGTGGAAGAGTCAAGTTTAGCTTATTTTTTGACATATTGTCCAATAATGAAACTACTTGGTAAATGGGATAGAGCTCACAGAAGCAAAAAGAATAATCAACTGTCAGCACTTTTCACAGGAGCTCACTATCAATTAATTTAAAAATATAGGCGATGTACTTTCAAATGTGTATCAATTCAATAATATTCTGTATTCAGAATGTTTATATTGAAAGAAAGCACATTGGAATTTGAGGCCAGCATCAATGGAGAATCTACGTTTTACTCACAAAGGAAGTTCAAAGGATGAATAAATCCCGGAATCCGGCCGCGAGAACAAGAGAGATCGGAGCCAGTGGCAACGATCGATTTCGAGTGATATTTGATCAGACGACTGCACACTAGTTGTATTGTTTGTAAAATGATTCACTGGTCACTCAAAATGACTCAACTTCGGGTGCAGGCAATTGTAGCCCGAGGTACTGCCATCCTCGGTACAAATCACTTGCATCCAAAGATTTCATCTTCCGCAAAATTAAGAAAGAAAATAATTAATTTGATCTGGATTCTGACTGTTACCCCCACCACCGGACTCTCGTAACGCTAGGGGCTCGCGGTCTAAGTTTCTGCCGCGTCCGCATGAAACTACTATACGCGCAAGTGCACGAACCCGCTCAAACCTATATTCATTTAAATAAACAAACAAATAAACAACAATTAAAATGACTTCCCTTTTCAAAAATTTATTTTCAATTATTGCGCGGTTCAATATTTTAGAATATTCGACTTTTTAAAAGCGCAATTGAATAATTAAATATAGATCCGTTTTATCGCTCCTGTGAATTTTGAGCCTTGGGGAAAATAATATAATTCATTGGTATATTATTTCGCACACTCAACTAAATTTGAGAATTGCAGTGAAATGATAAGCCAACTTTCGTGGAGTATACAAAGTGATATTCAATCTCGGTGTCTTTTCTTTTGTAATGAGAGATTTTTTTTCTTTTTTTTTTATATTTAATTCAATTTACCGTATCCCGTAAATTGATATCTAACTTATTCCAAAATATCGCTTACATTTCATATTTAAAGGAAGTTAGTTAACCAAAGTAATTCGCGAGAACTCTATTGAGGAAATTGTATTAAAATTGCATTTACATAAAATTTATTGGCTGAAAAAAATGTAAAAAAGAAAAATTTGATTTTATGTGAATCAATCAGTTGAGGTATTCTTCGATTTATTCAAGCATATCGTATTTAAATTATGTGACATTACAATTAATTTTAAAAAGTGGTTATATTTTGATAATAACTTTTATTACTTCTTGAAATTGAAAACAATACAAATAAATCTGCCGTTCAAAATGATTAATCATCGTACATAATAAGCTTTGTATTTTAGTTAATTGAAGATAAATTTTAATAAATTTGTAATAATTTTATAAAAGTTTGACAAAGTACTCAAAGTCTACTCGCTTCTAATATTATCAAAATATAATATCTTATTATTATTATTATTATTATTATTATTATTATTATTTACATACACCATTAAGCTCAGAATGGCAGCTCTGTTTATTTGTATTTTCATTTAGCCTAAATGTAAAATACATTTAACACACAAGTGATGTAGTATTAAAAAACCATGCTTTAACGCATTCGAATATATAAAATTGTATCCCACCCCCTTTACCTTTATCAGTTATCAGCCATACAAAGGTTAGCGTAGAAATCTTCCTTGCCGACCGCCTCTCGTATTATCTTTATTTTGTGACCACGACTTCGTTTTGTCTTTATGGTGTCGTTGTTAGTTAGTCGTTGTCATACGTCCGTAGTGGTCAAGCGTCTCGGGTGTCCCATGCATGGTGATCCAAAGCAAAAGGAAGTCCAGGCAATGGTGATGCTGTATAAGAAGTAAAAGAAAGACAGGAGCGAGAGAGAGAGAGAGAGAGAGAGTGAGAGTGACGTTCTCGGAGAAGGGGTCAATTGATAATTTTCAATCGACTAGGAAGTAAGGATGTGTGATTTCGATATCTGTACTTTTTTCCGATCTCTTAGCACGGGAGACCTATAAACGATTATTCCCGGTTTTTCAGTACGAGTATTTAAATGTAGTTTTACCTCGATCAACACCTTCTTTCTTTTCAAGTGGGTACATGTGGCACGTAATCGGCTATTCCTTGAATGCAAATCTGTATTACGCGAAAGTGTCCTGTAAATGCTTGGCGATGACGGCATCGTCGAGTCAGGCCTGTTTTTTGGACTTTTACGTCTTCAGGCTTTTAGGAGTAGTTACAAATTTTTTAAAATGATTTCTAGCTATTCATTCAGATTATTCATTGAAATATTACCGGCAAAGAGAATTGATAACTAGAAATAATAGCCGTACATTTTCAGTACTATTTTCAGTGTTACATTTTGACAAATAATATTACAAATAAAATAATTCGTTCGCGAAATTTGAAAAAATAGGGAAATATTTATAATGATAATTATATTGCAAAAAAAATTTTTTTATTCAATATATTTTTATTTTCCATAGGAAAAAACTTCAACTAAAATAGATTTTTTTATACGTATTTCTTTTCATCTATTTTAAAAATATAATACTATAATTGAGTTTAAAAATGGATTTTCTTACCCTTCAAAATATATTCTTGCGACTGGTCTATACAAAAAAAAACCAATTGAAAAGAATTTTTATAATATTTACATTAGTATTTCTAAAATTTAATAAGTAAAATCTTTTTAAACTTATATTTTATGTTTTTATTGCTTATGTTAACGAATTAAGTGTAATATATTTGAAATTAAAACTTTTTTTTCGGTATAATAATTTAGCTTAAAAATTAAATTTATAATTCAAAAATTAAAAATACCGATATTTGAATATTCATTATAATACTGGATTACAAATCTGAATTTAAGAAACAGAATTTTTTATTCACCATTATATTATCATAATTTTTAATATTTAAAAAATGTTGAAAATTTTATAAATTAATTTTATAAATTACTTTGAAATTACCCAATAAAAATATTAATAATATTATATATAAAATTTTATAGGTTAGAATTTTGCAAGTCAATATTAATTGGCTTACAGAATCCTATGTAGAGTAGTAATTCCATACAATGTTTTTTATGGGCAAATTAAGATTATACTCAGCCAAAGTTATTACCACTACAAGTTACAGTTGTGTAGGCTATTTCTAGCCCTTGGCACACTTGAAATCTGTCTTAGAATCTCTGTTTTAATATTACATTTTTATTTGGAATAACTTGGTATTACTAAATACTTTGTTATTTTATTTTTGACTTTTTATGAAATTTTTTTTGTATGTATCTTATCTTATGTAAGGTGAAAATACTTTGGATTATTTTATTTTTGCAGTCTTTGCCAATACTACAGTAAAATACTAGATGAATTTTATTAAAATTTAAGCTAAATAGATTATAAATAGATTATAAAAATTATATAATTATGCAGCAATATATTCATTTTTTGGATTTGTATTGTCTCGTTTCTTTTTATGAAATGTCTTAGATTTTATAAAAATTATTTTAATTACAAATTTATACATAAAATTTATATACCATTATAAAGTAGTTTATTTTAACTATTATATAAATTATATACTCTATAAATTATAAATTGTTATTCTAAAATTTTAATTCTAAACAATTAATACCTTAGTTTAAGATTATATTTATTTATAATTTATACTAATATTTCATTTGTTATGAAGTATAATAAAAATATAAATTTATAAATCAAAATGATTTAGTTTAAAATTAAAATTTAAATATAAAATAAGTAACACATTTAAAATTAGTAGTAAAATAATATTTTTTTAATACCTCACAATTTGTGCATGTTCATGTAATATAATAAAATACATATTTATAACTGTTTACACATATTTTTTGAATTGATAAATTTTTAATATTTTAAAATTTTAAATTAATTTGTTACAAATGGATAATATCAAAATTATTTAAAAAGCAATTTTCATTTTCATTTCATTAAAATCTTTTTATAGAACATGTAATAATAGTTTTAAAATTTGTTTTTTTTTTTTTACAAATTTGTCACAAATTGTCACAAATTTATGCATTGGAATATATCACTTGAGTTTAATAATCGTAAAATTAAAAATATCAACTTCAATAATAGCGGAATTATATTCGTTTTTCCTTTATAATTTTATGCGTAAATATTTTACGGTAATTGGAGTACTTAAATTAAAATAATCAAAAAATTACTGATTTTAAATATTTATTAATGCACTTTGTGACTCGCTTTGTACTCGCGGTGTACTATCAGAATATGGATGATATTATGGGGAAAAAAAGTGTTACATGGACAAACTGCAACTGATGCACAGAGTGTCTCAATTGTCTGAACGCGGAAATTTTAACAATACTGAGCGTTACACATTTTATCCATCAGACAAATGATTAAGTGCACTCGGTGAGAATTTTTTCTCTCTTTATCTCGATTTCTGTCTCTCTCCAATTTCATCTTTATTTTCTGCGGCTTTTTAATACTTTTATAGCAACAAGCCTATAATATTAATTATCATAAATTTTTTTTTTTTTTTAATTTTATTTGTGCTTTAGCGATAAAAGATAATAAATTATAAAATATTTAAAAAATTATCTTTATTGCGCGATTGTATAGTTATAATATTATCATTCCCATATGTCATTATTTGATATAAATCATTCATTTTACAAAAATATTATAAGTAGTCTTTAATCTATCTTCTCAAGTATTTTAATTATAATTACTCCGAGAGTTATACATACTCGCACACGCAAGAAACATTTATTTGATGCAATATTTACGTTGATGTAAATTAAAAAAAATTTTTTTCTTTTTTTACTAAGTAATTTCTGTATAATTAACGTTAAAGTATTTTAAAGTATATATTATACATATAATAATAAAAATAATAATTAAGTTCATATTTTTAATTTTATATTTATAATTATATATACTAGATTACTTTTTTAATCTTAAACACAATTTTATTAATTATTATGAATTATGAATTTGTTATTACTTATTAAATACTAGATTATAAAAAATTACTTTTTTAATTAATATTTCTTATTGTCATGTTTCTAATGTTTTTTCTTCTTTAATTCAATTATAAATTATTTTTAATAACATTTATAAAATCTAACAAAATTAAAAACTAAAACATTCGTCATTATTTTTTTTTAAATTTATTTATTATACTGTAATATAAACTTAATATCAAATTTATGAAAACAGTTTTCACAATCGAGATGTAAAAGAATCTGTTTTATAACTCATCTTTTAAAGAGATATTCAATAATATATTGTTTTAAAAACAAATCCTTTTATTTAACAGAGATGACAGACAATTGGAGTTGGACGTTGATATTATTTTTATTATGGACAACAACTATTTTAGCAGTAAAATTCCCGTCAGATAGTAAACCAATTGGTTCTAATGCTTGTATTAGCAAACAGACATGTCACGACTGTATACAAACGCCAAGCTGTGCTTGGTGCTCGATGCCTGTAATTCTTTTATTTTTATTTAAATTTAAATTAATGTAATGTAAAACTATACTGTTATTAATCATGGATTTATATATTAATCTATAGGGATTTGATGATAAACGATGTTTTCTTCCACATGTAAATACAAGAATTTCTGCTGAATGTCCAGATAATTATACATTTAATCCAGATAATGAATATATTAAAATAAGATACAAAGAATTAACAAAAGGGAATTACAATACAGTCACTGGATTAGAAGAAGACATTATTATTGATTCTGGAGAATTTCAATCAAATGGTAATGAAGATAATGAATTAGAAAGTGACAACCGAGTGGTATCAACAAGTGGTAGTAACAGCAAACAAGAAGCTGTGCAACTTTATCCTCAAGAAGTTAGTTTGAAACTAAGAATAAGTAAGCAAATAACAATTACACATTTTACCCTCTCAATATTTCTTAATTTAATTTAAATATATTATAAAATTTTAATTGACTCTCTATTAATAATAATTTTTTTAATACAATAGTTTTTTTATATTTTTATATAATTACAGTTATTTACGTTACTGTTGTCTATACTAATCCAATTATTCAAACAATTTTAAATTAATAATAATGTATTTTTAAAAGCTGCAATTTTCTAAATTAATTTAATGAATAATGTATTGGTTCTTTATTGGAATAAATTGAAAAAATTCGAAATAACACAATTATTAAAACATTGTAGATGAAATACAAAAAATAAAAATTGAATATGCACAAGCAGAAGATTATCCTGTAGACTTGTACTACCTTATGGATTTAAGTAATTCAATGAAAGATGATAAGCAAAAATTATCAGACTTAGGTCAATTACTTGTTGAAAGTATGAGTAATATTACAAGTAACTTTCGTTTAGGTTTTGGTAGTTTTGTCGATAAGGTTGTAATGCCATATGTTAGTATGGTACCTAAAGCGTAAGTAAAATCATAAATTCTCATCAATTAAAAAAGTTCAAAACTTTTATTTAAAACCATATAAATTTGTTTATTATCAAAGGCTTAAAGAACCTTGTGATAGTTGTGCTGCTCCATATGGTTATCACAATCATATGCCTTTGTCACAAAACACCCATCGTTTTGCAGTATGTATTATTTTTTTAATTTTTAGGAGTGATATTCTAATGCCTCAATAATTATTTTCAATCATTTTTAATAGTTACTTTAAATTTATTTTATCTTAAATATATATTTAATGAAATCTAAATTATATTTAAATTCAAATTTAATTTAAATTACAATTTTCTCATTAAATTTAATAATACTAAAAGAAGTAATTTAAAAATGAATAAATTTTTTCAACATCAAAATTTTAGTGCACATACATTAAATTCAAATATAAAGAAGTCTAGTTAAGATCTTATATCTACATTAAGTTATCATAATTTTATGATTAAAAAATCAATAATCTTAAATATATGTATCTTCATATCATTACTTTATTTTTATAGACAGAAGTAAGAGATGCTCCAGTTTCTGGAAACTTGGATGCTCCAGAAGGTGGTTTTGATGCTATTATGCAAGCAATCGTATGTAGAGATGAAATTGGTTGGCGAGAAAAGGCTCGAAAATTGTTACTGTTTTCTACGGATGCTAGTTTTCATTATGCAGGTGATGGAAAACTTGGTGGTATTGTAAAACCTAATGATGGCTCCTGTCATTTAGATAGGGGTGGCATGTATACACACTCTACTCTACAGGATTATCCTAGTATTTCACAAATCAATCTTAAGGTTTGTTTTTTACATCAATTTCTAGTAAGTTATATAATACATTTATAAAAAGTTATATTAGATTTTTATATAATTATTCATAATCTTTTCAACTGTTTACAGTAAACATTAATAAATACAAAATTAAAATTTAAGTGATTGTATAATGCAATATAATGAAAAAATAAATATATTACTTAATTTTATTAAATAATATTTTATGAAAATAAATTTCTATTAGGTTAAAGAGAATTCGGTTAATATTATTTGGGCCGTTACTGAGGAACAAATAAAGATTTATTCTAATCTTACAAAACATATTGAGGGATCATATGCTGCTAAACTTAGTGATGATTCAAGTAATATTGTTGATTTAGTTCGTGAACAATATAACGCAATTTCAAGTTCTCTTGAAATGAAGGATACTGCAAGTAATTATATTAATCTGAAATATTATTCAAGTTGTCTTGGAAATGGATCATTGGTTGAAACAAACAAATGTGATGGTTTAAAAGTTGGAAATAAAGTTGAATTTTCAGTAGAAGTTGAAGTACCAGCTTGTCCAGAAAATCGATCGGAATGGAAACAAAAGTTCCTTATTTATCCAGTAAGAATATATCATATAAAATAAAAATTATATTTAAAAATAATGATTAGTTTAAGCAAAATTATTTGCGATCAAGATATCTTCTAATATTTTAAAATAAACAATTTTTTCAAACCTTAAAATGATAAATAGTAACTAATTCTGTAAGATGAAATAAAACATTTTTTATAAATATTTATGTGAGAAGAATTAAAAAATATATGGTCTCAAGTTCTACATAATTTAAGCTTCATACATGGGTTAAAAAAATTTTTAAATATTTTTAGGTCGGAATAAACGAATCACTGACCGTGAATTTAGAAATGTTGTGCGATTGTGATTGTGAACGCAGTGACTCGGGTCACATAGGTTTTGAAGAAAAATCTGAAAAGTGTGACAAACACGGAGACCTCAGCTGCGGGATCTGCTCCTGTTACGATGGTTACTTCGGCAAGCATTGCGAGTGCAGTGCAAATGATCGAGGTCAGACGAATATTAATGAGTATGCTTGTCGCCGTGACAACACCTCGACATATGATTGCAGCGGTAGAGGTAGTTGCGAATGTAATGTTTGCAATTGTTACGGCAGAGAAGATCCTAATGAGGTGAATTAAATTACTGGACAAAAAAATTATTTGATAAAATTGATAATGCATGAAGCATTTTCATATTTAATATTCCAAAGTATAATTCAAGTATTTCTTAAGAAATTATATAAGTAAAATTTATGCATGTGCGTATAAAATAAAATATTGAACTTTGATTGTCAAAATTAAATTTTTTTATTTTATAATTATTATTGTAAATAATATTTTAAAAAATTGTGTTTCAA
The DNA here is from genome assembly GCA_018907245.1 of Eupristina koningsbergeri. NCBI lineage: Eukaryota > Metazoa > Arthropoda > Insecta > Hymenoptera > Agaonidae > Eupristina > Eupristina koningsbergeri. The sequence goes on from JACCHV010000041.1 coordinate 2,678,128, forward strand.
GTTTTAAAATATTTTGTTGATCTTTTTTTTACCCTTTTTTTTTTTTTTTTTATGATTATAAAATTTATGCATAATAAATGGCAAAAAATCCTTTATAAAAAATATTAATAAATATTTATATAATATGTTAAAAATAATTTTTTATTGCTATTTATTTTTTAGTCTGTTTGGGGACAATATTGTCAATGTGACAATTTTTCCTGTGATCGACGAAATAAAGAATTATGTTCTGGAAAGGATAATGGAAAATGCGTGTGTGGAGTATGCGAATGCAAACCTGGATGGTCTGGTAAAGCTTGCGAGTGTAGTACCAATAAGGAAGCATGCAATTTATATGGACTCGAATGTTCTGGACATGTAAGTTTTAGGATACATTTTATTCACAATTTTATATAGATTTAACTTTTATATGTTCCTCAATGATAAATTATACAAGCATTATAATTAATTTTTTAATTAATTAACAATTACTTAAATAATATTTAAATACAAATAGATTCAGTTTGTAATCAAACGTTTTGTATAAAACAATTAAATTTAATAATGTAGTAACTTTTTAACACTTAAGATTTAGAAATATAGATTTATTTCTAGCGGATGATTAATAGTGAATAATATGTCAACAGGGTGAGTGTGAATGTGGAAAATGTAAATGCAACGTGGAAGGAGATACTCGATATTCAGGTCAATACTGTCATGTATGTCGTACTTGTCCAAATCGCTGCGAGGAGTTGAGACCCTGTGTATTGTGCAGTGCCTTCAAAATCGGCAATCTCACGGAGATCGAGTGCGATAAAACTTGTGCAGATTTTGATTTTGAACTCGTAGAGACGCTGGAAGTCGACGTTGATAAAGATGAGATCGGCTGTCATGGATATGATGAACAGGACTGTAAATACTATTTTGCTTATTATCACAATGTTACTGGTAACTACCTTCAAGTACGGGTGCAAAAGCAACGTGAGTGTCCACCTCAAGTCTACGTACTTGGTATTGTACTGGGAGTTATCGCTGCAGTTGTGCTCATTGGGCTTGCATTACTTTTACTGTGGAAACTGCTTACGACAATCCATGATAGGCGCGAATTTGCTAGATTCGAGAAGGAGAGAATGATGGCCAAGTGGGATGCTGTAAGTATTTTATTCCAACATTTCTTTTTCACTCGTTTGACTTTTTGATATTTATTAAACATCAGTAATTCAAGACAAAAAATTTGACTATATTAAATGCAAAGAAGTGTTTAAAATTTCAATTTTCGATTTTTGGATACTTAATATAAATTTAATACTAATTTAGTAGATATATGTTCTGTGCATAAGAAAATTCAATTTCTTTTTTAGTAGAAATATGCAATATAATTTTATTTTAAATATAAAATAACTTTGAATACAATAAAAAAAACTTTTTTTCTTTCTCTATTATATATTTGTAATATTACATTATATAAATCAATCATTTCTATTTTCACAAAATTTTTAATATAAATTCTAGATATGCTTAATCATTATATATTTTTACTTTTTAAAGAAACATTTAATAACGGGTTTTTTTTGTGTGTTCCAGAGTGAAAATCCAATCTACAAACAAGCAACTTCAACTTTCAAAAATCCCACTTATACAGCAAGTAATATTAAATGAATGAATAAAAAAATGATTTTGATTGTTAAAAATTTATAAAATTTTAATAAGAGTTACAAAATATAATAATAGGGCAGCTATTCAAGAGTTAACCAAGTTATAATTTTTATAACTTTAAGTGTAATATAAATAAATCTACTGCCATGATGATTAAGAAATTTAAAATATTGTATTTTTAATACATATATTTAAACATTTTATTAATCTGGCTTGGATAACTTTTAAATAGAAAATATGAATAGAATATTATTTTAAAATAAGTGTTCTACAAGATGTAAGTCTATTATTAACCACACTAGAATTAATCAAATCTTTATGTGCCTTGTAATTTAGTATAAATTACTATAATTTAATCTCCGTTATTATGAATTTTTTTTTAATAAAATCATGATAAATATAATCTTATGGAAGATTTATAATCTTCAAAAATATATTTATAATAACAATTTAATGTCTTATTTCAAAAGACAAGAAAAAATTTAAAAAATATTTTTTGAGAGTATTGATTTAATTAAATTAAAAATATTGTAAATATGAAAGTGTTAGGAGCTATTCAAGTGCCTAAATACTAATCCTAGTATTAATCAGTGGAACTACATTTTAATAAGGGCATAGTGACTGTAAATCTTAAATTATGAATGTAATAACAATTTAAAAAAAAAAAAATAATTGTTTCAAAATTATCCTCATTTAATGAGATTAAAAATAGTGTTGGTACAGTTTTTAACACATATTTACTCTAGCTTTTTTAAAAATTCTAGAGTAAAATAAATTATAAAAAGTTCAATAAATTTACTATACATTTATTTTAGGGTTACTTATTTATTTTTAATAAAATTTATAGTCATGCTAAGATTCTTAAATTAAAATAAAAAAAAATCGATAGATTTTAATTAATAGTTATTTTATAATAATTAATATTTTTATATCATGATATTTTTTTAAATATATAGTTTAATTGCTGTTCTGTGCACAATTTACTAGAATGAAAATATATATAATGCATTATTTACATTGATTTTATATTGGTTTATACAATTTGGAGCTCTTAATTTTATAAATTATTTTTTACTTTATAATTTTAAATATTATTATAGAATAATGTATTATTCACCATGCATTCTATTTTGTTTTTTAAAGTTTAAATGGACGTTACTTAAATTTGATTGTTTTGACTGTGCATTTTGTTGATCAATGAATAGACTGAGTAAATAAGAGTCGAATTTGTGACAGCTATATAAATAAATAAATTTGTATGATTGAAATTTTCTGTTTTTTTTTCTTTTACCCTTCAATTTCTTTTTACAAATATGACCTTTTTACCTTTAATAAAATTCCTATATTATTTATCTATAAAAATTCTTATATCAAAGACATATATATATTAAAAATTATCAAATTAGAAAACATCTATTAATAAGTATAAAAAATTAATTTTGATAAAAAAGTTTTTACAAATAAATCTTTCCTTGATAGTATAATATAATTATATTAAATAATATTAGAACAATTAAAAGAGAATTACTTTAATACTTGTGATATGCAGTAATTATTAAGAAATAAAAAATAATATTTTAATTTTTTATAATATTATTTAATATAATTATATTATACTATCAAGGAAAGATTTATTTGTAAAAACTTTTTTATCAAAATTAATTTTTTATATTTATTAATAAATGTTTTCTAATTTAATAATTTTTAATATCTGAATGTGCTTAATATATTTATGAAGAATTTATTTTAAACAAACTTGATTGAAAAATATGAATTAATTAAGCATATTTATAAATTAAATTAAGATTATATGCAATAATAATCAATGATATATTTAAAAACTTATGAAATTTTTTTTTATTTAATTTTAAATTTTATTCCATATTAATGGGGTCAAATTTTAAACAAATTCTAATTAAAAATTTGTACACAAAATTTTTTATATATAATTAAATAATTAAAGTTCTAAATTACTCCATCTAAAAACTATTAATTCATTATATTTAGAATATATTTTTCTAATATGATAAACTTAATAAATAAATTTCACTGAATTATTGAATTGACTATAAAATATATTATTCTCTAATGACGTTGTATAAAAGCTTAATCCTTTTTTTAATAAATTAAATAAATCGAGTGATAATATAAAATTCAATATTGTCTTACACATTATTTAAAATTAAATTGAAATGAGGAATAAGTAATTAATTATAGAGATGATTTTATTAAAACAAATAAGCTATTTAGTTTAATGAAAATTAAAAATTCATTAATATATAAATCTATTTTACTTAGACATAAAAATAAAATTTCTACTGAATACACAAAAAAAGTTAAGCTGGTTAAAAATTTAATCAAGTACGCATGTATTATCTGTTCAACTGAAGTTTCAGTATATCGAAAAATTTAATAGGCAACATCCTGGTAATGATATTGAAGAAGGAGTTAAAACCCGGAAATTTAAATTTCTAGTGGTAAAATCTACGTAGCATATTTTGCAGAAACATTTTCACTCTGAATTGAATGATTTATCTTTAAAAAATGCACGTTTTACAAAAATGTGATTGAAAAAACAAAAATTATTACAAAATAAGTGAGTCATCTTTTTTTACAAATATTTTTAAATTATTTTTTTAGAAAATTTACATGCCTTAATATCAATGGGCATTATTATTATTTTGTTGCAAAGATTTACTTGCAGTTTTATCTATATTTCAATTATTAATTTATTTTCATATCTATTTCGATGTTGAGCATGAAAAAATTGAATACAAATATAAAAATACATGCAATTGTTAGATGGTTTTATGTGTAGGTAAGATTTTTTTTTAATTTAATTTAATTTTTGAGATTCTTTTTAGAATAATAATCAATTATATTAAAACTATTCATTATATACATTTTTTTTTTAATTAAGATTTCAGTATATTTCATAAATTTTTATTAAAATATATTATTTTTAATTATAGGTAATGTATAATTTGCAATAAAAACAAAATATTTAAAACAATTCATTTATTATTTTTAATATTAATAAACCTAATATTTTATACAATACAACACCTACAATACAACGATACAACACCATAAAAATTTACAATTTTATTATTATTTTAGTAATGTTATCTAATTTTATCTTGAATAACTATTTTCATAGATAATATTTTTTTGGTTGAAAAGTTTATCTTGATAATTGTTTTCATTATATATATATATATATATATTGTTAACGCTAACTCTTTTCAACTATTAAAAAAAAAAGCTTTTAATGAAATTGATGATACACAGCTACATACGAAACTTTATTTACGTAACTTGTAATACAAACAATTTATTCATTCGTGTCATACTTACTTTTTTAGCCATTGAGTATTTCTCTTAAGTTTTCTATATCAAATTTCTAAACATTGTATAAAATTTATTTTTAAGCAATGCAATAAAATTTAAAATTTAAAAATTCCTTTAACCTTAGAGTGGGATTTAGTAATAAATTAAATACTGACTGTTACGTCTTTCATTAATATTTAATGTAATATTGTTTATTGTTTATTGTTTATTGTTTATTGTTTATTGTTTATTGTTTATTGTTTATTGTTTATTATTATTATTATTATTATTATTATTATTATTATTATTATTATTATTATTATTATTATTATTATTATTATTATTTTATAATTTGAATGAATTTTATTTAAAGTACGTGTAGTTATTGATCTTTTTTTTTTTAAATACTTATTTAGATTAATGATTAGCGTACAACACCACAATAAATATACAAAATTAATTTTTATACTTTAAATGTAGCGCACATTTTTTAGCGAATCAGAGCTCCATTTGATATAAGCACACGGAGCTATTGCATTTTTGGATCTTGGTACAGGAACTCTAGATCGGACACTGAGCTATGGAATCCAACGAAAGGAAATCGGTTGAGCACGGCTGCTTCCGTCCTAACCTTGTTCTTTTCAATCTCGACATTTCGAAGAGGTATGGTATAATTGTTTTGGAGTGTTTCGCGAATCCATTTCCATCGTCGTGAAATGAGATTCTAATGTGACTAATTGTTATGTTCCCCATGAGTTGTCGAGTTTTTTTACAAGTTTACGGGGAAATTTCCGATCCTCGACGAATTAATTGTCCTAAAAATAAGCGTCAAAATCGCGTGACGTCTTTGGGTCTTCTTTGATACCTGTGTCATAAGCTTTGATCGAATTGTTTTTTGCCAATTCTGCGTGTGATATTGTTCTTGATTTTAAGAGAATTATTTTTTAGGCTTTATTGTTTTATTTTATAGGACAAGATGGGTCGATATTCTCACGAAGCTGTGAACCCGGGCAAGTCGTGCAAGGCACGGGGCTCGAATCTGCGAGTACATTTTAAGGTAAAAATCGTTATCTAGTTTAAATAAACAATATGCAATTTAGTGATTTCATAAAAAAGCCTATTATAGCATTATAAGTAGTAATTAAATTACCCGTTACATTGTTATTATTCGTTAAATGAACTTTATTTTGATAGTGAAAATATAAGGTTAACTTTTGTAATCAATTGAATTTGTACTTTGTTAAATAAAACTAATATGCTTAGAATTTTGTATAGGATTGAAAATTAGGTAAACTAAATTTGTAAATTAACAGTGAATTAATTTCCCATAATATCCTACTTTATTTTATAATTACAGAGTCAAACCTTAGAGTTTACTTCTTTGCAAATAAGTATTTGATAAGCAATAGTTGATTTGATGTTTTTATGATCGTTTTATTCTATTTAAGACATTATTTTATTTGGATTCCTTGATGTTTATAATATTCTTTTTTTTTCATTTACTACTTTTAATTGATCAAATTTCTTTAATTTAATAAAAATAAGATTAAATGTTCTTGAATGAAAATACATTGAATATAAAAAATTATTTTTAATATATTTTCTTAACAAATCACTAAATGCTTTTAATTTTATGTTGTTATTTTTATTATTTTGAAATTTAATAAATTCTTTGCAATATAATAAAACCTGTTTCTTTGAATTCTAAAAAAAATTAACATCACATCTAATGTAGTATTTAATTTTATACATATTTTGAGTTTTATTTTACAAACTCATCATTACATAGATATGCAAACTATATTAATCTATTAATCATAATTTTAATATTTAATGCAGTTTTTTGCAGAGAATTTTTTAAACTAGTACACAAGATAGATTTCCAATATAAAAAATTATAAATTATATTTTTTTTATTCAGAATACTCATGAGACAGCTCGAGCAATAAAAAACATGTCCCTTAGAAGGGCACAAAAGTATCTTAAGAATGTTATTGAATATAAAGAATGTGTCCCCTTCAGAAGATTTAATGGTGGTGTTGGAAGGTGCGCTCAAGCTAAGCAGTTTGGCACAACTCAAGGTAATTTGTTTATTTAATAAAATGCTTGTAATTTGGTACAATTTAGATTTAAAGTACTTTTTTTATTTTATATAAACATTATTAATTTATAAATTTTAGGTAGATGGCCCAAAAAATCTGCAGAATTTTTGCTTCAACTTTTGAAGAATGCAGAAAGTAATGCTGATTTCAGAGGACTTGAAGTAGATCGCCTTGTTATTGAACACATTCAAGTAAATCAAGCGCCTTGTTTACGTAGAAGAACATACAGAGCTCACGGTCGTATCAATCGTAAGTTTTTTTCAAAATTTTTTAAAAATATAGTATGTATTTTATTATAAAATTTTTTTAATGCTAAACTTAGTTATATATATAATGTTTTTTTTTTTTTTTTTTTAATTTTATTTGTTTAATACAATGTTTTATTGTAATAATATTTATAATTAAGAAATTACAAGAAAACCTAATTTTTTTATTAAATTTTTAATCTTAAAGCAATGATTACAAAAAATAAGATAAAATGTATTTGTTAGTACTAAATAATATAACATATTTTCGTAGAATGCACCAAAAAAATTCAATTTTTATTAGTGAAATTTTAATATGAATATAATCTTAATAATTGATATTGACAAAACTAATGAATAATATTGATACTATACAATTTTATATTTTCAAATTATTTATTTTGTGAAAAGAAAATAATTATAAAAATGAATAATTATAGAAAAACAAAACATTTTCAAATTTATTCTTCTAAAATTACGAAAATTTAATAAATAAATAATTTTTTTAGCGTACATGAGCTCACCATGCCACATCGAAGTTATATTGACTGAAAAAGAAGATGTTATAGCTAAAGCGTCAGAAGAAGAGCCTTCAAAAAAGAAATTGAGTAAAAAGAAACTTGCTCGTCAAAAGGAGAAAATGATGAGGGAATAATTTTGAGGTGTACAATGCGAGATTTAATGTATTTGGGGATAATAAAATTTCTATTGTTCTCTAAATCTGTTTTATCAATTATTTATTTCAGATAAATTCATTAATTCAACATTTTTTTTTTAATCATATAATGGGATAGAATAAAATTTAAGATTTTGCTTCAAAACAATAATACTTAAAGATTTTTCAATTATTTGATCAAATCGTGCTTGAAAGACGAGCTCGCCTTCTTTTGAAAAATTTTATTTACAATGGTTAGTTCTTTGGTGTGATTAATTAAGGCAGTTCAACTGTGCATTTTCGACTATGAAAGTCTTCATTGTTTTATTTTCAATTGAGTATTCTAAGAATGAGTACAAATTAGTGCAATTATACATATATTTGACTATTTTTAATGGGCAAGTTCGGCCCTGATTACGATCGTTACACTTTTCTTTCTTTTTTTTCTTATTTAAAAACATTAACATCTTATGAGGTACTTACAAATTTTCAACAATAACAATTATTTTACATTCTACCAAATAATTTTATAAAGCCTGTACATGCGTTTACATGGTTGGCCACGATTACAGTTTCTACGCGAGACTTGAATGTAACGTAATACTTCGTTTCAGTATTTAAAATTAATGATTTCATATACGTAGTTGTATATGCTCGCTGCTTATGTATTAAAATAATTATTCTTTGTACGTGAGAGGAAATGCATTTGAGGGTTTAAAAATCAAAAATAATTAAAAAAGAAGTATTAATAAAACGAACGAATGACAACAACCTGTTGAACTACGATATGTAATGGAATTCATCTTTGCTTACAAATTTATGTTAAACACTGTATTGTGCGTGCAATTTGAATACAACATGTAAACGTACAAAACGTACAATTTCAAAAGTGAATTAGTAGCACAAGAGAAGAAAAAGTTTATAATAAAAAATGTAGTATCGTAGTTATTTAACTTACATTAAATTTGCATAAACGATATCACTACGACGGTTGAGCGGTTCGATACAATGGTAATCGCATTCTATAATAAAAAAGAACATGTATTCTACACAAATAATATCTTCCTCACTGCATATCTTCATCAATTCAGCAAAACGTACATAATTCCAGTTATACATTTTGCTCCTTCGATTGTATAATACTATGGATAATTTAAAGTATGCATATTTAAAAAAAAAGAAAAGTTTTCTGTTAACGAAGAGGATAGAATATCTCGTCTGCATAGAAACACGCATACCTCTATTATTCTGGTTCCCTTGTTGTTGTCACGTATATAGTTTAAATTTTGGTTCGAATGTTGCATTAAACTGTATTTAGAAAAATAATCCACTTCCAAATCTTTATTTTTAATCATAATTTTCTTTTTTTTCATTTTTTATAATTATTATTACTCGTTGAACAAATTAGGATTTTTGATTGAGTAATTTTTATTCTCTAATACCTTTAATTATAAAGCAATATCAACTATAAGTCAATTAATAGTAAAATAATTAACGACTTTAATTAAAGTAGCTCTTACAGCGTGTAATTAAAAGATAATTAGTTTCTACTGTAATATATTAAAACTAAAGAAGATTGTATTTTAATTTTATATTGTCGAATTAAAATTTATTTTCTTTAACGATCTGCTAATGATAGTCGACTACATATGTAAATAGCTTTCTTAAGAGTTTTTTTGTTTATACACTCAATTTGTTTAAACTCTACAGTTTTGAGATTGAATTTCAAATCAGGTGGAGCCGAATGCTTATGCTTATTTCGTCAGAATGAGAAAAAAATGTGGCTAAAGTGAAAAAGGAGGAAGGAACAATAAAAGCTGCGCGAACGATGAAAAACAATTCGCTGCGTTGGAATTTGATGCTTTAAAAACTATAAAAGTATCTACTGGTTCCTTGTCCACTTCACACTTGCAGAGGAAGCTTGCAGATGTAGAGCAGATTGAGATTGGATGTGCTTCTGGTTGTTCGACGTCATCCTGCTTCTTCTGTATCTTGTTGAGGCGCTGTCAAGAAAGTGGTTCGCGCGTCGTATTAGGTAAGAATAAGCAGAGCAGACCACCACCTGAAAAAACAAAAGTTGCCCGGTCAATCCTCGTGTTTTTACGAAGTTTCGAAAATTTAACTTTGATCTAATTGTTGTTTGTGAATACTAGAGGTATGAAAGTGTCGGCTAATTGTACAAAGTACCCTTGGATATTTATATTTGCATTGAGAACATTTGTTAAACGTCATCGTGCATTTGGCATATTTAAGGGTAATTACACTTTTATCACGCTGACAATTGAAGCTGTGTTATTGGAAAAGATTACTACGAAACTTTATTAATCCGAGCGTATATAAGGAAAAATCTGTTAGGAAAGTTGGAATTCGAGTGAGCATTGCAATTCCAATGAAAAGGTGGAAAAGGGAAAAAGGTAGACAGGCTGACTTACCAATGAGCAGTGCAGCAACAATGAAAGTGGGCGCTGGACAGTAGAGGTCGAGAAGCTGGGCGATGACGATGTTACCGATTATGCCACCGAGTCGCGCGGCTACCATGGAAATGGCAATGCCGGTGGCACGCAAATTCGTGGGGAAAACTTCGGTGATGAGGCAGTCCAGGGCGGCGTTTCCGCAGCTTATGACGCCGCTAAAGAACGCCGAGACTATCACATTGTGGTGCTTGTTATACACGAAATACAACCCTATCGAACAGGCACCCGACGACAGTGTACTGAAAACTAAACAACACCTTTACATTAGTTTTAATACTAATTACAACCAGAGTTCCTCAATTTTTTACACAATTTTTTTCAATTTTTTTTTTAAATTATCATTCTCAGCTATTCGACACCTTATCAATATGTAAACCTTAGACTACTTCTGTGGGAACCACCACAACTACCTTTTCTCCAGTTAAACTATGATGAATCACGAGACTTTAAACATTGGCCACAGCAATCAACTTTATTACATTTAATTGAGATTGCTACTTTTTTTTAATTTAAAAAGCTTAAAACTTATTTCTACATTTCTAATATATATAAGACTTGAAATATTAATTTCATCGTTTGAAAAGTAAAATATTTTTCTATGATTAAATAAAAAATATCAATAAATAATTTTAACAACTGCATTTTAAATTAATTTATTTAATAACTAATCGCATCTATTTAATTTTATTTTAATACTAACCAAATTTTTTTTTTTTTTTTTTTTGTGTAAATTTAAAGTGCAAATAATGTAAAATTTAATAAAATTTCCAAATTTTAATCATAAACACAACATGATAAATTTCATATGTGTCTGTATACATAATAATATTACTATATTTAGAATTATTTTAAATAAAAAGTATGTTGAACAAGAAAATAATACAGTTATTCAATTTTTAGTAAGCAAAATCTCAATATTAGTTACTATTCTTTTCAATTTATGATTATACTTATGTACACTTATACGTGTGCTTTGGCATCAAAAGAGTTTTATCCATAATCTCCTTTTCAAACTAACTGTATTTAAAATGTTTTGTTATTTTTTTTATTTTTTCACTTTTTTTTGTTAAGGTTTTTGTATATAAAATCACTATAATAGTAATTATTTGAAAGTGTTATTCGAAACATTTCTATATTTCTTTACATGTATATTTATTTAAAGATATTGTAAGCAATACTCTAAAATTGTACAAAATTTTTTATTAATTCTAAGTTTGAATAGTAATCTTATGCTAATGTGGCAATATTTTATTATTTACATAATAATTTTAATTTACATATAATTCTTGAAATTTTTTATTTTATTTTTATTTATTTACAGAACAATGTCTTTAATGATTCGCTTATAAAGTAGAAAAGAATCGTTCATTAGACTTTATTTTTAATCATATAGTTGATCTAGCTTATCCAAATTCAAAATATAGATAAATAGGAGAGATGATGGGAGTACCAACAATTTGTCTCAATACTGATTTACATAAAGTAAAATATAGATTTTTATGTGAGAATTGAACTATAATAATGATAAAAGAAGTTTTAAATTTTCAAGAGTTCTGTATATCTAATAACTGTCTACAACTTTTTTTGCACCAATTTGTAAATTATGTTTGTAAACAAAGAAACGACATCAAATGAACGAAGATCATTTATTATTTGAGATTACAATATTATGAATTTTATTTTCAAAATGTAAGTTTTATTGATTTTCAATACTGTAATAAGAATATACTTCTTTAATGTGTTGTACATTATTTCGAATAAAAAATATTTTCGACTATATATAGATTATCAATAAAAGACAATTCTCTTTTGTATTTTTGACATATTTAAAAAATTTTTTGATATGAATTAATGGATTTGTAAATGGTAAAGTATTGTTTTTAATTAAATAATGTAATTTTTTCCTTTATTTTAAATAAAAATTATTATTATTTTATTTTTATATTTTTAATTAAAGGCAAATTCAAAATATTAGTTAAATATAATTTGTTGATTCTTACACAATTTAAAAATGATTTGAGAAAAATCATTTATGTTCGATGTCTAGGTAGATTTAATTTGTATTTTAAAAATTTGATAATTTGGTATTTAAATTCATGATTATAAAAATACTATTACCGATTATTCTATTAAAAAAAAAAATAAAAATACTTCGCAATCGTGTAAATTGTTATTTAATTAGTTTATAGACATAATATTGTTAATAGACATTTTCGATGATATGGAAAGCGTCTTGAATTTGTCTCAACACATAAATATAACATAATAATTATGAACATAGAAATAGAAAAAATGTTTAAAAATTAATTTAAAAAACTGCTTTTTCTCTGTGATATATAGTAATACTCTTTTTCTTTGTTTTCAATGAATATCGTTTAAAGAATATCTACATGAATACGAAAGCACAGTCGACTAAAATTTTGACAATTACATCCATTGAGTTTTTTATTAAGTGTTGTATCATTTTCAAAGTTATCTCAATGCGTCAATTATGTATTCTTCATTGAAAATTAAATCAAATGTTTATGCACCTAAGAAATTTAGATTCCTCATAAGTATATTTTGAAATGTCTCAAACTGTAATTTAAATCGCAAGTGCGTTGGACAGTTGGCTTACCTAAGAAGAACTTGCGACCGAGTCTGTCCATACCAAGCACTGCCAGTATGTTGGCTGGTATGGCCGAGGCGACGGTGATGAGTGACTCCATGAAAACGGAGGCGCCGATCTTGTCCGAGCAGAAGTTCTCGTCGCTGTGCGAGCCCTTGCTCACGACGTACTCGGTGACCTCGCAGACACTCGCGGACTGACCCGGGTGCTCGCGGTGGAACTCGTCGAAGCGATTGAACAGCTCCGGGAACCACATCATCAGCCCGTAGTAGCCGATGTGGAAGGTGAAGTTTATGATTATGGAGATGATGGTGAAGCGCAGGATCGGCGAGACAAAGAGCTGTCGGCTGTTGTCCATAATGTCGCCGAGCATAACTTTGTACTTGCTTTTCTCCGGGGCGCCCGGTTTAACTGGCTCGTGAACTTGGAAGTCGTCGAGTATCAATTCTTTAACCTGCAATACCGAGGTTTATCAAATTTTTAAAATTACCATACAACAATACTCTTCATTAAATAGTAGCTTGATTGCAAACCCCATTCTCAGAATTTACATTTCATTTAGAGAAGAATCGAGGAATTTTTTAATTTACACCATAAACCAATTTAAAGAGCGAGCTTTTGCAAGGGAGAACCAGGCTTATTATTAATTTAACACTGTAAAAGTGTAAAAGTCGTCGACAAGTTTACGACCTTGGAGCTAAGTGTTTTTAAGCGCGTGCACGGGGCACCAACCGGGCACGGTGCCACCTGCTCGAGAATTGAGTTTGCGGTTCCACGAAAAAAATAGTAAAAACCAACCGCATAGGTATCGCGTGGTTTGCCAGTGTTAGTGGCGTAGATCCCGCGGAAGATGTCGAGGGCCTCGTCGTATCTTCCGCGAGAGAGGAGGTACTTGGGGGATTCGGGGAGCAGCAGCAACAACCCCGCCACGATGAAGGAGGGAGCAGCGCATATCAGCAGGAATATTCGCCAGGAGTTGTACGTGAAGGACGAGTTCTTTATGCCGATGTCCGTTGGGATTATCAGCCAAGCTAGTCCTGTTACAAACAAGATTATTTCATCAAAATCACTTTGGCAAATTTGCTGTAAAAAACGCAACTCATGTATTTTTATTGTGCTCTTGGACACTGTTTTAAAAGGCGATACCGACTTTACCAACTGAACTGTAAAATTAATAAATCAAGATTTGAATGCTTAATATAGATTAGCACCTGGTTCTATTAGTGTTTTTTTTTGTTTTTTTTTTGTTTTTTTTTTTATTTATTTATTATAATACTTCATTAATTGTAGTTCTTAAAAATTAAAAATTAATAATAAAGTGTATAATGCAACAATTTCTTTATATTTAAACAGGAAAATCGCCCTACTTCCTTCTCAATGCAAATATCATTAAATGTTATTGTAAAGTGATTATTATAATGTAATTATTAAGGAAAACATTGAATAGATTTGAAAAACCATTCCTTTTCGATAAATTAAAAAAAAAAAATTACCAGCCACGAACAAATTGCCTAAGGTCCAGAAGGCTGCCATGAACGATAACATCGAGCCTCGTTTTGATTTTGGCTGAAACTCTGCAAAATATGACCAAATCACTGGTCCACTGCCGCCGAGACTATAAAAAAAAAGAATATAAATACTTTAGAATGAGTTAGAATTTATAAATTAGTACGAACGGAAATAATACCGATTTGACCATTGGATAGCATCTCATCTATCTTTATTTATATATATATTACTTTTAGATTCATGATATTCTTTTTTAATTTACATATACTATTTTATATTTGTAATCCATTGAAAATATTGCTTTATAATGTGTTCAATGATATCTAAAAAATAGCCAAGATTTTCTCGCAAGTTTAATGCACAAAAAATAAATTTAAAAAAGGGTCGTCCCTGAAATACTGTGCACAGAATAATCGCTGTATTATAGCAATTAATATTAAACACATATAAAAAAAGATGACTAGTTTAATAAGATATTATCGATTTCTCCTTATAATGTATAAATATTAATTTTAAATATTATATTTGAATCGCATACAATGTGTTGATATTAAATAGATTTTCCTTAAAAAAATTATTCATCGATAAAACTTGTTACGTGACCAAAATTTTTTTATTGAACTACGCAAGATTGAATTAATTGAAAGTACATTTTATAATTTTATAATTGAACAATTACGCAGTATTTGTATGATACTTAGATAAATTCTCTGCTGTGTAAAAATGATTTTCTAAATCAAATTAAAATTCTATAATTCTCTAAATTTAATGTAACAATTAATGCAATGAGTTGAATATTGTTTTCATTACATAAATTAAAATTATTGCATGTTATTCAATAAAAAAATTTAATATTTTAAAATTATAAAATTATTGCATTATAATATTTTGTTAATAGAATTTTATCAACTTTGTTATTGTATAATTTAATTCTTATATTGAATAAAATGTTGTAATATGTATTATTTTATTTATAAAAGAATTTAATGGTTTCTAATTATTTATAAATTGTAACCAAATGTTTTATTTATGTTTCATATAGTAAAAAAAAAACTATCTTTACTTATATTAGGACTAGAAAAAGGAATTATTCTGAGAAAAAAAATTAATTAGTAAAAAATAATATTTGAAGTAAAATTTGTTTTAACAGATACTGTCATCAATTTCATATACAATTTAATACTCAGATATGATAAGTAAAAAAAAAAATTTACTTCTTAATTTAATTTACTAGCTTATGAATCATTTAGAATTGAAAAATGATAATATAAAATGAAAAATGTCGAGCATTTATTACTTTAAAATGTAACTGTAAATTTATATGAACAGGTATTTTAAACAATAAATGATAACTTAAATGGTTAGTAGTAGTTAGTCAACAAATTAATTGTCCTCGAGATAAGTTAGGAAAGGCCTAACAACGGTCTACTTTCCACTTCTCACGCCGCGGCATTCATAGACGAAAACAAAATAAAAGAAAATTGCACATAAAACGAATCACCTATGTGTATTTTATCAAAATATTTATAAGACACTTAGTATGTATAAGAGATCCTGAACCATAGGAGCCTCATAGCAACTAAATGGCTTCTTTTTTTTTTTGATCTACGGTTTTCGCGAATGTTCATGAATCCTTAAAGGATCTACATTCGAGGACTCCCGTTTATTTTCGAGAGTTCTCGTGTAGCTGACCGGACTGTAAATAAATGACAATAATCGATCCTACATTGATTGGAAAATTACTAGATCTGAATCGATAAACATTAAATATATAATGAATATTATCTAGCTGAATATTCTTATTAATTAAAATGTAAAAATGCAATACTCATATAAAGAAGAGGATATTTGAAAACTATTATTACGTGTATTATAGTTTTTTTTTTTTTGTAAAATTATTCGACAGGCAGTTAATGAGACTTAGTGTGGGATAAATAATAATTGAATTAAAAACACCAGTTATTAGTAGCGGGTTGTTAAAATCGATACATATTTCATAAAGTAAAAGAGTCGGGCATATTTTAAAATTCACTAAAATCTATAATTATCTTATTTCTTTAAAATTTACGGATGAGGATATATTTTTGTGCTAAAGGACTGGAGAAAAAGTAAAGAGGAAATACTTACGCGGCACCGTTCAAAAAACGGAAGAACATGAATAGCTCATAAGATTGGCTGAAGCTGGAGGCGACGATGCAAAGGGCGTTCATGAAGGAAATGGCAATCAGGACCTTACGGCGGCCGAGGGCGTCGGCGACCGAGCCCCAGGCGTAGGCCCCCGCCATCATCCCGATGAAGATGATGGAGTTCAGCCATCCTTTCGCCTGAGTATCAAGTTTTAGGTCACATTGAGCACTTGGCAAAATAAACGACATAGAAATTACGTCCATCTCCTCACTCGTGCTGACGAAGCCGCACACCGCCAGCAGAAAGTAGTGAAACTTGCCATAGTCTGCGTAAAGTATAAATGATAAATTGTCTTTCATATTTTTTTTAGCCTTTACGCTTGTCGCTAGTGTCATGTTATGCTATGCAATATAACAACTATTCATATAAAAGTAAATAAAATTAAAAAATTAATAATCTAGTTTTAATTAATTTTGTCAATTACAAACAATTTACAAAAGCCAAATGCATTATTTAATCTAGCCATTTACATTCAAACTTGTCCCTTTTTATTTTTATAAATAATTCGTCAATTCTTCGGAGTAGTCTATAAAGATTAATAATAGTATTTGATTGGGATGTAAAATTGATAAATACTCTCTTTTTTTTCTATTAATCAATTGATAACGTCAAATCTATTTTCTAGAAATTTCAACTTAAAATATTATTAATTATGGAAATTGTCATTCATTAAAGAATAATGCAAAATAATACCCAACATTGGAAAAATGATAGTGTGACGGGTGAGAATACAAGCGCATTTGCAGTTTGGTATATAATAAAAAATATCACTATTTAAATATTGAAATACGTACAGTTAATACGTAGCCATTGTGCAGCGATTATAAAGAAACTTAACTCAATGTTACGTGGCACTTTGTTACGCGCAAGGCTCATCATAAACTGACTCATTTTCTACTTTTTATCACGATGTAAAATAGTAAAAGTCATCAAAAAATATATAATAAATTTTCTTTTTAATTTTTCTGAACATTTATTTCACACTACCTAGAATTTTCTTTATCGCCCCAACACCTCATTTTTGTCTGTTTAAGATTAGCTTGATTAATTTTTTAATGATTTTTGGAATTTACATGCTTGTAATGGTGTATATTAAAAGTAGTTTAATTTATTTCTTCTGAAATATTTATGTAAAGATATTTCTTCGTAAGTTTCTTTAGGCCAAATACTTTATGAAAAAACTTCAATTGAGTTCACTTCTTAAAATCAATATCAAAAATACTTGGATTAAAATATCGTTGAACAATTGTTAAAAATTTCTTAAATGCAGTAAATATCATCTAGAAAGTATTTCTTAGAATATTTATTATTTATTTTCCAAAAGTGATGACATGCAAGACACAAATTAATAACATTATTTTAAATATCTGGCATTTTAAAAAATGACAGTCTAGAGATGACTTCTGTTTTAAAATAAACAAAGTAGTCAGGATACATTATTAAAATATTTTATTTTTAAAAATGTAGGTTGAAGTGTCATTAATTATTACAAATATATTTACTTAATTTTCATATTTAATATTTATTAACTGAACTAACTGTAGTCGAATGAGTAACAAGTTTTTTTTTTAAACTAAATACCAAACTAGTAATCAATTTTCTTTTAAGTAATTATACTTATTATTCAAATAAAAAAAAAAAAGAAGAATATATTTACCAGTTAGTTCTATTGCCTGTTCAAAGTCAGCTTTGATATGATGTTTTGCGTCCGATGCTTTCTCGGGATCGAGGGTTTTGCCCTTCGACCCAATGCCTACATTCCCCGAAAAACTTTTATTATTATAAATAACAATTTATCAATTTTTTAATTTACGAGATTGTGCTTACGTGCGAGCTCTAGGTCCTTTGAACCGCAGCCGTTTAGGCGATCGTCTTTTACATCACCCTCTAAAATAAAATTAAAAATTTGTTAATAAAATGAAATTTAATTAATTAATATTTACAAAATATTACTCTCATTATTATATTTGTTATTAATTTTTATGTTTTATGGTTTATATAAGATGCTTAATTGTTACATTAAGATCTCCTCCTGTAAACCTTGTTTTTCATCATCTATCATTACAAATAAAATTATTTATAATAAATGCTAATCAATTTCTTAGTTGTCGCAATAAAGCAATTGAAGATATGATTTTTTGAAATATTGTTCTATGAAATAAGTAGGTGTGTAATTTGCCAATATTGAAATATAATAACCGTTTCAAGCAGAATTTAGTCATAAATTTCCATCTTTATCCTAGTGCGATGTATCTTTATAAATACAATGTACCAATAAAAAAATAGGTCAGACAGTAGTAACACGTAAAACATGTCTATCACTTTTGAGAAGAGTTTTTGTGGCATAAAGAACTGGTTTTTCCAATTGAACACCGATCTAAGAATTAATTAAACTGCAAATTAGTATCCTTGGCAGCACAAATACATTTAAAAATAGAAAAAGAGTTTTTCTTTTCTTTTTCTTTTTTTCAATTGTCAATTCTCGAAATTGTAAAGATAAAATTGACCAATTACCGAGGCTTAAAAGACGCTTAAAAATTGGCTTTTTAATAAGACTAAAAATGGCTGGATGAAATAGTTTTGCTTTTTGCATTTTCCTGTGAACAATTAAACAACAAGTTCTATAAATAAATTCGACAGATCGCAACTTAATAATCCGTTGCCAGAGGAAAAAGATACGTCGCTCGCCGACTGTAGCTCATTGTCTCTATATCCTCGGGTCTTTTGTAATTAACGCGCGACCCAGTTATAAGCACGCAATAGTTATTAGTGATTAGAGCGAGAGAGGAGACCCGTGATATGTAGAAGGGTAAACGCACGTCTCTTCAATCCCAAGTCCCCATCCGTCAATTCTCGATTGCAATTCCAATCGGCTTTACTTTTGAGAGAAACACTTTTGTCTTTTGTGCCCCCTCCCCCCTTCAACTGATGCTCCGATATCCAACAATTTAATCAAATCAATTTAACTAATAACTCTTAAATTCATTTTTAAAACTCCATTTTCCAGCCTATCAGCCTATCAGAAATCAGAATTGTCCCCCAATACTCGTAGCCTTATATACTCTAAAATTGAAGTCAATACTTAAATAAGCAATGACTTTAAAAACAAAAGAAACAATCATTATTATATTCTTAATAAAAATATACAATCTTTGCCGAATTTTTAATGTTATTTTCAACACGCAATTACAACTTTTTTATATCATTAATAACATTTCTTTGCTTCATTGATATTCCAAGAACAATAAAAGGCATTAAATGCATCTGAAATTATTTTATTTACATCAAGAAGTAAATAAAAGTGTCAAGCCACACGTTAAAATTGGATAATTGAATATTGATATAAAAAAAATGGATATAAACATTAATGTTCAATCTATAATGTTTCACATTAAGATTTTTCTTTAATGATAATTATCGGGTTTCGTATTTTTTAAAAAATTTACCACCATTACATTTTTATGATTTATGTATTTGTGATAATATTACGCAAATCAGATTTTTACTTGATAACTTGATTTGCAAATTATTAAATAAGTTTTATTTATTAAAACTAAATTTTATTTATTTTATACATCGTAAAATCTACATTTTCTTATATAAATACGTAAATTAAATTGTTTAAATTTAAAATAAATGTATCTCTATAATTTATTATAATTATTGTGTGAATTTATAAAAAATTTATTGACAAATTCTTGCCACATTTTTACTGTTTTAGTAACAACTTTATGAGCACTAAAATGACTTACTAAAATAAATCGCGTAAACAATACAAAACAATATTTTCTGAGTAATACATTAGTTATAACTGATAAGAGAATGCGATAAAAGAGTAAATTTTCAAATAACATAAAAATTATTAAGAACATTTTGATTAAAATTAGATTATAATTAAATTAAATGTACATTATAAATTAATTAGATTTAGTATTATTAACTATTTGTGAACTTTTAATACGTATTTTAATTTTTTTTTTATATATTTCCTTAATTATAATGTACATCGTCAAAATTTTATTTAAATTTTAATTATTTAATTTTTAAATTAATATCATTTTTTTAAATTAAAATAATCTGAAAATCTTTTTGAGCATACACAATAACTTCATTTTTGTATTCACATAATTATTTTTTTGGAATATGTAAATAATTTGAAATAAATATAATATATATTTTTTTTAATTTAAATAATTATCTTTGTCTAGTATAATCAAATTAACATTGCACAAATATTCTTATTTTGTGTAAATACTGCTTCATTGTCAATCCTTTGAGTTTGACTTTATTTGAAACATTTAAAAAAATTTTCCTACTTATCTACTAATTTATAAACTACGTATGTAATAAATATTTTTTTTAGTGTACATGTAAATTATTATCAAATTCAAAGAATCATGTATGTCAATCAAAATTATTTATTATAACTATAAATGTAGTATATGTATATAAACTTTTTAATATTCAATAAACGATAGTTCAGTAACTTAAAATCCTAGTCTTTATAATCCCTTTTATTTAAGTATATTTAATCAACTAAATTAACAAATACTGCTGCAAAAATGTTATTTTTTAAATCATAATATTTAAACTTTACCAACTTATTTTACATATCGTAGTATTTAAAATTTTTATGTATTTCTTTGATATAAATAAAAATATTCATAAAACTTTTGCCAATAATTAAAAAATTATTTTATTATTATAATTAAGAATAATAATAATAGATATTTTTGATTATATATTTTATCTTATCTTAGTAATATCAATGATTTAGATTTATGTAATTCTAACTATTTTAATTCTATTTTAACTAGATAATTAATTTAATAATAATTAATAACTAATTTAATAATAATTAGAGTAATAATAATAATTAATTTAATAATAATTTTAATTTAATTAAAATTTAAGTCATTGTTAAATATTTATTTAAACAATAATTTTACTTTTATAATTAAAAACAAAATTTTAAAAAGAAAATCAAAGTATTGAAGAATCAAAAAATATTATAAAATAAGAATTTTTAATTGACCAATTTATAAAAAAAAAATTGTATTATAATGCATTAAATATAAAAATATATGTTTCTAAACAATAAATACATTTTATTTTATATTTATCATAGACAAAATAGGAAATCAATAAAAATCGATGATAATAATTATTTACATGTATGTCTATTATATACAGATGAAGTGA
The DNA here is from genome assembly GCA_018907245.1 of Eupristina koningsbergeri. Lineage (NCBI taxonomy): Eukaryota > Metazoa > Arthropoda > Insecta > Hymenoptera > Agaonidae > Eupristina > Eupristina koningsbergeri. The sequence continues at coordinate 2,700,075 of JACCHV010000041.1, forward strand.
AATTATTTATTAATTATATTGTGTTAATACCAAATTTTATCTAAATGGATGAAATTCAATATAATAAAGTAAATTATAATTGAATGATATTAAAATGATTTAAGATGGTTATATTCTGAATTAAAAATAATTTATTTTTATATTATAACTTAGTGTTACTAGATATTCTCAATAATCAATTATTAATAACTAAATTATCGTGAATCTAATGATCTGAATTTAGGTCTTAGTGACATTATACGTTTTCTATGAAAAATACTAGTTTGAATTTTTATGTAAATGCAAAATACTTTGTAGAGCAAATAATAAATTTTTTTATTTTGGTACATGTAAAAGTAAGATTTAAAAGTTGTGACAGTTTAAATATAACAATGTTTAAATGCAAGAGGATTTCTTCGTTGTATTGAAATAAATATTTAATATTTTATATATTTTCAAAATTTATGCAATAAATTATTGACTGAAATAGAAATTAGGAATAATCTATAGGTTAAGAATGTTAAATTTGCTCAACGGATTAAATAATAGTGTAAAGGAAAATTGAATTTTTTTTACATTAAATTTTGTCTAAAATTGTATTTAATTTTCAATTCAAATTCAAAATGAAAAATTATAAATTACATTGCGTTTATAGATTAAAATTCATAATATTTATCTTATTAATATGTATTTTTTATCAATATTCGTAATTTATTTACTTGAAATACATGAAGTTAATAAATTTTTTTTAACGTTAGACTTATATTCTTCAAGATGATTAAACACTGAATCACGTATAGCGATTGGTAGTTCGGGTGCAAAGAAATGTTTATACAATTGTTTCCGTAACTCTATTAATCCATTAATAAAAGAAAATAAGAAAAAAAAACAAAGCAACTTTTACACTTTCATGAAAATTTCCAGTAAAGCATTAAATTTCTTGTCTTTTCTCGTAAATATCGATGCATGAATATTCGCTTCGACCCACATTTTAGTAAGGTAGTGAGTTAGGTGTGAAAGTTAGGTGCAATAAGGTAAAAAATTTGTAGACGTACTATGATTTTGCTTTGAGTCGGGTTCACCTTCTACCATCCTACGATGTCGGCTCGGTTGGGTAAATCTGGCTTGTGAAAATAAAATCTAGAGAAGGGCTCGACTCAATCGGTTGGTCTGCACGACGAGGGTGGTCTCTACTTTAAGGGTGGTTTGGCTTCGGCGAAGAGTTCCTGCTGATTCTGCGCTGCTCACCTCCTTCTGCTGTTGCTGCTCGACGGCGGGGCTAGGTTTTGCGCTCACTCGATAGCTAAAACAATTAAACATTACAGCCACAATTATTATTATTATTATTATTATTATTATTACTTTATTCATTTTGTTATTATTTTTTTATTATTGCATCCCCCGCTGGTCCTTTTATTTTTTTTCTTCTTCTTGTCAAATAGTCTTTTATTTTTATTCAAATGCTCCATGCATTGATTGTCTTTCAACATTATGCCTCGATAAATATAACTAAAAAACTTTAAAGATGAATGTTATTATGAGAAAATAAATTGTATAAGCTAGTAATAGAACTTGGGGGCATTCACGCGTGAATATACACGTTTCGAAAGCATTTAAATGATGCGTCGATAAAGTATGGATATTCAATAAAATAGTTTAATAAATTGATTAATCGAAAAGTCTTTATTATCAAATCAACAATTTATCCAATATGGAAAGTTTAATAAGAAATAAACTTTATATCTGCGTTGATCTACTAAGGTTATTAACATAAAAACTGTATTTCAATTATAAATTATCTTGATTAATTGGTTACTTTGAACAATGTCTTACTTCCCATACAATTATCATTCAGCATTACGCAACGGTATTCTGTCGAATTGGCAATAAAAAAAAGTTTCACATGACAGTTTCAAAAACAAAGATCCTAAATAGCTGGAATAAAATGTGGGGATCCGCTGGGAAATCAAATCGTTTTTCGCCGCAAACGGTCGAGCTCGCGTCTTCTCTATTAAAATCCAAAAGCGATCTTTGATCGAAAATCGTGATTCCAAACAGAAACAAGTGGAAGCTTAAGGAAAACTCCACGTCAACTGCTGTTGAGCTTCTCAGGGTCTCCGCAGATCAGCTCAGATACGAGATCTTCAAGGTTCGATGGCGATGGTGATACGATTCCTGCAGAATTAGAATCGACGTGACGGTCAACTCCAATTCTGGGGAAACAAGGATCCCGAGCCAAAAGTTTAATCGTTATCGGATGGTTTTTTTTCTCGTCCCAATACCGTGTCGATTATCGATTCGGCTTAAAGCTGCTATTTCCGGTTTTCTTTGTACACTATTATTACCCAGAATCTGAGAATTCTTTTTTTATGCAACATGGAATCAAGACACGCTAATTTCCTTATATTTCCTAACTTTATGCATGCGTTTAATTTTTTTTCTTTTTTTTTTTTCAGTGATTCCTGAACTCGAGTTTATACGTTTATTCTAATTTTTTATCTCTGGAAGTTTTTTTCGATCTTAATTTGTACGAAAAATAATTTATTAATATTATGGAAACTATAATTATATCTCAAGAAATTGTAACCAAGATACTCGTGAAAAACCGATAGATAAAAGAGTTAAATTATAAAATACTATATTTTAATGCGCCTTTCATAAAGCATTCTAAAATGAGTTCAGAAAATATTATTGTATTAGATTTTATATACCTAATATTATTATATTACATAAAGTATCAAATTATTATTAATGTTCCAGTATAATTAGTAAGCAATATTAAGCTCATTACAAACGTAATAATTCAATATATCTTTCATCTCAGATACACGATACAATATTTTTGCGTATTATATAATAGAATAATTAAAAAATTATATTTGCTGTAAATTTTATAAATAAATTTATAAATAAATTAATAAAATTGGTATATACTAATTGTAATTGGTAACATCAATGTATTTTAATTCCGTAATTTTAAATATTAAACATAAATCACACTTTGAATAGCTAATTAAAAGATAATTCAAATAAATACGCCAATAATATTACAACTAAATTTTGATAACTATAATACCTTACTTGGTTAAGAGTATACCCATATAATCTTCAAATTATAAAATAATATATAAATAATCTTATGCAATTTCATTTTTTGTTTATGTATCTATAAAAATAATCAATGTACACACCAATTATTGCTATTATATTTAATTATCGACAAATTTATTTTGCAGCAATTTTATATTATATTGTTGTATATTATCCATTTTAATTATCCATTAAAATTAACTAACAATTATTTCTTTGTCAATAAATTAAAATATTTAAAAAATCTAGTACTAGAATTTTGTAATATTATTGTCTTATTGAATATGTTAAACTATTTATATATTTTATATAATATTATTTTTATAATATATTTATTTATGTATAGTCTCGCATTGAAAATATAATAGTTTCAGGATTAGTTTTCGTTCAATCCGCAAATAATAATGTGTTTTGAAAGTTATTATATTAAAATTATTTTTAAAAAAAATTTTATTTTAATATAATATATATATAAAATATAAATATATATGCATATATATTTGCAAACAACAGTCATTGAAAAACCTTTTAACTTGAATTTGAAAAGTGAATCTAGAATATTTAAAATAAAAGCTACATAAAATAAGTTCTTTTTAAATGCTTTAAACTTTTTTCGATGAATTATAGTAAACAGTTATGAAGCGCCAAATGGTAAATCGATATTAAAGTGTTAATAAGGTCAATTTGCTTAAAATCAATTCGCAGTAATATAAAAAGTATAAGAATACCAATTGCGTTTATGTTCATCTCTTTTTATTTCTTAGGACTATGTTTGCTCATACTTATACATATACATATACAAATATTTATCTTAAATTTTTCAAAATAAATATAATAGATATAATAATTTTTAGATTAAATAAGTGATTTTTTTATAATTGAAAAAAATTTAATTGATTATGTAATTCAATTATTCATAGAAATAATATTTCAATATATTTCTAATAAATTTAATGTTTTATGTTAAAATAGTCAATATATTTTACTTAAAATACTAAAATTTTGTTGTAAATATATTTAAATAAATTATAAACTCCTATGAAGTAATATGAACCACTTGTAATTTTAAAGATTTTAATAATTAAATATTTTAATGAATTACTGTTATATGAATTAAATGAATTATTGTTGATTTTATTCTTAAAAAATAATCTAATTTTTACTCTGCAATTATAATTGTCGTCTCTATGACGATATGTTATCTATATAACTATATTCAATCTATATTTTTTTAGCAATTTTCAATATAATGAAGTTGTCAAATTTAATATTGACTTGTTATTCAAGATATTATATTATTTAAAAAATAGAAAGGAATCATGGCAAGGGATTAAAATAAAAATAAAAAAGAGATTTAACTATCAATTACACAATTGTAAAAAATTAAAACAAATATTACAAAATTAATTTTTTGAATACTTGACCGATTAAAATAATCATAATTAATGATTAAGCATAAAATATAAAATTTGATGTAGTATTTATAAAAAAATAATAACAGTAATATTATAAAAAAAATTGATAATCTATTTTTATAAAAATTTTACCAAAAATATAATTAATCATAGTCATTTTTTAATTTATTTGAAGTTTTAATAAAAATGAAATAATTTCTTACTTAACTTGGATCTATTGAAATATCGAATATTAAAATTATACATAGTAATACAATATTAAACAATTACGCAAAAAAACATTTAGAATAAAAAATAAAGAATTAATTTTAAGTAATTTTAAATTTAACATAGAATTAATAGTTGTTTATAATGTGCAAGTGATAAACCAAAGATAAAATTAAACATTTTATATGATAAAAATTGTAAAATATAATTATTTAATTATCAAATAAATAAAAAGTTGATTACCGAAAGTCAATGTCAAACAACAAATTAATCTATTCAACGCATAAATCGATAATATTTAAATTAGTTATTTGCAATATTTTGACCAAATAAAAGAATGTTAGTTTACATTTCATACTAATTTCAAATTAAAATAACTTAACAATGGTTATACAATAATAATTATGATTTAATTTCAATTAAATTGATTGTTTCAAATTATAAAATTTTCTTCGTTGAAGATTTAAAAATATCCGTTAACCATTTATTAATTAATTGATAATTTTCCAATATAAATAAATTCTTTAACTTATTTATACAGCTGTGTATAACAATCCTAATTAATCCTATATAAATGCCAGAGGTTTTTAACATAATGGCATAAAGTGTACAAAATGCAATATAAGTTTCAAGTGAAGCTAAAGCCCTTGGAGTTGAAATTAACTTCTACCGATTAAAATATTGTTTCTCCTTATTATCCTATTATCATCCTTAAATGAGAGAAAAATCAAAAATTTTCAATAATGTTCTCCAGGAAACAAATGAAAAAAAAATTTTCCGACCGTGACAGGACTCGAACCTGCAATCTTCGGATCCGAAGTCCGACGCCTTATCCGTTAGGCCACACGGTCGCTGCAAGGGTAGTTTCCCTGCGATGGCTTTTGAAGCAGAATTCGCGCATCCCTTATCGATCCATTTACTCCCGCGCAGACTTTAATCTCATTCACAACTAAGTTCGCGCGGCGGTTTTCAGGCGCCCCCCGTATGCAAATCCCCACTCCAGAAAGACCTTCCCCCCCTTTCATTCTTTCATTCTTTTTTGATTTTAAAAATTTTAAAAAAAATTTGCACCTTTTTCTTCGTGAATTTAGAATTTGATTAATGGTTATTTTATATTAATTAAGCTATTTCATTCGGACGTATTTCAAATTATGTCCCATTGAAAAGGGTGGCTTTCAAATTTTTTCATTTCTTTCTAGGAGTAGAACAATCATCTTCGCCAAAGTTTTTAGCATTCACTTTGCCATTCATTATCGATTTTGACAGGTTGATAATTATTCGCGTACATTTGAATTTCGCGTGAAATGAAATGAAAAGGGGAAAAAAGAAGAGGCCCAGGGGCGCCGATTGAAAAGTCCAACAAAATAAGTTCTATAAATAAGAAAGCTGGAGCCGCTGCCAAAAAATCGTTGGAAATAGATTTTTTTGATTTTCTTCACCACGCCGCTTTTAATTCCATTCACATTCGGATGGCGCACGTGGCACGTGGAATGACGCATCTATACGATCCGACTTACGTAATGGAAATTCGTAAAACCAACCAACGTACACAAAAAAGCCTACGCTGATTCTCTCGGATTTCCATGGAGAGTCTTCGTGTATTAATTATTTAGTGCATTGAAGAGTGATTTAACAAGGCTTTTTCTCGGACAAATAGATTATTCAATTTTTCCTTCTGTCTATTGTGTATTTAGGCAACGTTAACAGACGCTTTTATTTTCTGCAGCAGAGAAATTTTCTTTTTATTTTAAAAACTCGGTTGATATATTCGTCGATAATTAGTGAGATGATTTTACTTTTATTGTAAAGCACTTATCATTAATAACCCAGGATGCAGTTTTTTCATATATTATTACCTCTAAATTTTTCCCCATTTCTAATATAATTGTAACAAATGGGAAGTTAAATTATATTCAACAAAAGAAGCAAAGCTGTTTATTATTTGTTTTTACAGATTATACAATGCAATACTTGCATAGGCAAAAAAGCTCGTTAACTGGAAAATAGGTCGAAGCTAACAATATAATGTAAATTTATGTTATTCTTCAAGAAGTTTAAAAATAAAGACTTTAATGATACATTATGGCTATTCTACTTTTTTTCTTATTTTATTTTTTTCCAATCCAAGATAATTTAACGGAACTCAAACTACACGATCAACGCTTTTAGTACACTAATAAAGGCGTTATTTCAATTTCTAGCATCGAATTATAATTACAAATGAATTAAATATTATCAGCATAGAAAATTGTTTAAGTTTATATGAATTTCTTTAAAGTTTAAAATACTTTTTGATGCGTAGAGTATGAAAATATATAAAATGTTAGGAAAATATCAGGAATGATTATAAATCTTTGATAATTTAACCTATAATCATCTATTAATTACAACAAATAAATTTTTTTATTAATGTTTTATTATAAACATTATTTAAAATTGTTAAATAAATTAAATGTAAGTAAATTATATAATTTTATGAATGTGGAATTTTATTGTATGTTATTAATTATACGCCCGAACAATTCGTGAATTGAAAATATTTATTATCAACGTTGTATTAATGTTTTGTTCTAAAGTACGCATCGCCAGAGAAATATTTTACACCTCAGATGAAGCAGAAAATTTTAATTAGAATGGCTAAATCGAAGATGAAGACCGTTTTTATCATCGTAAGAAAATCGCACCCCCACTAAAACACTTGCCCTTTCTGCAAGTCCAGACCCTGAAATCTCAATAACATAATGAGACTGGGTGGGCGTGTCGTTGTTGCAGACTCAACAATTTTCAGAAATCCACTGAAATATTTAATAGCGTGCAGTATATTGACGGACATCCTGTACTAAATACTGACTAACAGTTGGGTGTCACGCGTCTTTTCAGTCAAACATCGTTATCTATTCGGATCCTACGTCGTTGCGTTTTATTGGATTCGTAGTAACCGCAAACTATATCTCATTTGGCATCGCGTGTTTCGATTAGCATTTTTAATGCGATTAACTGAATCGACAATTTTGAATATTTAAGGATTTAATTTAAATTTATTCGACAGGTAGATCAAAACAGTTGGCCACTTGGATTATTTAATATGCGATAAATGTTGTTTATGTTTTTCCGTACATTCAAACATTAAAATGAATGACGCCTATTGAATCAAGTGTAAATTTTCATAAAATGATTATACATGAAATATTTATCTATTAAATATTTAATCTAGCATAAGGTTTAATAATGTTTTCGTAGAAAAAATTAATAATAATCTTTCAAATATCCACATGTATGAGATTGACAATAACTCTTAATTTGAAAATAATTAACACAATACGCTTGTGTCAAATAGAAGATATTTATATGAAAAAATAAAAAGTTAATAACTGTTAATAAAGGAATGATTATATCACAAAATGATGAGATGTAATTATCTTAATTTCATGACTGCCTTATAGTTGGACTTGCATTGTGAGCCAACGCGTGGTTAATTAAAGTCTTAAAGTTCTATTGACAATCGTCGAACGCAATGAATTCGAGTTCAACGATCTGCACAAATGCGAGTTCAATGAATGCTTCGAGTTAAGCACTGTACTTACATTCTGGAGTTGCGTACATGTTGATTAAAAAAAAAAAAAAAAAAAAAAAAAAAAAAAAAAAAAAAAAAAAAAAAATACTATCCAAAATCTAAAGAAACAAGGAATACGTAATTTTCAAATATTCATTTTGAATTTCAAAGTTTGAGTAAAGCTTGAATTTGTACAAAATATGAAAGATATTTTTATCACATAAAAAATATTTACTTATATTCTCAAGTTCTTTTTTTCTTTTTTTTTTTTTTAAACAATTGTAAAGTAAATCTTCAATAACAGGAATAAATGTCATTGAAGCGTAAAACTATAAAAAGTAATTTCATATTACATTATTAAAAATAAAACCATTTTTAACAGAGCAATGGTATAGAAAGAATAATATATACATATATTATTTCCCAAAAAAATCTTTGTATATATATATATATATATATATATTAGAAAAATTATTAAAAAGATATGTAGCTAATAAAAATAAAAGTAAAAGTTATCTTCCCTACTTAAACTTAAAACATATGAATGACAAAAATTACAATAAAGAACGCTACAGCAAGTTACAATCAATAAATTTATCATATTTTAACTATTACAATATTATTTATTACAGAATAAGAGAACTTTTTCTCAATAATCCATGAAAAACGTTTAGATCTGTAATTTGGTGTAAAACATTCTATACATATTTATGAAATTCTAACATCTGAAATATTGTATTTAAACCGTTATGTTACTTAATTTGTAGGAACTAAAAAATTACTTCGTTTATAATATTACTTATTATAAAATATTACGTAATGTATAATTAGTTTTTTATTAAAAATATATAATAATTAAGAGATAATACAAATATATTAATATATAAGAATGAGTTTTAGAAGAATCTTTTTAATCAAAATGCATAAATAGTTTTTCGAAAGTTTTTAAGTTAGATATATGGTTCCAAAATTAATTTCGTGTTCTAAATATACTTCAAAATTTTAATATAAAAATATTAAAATAAAAAATTTTAATAAAAAAAAAAATTTAATAAATTATCATACATTTCACGGTATCTCCAGAATTAACCCTTAAAATGTTTCCTATTTTTAATTTTAAGTATTCTGAATGACTGAGCATAGGCTATTAATTTTATTTAAAAACTTTTTTTTCCATTTTTCATAAAATCTTTGCTTGTATTTTTTAGTTTTAATGATTATGAATAATCTATTATAAATTTATGTATAATTAAATAGTTAATAATAAGGATAATACACACAAAATTTTATATGGATTATTCTATGTTGCTAAGAAATTACACACTTCGAAAAATGAATCGACGTATTTATTTCTATGTGCGATTTAAATTTATATTCGACATCGTAAGGTAGATTTTCATTTTCCTTGTCTTATATGTAGTTGTCTCAGAATTCAAGTAAATTAGATACACCGATACAATTTCGTTTATTCATTAAAAATCCAAATCGATTGATAATTATAACTTAATTTAGATTTATTAGAAATCATAATTCTTAATTATTCCCTGATAAGCTTCATTTCTTGTATTAATCGCTCGTAAAATTTTAATCTTTTATTATTCTCATTGTTTATTTTTTATATTATCTTTACAAGTACATCATGATAAATGCAATCTTAAAAAACTCATTCATTATACATTTCTATTTATTATTTTATGCACTATTAAATAAAGTTTTCTTTATAATCAATCCGATGATATATATTTATAATACTTATTTTTATCTATTTTTTGAATTAAAACTTCATTTACAAGGTTTAATAAAAACTTTTTTATCGATTTATTAACGATTATTACAATCTATAACATAATAGTAACAAAAAAATATTGATATATTGATGAATAAAATAATTATTTGTATGAATTTAAGTTTATTCATATAATTTTCGTTACAAGACAATATGTCATATATTATTTTTTTATTCATTTATGTTTATAATTACACACATTTAAAATTAATTTTTTAAATAATAATTTTTACCGGAAATTAATTTAATTATATTGTAATTATATTTTATATTTTTATTAAATTGACAAACCTGAATCACTTAAATATTATATTAGTAAAATTTTTAATTATGAAATTGGCATAAATTCTTTCCCCATTAAAACTTAAATATATAATGTCAATGTATTTTATTACTAAATCGTTATTTAATTATCTCCATGTATTATTATTAAAAAACATTCAAATTACTGATACAAAAATTATAATACAAATTTAATATTAAAAAAAAGAACAAATAAAAAAATTCTCAGATTAACTGTATTCATTATAAAAGTTGAGATAAAGTACCATTAATTCAATATTACAAAGGGAAATGAATTTTAAGAAATATAAGACCATATATGAAATTTTATACAATTAAAAGTTTGTAATAATTTAAATATTTAAAATATATAACACATTTTGTCATGCAACAAAATAATTTATTTTGTGTTCAAATCTAATATTTAGTGTTCAAATTATAGAATAAGAGTGAATAAATGCTTGAATCATAATAGTAGCGTTTTCATTTCATACTGACAAATGCATTAAATCGTCATTATCTAAGAAGGCATTGAAATCACCGCTAATTCAATCGTTTAACGAGATCTGTAACAGACCTAATTCCATCAACATGCTCTCATACAACATTAATAAAACAACGTCATAATTATCAGAACAATTATTCGATGAAATATAATAATAAGAAAATACAGAGAAAGCTTTTGATGATCAATGTAATTCGTAAATTGCTATGTACTTTATTTATTTTACATCAAATTCAACGTTCAAAATTTCTAATAATTTTGAATAAGTATATCACTAAATATTTCCTATAATAACACTAATGATCATATTTGTTTTTAAATTTCATTAACATGACTATTATATCATCAAGTATAATAAAATTATTATTTATTTATAATATATTTTAGCTATAATTATGTGTGTTTTTAAAATTGTTTCTAGAGGATTTTAGTTGGTAGATCATACCGTAAAAATATAAAACATGATGTACAAGAAAAAATAAGTATTTTTCATTAAACAATGATACAGTACTTTCAATATTATAATAAAAATGTACATAAAAACCTTTTTTATTTACATAAAATATTTTTTAAATGTGTATATGTATTAAAATTTTATGTACTAATTATTGCAGTAATTTTCTGTATTAATCGATAATTTTCATTAAATACTTTATTGAAAGAATTTATGAATATAAATACGTATAAATTAAATTAGGTTTTTTTAGGTTTTTTGAAATTGGAAAAGCCATAAGCGTGTAAAAAAATAAAAATAATTACGAAAAATCGGGTAAATAAATGATTTTCATTACAAATATAGAAGTTATTAATATACTGAAAATGACTCTTGTAATAATTTTTTTTTTTTTGTTAATTTTGCATGGTATCAAAAATATAAGATGATTACTTCATGAAAAATCTACTTTTGCATTTAATAATGACAAATATGTATTTAAATATATTTATTTTATGGTGAAATAAGTAAATAAAATTTATAAACTTTAAACATATTCAAAGCAGGAAGGATGTAACTGCATGAAGGAAGGTTACATATAGCGTAATACCGGAAGTTAGAAATTTAACCGCGTGAACTCACGCTCGCTTTTTTACTTAATTCTTGATAATTATATTAGAAATTTAAGTATATTAATAAATATAAATATTAGTATAAATTGTGCATTGTAAGAAGTGCATAATAGTACAGTTTTTCATAAAATATTTAAACTATATCAACAAATTATGTTATATTTGATTAAAAACAATACAGTTCTGTTTTAAAAATATTGTAAAACATTTGTACTCAATAAATAGATCATAATAAAAGATTGAATAATTTTATTGTATTTAAATTTAATATTAAATTAATACAATTTTTTAAACTATTTTTTTCTTATGATAATCATGATATTTAAGTAATGTTACTCATATTTTCGATTTTTATTTTTTCTTATATATCTTTATCTACTAATTTTTAATAAAATATTGTAAAATATTTATAAATATACGTCATAATATCATGATGTATTATAATTATAGTTATATTATACTCATATTTGATTTTTATAATCTAAATATTTTAAAATTTAAATTCATTCATAGATCAATATATTCGAGAAGAAATCCATTTTATTCGTAAACTTTTTTTAAATTTACTCAAATGATTAAAAAAAAAACAATTAATTATTACTTTAATTATTAATTTAATTAATGATTCTTTTGATAATTTGATGTTAAAATTTCATAGCATTAATCAATTGAGAATAAATTAATTATTAAAAATAAATAATAAAATAGTAAAAGTTATTACCAAATATTTAAAAGTATAAATTTTAAATATATTAAATTGTGTGTTGACATAAAAAATCATCAATCTTTTATACTCATAATTTATTATACTTTAAAAATTAAAATAAAGATTCATTATTAATTTTTAATGATAATCAGATAATATTAAAAATAAATAAAATAAAAATGTAAATAATAATCACATACAATCTAAATAAACTTAATATTTAATTTATGAAGCTTGATAAAAACTAATGAAAGTAAGAGTATTTTATTAATTATTTAAATACAAGTTTTATTAAATGAAAACACTAACGAAATTATTATAAAAAACGGAGAATCATTCAAGTATGAAAGATACTGTATTGCTCGCATGAGCTCGTGGTCAATTTTCAAGGTCAAAATAATTAGATGCAATGCTGACAAACTCAAACATTTCAAATAATGAGAATAAGAAGAGAATTCAAGAAAATCTAAAGAGATACTTATACCCAATAGCATGAACGCGTAGACTTTATCTTATATATGCGAAGGCTCATGTTTACATATTTTATCACACGATGCAAAATTTATTTTTAATGATGTAGAGAAATGAAGATTTTTTGTTTATATTATACAAATTACATACGAATCTTTATTTTAATCTATAATATTTTTTTTATAGTTATTATTACTATCGATTACTACCATAACCATAATATTATTATTATTATTATTATTATTATTATTATTATTATTATTATCATTATTATTATTCATTATCAGTGCAACAATCGTAATTAGAAATTGAATATTTTTTTATGAGACAACAGAAACTGGTATTTAGAATGAGATTTAAAAATTAATCATTTTTAATTTATCGAGTTAAAGTTAATATTAATGCTTGAAAAAATATATAATAGACTACATAAGTCCGAGGAAATTGAAAAAACTTAATCTGATGTGTCTATTTACTCTTTTTTTTTCCAATTATAGTCAAAGTAAAAAAATGTTAAGCAATACTGAAAATAAAATTCGATCACAATTGGGACTGATCTGGATAAAACATTTATGTAATTAATTGCTAATGAATGCAATGGGAATAATGTCCACGACCTTTATTATTACACATTGTATGCTGAAGTGCACATCTTTCATTTTAAAAAAATAGGTATTACATTGGCTGGATATTACATTATATAATGGTGCTAATATTGTGTATTCGTAAATTATATATATATATATATTATTTTTTTTGTAAAATTTGAAGAAAATCGCATTGATGTGGAAATAATTATATTTAGACAGAAATAAAAATATTTTTGACGGAAAAATTATTCCTTTAATTTCTTTATACTCACAGTAAAAAGTATATAAAACTCGCGTGAAGGGACGGAATCGTGCTTTTTTAACTGGTTAATCAAAGCAGATGAGAAACTTGCTTGAATTTGCGAATAGTAAAGCGAGAGGACATCGATGTTGCACTCAATAAAAAGTTCGCCTCTTTTATTTGTTGTAGGTGGGTCCGTAAATAAAAAAACTCTCCTTTCAAACTCATGCAGATCACTGATGTGCGTACTATTCCTGCTCCAATTATCAATAATAAATTGCCAAAGTATTTTAAAATGCTCGGTTGTTGAGGGGAGAGATTCTTTTAAACGTGTATTTTAAACGTGAGAATAAATTTGCTATCACTTCACTGGTTTTTTCACGGTTGCGAGCTAGCGCAGGCTGCTTCGATTCAATTCAATAAGTATACAATTAAAAATACTTAAAATATCCGTTAGACACCGATCGATCAATTAAAAACTCCAAAGTGCTTTTGACGAGGCGCCGAGATCAAGAGCAAAGTGGTTTAGAATAAAATATTTCAAAGCTTCACTTCACTGCAGGTTATCGCGATTGCAATCCCCGTCCCTTAACTATATTGCAACAATATTCGATATTGGATCTTTGGACTGGCGTTCCTGCTGTTCGTCGCTAATTACTCATTAATCACGACCGACCTCCGATACGCGCTCGTGTAATGTTTACAATAAACACTGGTTGATCTTGGGAACTCGGTAAGGATTCTCACGGGGAAGGAAAACAAAGGGGACCAACACGTGGATTCGGGCCCGGTACTTCCGGCAGATCATTCACGGTGCCGAATCGCGTGCGAGCACCTCCGGGAATTTTCACGGCTGAGCGAGTGGCACATGTGCCCGATATATCGATCGGGATATATCGACAAGCAAAACAAAAGCCTCGGCGTGGCTTCGGTGCACCCGGTGCTGATGAGTGACGTGCGAGTTGACCGGCGATTCGAGATGAAGTGAGTAGTTTGTCCTCCCGAGCTCGCGAAAACCCACCTGCCGCCTCCCACTCGAGGCCCGAGCCCCGAGCCCCGAGCCCCGAGCCCCGAGCCCCGACTCCACTCCCTGGCGGGTGGACAGACGGGCGGGCGAGTGCGCGTGAGTTCCCGGAGGCTCCTCGCTTCCTTCCGATTCGCCGCGCTTCATTTCGCCCTGAGATTTTGCCCTCGGGAATTCGGATGAGACGGGGGTGCCCCTCGGATTTTCCAGCGGGAAAACCAAACTTCGTTACGAAAGAGGAGACCTTTCCTTAAAATATTAACTTATGCTTTATGCGCGACGATTTATTTTACAGTCGTGACACAGTTATCTTTTAACAGTTTTTAAAGTGTCATCTACTCCCAAGTGCGAACAACAATTTATGAATTTGTTTTATGTGGAATTGTGCAAAAACTATCATTTAAATTTACAAGTGTTTTCTGTCACCTCTATAGACGTACATTTATCGCGATTTTAAATAATCTGCACATTAATTGATTACAACTTTAAGCTCGCTTAAATAAATCTGTTATTGTCCAGGCGAATACTCGCATTCGACGGTAAAAGCTTATTTTTTTTAAATATCCCAGCTAAGGCTATTATTATTAAATATTTAATCCTACGAATCAACCTAATTTTATATTCCTTGTAATGTCTTTATTATTATTTATTATCATAATATAACTAGCGTCAAATATTGTCCTGAAAATTTCATTTACAACCTTTTTTTCTTAATATATTTGCATTGACTTGTGAACCCTTTTTTTAAACAAATTCTTTAAACTCTCTTTGTGTACTTATTATGTCAAAAACCTATGAAAAATATTTTTTTATTTTATAAAAATATATTTTATCGCGACAATATTTATAAAGATATGCTACATTAAAAAAAAAATTGTATTTTCACTTTTTCTCATCATCATTTCGGATATGATACAATAAAAAATTCACTGTCTTATTTCATGAAATACACATTATTCTATTACGTAATGAGTGTATGAATTTTGGAAATATCATCAAATAATAAATTTTCTTTACTTTAAAAATATTAATATTTAATTTTAATCTGTAATTGAGACTTATAACCTCGTTAACTATTTTTGTAATGTTAGATGCTCTTGAAGTCTTATCAGTCACCATTTCTAAGTAAATGAAGGTTTTTAATGAATTCAAGGCTTTAATGCATTGTTACAGGTGCTTGACAATCTAAAAACTGATTGTCAAAAATTTAAAAATAAGTTATTAATTCTTTAAGATTTAATCATTGTGATATTATTATAGTATTTTATGAGCACTTGGTTATATTTATTTCAATAATAAGTATTTCTAATTGACGATTGAATTAGTCATATCAATCATTAATTCTTTAATTTTTTAATAAGTGTTAAAAAATAATATACTTAAATTTCATACACTTTAATCTGTTAAATTTTAAATAATGATAATTCATAATGAAAAGCATTATTGGGTTTATTTCGATTATAAATACTCGTATATCACTGGTAATATGGATATTCATAAGATTGATTTTCAGAATATTCAGAGATTTTATTTTAATACTTATATTATTACTTTTTTATGTGGTCGATAATAATTTTGTTTTTTTCTATTTCTCAATTTTATATTTATTTTTTATTAATAGCTTGAAATACAAGTAAATATTGCTTTTATTATCCAATATGAAATGTCTTATTAATTAAGCTTTATGATTTTATAAATTATTAATAGAAAAGTATGAATGTTACGTTAAATCTTTCCATTAATCTAGATTAAATTTTTTAAAAATATTATTATCATTTTTATCGAAATATCTTAGTATAAAAACTGCGAAATATAAAATAAATTATGTACATGTCAGTCATTAAATAATTTTTTTCAGTTAGATTTTTTTAAACAACATACGAAAACAACAAGAAAAACTTATATTTTGAAATCTTTAAAGTATGTATTTATTTATTACCTTTTTCATAATTTATATAAAAATATTCTGATATATTTAACATAATATGTCAATATAAATTTATTTTATGTACGTATGTATAATCAAAATTATATTTTATTTATACTCTTTATTTGTCTCAATCAATTCTTTCTGAGATTAATTTCTTATATTTGCTCTAAAAGCAAATACACTGATTATTAATTCTATTTTATGATATATTACTTTAATATTAAGTTTTTAATAATAAATATGTTAATATTAAATTGGTAGAAAAACAAAAAAATTTATATAACATTATTATTATATTCCATATAACTTTAAGTTATCGATTTCATTGGAAATTTAACAGTTTTTCTTCATTGATCTCAAACATATTTTTTTAGACAATTTAAATAATTTGCGATATATAATAATTAAGTAAAAAATGGGTAAAATATATATGGTTTATAATAAAGATTTTATCGAAACAGCCGAAGGTTGCTGATTGATGTTTGTTTATGCAATAAGCATCATATAATAGTAATGTAATATGAAGTTATTTAATATTTAAAATATGAGATGCAAGTATATAATGCGGCTAATGTTTAATTATAAATTTAAGATTTAAATTTATCATAATAAAAAAAACTTATAATAGTTTTTTCATTGTTATTATGGCATAAAAAATATTAATACTTAATTTAAATTTAAATTAATTTAAACATTTATCTTTAAAAATAATTTAAAGATAAATGTAGGTTCATCATTTATTAAGTACCGACGATACTAAAAATTATTTTTAGTATTATATAATGCACTACAATTAAAAATGTGTTGATATTTATATATATGACACTTTTCTAATATTTTAAATGAACTTTTCTTTTATTTAAATTTTATACAAAAAAATTTAAATAAATAACACAATATATAAATCTTAAACCGAATATAATTGTTTTTAAATTAGTAATTAATTAAATTTATATTAAATAATTGATTTTTATTATGTGTTTATTAATTAGAGCTTAAATATACAATGTATTTGTTTATAAGCATGTACACAGTGTGAAGAAAGGCTTATGTGTATTAAAAGGTTTTGTATTAAATGTTTTAAAAAAAAAAGTAATTAATTAGCATAATGATTGGACTTTACGATATTATAAATATAAGTTAATAAGATAGTTTATCACTAATAATATTTAATAGAATAGAAATAAGTATAATAATACAATTTTATAAAAATATTACATATATACGTTTTTCAAATCATAATATTTATGTTTAAAACAAAGAAAAAAATAAAGAATATTATAATAAATAGCATTATTAAAAGAATTACAATGTTTTAATTGTATAATGTATTCGATTGATATATATTAATCTTCCAATTGATAGAAGTTTTTGTTCCAAGAAAAAAATATACTTGGGCTTTGGAAAAATAAATATTAAAATTTTACATTTGTAACAAAGAGAAAAAGAGGAAAAGTAGAAAATATATCAAGAAAAATTACATTCCTTGATGTAGAAATTTATAATAAAAACTATTTATTACACGTGTATTAGTTCTTGCACCTTTTTATAAGTTATTTTATAGGTTCATGATAACTTTAAAAAAACTGCTGACTATATTACCGAAAAATAATTGCATAATTAAGCTGATATTATTAGTTTAGAATATATCATAATATTCTTGAGATACTACATAAAATTCCAAGAAATGATTAAAATTATTGAACTAAGATTTAATTTAGTTTTAATGACTTAAAATAGAAGTTAGCATAAGAAAATATAAAATAAATTTTAAAAAAATCAATTCTAATATATATTGAATATAACTATAGTTTATAAAATATGCAATGAATAAACTAAATTAATTATAAATCAGTTTTATAACAATTATAAAATTCGGTTTTCATTGTATTAATTACAATTGATATGAATTACAAACTTTAGTCATTGATTTTCAAATATCAGCTTTCATTTAGAATTTTATATGGTATATATTTTATTTTATTATTTGATTTAATTTTTTTCATAGATGAAATAATTTTTGTTTTAAGAATTTATATATAAATGTATATATGAGACTTATAATTATGTATTTAATTAATTTTTTATATTTATTATTATGTGTAAAAAGTAGATTTTTTAGTATTAGCGATTGATAATTTTCTCTTAGATTTAAATACATTAATTTAAATATAATTAAATTATTTAATTTATAGACAATGTAACATAAAGCAGCTAGACTTTTTGTTAAATAAATTTTTATACTATTCAAACTCTGATAATATTATATTTTATTTTACAACTTGGAATTACAGTAAAATAAAAAAATTAAAATCGATAAATTAAACTCTCACATGTCATTTTAAATATTTCCTCGGTTCATTATCTTTAACAAATAATGTTACTGTGTAAATAATACTACTGTATTCATTAGTCATATTCTTCAGTCTCAGAATTATCGACAATATTATCAATTAGCTTAGATACAAGCAATGTAAACACTTATTTAGATCTATAGCAAAAAATTAAATAATTCTGCAGCAAATATTGTTTAATCTATTACCAAAAATAAAATTTATCATTTATAATTTCATTATTATTTTTTTCTTATCATAAATTAATAGTTATTGAATAAATAAAATTTCTAATAATCAAAAAAATAAAATTTGCTTTAATTTGAGATATATTGCATATTTAAACCTTAATTAGGTCCAAGGTTATAGTTGACAATGAATGCTATATATAAAATCTTAAATTAAAGCCTATTTTATCTTTTTGAAAATTGTCAAATATAAATACAGAAAAAGAAAAAAAAAAATAATAATGATTAAAAATAAAGATAATTTTTAATTACCATGTTGCATGTATTTATTTCAATAATCACAAAATTGTATGTGTTAGATTTAATTTTTGGTTTGAAAAAACACGTTTCAGAACTTCATTTTGAATTATGATTTAAAAAATGAATGCCCTTTCTTGTTGATATAGTGACTCATTATTTACCAGTTGATGTTTTATTTTAAAATTCAACCGCGGATCACTGAAATAATCTGATTTATAATGAATTACAATATGCTTATAAATCTTTAAAGATTTGTGAATGTGTATTAAACGAAATTTAAAATTAGATCTATGTCTGTTTGGTATACTGATCATTTATACTTTTAAATATCAGGTAAATTCATAATTTGCCAATACGTAGTTATTATCAGTCTCAATAATGGAGTATTTAATTCACTTTTTAGAAAAGGCTTGATTAATTTTTTTTACCTATCATTGGATGTAATAATATTTTTTATGCATCAATAAAATTTAATTATATTAGTTAATTTATTTTAAATTAAAGAACTGATGAGAATATAAAATAAAGAAAAAATATTGAAACTTGCTATTATTTAAAATATTATTTATTGTTGCATAAATAAGTATTTTAATGTAAAATATAATTTAAATATCTAATCATTTTAAATTTTATTTTTAATTTTTTAATTAAATTAAATTATGTAAAAAGACAAAAAAGAATTGAACAATAATAACTTGCAAATATCATATTTACATTTTTAAATAGATAAATATTTTTTTATTTATTATAATTTTTTTTAAAGTTCAAATAATATAAAAACATTTGACTGATGAAAAAGCATTTAAAACCAATCACATCATTTTCTTAAAGGATGAAAGTAAGCGCTTGAATAGTTGGTTAAGATATTTTAACAATAGTCTTTACGCACATATAATATTGAAAGAAATAATTGATGGTAAATATTAAGATATAGAAAAAATACTAAAATTGAATATAATTTCAAGTTACCAATTAAAATACTTTACGTATAAAAGTTTTACGGCATAAGAATTAACTACGTGTTGGATTTCGAAAGATATGCGCAATTGAGTACATTCTAAAAAATATCTTGTTTTTCCACCATGGCTAAAAGTTTATTTTAGTAACGAATGGTATTAACACTGCGTTTTTAATTTTAGTTTCTAGATTATCAATATTTATCATTTTGCATTTGTAATAGTTTATCTATTTTAAAAAGACAATAATTAAGATATTTTTGTATCAGACATATATGAATACGGGAGCATATATGCTACATTACGTAATATAAAAGTAAATGATGATACAAATATATCATAGATTACAAAAATATATACAAAAAATTTATGAAAATTAGTGAGCGCATAAAAATATGTAAAGACATGAAAGCGATAAGAAGAAAGAAAGGGAGAGATTCTTGAAATTTATTATTATCAATAATACATAATGTCCTGGTTAAGTTTTTTTTTTTTTTTTAACTTTAGAATTAAAATGTTTATTCATGAAGTAATGTATATTTTAAATATTAGTAATTCCGTTTATTATACGATTTATTAACGTTCTTTAAATATATATACTTCAACCTTCGCGAGTGAAAGCACATGTGACATGAAAAATATACTAGTCATAAATAAAATGTTCTCTAAAAAAGATCTATATAGTAATTTTAATGTGTTTTTTATTCTAGAATTACGGTTTATTTTTTTCTTATGTTTAAATAACAATACTTATATATTTCTGTCTTTTATAAATTATCTCTCATAAAATCTCAATTTTATCAAAATTATTTTAGTCATCCTGAAAGTTTTTCTTTACTGAGTGAATTAATACCGTTAAGAGTGAGTTTTATTTTTTAATATTGTACGTCGTATAAATTTCATTATATTGATAAAATAATAAAACTTTGAAAATTCTATATAGATGTTTATAAAAATATTGTAATAACAAAAGGAAAATAAATTTACACCATATTCCTAAGACATAAATATGTTTCAGAAAACGGCTGATCGTCAATTAATTTTAGTGATCGTAAATGATGAAATAACTCTTTAAACGCACTGCAACCATAATACAATTTACAGAAAAACGATATTTTCCAAAGAATTTTTCTCTCTGTTTTGCACATGCAAAAAAAGAGAAGTTGACACCGTGAATCATTTGTTGCGATGTAATTCTAGCATCTCTTTTACGCATACTCGAAAAAAACTTGAGTAATTCTGAACAGATGAGTAGCATCAACATCTCAATTGAAACTTCAAACAAAGGAAGATTTTTTTTTATAGTTCCTTAATACAAATATACATTTCTGTCTAAGCGTACAATAAAAAAATTTGTAATCGCAACCGATTGATTTTGATTTTTATTGATTTGCATTTCATTATCATTTGAAATGCAAACTACTTTTTAAAATGAGCATTAAAGAATTCTGCGCTATTTTTTTTAATTGTTATTATGCACAATATAATTTTATATTTAAGATAATCACTTTTCACCATTTTTATGAGATGAAATTATTTAATAATTACATAGAAAAATTAACCGTGTATTTCCGAATAAAAAAAACACGTGATTCAGTAAAAGTATAATAGATTTTTATATATATAATGAATTTTTTTACTATAATAAACATTCTGATATTTTTTAATATTTAATTTCCAAGGAATTAATTTACTCTTAACAGTAAAAACATCGTGTGGTATCATAAGATTAAATATACCATTGGAGAAAAAATATTCATTAATAGTATAAACGAAAAGAATTAAATTCTTATTCTAAATACTTATTAGAAAACTATTGTTCATATTACATTTAAAAATAATTTCAATTGTTGTGATAAATAAATGAAATTTGTTGTAACGTATGTAATTGAAGAAATTATATAAATAAACAGATAGTATAATGGTACAAGATTTTTAAATTTCATGAACATCAAGAAAATTAGGAAAAATGACAATCTTCCATTACGGATAATTTTTAATTAAGATAAAATAATCTACATTTACTAATAATATAAATAACATAACATAATAAAAAATTCAATTTTAATAAAATAGAGTTACATAATTATATTTTTACTCTAAAATTCTCATACTGTATTTATATTTTATATAAATAATTTATTTTTACTACAGAACTTATATATTGCACACTTTTTAAAGTAAAAATAACCATTTTTTCGTATATATTAGTAAGGAATTGTTAAGTCATTTCAAGGTTATGTACATTATGTGTTCAATATGATTATCAGAAGTGCTGTTTTACATGAGAATTGAGTAAATTCTGTTACAGTCGTAAATATATATGCTTTGAACATTGCACAAGTTAAAATTCAAATGACGGATAAAAAAAAAAAAGAGAAAAAAAAGAAGAAAAAAAAGTCAAACAGAAACTGAAGAACGAAAGCGCAGTGAAAAATGCTATAGAAATGCAATTTTAGATGGAGTTCTCACGCTTTTTCTTTGCGAATTAGCTCATTGGTTTTGGACACGATTTACGCATAGCAGGTTCAGAATGACTAATTATTACTCAAATCTCTTTAAATACGACAATTAGAAAAGATTTAGCAATCTCATGACATTTGACATGTGTTTGGAATTGTAGTTTGCGCATGCCTAACTTAACTTTTCGTGTAAAAACTATTTTTGCGTGAAAAGAAGCTTCTGATTTTTAAAACCGTAAGCACCGTTTGAGTGATTGAAAAAAAAAAAACCTGAAAGACAAACTTTTAAAAAAAGTTGAGTTTGGGCAGATGCTAAGGAAGAGGCAGATGAGATCCATGAAGAATATTGAAATTTAGTTGTTATTAATAGCGTTTGAGGATACAAAGTTTTAGGTAGAGTAGGTCGTTGACCAAATCAGCAAATAGAAGTGACCTTCAGTGGAAATTTTTATCGTTTCAGTAATTCGTGCAAAACCGATGCTCTCGATATAGCTTAAGGTTAAATGAAATTCCGTAAAAAAATAGTACTAATAAGTTGTTCAATTTATATAAAACATTAATTAAGACGAATTACTTGTGACACATCATGACAAAATCAAATGAATTAATATTTTTTAATGAAAAATTACGAGAAAAGAAGACATATTTTCAACTTTTAACTTAATAATTTTAAGTATATATAAGACTAAATATTTGTTTGATTCAATCAACTGCCATAATACTTGGCAAATAAGATTTATGCAATAACGATGAAAATCATGTAAATGATTTTTCAATACTTATTATTATGAATCAAAATTTTTATTACTTATAAATATTAAGATACTTATTAAGATTAAAAATATGCATTATAAAAGCATTATTAAAATTGAATTAAATTTTTCAAATAAAAATTAGCCGAGTACAAATATAAGTAAGCAATTTTAGTATTTTTTTGTAATTTTTAATAAACATAAAATAGTTTTGCTTGCAATGAATAATATAAAAACCAAAGCACATTTATTTGAAAGACAAATTACTCACAAAAATTGTATCCCGAATTTATATAATTATATTAAAGGTGAAAATAAATATTGATACTAATTTTCAGTACAATTATTTATAGTATAAAATAATACCTTTTGATGAGGAAAATTAATTCATAAGTTCATTTAAATCCAGTTTTAAATTGGTGCGAAGCTTTTATCAATCAATAAATGGCACACCGTACGTATTAATCGATTTGGCAATGATTATTTCTAATAAAAATGAAATATTCATTATTAATAGAAGTAACTGGATACTGATAATGAATATGGCGCCTTTCTATCTAATTACCAAAATTTTTCTTTTTGAAGGCAAAAAACTGCTGGTTCTGTAGGAATAAATCAATTAAAGACTTATCTAATCATAAAAGTGACAATTATATGTACTGTTGTGGAAACGCTATGCTATTGACTGTCATTATCAATCTTTTGTTTATAAATAGTGAGTGAAAACTCGAAACTCATGTAACAATCAATACGTTGTTAAGATAATAAAACAAATAAAAATTTTAACTATTATTTCTGATAACGATATTGAATAATTTTATATTTCGTGCATTTAAAACTTTTTGGAATTTTATGTTGATAAAATGTTTATAATTTAAAGAAGATACAGTTCATAAAATATTTCGTTGAGCAAACAGTATTTTTATATAAAAACTTTTGCAATGGTTAATGATATTGAGCGCGAGTATCTTGTTGTCGTTCTAATACACAATCATAGCCACGTACAACAAAATGGTAAATACTCCGGACATTTATAATACATTCAATCGGAGAATACCAAAGGCCTTAATTATCCGACTGCTTATCGAGTACATGATTTACAAGGGACTTTGTAATTTTTCAGCATTGCTTCCTCAGTTTTTCGCGTCTCAAAGTGCCAAGCGCGTGTTTTGGGAAAGCGTCAAAGTTTCCATTGGCATTTTCATGTTTTGGAAAACGAACAAATGAGAGCGAGAGCATGACGCATCGCCAAAGCGATTGAGAATTTACCAAATGACGTATTCCGTGTTTTGTCGATATTGTTGTCGATTAGCTTTCGGTTACAGATAAAGGCAGGGGGAAATAGATAATAAATTGCACACAAGATGCAGACGAAGACAAGGTTCCGAAGAGACGAAGAAAAGTCGAGTTCTTCGGGGAAGCGCACGCCATTAAGCAAAGGAGTAGTCGCTAGAATTCACCACAAGAATCACTCCGTGGAAAGGCTATTTTCCGCGGTTCGCTCGTGCACGAGCGAGACAAAAGAGGTGAGCGAGCGAGCGAGCGTTGAAAGGAAGAAAATTCACTAGGAGTGC
Source organism: Eupristina koningsbergeri (assembly GCA_018907245.1). Classification (NCBI taxonomy): domain Eukaryota; kingdom Metazoa; phylum Arthropoda; class Insecta; order Hymenoptera; family Agaonidae; genus Eupristina; species Eupristina koningsbergeri. The sequence continues at coordinate 2,725,484 of JACCHV010000041.1, forward strand.
GGGGGGTGGGAAGTGCGCACGTGCACGCGCCGTAGATCGCGGGCGATCGCAGTAGATCGCGCGGGCGCGACCAAAGGGATCCTCGTCGTCGCAGCGACGTTTTCACTGAGCAAAATGGCACAAAACTCCGTCTCACTGCACTCGTGGCACTTGTTCGTCCGGTTCCCTTTGATCGCGCCACGGGTATCAAGAAAAGATGTTTGACTTACGGAGTGCGGGCGGCCAAGTCTCGGGAAAGTTGCCCGGATCGGGAACAACCTAGAGCGAGACGGACCGAGACCCAGGGCTTATATACGTCGGCCGCAGGGTAGGCTCCCCCACCCTGGACCGCGCCGCGACGCCCGTGTATCTCGGCGGCCATGTGCGCCGCCGTCGCTGTCGCCGCCGCTGACGACGACGTCTCTGCTTACTTTTCTGCTGCCGATGCTCGGGTGCGTGTCTGTATGGGTGGGAGCAAGCACCCGTTCTACGCACTAATTGAGAGATAAGGACTAGGTGGAATTGGGAGTTGGGAGTTGGGCCATGGTGACAGCTCCCTTCTCCCCCGCCACGACAGTCAATTGAATTTTCGGAAACGAGGCACTTTCTCTCGGCTTGCCTTCGGATCAACAATTCACCATCGCGAATCGACGCTTTTACTAGTCAATGGTCGACAGCTTTTTTTACAATCCGACCATTACGACTTTGCCGTGGCACTTTGTGACTTTAAAAATACCACCATCACCCTTCGTTCGATGCGATGTCTCTTTATTATGAAATTCCATTAAGTTTTTACTCAATACCCGTAGTTGACAAAGACAACAATTGGTGCTTCGTAGATTGCGACTTCCTATTTAAACTTTATAATCGCGTGCTCGAAATTAAATCTTTAAATGGCTTTATATATTTTGACTTCTTCAAATAATTAGTCGTATCTGAAATGTACACATATTATATATTAAATTTGCCTTGTAAGATGTGCTCCTAAGTCGCTCTCATAATAACAATATTTTAAAGATCTGACATTCAAAATGAGTATTTCGCATATTATTAGCTCGATAATATAAATAGAAAAATTTAATTATAATGCCATCGCTTTAAATATGTTTTTCTTCTTCTAAGAAAATATTTTTACTTTTTGCTTATATTTCTTACATTCGGCGTTTAAATCGAGAGAAATATTATATTAATGATGAGAATTATAAATAAATAAAGTATAATTTGAATCCACATAAATAAGTCAAAGGCATATTTACGAAAGAAAGAAACTAAATGAAACCATGCTCATCTCATGCTCATGATCATAATCAAATATTATCTATCGAGCTATCTATTCCATATATATATTTGAAGAACAAAGTAAAAATTATTTATAAAATTCGTATTTCTAGTAGCCATTGGAGATAATCAATATAGATGTGTTGTTTGGGGGACTTGTTTGCCAATTGTCAGTGCCGAATGCTGGATGCGAATCACAAAGTATAAATTAAAAAAGTGCATAGGCTAAATGGAAAGAGGCGCGAGGAGGTCAACAGAACAAGCTGAATTATTATTAAGCCTTATGAGCCTTTGCCCACTGTCTCCTACTTTATCTCGTTTATATTTTTTCAATGTTTTGAAGATGATGAGTACCTCGGCGACGACATCAACGACTGAACGACGTCTTCGCAAGTTTTATCGCGGGAGCAAAAAAAAAAAAAAAGACGAAAAAAGCGCGATCTCGTATTTGTTGCGCAATACAGCTCCTGATTTCAGAATCGCATATGTGAGTAAGAGATTTGACAAGACAGCGAAATTAAACGTTCAAAAAAGTTCGATGTATAACCTAGACATATTTGACGGTGAATGTAACGTGTACTAGAATTGCAAAATAAAAATGGCTTAGTTGAAAGAACTTTCAAGTCGAGATTGAGAATTGGAGACTATTTAATATTTTCCCGAAGCATGATGTATCTTTTTGTTAGAATAATTATCATTTAATTCTGAATATTAGAAGCGTAACTTCTGTTTCGCACTTAATGTTGACATACAGATTTTTATTTCATATCATAAATCTCTTAAATTGTCACCTTAGGAATTATACTTGTTTGAGATGAAATTATCCTTGACTTAGAGTAATTTTTATATTGCGACTCAGAACTTTTAATGATCTATGGATTCCACTTTAAAATATTTATCGAGCAACAAAAATATTTTCAATGAATAAAGCTTTATACATGAAATACTACTCATTTGTATTACAGGAATGATGCCTTCTTTAAAATATATTACTTATATTTAATTAAATATTTTTTCCAATTAAGTAATTTTAAATATACTATTTGAAGCATAATTAAGAAAAGGGATAAAAAAACATTTAAATATATATAAAAATCATTATTTTTGATTAAAATTATATTATTATATTTATTTAAATATATTTCAATAAGTATTTATGTAAACAAACCTTTAATCTTAAAAATTATGATTGAATATTATGTTAGTAGACTATTGTTATTCCATTAATAAAAATTAAGACAAGTATAAATTGATAAATTCTAAATATTTATTGATATAATCTTTTAATTATATAAATAAATTTATTAATTTCATTAGCTAATACACAAATATAATGCAAACAAATATTTTAAACATCATAGAATTATTTAAGGGTTTAGTTTTATACTTTTACGACTGTTTATATTAATAGCACTATATTTAAATTTAAAAATGAAGGTAAAAAATTGAAACTTTTGTTTTAATTAATTACTAAGTACGATAATTCAACAAATTAAATAGAAAATTAACCAAAGTTTTTGTAATTTTGTGTGTGAAAATACACTATAAATATTACCATTACCATTTCTCCTATATTTTATTATTTAGCAATAATTGGAATACATGAACTAATATATTAAATTAGCTAAATAATACATGTGACATTTACAAACTAATAATTCAACTGTCGTAAAATAAGAATAAAATAAAAATTCAATTTCGTTTTATTGCTCTGCAACCTTTATCTATTTGAACAAATTTTTAATTTTATTAATACAGTAATTAATTCTAATATATTAACATTGTGATATAAATATTTAATTTAGTCTTTTTTAATAGTGTAAAATTTTACATCTAATATTTTTATATTTTGATTAATCACATAATAAAATAGTGTATTCCATAATTATGTTTATTGTAAATATTTTAAGAAGATTTGAATAAATAATCAATAATATTATTATTAGGAAATATTAATACTAATACAAATAATAATAATAAATGAAATATAGCAGTAAAGTAGCATCATTTAGTAATAAATAAAATCAGTATTGGTAAGTAAAAGCACTACGCAATAAGTTGATACTTAATCATGATTTAAGAATTATTATTAATTATATTATTTTTGAAAACGTTTTAATTGAAGATCTATTTATGATTGATAAATATTTTATATCTGCAAGACTTCATTTACATTTAAATCAACACAGATCATATATATTTAATTTTGTTCAGAAATACTGAACATATATTTTATACAAGCACATCTTTTTATTTATAATATAAATTAAATAATGTTGGTACAATTACGAATAGTTTTTCAACAACGAAACACGTGATCAATAATAAATCTAATTTGAAGTATTTAAAATTGTAGTTAAACATTGTGTTCAGTATTTTTAAAAATATATTCGAAATGTACATGTATATGTATATACATACAAGAAAAATCATATACTCACAAATTCATTGATAATTACATTAAGATGGATACATTATAATTGATTTCTTAATTATTTAATATCAGATTATGAATTATAAAATACTTAAAAAGTAGAATTTGAACTGACGTTAGTCGCAACATAATTTATTAACTATGAAAAGATTTTCACTCCGCTGTATCTTAATCCTGGTAACGAATACTTAAAAAACTGTAACACGTAGTGTTCCTTTCTTTATTAAAAAAAGAAGAAGAAGAAGAAGAAGAAGAAGAAGAAGAAGAAGAAGAGATTGCAGTAATGAGCGTGCCGCATATTCGAATTATCGGATCGTGCGATTATATTGGCTTAAATAGCAATAACGTGACATATTAAGGAAAACGTTTAACAAATATAAATCTATACTTAAAAATATATACTTTAATAACAATATTTCATCTTTAATAACCATCTAGAGTATTTATTAATAAATAATTATTGAAGTTTAATAAGTCTAAATTTTTTATAAATCAATCATTTTTTCGTTCGTCATAGAAAGTTATTTTATACAACATTTAAGTCATTAATCCAAACTTGCATATAAAATGTATAATGTACTTCAGTTGATTAGAAATTTAATTATAAGGATAAAATGACTAACTCTCATGGATTTAATCCATTACAGATTAAATCATAAAATATTTATATTTATAAATACGGTTCAAATAATAATTCTATATACATGCATTGAGTATTATTTATAATAGTACTAAACTCATAATAATTATGTAAACATTTTATCATTTTTCAATTGTATGTTATACATAATTAAAAAATTTATATTTTTTTACTCTCATAATATCAAGTTCTTGTTCATAATAAATTTTTACGAGACATGAAAAAATTATTTATCTATGAAAATTAAATGATTATAACATTTACAATGTTTAAGATATGAGATTTTAATATTATTTTTCAAGAAGATTATTCGTGAAAGCTTTATTCACATACATTCTTAATGTATTTATGGTATTACTATTTTTAATTGTAAAACACTTTTTTCATTTAAAATATTTAATGTCCGAAGAAAACTGAAAATCTTTGAATAAATGATTATATTCATAATAATAATTTCGATTATTTAACGTCAATATTTCATTTTGTACATTTTTTAACCTAAATTTATTAAGATGTAAATGAAAAAAGGTTTTTTTTCAACTCTAAACTACGGATAATTATTATTTTTAAAATGTTGTTATCTTTTGAATATTAGCTTTTGAACTTAATAAATAATTTATAAATAAATAATTTTTAGTAAATAAATAAAATAATAACTTTTGTTTTAAATATTTACATAAATTATCCAAATATCTTAAAATATCTCATTTATAGTATATTATTTTAATTTAAATAAAAAAAAAATGTTTTTCAGTTATATAATTGAAGTCAAATAAATCTGTGAATAAATTAAATAATTAATTTGAGAAAAAAATCTATGCATTCACTAAATTAATTATTAATGAGTAATTAATTGTAATTAAATTTTTATATTTTTTACAAAAGTTTATACTTTCATAAACTAATTTTCGAAGATTTATATCTATTATATTAACAAATATTAGCATCAAAGATATGCGTATGACACTGATATCTAAATATACAAATTAACAATTAATACTTTTTTTATAGTGACATCATTGTTTGAGATGTTTAATATCAATTTTTTTTTTTTTTTTTAGCGAATTATGTAAATAAAAATACTAGTATATTACTTACAATAGAGTAAAAAATAATTGTGTTAATAAATGATTTGGTAGTAAGTAACTGATGTAAATTATAACAAATAAAATATTAAATTTATTTATATTATTTATAAAATTATAAAATTTCAATTATAGAAATTATAGAAATATAGAAACTTATCTATATTTTTTTTTAATTAAATTTTTTTTCTCTATGGTATATCAGGTATCATATAAATATTTTTGAATTAAAAAATAAAGTAAAATTTGTAAATATACTTATTTTAAGTACAGTATTCCATAATTAACGAAAAATTTGAATTTAATAGAAAACAAATATTTTAAAAATTTTATTTTTTTATTGATATTTTAAGTTCATATAAATAGATTTTTTAATGTATTAGTATATTGAACAAATGATCCCTAAAACTTTAGTAATACATATGCACACCTTTAGCAACAAGATTTTATGATTGTTTTACACAACTTTAGCTATACTTCGTTGATATATTATTTAATCTTATTTTTCAATAAACGGATGAATGTGAACTTAGCGAAATAAACTTTGACTTTAAATAATCCGATAGAAAAAATTTGTTGAATCTCATGATCTAACACCATTGAGTTCAAATTAACGAGAGAACACAAAAATAGGGAATGTTTCACACATTAATTGGGATGTTTTATTCATGATATGTGGTATAATGTTGTCAAAAGTAAATGTTTTTACAGCAATATTAACCAATTCAGAAGAAAAGGACAGGGCTTTTTTGACGTCATATTGCTCACCAGTACCACTAATTGCATGATCTACTATATTTTCACAAAATATAATTTAATTATCTTTCCAACTCAAAATTCACAACAAAAAGGGACACCTTATACACGCATTTGTTTTTTAAAAAATACATATGGAATCACTAAACCACATACATGTGTATCACAATTTGACGATTAACAAATCTGTGAAGATGAAAATGAATTTCATGTATTACCATGACTGGCCATTTCAAAAAATCAGCATTAATTTTTTTTTCAATAATTCATTAAAAAAATCTTGTCACTATGTACGATTATTAAGATGAACTCGAAAATGTCAAGTATTATATATTTTTTGGTTGTTAACACTTTACAGCACAAATAGTGGCTAATTCTAATCTTACAGGGAGTGTAGAATATCTATAGATCTTTGGTTTAGTACCAAATTTACATTTAAGCAATATATTGTCTTACATATTGTCTCAAAGTTTTTTAAAATTATTTTCTATAATTGTGATTCTTATTTTATAATAAAACTATTTTAGAAAAATTTATAGGAAATTTTACTTTTCATCTATTTTACAGAACTAAATTTAATTTCAGAAAGAGTTTTTAGATATTTATTTAACTATCAAAAGTCGGATATTTAATTAAAAGTATCACTATGTACACACTTCATATATAAACGAAATTCCTCAATAATCTGCTTATCATTTTTATTGTCTTAAATAATCATTCGTTTTTGGTACAGAATTTGCGAGTAAAACATCTGGATTACACATGTCAACTTTTACGGCTTATACATAATAAGATTATTTAAAAGAAAAAAAAATTTATCTACTGCTATAATAAATAAAACAAATATAGATATATCAATAAATTGATTCTATTTTAATTGAATTTCTTATTACATCCAAAGAATTTATGATAAATTACTATAATACAATTCGAAATGAAGTTAAGTGTGAGTAATATCAAAAAAATTTTAATCGACTTATTATTATTCTTTATATTACAATTCAAAATTATATTTTAATAAATTAGCCAATTATTTATTAATAAATCGTTATTGTATAACTAAAAAATGATTAATATTTATTTCCTTTAGAAACTGTAAAATGATTCTAAAAAAAGATTATTTATATGTCATCAACAAATCGCATTTAAATCTTTTTTACCAAGATTTATGAATGTAACATTTTATTTCTGTATTTAAAGAAATAAATTATCAAATTTAAAAGATTAAATATTTTATTAAATTAAAATTTGAATTAATATACTGAATTATAATTTTTTTTTTTTTTTTAAATATAAGTGATTGCGAAATTTTAAATCAATGAAAATACTCATATTCAATATTAATATTTATATTAATATTTATCTTTAGTGTCATGAAAACGTACAAAAATCAAAATTCTAGTTTCAATTTACTCATTTTCACTATATTATATTAAGAATTTTTACTATCCATTATGATTCCCATCTCTTTGATCGATTAGCCGTAATCCATTAGTGCGACTTCGATTATTCCAAATAAATCCGACAACCCTAAATCAGTGGATTAGTACGATTATCTTATCAAAAAACAGTGAGTCAAATTTTGGAATTTCTTTAATAGTTGTGTAGAATATGCGAATGATTGATCAATCGCTGTGAAGATGTTTGGACGAGATGCATCCGGTGAATCGAGAAGCCGGATGCGAATTTGTCAAAACAAAAATTCGCCCCGCAAGCCGAGATAAGGAAGCGCGTGGGTTCGAATGTGACACTCGATATATTGCACGGTGATATAGGACTTATATGAGATGAAATCAGACACCCCAGGGTACCTGGAGTTGAAGGAATTTTTCATTGAGCAAAGATCTGGAGCGCTAACAAGTTCATCGATACATTTTTTACGATGATAAGAAAAACAAATATAGCTTATTAGAGAATCGTTAATCGTTATAAAAAAAAGAATTGAAAATCCTTCTAATCATTGTTCTTATTCATCTTTTACTTGCATTATTTTAGGAATAATACCCAGAATTATATTTCACTCATTTGACAAATAATAAATCCTTGTTATTAATTTTTAAATAATTTAATATTATATATCGCACAAAATAATTTGAAACCAATAAGATAATTGTATATTTAATCAGAAGTCCTTTAGTACTAAAAGTCTTTTTATAATACATTTTATTCGATTGTTTTCAATTTCATTTACACTACCATTTAATTTAATAATTAAAAAAATTACGATATAATATAATTAATGTAATATAAGTAATTTATAAATATTTCAAAAGTATAATAATCGAAATCAAATAAATGCAAAATACTCTCTCAGTCATAACTTACAATGATTAACTTTATCAAATTATATTTATATGTAAAAAAATGTATTAGTTGGTGCGTAGTAGAAATAATTATTATTTCATATAAATTTATATTTATAGAATATATAGATGATTTATTCAGGGAAAAAACTAAAATCTGTATTTCTTTAATTTTTATAATAGAAAAATTTTTCATTTATAAATATATTTTAATTTTAAATTATTATATTTTTATAACTTAGATTGTGCTTAATATTTAATAATAATGTACATAAATATAAAAATAAAATATAAAGACTTAAATATTTCGCAAATTTTTTAAAAATTAATTTAATAAAATTAGTAAAGTAGTTTTTATACTTACTAAAAATTAGTATCTGCAAAAATTTTCCTTGTAGTTTTTATTCATTTTGTCTGAGCACATCCTACAGCTTAGCTACTTATTATATCTTCTTTTATAATTTCATTTAACATTCGTAATATTAATAATTTTAAAATAATTCTAATTGAATAATCATAATTCTAATTATAATATTAATTATTGTAATAATAAATGAATTCTCGATACAGAACTAAATAAAATTTTAATCAATTATTGATAAAGAAACCAAAAAGTAAAATTTATACTACTTTATTTTATATATATATATATATATATATATACTTCTGGATATTAAAAAAAATTATAAAAGTGTGGTAATATATACTTTAAAGTATATAAAAATGTATGTTAAAAAAATATAAGTGCTGAAATTATAATACATTATATTATAATACATTTATAACAATAATAATAATTATTTTCAAATTATTCCAAAATTAATATTATATTTAAGATAACATGAATCTATGTAGTCAAAGTTTTGTATTTTTAAATTATGGATATTATTAAAAAAATATGAAAAGTTTTATATCAATACCAATGTTTTTCTATATAGTATGAAGTATAATCCACAAATATATTGAAATAAAAAATTGATCTCTAAACGTTCCGAAATGGTATATTTTTTACCAATAAAAAAAAATTGTCATTTTTAATAATTTCTTTTAATTTAATAAAATTTAGTATATTTTTGGATAATAGACAGTTGTTATTACATCATTATGTTATGTTGTTTATTAAAAATGTTTTTTTTAACAAGACTTTTTTAACCTACATCAAACCATGATTTTTAAAGTATCAATAAAATAAAATAAAAATATGTGAAATCTATGTATTGGCTGAATTTTTTGCAAATAAAGTACTAGCCTCACTTAAATTTATAAGCGCATTATTGAATATCATTAATATACATTGTTATATATATCTTGAAGGTTCATACACTTTTATTCGTGCAAACTAAGCAACAAAAAATTTTCTCTGTAATATCTACAAATATTTTCAACATTATATCTACTAATTTTTTTAATCTTATGCAAAAAAATGAAATATCTATGATATCTTGTACACAAATTCTTTGACACGTTCGTCGCAAAAATTTATAGAAGAGTAACTGCAGTTAAAAGTGGTTTGTGAGAGTATACAATTGAATGTGATTTGTCATAATTTACAAGCCTTACAATAGAATTCCAGTTGCAGCATTGAATAAATTAGAGAGTTGTCGATGATTAGTAACTGTCTCACCGCATTTTTATTTTTCTTTATTATACTATTTGTAGTATTCTAAGGGGAATAATAAAATATAAAGCCCACTAACTATGTGTCTTGGAAACAATAATCTTTTAATATTACTTTATGATATTACTCAGTATAAACAAGCATCTTGTTCGAAATAAAACAAATTAAACAATTACATTTTGCAGATTAATATAAAGATGTATCAAATATTAAATATTGTATTAAAAAAAAAGTTTAAAGTATGATAATTCAAATATAAAATCACGAAAGTAAATAAAATGAAAAAATTGGAATATTACTTATTTTTATTTAAACTTTGTAGAATTTTATTTAGTTCGAAAACAAAATTTTAAATCTTATAAATTATTCTATATCGAATTAATAATATAATTCAAAATTTGAATAAAATAAACATGTCCATTTCAAATGAGTCAAACCATTCAAATAGCTAAATCGAAACATTACACGTCTTATTAGAATAAAAATAATTGGTAAACCTAATGCTTAGAAAATATGAGTAAGTATATATATTTTTGCTTACTTATAATAAAAATAGTAGCTTTTACATACTAATGAAATATAATATATTAAACATCGTGAATAGTGACTTTTATTAATTTTATACCTTTAATTTTAACTATATAATTAAAGAGTATTAGTTATTGTTAAATTTAAAAAAAAAAAAAAAAAACAATTTAATTTCAAGGTTTAATTAAAATAGCTTTGAAGAAGGAAAAATTATCTCCACGTTCTTTCAATCTTTCATAGGTTATATATAAAATGTAACTTATAAAATAGTGAAGATACAATATTCCAAAACATTAATTAATGAATAACTAAAGCATAATGTATAAAAGTACATGTAATATTTTAATATTAATTAATATATAATAATTAACTAAATAGCATCTAGAAGTTAAATGAAGATTTTTTATTATTGCGTTACTAACATCCATTCATATTTATTTTTACATATTCATATTTACAATAATTAATAATTTAAAAAATATCTTAATTATAGTTACATGTTTCTATGATTTACTTTTTATTTAATCTCTAATTAAATAAGTTTTACAGAGATTATATGAACGAATGGTTTTTGATAAAATGCGTTTACCAAGATGTATTCATTTGAAAAATCTTAACTGTAGGGATTTATCCTATCATTATTACTTTTATTACTTATGTCTTTAAATAGTAGTACTAACACATAATGAAATGTCATGCACAGACCTTACATTATTAGAAAAATTTTTTGGGGACAATTAAATAGCTCTCTTTTCAAAATTTAGTTCACGATCAAATATTATCATACCCATTGACATACATACAATCATGGATGCATTTCACTTGAATGTATGAAAAAAAGACATCAATCAGTAATTTGAAGATGTTTAAATATCATTGTAGATGTTAACAGAAATCTAAATTGGTCAGATTTATATATTTATAATAATTTCTTTCTTAGTATTATTAAATGTTTTACTTAATTGTATCTGTAAATTACATATAAAAAAGTTATAAAAAAATATTTACATTTCTAAAAAAAAAAAAAAAAATTAAATTATTAATAATAATCTATTATTTTATAATAAAATATTTATTTATTATTAGCATAAATATTTTTGATTAAATTATTTTTTGATAAATAAAAAATACTCTGCTATACTAAATACTTAACAATATGTGTAATGTTATGATAATTTTAATATATTTGGAAATGTTTGGAATAAAAATTTCTATTAAAAGAGAAATAATTTTTATAAAAACAAAATATTAATGTTTGTTATAGAAGAATATTATTTGGCAATAATTGATGATCAAAAATCATGTAAAAATTATATAAAAAAACAAATTTCTTACTATGCATGCAATTATTATAATTGTTTTATTTTTTATAAATTAATTAAGTAATTATAAAAATATTAGAAAAAATTTATAAAATTATAAATTAAAATTATATCTTTATATATACTTTATAGATACATTAAATTATGAAACTATAATTTACAAAAATTAAGAGTTCTCTTAATAAAAACATCGAGTTAAAATTGGACTAGCAAAACATTTACATAGACTAAAGTTTTTATTACATCCTCTTATACTAGAAATTATGTAAAGATGTAAGAATTTTATGTAAATATGAAAATTTACTTTAAAAAGAGAAGTAATTTTAGATAATTTTTTATTTAACAAGTATAATTTATTTACCATTTTAAAAAATTAGTATATTTCAAAAATAAATATTTGATTTACAAAAGATATTTCTGAATGTAATTTATAATAAATGAACTTTAAATTCTATATGTATGTTTTTTTTGCTCTTATTAAAATTAATATTTATTATACTTGTTTTTGCTATTGATGTTCTGGTTGTTGTTGTTATTGTTCATATTGTTATTGTTATTATTATTATTATTATTATTATTATTATCATTATTATTATTATTATTATTATTATCATCATCATTATTATTAGTATTGTTATTATTATTATATATTCATAAATTTTGTTGACGATGTTCTCGTAGACAGAAAAAAATAAAAATCTTTTTTATAATATAAAACATATTTCTAAATCCTATAAAATCAAACGTAGTAAAAAAAGATTATACATAATTATTTATTTTTGACGTTATGTATTGCCAATTAATCACACACTAAATCCAAAAATTCAAGCTCTAAAATTTATTCTTCCATTCTCTATCACTAAATAATTCTCAATACCTCAACACCAATTATTATCAAATTTTATTTATTCTATGAAAACTTTATTAATCTATCAGAATATCCCTGATTTATTATTCAAAGTTTTTTGCATGATTCAATTTACATGTAGTGATAAAGAAGTAATTTAACGTAATTAAAATTATTAAAACTGTGGTTTATTCAAAACTTATGTATAAATATATAATAATTTTTAATATTCTTTTTACTAATATATATATATATATATATATATACCTGGACTATTTTTCTCATTGTATTTATTTACACTCTTATTTTGTTAATATTATACAATTATAATAATTTCCGTTATATCAATATATATATGTTTATAAAATATTTATTTAAAATCAATAATGTTTTTATTTCATTTTAATTAAATGTAATTCAATATTTTTATTTTAATAACAAATTTTTCAAATATTATCTAAAGAAATTTATTTACACTATATTATACACAGTTATAAATCTAAAATAATATAAAAATTATTGTAATTTTAATGAACATAATTCACATTTATACAGTCTATAAAAATATACTCTTATTACTTTAAAAATTTATTCTAAAAATATTTTAGTTATTATTATTGATATACATTAAAACATTACAGATAGTAAAATTGTGTTAAATTTTGAAATTCAGCTAATTATTTATAATTTATCAATATTATTCAACATAATTGTAAATCCATAAATATAATTTTTAACTATCTCAATTACTCTATTTTAAACATGATTTTAAGTGACAGCTATTTCTTAGTAGTAGCCTATTTTTGCACATGTTTATAATCAAAAAAGGAAGGCTTTTTTAAGTAACTTTTATAAAAAATATTTATTCCAAAATAGTTCCTATAATATTATAATAGATGAAAACTTATTTCGTTTTAAATATATTTAAAATTTCAATTTTCTGCATATAATTATAATAAATAACAACATTTTTCTCTGTAATCGATACAACTTTTTATCAATATACATGTATAAGTTCTTAAAAGCTGATAAAATTATTATATTATATTTAAGATTTTCAAATTTCAATATAAAATAAGAATATAATAAGAATTTTAGTATAAAATGCAAAAAAAAATTTATTAACTTATTATTCTATATTATATTATTATAGTAATTATATTATAGTCATAGCTATATTCTTAATTTAATATTTGAAATTTTTAATCAATTTGATATAATTTTATAATTAGAAGTAGCTGATCTATATACATACATGTATATATTTATATAAAGTAATAAAGTTTGTATATAAAGTTTAAGTGTTAAAAAAAACTATTTTTTTAATATATTTCGAATCTTAAAATTTTAAATTTGATATAAAACCAATAAACATTTATTTATATCATTTAATTTTAAAATATATCATTGTATAATTTTAATTAATTTAAATGTAAATTTTATTAATTTTAAAAAATTTTAATGTTATAGGTACTCATTTGAAAACTTAAATTGGAAAGTTTAATATTTCTTCATATTTTGTACGTAAATCACAAGATATGAAAATATATATACATAGTTTTATTTGTATGTAAACATAATTAGAGCGAAATTTAATATACTTGTAGATGAAATATTGAAACGTAACTAATTCATCTTATTTTACCATCACACACAGCCTTTTACATAGTTAAAAAATTATCCACCTACATCCATTGATTAATCTAATAATGTTGTCTAATGTAATCTTGATTTTCTTAACTAAAGCTCCTACAACTGTAGGAATTTAGATAACTTTCTATCAGGATTGAGATGGAATATTTGACTAAATCCCAGGAAAATATGACTTTAATATTAGCTTTATTACCTGCAATTTTGTCCTAATTTTTCTTGTATGTGATTCTCATTAAATAAAGGTCGTATTTTATGATAAAACTTACATCTAATCAAAGTGAAAATAAACGTAACTTGTCATTTTGATGTGGTTATAAAACAGTTATGTAATTATTGTATAATTTAGCAATTGTTCTTCCTCGTCCGGTACTGATCTTTATTATGCTTTAAAATGATCTATTTTATTTAATCGTCAAATCTTATAATTTCATATATATTAATTTTATTGTAAAAATTTATAAAATGCATTAAATAAATTTTTACTGATAAATAAAATATATTAGAATTACATAAATATTTTCGTAATTTTTTAATAATTTTAAAACTTAAAGATATAATCAATTATAAAGTTATTTTATAATAATTTTAATATATTTCTACAAATAAATTATGTAATACAATAACAAAAAGTTTTATTAGTTACTAATTCTATGTAATTCACCAAATGTAATCATTTTTTTAAATTGAATAGTATTTCATTATTTTTTAATTTTCTTCATACTCGTTAAAAATGTAAAAAAAACGGCTTGTTCTATATTATATATTACGTTATTTATATAATATATTAATGAACAAATAATAATAAATAAACTTTAAAAATTTCTTAAATTATTTTCATTACCAATAACAAATTTTTATTTGATGTAAAAAACTCTAGCGAAGATAATTAAAACATTTTGATTTTTGCCTATCATATGAAGTATTAGAAATCGTAATTTTTTAATAATATTGTTTAATTGTATTGTGAATAATTGTTATGCATAAAAAAATGATAGAGGTAAATAATTAAAAATCACAATTTCATAGAGTATTAAAATAAAATTTCAATGTTTAAATATAAAGTGTATTCGATATAAACTAATAATATATGTATAAAATATAAAATTACAAATAAATAATATTCAGTCCACTGTAAAATGAAAGTCATTTTAAAATATCAATGATTTGAATTTTATAATGCAGGTTGTAAGTAAACTGATTCTTCATAATTTCTTATACATTTGATTATTTCTGTAGCATGACCGGAGAAAATCAAGTTATTTTAACGTTTAAAATAATAAAAAAGCAGGAGAAGAAAAGCTTGTAAAACATGGAGCGTTGTAACAGACACCTATAATTAAGACTATTGATACATTTTCATAATTAACTTTTTTTTTAAAAGGAGATGAAAATTATTGCAAATGAAAATATAATTTTCTCTTCGGAGTATGATGGGTTAACCTCAATAGGTGTACTTTTTGAGACGAAAGACTTTTAATTATAATGATTTCATCGTGACTTCCGGTATTTGCCATCAGTGACACATGTCTATGGGAAATGCGAGAAAAAATGACGGAGAATATGAAGATGGTCGGAATGAACGCGTGCCCATGTTTCTTCAGCACCGTTTATTAAAATCTCGGATATTATAGACGCGCATCATACCCTTAAGGTCCAATAAAGCCTTCGCGTTTCACCCGAAGCAATCAGCCTTGACCTCCCGGGGCACAATAAATACATGTACGACGGCGTCTCGTTATTATGGCGAAAAACAACATCCTGCTTCGATGGGTTCTTGTCATGCAAATTATCTCGCGCAATTGAACAATATTCGGCCATTGTCGTCGAGGCATCTTGTGTCCCCTCCCTCCCGCCCCCTTGTTTTGTTCGCTTGGGACCCTTTTCTTTCTTCTGGGTGTGTGTGTGTACTCATGGATAACAATATCGTGGCCCCTTTAATCATCTCCTCCTCCTCCCACCAACGCTTTATCAATTTTCTTAAACTAAACTGGCTTATAAATTAATAAACATGTACTCGGGACACGATAATGAGCAAAGGTATGATGACTCGTATGATTTCGTATGATTTGATACGGACCCATGTCGTTCCTAATTCCAAAAACACATTCCACTTGAATTCTATCGAACGCAATATTTACAAATCATTGAATTCGCGTGTGCATTCATTATTTAAATAAACAATTTATCATATAAAAATGAATGGTCTCACAAATAACTATAATCAAATGGACAAATAATTGATAACAAGGCGCATGTATGATTGCAGTTATTATAAAGTTGAATAAAGGTCGCTTAATACCGAAAATTGTATAGCCATTTAGTACTACTGGAGAAATAGTCAAGCATAAGTTATATCATTATTGAACCGATATTAAACAATTATTTACTATTATTAATTAGATTTTAATATGTTATTTATTATTTTAATAATATAGTATTTAACAATAATAATAACAACTTTATATACCATACTAATATTTTTTAATATCTATCTCGTATTACCGATTTTTCTGTCTTTTTCCAAACCACATTTACTATGTCCATATGCTACAACTAAATTCTATCACAATAAAATCATTCTATTTAAATCAAGATTCACTAACATTAATATTTATGGAAAATTAAAAGAATAATTTTATGACATAATAATATTTAATATTATTCGCCATATTTTTCAATGTAAATCTTTATTAGGCTGCAATAAATTTAAAAAATTAAGCATTCATATTCAATATAAACGGATTGATAGAAAATATAAGAATGACAATTAAATATAAAACTATTTATAGCCAATTAAAATTAATTGTTTGACTTAGAACTTGTTAAAATGATATCGATGGCTGTTTTTCCACATAAAATGAGTATAACGTATTTAAAAATGAATTTAAAAAATGAAAATGGGAATTTTTTTTGTTATATAAATAAAAGAATTAATTTTCTTAGACAATAAAAATTCTCAATTTGAAACTTTTGAAATATATAAATATATTAAATTTAGTATTGATTTATTTTAATCAACTATCTATTATTTGAAGAAGATAAGATGAATTTTAATAAAAACCGAAATAGAAATAATTTTTACGATTCTGTATCTTTCAATTTAATGTTAATTCATTGAATTTTTATAAAATAAAAATTATTGAATGGCTTTAAATAATGTATAATAAATTTTATAGAAATATTATTTATAGAAATTTATTTACAAAAATGGTAGTATTAAATTATACATAGGATTCAAATTTTATTACAACATATTATACATAATGATGTACTATATTTATACAATATAACATACAATACATACAATATATTATATATTATATAATAATTCAAAATTTTATATTATAGGTAATACGAATGATTCCTGAAATAAAGCATTATCGCAATCTATGTAAATCATGTATAAAAATACTTATAAACAAAGTAACGACTAAATTATAAATAAAAAAAAATAAAATAAGATGTTTGAAATTATATCAAAAAATTTAATAGAAAAATTTTTTATACTTTTGTTTTAAATTTAGTATTATTGTTATTGATATGATTTTATAGTGTTTATTATTATTATTATTATTATTATTATTATTATTATTATTATTTGTAGCTTTAATCAGAATCTATATAAATAATAATTGGTTTTCATTCATTTTTTAAATTTAAAATAATTATAAAATTGAAATATAAAGCAAAAATTTTAATTTATCATTAGCCAAAGTAGTATGAAAATATAATGAAATAATGAATTAATATTTATTATTACTAATACAATTAATTTACTTTATACCAATTTGTCTAAAACAAAAATAATTTTTTATTTAAAATATTGAAGTTTCCTGAAATTTTTAAAGTTAAGGTATTCTCTTGTACGCTTTAGCAGAAGTGGAATAAACCATTTTATTCTTATCTGAAATAAGAGACGTGTAGATATTATGTATTTCAAGAAAGGTGAGTTGTTGTCAAGATAATGTTATGTATTTTCCAAATTATCGTAATATTTAAAGTTAAATATTTGAATAAAGACTTAATTAAATATGAAAATTTACTGTCAACAAAACTAAATGATACATGGTTCCTCTACGCTATTAGTAAGTTAATATTATTTTTTATGTGCTCATAAAAAAATTTTTATAATAATAATTGTTATAAATAATTATATATAAATATTTATTGTTTAAAAACTGTAATTTTTATTTTATTTTTATTAAAATTCTGAAAAGTGTTTAAAATTAAATGTTTTTGATTGAAACTTTATGAACGTACATAAAATTATATACAGATGAAAATATTAATAAAATTAATATAATTATTCGATCTCAAACATTAATAGATTGAATTAATGCATTAATATTATTTAAAACTTTTCTTTTAAAATCTTACATGAATAAAAGAATAATAATTGATGCTGTATATGGTTATAAAACATTATAAATTATTTAAAATCTGAATATAAATTATTAAAATGAGGATAACTTATTAAAATTTCCTTGTATATCTTTTTAATGAAAGCATATATTTTTTTTTAACTAATAAAAAACATAAAAATTATTCTTTGATATTTAACTTAAATAATTGTCAAAATTTTAATTTATAAATAAATTAGAAAATTAAAAAATATTTTTAAAAAGTTTAGTTAGTAGTTATATTTATATAATCAAAATAGATACACTAGGTGTGTCTATTAGCTTAATATATATTAAATTATTATAAGAAGCTTTACTTAATTTAAATATTATCTAATATTATAGAGTTATATATGTATATAATACTATTGCAGAGATTTTTTAATTTATAAAATATCTAGGTATTTTATTATTTGTAAATGTGTACATATATATCAAAAAATAAATTAATATTTATATTATATTTAAAAAATGAACAATTATTTTCATTCGAACGTATACATCATTTTAATTACAGGAACTTTTACTAATCTTTTACCCAAAATAGTAATATTTTTACGTATATGTACATACGAGTCAAAGAATATTCATAATATTCTAAGATTTAATTTCAAACTTTTTATCACTTTAATATTTTTAAATTTAACTTAATTTTTTTGTATTGTGTTATATACATCAAAAAAATGATAAAAAACAATTTATGTTTCTGAAACATTTTTAAATATAATAAAATATAATATATAAATAAAATTATTGCATATGAATTAAACAATATTTTCAATCTATTATAACAAATATATTTTAGTAAATATTATGTATAATTTCTTTTATTACTAAAATTAATATTTGTGCTTGTGACTTCACTATACTAAATGATCGATTCAAAAATGAAAAAATATTATATTTAATCGGTATATCCGTTTGTTACACTACGTTGATTTAGATTATAATCTATATAAACATATTTTTTGTATAATTTACTAAAACTCTTTCAGTCATTATAAATATTTATATGTATATACTTGAATTATTATTTCACTTTCATTTATTATACAAAATCCTGTAACAATCTTCTTCTGCTTACTATTAATATAACACGTCATATCTTTCAATTTTTTTTTTTTTCTTTTGATAATGGCTTTAAAGAAAACATAGTAAATTAATGATAACATATAATGACTACGCATTTCTTGTACAAAAGCATAAGGATTTATAAGGATTCAGCTTGATTTATAATTTTATGTATTCCAAGTACAATATTGAAATATATGGATGTATATTCTTTCCACGTGGAATATATAAAATTCCTATAGAGGTTCAAATATAATTTTGTATTTATTGGACATAGAATATGTTTTACTTTTTCTTTACTTACAAAAGCATTAAAAAAGTTTTAAAATGTAATTGTTGACTCTTTAGTAGATTGAAAAATTATATAAAAGATTTCCAGCTAGGAAAGTTGACGTACGCCTATATTTTAAATCTTTTTTTTTTTTTTTTGGTGTTACAGTCAAGAACAGTTGTAAGCATACTTCAATAAAATATTGAGTACACAAGCCAAAAGAACTTGTTTGATAACTTTGTTTAAAAAAGTATATCAATAAAAAAAATATTTTTAAAAATCCAACTAAAAAATTGGGGCAAATTATTAATTAAAATGCATTTAATATGAATATTTGTACTGATTATTTATAGTTACTAAAATTATTATTTTCTAATATTATTTTTTTTTTATTAGCTTCATGCAAAAGAAGGTTGTTTACATAATTAATTTTATACAATTTTCTGAAATTTTAAGTTGTTTCCATTTTCCGTATTGCATAACAAAATTAAATACAACATTCCATAAAAATCACACCTATTATTGATTTTCTGTGGTAAATTATAATTTAATAATTTAATTGTAATTTTTCTGTAAGATACAATGTTAAATTATACGATTGGCATGTTACAATTTTTATTATTTTTAAACTTAAGTCATAAAATTTTCAATCAAAAAAATGCAATAATTAAATAATTAACTAAATTATCTCCATTAATTTCAAGGATTCTTGTTACTGTTAGAAGGATACGAATATTTTATATTGAAAACAATTATAAATAAAAAAAATAACAAAAAACATAAATTAATAACATCATTAATATAAAGTGTATTATTACTCATTTTGCATTACTTGTAGTAATTATGTATAAGTTTTATATTAGGAAACTTTTTCAGTAGTATATCTTTTATATTACGATCTATGTAGTCAAAAAATTAATATTTGAAATTTTTTATTGCTTTAAGAAAACATTTTTAATGGCGCATTAATAATTGAAACAGATAAGTTGGAGTTATTAATAAAATTTCATACATAGAATTAATTCAAATATTCTTAAAAATTATAAAAAAATATTATAATCTTAAAGTAAGATTTTTTTATTACACCTTTTAAAACTAAAATTTATGTAAATTTTAATTAAATACCAAAGAAATACACATGATTTTGTGTACAGCAATTTAAACTTTTTATGCATATATTTTTAAAAAGGACTTCAAAATAAAATTGTTAATTCTATTAAGGTGTAGTTAAATAATTAAGTTGATATTACAATTTTTATTAATAGGTTGTAAAGAAAGTATGATTAATATTTTTAGGTGTTAATTTCATGTGATTATTATTATAATCATTCAAAATTGTACATTTCAACGTTTGTCTGCTTTATGACAAATTAGATGCTTCTTGGATTCCTGTACTTTTTCAATTGCTACAAACAAGTACAAATCGCCTATTTCCGCTTCTCACTTTCGAGTCTTCCGACTGTCATGTCGTCGCTCGAATTATTATTTCAATTTAATCATTGGCACTCACGTCAGCATTATTTGTCACGGAAAAAGCACTTATTAACGATATATACATAAAAATTATGAAGATCTTTGATGCAAAAATGTAGTTATTAAGATTTACTCAAAGTTTTATATGTGAAAAAAAATTCGGATTTATGAAATAATTAAATTTTATAAAAAATATGCGTACTTTTCAGATAATATTGGTAACTTTACATAAAAACGACAATGACATTTTAGAATCATTAATAAAATGAAAAAAAGTAATTGTAAAGAAATCAATTTTAAAAATTAGTCTAAAAAGATTACGTTATTGTGAGTCAAATATTGACTATCTCATACGCAAAACCGATTATAAAAATCGTTAATTTATGTATTTTGAAACGTTTCTTGAAAAAATCTGATCTCGGATTGCATAATTATTCACTTTATTTTAGAAATAATTACTATGAACATAAAGTTTTTAAACTGGCTATTTTAATGTTCTTCTTTATACTAAAAAAAACAATTCATTGATATAATATCCTGCATTTAATCTCATCAGAAAATGGAAAAATTTATCAAGCCACACATGGAGAAGTGAATAATGCATCATGAAAAGGCTATGAATTTGAAGACAAAGGTATCTAATGTTGAGACATTTCGATTGTAAAAAAATTATATTCTATCATAATTGAGGAATTACGAACTACGTATTCTATGTCAAGTAAATAATGGATAACTTGAAATGTACCAGTATAAACAAATTAAAAGATATTTAATATAAAGATTATGAACCATTATAGATAATAAGTTGGTATGAAAAAACGAGGATTTTCATAGGAAAAAGTTTGAGTGTGAAGAATACGATTTTTTTTAGAAATGAGGAATCCCCCAAATTCCAGTATTAGTTGTGCAAAATAAAGTTTTGAGAGGAGATAATTTAAATTGCATCTACAATAAAAGTAGCTCAAAAAAAAAAAAAAAAAATAGATACTTACCTAATCATAATATCACACCTGGCTGGGTAGGCACTTCAGCAAAAGCTCACTTCTCCCTATTATTCGTATTATTGAGCGACGTAATTCGCGATCACTTAGGGTGTACTAGTCCTCACAACAGTCAAACCCGCGTCCGGACTCTTCGGCACCTCACTAGGTCCAGCCTCCGAACTCGTTCCTCCGAGGGAGAGAAATAACCCGCAGAGAGATGCGACTGGTGCGCGAGCCGAAGATCGGATCGAGGATCACCTGCCGAGTGCTCGGAAGAGAAGAGACCGAGACCTGGACAAGTCGTCGACGTAACGATAACTAAATAAAAGCTCGGACTCGCGCGAGGGGTCAATACTGCCGCAGATTGCCGCTGGCGATGACGCGGATGCCGCGCACGCGTTATTACGCGTTATGTTAGGTCCGAGTCCGGCCGGTGAGCATCAAGACTCCGGGAGGCGGACGTCGGGGCGCTGCTCAATCAAGCCGAGCAACACCTGCCCTCACCTGTCCTCGTGCCGAATCCGTTGGACTTTCCTCCCGTCTACCTGTACTACCTGGCCGATGCGGTTGCGGAAGAGGCTGTGGACGTCTTTGCGAGTCTGCTCTCTGCGATTGGGAGGAGCAATTTCATCCTTTTATACCTCCAAGTTGTTCTGGCATTGCATCGAATGAAGGACCCCGTGGGGTTGCCGCAGACCTTAGATCAAAGCTGAGCAACGTGTATTTTATTTTTAATTTGGATCGTGACGTGGTCTCGGAGATTTGCGAATTTGCGAATTTGCACGTTCATTCGAATACTGGCCGCTTCAAAAGCTTATAATTTTAAAACAAATTTCTTAAAAAAACGAATGAGATGCTCGGCTCGGAGTATAAGTTGGAACACTTTTATAAGAATTACAGCTATGATTTTATTTATATTTCTACATTTTATTAAAAAAAAACCTGTTTTTCATCGTTTGTAATTTATTTTATATAATTTTATCATTGTAAAAGATAATCGTCATTCAATTTACAGCATACCTTTTTGATGTAACTCCAAACCTTATGAAATCTATGTACGTCGTGTTTAAACACGACGTACATAGATTTTTTATTTCATTCCATTATGAAGATACACAATATTGTTATGTATTTTGAGATTTTTACAATAGAACAATGGAGTTTCAAAATAAACAAATATTTAATTACAGTATGTATTTTATTATTTATCAATATACCTTTCACATAATCAATAATAATCTATATTTATAATTTATATTAGACATTGAAATAATATTGGTTATTTTTTGTAGTATTAATGTTCAATATAACTGTATTTTATTTAATTCTAATTTATCGTATTATATCAAATTAAATTTTCAAAAATAATTGAATTCGGTAATTCGAACAAATATTTAGAAAGCAGATAATACCATTAGATTGGCATACTATTAAAATTGAATGCACTATATTTAATTAATCACACTTAAATAAAAGCATTGCAATAAATTGTTATAGTCTTTCCAAAATAATTTAATATATTCTCATCTTTATATTATGAATTTATAAATAAATATATTATTTTAAAACAGTTATAAAAAAAGGTAAGTATGCGTGACATTCACATGTATTTATATAAATTCGTAAAATATATACATTTTAAATAAATGAATAATTTATAAATATATATATATTAAATTAATATCTAGTGTATTATTCAAACGCAATATTTTTTACATATTCGTCATTTCTTGAATTGACTTTTTCAAACCATATATTTTATCAAAAGATCAGATGTTTAAAAAAAAAGTTAATTAATTCATATTAAGTAAAATATTTGTGACTCAATCTGTATTTTATCTGTAGTTTAATAATCATACTGAAATGGCTAATTCAAAATATGTATAGCAATACAAAATATTTTTGTTTATTAAAATACCTAAAGCAAAGCGTGAACGCACATTTAATACGAATATATATAAACTAACTAAATGTTTTTACAAACAGTGATATTCATTTTCATTTCTGTTATTACCTCTCATCTAAGTATGCAGTAATATAATATCGAAAATAGGAAATCGAGTAAGATCACATAAGAAAATGATGAAAATCTATATGAGCTATTAGAATACATCGAATCTTTAAAAAAAAAAACCTAAGCATGTCTGATCTGTATAAACCACTATTGAGCAGATTTAATCAGTTATTTTCTATAATTTAATAGAGTATACATACATATACATACATGTATATTTAGAGTGAAGTAGTGTCAGGAAATAGATAAAACAAAGAGCATGACAAAATATTGTGAGATAGAAAAAATTTATACAAATTGAAAGATAGGCAGACAGACAAACAGACAAACAGACAGAGAGAGAGAGAGAGAGATAGTTGAATGTAAATCAACTATGATTTTCATAACAGAGACAATGACACGTCTTTTTTCCCATTCTGCGTTGATACAAATTGAATAATGTTGGACGACAGTTGGAAAGGACTTGTTATTGGTGTAGTACCATGAAAGCTTCCGCCCCCCCCCTCGTCACTTACCTTACCCATTTTTCCCTTAAAAAATCATAGTTTAAATTATATGATACAATTAATAATATGTAGATATAAATGAGGATGTGATTGTTTTTTTTTTTTTTTTTTCAAATAAAAATACTTGTGATTTATTTAGGCAGTTTTTAATACAAATAAACTATACAGAAATCATGCAGTTACTTACAACTTCACTAAAATAATAAAAATTATATTGAGATATATTGCACAACACATTTAAGAAACTATAAATAAATATAAAACAATGCTTTAAAACAAAATATGTTAAAATAAATAAAAATTGATATCTCTTAATGAATGAATACCTTCAAATTAAATTTTATTCTACGTCCTCGCTAAAATCTAAGGGAAATTTGAGAAAATTAAGAATAAGTTTTCAAGACTCTAATATGATTATAGAAACAGAGCCGGAAATAATCAACTTTATAACTTTCAATTTAAACCCTACCTTAGTATATGGTGGGAGCTGAATGTAGACTAGAGCAAGCAATTTTTTTTTTTTTCGTCTTGACAAGCGCTGATATTATCTACTTCAGCCTCGTTTTTTACGCTTTTAATTGGGCTTTAAAATATTTATAATTGTGAACTAAATGAATATTATTAAATATTCGGCAAGGTTTATTGAGTAATTATGTATATGAGCTACGTGTCTGATTCTTTATTATTTATCTAAATTCTTAAAAACTATTTGCTAGATTTTTTTTACATCGAAATCATAGACGTCCAAGTCGTATTTGAATGAAGATTGAATTTTACGCTCGAACTATTTATTTATTTATTATTCATATTTATTGATTATTCATTAGGAATACTCTTGAATAAAGCAATTATATGGTGGGCATTGCTGTTGCCTAATTAAATATCGCCCACGCCAAGCGGCAGATCGCTTAGCCGAGTTAGCGCCTAGAAAACGACGAAGAGGACAGATAGTCGGACAAGCGAGTAAATGCTTGGAATGGGACGAACTGGGGAACTACGAGAGATCGGAAATTGGGTTTCGCTCGGGGGATCGATGAAAGGGTCGAAAGAAGCTCAGCTAATCGAATATGGGCACGGATCGTTAGAAGTGATACTCCCGGGGTGCTGCGGTTTAAATTACTACAAAAGACTATCCACTTTAGCCGCTGCGGCCGTAGCTGCAATCATCCTATTGACGTGCGAGTGCCGTAATATCGCTTGAATGGCCGGGCCGCGTCAAGAAAGCGTCCCCGCACCAGGACGGACCCGGGGAGTGCGTGCACTGGCCGCCACCTACGCCCTGGGATTCCCACGGCACCGCGTTCCTGGTCTCGCCTCCTGGTCGACGACTCGGGTCGGCTTCCCCGAGGACGAGGGCGCGCGACTCGATCGCGGTCCCTCGCCCGATCGCGTTTCAGAGCTCCCGCGTCTTTCAATGACTTTGAAAAGTGAACTGTGGCGATGCAGCTTAAATTGAACAGAGACATACTTTTATAACTCCTTCTCTTTCCATCATTTTTAAAAGAAGGCAATGACGTTATCGTCGACGCTTTTCCAAAAGATTTTATTTTTATTGGAATCATATTTCTTGGATGCTTAATTCTATGAATCTGGTTGAGTACTTGTCAAATTTTATTTAAAAGATAAATTTTTTGGCTGAGTCATGGAAAAAAAACTTATTAGACTTTACATTTATTTTCTTTCAGTTAATAATAATAATAATAACAACAACAACAACAACAACAACAATAATAATAATAATAATATACAAAAGATAATTAGCTGGTTTGCACACAGTTCAATTGTATAACTATATATTCCAATCCCTCAATTATTGCTCTCCCTACTCCTCGTCGAATTTCGCGCGCTTGGTCGCTTTGGATCATCTTTATTCGGATTTTTTAAAGAATCCAAATGATTTTTGTAAAATCCAAAAAAAAACAGGATTTATTGTACTATAATTGTATGTTTTAAAGTCGTTGATAAAATTAAAATCGTATAGCGTATTGAACTAATAATAACTTACTAAATTTTTATATAATTTAATTAAAAATAATATTTTGCTAAAATTAATAATTCGATTGAGCGAACACTTTGTAGAAATAAAAAAAATATTAATTATTTTAATTTTTCAATACTAAAATTGAAAATATTGGAAAATGGCAATGTTACAAAAGCTTTAATTAATTAAAATTTTTTTCGATTTTATTAAACTTCTAACTTACCAATTGGCTTATATAAAAATGAATTTTCTACATAATTTCATGAGCTATAATTCGTCTACTTATACTATAGTGTTAAAATTACAATTTTTATTTTGCAACAAAAAAAGTTCTTTTTCGATCAAATTGTTTATAAAAAATAAACCCCTGAATATTTCAAGTGGCGTTTTAAAAATTAGAATCTACTGATTTTTTATATTTCATGCATTTTAATTGCTATATTTCGCTGACAATCTAAAAAGTACTCTATTGCTTGGTCTAAAATACTATATAAATACTAAACAATAGTTAATTTATAGAGTATAAAATATGGAAAAAACTTATAATATATATAAGTAATATTTTATAATGCAACATTAAAATATTATGCATTAAATTATAAAGTCTTTGAATATTATAAAGAATATAATTTCAAATGCTAATGATTATTAAATGTAATATTATTATAGAATTTTTTAAAATATAAAGAAAAATTACAAAAACATACATACATATTAATTTACAGATTTATTGCAATTTCTACATCAAATAACAATATTTTCTATAATGCATGACATGTGTATTATATGTTTTTAATATATTCATAATTTATATAATGAAATTTGATTTTTGGTGTATACTTCAATATATCTTTATCAATTGATTACTTAAACAATATAAATTATTCGAAGAAATAGTACAAATATACTATAATTCTTTCATCTTGATAAAACGATTTTACTTGTTTATACAAGAATAATTGTTTTTGGTCAAGTATTTTTTTCAACATACAATTTTAATGAGAATTATAAATTATTCTTTAATATCATGAATAAATAAAGATAAAAATTAATATCTCTAAAAAGTCATCATCAATCGTTATAAATTATAATTAAATTAAAAATCATTAAAAAATTTATTTAAAATTAAATGTTGCACTGAATAAATTAATTATTAAAAATAAATAATCAATGATTATTTTAACGTAATATTGATTGAATAAATCTGACAAATGGGTATACTATTGTTGTTACAACCTTATTGAATACGTTACTAGCGCATGTAATTAAAATATTTTTATTTATTTGTTCTTTATAAATTAATCATTAAATGACTACCATGTGAAATCTAATATTGCTGTTGCATATTTATCCAATGACTGTTACTTAATCTTTTATAATACATCTTTTGTCCAGTTACTGTAATTAAAAAAATAAAAAAATTAATTATCATCAACAAAAAGTCTCTCTAAACATGTTTTAGGTCATCAGTAGATTAAGCTTATTTATCGAGATCGCTCATGAGTGGTGAGATCCATGAATGAGGGCAGAAAGAAAGGCGAAGGGAAAGACCAGATGATCATTTCTGGTGCCGTTCAAATGTCTCTTTCCGAGCTTTTGCAGTCGTCTCACGAATAGTCAGTCTCCTCGTCATCATCGGTGTTGTCCTCGTCTGGATGAGGCTTCAAAAAACAGGATTTAACTGCATATTTGCGAGATAGAAAGAGAGAGAGAGAGAGAGAGAGAGAGAGAGAGAGAGAGAGAGAGAGAGAGAGGTGAAGGAGGAGGGGAATAACAATGAGAGATGTACCAGCTAAATAATGACCCACTTAGGTGTCGTTTGGACACACACGTGTACACCCGGAGCTCGCGGGTGATTAGAGTCGCGACGCGTCAATTTACCAAGATAACGTCCTACTAATCATCTCTCTCTCTCTCTCTCTCTCTCTCTCTCTAGATATCACTATTTTCAGACATCCTGACGAGATTCTTCGAATTATACCTGCGTGCCAAATTGGCTAATTCGTGTGATTTCATTTTTGTTTCCTTATGTCTCTTGATTACGATTTCCGCGTGTTCTTTTCCATTTTGCTTGTTCAATCTTTGCAAGATAAGACTCTTAATGCTCGACGTGAAATCTCCACGAGTTACAAATTTATATTAATTAACCCATGATGATTCAGAAACAAAATTTATGCGTTTTATTTATCCATTTTATCCAAATTTACATAAAAATTTATCTATTCAAACAGGAAAAAGGCGAATGAAACTTCAACTGGTGTCGCCACCTAGCGGCAGTGGCTTACCTACAGTCCAGATACTTATTATCAATGCTCAAAAAGATCCCTTCTTAAGCAGGTTTTGCAAAAAAATTTATTTAAACTAGAATTTATCTTAGACACTGAATAAAAATAAATTTTAACTAAAAAGATTTATACTTTTTCCATTATTTTTTTTTTATTAATAAACATTACTAATTTTTTATTTAATACTAATAATTGTAGAAATAAATTTTATTGGGTTATTGGATTTTTATTAATTATTTTTCCATTGTCAAAAATGTGTTAAAAAAATTTTAAACTTGCTGAAATCCATTACAAGATAAACAATCAATTTTTATTAATTATTGTAGATTTTGTTTACTCTAGTCAATTTGTATTTCATTGTTTACTATGAAATACTAAATTTTATTTTTCTATTTATGACCTTCACTTGATCAAGGTACCATTATTTCCTTCTTAGTAAATTATATTACTATTTACTTTACTTATTATTAAATATAAATCTTGTATTTATTATTTTATTATAAAAATTTATTTGTAAATCAAAATACGTTAGTATTGAACAAGTTTACTATCATATGTATATGTACAAATTATTATCTATCGACGGAACTCAATGATTTTTAAGCTCAGAACAACTCTACCACTATTATTAATATGAAAAATTAGAAAAAGTAAAGAACATGAAAAAATTAAAGTAATGATTACAGATAATATTCATTATACTTATTTAGAAATGACCATTTTTATTTGTTTTTTCATATACAAATATAAATTCTGCATATGAAAATAAACAGAAATGTGTAATAGGTAATGAAATTTGAATATACTATCTTAAACATTTTCACAACTTAAGATAAGCATAAAAAGATAATAATTTTAACTAAATTAAAAATGCAAGTTGAAAAACATAATGACGATTTTTGTTATAATTACTACCACGTGTTGATTACGTCAATTACTATATATTTCCAGTTATTATATTCGATGAATTTTCGATTTATCAATAAATTAACTGTTATTTATTGTAGTGTCAAACTAAAAATTGTTAAAACTAATTACACATAAAAATATAATTTAATATTTAATTTCTATTCATTTTTAATCTATACTAAAATATTCATGGTTTTTATTGATTTACACTACTATATTTCTATAATATATAATATAATATAAAATCAAATTTTCTGATACTAAACATTTTTTTTTTATTTTTAAAAATGTATTTCCAAGTAATTATATCAATTGATTTCGAATTGAAAAATCATAAATCTAAATAAAAAATAAATTTTTTTTTTAATCTCGATAATATATACTCTAAAAGTATAATTGATTACCATGTACAACTTACTTCAATAAATTGATTTCTTCAATAATTTCTTTTAGTTATTGCATTATAGAAACTATATTAAAATATTACATGAAAAAATTAAAAAAACATTTATAAACATAAGAATTATAATCAAATATAAATTCACTTAATCAAGAGCAATTTATATTTAATAATTCGTTATTCTTAAAAAAACCATAATAAAAATTAATTAATTTAAAAAATTCTTGAATAGAATTTTTACAAATATCAAATAATAAATATTATATTTCAAATATTCAGACAATATCGTGATAGTAACTACAAGAAAAACGTAACGAAAAAAATATTTTGTAAAATATCTATTTAATAAAATAATTGATAAAACAGATGAAAGTGTTTATAACATTTTATATATTTAACGTAATAATCTTATGAATGCAATATGAATAATAAAAGAAAAATATTTTATTATTACTTTTACTAAAAAAATATTTATATTTGTATGAATTTGGCAAATATAGTTAAACAAATTAGTAATAAATTATATCATTCTTATTTCTGTTAATTTTATGTTGTATACTATAAAATAAAAAATTTTAAGTTAATAATAAGTAAATGTCATATATAATATTTACAACTGTTAGTAGTAATGTTACAAAAATTAATAATTTTATTATATAAATGTTAATGCCTAAGCTTATTTAAGTATTGCAATACTTTAATTTACTTGATTTTTATTTACTAGACTTTTCTATTACAACTAATAACTTCTATGACTGTTTATCAAAGTATTTATATTCTACTGTATTCTGCCATTGATTGTAGATTATATTAATATTATTAGTAATATTGCAATATATTATTAAACAATTAAGTAAAATTTTTAAATTGGAATTTTGTTTATTAAGTAGATAAATTTATAAAAACAACAATAATCGTTTGTTAAATATATATATATATATTATTATATATTATAGCTATATACATTATTATATATATATATTATTATATATTATAGCTATATACATTATTATATTATATATTATTATTATAGCTATATATATATATAATATATATATCTATTATTAGTTATGTAAATCGAAATACTCAGATTATCATTTTTTTACATTAACAATATATTTTAATAAGAATTTTTTATATAAAACCATGAATAATTATAATATTAATTAAGATATTGCAAAAATATTACATGGCGAAAAAAAATGAAATACAATTGAAAATAATTTGTAATTATTATTTGACTGATGAGAAAAATTAAATAGGGAAAAATTGTAATATTACAATGAAAACTAGTTAAGTACCTATATACGTATAATAAAATTTTATTTAAAAAATTATGTTTCTAATACTTTTATATTTTATCCTCAATTTTTTTAAAAATACTAAATATTATTTCTAAATAAAAATTTTTAAATAATTAGTTAAACTGAAATTTCAATTCTTCTTAATTTATTCTTGATTTGAAAAGGGTTAAATATAGAATTTAATCAAATGAATATATATATCCAAAAAACTTTAATTAACTTTAATGTAATAAATATTAATTTTAGAACTAAGGACACTTATTTTTTAATCTTAATCACATTAATATTTAATGATGCAAAACATTATTAATGAATATGTTATTACAAAAAATAGTTATTTTAAAAATAATTTTACAATATACAGAATTACATTTATAAATAAATAATAACATAAAAATACTACTTGGCATTTTAATAGCTAAATTATTCAATATAATTTATAATATTTTACGCAGAATAAACTAAATAATTTATTTGATTTGCGCATTTGCTACTTACGTATATAACAAAGTATTATTGTTTAAGATTCTCAAAATTAACTTAATTCTATAATATTTCTTAATGTTGGAAAAATTTTTTATAATAAAATAGCCTGATTTTCAATAAGGCAAGAAATTATAATTATGCATTTATGGTTTAATGACATACTCACTATAATGACATTATAGAAAAAAGAGTTAAATTTTAGTAGATACTTATTGTCTCTAATATTGAGTGATACTTTAATATATTTTACTTTTTGTCTTTTTCTAGGAAAAATTTCTATACTACTATACGTATAAAA
Organism: Eupristina koningsbergeri; assembly: GCA_018907245.1. Taxonomy (NCBI): domain Eukaryota; kingdom Metazoa; phylum Arthropoda; class Insecta; order Hymenoptera; family Agaonidae; genus Eupristina; species Eupristina koningsbergeri. The sequence continues at coordinate 2,758,308 of JACCHV010000041.1, forward strand.
TACACGTGTTAATAGTGAACACATCTAATGTATGCTTATGTGGTAATCATAGCATTATAAGCATAGAAAATATATCATCACTGGAGCAAATTAAAGAGAGCACGTGTAATGTTTTTTTTAATATTTTTTCCTCATAATGCTGTATTTAATTTTTAATATTTTTTATTATATATTTATTATCACATTTATTTTTATTAGTTATGGCAATAGCTGCATATTTATAAAATTAAAAATTAAGCATCAAATTAATATTTTTCCTTATAATGAATTGTAAGCGCTTAAAAATTTAATAGCATTATTTTGAATATTAACACCTCGTTAAGAATTGAAAAATGTATTTAATTTATGATCTATAGTGTATATACGAAAACTTATAATCGTTTCGGTGAATATAAATATCTCTATATCACTAATAATTACTTTATTTATCACACGAAAATTTTAAAAAATCAATCAAATAATTCATTTTATCTTTTGAAACAGTTTATTATTCTGATTAATTTGAATTAAAAAAAAATAAATATGTGTTGATAAATAAATTTGCTTTAAATTCATAATGCGTACATAAAATGCCAATAATCTATACTCATTTTATATGTATGCTATACAATCATTTTATTCATTTTTACATAATTTATATTAAGAATAAAGGACTTGTACACAGCCCTCGTAGTTATTCAATTATAAAATTTTAAATTCTTTACTGTTTTCATTTTCTTAAGTATGTTTATTTAATAGACTAATCATAGAAATGAAAATTTATTACTATATTTACTAGTATTCAACAATAATCAAGAAATAATAAAATTGCCTTAAATATTAGTTTGTAAACATAGTAAATACTCTACTTAGATGAATTGTTAAATATTCACATAGAAGGTATATAAAATCCAAGATATATCTTTCAAATATGTTTTCTAAGAATTTTTAAATACTTAAGATGAAATTTATCTTTGATAGTTAATATTCTATTAAGTAGCAAGTATAATAAGTAAATTCATTTTAGTCAACAATAATGAATATCGAAAGTAATTTCGTTATAGAGTGCGTAAAAATAAATTGTTAAATAAGATAAATACAATACTATAAAATTAATTTATTTTATTCAAATTTAAAATCAATATCCTAATTTCAGTGTATAAAAATGTGCAATGGATTTAATATAATTACATACAACTATAATTGTAGAAAAATATAAAAGAATGTATTTTTTAATATATGTATATTTTAGTTAAAATTCTATTATTTTTGTTTAAAAAAGAATAAAATTATAATAGTGTTACATAACATTATTTTAATTAAAATCTATTTCAATAGAAATAAATAATAAAGCAAGGACTATAACTTCTTTAACTATTACTTAAAAACTATGTTACGTAATATTGGTAATCGATTGGTAAGTAAAATTAAATATATAAAAATTAAATTTTCCTAAAATATGCATTATTACTTCTATAAATTTGATGTAGGATGATTTGGGTCTTTCCAAGCTTTCTTATTTAAAATCAAATGTTTTAATTGAAAATTTTAATATAACATATGTAAATTCATTAATTAGAAATATATAGTATCATTTTTAATACAATTGCACTATATGTGCAATATTCAATATTTTTGAAATTTTATTATAAAGTAATTGAAAATCAAAAAATTTGATTATAATTATATATCATAGAAAGTTTAACTTTTTGTTTAAAGTATGTTATAAATTATTTTTTTTAATTTTAATATTATATTTTTAATTTTGAATAAAAAGAAACATTAATAATTACAAATGAGTATATAATTTATATTACTTTTAACATATATAATAAATATATATATATATATATATATATATCTATATATATTATTTAATGCAATAAAAAGTCATAAATAAAATAATACTATAAAAAATATTATAGTAGCCTTATAAAATTATATTAAAATAAAAATTTATTACGATACTTTTTATTTTAATATAGTCTATTTTTACTATTAAAGAAATGACAAATTAATATATTTATATTTTATAAATAATAATTTGCAACTGTAATCAATAGTTTATCGACATCCTAATATTTCATATGCAATGAGTACTTTTCCAATCAATTTATGCAATTTAATTTAAAGTTATTAAATAATAACGTGCTTTAATAATGAATTGTATAAAAAATAAAAATATATTTACGATTTTGATAGCTTGAAATCAATAAATAAACATCTTAATTATGTGTAAAATACGATGATTAAATCATTAAATTTCGTTAAAAAGTATTTTGATCATTAAAAACAATTTTTAGAAATAGTAACAACTTTACGTAACGACATATGATATAATATATAATACGTTGAAATTTATTACAAGTGCGATATTACGGTGTTTACAAGATCTGATTTAAAATTTTTAAATTAAAGCATTTTCACGAGTAATACCATAAAATAAAATAAATTTATTATCACTGCACTACATCAATGCCTATTTATTTTTACATTTAAATGGTTATTTCGTCCTCAGCCCGACTTTTATTCCTTTCTCCTAATAGGAAAGTATTCTTAGGCATGTATACGTTCGTTGAAGCGTATTTATGAATGACCGCACGTAATTGTACCTCCAAGAAATTTTATAGGCATCGGCCAATCAGATTCGAGTAGAGAAACTCTGGTGGAATGTAAATTTTTTCACGCATTTTTCTCGCAGTCACTGTTCATTCATAACTACTGCTGCAACTCTTAAACCTTTCTCTTTCCATTCTTTTACTTGATTACGCCCATCTTTATCTATCTGTCTATCTCCCCCCTCCCCCGGCCCCTCTTATACACACACACACAAACTCTTTTACCAGTATCTCTCTTTCTCACTTTTTCATTTTTGTCTGGTAATATTTTAATCATTTTAATAATTTTTTTTATTATTTCTATTTGTCTTTTTCATTTTTACTCTAACCATTAAATGTAACTGACACACTGTAGGCACTTTTAAAAAAATATAAATGTTGAATTATTTGGAAAATTGTAATTTTTATATAGATGTATTTTTGGTATAAAAGACAGATGTGTTTTACTTTAAAACATCTTGATTTGTGTGAAAAACAAAAATTTTATATTATTTATTCAGATTGAATCAAAATTAAAGATCTTAACGTGCAAATACGAACAGATTTAATAATTCAATTTTAATATCAATCAAATTTTTATCACAAACAATTCATAAGATAAAGCACTTTTGTCGTTAAATTTATTTCTATAAAATAAATAATTATTCGATAAACTTTTGTTTGAAAAATAATTATTTGAATGTTTTTTTAGGTTCTACATAATATAAAATTTAAATTAACTGATTTGGATTCAAAGTAACAAATATGTTGTAATAAGAATTTTCAAATGTTGATTCGCGTATTTTTATTAAGTGGAACAATTGACTTATGATCAATTGCATATCTTTTGATAGCTTTAAGAAAATATTCAATTTTTATTTGGATAAATACTTTAGTGACTATGACTCCAAATTTGTAATTTCTATGAAAAACAACTTCATAGAACATTTTTCAAAGCGGTTAGCTGCAATTGAAAAAATTACCTCATACTATATTGCAATTGCTGAAATTTCGAAATAAACAACTTTTTACAATAACATGATTCTCGCGTACATTTACGCAAACAGATGCGCTGTACGAAAAATCGAAGTACCGCATTATCGCGCATCAGCGTTATCAGCTGCAAAGTGCGAATTCCACGACTGACCCAAGGCCGCTACCAGCTAATTTTCCAATTTTCCCTCCTCTGAACAGGGTTTCGTCCGTTGGAGATCGCGTTCGGAGTACTCGCAAACAATGTACTTAACGAGTCGGATGCGGGGATTAGTCAAGTCGTGTCCCGGGTAAGTAACTCGACAAAACTGGTTCAGTAGAGGCTGGCACGCGAATGAGAGAATGGAGTGCACTGAAGTGTACTCGGTACATGTGTGCGTGCGTGTGAAACTATGCACTGGTGCATTACGCATCCGGTCGTAAGTCGCCAGTCCTTAGCACGCACTCGCTTACTCCCCTCGTCGCCGTCGTCCTCGTCGTCGTCTTCATTCATCGTCGCACTCGCCGCGGCCTTCGAAGGTTGCATCGGGGCTACGCGACCGCGGCGTATTGTTCGGGCTCGCGCACTCGATGAAAGGGGACAGGACTCGCGGAAAAATAGAAAGGAGTCTCGGAGAGACCCGAAGGGAACAGACGGAGAGAGAAAGGGAGAGAGAGAGAGAGAGAGAGAGAGAGAGAGACAGAGAGAGATAAAAAGGAGTGAGCTCGGGGTATGCGATCTCCACTGCGTGCCCACCTTACAGGTGTAACACTCGTAGAATATTGAAAGAACATCGGCTATTGAATTATATTATTTGAAGTCAACGAACCAGAGACAAATGATAGCTTACATGTAAATAAATCCTCGCTTCATATGATGAATTTCAGTTTTTTATTCACTCGTTCTTGTGCAATTAATCGAAATATCGTCTTTTAATAATCTATTCTCGAATATATACGTAAATTATGTTTTTGTTTTTATATGTCATATGGAGATATCTATTTTTAAACCTAAATAATATTTATAAATAGAGATGCTCTCAAAGATATTTTCTCGTCTTAGCTAATCATATAATAACATAATAGATAACTATAGGTTTTCTAACTTAAAACACTATTATTCAAGATTAAAAAATGAATATGATATCCCCAAATTTCATACAACTAATTTTTTTAAATAAATATGTATTTGGAATTTAATATAAAACAAATCACATATAACATTTAAATTTTAATTACTTTTTTTTTCATTGGAAAAATTACCGCAAAAAAAAAATGAATAAATTGAAAGGAAAAAATAAAATTCTTATTATATTTAATTCATAATTTCTAATACAAAATACAATCCACGTAATATTTCAAATGTATAGTATGCCTAAAATTTGTCATAAATAAATCAGAAACAGAACGTTGATTATTTTAAATATTTTTGTTTTTATAGGTTTATTCGCATGCTCAAACTATATAAAATATTGATTACAGATTTGCAAGAACTAATTTCATATGATATATTTCTTTTAATAATCATACATTACATTTCATATTTATTAAATAATATTCATATTGTTATCAGTATACTTAATATTGATACAAATAATTTAAGCAAAATAATATGAATTTCATTTTAAAAATAAATTATAACTTGATATGAACTTATTTATATTTGTCAAAAACAATTTTATTGCTATTAAATAGAAGAATTTATTAAAACATTAATTTTTAGCTTATGACTATTGATAATTTTAAATATTTATATTTTAAAATAATGAAATACTTGAAAAATACAGGTATTAGGTGTACATAAAAATAATTCCAAATATGTATAAATAAATAAAAATGAAATTTATATAATTATAGAGTTTAATATAGGTTATGTATATTAAAGTAGAATATATTTGGATCTAGTCGGTCCTTTTAAAGATATTAACAGTCTTCATTTTTTTTCGTTGTTTTCATTTTAAGATTTTTAATTAATCCCTTTTTGACAAAATTTAAGAATAATTTATAATCTTTTTTACTATTATACTACGAATGTTAAATGTAATTAGTAATTAAATTTTTCACCAATAATATTTGGTGTACGAAATCTAATTGCAGTTTCATATTCACACCATATATTAAATATTATACTACTATCATCATATTATAAACTGACATCAAAATTATATTTATATACTGTGGTTCTAATTAAAGTATATACATTGATATACGCAATAGTCTTCTGTAATAGGAGAGAAGTATTACAGAAGATGTTTGGATAAAACGGAAATAAACTACAATTGCTTTTACGCATTCGGAATACTGACCTTAGACGGCCAGATAAATATTACCCATCCTTTTATAGTTTCCCATTTCTTATCCTCATGGAAGAGATAATTTTTTTTTTCTTTCGTATCTTATATGATGTGATCTTGTTCTACTAAATTTTATTTTTTCTCATGATCTAAACTCATTCGAAATCTATATTCATTTTCAATTTTTCTCAAACGATAATGGAATTCCCTTTACATTATCTTATCAATACAATATTTTTCAGTGGTATCGTTTCTATAAAATACTTCATTATCTTATTGAAATTAATATTATAAACAATATAATGCGTGTATAGAGAATTGTTTAACAAAGATTGATAAGAGTATCAATTAAAATGATGTTTCATTTAATATAAAATTATTTGATTAATCCGATGGCGCTAAGCCATTACGTAGTCAGATTTTTCAATATTATCGATTACATACGATTAGTGTTGATATGCGCTATTTTTTTCTCTGACAATTAATCAAAAATTATATGTTGCCTTTGCTATTTAAATGGTTTATCTACTTTGTCGGTTAATTGTATTGTTGGTCATTATTACGTGCAACATCTCCATTATCCACTTTTTAATTTAATTTTTTATTAAGAATACGAGCGTCTGTCTATTTATGATTTCTAAAGAACTTTGAAAAGAAAATGTTTTCTTTGATGCTCCCCGCAGCACAAAAATTCCCGATCACGATCGAGTACAGATCGACCCCTCCCGAGGGTTCGATCTGTACATATTTCGATAAGTACTCGAAGGAGGAAGAAAGAGAGAAGCCGGGAAAATCGCTTGGGTTATAATGTGTTAGAGTGGCAATGGTCAGCCGTTGAGAGATGTCAGTGACCCAGAACTTGTTGCTGAGCCTAGGAATGGCGACTTTCACTGCATCAACACCAGTAGCAGCAGTAGTTTGGGGATTCAACCGCATCAACGGCAACGGTACCGGCTGCATTTGCCAGGACCTTCAAGTCCAAATTTTAGAAGCTGAGTGGTCTATTGGGTCACTGGCATTCGACAATTGTGCATCTGAATAGTACGCAGTCTTCGGTCGGGCTTACCTACTCGATCAATTATCGATAATCTTTGTTTTTTTAAGTGTTATTATCGGTAACTTTCGTTTTTTCTCTGCATTAAAATTGGAAATTTTATAACTTTCTATGTTTCTTAGAACGATAACCCATTTTGATGTGACATAATATACTTTGGTTTAAAAAATACTTTAACATGCATTTGATTGGCATTTTATTTAAAAGTATTAATGCTATAAAATCATTTTACTTTACAAGAAATTCAGAAACTTGTGATTACGTATTTCAAAGTGCTATTTAACCACCATTAATGACACGCAAGAAAAATTTTTTTTCTTTAAAAAATATATCCTAATAATACACATCGATTTAGTTCACGTATCTTTTGTTTTAACTCTACATTAGCATTTGATTACGTTTTACATCTTTACAATTATACAATAAGTAAGAATATAAAATTAAAATTTATTTATTACTTAAACCCTACTTCATTATTTTAATATTGTATACAGTAGTAAATTAACTAAAATTATATTTCACAATAATAACATACATTGTGCATATTTAATTGTATTTACATCCAATATCTTGTATGCAGTCGTTTCTACATATTGTACAACAATAACCGAATTATTTTGATCTCATGCATCGTTTCATTTTTTGTCTTTCGATGCTCATCTTTCATTCCTGACATGACTATATTAGCAATTGAAATTATTAGGTCACGCAAGTAAAAGTGTATTCCGATGTAATGTTGATAAAAAGAAGGGACGAAAAAGAAATAAAATAATATAATATTAAAATTGAAATATAATATTAAAAGATAGTGGATTTAATTTTTAATCTGATTAAAAAATTATGGTATTTTATAAAACAACGTTACAATAAATTTCTAAATATGAATTTAGATACATATATTTTTGCTTAGCCTAACATTTTTTATAATTATTTTCGACGTTACGATAAATAATTAAAATTGCTTACACAATATTGATCCATTCTTTTCATGTAATTAAATGAGACAAGCATATAAAATATATTCATAATATTTTTAAAAGAGTATTTAAACAATATTTAATTAGTGATACTTATCGCAACAAATATAAATATAAAGATAGGAAAATTATTGGATCTAAGATCAAAATTCAAGCAAAATAAATGTTATTTTAAATTTTATTTTATTTAATTTTAATAAATTTAAATATTATTTTAAAAACATTTATGTTTACAAAGTAATCTCTACTTCATAATTGACGATTTTTAATTTTTGAATACTAATCAATAATTGGAATTATGAAAAATCAAATTTAAATTTAATACTATTAAATATGAAACTTGCATCAGAGAAAAATGAAAAATTCCTGAACCTCAAGCACAGTAAGTTCTTGTTGCAGTTTATGTGTGGAACGACTCCGAGTAAAACTCTGTATCTGTACCCCATTGCATTACTCTCCCACTACTATATTAATAATTCTTATGAAGTGCAATTAACTCGGTACAACATACCATCGTACACAATCGTAGAGGCATCTTCAGTGCAAGAATTTCCGTCTTGCACATCCACTTGAACTCGTTGCACAGCTATGTGGATGGAAAAATTCAGCGGTATTCGGGGGTTTCGGCAAAGTGGAAATACATGGAAATAGTCGATATTATCGTCGGTGGAAATTTTTGTATCTCTATTCTTGGTGGTGCTCCCATCCATATTCATTTGAAGAATAGTGTACTAAACTAAATATGATTAACTTGTTGCAGGGGAGCACACTTGCAAAGTAACAATTTGAAAAGTTATTGTATTGGACGGTAGTGACACTGCACTGCTTCAATACGCCAAGTCAGGTATCAAAAATGTGGAATCTTTATTTTGAATTTCAAAACAAAAGACAGGAATTTTAAATTGAAATGGAAGGAGCGCTCGGCTCGGAGATTAAAGGTAAAATGACGTTTTGCAACTCGTGAAACTCGTTTTCTGTTCTCCTTCCTCATTTCCTTTCTTCGTAGGACCTTAAACCCGGAGCCATAGTACGCGGAGCTCCCGTGAAGGGAAACGATGGAAGCTGCACAAGGAAGTTGCAATCTGCCATCAAAGGAAGAGAGAGAGAGAGAGAGGGGGGGCGGAGGTAAGGAGGGAGAAAGAAAGGCTTAACTCGCGGTCGCGTAGCGTGAGAAAGAAAAGCTAAGGTTCTATTTCTGGCCTCTCCGTCGGGAGTACCAGCGGTTCATCGGCTCTGCGTCGCTCAATGGACCCCCGCCCCTTCCTTGGAGAACCGCGAGATCCTTCTCGGACGCGGATGCCACAAGGCCTCGTCGAGGATGAATGGACCAGCCTTGCATCTTTACAGCTTCCGGCCGAGTATATAGCCAGTTGCTTACTACGGACGAGGCCAATCCGTGCGGAAGCTGCGGAAATGCATTTCGAACGATTAATACGCCATCGTTTGCGGGTTTTTAACGACTATACCCTGCGAGACTTGACAGGCCAATGATTTACAAGGCGATGTTTGACGATTTAGAATCCGATTTTGAATTCAACGAGACTGCTAATGTTTACTTGGTAGTAAGCATTTGTTAGTTTGCTCCACTAAAATACTTAAAGATAAGCTTTACTCTTTTCACGCAAATTAGTCATTTGGATTTTTATTAAGTTAATCATACTGCAATTTTACATCAGATACACTGTCAAGTTAAAAAATGTATTTTTTAAACTTGAAATGTCTCAAATATCAGTGTCTGTGAGTATTTTTAAATATTTTATTTCAGTTAAAAATAAAAAATAAAAAAACATTTATAAACCAATTAAAGTTGTGCTTAAATGCTTGAAATGTACATAGTAGTTTTTTAGGCTCTGTGAAAAGAGTAAATTTCACTGGTTATATTATTTGAAGACAATTATATTTGAATAAAATATTTTATAATATTTGAACAAATATATGCAGTTACACAAGAGAATAAATAATAAATTACATGAAAGAAACTAAAAATAATGTATTTTTTATAAAAAAATTGACCCGAACTAATAAAGAAATCTCATGCATTTGGACAAGAATGTATATTTATTCAGTCGTAAATCTTAATCAGCTAGAAAATTTACAATTAAATGTTTCACGTTTGAGTTATACCATACATATTACGTGGATGAAAACATTACACATAAAAAAAAGAAGTTATCTGCATTCGTCGGTATCTTGTCAGAGCCCTAAAGCAATGGTACTCGTATTTCAGCATGTTTATAAACATTTCTAATCAACCAATCCAACATAAAATCTGCTAAAATTCTTCTTTATGAATGGTACAGAATAAAAAAAAGTTTGGTTAAATTCAATATTTTATGAATTTAAAAAATACATACATATTATCATTCATTAAAAAGAAATATGTAAACAATTTTTGAACTCTTATGGTGGAATCTTTGAGGAGATCACTTTTAAACAGAAAAAGAACGATGAGTTACATGTATTTCATTAAATCATTATAAAAAAAAAAAAAAAAAAAAAAAAAAAATGATGGCGTTTATTCTTAGCATTGTCGAGAAGCATCATTTTAATATTTTGGACCAGTGTTTAATACAATTTTGAATAAAAACAAAATTTTTGTAAATTAACATTTTATACTTATTATAATAAATTCTTATTTTAACAATTATGAAAAACTTTTTAATTTTGCATTTGCAAACAATTTAATTCTTCACTTAATTGTTAAAATGTGCAAATTTACATTTACTTTAACCGTATAAAAATGATCAAGCCTTCTCAAGTATGATTTTACACTTTCAAAAGAACTATTTTTGCCTTTTAAATACATTTAAAAGTTTTTTGAATAAATTGAAGAGTAGTTATCGAAGCCTAGTGAATTTACAATCGGGTGATTTTTACTTTCGTCAAAAATTCCCATGTAAATATACATTTATTCTCGAAGATTTCCAGAGTCCAGTTTAAAATCGCGTTTTCTGCACGGAATTCGGATCGAGCGGGACGTCCTCAGGTCGGGTTTATACCTGGCCACGTTCCCCGTGCACACCTTCTGGAAGAAATACGAGTATTTTTCGGCGCGTGTCCCGGCCTCGAAGGAACCAGCGAGGAATTTGCAGGCACGCACGCGCGCGCACCAACACACGCACGCACGCGTACGCGGCCACGGACACGTTCGTGAGCTCACGCTCGGCCTTTCGATTCGCATGCAACTCCAATGTTACATCGAAAGACTCCGTCTCTTTCTCCTCATCCTTTTTTCACCTACACATTTTAGAAAAAAAAGATGTGTTTAATCCAGTTGAGGACTCTTCAAATCGCTGTTTCCGTCGATGCTTCGAACTGGCTAGGTAAAATCAACAACTTTCTCTGGGGTTTTAATTGCCTCTCTAAGGAAATACTAGGACGTCTGATTATAATTTATCCGAAATCGAGAGCCAGTAGACGGTGAAATTAATCGTGTAAAGGATTTATTAACCGATCTCAACGTATTATTTTTCTGCATCAATAGTGTTTGGCCTTTAAGTAGCGTCGACTGTCTTTTCAACGTTGATACAATTTTATTAAACCAAGCAACAAGTTGAAATGATAAAAGCCTATAAAAATACAAAGCCGAGAATACATTCTGACGATTTCCGCAGCGAAATTTGAAATGATATTTTTTTGTACGATATTAACGGCACAGTAAACCACGATACAAACCAACCAACGGTTAATCGTGACCACAAAAAGCACTAAACAGCAATGAAATTATGAAAATTTAGCGCTTAAAGATTATTCTTAAAAGGCTTTGCGAAAAGCACGAAATCCTAATAAATTAAGTAAATCCAGCCAAAAGTTGAGTCATGAAAAGTAGCCCTGACATTGTACACATCCAGACTAATTCAGAAAGCGAGTCCAAAAAAGTCCAATCGGACAGTCGCAGGACAATGAAAAGCACATTGCAATCGTTTTGGGTCCCTCGGTCTCCTTAGACGTGATAGCTAATACGGAAAAAAGGAAATGAGAAGGAAATGAGGAGGGGGAGGAAAAGAAGAACCCACCCCGCGCATACCAAGGAGTTCATGGGAAAATCGAGAGCGCGAGTAGGCTCGCGAGAGAGAGCGAGAGAGGGGGGAGGGAGGGGGGGGAGAGATAATGGAAAATAAAGGGAAAAAGGCGGCTCGCGGAGTGGAGGGGCGCAAACGTGAATGATCCATACTCTTCCACTCCACTCCACTCCGATCCATGGAGTCGGGGTTCCGCCGGCGTGTGTCCGCTCTGGTGGGAAAGGTGGCATAAAAGGAGAACTCTCCCTCTTTCTCTGGGGCCCGGGCGCGAGAGAGACGGAGAGAGCTAGAGGAACGGCTGGGGAGAGCTCGACTGACTGCGCCGGAGAGAGCGAGAGCCTCGCGGACTCTGCTGCTGCTGCTCGCTACTGTTCTCGTTCAGAAATGGCCGCGGGAAAGTAGAGTATCGCTGCGTGCGGTTTTCTCTCAACCTCTCTTCTCGTCCTTCCTCGGCGAGGAGTCGGTGCGCTAGGTCGGTGTGCAGGCGTGTGTGCATGCGACCGAGGACCCGGAGCACGAGGTTCGAGCCCCCGAGTCCCGTCTCTTTCTCTACCTCCTCGTCCGGGCGGCCAAGAGGCTCGTCTCCCTGCGCGAGATGTTGGCGTTCCCGACTACCAAGGCGCAACGTTCTTCTGGGTACGTACAATAGTGCAGCTCTCCCTTTTCCGACCCTTCGCCCCAGTACCCGACGAGGGCTGTTAAGGTACCCTCGATGTGTCAAGGGCTGATGTCAGTGTGAGTCTCCTCGCGTTGACAGCTGGTCTTCGCTCGGTACGAGCTCTAGGACTAAGGAGCTCTTCCACCGAAGAATTACAACGATGTTTAAACTCTTTGTCATAAATTAAATCTGTGCTCGAGCCGACGCAAAGTGTTTCCTTTACAATGTCTTGAGAAATTACTTGATTTTTGTGCCTCCAAAACTATTTTATCACGAGCGTTGGAAAAAGTTTCGCGAACGTCATTGGGCTATTCATAAAACCAGAGAAAAAGTCTCCTGGAAACCTTTTATTCAAAAATCATTGCATTGCAACTGATAATTCTCGAACGCTGCTGTACGTATTATTCAAAACACTTTCAATTGTTCTTTATTTTATTTATTGTCATATGTTATTTCCCTGGACAAGTACTTGAGCTTGTAATTATAAATTTCCGTAACATAGATTCTCGTTCGGAACACGTTTTAAGAATTGCTCCAAGGATACATTGTTTTACCATAAATTCCTTTAATAATTAATTTATCGAAAGTTGAAAACTTCCCAGCTGACAGTGATACTGACTATGCCAGCCAAAATACACACAAAGTACCTTAACATCCTGCAGTAGCTCGCGCCCGAGAACAACCAGCGAAAAAAAAATCCTGTTTTAGGTTAGATTTCATTTGAAATTCTAAGCGAAAACGAGTTTTCAATCTCCATCATCCTCGAGGATCCTGTCAAAAATAATAGGAGGAAAAAGTTTAAGATGAAAGGTTGGACCGACAGCTCCAGCATCCACCTCGGGCATACGAGGGCTTGAGAAAAAGGAGAACCGAGGAGAAGAGACACTAGGTCGCGCGGTTCCCACAGGCGGTGGAGCGAGCCACACAAGTCGACAAAAGGAGAGAGAGAGGACCAAGGATCCCGAGCGTGAAAAAGAGACAGAGCAAAGAAAAGGAGGATGGCCGGTGAGCGAACGGCGAGCACAAACAATGAGAGTCGAGGAGCGAGCGAGAGTAAGGTGGGGGGGGCCGTCGGTGCCTACGTCGCGCTGGGGGAACCGCATTCCAGAGTGGGCGGCATTCTGGAATGTGATCCGGCGGTGGTGGTGGCAGCTCCCGGTAACAACAAGAATTCGTCGAACATTGAGCAGCAACAACAGCAACAACAGCAACAACAACAACAACAACAACAACAACAACAACAACAACAACAACAGCAGCCTGCCTCAGAGGCGGTGGTAGACGGTTTCTGTCGCTATGCCACCGAGGCAACCAGCAACGATATGTCGTTCATCGAGGTTTGCCAGGTACGCTCCTTGCTTTCAGGCAGTCTAGGTAACCAAAAGAATTTCAATCTTGAAAGATCTTCTACTGTTACCACAGACATTTTCATTAAATACAAGATCATTTTTATAAGCTATAAAGTTCTTGGTGCTTACTTAGGTCCTTGAGTTGGTTCTTCAAAATCATTAATTGATGGAACCTTAGACTAATAATTTTGTTAGAAAGGGTGAAATTGCTTTACAAAAAACATAGTTTCATTTAGGAATTTATGAAGTATTAAAACGTATATTTTAATTTGGTAATTTTTATTTTTAAAAAACTCATGGAAATAAAATTATTCGACTCTAAATAATTATATATTTTTACTGGTATTTAACTTGATTTTTTTAATTATGTATTCAAATTTATAAATTAAATTATATGGTATTTATAAATATAGAATTTATCAACATGAATTTTTCCAATGCTTATTTCTTAGTAATTAATTATTGTAAAAATTTCAATCCATTCTTAATATTAACTAATCTATTTCAATAAGTTTTTTTTAAAACTTTATATTTATTTTTTTTATTTTTTATTTTGCTTAAAATACACGGTTAATCTAAAATTTATTAATTTTCATAAAGTTTAATTTTTTTGTGATCAATTTATTATTATTCATCAATAAGAGAATGTTAATTATTTTATGTTAATTGCCATAAAAAACTACTTTAATTATGTAGCCTTCATGTAAAAATTAAAATTACCAACATTTATAACTAGAAGTATGCACACTATTAAAGTTCTTAACTAATAAATTGATTTTTTTTTTTTTAGATAAATTATATTTTATTTAATACAATACTCAATAATAATAATATCTATTCTAATCTATATAATATTTCCATATATATTATAGTAATGAAAATACCAATATCTATGCTTACAATATGATCAATCTTTAAAAATTAAAATATTTTTTTTACATTTTATAAAAAAAAATATAAAAAATAAAATATAAAAATAGAAAAGTTTAGAATTTTATCAAATTACAATTTATTATTAAAATTAATTTATAATATCTAATATTAAATTTTCTTATTAATTTCATTTTAGATTCGACTACAGCAGTTGTTCCCACAATTGATACCACCCCAACCACCCACTCAGTATGAGGACTCCATAGAACAAATAGCAGAAAATTTGGCCAATGATGTAATCAGATATCTTCTAAAGGAAGATCTTTATTTAATATCTAGAGATCCCATTTCACGTAGTATGCGTCACAATGTATATCAGATGCTCAACAAACACAGTATACTATTTACAAGTATGGTAAATCGATTAAATGTTGTACCAGACACAGCATATGAAGCTTTCATGGGTGTAGCAGATGAACTATTCCATCAAGGTATAACATGGGCTAGAATAGTTTGTCTTTATGCATTCATGGGAAGATTAGCTCTCTGGGCAAGAGATAGACGAATGCATAGTCTTAAACAAAAGTTGCCAATGTATGTATCAAGATATGTTGGTGAAGCATTAGTTTCATTCATCAAAGTCTGCAGTGGATGGGTATGTACATTATATAATTATTAGCTATAGTATTTTTAAGAAAGTAAATAAATTTATTTATAAAAATGTAAAACTAAAAATTAATTTATAACTGTAGATATTGTTTTTTGATATTATTACAAAAGCTCACTTTTCTTTCAAATACATATTTTTATACAAGAAAATTTAAAAAAAAAAAAAATTATTAACCAAAGTCTCAAAAACTTGATAAATGTAAACACATTTTAATTTTGTATTATTTCATTTATAATTTAAATTGTTTTATATATATATATATTAAGAAATCTTAAAGTTTAATGAAAATATTCTGAAATCTGATAATGTATTAATTTTCATTAATTTTCTTTTTTAAATAAGAAACTAAATCAATTGAACATATAACCAATAACTGACATTTGCCTTGTTTTAATACAAGTGATCATATCAAATATTTGTTTCAATAATGTTAATCATTAATTATGTATTTTTAATATTTAATAAATTAATCTTTGTATTATGTATTTATTCAACTTACATGGAAATTAGTTTTTTAAATTTATTGTTTCAAATATTTATACATTCAATTAAGAATTAAAAAATTTTTTTAAATTTTTTATTTTATTTTTAGTGAATGCAACAATCTTATTATAAACTTGTTCAAAATTTATAGTTTATATAACTTTGAATGGCTTAAAAAAATAAATTATTATTAACAAAATAATGCAATTTCTTACAGTTAAAAAAAAAAAAAATTAAATAATGAACATTTTAGAAATATATAAACTTCACTTTGTATGTACAAAAATCAAAATATTTTTTTTTTAAAAAAAGGCTTGATGAAAACAAGTTTTTTAAATATTTAAACAATACATTTTAGTTCAATTTACATTTTATTTGCATTTAAGAACATTATTTTAAATAATTATCTTCTAATAAAAATATGTTTTTTAGGAACAACTATGTATAGAATATCCTGTAGCAGAAGAAGTTAGTGGAGCTGTTTGGAGAAGTTTACTAATGACTGGAGCCACGCTTGGGCTTGTAGCCACGATTCTATCAGTAACTTCTTGATTCACAATGTCGAATTATTTTGACGACACGTCTGAATAAAGTTTTCGTCGTGTACTTACATCCTGTGATCCTACGATAAAAGAAATATATACACTCTTTAGCATCGAGAATACGATCCAGTATCTTTAAGACTCGTACTCGCTCGAACTAGAAATGTTAAATATGTAAATGTCCGTTATAAAAGATAATATTCGTCCAATTTCTTATCTTTTTTCTATACATTTACGAGAAATATTTAAGTACTTCATGTACACAAAAGAAAGAACAAATACGACAATTAAAGTTCCCTATTAATATAATATTTTATACCACAGTATAATCGTCTAGTTCAATTCCTAAGATATCTTATTTAAACTAAATATTTCAAAGACGTTTCAAATAAATTTTGAAAGAAAATACTCAAAATCAATGTCTAGACGTCTGTACTCCAAAAAATTTTAATTACGATAAATTTAGGTAAGCGCAAACTATTTTGTATTTATTTATAATTTATTCTAGGTAGAAAATAAATAACAAATTAAGCTCTCTTATGAGCGGTAGTTGCAAAAGTAATTCATTTTTAAATTAATTGACTATGAAATAATAGTCTACAAGTTTTAACTACAATAGTTACTACAATATTTCAATGACGCAAAAAAATGTTTTCATTTGGTATATTTCTTTTTTTAGTACCTTTATAAAAGTTTTGTACGAATTTCTGGTGATAATAAATATTCTTTAAATAATCACTATTTTTCTTATTTCATTACAACCTTAATATTCTATTATTACAAAAATTGTTTAAATTAAAAAAATAACAAGATTCTATTAAATATTCTTTTTTTTTTATAAATCTATTAAAACTAAAATTTTTTGATACACTAATCATGAGATTATTTAAATAGTTAAAGTTCTATTAACAATTTTGAATTTTTTTTTAGCGCTTGATACAGGAAATATAATATCAATATACACACTTTTGATAGATATACATAATTAATTTGAAATTAAATTTTCCATTTTACATATTATTATACAAAATTAAAGACTATTTTACAAAATGCTTTACATCAGTAAAACTTTTAATTTCAACTTACTCAGTAATGAAAATGGTTCGAATTTACATTCAGCTTTTATTTCTTCATGAAGGAAGGATATAAATCCATTGAGTAAGTTTTCAAAATGTAAAGGTCGATTGTTTAAATTTATTTCAAGCCATAAATAATTATATGATAAACCACAAAAAAGAAATTACACATAATTTTTTCTTTTATCGTCTGCTCTAAAACCAAAAAAAGGATTTATTTTTCACGAATTTATAATCATTTAATTCCAACATATTTTTTATGCATCTTTATAGTCATACATTTTTGTATTTAAAAATACGGATATGGTTGAATATGATTAAATGTAATATGTATGACTAATATAAAAAATGAGAGTATATTTATGTGAAATTTCTTTTTCAAAGAAGGTATACAGATTTTCAAAGTCTTAATTTTTGCAAATTTTGCAATGTACTTAAGAGAATGTATAATAAAAATACATTTTATGAAATAGATAAGTTTTTTAAACTTGTTTAAACTTTTCATAACGTGGTCCACATCATAATCAATGGCTAGTTTTTTTCGTGATTTGATAGTGTATTACAATACATAATATTCGTATTCGATTGTATTACATTAATTGGTTTTGAACGCTTTTACAATTACTTCAATGAATTTAATAAAAATATACATGTAAATCTTACATTTCTTTTTTACTTTTTAAGGTGAAATGTTTCTTTTTATTACAATTACTTATACACAGCATAGAATTTTTATTGGACGTTTTATGATGTTAAAATTAAAAAAAAAAACCAATCTTTTACATTTTAATATTTCTTTTAAAATTCAACCAATGAAAACAAAAACAAAACTCAACACAATTCACTCAAATAAAACTTATTTTTGTAAAATTTGAATTTCTATTTACGTATTATAATTGTGAATAGAAAATAGGGGGGAAATATATCAACTTTTTTTATTATAAAGAATTTCGTAAAATTATTATTAAATTTATAATATTACGAAAATAATCAATAGTTATTTTTTTTCTTATACGTAAAAATAAAAACGTTAAGACAATTTTTGTACGTGAAAATAATTCTAACACGTATGCATATAAAATTTTTTTAATGAATTTAGAGCTTTTCACATATTCCAAAAAATTATTTGATATAAAACCAAAAACAAAGTCTTTTATTTTTTTTGCTTTACCCATAGAGCATAAAGTAACAATTTTTTTTAGCTATAATCAAACCCTTTAGACTGTACAAAAATAATCGGATCTGTTCTATAACGATTACTTCGATATCTTGATTCTATTAACGACTTAATAATAAGAATCAACAATTTTAATCCAATTAAGTTTTACAGATTACTATAATTTTATTCTATTCTTTTTCTATATATTTTTTTTTAAATGTATCATACCTTTATAATATGTATATATGAACGTGTAAGTTGTAAATACATATCTATATTTTATTTTACAACGGAACATAAACGAGGTTCCAAATTAAATCGGTGATAAATTAATTGATCATACGCAAGATCATGAGTTTATCAATGTATTTTTTCTTCACTAACTGTTCGCGTATTACATAAATTGCCCACATTACACATATTTACAAACATTATTAAAACATGAAGAAAGTAGAATTTTTTAAATGTATTTTAACATCTTTCATTTTGTGAATTCTAATATATTAAAATTATGCTCAAGCATAAAGACAGATCTGGGAGATCTTTGTTGTAAATTAATATAATATTCGAATATATATGCTAAATTTTATTTACATAAAAATTTTATAAAAGTGACTAATAGAGTTTATAAAAATTTGTTGAAATACAATATATTATTCTTGAATTATTTTTAGCCTAATTTTATATTTCGCCTGCTTTGTACATGAAAAGAATGATAATTTGATATTGAAATAAGATTTTAGAAAAATATACGAGAATAATTTTTTATTAATAAATAATGCAAATTAATGTATCTAAAATTATTATAATAGATCCTTCGGTATTGATTAAAATTACTACATAAATATACAAAGTATTCTAGATATGTCTTTATACTTGTTGGATTTGACTTGAAACTGAAATATCATTAAATCACATTATGACGATATTAACATAATTTTGTTATATCGTCACATTATAATTAATTAATTAATTAATTATATACAAGTATTAAACAATTTTATTGTATCAAATATTTAAATATACTTATTTTAACATAAGTAAAAATTAAAGTAATTCTGTAATTTGACCATATTCTTTTTACATATTTGAATTTTTACTTAAATATATTATGTTTATTTTTATTATGCATATAATCAGATAAAAAAAATACTAAATAATTATGGAGTTATTATAATGAATATTATTTTTATATATTTACATGTATACATGAATATTATTTGTATAAATGTGATGCATGCATATAAAGCAAACGAAAATTGGCAAATTAATAAATTTAATATATTATCTTTTTTCAAAGATATTTAAGCAAAAACTAATAATCATTTACTTTATTTTAATAGTGAGTATTGTTTTATAATTTATTTATATTTTTTATAATTTATAAGTAGAATAGAAATTTAAAAGTACTACATGAATATTAAGTCACTCTTATAAAAGACTGAGTATGTAAATAATTGATATAAAGAGAATTGATAGTATAATTAAATATCCTTTATCTGCAGAAATTAAAAATTTTAAACTATTAAAAGAATTTAAAATAAATGTTTTAAAAGTATATTGGTGACAATTTACTACTAATTCTTGTAAATCTTCGAAAATTAATAATGGAGTTTGAAGTTTTGCAGTTGAAGCATAGATATACTTTTGTCCATTATCAAGCACAGAACTTGTTCATTAAGTTACTCAGCCACTTTATTTTACTTTTTCTTAGTCAATAGCCTTTTAAATTTAAAGTTGCATAGATAATAATTTTCTTCTGATATTTCTTATTTATTGTACAGTTAAATACAAAATAGATGAATTTTTTGTACTCAAATATTAAAAAGAAAAAAAAAAAAAATTAAAGAAAAAAAGTTTATACAAAAAATTATGAATTTAAAAACTGTACAAAATCTGTTTGTCCATTTCTGTCACGTAATTACTTATTTATAAAGCACCTTTTAAAAATATTTTTTCCATTTTGTAATCTTCAATTTACAAAGATTCATTGGATAAAAAGCTGTGCAAATCAGGCTAATAACTAAGAATTAAATAATGAGTACAAAATCAATTATGTATTTTTTAAAATTAAATTGGAACTATTATACTTATTGAATTTATACTGTTTATAGTTGTGACAAATAAGTTAATAAGTCATAAGGTTCATCACCACATAAATTGAGAAAAAAGTTGCAGTGATAATAACAATAGAATCAAAGACTTGAGTCTTCATTTTCTATAAAATCACACAATTATAATCATCTTGTAGTTAGCCTATTGGCAAATTTTAATTTAAATTTCTCTTTAATAAGATCAATGGAACCATATTATATTCATTAACATAGATGTTATGTTAAAGTGTATATAATATTGTAGAGTTTAATGATCCATCATTCTTTAATTTCTCTTCTCAGCTTTTATGGTTTATCACAGCTGGAGTGAAGTTTGGAAGTTTTCACCTCATATTCTATGAAAGACCATGTGAAAATAACTTCCAATAACTTAATCCATATAATCCCACCATTCTTTTTCATAACCTTCATGTACGTGTTCTAAGAGCACTTTTCTTCGACTGTCACAATATCTGTAATAACAAAACAAATTTATAATTATAAAAATTATTAAATTTCGTAACAAATACATTGATTTTATCAAAGCTTATAAATAAATAAAATATATATTTACCTGTACTTGTCTTGAACTTTTTGTTTAATGTCTGCTAAATTTTCACTAGTAATATCCCTTTCAAGATATTCTGAAAGACATTCTGTAGCACTTTCCAAGTCTTTTTGATTATCTTCAAAGATCACAGATTGATTATTTTTTCGAAGATAATAAGCGAAAACATAGGTGTACATGAGAGTCTGTCTACAAGAGCATAATATATCTACAGCCTTCTTTAGAAATTGCACCTGGAAGTCAATTGGACTTTTACAATTTCAATGGTATAATAGCAATACAATTATTTACTATTTTTATTATTAAAAAGTAATATATTACATGTATACATTATTTGAACAAAATTGATTTTTTTAAAAAGTAAATTTTTTATAAAAACAATTTATATTTTACTTTATCATTTATAAATTATTGCTAAATAATTTTAAAAAACTTATAATTTGTTTATTTATACAAAAAAATAAATATTATTATAAATAATAATAATATAAATAAATATAAAAGAACTAAATATATAATAAATATAACAACAAACCTCAATCCAAGACATATTGTGTTGTTGCATTTCTTCCATTTTTTCTTTCACACTTGCATACAATTTACTCTCAAATTTAAGTGATTGCATATGATTCATATATCTGTTACAATAAAACAAATATCTTTGAAGGGCAGACCTTGATTTTTCTTGAGCATCACGTGCGACTTTTGCATCCTCCTCATCATATCTATTGCAATTATACCAACTGGACCCATGTGGTTCCCATTGACCAAGGCAAACCCAACAAAACTCAGTTTTACAATTTTGATTTTTACACACCATATGATTACAACCACCATCTTTCTCAATTGTTACATTACATTTAGGACACTCTTTTGTATTTGCAGCAATCCAATTAGATGTTTCTGAGTCATCATCACATTTTTTAATCCATCTGCGAAGAAGATGACACTTAACTGGATCATGCCAGTTTTCACCACAATGAAAGCAGAAAGTATGGTTACATTTGCATGTAACAGGTTTGGATTCTACATATTGAACCTTTATAGCGTTATTGCAATCGGGCGATGGACACCACCTTAAAAGCCTATTGCACTAAAAAAAATCAAATAGTTATGTCAAAAATATACATATAAGTTTTAAATATGTATTAATAATATTTTATTATATAAACATAATGTAAAATAATATATATATATATATATATGTGTGTGTGTAATTGTGATTTCCTCAAATTGTATTATTAATAATTAAGTAAAATCGAATCAATATTATATAAATTTACAACTAATATTTTAATTAACTAATATTTAATTTTATATTTTAAATAGTGATTTTACATTGCACTATTAAAAAAAAAAAAAATCATAATTTGATAAATAATCAAACAATTTCTATTATACAAAATTTATTATTAATAAAAATATAAAATATTGCTCATTTTAATTCATTCATTACATTAGATTTAATAATAAATGTACAGTTATTAGTAATTAATGAAATTTTTTTTATTAAAATATATCTTCATTTTTATATTTAAAAATTATTCAATGATTTAACTTCAGTTTTAAATTAATTTTAATCTCACATTAATATAACAGATGGATATCTTAAGAATAAATTATTCATATATCATGTATATATTTATATTAAATTTAGTTATATTAACCTAAAAAGTAAATGGTAATAGAAATTAATATAAATTTTTTTTGATAATTTAGATGTAAACACTTCAAAAACTTTACCAAGAAAATGAATCAAATTTAAATAAGTCAAATAAATATTTATATGTAACAGATATATAAAAAAAAAAATTTTAAATAAATAAATAGCCCATTTTTATTATTATTACATAAATTTATATTTACCTCAACAAAACTGTTTGTAATTAGATGTTGATATTTTAATTTGACTTTTGAATCTTTTACAAGACGCATAACACTAGCATCATCCACTAAAATATTACAGGCATGAGCGGCACAAGCTATTGTTTGACCCACTCCTTCCTCCATAATTTTAGTCGTAAGATATTCACCCCAACAACTAGTACAAAAACGATGACCACATTCTAAACCAGTCATCATCTGTACGAAATATGAAAAAAATATAAAATATTTTAATGTTGTAAAAAAAAAATATTTGCTTTTAAATAATACTTACAGATGATGGTAAAATCATGAAACAAACTCCACATTCTTCTGTTCCATTTGAAGAAGTATGTCTTGGCTAAAAATAATTCAGTTGGTAATTATTATTTACTTTATAATTCTTTTACAAAATAGCTAACTTTTAATATTGATTTTTTTTTTTTTTTATATACATATATATATATAATATCTATAGAATTTTCATATGTTGTCAAGTTCATACTAAACAAGATGATATTGTATGAATATTATAATTAAAAAATTGTGAAAAATTTGTTTTTAAATCTTACTTTAATATAGATATTTATATATGCATTTTAATAACAGATAAATTAATATGAAAATAATCTTTTAATGTACATACAAAATTGATATTATCTCAATAAAAAATTTTTATTAAGTATTATTTATTATTTATTAATAATGTTGTATTTATTTAATAAAAATTTTAAATATTTAAAATACATATGTAAATATATATTCATAAAATTTTTATTTTCAAGATTCATAATATATTTTATAAAATATAATGTAATAATGATTGTTATTTATACAAATAAAATATATTAAATTAAACAAGCTTGTTCATTAAATTCTTTTTTTTTCCGATAAACATAATTAATTATCGTATCATCAAAAACCGAAATGTCAAATCACTAAACTGTAGAAAACTTTGATGTCACCATTTTTTTTCACATAAAATCGTAAAATATATATATCTATACAAAAAAAAACTAAATTATATTTTCTATACAGATTCTAATATGGTCTATGAATCCTGAGAATCTTATTTGCATCATAATTTGCAAATAACTTATTAAAACATCAATACCAATTTATAACAATATTAATGATAATAATCAAAATATATACACATGAATTTATTGATATAATTATTTTATTATTGAAGTTCAAAAACTTGATATAAAATTTATTTTTTCTGTAGATTTAAAGGTGAATAATAATAATAATAATTTTATAAAATTTAAAAGTTATAAATTATTACCTACATAAAAATACAATAATTATCTTATAACAAATAAATTAACATTTTAAAAATTAAAATAATTTAAATTATAGAAATATGAATCTACATGTATAAATACAAAGTAATGTGATTAATAATGAAGTATTTTTTTAATCAAAAAATTGATATTTTGTTCAGTTTTAATCATTACTTTTTAAGTATTTATAGAAGAATTTCGAAATTTTCTGATTATTGAAAATTTAGTCCAAATAAAATATAAATGTACGATGAAAATGATATTTAATGATAAAATTATACTGAAAAATTTTGTTTTTAATTTTAATTTTTAAAATATAATTTTTCTATCAAATTTTTTTGTTTAAATAAAAAATAATTATTTTCAATGTATATATATTAATAGTTATTATAAATTTTTTTCTATATATATATATATTGAATTTTAAATTAAAAGCAATACTTTTTATTGATTATTTATAAAATTATTAAAAGTTATTTAATAATTGTTTATTATATATTAGTTGGTTATCAAATAAAATTTTAATTGGTAAGAACGTTTAGAATTATTTAGAACAAAATATAGCTTGAAAATGATTATTTACCATTAAATTTTGTGAAGAACGATTTCTACTGATAATAGGACCTTTTCTGAATGGATTAATTACATGTGCTTCAGCAAACAATTTTTCTTGATCACCATCATAAAATCTTTCCATTAGCTTTTCTTTATCCCATTTAAAGTGATTTAATAAGATTCTTGTCGTAGTTGCTGGAATCTATAAAATAATATTTGTAATTAAAATAAATTCAAACAATAATTGAAAAAAGAAAAAAAAAACAAAAAACAAAATATGATAATTTATTTTTAAAAAATAAAAATCAAATATATTTCACTTTATTTAATACAGTATTTTTGATTTTTGAATAATTTAAATATTATAAAAGTGTATAACTAAATGTATGTAATATTTTTTTCAAAAAATACAACTGAAATTTGTTTATAATTTATATATTTAATGAAGCATATCACTTTTAGTTATTGTACAAATATATTTTTTACAAATAAAAAACAACTCATTTTAGACAACCAATGTTTAGTAATAAAAATTTCATTTGATTAATTACGATTTAAATATTTTTTAATGTACTATTTCACTAAACTACTATTATTAACTTACTTCTACTACTGTATTAACTTCCTTTATGGAATCTACCATATGCTGTACAATTTCTTCAGTTGAAAGAACTTCAAATGGATATTCATCAACTTCGTTGGCTCTTTCACGAGGGTTACCTGACTCGATTTCCATAGCAAAATCAACATCATCTCCACTAGATTCATTTCCAGAATCCACATCATCATAAAGTGTTTCTTCTTCTGAATCCATGTTTATTCGTTTGTATTATTAGTCTTTCACCTTCCCTCTCTGCAAAATCAAACAAAACAACAAATTAAATATTAAATCAATATACTTTTATGAAATTAAAAATATAAGTTTTAAAAATTACCAATAGAGACTATAATAAAGACTACAATACAAGCTTAATATTTTTAAAATTAGCTTTATATACAATTATTTTTGTATAATATACACACATTCAAATATTTTTTGTAGTACAATTGCATTTATAAATAATAATACCAATGATTTCAAATAAATAGCTTGTAAATGCAATTGTTTTTAATTGAATGCTTGATATAATTTTTACAAATTTTCTTGATTATATATTATAATTATTTAAAAATAACATTATAAGAACAAGTATTAATTCAGTATTCATCAATTTTATATAACTAGTGGTAAGATTTTAGAATTTTTAAAACATTTTAATATTTAAACATTAAAAATAATCGTAATCTAAAAATAAAAAGTTGTGATTTTTAAGCAAACTGGAATAATAGCTCATGATAACATAATTTAAAGTTGTTATGTTATAACCAACTGTATAAAAAATTTATATTTGATGATTTATTTACTTTGATTTATACACTGCATAGCCAACAATTTACTTGTATTCAAAAGTTATATTAATGAGTAGGAATATAAACAAATTGCAAAAGTGAAAAAATGTTAATTATTGAATTGAAAAGCTAGTTGTCTAAACAAAAATTAAGCATAAACGTATAAAAATACAGGCACAAACAACCTCAATGAATGTTAGGCTGACATAGAAGTTTTCCAAATCAAAAAAGAAAGAAAAGACGTCGAGAAAAACGCAACGAAGGCCATTGCAAAGATGACTTTTATGAGAATACAAAGAGAAGGAACCATCAGTGGAAAACTAGTTATGAATGTACCTCAGTGAAAGCGAGTTTATTTTCTTTTGGCTCGCTGTCCTAAAAAAGCAGTGCGCGGGCTTCCCAACGACGGCGACGGCGACGACGCATACACACACACACAAACACAAACACAAATATATATATATATATATATATATATATATATATATATATGCGTGTGTATAAATCTCACTCTTTCTCCTGATCAGAATGAAAGTTCATTTGCACCTTATCTCATATCAGCTCTGTTCCCGAATATGTCCTCCGTGGTTTATCACGCAATGCAGTCCTGACTCGTTCTTTTGTTGTCCTCGACGATTCTTATTTCGTGCAGTGCCCGATGCTCCCGTCAATTCGTTACACAAAACTTTTCTCTGACTCACTTCTCTATCACAATGAAAATCCTCGAATAATCTACCAAATCGAGTTAACCCTCTGTTCCGCCAATGAGCTCGTGCTTTCTTCGAACGAAAGCGATTTCTCGGACCCCATTAGAGATAAAATGCCTCGATTGTTGTCGACAAAGACAGAAATACTATATGGTGGTCAAGAATGTTTTTTCGATAAGAGGAGGACGAAGGAACACTGAATGCTGTTGCTGCTGTTGGTATCTTGGGCATATGTGTATAATGTGTATACGTGTGCGCACGCGCGCATCGCAAACTTCCACCATTTGCTTTTTCTCTCTCTCTCTCTCTCTCTCTCTCTCTCCCTCCCTCGCGCTCTCGATCTATTTTCCCGTCTCCCTTTATCTTGAAATTCTATATAATGCCAATTCCTCTTGGATACCAAGGGGGTGTCGAATCCAAGGCCGCACTAAATCTTTTTAACCATATTTTTAATCCGATAATATCCAATTTAATAATACGGGTGATCGGTAATATTTTATGGAAATAAAATTTACACAAAGCGAAAATTCTTCTTTTTTTTTTTAATCAACAAAAGCTCCAAGGTCTACGTTTATTAAAAACATCATTCACTTGATTAAATTTAATGTCAATAATTTGAAAAGTATTTTTATAATATTTATAAAAATAAATTACTTAATTTCAAATTATAATGAATAAACAGAGCTAAACAATAAGATTGAATTTTGTGATTAAGTGTAAAAAAAAGACTTCGGTATTGCTTCATTTATAATAATTTTAAGGAATTCATTAAAAATCTCCATTAATTTGACAAGTTTTATTAATTTCAAACAATTACTTTCAATATTGCTTCAACATAAATAAAATTTAATTTCATAGTAAGCATTCTATAAATAAATTATCATCTTACTATTACAGCCTTTGATTTCCAAGCATAGTTTTACATATTTTGTACTTATTTTTTTTTTTTTTAAAGACATCGGAAGAATCTAAATTATTGTATTTAATCTCCGTGAGTATATATTTACCTTAATAAAAATATGAATCTTATAAATGAAATATTGGTCATTTTAATTCATTATTAAATCACAGAAACTAAAGAAAGATATTCATCTGATCGAGTAAAAATACACATGCCAAAATTTTATCATATACATTTGATAATACAGTAGAAATATATTTTCTACAAATAGCCAGAAAAAAACAAAAAAAAAAACAAATACTTAAAATTCAATCATTCTTAATTCTACACAAATATTACTCATTTTAAAATAAAAATAAAATAAAACAATTTTTAAATGAAAATTTTTACAATAGGTATTGTTGTTAAGGTTAAAAACAATTTTTTTTTTTTTTTTTACTGTAATTAAATACGAAAAATTGTCTTGTAATGTTAGGTACACCATCTTGTACATTATCTTGTAATACGGTATTTTATAAAATGTACCGCTTTAAAATTTAAAAAAATTTCAAATATACTTAAAAATTTATTAAATGTTTACTAAATGTTATTATTTCTGTTTTGTTTATTTGTTTTGTATATTGTAGAGGAACAATGAAATAGAACAAATATTATAGCAAACAGCTATTCATAAGCCCTTAAGGTATTTGTAACAGGGTTGAGACAACGGAAAACTATTGCCTGATAGATGAGAGAAAGTCAGTTTCTCTCTGAACATTCATGAAAAGAAAGCAATATAGATGGATAAATAAAGCATTGATTTAATGTATAAAATAATGTAAGACCGTCCGAGCACAATAAATCATCTTCGGTCTCGGCTCGAAAAAGTTTTCGAAGAATGAAAAAGCCGGTGCATTTGGTCTGCATATTGACCACAGATTGACCACAGACTGACCACAGACTGACCGATGGTCAATTGTGGGACCGAAAGGAAGCCCAACACGGAAAAAGGGTTTGCTCTTGGTATCGATGTTGAACCTTGTAATTATGTCTGCATATTTTTAATGAAATAAACGCGGATCCAAGAATCGTATTGAGAAATATTGATTTTTATTTAGTTAATTTTTCCCTATATCTATTGATATCGTACAATAATTAATTGAACTTCTTCTATATATAACAGTTAGTTCTAAAATATAATTTTTCTTTGAATCCGTGGATAAAAAATCCTCGCACTAAAAATATTTTTGATTATTTGACTTTCCAATAAAATTATTTGTTTAATGATATCTTCAGAAATATTAAATAGGTCAATGGACGGTAATGAAAAAGGGGGATTTGATATATATATATATTAGTGTTAATAGAATTAAGGTGGAAAAGGAAGGGGAAAATAAAGAAATTAAGGGTAAATACCAGAATGTAATTGAGATATATAGGCATATATCTGACTGAATATAACAATTGAAAGTAGAACTAGAAAAAACAATGAAAAAATAAATAAAACAAATAATAAAAGTTCAAAAAATAAATAAATTGATGGAAATGAGAAAAGCAAATCATTACAAAAAAATTAAACTTTACAATAGATAATAGATAAAATTTATAGAAATAAGAGAAAAAAAAGAAATAAATGAGTTTCGAGATGAAGTATGAAAAATGAAAATAGAGAAAAAAGAAAAGTTGAAATAAAAAATAATTAAAAAGAGTAAATAATGCAAAAAGATAATAAGAACATGTAGAAAAAGAAACAATAAGAAAAGTTGAACGTATAAATAATCACTGCAGGAAATATTATAGTGGCCGGAAAAGAGAAAAAAAAAAAAAAAAAAAAAAAAAAAATAACGAGAACAGAAGGTGAAGTGGATGATAAAGGAATTATTGTGATAGAAATAGTGAAAACGATATATAGGTTAAAAAAATGAAAATAGAATAAAGAAATAAGAACATAGAGACGAATACTAAGTAATTTTATAAGCAAAGACATCTACCAAATGATGGAGATCAGAAATAATAATTTATGTTCATGGAGAGTATAATACTATAAAATTTTAAAATCTATTATAAAAATGTTTAGTAAAATGCAGTTAATTAAAGATAATATATATTTTTTAAAAACTTTAATATTTTTATTTCTAGAGAGCCTATTTAATTTAAATTTTGTATCTTTAAATGACCATTGAAGTTTTAGTTTTTTTATCAATAGAACAAATCTTATCGCAAGCAGAAAAGATTGGGGAACAATGTTACATAAAATTTAAATCTCTAGTATGTTTTGATACATAAACTAGTCTAAAAGCAAATGGGAACAACACGGGATACAGGAACTTAAAAATTATCAACTCGCTTGACAGTTACATCTTTGTGTTTCAAGCTGAAATAAAACAGTAATACACTTTGATGCTGAAGGGGAGTTGTTAATCAAAAAAAAAACATTATCGTTATTGTTTTAAAAGTTAGAATGTTCTAGCCGTGATTAAAGTTAGGTAGTCTCAAGGGATAATATTCTTTGAGATAGAATCGAAATCTTGTGGTTTTAGCGAATAGTAACTAGATAAACATACTTTGGACATTAGATACAAAAAGTTTGACAAATTATTTAAAAGAAGAGTGGCAAGCTTTAGATCAAGGAGGCTTAAAATTGCTTCGAAAATTGAACAATAGCGAAAGTTTACAGTATTCAAAAAGCAAGATAAAAAATGATATAAGGAAGTCAAACAAACATAATATTCTATTGGCAACTACCTGGTTCACAAGATACTGGAAAATAGACTGCGAGTTGAATAAAGCCATCGTAAATATAAAGGTGAACTATGGATGGTGTAATGTAGACCTAAAGATAATTACACATCTTTTGTTATTGCCACGGTTTTAAGGATGTGAACAAAGAGACTGGGCGCCATTCTTTTTTAAAGTGTAACAGCTTGAGAAATATTCTCTTAATAAACTCTATACCACGTTACCACGACGACTGATAACAAATTTCTCAAATCCGCAAGTTAACTCCGGAAGTCTTTATGTATGATAAAAGTTTCAATGGATGCGAGACTGACTTATTCCCAAAGTTCGGGCCCTTCTTTTCCCATAAACGATCTTCCTCTGTTTATCACTTCACTAAATATTAATGAATAAAAATTCTTTTTGATAGATCTTTTAAAATTTATGTTTGAATCGTAAAATTTTATTGTATAACTCAATATTTTCATGAATCTCGACGTTGCACTTTAAATTTTATATTTTATACGTCACAATAGCCGGTAATTATTTATCATATTATAAATATCGCTAATTAATAGTCATGGAGCTAAAAAAAAAAATTTAAATGTATTAAAAACGAACAAATTTATAGCAAATGTAAATATTTTTTTTTTTATGTAATGAAGTATGAAATTGAATATTATATTGTGCATTAGTATTCATGCATTATAATGTAATAATAACACATAATGCATTCAATATTTTATATTGCATAACATGTAGGAGGTTTTTGCAAATTCCAGATAATATTTAAAAAAAAATAAAAAGTATTTATAAATATGTCAGAAGACAGGAAAGTGCAAGAAAAACTTAAAGATCTTGGCCCAGTTCTAAACTAGAATCATTTCAAACCTTTATTTCAATGCATCTCTACTACATTCAATTCAAAGTTCGCGCACTTAGAAAGTCGAATCAGTTTAACCGATTTTTACGCAGAAACATGACTTTGGCAATACCGAGTCAAATATTTGCCAGTTGTAATCGCACGATATACAGCGCCACTGTATAATGACCGAGAAATTTTAGATTTGACAAGGATCCTCACAGATGTCGTCACATGTCTACCGAACTAATCGTGTGGGTGATGTAGAGAAGTTTTGTAAAAAGTTGAAGAGAGATAAACGCTTAAAAAAGAGAAGCGCACGAGACCTACTTTTCGCGTCCAGTGTAACAATTTCTTTCATTTTCCTTTTACTCCGTGGAAACTTTGGCTCGAATCTTCGAAAATGAAACTAACGTTGAACACGATGGTTCATTTATTCTTGCACAAACTCCCTACGTACATGTGCACTCGTAAATGGAATGAATATATTTATAGATAACATTTTCCCAACCTTGAATCACGAGGAGAGAAGTTCAGAGTCGTCGTCTATAGATTGGCCTGACACGTTTAGTGCGTATAAAAATTGAGCCTTGACCAATTTTCAGGTAACAAATGAAAAGTCTATACATTCATGATGAATCGTACTGTATAAAAAGCGGACGCTTGGTTTGGAAATGAAAAAATACACTTGACGAATTTATTACAAATTTACATTATTAAAATGATTTGGGTAAAATTTTACTATTTCGAAACAAAGTCATTCCAATTTTGAATTTGACTTTCACCGTAAAGTAATACACAAATACACTTAAATGATAAATTCGAAATAATATACATGATTTACGTTGCAGCAGCTATTTGTAAGGTTGGGTACGATGTACGAGGGATAGAGATGTATGTAAACAAGTATGTATTCACATGTAAATTTGATCCACAAAGTTAGTACAGTTGATACCATTTGATATTAGAGATGAAATAAATTCACAATCGATATCGATACATATTTATTTTTTAAATAGTTTATATTGAATTTATATATCGTGCGCACGCACTTGATGCAATTTATAATTTGAATAATACTGTAGATTAAAAAGAAACGCAATAATTCTAATAATATTTAGAATCTTATATTATTTCATTAATATTCACGAGGAACTTTTTTTTTTTTTAAACCTGTGTAACCTTATAAAAATTGATTTTATAATTATACCATAATAACAAAATTAAATAACAAATTAATTTTACTCAATTTTTAAAACTATCTTTATATTAAACAATTGTTTCAAAATATTGAAACCAACAATTTTTTTTATTTTCAAATAAAAATGTAAACAATGTTATCAATCTATTCTTATATTTAATCAATTATTTTTTACGAATGACTAATTTAAAACAAAACTATTTCCGATTAATTTTATACAATACAGTTTTCATTATAATGTTAATATTATTGAAATTATACGCCATGGAGTTAATTATTTATCAATATTAAAATATTATTTGAAATATGTGCATCAATAATTATTGTTCTGATCTATTTAAAATGCAAAATACTAGACATACACGTGTAATTATTTAAAAAAACTGCACTAGTAAATTAATTTTACTATTTAACTATATAAAAAAGGACTCACAGCGAATTCAATTACTACGAGAATGAAATTAATAGTAAGAGATTTCTTGAGAATTTGTCGAACGTAGATTTATTATAAATTTAAAAATAAGTAACTTGTGATATTTTATATTTCTTTGAATTTTGAAACGATTCTAGATTTAATCCTAGTATAAACAAATATCTTGGCGTCCTAATCCGTATAGTTATTATATTCCTATATTGACTTGTTTTAAGAAATTATTATCCTTCTACAAAATTTTTAGCAGTTACACAATATGTAAACAAATGTGTAAAAAATAATTATTGATAATTCTAAATTTATTTATAATTATTGTTGTATTGAAATAAAATTGTTATTAAAATTGTATCAAAAAGTTATAAAAATTGTAATCCCGAATTCCTTTTGAACGCTTAAACGAACAGGGTAAAAATTAAAAGTGAATAAATTTTTCGCAATAAAAATATTGCGCGCGTGGTATTATCGTGGAGTGGATTTTTTTAAGTACGCGGTCGTTGAACCGCAGCGAGAATTAAAATCAGTAAGTTGTAGTGCATTTTTTTTTTCTTTCTTTCTTTATAGTTGGAGAAGTCAACAAAAAGTAGCAGCTGCGTAGTCGACAATAGAAAAAGTTCGTGTTATCATTCTGCCGAGCTAAGTCACAATTGCACGATCTATCGCTCACTTCACTTCGTTAACTGTCAATATCGTTTATCTTCGCGAGTAGCGCGAGTGTGTGGGTAGGCGTGCGTGTGCCTCGCACGTGTACGCATACACATTTAAGAATATTTATGGGATTAAGAACGCGAGTCGAGTTCACGTAGGCTGCGGACTTAATAGCGTGCAAAAGCAGCGAGAGTTCGTGGAGGACTTTAGAGCCCATTGTAACAAAGGCTCTCGAGAGGACGGAAATGAGAATAAAAAATTTTCTTCGCATAAACGTGTTATATGTTGCGCAAAAATTTACATCACAGCGATATCTTTAGTAAAAAATGTATCAATAACTGACCTTTAAAAGTATATACGTCTATTTAAAACGTATATTTTTATTGTCTTTTTTTATCGGTAGTTTTGAGTTTATAAATTTACAATGTTATCGAGCTAATTTTTTTATCAACTACAAAAGACGAAGTACGTTTTACAAGAACGGTCCGTAACTAACAAAACAATGTCAGCAATAGGTACTCACCTACCTTCTCATCTCTCAACACACAAAGAGCACGGAAATAGCCTTGTACATGTAATATCGCAACTCACAAAGAAGTGCAACTCCAATTTGTCTCTCGTATCAAGAGCACAAAGGAGCGGGGGGCGGGGGGGGAGCCAAGCGATAATGGCACCACGGGGGGGCAGCCAGGCCAGACACTCGCGACACCCGATTTCACTTTCACGCAGACAAAGGGAAATTCACGCATCGGGGGTTAGCGAGTTATCGGAGTTGGCTCCTGCCAGCTCGGTGTCTTCCATCGCACTAACTCACTGTCACAGCACAGTTGGGCACCGAGTAGTTGGCTCTCTCTACGCACACATTTGCGAGTGACGGAGTGAGGTTATGGACGCCTCCGCGCATCGATGCCAGGAGGGATGGGCATCTCG
The DNA here is from genome assembly GCA_018907245.1 of Eupristina koningsbergeri. Lineage (NCBI taxonomy): Eukaryota > Metazoa > Arthropoda > Insecta > Hymenoptera > Agaonidae > Eupristina > Eupristina koningsbergeri. The sequence goes on from JACCHV010000041.1 coordinate 2,793,143, forward strand.
CGTATTTCGTTGGCTTGATTACCGGGGGGGGGGGTACGGCTGAACAACGTAAACTGGGAATTTCGCCGCAGGTCGAGGACGACGACGACGACGACGACGACGACGACGACGACCACGACGACGGAGGAAGTCGGCGTGCAGAGCAGAGCGACGCAGCCTGGCCCCGATGTTCGCTGCGCGTCTGCCTGACAATAGTGGCACCTCGCTCTTTGCTCTCATTCTCCTCGCCCCACTTTGCTGCCCCGTGCTAGGCTCTCCTCTCCCCCCTCCCCCTCAACGCCACCGCCGCTCCTTCCGCGATTTGCGACCGCGGGCTCCCTGTCCGAGCAGCGCCGCAAGTACGGCCGCGCGCTCTTCCCATTGGCGATTATAGGGAGCGCCGCCACTTTTCAAACTCGATGGCACTCGTGCTTTTTCATTTGTTTATTTCCCGAGGAGAACCGGGGCAAAAAGTCGAAACTTTGATGCGCGCGAGCGCGGATGGGGCGACATTTCCTCACTCGCTTTTTTAAATGAAAAATCTCAGCCGCGAAATTTATCTAAATCCCGTCTGAATTGGAGCCAATCGAGTCCGTTGCGCCTGAAGTTAGGAGCGAAAGGATTGTGTACATCCATAGCTATGCACGTGGGATTGATGCCAGAGCGCACAGCTGACGATTAGCAGCGGTTCAACACACTCGCAGGATTCAAAAGATTCTAAATAAGATCCGTTCCTTATAAAACGATCGCTCTCTCTCTCTCTCTCTCTCTCTCTCTCTCTCTCTCTCTTCTGACGCTGCATCACCATTGTTTATTATTCCGTTCTTAATGTTCCGACAATTATAAAAGAACTGCGTGCGTGTTGCCGTGAAATGTAGTTAGTAGGGATAGTAGTAAACGTAAACACAAAACAGGTAAAATAGATTGCATTGCTTTTTTTTTTATTCTGCTGCACACGGAAACTTCTTTCAAATTCTTTAGTCAACGCTTGAGCGCAAGAAGAAATCTCAACTATAACCATCAACTGACACTCTAATATTTAAATACAAAAAAAAGTAATAAACGCAATAACCATTTGGTAAATAAAATAAAGTGTTTTTTATCATTGATAAAAGTAGTGCAAATATACGCATATTTAGCAATTAACGAGATTGCGCTAAAAACACGAGTAACCTCGCACTTTGCAGTAATTCAAATTAATTAAAAAATACTTTTTTCCATAGTGTAAACATTTTTACTTAAGTACTTGCACTCTATATCATATAATTATACAATTTGAATCCACTAGCAACAGTTAGCAAATAACAAACGTTACAACAATTAAAGTGTAAATAATGATGATTTTACTTATAAAATATATTTATACTTATACTTATATGCACACACAAACAAACACATCTGCATAATTATTATTGATTTATTTATATTGTAAATATATCTATATTTATAAATATTTCTAATTTTGCAAAAAAAAAAAACTTTATTAATCATTAGCAGTCAATCGTTATCCATCATGAATTTCTTTCAATTATAATTCAAATTTTTAATGCACTAGAAAAATCAAATAAAGTACAAAATACTTTTTAGAGGTATCGTAATTAAATCATCAGCTTCAAATTGTTTGTAGTTAAAGTTAACGTTGACCAATATAATGTGCACTCACAATAAATGACAAATAGTTTATAGCCAGCATGCAACCCAATCAACTTTAAATCGCTTCTGTAAAAAAACATTTATTAAATTGATTTTGTTGGATTATTTGATTTATTGGGATGCACAGTTAGCAAAGCAACCGTAAATCATAAATAAATATTTTCCATATCACCGTTTTACTGCCGATAAATAAAATGTTGACAGACACATAAAAGAGTCTCAATTGATAAAGTCGAGCTGTTTTTTTAATTTCAAGAGTGCACGTCCCACCCACTGTTGTTGACTGCGCATTGTTGACTCGGTGCAGCTGTAGAAAAGTTGAATCGCGAGAGGAATCTGCGCGTCCTCTTGAGCACACCAACAGAGGGCGCGAGGAGGGCGGATAGACCGCTGGTGATAAGTGAGCGGGTGGTAACGGGCGCTTCCTCGAGCACCACCTCGAGCGAGATCTGCAGCTTTGGATAAAGACACCTAGAACTTGAAAAGTTGCGGGTCGCACCAGAGGGCAAAGGCCTTGCATGGCACGGAGGAGCTTGATCGAGCCACTCGGGAACCCGATTCCCATCGGCCGCGAATCGCCGTGCGGTACACAGTGTCAGTAAAGTCAGTAGAGTCAGTACACGGAGCCAGGATGCACCAGGCCAGGAACAGTCATCAGTGAACAGGATGAGTCTGCCGAGTGTGAAGGACTACAACGTGGTGGAGAGAATTGGCGCCGGCAGTTACTCGACCGTCTACAAAGCCTTTAAACGCGTAAGTTACCATTCCATTCCCTCGAGCCGATCCAACTCCGAGTCTTAGCCTTTATTACGGCGCTAATGACGTCAATTTATTTGTTTTGCCCCTTTGGAGCGAGTGGGAGGACTTTGGAGTGGTGGTGTGTGGTGACTTTATCGGGTTTTGTTTCATAAAAAATTTCATAAACGTCTAGGTGCTGCCGAGGCAATTTCGCCGAGACGCGCACCCCGCACGTCCTTCACTCCGAGGAGGTTAGGAACTGCGTTCTACTATATTTATATCAACAGCGTGCCTTGCCCCTATCACTAAAGTGCAATATTGATCGTAAAACTATAAGTTTGTTTGTTTCGAATTAGTGAAAGTTCCATTCAGCCTATTTTACGCATATTAAATTACACGCTAAAATTCTCCTTACCATGAGATTTAATTAATTAGCGATATCGATAAATTCTTATAAGTACGTGGAAGAGCTCCCATCGGAAACTAAACGATGAATTTTTATAAAATGACGTTCTTATTAAATGATGATTTTGGAAATTTGTCACAATTACAAGTTTAACGATACTTTTGCATACAGTCCATATAAATTTTTATAAATTAGAAAATCTCTGTGCTCTGCAATTCATACTATCAATATACATACTGCAATAATTAGGAAAATAATTTTTCTAATTGAACTTGTAAAAAATTTTAATCTTAAAACTAATGTAAATAATATAAATATCATTTTAATATGTAATTATATTATAAAATGTTTGGCCTTTAAAGTCAAGTAAATTATTAATAAAATATTAATATTTTATCAAACCATTCGTATCAAAGATATTGTTTCTATTTATAAACCATCAAATTCCTCTGTTCTCGTATTCAACACTTAAAAAAGAGGGTTCAATACAAATATTTCTTCGAATAAAAAAAAAATATAAATATTACTTAGGTTTTATTCTTAAATGTTAAAATAATCAATAAAATTTTAATATTATTACAAATGCGTGATTAATTAAGCTAAAATATTTCAACTCAAGCATTGTCAATAATAAAAAAAATTTCTGCGTACGGTTTTTTATTTATACATACATTCATAAACTTATATAAATATATAATATATATATATATATATATATATATATATATCTTTCGGATTCTTACACAGGAAATAATGTTTTAAAATGTTCTTGTGTATTCTAATTGTTCACTTAATAATCAGATTTAGTAAAACTTTATATAATAATTCTAGTTCAAGAAAGAATATTCTTTAAATTATTTATACAAATAATTAGTTCATAATTCAAATCTTTTAAATATTATATTTACATGAAAATATAAAAAATTTATAGGATCTATTATTATGTGCTTTTATAAATAATTATTAATAAGAACAGAACAACATTTTTCATACTCGAAATTGTAATGTATATGTATCTTGCTAAAAGCAAAAAACATATTCAATATATTCAATATTTAATGTAAGATAATAAATAAAATATAGATTTGTAATTTTAAGATTGAAGTATATATATATTTAATTAAAATTTTTGATTAAATTTTAATAACTATTTTAACGACATTAAATTGCTTTTACGTAAAAAATACAGTTCCTTTTTAAAGAAATTGTGTCAACGATAATCAAATTATATGCATGAAAACTTACAGAATAGTACTGCAAAAAATTAAATTTTTATTTCAATTCCAAGTTTTTTATTATTTTTCAGTTATTTCGAATTATGAATATTAAAAGAATTCTCTTTGTTCGCTAAAATATTATTATATAAAAAATAAAAAAAAGCACTTGTAAACTTTAAAATCAATTTTATTAATGAAATTTAAGTTACTATTAATAACAATAACAACAACAACAACAATAATAATAATAATAATAATAATAATAATAATAATAATAATAATAATAACTAAATAAATATAATTATACAATGAAACGTACACGAGAAAATGAGAGAACTATTTCTTTTACTTTTTTAGGGATAACTTTTAAATGTATTTATTTTATAGGTCACATAATAAATTATAAAAATAAACGATGTATTGTGAATATTTTACATGAAAATATATTATAATTAATGTTCTGATTATTATGATAAAATTAATACGATTAAAGACTTATCCAATTTATCGAAATATTCAATAACTGTTGAATAATGTAAAAGAGATTAATAATTATTCTGTTAATTCTTTCTAATACAGATATTTTTGTAATATATTTATTGATTAAAATATAAGCCTCCCATATATTAGTGAATCGGAATTTATTTTAAATTGTTATAATTTTGAATTCTGTTTTTTATACTTCAATCAAATAGGAAACCCAATATTAAAAAATAAAATTGAAAAACCCTTTTATTCGAAATATATTTTTGTATGCTACTACAATGTATAGGGCTAGACGCCAATTAAAAATAATCTAAAGAGGCACAATAATCGACAATGAATAAAATAAAAATAAATTATGTATTATCAAGTGGGATGCTTGGTTTTTTTACAGGATGGCTCGCGGGAAGTGGTGGCCATCAAGTGCGTGGACAAATCAACCCTATCGAAATCAGCAATTGATAATCTTATTACCGAAATCAATTTACTCAAGATACTCAAACATGAGAACGTCGTCGACATGCGGGATTTCTTCTGGGATGAGGGGTGAGTCATAATAAAGTAACCATTTAGACGAAGCTCACTTTTGACATAAGACTTAAGGGATCGATACAAATTCTTGTTTCACATAAACAAAAGTTATTAATTTTAATATGATTTTTTAAATGATTTTTTAGTTTTATTTTATACTGTAAAGATCAAATTTTGTAAATAAAAGAGCATGTTTAATTGAGTGAGATACAGAAGAATTTATTATAATATCCCAAAAATATAATAAAATGTGTAAAAAATGTATAATATTATAATGCTTCATGTGTTTATATCGATTTTGTACACATATTTTTTAATTTTATAATAAAATACTTATTATGCTGCGCGTTATTGTATAATACAAAATACATTTTATAATTATTATTCTTTTCAACCGGCAATACAAAATTTTTATTTACTATTTAGTTTCTCGGTATATTCAATATTTATTATACATAGAATATTATAAAAATAAAATAAAATTTAACTTTGTACATTTTTTATAAATTTTATTTTTTTACTTTATTTATTAAAATAATTTTAAGAAAACTCATTTCAAGAAAGTATAAAACGATTTAATTTGTAGTTTTCTATAGCGATTTTAATATTTTAATAAAATTTAAAAAATTACTGAACTATTTTTTATTTTTTAGCATTGCAGCATAAATTAAAATTGTAAAATTTTCTTAAATTTTTAATGTGAATAAAGTTGTCACTTTTTAACTGTAATGTTTTTTAATGCAATGAAATATCATTTTATCGCATCGATGTGATAAAGATAGATAACCAACGTGTATATATAGAGTAAAAAGTAGAACAAAAGTAATTATATGTTCTCAATAAAGTTGATTCGTTCAATTAAGAAGTACAAAAGTAGCATTTATATAGTCACCTTATAAACATTATTATTATTAAAATTTTATTAATGTTATAATATCTAAATTCAATTCAATATTTATGCACATATACTTCAACAGATTTTTTATGAAGTTAAACTTTATTCAAATTTGAATTATAATCAATATTTATAAATTTTATAATTTTTTTGAACTTCATTTTCTTACAATTTCAATTTTTATTATGCTCATCGTTTTATACAAAGATTATGTGTTAGTTTTTATTTTATACTGCAATTTTTATTTTATAATTACATTTCTACTTTTATCTACAATTAAATAAATACCCGAAAAAAATGATTTCTTGGGAAATTTTTATAAATAAATTATTAAAAAATTATCTATCAAGAAATAAAATCTTTTCTATAAAAAATATTTAAAAATAAAATCCATATAAGTGGAAGTTTAAAAGAAATTTTATTGAGGTACTTTGTACAATAAAAAATCCAGATCATGTTTACAAAAATAAAAAATAATTACATTTTAATGAAACAATCTAGACATTAAATCAAGTTTTCACATATACATGACTAAAAACAAATTTAGTTTTATTATAATATTTTACATATTGGATGGGAAATAATTTGTAACTTCAATTATTATACTAATTTAAATTGTTAGTGATTTTGGAGATTTCTTCATAATTTATTTATGGATAATTAATAAATGATAATTGGGAATAAAAATTGAAAAAAAAATTGATTCTTATATTGGTACCTTATTTATTTATTTACTATTTACCTTATTACTAAAAACTATTACCTTATTTACTAAAATTTCCATAACGTATGGTTAAGATTTAATAATAAAAGAAAAATGAAATAAAATCATTGATTTTTATAAGGTAGCTGATTGTGTACAATTAATTATATGTAAAATAAAATATTTTAGAGATTTTTTCAAAATGCATTAATTAATAATAATGATGATGATGAAGATAAATATATATACAAATTAAAATTAATCTACAGTAATTACCAAAACCACATTTTATTTTATTTCATTTTTACAAAAAACGTATATTTTTGTTTTAGAAATAAAGTTATTACGTGACTAGTAATAATAAAAGACAAATATAAGTTTGAACTAATTAAATTTCTTTTATATGATTATATCACAATTATTTAATAATATTTAATTATACTTGTAATCTTAAAGATGAAATTTTTTTTTAACTTCAAGAATAAATTTATTTAATAATATTATATAATTCAGAAACTGCTTTTAGTATATTCATAAGTAAGTTCCTATTTTTTCATTGATTGTTTAAAAAATTTTTATAAAAAAAAATTAAATTTAACTACTCTTAGTTAAAATATGGGAATTATATTAAAAATTTATATTAAATTAATATTAAGTTAATTTATTTTCATTAAATTGTTTCTATCACATATGATAACTTCATTTTCATGGTAAAAGCTGCAAAATTTTCTGTCTACAGACTATAGATTTTAACGACTACCTAGTTTTCCTTCTACTATAGTAGAGATGTGTCAACTCTCTTTGCTTCAATCAAAAAGATTAGGGCTCACTTCTATTTTTCTTTCTTAAAAATCGTAGTTATATGATAAATAAAAAATATAGTATATATCAAGAAAAAATTTGTTAATTTAATTTTAATACACGCATTTTTTGTGAATTTAATAACAATTTAACTAATATTTAGCTTATATATTTCAAATAACTTAAGAGTATTTAGATCAAAATGCGAAATTAATAAAAATCATTTAGTGTAATGACACTGTTTAATTACAATTTTTGTTCTTCTATACCTTTGTGGTACATAAAAGGTCTTACTATATAGGCTTTACAATTTGTAAAAACTTTATTAATATATTATAAAATATTTCATTGAGTGAAATATTTTTTACATTACTGCTAATCAAAAGTATTCACATTTGATAAGAGGTTAATGTTAATATAAAAAAAATAGAACTACTCACATTTCCAAATGTATTCATTCATATTACCCATGTAGGTTTTATTTTAACGGCATTATGAAATATTAAGCGATTATGAAATTCAATTGTATTTTATGATTTCCATTGAAGCAATTCTTACAATAAGTGTGCTTAATAAATTAATAAAATGTGTATTTTATATGAAATACTTATACTTCAATGAAAATCTTTGTGACTGGAAAATTGCACTTATTCAATATACCTAAGTATTCATGTAAACATTAAATTTATAATAAATAAATAGATTATCTATTTGTTGCATACATTCAAATTATTGTTACATTTTAACATAGAAATTTTATATAAAAGAAGTAAATGTATATTATCTGTAGGCACATTTATATCGTGATGGAATATTGCGAGGGTGGCGACTTATCAAATTTTATTAAGCGAAAACACAAACTAGCGGAGCAGGTTTGTCGAAAGTTTCTTCAGCAGCTAGCACTTGCTTTAAGATACCTCCGCAATCATAACATCTGTCACATGGATCTTAAACCTCAGAATCTTTTACTTACCAGAAAATCAGTGCTGATACTCAAGGTTGCAGGTGTGTTATATCTTTCAATATACTTCTCCTTACTTTATTTATCATCTTTCAACTTATTATTATTATCATTATTATCATTATTATCATTATCATTATTATTATTATTATTGTTTTTGTTGTTGTTGTTGTTGTTGTTGTTGTTGTTGTTGTCATTATTATTATTATTAATTAGAATTAACTATTAAAAAAATTACTATTCTGTAGATGAAATAATCCGCATTTTTTTTTTAAGTAATAGGTTTTTTATTGTATTATATTTTTATTTAGTACGTGGGTGTAAATAATGGTAAATTTTTATTATTTTCTTTTATCGCATATGTATGGTTCTGTACTTTTGCTGTAGCTAATGCATGGTATTGATTTTATATGCTACATAAAAATTAAAGCAGTTTGTAAAAAATAATGTGATTTATTTAATGTTACTAAATAAATTTATATATTATAGTCATTTCAAATAATAATCTAATTTTGTAATTTGCACGCATGTTTTCATACTTTTCATCATTCTATACTGGTATTCATTTCCTTTTATAATATACTATTTATAATATACTACACTATTTGTAAATTATTTGCAAATATAAGTTAAATATAAACAATTATGTTATTTAAATACTATATTTTTATAATTTTATGGCCTAAATTTATTATATACATAAAATTAATTTATATTTCATTTCTTCCTTTTTATTCAATATGATGTAATATAATAAAATTAGTAATTTTATTTTTATCTTGTCAAAAAATTTCATGAGCGAAGTTGAAATATTTTACATTTAAATAAATTATAGATGGCTAAAACAAGATTATATAATTTCCATGCGTTTAAATCATGTTCATTTTATTGAATAATAATTGCAAGTTCAGTATTGATATATTGAATAAAACATGTATTTTGTATTTTAGCTGTAAAATTATTCTTTTTTCACCTTTTCTGTTGTAACATAATAATTTTAAATAAGAAATTATTATTAATTCAAATATTCAACACAATAAAAAATGTAATGTTAATAAATGTAAATACAGATAAACTAAATAATAATAAATAAATAAACGATAAATGCAAATGAAAAATGTCAATTAGGATGAAAAATAATTTACAGTTTAGAACTGCGATTATAGGAATATCAATATTAAGTTTATACAAAGCTGTAAGCAAAATTTAAAAAAACAATAAATAAGGTAACAATTTATTTTAATGCTATGCAATGGAGTGTTAGGTTCGTAAAATTCAATTAATTTAACCTTCTGTTGAGCCTGCGTTGAAGACGCACTAGCCCTAGGTAAATTACCGTAAATTTTCGCACTTAAACTCAAGCTGTAACACACGATTCCTCGAAAGATTCGAACTATAAACTCTACGGAAGGAGAATTCGATTTTAAATCACGAAATTGTTCTATGAAGTGAGGGTGGGCGAACGTGAGCAATAGGTTTTTCTTTTTTTAAACGCAGGGGATTAGAAAATGAAATAATAGTAAAAAGAAATGAAAGTTTGCATTTTCATATTAAAATTGGTATTTAATAATCTTACTTCATTCTCGAGTTTACAGTCGCTGGTAAGTCGCAATCTTGATCAGTAGAGCGAGCGAATGAGAGGGGGGAGAGGGAGAGAGAGAGAGAGAGAGAGAGAGAGAGATAGGGCGGCTGATATGGACCCTCTGAAACACTATTGGGCTCACAATAAATTACATAATACGATGGTTCGAGCACAAAAAATACTGATTAAAAATGCTCATGTTTATCCAAAATCTGTTTCTTTTTATATCATTTTACATATACTAGATCATTTGTCAAAAGAGGGGATTTTGTAATTTTTAATTAATTGTAACTTAAGGTGTCTTCTTCAGTCATTTCGAACTCTTGACTTACCTAAAATATTTTATCCGTTTTTATTGCTCGTATTTTTCCAGTTATTCGTAGCTCATTCAATTCAAATTCAAGGCTCTTTATTTTTAATAAAAATTAATTATTGTTAAACTATTGCCCCGAGTAACGACACTATTCTTTATTATTCTACTAATCATCAGTTTGTTATTTGTTGTTATTATTTTATTGATTACTTGTTAGCTTGTTCGTTAGTAAGTTTTTAATTATTTGATTATTATTTATTAGTTTAATAATAATTAGTGATTTGTCGGTTACTTATTTATTAATTTTTTTGCCGGTTATTAGATAATTTATTAATTTGTTGATTATAAATTTTATTTGGTTTATTTTTTATTATTTCTTAATAGTTTGTTAAGTAATCTTTAATTTTTTTAATATGTTATTATATATGAATTTTTTGCTTAATTTGTTTAACAATTTATTATTTATTAGTTCATAGATTCTTTACGAAATTATTTTTTAACAATAATCGTTGAAAACGATTTTGTTTCGAGCTATGGAGTTTGTTGAATAATCAAAGTTTATCAAAATCTTTATTAACATTGTTTCTTAACGTTAATTTTCTCGTTTCCCAGTTTACAATAATTTTCAGTACGTCGTCTATATTTGCATTGCGTGTATCCATTTCGTGATTAGTAGTTTGTTCTGTAGGGTACTTAGAGCATTTCCAAATTCGTCTTCATCCCTACCCGTTTTCTAATTGTGTTATCCAAAAGATTTCCACATTTTCCTGTATCGATGGTTTTTCTCTCTCGCCTCCGCTCCTTATCGTATTTCTGACCTATGCGTACAGATAATGCAGGATTCTTAATTTTAAGCTGTTTGCTGTGGGTTTAGCTAGTTCGCTTTATTGAAAGGTAAGCAGTCTCTCGAACAAATTAGTATATTTATTTAGGTAGGAAGATGCATTCTTCGGGGGGAAAAATACAGATAGATTGATATCATGTTTTAAATTCATTTTTTTACTCGAGAAAGAAAAGGTTAACGGCCAGTGCCGTAATATTAGCAAATACCAAAGAGTACTTTATTCCATATGTTTGTGGTAAAATTACATTAAAAGACGTGTTTCAGATAATGGGGTGAAGAGTTTATAGTTTAACAACATTCTTTAACCCGAAAGAAAACTATAATCTTTTCAAACTAAAATATGTTTCATAGTTAATAATTATTTATATATTTATATAAAAAATTAATTATATATATATATATATGATATAGTATCACGTATATAGTTTTTTTTCTATAATGTTTGATTTTCAAAAATTAAAATTTAACAGAAAATATATCCACTGTAATTTTGAAATAATTATATTATGAAATTTCGTGCAAGTATAAGATTTAATAATTAATACGATATTTGTAGAAAAACCAAGTTTTTAAACTTGATCAAATAACAAGTGGCTTTCTGATAAATTTTATTTATTTGTAATTTTCGAGTAATTTTTTTTTACGTTTAAAGACTAACTTTGTTTTTCTATTATATAATATTTTAAATACTTTTAGCTTTGTAAAATATTCTTTACGGAAAATGAAATTATCCATCATGTCGAAATTTGATTAGAATTTTTCAAATAAAAAGCTTTTATACCAGCATTAAAGTGTTCGGTATTTTTTGTTCGTAAAACGGTCGTTTAAATTGCTGGTAAACTGATTATCTTTACAATATTCTGAATAAATAACTGGGAGCAACGAATTTTTAAATTTGAATATCTTCAAAACTTTAGTATCTTCTAAGTAACCCAAGTAGGTTTTATAAAAAAAATTCAAAACACGCTTTTCAGATTTTTCTTTTCTTTGTACATTTTTTTTCGCGTGTTTATTTAAAAACCGAACTAGTCAAAATTGCTATCGAACGACAATTTTATAGCTTGAATGTCCCCAGGTAGACCCGCAAAAACACAAGCCCAAAAATCTGCTAAGCAGATGAAAATCGTCAGGTAAGCGTTTGAACAAAGTTTTACTCTTTTTTCATAATGATTTTCTTTCCCTAAATTCTATCGTGATCCACGAATTTATTTTAAGCTATCGCTCGCAATCTGTAACAGTACTTATATTTTTAAATATGTCTTGTTTTCATGTAAGTTTATCAATGTACAATTTTTAAATACTTTACAAATAATTTTTTTATGTCCAATTTTTTTGTTAAACAATAAAAATAGACTTTTAATATTGTAAATTAATAATACTCAAAATCAATTTTATTCATCAATAGTAGAAACAAATTATTGATAAATATTTAGAAACATGAAAATAAAGTTGAATAAAGTCCTAAATCTATTGTCAATAGAGTAATTATATATAAGTTTATGGATATATGTATATTTGTAAATAACAGAAGTGAGTTATATGAAATTAAAATATATTTAAACCCAATAATACGGCTACGATAACGAAACTGAGTATTTAGGTAAAAATATATAGAAAATAGAGCTACCCTATTAAGTAACAAATAATTCTTTCGATACAACCATTAATAAATTTTGTTTTAAAAATTCATTCATTTCTATTTTACTATTTATTTACTAAATATAAAGAATACTTTTTGTTTTATCTGGATAAAACTTAAATTAAAAATTAAAGAATGTAAAGCGTAATACTATTGTAATATTTATGTATATATTTATTTTTATATGCATAAACTAATTATAGTTTGAATGGAATTGTTTTTAGTAAGATTATCATTGTCTGAATGGCTTTTCGCAAATATAATATTATATTTCAATATATACTTAATTGATCAGTTTATCGTTTAAATTTATGTTACATTGTTGTTAAGTTTTTACATTAAAAATATTTAATGATTCAATACACGTACATCATATTTTTTTTATTTCTCTCAGAAATCTATAAAATATAAATCATAAAGTACAACACAATATAGTTTTATGTATATATGTACATGTGTGCAGATGTACATATGCAGATCATTTATTTGTTTAAGCGTTATATTTAATGAAATAATAATAAGCCAAAGCTAAAATACCGAAAGTATTATTTGTTTATTATGCAATGTACGTATAATTTACATATTTGATCATTTAATTTCTAAATATGAGTTTTGTAAATTATTTATAGAAATTTATTTTATCTTCCATTTTTTAATTCATTTATCTGCGGTTATTACATATATTTGATTTGTTAATTTGCTAAAAATACTCATGAATACATTTTTTCTGAGAACTCACGTCCAAAGATGAAAAGTTTACGTTGCTAGGACATACATATTAATGTTTAGAAAGAAGCTCAAATGCGACATGAAAATTATATTCGTATTTTCTAGACTTTGGCTTCGCACAGTATCTGAGCACTTCGGAGACGAGGTTCGCAGTCCGAGGCTCGCCCTTGTACATGGCACCGGAAATCCTTTTGCACCATAAATATGATGCTCGGGTGGATCTCTGGAGCGTCGGGGTCATCATGTACGAGTGCCTTTTTGGCAAAGCCCCATACTCGAGCAATAGCTTCTCCGAACTTGCGGAGAAAATTAAAGACATGAAACCAATCGAGGTGACTTTGAAACTCTTTTTTATTAATTCTTACTAACATTTTTTTAAGTGCACTTTTATAATGTGCTCATATGAATTTTACTTTTAAGAATTTTCTTTGCTTGCAATACGCCAAATTTTAATTTCCGCGATGATAACATTATTAATTTTTAAATAATCAGCAGAAAAATAGTAATAAGGATAGTTTAAAAACTTCATATTAATATGCATAATAATACCAGTAACTTTTTAAAATTTATATTTTTGATTTTATTCTAATTTTTAAATTGTAATTTCTTAAATTCTTGTTATTTACATTATTATATTTTATACAGAATTTTCCAACATGGATTTATCCAACATCAATTTTATGGCCAAATAAATACAAATGAAATAATGCTATCATATTATCTTAGATAAAATAGAATTATGTCTGCAAATTTAAAAAAAAGACTATTTTTTTTTTAATTAAATTTTATATATTTTTATTTATTTCCTACAATTTTGGAATTATCTATTTTGGTACATTTAAATGGTAGTATCATTTCATATAGTCTTAAAAATATTTACTACGAAAGATAATTTTTCATTAATTTATTATAAAAGCCTTATGGTTTTAACTTATTTGTTAATTTATTCCAAATAATCGAATGTATCCATTAGATTTTGTTTTCAATTTTTTTCCATTTTCTTATTGTTTCGGTAAGTACTAGAATATTTTTTATATTTTGTTTTGTTTAAAACTCTTATTTATAGGTCTGTGAACCTTAATCGCTTGACGGATAATGTATGAGTCTGAATATCCGCAACTACCTACTGATTAAAATTATAATACTGAAAGTTGTTAAATAAATAATCAATTCAGTTTTACATATAATATTTCGTATATTGTTACGTTGGGTACAGCAAATTAAAATGTCCTATTTACTGTTTAAATGAGGATTAAGAATACGTGATCCTCTTCAATCGCATCATTACAAAAGTATGACAGGATATTACAAAAGACTATCTATTAAAAATAAAAAAATTATTTTTAATCAGTTTAATCGTTATATCGAAATCAGTATATTAATATTTGCTAATGGGAACTGAATTAAACATATTAAAAAGTATTCTGATACAAATAAAAGTAATCGTTAAAATGAATGAAAATTTGTATATAAAAAATTTTTATTTAAAATATAAGTATTACTATACATTATCATTAATAAGTTTTTTAAATTAAAATAATAAAACATAATATTTTTTTTGTAATATATCAAATACTAAATGAGTCTACGAATATTTAAAAAAAAAAAAAAATTGGTTCAAATCGATCATGTCATTGATAAAAGAAACCTTTTCTTTACCCGCACGCACGCACAACCGCTAACATACACACAATTTAAATCATTAATATGATGTGTAATTAATTCATAGTATGTGATATATAAAATTAATTTTTTTTTTCAAATTAAATAAAAGTGTTATATTTACTCTAAATACTAATACCATTATTAAAAATTCATGTTCAGAAATAACTGCAAACAAAGCTAACATGTTAAGATTTTTTAGTAATATAATTTCAAAAAGTAACGTTATCAAATATAATGTAATGAAAAAAAAGGATTTTTAACTTATGAAATATTTTGTTAAAAAGTATGCTAAATAATTTTGTACTATGATTCAATATTCAAAAACAAATATTTTAAAAAAACAATAATTATTGATAAAATATTTAATGATTAATATTTAGATATTTATTATTACTAATTATGTAAAATGTCTATATTTTAATATATTTAATGGCATCGTTGCATAAACAATTATTTATATACATCGAAATGTTACTATTTACACTATATTTTACTTAAAAGATGTACTTGTACATTTTTATATAAATTATTTGAATTTCGTATAATTTCATTTCTGTTTGTTAAAATAATTACACATTATTTTAATTTAATAGAAAATGCAAAGAAACTGCAGAAAAACTATTTAAATTCTGTAAGTGCTAAGTATTTCTTTCAATGTCTCATTTGCCTACAAAATTTACAAGGTTTAATGAGTTAATTGTCTAACGTATGTTTTAGATTTAATACGAATATGAAAGTGTATATTAAATATTATTTAAAAAATTTACCTTTGAAATACATAATTTTTTTTCAGTATTAATAAGATTTATCAGACACATTTTACTAATAAAATTATTAACTTTGTGAAACTATAATTATTTTTTTTTTAATTTCAAAGATGAAAGTTCGTTAATTATGTTATGACTAATAATATTATTATTAATAAAATATAAATATTAAAGTTTCAATAAATTTTATTTAATTTAAAACAGAATTAATTTTATAAGTTATCAAAGTTTCAATAAAATATCTAGATATTGGAAAGGTGCCATTCAACCAAATATTAATACTGGATCAATAAGGATACGCATCCATGAATATCGTAAAGTTAAAGTTTCATACTACAGTGCTTATTTTATTATGATTTCAAAATTAAATTCATATTTTATTATTTTAATTCATTTATCAAAGAAAATATAATTTTTAAATTTAAATAATTGCTTTTATTAGTCATAAATTTTAGTGTTCGATAGAAATTTAAAATGCTGCATTATAGATGTACATATATTAGTTTATATTAGAATGGTAAAAAATACCGGATAAAAATGAATGCAGTAAATTTTTCTAATAAGATAAATATTCAAACTTCAATATGGCAAAGCATGTATTTGTTTTTAGTGAATGTTTAAATATTAAATATTTGTAATTTAATTTTTTAAATTGCTTATAAAAAATTTTACAAGAAATTGTTGCAAAAATAATTTTTTTTCTTTCATATATTTAAATAAAAATATAATTATCTAAATTTAACTCATAAAGATGTTAAATCGATTTAGTTCTCGACGATAAAAAAGGAAAAATAAAGTAAAATAAGTAAACGTAATTCAATTACGTTAGGTGATTTTTAAATTTTCGCATTGAACTGCTGTCGTTTTAATAGTAGATTCTTAAGTATTTTTAATAATAAAATGTTAGAAATAAGAATTGAATAATCATTAGAATAAGTATGATTTTTTGGTATAATTTGGTTCAGTGTAGCTGCCTAAGGGATCTCACATATCCAGTGATTGCAAAGATTTACTGATGCGATTATTAAAACACGATCCTGATAAGAGACTGACCTTTGATGACTTCTTCTTACATGACTTCCTAGACCTAGAACATGCTCCCACTAAGGATAATTTTAACAAGGCTGTTGTACTTGTTCAAAAAGCTGTGAAAGTGGACGCAGAGAATTGTCTAAGGGAGGCTTATTACTTATACTGCGAGTCTCTAAGATACTTCATTCCCATACTTACAAGTAATTTTTTGTATTTTATTTTCAAAGTAATTATGTATTATTTAGGTTGACAAAATATCAATATTATAAATTTTTTTCTTCTTAAAATTAAATTTAAAATTAAACCTAATAAATTTATTTAGACAGATTTAATAATTAAATATCTAACAGAAAAAAAGTAATATATATAATATCATTTAATAATTAGGGTTTTCAATGAATAAGCCTTTATATTTTTAGCACATGTTGAAAAACAATTAAAATTAAAATTTTAAGTATTTATGTTCAAAAAAATAAATTCATTCATATTAAAATATTATGAAATATTAAAAAATCAATAAACACTAATAATTTTCATTAATAATTATATTTATTTGGCATATAATTTTCATTAAAAATTGATGGAATAAAACTTTCCACTCTATTTTCATTTGAAATTAATTTATAGTTTAAAAAATTATTTATAAATAAAGTTGTATCAATTTCAAAGAGTAAGCTAAATGCACATTAAATTAGAACTAATATATTTTTACCGTAAGCTTTATTAAAAAAAATTGTGTAATAGTGCAATATTATTTGACTAATTTATTAATTAATTTGATTGAAATAATTTAAAATTAAACACTTTATAAATATTTTGATTTGACTTGACTATGAGAATGTTATTTTATCTTCTGTATTTTATTGATAAGATAATATACTATAGATTAAAGCATTTAATTTTACATTTTTTTTAACTTTACATTTATATTGATATTTTTAAGTCATAAGTTATTTAAAAATTTCATTAGATACATTGCATTTTCAAGGAATGTTTATTTTTGTTTGTATAAAATTATCAATTTTAACTTTTATAAATTCTCTATGATAATGTAAAAAAATTTTTCCTGAGCTTGCAAGCATTTAAACTTATATATTTATTAAATAAACTTTTTTTTAATTTTCTGTAATTTTACTAAATTGGATAATTTGAATTGGAAATTAAGATACAATTTTATTGAAATAATTTTTTTATGTTTTGGATAAACTCAGTCTCCACATAAGATTTAAGTGAATGACGAATGAACTAATTTACTAGTCAGTAGTTATTGTAAAATTATTATGGAAAACTTCTCCTTATCACAGCAACATTCGTCTATTGCTTACTAAACTGCATCAAAATAAATATATTTTTGTTGGATGGTCAGATTTTACCAAATTACAACTTAATAATGTTAATAATATTTTTTATTGTAATATATTTTGTAAATTAAAATTTACAATTGAAATGGCAAATTATATTTCATATTACATTGTATTTGAATATAATAATTCACAGAAAACAGTAGGTAGAAATAAACGTAGTTTTTACTACCTCCTGGTAAAAAAAATTGTTTCTCAAACTTTCGATTGTCGATCATTTCAAAAAGTCCCGCCCGTTAGACGAGGCTGATTTGCAGAAGAAGGAGGCATTAAGACTGAGGGTGAATGAGTACATCAGGCGAGCAGAACAATTAAAGGACTTGTTCGTCGAAACCGACAGGACTGAGACAACCACGACTACGACGACGACGACGACGACGACGACGACGACGACGATCACCACAGATTCAGTCAACTCTCAACCCCTTTCCAAGTGCGATTCGCTCGAAAGAAATGCAGCGGTTAACTTTCGAGAATTGTGTTAGTATTTTGTTATTTATTTTGATATTCAATTTCGGGTAAAACAAAACCATTCACTACATTATTTTTTAATTGAAAAGCTATTCAATGCGTACTTTCAAATGTATATATAAACCTAAATGCACGTTTTTATCTACTGAGAGAAAATCCTTAAAAGAATCTACAAATCAAGTTTGAACGTAACTTAATTTTTTAAAAGAAAATTTACTTTAATCTTTTTTCATCGTTTAAAATAAAACACTACCATAAATTCTTTCATATTTAAAATATCTACAATATTAATTTAAACACGTGTATAACTTAAACATTACACTTAAAAATAAAGTAATAAAAAAAACTAATTCAGTATAAAATTGAATTTTCTTAAAATCTCTCAATGATTAAAACAATTTAACTAATATATTATTGCTAATTATAAATTAAAAATTATTATTCATGAAAATTAAAACAAAATTATATTTTGATAATTTATAATTGATTAAAAAAAAAGATAAACCACAATGGATAATAATTCTTTATTATGATTTGAAAAAAAAAATTGTGATGTCATTTTTTGATAAGTTTATGTTAAAAATTTTATTTTTATATTCTTTGTATATAAAAGTTCACAATATTGTTGAATAAATGAAAGATAAAATAAACAAGTTGATTCCCAGTACATAGTAAATAAATTGTTTGTGTAATATATAGAAATCAGAAAATTTATGAATAAAAATAATATTAGAATAAAAAATAGGTATATTAAAATTATAATAACATTATATCAAAGTATATTTATATATAAAAAAAACAAATACAATATTGCTGATAAATTGAGAAGCAATTTTTAAAATAATTTTTAAAAATTGCTAAAAAATCATGTCAATTCAGTTTCTAGAAAATATACTTTGTTTTTCACACATTCAATAGAATTTGTAAACACTAACTAAATACTTTAGACCTTTAAATAAAATGTTTTTTTTAAAGTAAATTCAGTATTTCATATTTATTAATTTATAAAATTTAAAAAAATAAAAAAATGTTTGAAATATAAAAATATATCAAAAGTTCAATTTGATAATTAAACGACATAATTGTGCAGTAAAGAATTTTTAAATTTCATCTCTTTGTCTCGAGCCACATATTAACTCGTGTAATCTAATACTATTCGGTTGAGCACGAAATTTACACAAATTGAGTTGACCTCATTCGATATAAAATGATTACCTATAAAGGTATGTATTCATCAATAAGCATTGTGAAATAAAATGTAACAAAGAATTAGAATTTTTAACAATTCCAATTAATTTGTTGTACAGCTGATATTAATAAAATTCGTACGTTTGATATAATATTTTTTTATTTTAATAGTCCAATGTAATTACTTATACACATATATCATATCACATTATATCATATTATAAATGTGATTATCAGATAATTTTTTTAAATGTAATTCGTTATATCAGTTTCGCGGTGAAATTGATTGCTGATTATTGTAATATTATAGTAGTTTTATAAATTTAATTGCATTGCATTTATTAAACTCATAAAATATGAACTTTATTACATCGGATATTAATTAAAAAAAATTCACGACTAATTTTCAAACATAAATTTTTGACCAATCCATATCACAAAAAACACTTTCTAGAATTGGTACATTTCATTTTGATTCTACTCTTGAACTTTAATACAAATTCAATAATAGATAGAAAGGAAATGCATTGTATTTTCTCAGGTTTACAGAGTAGAAGTACCTCTGGAATGACAGCAGCCTTAGAAATAGGGGAGGCAGCTCAGCAGTACCTAGCCGAGGGCAACTATGAGTTCGCCCTCGAAAAGTTTCAGTCCAGCCTTAAAATTCTCGTACCACTGCTGGGAAAAGAACCACCTGGTCGTAGAAAAGAGCTTCTTTCAAAACAGGTATTTCAGCGGTTAATATTAAACGCCCAATCTTTTGTTTTTTATCACAATTATTAGCTCTTCGTATATTTCTTTTATTAATAAAAGGAAAGAAATTGTTTTATTACAAACGTTAAAAGTTATCTGTAAAATAATTTTTTCTTTTTTATTGGTACGTTAATGATCGAAAATTGTAAATTAAATAATTTATGGAGTATTGACTATTGTGTTTGGTTGTAATGGTTAACTACCTGGCATTACTTCTGACATTGACAAAAAGTAATTGAATCAAATATTTTTATACTAATATTTTAATGGTGTATAAATTTTTCTGTTTGCCAAAAAAAAAGAATTGAATTCTGAGATATTTTTGGATGTTTATATAATGAAGTGCCTATCTTCGGAATTTTCAACAAAATGTTTTTTTAAATTATTTGATTTAAATATGAAATATTCAATACACCGTTTACTTATATAATCAATAATCTGTTCTTGTATTTTTATTTAAGATACGAAGCTATATTTTTTTTATTTTCTTTTTTTTATCCCAGGCGTTTTTTCATTCGATATTCTATTATATTCAATATTAATTTATACAAAGTATAGTATTATAAATTTTATTGAAAATTTTCAACTTTAAAATAAGTTTCTTCTTTAACTGAAATTTTTACAATTTAATCAGTTTTTAACTTGAAAATTCAATCAAATAAATATAATCTAGTTCATAAGTTTTGTTTAATAAATAGTCGATGTGTAAAATTATAAAAATGTTAAAATTTGTTGTTTTTCAGTTTTTTTTTTAATTGTTACAATCATTTATATTTTATATTGCTATTACAATTTTAGAATATATTTGTTATAAAATGGCGAATTCCCTATCACAGGCGTTTATTTTTATGAATATGCTCGGGGGCGCATTCATCTACATACACATATACATGTATTATTATATCAATGTAGAACATATTATAATTAAATAATATTTTATGATTTATCAAATGATAATTGTTAAATATTCTGTTTCCTCTAATTTACAATGTATGTAACAATTTGGAAAATTTAAAGTGCAATTTATGCGTGCATTAATATTGGAATATCTGAGTAGTGAAATATGTAATTTTGAAAAATAAAACTTCAGTTACTTTTATAAATGAGAAAAATATGCATTTAATTACCCAGGTATTCAAATGGATGAAAGAAGCAGAAAGCACCAAGGGTCTTCTCATCACTAAAGATATAGAAAGAAATACTCATCGTACGTCGGAATCTCAAGAACAGTGTTCATTACAATGAAAGCTTTATTTAATAAAATTACATTTTTTTATTTTTTAAAAATCTAGTTTAATAAATGTTTTTATGAAAAATTTATTACATTTTTTCTTTAATATTAAATTTATTTTTTAATTATTCTTTTTTTTCAAAATGACATTTTAGAGTATTTTTGTCATAAGTAGAATTGATTTTGATTCATTATCAAATGTTTTATATGTCAATAAAAATTATGTACTCAATATAGTTTAATAAATTCTCAACATGATGACATCATTGATTTATTGCGTAATATGAATGTCTGTTACGTAATTAAAAGTAGTATTTACGTTGTCTCTATATTTAGTATAAACATTATGTGTATGTTCCTTTCTTTATATATAATGAACACAAATGTTACAAAACATTGTTTACACATATTATTTTAAAATTTAAACAAAAATTTGTTACTAAAATATTATTAAAATAGCCATTAACCTCTAAAAAAAGAATCAACACTTAGAACTTCCCCACTCTTCACTACGAAAACCTGTTTTATAGATGTATTATTGAGTTTCCCAAGATGGCCGTCAAGTTAAATCATAACATTATCTTATACTAAGAAAAAAAGAAAAGAAAAAAATGTATTTAAGTATATATATTTGTTGCGTTTGAAGTAAACATAAGTTTTTATTACAAAAATTGTGTAAATAAAATTTTATAACACAAGAAAATAATCAAACTTTCATTTTGTCTTGGCTTAATATACCTGGCAGGATTTAAGTAACGGCAGAAAGAAAATTTTTTCATACGAATATTTTTGATAACATATACATTGTACAAACTAATAAAAAATTTTGAAAATATGAACAACTCTAAGGTTTAATAAGTGATTGTATATTAATATTTTTAAATTATAATTGAGGATTGATTATAGTACCATTTATTCGGGTATAGAAACTAAAACCTCGTGATCAGATGCATACATTTTAGGTTTTAATAATAAAAATTAAAATAATTTTGCATAATAGTATCCGTTTACAATAATAATCCTAGTATTAAAAGGTTTAATTTTTTTTTTTTTTTTTATAACGGACTATAAATTACATAAACTTTACCGTAGATACGCATGCAGTAAGATATATACCTTTAGGTTTCGTTTAAAAAACCTAATTTGAGTTTTGATATTATTTATAGTTTTTTCAAAAATGTCTTAGGGTAGATAAAAAAATATGAATTAAAGATAAAAATTGTTTATTTATAATTATTAATGTCCAATAAAATGACTAAAACTGTTGATTTCATTGGAATTCCGATTCTTTCCTGTTAGTTCCATAGCGTCCCTCGGCACTAGTTGTGGCGCTGTCATCGAATTATCACGTAATAACTTGTCTATACAGGCACAGGCCAATAAGTGTTCGCAGTACTGACTTCCGGTGCGCATATTCTGTATATAAGCACCCAAGAGCCAACCTGACCTAACGGTCACGTACACCCACGCCCGTACGTATACGTACACGTATTGCACGCACACCACCAATAATCCTTTGCTCAAGGCCTCGTGGAAATTTTCCATTCCCGAGAAAGAGAAGGAGAGTACGCTTGCAAAGAGCAGCCTCTCTCCCTGCTACCCTCGCCCCACCCGAAGCCGTGGCCCCACTGAAATGTGCACACGTGACCGCTTTACACAAAGCCTGGGTTCCCCCACCACCGTGAGAAATCATCCATCGTGGCTAGTTCCTGTAGCCCCCACCACTCGTTCTTAAGCTCCAACCGGATGTGCGGCAACGTCGCAAACCGTTAAGTACATACATATGGCGTAGTTTAGGGACGGGGGGCGAGATTAGAGCGAGATGCACCGTAGCAGAAGCCCGGCCTGAGGAGCGAGACAGAACGAGCAGAAGGGGGCGGAAGAAAAAGAGAAATCGAGAGAGAGAAGGAGCGAGCGCGAGAAGTGGCAACGTTTCACATTCAAAATCCTAAGGCTTGCTACGAAAGAGATCCAGTCTGGTTGGCCGCTGGTGCATTCGCCCGTTCGTCCGTTCGCCCGTTCGTTCACTCGTCCGTTCGCCAAGCACTTTTCTCCTCGCCGCCGCTGCCGCCGCCGCCGCCGCCGCCGCACGCACCATGTATACGATATTACATGCGCAGCCGACGACGACTGTGCACGAGCACACGGACGACCGAGTATAAGGACGGTGAGCCGGCGAATCTCCCCCCCCCCGCCAGGATGTGACGAGTGCGAGCGAGTTGGGCTAGTTCTTTAATCGCTAATTTAAACTCGCGGCCAGGTTTATTTGATAAACTGTGAATGCACGCATTTCTGCGGAATTGCCGCGAATCCGAGATACGTGCGTGCACATGTGTCGCAGAGAGTTCGCGCATGTATTTTATTTATTTGCGCGCGCTTGTGTTTTGTTCGAAAGCAACCTCCCAAGTTGAATAGTTTCGGAGAAGTTTTTGAATTTCCTCGTGTGGTTCCGTGCCCTTGTGTTGTTGAAGAGCAAATGCTGGTCGATGGTAGTTTGTGTGTGACAACTGATTGTTTACGGTGCATGCGGTCGTGGAAATCAAGAGGAATAATAAATAGCGAGTTACCCGCTGACGATGCTGAATGTCAACAGGGCGCGATTTAAGTTGGCCCACTGAGTGCAAGTGTCTTCCGGCTTCGAAAAATTATGTGTATGGACGTCCAGACGAGCGAGACGATGGGAGACAGGAACAACATCGACGAAGACGTACAGATAGTCGAAGCTCACATTGACAAAGGTACACCCAGACCTCATTATGCCATGCGTTATTTTTGAGGTTATGGCCGTGATTCCCTCGCCTCCCCGCCTCCTCCCATCCCACCTCCCGGTGCGTGGCATCCGCGCTTCCCCGAGTGCGAGCGTCTGCTGTCGGCCCGCGGACGACGTCGCGGATGTTTCCGCGGCTGGGATCAAGTGCAAGGGTGCGCGCTTTTTCACTTGCGGCAATATAATCGACCCCATCGACGTCGCCGGAGCGCCCATGTGCTTTCGCCTCGGAGTCGACCGCGCGAATAGCCCGGCGAAATGTGCTCCTTTACGCCTCAGGTGTCGCACTTTGACCCTTTGAGAGGAGGAGTGGGGCGCCGAATTTTGGACACGCGTTCTCGGGATGATTAATAATTACCTGTCGAAGTAGTGGCGACAACATTATGATTAGCGCTTGTAATTTATCTCGAGTAGTTTCATTCTTTTTTCTTTTTCTTTTTCTTTTTTTTTTATTTTTATTTTTATTTTTATTTTTATTCCAATGGGTTCATTTCTATCTCTCTTGCACTTTTCAAAGGAGCCTTCATTAATCTATTATTCTCGGGTAATGCAAAGGTTATTGCGAAATCAATTATATTTGCAAAAAGTAAAACTAGATACCAAAACCTTGACCGTATTACTGCGAAACATTATTACATTTAAGTTCTGAATTCAACTTTGTTAGGAAAATTCAATTGCCTGTCATTCCAATTGAATTAAACCTTCCATTACTTTTTTGTATCTGTAACTTTATAACTTCGTTGTCTGCGCTCGATAATAGATGTTTGAAATTTAACGTTTTACTCAAAATTCTACAAAGAAGATTATTATATTTTTTTAGTTTTCGTATTTTCATTCAATATTTAGACAAAAAAATTATTATAAATGCTTTTTTTTAAAATTATACAAAAAGAAAGTATTATTTGTCGTGTGTTTTAAACTGTACGAATTTAATTAAATTCGACTTTTAGTCTCTATAGTGATTTTATTGAATGTAAAATTATTGTGCGATTTAAGTTTTACAAACTTAATTTATTTCATCTTTTAATTAATGTAGTGATGCACTATTAGCTTAACCGTATACATTTGAAATTGGATAAATTAAAGACAACATACAAATACTCTGAAATTGCTCTTTTGCTCCAATCGAAAAAAGAAATAAACGTTGTCTGAATTGTAGGGGTAATTCTCTTCTTCTAAGGGGTGTTTTTCCCCCTGTTTTATGTTGAGCGTCAGAGTATAATCTACAACACTATTGTAAGTTAAACATGCGTATCTACACGTACATAAAATTAATACTCACACATGATGATTCAAGAATCTCACTCACATATTAATAAGCATATTGCAGAAATTTCATGTTTAAAATAACTCGATACTTTTTATAGCTCACCTATTTATAAATATTTTTACAGTTTGGAAATACACAGTGTAATTTGATATAAAAATTATTATACATATAAATTACATTTTAATACAAATTTATGTTTGAAGAAAGCCTGTATTTATTTTTTAATTGTAATGAATAGTATAATATTGGAGTTTGATAATTTAAAAAAAAAAGAACAATATAGCCTATCATAATTTTTTTTTTTTGCTATGTGGATATAGTATGATATTACTATTTTTCATTGGTGAATAAAATTTTAAAAAATTGCTGAATATAATAAATTAGATCATCATTCTTAATGTAAGGATATTGCATTATGCATCAGTAACCATACAAATAATTTGATAATTTTAATTTATCAACACGAGAATTGGTGCTCTGAACTAAGTATTTTATGTTTTTACGTAAGAAATCGTAGAAAACTTAAATCGTAATGTTATTTGCAATAATAATTCTTCAATATTTTAAATAAAATTTTTTGATATAATGAAAACTTTGGAAGAATTAAAAAATTTTCATTTTTATTTATTTATTTTCTTTATAGAATAAAAGGTCTCTACTCAAAATTACTCAAACGACATACTATCTAGACCAAAATATTAATTGTAAAATTAATATTGATTCAAATTCCATCGATTATTGTGAGAATAGAACTATAGTGTTTAACTTAATTCTATATTCATATAAATTCAAATTAATTTTAGAGATTGATATCGAAAACATGTTTACAAAGTCAATTGTATAGCAAAATAACATTAATCATAAGTTTTTTTTTCAATTCATGAATTTGAAAAGTATATACTTTATAAAAAGAAAAAAATTTAGTTAAAAAAAATTTAAAGTACAATCTATGATTATATGCACTTAATATGCTGATAAAAGCCTAATTAACTACTATTTTACTGAAATTCCATAGTCTTTTCAATAAAATTACAAATTATAAGAATAATTGGTATTCTTTAATCATTTTGTTATAGTAAACAATTAATTAAGCAATGTGTTTGAATTTTTACATAGTTTTATTTAAAGTGATTTTATAATTTAATGTTATTATCAAATTAATTATACACAATTAACAAAAACGATAATAAATTTTTTTTAAAATACATTAAAATGTTATTAAAAATAGATAAAAATGATATAATATTATACAAATATATCATTTTGTTATGGTATGCCACTATTCATTTTAATCTGATTATTTCTTGTTGTTAATACTAAATTTTAAATTACTAAATTCATCTATTTAATTATCTCTTCTTTATACATATAACAAAAACTGTTTCTTTGCAAATAACTTTTTTTTAATATTTGAAAAATCTCAAAGATAATTTGAATAAAAAAAAAATTAAATCAAACAATAAAAAATATGTAAAATTTAAATGACCGATTCTTGTCTAAAATGCTCTGTCATAACTATCAATATTTGAGTAAAATTCTTAGTCATATACGTTTTAAAAAGTACATTAAAAAATTGTTTGTTATTCTGATATTAATATAAATAAAAATATTAAAATTATTGATCAACATTAACATAGAACTTTAATAAATTCATATAATAAAGTAAAAAAATTAATAAAATAATTTCTCTACAAATTATTTCATAATTTTCTGTCACATTACGCGTCATTTACTATATATTTTTTTCTGCTTTAATTTCAATATATATATAAGAAATACAATTGCCTATCTATAATAAACTAATAAAATAATATAAAAAGTAAAAATAAAACAACAATTATTTATACAAATGTAATTTAATATAAAGAAGAATTTATATTTCATTTAAAATTTACAACACCAATGTACATCATATTTGAAGTATAAAAAACAAAATTGCAATTTTATAAGAAATTTATAAATATATTGTGTTAAACATATATACTGACAGTACCGACCATTAATAATGTATTTATGTACAATTATCTGTATTATATGTCAAGTAAAAATTTATAATGATGTGTCTTACTTGAAAATCAGATGTGTACAGGTTTAGTGTAGAAAATATATTGATAAATGAATAGATTTATTTTAATATTATCTTTATTTGAATATTTGTAAAATTGAAAATTAAGTAAATGAAAAAAAAAGTCTCATAATATTATAAAAATATAAATTTAGTTTGATTCTAAATTTATTAATCTAAATGTTCAAAACAATATTTATATAAAATTATTTTTCGAAACAGATAAAAAATTTAAATTGATTAAAAATTATAAATATCATTTTTATAAATAATTATAAAAATGTATGTAAAAAAACGAATTTTTGAAAGTTTAGATATTATACTTTATGTAGAACTAAAATATCAATAATTTTTTTAATTCTATAATTCCGATTCGATCTTTAATAAATCTCATAGTAGTCGTTTAATTAATGTTTTTACTGATCGTAAATAATCGATATGTATAACAAATGTCACCGTTAAGTAATGCTTATGAATTGATTAATAATGATTTAGTATTTTTTGAAATAAAAAAAAATATACTAACCATAAGTACATAAAAGAAATTTTTACAAAAAATCAAAAAAACATCAAAAAACATTACTGGTTATTAATAGTTTTAATAGCTTTTGTGAATGTATACATTTTTTTTAATTTGTATGATAAATTAGAGTAAAATTGTATTCTAAAAAAAATACCATTTTAAAGGTATATATTTTAGATTTACCGTATAAAATTTTTGATTATATTAAAAAATACTTTTTGAGGGTGGAATTTAGCAGCAAATTTAAGAATTTTCTTCTTTTTTTGTAATTAAAAAAGTTGCAAACATTTTTTAGAATTTATAAAAAACATACACGTATTTTTTATAAATTTTTTTTATTAAAGCATGAATTATGTAAATTTTTGCCTATTTAGCATGAATTAGATTTATTTTAAATCAGTATTTTCCAGTATAATTCACTTATATATTAAAATCTAAATGTTGTATTTTATGACCTTACACCCAAAGCCGGTAACCTTATATGGTATATAAATTGGCATATAAGATAAAGTTCATACAGTGAAAATTTAACTAAAACCTTGTGATATTCCTATCACAAGGTTTTAGTTAAATTTTGTATTATTATGACAAAAAATTACAACGGAAAAATCTTCACCCGAAATCGATAGCTTTGGTTTAGGAATTTAATGCATAGTTTATCGAGAAAATTATGACACTCTATCTAGTATATCGATTACACCAAAAATTTCATGAATTAAATTAGATAATAAAAGAGTTATTTATTTTATTTTGCTTGTATATTGCTTTTTATTATTATTAACAATGTATTATAAAGAATATTTTTGTTTAAAATCAATTTTATATCCTGAATATTTATAAATTGTTAGCCTGCTTATATCAATAGTATTTTAATTCGTATTAGAGACTTTATTTAATTTTTCTTCTACATTGTAAATCTTTTTTATTTAACTTCTCTAAAGATTCCAATAAATATAATAGGTTAATTTAATTTATGAAGAATTTTTTATAAAATTGAAATTACAGTTTTATTGGAAGAAATTTGGTTTACAAAATGAAACTAAACAAAAAATGTTGATTAAAAAATTGTAACCGTGAGCGTTAAATTCTTGAAGTGATGAACTATAAATAGATTTTTTTATTTAGCACGATTATTTCATAAAATTACGAACAATTACGAATCATTAGAAAGTTACGAAAGTTAAGTCTAAATGTTTTTATCGCACAATAAATTTGTGCGTGTCTACGCATGTGCAAATTGTATTGTCAATATAATTGGGTATGATAAACGTTACTTAAAATAATGCGTTTGTGTGAATATTTCAAAAAATTAATGCTAATTTCATAGATAACCAATAAGTATCGCGCAATCGACGCATAAAAATCCTCACCAATAAAAACGTATGTTCAATGCAATTTATTATTATTATTATTATTTTTTATTTGTTTAATTTCCGATAAAAAAAGATTGTTGTGTCAATCATTTTTTATTATGTGCAAATTCAAATCAAATGCATCACTCCGGCTGCAGCGCGTCGTGTAACATGGACTTGAGGCGAGGGCGCCGGTGCTCCCACCAAATTCACTACGCCATCGCTAGTGACTTGCGCGCGCAGCTCACGTACACGAAATTTTACGCGGCCTAGTATATACCCAATACGGAATGAGAGCTGCCTATGTGTTAGTTATCTTGCGCCAGTACCAGACGCGCCCACTGTTTCACGCATGCACACAACTACATAGCTCGGCTGCCCGCGCCAGTACCTGGCTGAGAAGGCGCCCGAATAGAGAATGTGATGTAACAAAAGAGGTAATTCACGAAGCGAGCCGAAAGCTCCCGAGCGGGCCTTCGGACAATCGGTATGACAAAATCTACGCACTAGAGCAAGAAAGATAGAGTCAAAGCGCTTTTAAGTATTAATGCCGCTGGCTGTTGTATCAGCTTCAGCTCAGCTCGCGTCCGCCATTTTAGAACTTCACAAACACGGATCCTAGAATGAAGCACATACCTTTGCAACTTGTGATTTGAATTTAATCTTCGATTTCGATGGAGACCTCGTATATTTACTACTCCTTCTATTTCACATTTTTTATGCTTGTGTTTTCGAGTAAAACGAGAAAAAATAAGTTTCTTCTTTTCATAATATTCTTCTGATTTGTATAACATGATCTTGGGAAAAGAAGAAAAAATAGAAATGAGCCAATATCCCAATATATATAAAAATAAAAAATGATTGCCTTGGAAATTATTGCATATTACTTATAAAAAATTAATTTTATAATACGAATTGCTTTCATAACCTAAGTAAATGTAAAGCACAAAAAGGTACAGGAATCGTACAATGTATATGCAAGAATTAAAAAAAAAAAAAAAAGTTAAACAACATTGTATAATTCAACGTCAAGGCAGAAGAAAAATGAGTTAGTGCGAAAAGCGAAATACAGATGGAGTATGAAATACATTGCTAAGGTTCTATATACATGTAGGTACTCGGACAAAATTTTGGTTTGCAATAGACATTCTTCCCCTTCCCCTTTGTTACTGCAACAATACTTGGACGGTTATAAAAATGTTTACCTAGCAACAAGCATAATTAATAAAGCCGCTGTATATAGTTTCTTTATTAACTTCCAACGTTGCCAAAACTTACATAATGGTAAAAGGTTCAATCAGCATTGTTGAGCTTTATCACATTTTCTAGCTTGAAATACTTTAACCAATCATGTGACTTCGCGCAGCTTCTCAACCAATGAAATCTTACCATAAATTGCAATGTTGCCAAATCTAGTACATACTTTTTGAACATGTATTTATAGCTATAAAGTAATTATTTTTATTTTCATTATACTATTATTATTATTATTATTATTATTATTATTATTATTAATTTGAAAAGGAAAATAGTAAATATGTAAAATTGAAAAAAAGCTTTATTTAATAAAAAACATACAGGGCGAATTATATAACAATCTGTTTCATTGTACTAGAAGTTACTTTTTTATTTTATATTTCTTTTTTTTATTAATGCTACCTCTAGCGACTGTTTATGACTTTAAACCTACACTTTTGATACGATAACATTACAAATATAACGAGATAAAACGTATAAAAAAGCTCGAGTAAGGTATGTGCGGGCGTGCCTAATACTTTTCGAAGTGATCTGGCAACGTTGCGTATTCATAAATCAACTTTAGAATAATAAATACAATCTGTACATCGGTCCAGTACATGATCTTTCAGCTACGCGTCTCCTAGTACGTAAGGCAATGCGCAGATCCGCTAGCAAGCCGTCGGGACTAGCCGGGTTCTGCGCAGCTTCGGTTCTCCCACCACCATTACGTGATTTTCAACCCCTGTAGAACGTCGAAAATGTTCCCCCACCACCAATGAAAATCCCTCGTGCCTCGAAACCCTAAGTGGGGGATGTATTCGACGAAATAGCATAATATAGATATATATGCCCCACGAAACGCTTGCCAATCTTGGCACTTTGCCTGAAAGAACATATCGACCATGCGACGTTGTCACGTCGGGCGGAGGGGACAGGGATTTCGCTACAGTCCTTCTCTGTTGTGTATCTCTGTCACACTGCCATCGCTTTGCTGAAACCTAGACACTCTTCCAAGCAAATACATGGCTATTGCAAGCCGGCCCGTGGTACACGATGTGAAGATGATCGGGTAAAAGATCGATAGTGCGTATTTTAATCGGATCACCCGCTCAATTATAAAATATTTATTTATGAATATATGTAGAATTTTTATATTTAATTTCAATTCGATAAAGATTTTTTCAAATTATTAAATATTTTTAATACAATATACGTTTAAGCTAGGATGAATAAGTGATCGAAATGTCATTCACTGCACTGGTATAATAATTATCACATGGAATTATTTATTTTGTAGCTAATAATTCCTTATTATCACTGTGGATCTTGTTGTAATTTTTGTTATTATTATTAATATTATTATTGTTAAAATAATCATAAATACATTGTTAAAAATAAATGCCGTATTGTAATATGTGAACAATATATTTTTTATTTTACAAAATATTCTTTAAATAGGTGAAAGTTGAAAAATTTCCGTGATTTGTATAAAATGCAAATCAGTTAAAAAAAAGTCTTGCAAATACTTATTCAATTCATATCTAAAAAAGTTGTATAATTAATCAATATATATAAACTTTATACTTTTTTTTTTTTAATTAATACAAGTCTTTTCTCGTTTACGTTTAATTATATAATAAAAATTTTATTTGATAAAGCTATCCAAAAATTGAATTTTTCAAAAGATAGTAAAAATATCGTAAAAAAAAAAATTTATTTAATATTTTTAATAAAAATTTATAAATTCTGATAATTTTCTACTGTTTTTAAAATTTGTTAAGTTTTTTAATAATTTAATTTTTAATCTTTTTTATTTAATTTAACTTTTACCATTATTGAAAAAATTTAATCAATTGTCTATTAAAGTAGTTGTTATTAAGTTGTTTATTAAGTCAAATGATTGGAAGTATATAATCTTTTTAAAAAAAATTTTTTTTTTTTTATTTTATAATAAATAATAAAGAAACTTCTTTTACACATACAAAAATTATTTAAAAAATATTCGAGTTAATTGATTTTTTTTTCTTTTTTGATGTCAAAGGTTCAACAGTGCGAGTTTTTAACTCCAATTTTCCGACAAACTATTATAAGACTATTCGCGTTTCAATAACGGGACCATTATGTCCAATAAACTATCGAAAGATAAATATTAACTTTTAATTTAATATAATATGAAATACTTGATTTAATAAAAATTATAATTATTTAGATTTCAATATAAATTTTATTGTTTTTTTTTATTTTACAATAATATTTTTATAGAATGTTTTTTTTTTAATATAATGGTAAAAAAACTATTAAAATAATTATTTATCTTTTACTCGTAAAGATATTTATGATTTGATTGTCCGCAATGTTACTTAATGCAATTCTTAAATAATATTATACGCTGTAAATATTTTTCATTAATAAAAAAAATATATCAATTAGCCATGTTCATAATTAATATATTTTTATTAAAAAAAAAAAAAAAATTAGAGTAGATTAAAAAGTTTTTTTAATTTTCTTTTAATAAAGTTATATTAATGCCACTTTAGAACTATAGATGAAATCATAATGAATGGACAAAAGCTTAAATTTTAAAATGTGTATATTTGTACTTTATATAACATTTTCTTATATGCATACAGGTGTATACAATTATAGATTTGTTTATGCACATAAATTGTTCCTATGTACATACATTATATTTCAGCGTTTATTTTCCAACATTTATTTAATAATAAATAAATAAGTCAGGTACCAAATCCATTAATATTAATTTTTTATGAAACATGTAACTTTATTTATTTACTTTATATAATTTCATGGATAAATAAAAGAGCAAAGCACTACTATATAATACCTATATTGTATAACTTTTTTCTGAATAATAGTGTAAAAATTTGATTGATTATATATTATATTTTTTAAGAGTTATAAAATACTTTATTTTAAAACTATTCATATTTAATTATTTCAACAGATATTTTTTTATTATAAACAAGAACTTGTTAAAATATAAATTTTTATTTTGATACTATTTTCTATTATTAGTTTAATGCGTTTAAAAGAACATTTTGATACATCTCACGTTTCTATTTTAAATATTTAGTTACTGTAGTATAAATTATATACGAGCTTTTAAGTGCTAGATTAGTTATTTAAATAGCAAATATTAAATATTTTGTTTCCAAAATTTAAAAATATATCACAATGTCAATTAATAATGAGCATTCTGTACTGTACTACGTGTACTTATTCAGCATAATAATAAATATTTTATTCAAATTAATCTTATTTAACTCGATTTTAAAATAGACTCGTAAATAAGAACGGAAAAAATTTATTATTAATTAATTACATACTTTATCAGCCATAAAATTATTTATTTTATTTTTAATAAAGTACTGTGAAATTCTTATTTTTAATAATGTGATTTCAAACATTTGTATTATATATATATATAAAAATGGTTTTAAATACTTATTAAATAATATTTCTGTTCATTAAAACTCTCCAAGATCTTGTTAGGAAAAATCTAACTTATACTAGATCATTTATTCTTTTTGTATTTATATCCGTTCATTTAGTAGTAGATTGTTGGTGTATAAGCGTAAACGGCTAGTATTGAAGATAATTCCAAACATGGATAAATATTTGAATAATAGATAATTTGTTATTATTGGCAAGTGAAAGCATTAATCTTAAAGTCAAATAATTGATTAATAATTTTTTAATGATGTGGTTATTATCAATTTAAAATAATTAAATATTTAAGAAAATGCTTTAGTAATTTTTCAAAGATGTTATACATATTATTTAATAATAAATACCATTATTAGTATTCGTATAAAATGATTATAACAGGGCATATTATTATTAATTATTACAAGTATATTACGTATCGTTATTTTATTTTTATAAATAACATTATAATAAAATTAAAAAAATTAAAATCAGTAATAATTATACAACTAATTATGCAAATGTTAAATAATTTTTTAAGTTTTCTATTAATGTTATCAAAATTTTATTTCAATTACATTTTATACATGTTTTTCATTCACAATATTTATAATGATGATTCTTGACTTATTATTGAATATTACACTAAAGAGTTTTATCGATTGTTTAATACTAATGTAAAAGTTTTTCTTTAAAACCAATATTTACTGCAATATTTTTATTATTTTTTAATAGTTTGATTAATGAAATTACTATTGAATAATGTTTTTTGTAATTTCTAACAATATTTTATGAAAACTTGTAAGAGCTGAACATTTTATGATGCAATCAGTTTTTTTCAGCAAAAAAATAAATTTTAAAGTATTTAGAATGAAGGTAACAGCATATTGAGCTATGTTGAAAGTTAATTGACCTCTTCGTGAAAGACACAACTCATGTCATTACGTGCAAGAGATTTTGAATTTTGTTGGATTACAATACATCTATATTATTTATAACTTTTTATACTTTAGTTAAAAAAATTATGAAAAAATACAAAATCACATAAGTAATTATGAAATATTTTTCTGAATATTAGAACAATTTATATTTACAAAATTAAAATATAAAAATTTTTATGTATAAATTAAAACGGATAATATTAAAATTTAATTAATAATATAAATAAAGGATGATATTGGAAAAACAATTATAAACATTTTGTTAGTTACACAGGACATGTACTGTTTTTGTAAATGTAGTTATTGCGCATACTGTTTAATAATATAAGACAATAATGTAATGTAATTTTGGTAATGTATTTATAATATAATATGTAGTTTTTTTTTCAAATTTTAGAGATAATTAGAGATATATTGTATTCAAAAATAAAAAATAAATTTTATCAGTTTTTTTCTTTGGTCTCTTATACATTAGCTGGCATTTTGTATTTGAAGCAATACAATATTGCAACACATCAATTGATTCTTCTATTCCCTATATACATACACACGTTTGTTTTAAAAATGAAATTAATATCAATATTACGTATTATGCATGGGTATCTTTGTTTCTATTTTTTTATGATTGTCAGTCATGTAAAAAATATCTTTGTTATTAAATATAATGATAATGACAAACCACACCTACAACTTTTACCGTTTGACGGGTCGATGCGTCTACTTCTATAATCTAAATTTTTCTCTCTACTATTGTTGCAAACTCGACGGCAAAGATTTATTATTGAAATGATTAATACATATAATTATTAATGAAATAGCACAGGTTCACCTATGCGTTACTTCATTAGTAATCGATTATTTGTTCAGTTGGTTATATTAAATGAAAATTATAATTATTATTGTTTTAACAAAATAAACTTATGCTTATTAATCGATTGTATTTATGTTTTTTTTGTTTTTTTTTGTTTATTGTTTAATATTAAGCAACTGTATTAAGTATTTAGTTGAATTTTCATCATATATAATTATATTGAAAGCATGAGTACTGAATAATAACGTTTTTTTTATTTTTTTTTATTTTAATAATAAGTAAAAGACAAATATTCATGTAAAATAGAATATAATCTACGAGTTGAATAACAAATTCTTGTGTGAAACTTAACTTCATAGGATTTAAATGCTTTTTATAGAAAAATTATTGCTATTGTACTATTATTTTTTTTTTTAAATAAATGAATGTATTAAATTTTGTTCTTCAAAGTAGTAACAACTTTCTGAATTTGTTGATTTTTAATTTATACATATATTTTTTTAGAATATAATTATTGTAAACTTTTTGATTATTATTATTTTTTGAATACAAAAAAAAGATGTATTTGAATAATATTTTATTTTTCGAATTTTCACATTTTTAATTAATTACCTGTGTACTGACTTTAAGCGCTTTTTATTAAAGATACGAAATACATTTTTAGGAAAGCCAATGTGCTCTTAAGAACATTTCAAATGAGAGTGGTGCATCTCTTCTTCATCGTAGAATCGACGGTGTCGTTTTTTCAATATCGGGCCTTCGTCGAATAAAAAAGAAAAATTACAAACAGTTGATCCGTGTTTTCTTAGTGAAATTAATATTCGGGGATTTGTGCGTCGAAATTATTAATAGGAGACTTGTAATTTAATGCGATATCGCGGAAAATATAAAGGGGCGGTCGATAGAAAATTAATAAAATTGGTCATATACTTATTTAATATTTAGGCACGCGGATTCAACCTGTTTTTTCTTTTAAGTGTACGTAGCTTTAGAATTTTTGTTTTATGTACTGGAGTTTATGTGCACATTAGTTTTATTCACAAATTTTATCCTTGCATGGTTTTAAGGGTATAATTACGTGTAAATTAAAATTAGAAAAATCATAAGTCTATGAAGGTGTGCCGTTCTGAATATTTAAAAACTGTCCGATACCAACATACAACATGTAAAATGAAAAAAATTTTGAGTTTAAACCGTCGTTTAAGTATGAGGGCAATCGATGATATCTTGAATTTATCAACATTTGCATGCACTTATCCTTAAGGCCCCTTTTAATATTTAAAAGTCACCACAATGCCTTTCCCAAGCTGCATACAAAATTTTATTTCATCGTGTAAAGCTACTAGTCGCTCCATCGTGCGAAGACAAATCCTGCAGCTCGAACGACTCGCAAAAAGAAGAGAAAAATAGAGAAAAAAACAACTCCACAAATTTCCTGACCTTTTCCGAAGAGCTGCGACAAATTGTAGAGTCAGAAAATATTCAGCCTGGATACTTTTATACTACATCATGCATAAATGATATAGATTTATTATTAAGGCG
Source organism: Eupristina koningsbergeri (assembly GCA_018907245.1). Classification (NCBI taxonomy): domain Eukaryota; kingdom Metazoa; phylum Arthropoda; class Insecta; order Hymenoptera; family Agaonidae; genus Eupristina; species Eupristina koningsbergeri. The sequence continues at coordinate 2,831,042 of JACCHV010000041.1, forward strand.
TAAATTTAGTTGCTTATTACATATTCATAAATTTATTAGTTTTATCAAAAATTAACAAGAATGTATTAGCTATTTGATGCGACGTGTATAAAATAAAATAAATAATATTTCAGAGAATCTAAGGAGAAATTATTAGACAAGTCAATACTAATAGTTAATTATGATATTGAAAAAATCTTCAAGTCGTGACAATATTTCTTAAAAGCATGAAAAATCTGTATGCAATAAACTAGTTGTGCAAGTTCACAAAAATGTAAAATGAATCAAAAACTTTTTATTCAAATATTTAAAAAGGTTGTTAATTTAAAATGAGCGACACAGCGCTTGAAAAAAAAAAATTAATTGCACGCAAACTGATAATATTAAGTTAACTTCTAATATTTTTTCCATTTGTATGGTATCAAAGTATAAAAAGTTCAAATAAAAAAAGAAAAATCCATAAGGAATTACTTTTTTAGTGATAACAGACTTTTATGTTATTGATTTTTAAGTAAAAGCAGTAGTGGGATTTAAAAACAATTGTATGTTAAATTGAAAAATATTTTAAAGTTAGTTGAATATTGAATAAAAATAAAAGTACGTTTGAATCTACTTGAAACATGAAGAAATTAAAAAAAAAAAAGAAAAAAAAATGAGCAGGATATAAATTGTACACAATAATGATTGGCATTAAATAAATAAATATGATGCTGAATTATCTAATAGATATCACATATATGTACAAATTTTTTCGATTTTTTTTGTTTCTAATTTTTTAAAGAGGACAATAATTTACGTCTAATTAAAAAAAATAATATTAAAGAAAATATTATATAAATATAGTATTAAAATATAATTAAAAAATATTTTTTATAATCCAAAAAAGAAAAAAGTTTTTTGTATTAAAATTTTTTTTATATTTACGGTATAACACACATGGAAATTATAGTTTGGATAACACCAATATAAGCTTTAGTTATTTAGCAAATAATTTATGAAAATTTTTCAAATTTCTCAATTTTTTGTGATATAAATTACATAAATATTAGAAAAAAATACGAAATTTATATAAAGTGTTTAAAATAAGAAAGATATATGCATATAAATTAGTAAATATCTAAGAGCTATTTATTTAACAAAAAATGCTCAAAAGTATATTTTTAATGTAAATATAAATTTAGAAATAGGCGAGATGAATAGTAATTACATATATATCATTAAATTGAAATCCCGACGAAGTAAGAAATATTTTATTCCTTAAAGAATATTATGTAGTTTTAAAAGTAAATTTCTTAATGTAAAGTTGGAAACTTAATTATTATTTTTTCATTTAGTATAATAATAAATCAAAGATTTTATGTTTAAATTGTACAGTTAATTGTAATAAACACAAAATTTAATAATTAAGTGAAAGAAAAAAAAATTAGTAAAGCACAATTAATGAATTGGAGAAACAAGTATTATATGTACATATAAGAATATTTCTAATAATAAGCAAAATAGTAAAGAGAAAAAACGTAACTTTAAATAAATTTTATAGACTGGTATAATGATTTTAAGAGTAATATTGAAAATTTTACGTAAATTAATAAAAATATTTATTTTAATAAAAATAGGAAAAAGTTTCGCTAATATTATAATAGAATTATGATACATAAAATATTAAAAAATAATAACGTATAGACATGTATAAATCGTTAACCAGGTAACGAACTGGTATATTGTGATGGTGTGACTGTAACGCATATAATTACATAATAACAATAATGACACAATGAATATATAAATTAATTAAAATTTCATGTTGGGAGTTTTTAGACGTCCTAAGTAAGTTAAGTAATTCATCTCAAACTCACGACTCATGAGGAAAAGCCATGATTCATAAGGAAAGCTCATGACTCATGAGGAAAATCTATCAATCATTTGGGATGATGCAATAGAACTTATAATTTCATCAGGCTCTATCTTAAACTGTATGAACAAACCTGAACGAATAATGTACATAAAAATTGTAAAAACAAATGAATATAAGTATAAAAAACTGAATCATACACACTTAGAAGAAAGAATTAATGTATCCCTTATCCATAAAATCCTGTAAATCCAGGCCATCTTATACTGAGTTATGTTGTTCGTTTATTGAGTATAGTTACACATATAACACAATGCTCGTTCAATATAGATCACTTAATTGTGTACTAAAATTTGAAATTCACTTAACAATTTTGTGCGTCAAATCAATAATTGAATAAACCCTCAATTACAATTACATTTGACAACGTCACTCAAAGCAACAACCCAGAGGATAGCTGCATTGTGAACTTGTTAAAAGTAAGAAACCTAATAAATTAAATTTTGAATAATTTTTAATACAATTTTCCATTCGTTTAACATTTCCGCTTCACACCAAAAATTTAAATCCTTTTCATAATAATCATTGGACTCTAATCCAGACCATATTTTTATCTTAATTATTCTCAAATGTTAACAGTCGTTTAGCATACATATACACATGTGTACATATACATCATATTTTAAGACTATAAAATAGGAAAAAAAATAAACTGAGGATTCAACTCTGTTGATCGACCTTATCCCATGCTGGCACGCTTAATTGTTTAGGCATAAAATTAAATAAATCATTTTATTAGGATATAAATGTATAAATTTAGGATTTCATATATAAGTATAGTTATTTATAATATAGTGATTCATAATATAAATATAGCATGGCAAGAATTATTTGAGGTTTTTAATAAAGACCTAATATTAAAATGCTGGGCTGTTAATTAAGTGTAACTATGAAGTTTATCAAAAAAAGTTACTTACGGAAGCTTTTCAAATATCCTTGTTAAATAACTTTTAAATAAAGAATGAATTTTATGCCATTTATAATCTTAAAATGTTTGGTTAACATGTCAAGTAACTTGAAAGCCCCTAGAATTTTAATAAGTGGGAGTGATAAGAAAGTTTAATTGCGATAATGATTACTTATGGGTTTAAATAGGTTTGAAAAAAAAAAAAAAAAAAAAAAACCAATTTGCAGCTTTGACATATAATATTACGCATGAAATTTTATAGTTAAGAGAGTGAGAGTGAGAGAGAGAGAGAGAGAGAAAGAGAAAGAGAGAAGGAGACAAGGAGAGAAATAAAAATAACCAATAAAAAGGTGTAAAAGAACACTAGTTAGTAGCTTCGGAGAAAGATAATCATAAATGACATTCATTAAATTAGCAATTTAAAAAATCTGTATTTAACGTAAGTCTTAGAATTAACTTTGTATTTCTGATTATCATTGTATTTTTTATCGGGTTTGTGGCTTTGATTAGGTTTTGGTAATTGGTTAATTTATGTAATCACGAATTTTTTTAGATATCTGAATCCAAATATTAAATATGAACTATTGGTTTGAAACTGGTTTTAATTACAATAAACTATTCGTTACAATATAATTTTTTTTTATTTTTAGTTAATTGAAAAACACGTATATTGTTGTTTGTTAATATATTTAAATGAGATAAAGTTATGATTTTACCATTAAAGTAATGTTTTTTTTTTTAATACTTCATGGTGTGAATTTTGATGTGAAGCACTTACCATTTTTAATTGATAAAAGATATAGTTGTGATCTAACGAGGTGCAAATTAAAAAAACACAAACTTCATTCATGATTAATATGTATTATTTAATTTTTTATTAATTATTTTTATTAATTAATATTATTATTTAATTATTTAAATGTATTAATTAATAAATTCGTTTCGACAAGACACCCTTATTCTTCTGGTTTATTAATATGAGTACTACATGGTGTATTTTATTGAAGGTGGTATTGATAAACGATATTTAAAAATTAATTACAATATTATTTTTGTAGTTTCTTCTAAAATCTTATGTACATTAGGATGAATCTTACTCTATAATTATTTAAATGTCTAGTGAAGAGACATTTGTTTTTCCTCAAATATTTAAATTTATCAGACATTATGATTTGTATTTTGCTGTTTCTTACTTTTTTTTTTTTATTATTTTCTAGTTCGTTTTTACGGCGAATTATGTTATCAAGTGACTAAGGACTCATAGTTGTTATACCACTGTATCGAGTAATGCGTTTTTCTAGATTTAACTTTAAGCTAGCTAGAACCTTCCACTCATATTAATACATTGCAGTTTCTCTAGACAGTATTCATACAGTCTCTAGGGTCAGTCATGCACATTACTCAAATGCATGTTTAATATCACAATAGTAAATTGGATATCGGTCACTTTATTATTTATCTACATTTATTCATGAACAAATATTGAAGATTATTCATGTTTTACATGATTTTTTTCTTGTTAATTAAAAGGCTTCCTGCATTTAACCTATTTTATATCTTTAACGCGATATAAGTTTATTAATTTTTAAAGTTTTTTATGTTTCTTCGGAATATTTATTATAAATTTACAGAAACTTCTTCTACAGTTCCTAAGAATATTACTTATTTTACTAAACGAATACTTTAAAAATAATATGAGAGCCTAAAGATTATTCATGTCAAATTAAAACTTTCAATTTCGGTTTAAAGTAGTCAATTACTAATTTTAATCATCAGATGTCAGAGTTTAATACTTTAAGAGTTATCAGGCGTTTAAAACACGTACATATTTATACATACAAGCATTGTTTTTTTACTCATTTCTTCAAACAGTAAATTTAATACAATGAAGTTTGTTGGTGGATACTTTTGCACTGCACAAAATAGTTGAATTGGAGTGTGTAAATCCATACATTTCATCTCGTCTGTGTAAGCGTCAGTCTCTTTATTTTTCTCTCTCTCTCTCTCTCTCTCTCTCTGACCTATTTAACGTCAGTAGTATTCTTAACAAACTACATTTTAAAAGTATAGAAAGCAATGAATGTGTATTTGCAAATCTTTTAACTATTTTCTTGCATACATTTGTATGAATCTTCATCCATTTATTAATGATATAACATAAATATTAGAATATCTCTGGTATAAGTATAAAGTTTTATCATATTAAAAAGTCTTATCAATTTTCACATGTAAAATTAGATGAAAGAAATAAATATCTATTTAATAATTAAACCGAATATAAGATAAAAATGTATTTTTAAAAAAGTAAGCTAATTTTTTATTAACAAACAATTAAACATTTTCAACAACAATAAAAAACGTAACCCTATACAGATATTAGTTTCTATAAAGAATTACTTAATTTTCTACTCGTGTAAATTGAAATTAAGAATTTTAAGATAATAAAAATTGTAGCGAATTTTATCTTGCTAAACTTAAGAAATTTTTTACTTAAAAATTTTTTAGTATTTTAAAAAATTTGTTTCAAGAATGTGTAAAATGGTACAGAATTAATGGTGGCATTCACAAATATTTGAATAGTTTACAAAAAAATTTATCGATGCTAAAATTTTTAGTTAAATGCAAATTGTAAAATGATTTTTATTTATTTGAAAATGGTTAACCAATTTCTTGGTCAAATAAGGTAATTTGTATTTTTGGCTACCATTGAAGCATAAGGGATTGCGTTATACAGGAACAAATACCGAAATCTATTTAAATGAATCATATTTCGAATAAAGTAAAGATAAGCTGTAACATTTTATTAATATTTTTTATTTTCAATTCATTGAAATAATGTAAAATGTAATAATATGATAGAATAACGTAATAGTAGTATTTTTAGTTTAAGAATTCTGCAATCGCTTAAAATATTATACAGAGCTACTCATATAAAAAGAATATTTTTTACTTTATTCGACATTATATTTAAATTGATTGAGTGTGTTTAAAAATTTAATAATCAAATAATTATTGATTTATTTTTAAAAAAGAATGAATAACATATAATATCTTAAGAATAAAAATAAATAGATTTTTTTCTTAATTATATCTTGAGTGTATTCAGGTACAAAACGCAGTATATACATATAAACATAAATAAAATAAAATTATAAATATAACATATTATTAATAAACTGTATGTATAATTAATCTTATTGATGATTGCATATATAATTAATTCAATTATTAGTAAAATAAATTAAATTTCTACAATTGATAAATAATATTTAGTTTATAAATATATATCAAATATTATATAAATAGTATTTGTAATATAACTTATTCAAAAGTTCATTATTTATTCATTAAAAATATTTTAAATGTGTAAACGTATATAAATAAACATTTTAATATATCTTTTTTATATACAAACTAATAGTAGACATTTATATAATAAATTCTTTTAAAAATCAGAATATTTTCTGTATACACAGATTTTAATAAAATATTATATTCGTGTGAAAACGTTGAATATGTAGAAATAAATTCCATTTGAATATACAAAAATTTATTTAATATTATACATATGTTTGTATAAAATGTTATTTTAAATACTCTTTAAAACTTAATTAATTTAATTAATATTATTATTATTATTATTATTATTATTATTATTATTATTATTATTATTATTATTATCATCATTATTTTATTATCATTGATATAATTTTATCGATAAATTATTAACTTGTGTATTAAACTCTTTATTTTAAATTTTCAACATGTGATATAAAACTTAAGTAAAATCATATAAAAATATTAAATAATGTAACCATATCAATTATTATTATTCACAGTAAATTACAAATCAAAACTTACTTTTGCATATAAATAAGTTTAAACATTTTTTAATATTTATTTTATTATGTACTTTATTGGATAGATTATTACATTAATTAATCATAAAGTCGGAAAATAACTAAAATGTTATTCAAGTGAAAAATTTTTAAGTAAATTTTCTTTGTATTTGCTTAATAAAATTAATTTGTTAGATAAAAATCTTCGATCTTGTTTATGAAATGTTGATTTTGATAATATCTAGATGTCTTCACAACACTAAGCAAAAATTTCTAATATAAAAAAAGGGAAAACTTTTTTTATTATTTGAAGACAGAGTATATTATTTGATTGTTAGTTTTATACTTCATTGCGAAATATAGTTTATTGGGTTTTATTGAAAGTTTACAGCATTAAGGTTAAATAATTGAAAAGATAGTCTACATAGTGCTCGCTAATATAATTTGTTATATATTACCAAAAGAAATTTAACTAAAACCATGTCAATTGTAATTTTTAACTGCATTGAAAGCAAATAGAATATATATATGAGTTATCAAATAAGACAATTAATACAGTTTTTTAGATAAATTAGATTTTATTTGCTCTGATGAAAACAAAACTTAAAATTAATGATTATAAAAAAGTTTTTATTACATAATACGCAATTTCATATGAGTTTGATCATTTTCTAAATGCTGTTGTACTTTTGAAAAATAAATAATCGATTAAATTTTGATAATTTAGCATCATCATACCATGATTTCCACAAAATTTTAAACTGAGTTAAAGTTAAAAAGAATATGATTTTATAAATGTAAACGTTGTCAGGAAGATTTCTTGAATTTACTTTTGCATTCATCCTTAACAAAATCTTAAATATTTTAAAATAGCCTATAATTACTAGATAATTATGAGAATTAATAAAATTTATTAATAATGATGATTTGTGAACTATTCTATAATTCGGAAGTAATCGAATTAATTAAAGATAGAAAACCTTTTATTTATTAATATTTATTTACAGTTTATATTTAACATTATTTATTGATATTTTAAAGAATGTATGATTTCTTGTACCATTAAAACTGATGAATGTTTGTACAAGATTTATAATAAATTATATTTATTAATATTCTCATAGTAATATTTACAATTATTAATATTATACAATTATTATTATAGAAATAGTTCCCTTAATTTGACATTAATTGAATAAATACATCATAAATATTTCATTTGATTAAATTGGAGCAGAAATTTCGTTTACAAAGTGTTAATACATACAAAACAAGAAAATATTGAGACCAATTGATGAATGCTTCTGCAAAAGTTGTTATTAATAATTGAAAGGACTCCTTTATACTCAATGCATAATCATACGGGATTATATTTAAATGAACAACTGGAAAAAAGAAACAATGTTTAGGTCCTGAGTATAAAATTTTTTTTATGCATTATTAATTGTATTTATTTGCTAAAAATGTGAAGGTTTGTTGGTAAATGTTTTTATAAACTATTGTTAATTTGACAATACTAATATAATAATGTTTTTTTTCATAGCTGCAAAGGCGTTGTATATTATTTATTATTTACAATAAATCTATTTTAGTGAAACTTAGGATTTTTGTTTGTCGTTTTCTGAAAAATAATATGGTTTAGGTTAAATTATTAAATTTACAATATTTTTTTGTTTATAACATTTGGATTGCAGGCATGTAGTACCCTAATAAATGTAAAACTTTCATGATTGATAATTTGTTTCTTTTTTTTAATAATTAAAAAATTTTTTAAATATCGTAAGTGGATACTAACTAGATTGTAGTCATTAAAAAACTTTTAGGAAGAAACAGAAATATAATAATTTTAGAATTTCTAAATTTATTAAATTATCATCCTCTTAGAGATAGTTTTTGGGGGTGAAATAAATAATTATTAAATAATATATTTATAATTATTTATGACTTTATTTATAGGTTTCTGTCGATTTTTAAAACAAATTTTAATTTTTAAAAATTTCATTTTTTGTTACATTTAACGTTACAAACTTCGGACACATAATTAATGTGAATAATAAATTGTTTTTACAATTGTTTATAATTATTAGAAAGTTATTTAAATATTTATTCCACAATTAAGAATTAAATAATTATTAGTTGGTGAATAATTAACTCTATATGATTTGAATTATAAATAATAATTACTTTAGGGTTTAGAACATGCATGAGTTCAACCAAAAAATAATAAAACATAGAAAATGAAATTTATTCATCGAAATGTCGATATAACAAATAAATTTTCTTTCTAATTTTTCTTTCTAAGTTTGTTTATTAAAATAATTAATCTTCTAGTCAAGTAAAAAAAATTTATTTTGACTTACATTAATTTATCGTCGATCAGTTTTTTAACTACTTTTAAGGATCTGTTAAACTAAATTTAAGAATAATAAATAATAAGGAAAATAAAATAATTATATATAGTAACAAAATCTATGTTTTGGTTATTAATACTTATTAATAATTATTCATACTTATGATAATTAAACAATGATTTTTTTATTATAATTCCTTAATGTTGTGATATAAAAATGAAAATTTACTTCTTTTATATATATCTACTTTTGTCATGAAAATATTTTTTGATTTTCATATGACTTTACTTTTGTAATATTATCAATGTTATCAAAAAATAAATTTATACGCTTGATTAAATTTTAATTATATTTGTAATTTAATTACACTTTTTTTCATAAAATTTTTCTTTTACAAACAGGTGCTAAATGTTATTTTTATTTCTTCATTTCGTATTTAAATTGAAAATACTAGCTAAATAAAATTTTAAACATACTTTACTGGTAGTACTATATCAAATAATATAAAGTGTACATAATAAATGTATAAAATGTAATTTAGTTAATATTACATGATATGATTGAGAATAATTCTTAGGATTTTTTAATCATATTTTTTATTAAATTTTTTAATTTAAAAAAGTTTTTTTAAAAATATATTATTCATTATAAAATAAAATAAATATAAAGTTGTCGTAACAATTTCGAACATTTAAATTTAAATTTTAGTAATAAAAAAAGAATCCAACGAGAAGAAATCTAATTTTTATTTAAACCTTTCGTGTTAATTGTCAACATAAGAAGTTTTAATTTGTCATTTTTCAATTTATGTTCAATGCATTCAATATCTTTCAATTGATAAATCATATGATAATTATACAATTAGAAGGTATGCTGTGAACGCAAATACTTTCATAATTTATGTTCATACATTTAAAGTTTCTACACTATGTATCAACATTTATTAACACATAAATGAAATTCTTTATTTAACCTTCGATAATATTTGTGTAAATCCACTCAATAATTGATTAATAATATTCAGGAATCTAATGATGCAAAATGTCCAAATTTAAATAATATTTAAATATTCATACCATGATTTGTTGTACGTTGTAACACATATGTTGTTTACTTTTGATTTTTATTTAATATTGAATATAATACAATTTATGAAATATACAATGTATTCACCTATATTAAAACACAAATGTTTTTTTTTTCTGCTCATATATATTAAATATTTTTTTTTTTTTTTTTAGTAAAAAATATTAATTTTTGAAAATCAAAATATTCAAATAATTAAAAAATGTAATTATAATAATGTATATATCTATAGAATTATGAAAAGGAAAATTACTAAAATTAATTTGTAACTTTCACAAATGTAAATATAAATTAATTAAACTAGGAGTTATTGTTCTTAATAACAATACAGTCTCCTTACAATGAATATTTATTGTTATCCTCAATTAACATCTTTAAACTTTTAATCTATAAAATAATTAATATTCTATCATTAGTAAGGTACACAAATTAACTATTTTAATATTGAATAAAAGAAAAGTTTATATATGCATTGCATCAGTTTAAATTTATTCAATACTTACAGGATTTGTAAATTTATTTTTATTAATTTAGCAATGTTTAAATTTCTTATTAATAGATTAGGTTACATTATAATTATTTGTAATAGATTTGAAAAAATAAATCCAGTAATAAATTTGATTTATAAATAAATATAAAATTAATTTATAACATATTAACTATAGAATTTGAAAAAAGTTTTTTTAAAAAAAATAAAACGTAAAATACTTTATAATCTGCGATTCGAATATCTAAAAATAAATAATAATAATAAAATTATGATATTTATTATTTTTAGAGACAATTGTATTTAAAATATGTATAATACAATAAGACATTTTTTTTTTATATAAATATTTCAGTTTTTTAAGTTTTGATCACATTTAAATATTATATTATTATAATCTTTTAACAGATTTTAAAGAAGTTTATTTATTTAACATATATAATTTAAATTTTATTTAACAAGAAATGTTATCAAATAAACATTTTACATTTTTAAATATTTTTTATTTTAATTTATGAAAATTAATACTTATCAAAAATTAAAAAGAATATAATACAACTGTATAAATTTGTTAAATGCTGTAAAGCAGTGAAAAAAATGTCTTCTATTGATAAATAAGAGATTCATTGTGAATTAATGTAATCCGAAAATTAATAACAAATATATACATCGTTAAAAAAAACATAGAAATCATGAAAAACATAACAAACGTAATAAAATATATGAATTTTCTCAATTTAAAAAGTTAATCTATTTATAACTGATATTTGAGATAAACATACATATTGTGAACATTATGATGAACATTATTTATAATTTTTGTTTTATATTTTCTAACAAATAGCTAATTATGTATACAAAAGTATGGTGATGTATTAAAAAATATGATTTAGAAAAACAAAGATAATGATTTGTATAATGTAAGATATAATTGTAAAAGCTTATGAAAAGTTAATTTCTATTTTTATATAAATGGAATGATATATAACTAGAAAAGATTATTAGACTCAGTTTTCTTTTAAATTAGTATTTAATTTTGACCTTCACCTTATTGATAATCGTACTTATATCAATTTACATCAGTTAACAATTTTAATTATAATTCACCTTTAACAAAAATCTTTTTTATTAATATTTTTTATATATGTAAATGTTATTATTGCATATAATTAAAAAATTAATATTTTAAATTTATAATTATTGTCATTAGTATAATGTGTTCCAGATATAAAATTTTTTGTCGTGCTGCATAAAGGATGCGCGAATTTTTAATTAAAATTTTATATCAATTATTGATATATATTTCATATACGTTGTAATATATTTAAAATTATTTAATTTAATTATATGCGATTCAATAATATATTAAGTAGTATTTACTGTAAGAGTTTGTAATTAAAATAATAATAGGTATAAAAGTTCAAAAACACTCATTAAAAATATTTTAAATTATAATTTGATTTAATTAACTAATATATATTTTAAATTTGAAAATTTTTAATGTTTTCATATAATTTTATTTCAATATTATTGACACTGATACAATTCGTGATTATATCAAAATTTGAAAAAACTTAATGTGTGTAGATGAAATATTAAAAATTATAATAAAAATAACAGAAGTATTATGCATTTTTAAGATTCCTCCCATATCCATAGCAATGTTTTTTTATAATTAAAATTTTGTAATTTTTTTACTCATAATACATTAATTAGTGTAATAAATTAATGTTTAACTAATATCTTATTTTTGTATTTAATATTTGTAGTATAAATTTTTCCATTAAAATTTTTTAAAAATCATTTAAAATTTAAATTATGATTAATAATTTTAATTCGGAATACAAAATTTTATGAATATTATCAATAATCCTTTTTACATATTTACAGTATCTTCAAAATTGAATTCATAAATTCTAATGTTTATATACAACTTACATTTGAATGCAGAACAATCTTGATATTTTGTTATTTCAAATAAAAAAAACCTCTATGTTTCATATTTATAAGGAGTATTAAAAAGATATGTTTTGTTTATTTAATCATTGATTACATACGATAGTTTATAAGAATAATCTATCCTTATTTTTATTATAATAGTAACAGACGATTATCTTTCTCCCCTCTCTTTTCGCATGCATTTTAATAACAATCCCACAATCCCCACCCATTTTCCATTTTTTTTTTCCAAATTTGATTGGCGCAATAGAATTATTGTTCGTTATTTGGAGAAGCAAATATTATGCGCATGCGCTTTATCATAAAAAGAAAATTTAGTACTGTTTTGCGCAGGTAAGACAGAAATGGGACATATATATATATAGTTTCATCTTTGTCCTATCTATCAGAACGTGAAAAAAAAAAGAAACAGCTGAGGTGCCCCCGCGCATGCGTATCGTTTGGTTTATTTAGAAATATAGAAGCCTCTAAAAAATGTAAAATGTGATGTGTAGCAATTTATAAATAATAGGGGGAAATCATTGTAATAATAAAATCGTTAAAAGCAGTACTATTTTACCCGAAATGAAAAAAAGCCTCTAGTTAGAGTGCTAACTAGCAGTGCTAAAAAAATTGTTCTTAAAAAAATTTGCCCCTCGGGTGTTTAGATTAAAATCGAGGAATATGTATGCATAATTTTTATTTGCTCTAGAGTTTGTTTCGCGAGGAACACGTTTAAATTCAAAAAACGAGGACGAAATGAAAAGGCAATAGAGCTGGCGAGCACCGCGGAAGAAGCGGAAAAAACGGTAAATTCTGAACAATCGAAAAAAGTAATTCCTAAAAGCGAGAAAGCGAATATCATAGCAAAAGAAAATAAAAAAAGATGCTATATAGGTACCTGTGAGAGTACGAGACATCCCGAGAGGGAGGAGAGCACCAGGGAGGGGAAAAGGAGACAGAGCCAGGGAAGGAGAGAGAAAAATAGAGAGTTAGACGAGGTGTATCCGAGTCTCGAAGTAAGAGCGTATGAGCGCACGTACACACGCGCGCGCGAGCCCACACACAAGTTGTGTCGCCTCGCACCAGGGACTGTGTGCGTGAGATCAAACTATAATTCGTAGCTGTCGTCGTCGTCGTCGTGTGTACAGTCCGTCTCGTAGGTGCGAGCAAGCCAAGCGCGTGCTTTTTCCTTCACCTCCTAGCAGCGAGCTCGGGGACGTCGGCCTGCATCCTCAGTTTGCTGACAATCTACGAGAAGTCCGGAGAAGTCCCGAGCGATCACCAGGAGTCACCCGCACTCGCGCAGGAACCTCTTTCCTCGGTGGAGTGCCGAATACATGCGCACGCGCGCTCGCACACTCTCACGGACGTGCATGAACGGGGGCTCTGGTACGTGTGCGTGCACTTAGAGAGAAGAGTAGACTACCAAATACGTGTGGCGCTAGTAGCCCAGCTCTCGAGGAAGAGTGCGACGTCGTCGGCGTCCTAGACTAGGTGAATTCGGTGTAGATGTACGCGACCTCCTGCCCCGTGCACTTACGTCTTCGCTTGTGATGTATCTTCGTTAATATGCATTTGTGCTGAAGAATGTGCACGGAGCAGTGCTGGCGTGTGCTTTCCGGATAGGAGGCGCACGATATAACCTCAAAATTGAAAGCATTCCTATCGTTTGTCTCTCTTGAGCGCACGGGCGTACAGACAACCGGACGCCTCTGCAAGGCACGTCTATGGGGAAGGTGTGGTATTTCACACTGTGTTATTTCTGAAGAAAGTAAAAGAAAACGGAACAAGAAAAGGATTGAATGTGCACCGAGATCGAGACCTTGATCGTTTAGGAAGCTCCATGACGAAAATGCCGTCCCGTTCTCCATATGGCCACGAGGAAGGCGAACGACCAGGATAAAGAAAATAACAAAGTGGAAAAACATGTATCTTAGGGTAGACTCCGCGGCCGCGAGCTTAGGATCGTCCGCTGCCGCCGACATGGAAGTGCATGCAGGTGCTGCTACTGCTGCTGCTACCCGTTACGCTACTATTATTGTGGATTGTAATTTACGACACTGCGCTCATAATTAAAGCCATAATTAAGGGTTTTTGTCAAAAGGCATTATCATCGAACTTTTACTGTCCAACATTCTAAAGAGTATACATTTTCTTGGGCATCACACGAATCTTTAATAGGCATGTTCACACACGATTATTTCTATAATTCATACATACGTCCATATCTGTAAGTGAAGGAAGGGTTGTGTTATCCCGAATCTAGGGGTTGCAAGTTGACAAGTTGACACACTCAGTGATATAAGTATATATAAATAGTATATATATAGACATATAATATATAATATACTATATATATATATATATATATATATAAATATATATAAAAGTGGAGTGATAAAGAGATTAATATAAAAATATAAAAAATAATATAGGGGGAAAGTGTGTGAGAGAAAGAGAGGGAGAGAAGGAGCGAGAGTCAGTTTCTGAAAAAGCAGATCGCCGCCGTCGCCACATCCCCGCTTTCCCGATGTACGTTACGGATGACGGTACGTTTCTCCCGATGGATCTACTCTTTTTTCAGTTCTGGTTTTTTCTTTGCTGAATCGGTAATGCTGTTACAACTTTGTTTGATGAAAATTTATACAATTTTGTATTTTATTCTCAATAAGCCTTTTATAATTCTAAAATTTCTTATCAATTACATGGAAAACTAAATGAAAATTGAATGTTTAAAAAGAAATTTGATCAAATAAAATTATTAACTTTACATTTAAGAATTTATAGCAGCCGTTTTTTAATTTTAGAAATAGATAACTAATGAGTTTTTTAATAGAGTTGTAGATTTTTTTTAAGTACCATAATACATGTAGTAAAATTGAAGATCTATCTTAGCAAGATATTATATACATTTTAAATATAATAATTATATAAAATAATTATAAAATATAAGATATTCTACATATTTTTTTTCATATATGAAAAATAAATTTAAATTGAATAAATGTTTTTCAATTTAATGACATAATTGGATCATAATTTTTATTTTTATCATGAAGGTTTATAAAATATGTTTTTAAAATATCCATTATTCTATTTGATACATGCTTGAAATGACAATATTTTTTATTTTAAGTTTTATTATATACTAATCTACTTTAATTACTGAGAAAAAGTATACAATAATTATCAATTTTTAATTATTATTTATTTCAAATATTTATTATAAACTTTATACAAACTTATTTTATAAATTACATTTTTTAAATACTTATTGGATTTGATAATTAAATATCAATAACAGAAAATTATATGTTTTTTTATTAAAATTATAAAAATTATAATTTACTAGTTGGTTGTTAATCAAGACAATTAAAAGTTTGCATTATCATTAAATAATGTTTGAAAATGTTATTTAATGTTTGTTTTATTTTTGTATTGAAATAATAATATTAAAAAATATGTTTAAATTTAAAAAAATAATTTATTGTATAGTTGATTAATTGATTTTTATTCAATATAATGGACTTTAATACTATTTTTTATTATTTAATGTTATTATGTATTAAATATCATGTTTTTGTTTTTTTTTCTTAAAGAGTAGATTTCTGGGATAGGTATTATTCCATTTATATAAAAATATAAATTTTTTAAAATAATTTATTGAATGTAAGTAAATATTAAATTTAAAAACATTAACATTTTGAAATAAAATTTTGATGATCTAAATAATTGATAATAGAAGTAATTGTATTTATAAATATATTTTATATGACTTTATATTTTTTACTAACTTTCAAAATTAAGCTTTATATTATGTATTATTAATACAATTATCACGATAAATGATTATCAAACATAAATGTTATGGATAATGAAATATATAAATTATAATGTCAGTAATTATACTTTAATTTACTATAAAAATTTAAAGCTTAATTTTTATATTTCTTTATTATACTAATTTCAATTACATTTTGAATATTTAATAACATGGTAATACATTTAAATGCAATATTTTAATGTTTTTAATGAAAGCTTAAAGTTGAAAATTAAAAATTCTATAATAACTTGTAAGTATTAATCTTATTTTTTTTGGTTATAGGATCATTAAATAAAGTAACAGTAAAACAAGAACGTCCAGATGAAGCAGAAATCAGGGAATTGGCTGCCAAAATGGTGGAAGCACATAAGGCGAAAATGGGTACTGCAGCTGCTCAAGCAACAGCAGCTGCAGTATTGCCACCCAGACCATCAGGTTGTAATCAGACTAATCTATCCGGATTGCTTGGCTTTTACAATAATAGACGGCCAACACCAGACTCAAATATAGGAAAGCCCTTACAAGAAGGTAAAATTCCCTTGGATGACGAAAGTCAAAGAGGCAGATTTGGATGGACAAGTTTTGGAGACAATCACATACCATACATATTCAGGGCTAGTGAAAAATATTGTGCAGTTAGGATATTAGAATCTAAACTTTTAAATAAGTACCTTAGTTATCTTCATTCTGATATATACAGCTGCACATGTATACGAAGTTACTACATCACTGAGACTGAAAGTAAACTTTTAAATGAAATTAATGTCAAGCATTGTGAAAATCAGTTTGGTCGGGAACCATTTACATGCAAAGATTTAGTGGTTCGTTTGGCTGATGCTAAAGAATTTTACACTTTTTTGGATGTTTGTTATACAAAATTAACGTCTGGGTCAAGTCAAAATGTGATACCTGGTCACAATAAACCAGATAAATGTGGATTCATACGTATTAATAAAGAATCTGTTGTACCATATACCATTAAAGGTGGTCTTAAATATGTTCCTCTCTTCTACTTTGAAGGTGAAACTGAGAATTTAAAATTGAAAGCAGAAAAGTTGGAAGGCTGGGATTTATCGTACTTAAAGTTTTGTTGCAAAGTACAGGGTATACGCAATGAATTGTTTGCCAGTGAGACGTGTTCAGTAATCAGTTTAAATGACATTAAGAGTTATTTTCCTCCAGGCACTGGTTTTGAAGATTATTGGCCGAGTAAAGTAATGGACTCTCAGTTATTAGTTAATTGCAAGGGTAGTGGAAGTGGTGGTGGTTGGACAAAGCAGCCACCAGCTCCTCCTGTAACAAAACAGCCAGTACAGAATAATGTTACAAAAAATTCTATAAATGCAAGAGGTGCCTCATTGCAGGCTATGCTACCACGAAATTCAATACCAAGTGCTACTTTGCAAAGAGTTAATCAAAGACCTGTAGTTACTACTCATCCTGTACATTCGGCTTCTACAGCAGCCTCTTCTGTAAGAACTAATCAAGTATCGCAACCAATGATGAATGCTGTTCAGGCCGCTACAGTTAATGGATGGTCTGGACTTGTAGGCGGTCAGCCAACTTTTCCAACACCACTTGCATCACAAGCAAATTCTCTTATAAGAATGACTACTGGTGGTATGAATATGCATACTGTAAGTATTTCATTTTTACTTTTTAAGTATTAATAAGTGATTTGGAATAAATCATAAAAAATTTAAATTGATCCACTACATTATTAAAGTTCTTTGTATTGTTATAATTTTAATCTATATTACTCTAATTTTCTTTTAAAAAAATATATAATTAAAATTTTTTATTTTATTTATTTTCCTTGTATTAATCATATGAAATGGTTAAATTAAATTATAAGTGTAATAAAAGTTTATAACAAGAATATTTCATTTTTAAATTTTATTTCAATGCTTTAACAATGTGAAAATTATTTATAATTTGATACAATTAGACATATATGTGTATATATATATGTATATATATATATATATCAAAATTTAATAATTATAAATAATTATTTATATCTTAAGGTATATATTTAATTAAATACAGTAAATAAAATAAATGAAAAGTAATTTTCACATAAATAATTATTATCATAATTTAATATAATTAAAATATATTTTAATTTTAGTCATTGCCCTCAACAAAAAATTACCAACCACAATCAAGTAGAAATAGAGGAAATACTGGAACTTCGCAACAGTATCCATATTCTAATGCAACTATGCAAACAGCTGTACCATCTCCACTTATTAGGGCTACTGCACATTCCAGTCAACCTAATTTAGGGTAAAAGCAATTTTTATTTTTTTCACAAAAAAACATTAATTACAATATTTAAAGCTAGACATATAGTATATTATGAAATGTATTGTATTAATTCTACATTGATATATATTTTTTATAATATAGAAAATTAAAGTTCATATTAGACAATTTAATCAATAATTATTACTATTCAGTAGAATTTAGATAAATCTAATAATCATAAAAATAAGTAAAATAAACAAATGCAATAATTTTGCTTTAATAATGTTGCTCTATGATTTATTTTCATTATTTGATAAAACTAAACTTACTTTAGTTCTACTGTAAGAGTCAATAATGGTGTTTTTGAGAAAAATTTCTGGATTTACAAACTTATTTCATGAATACAAAATGTAATAATACAAAATTGCAATTAATTTATAATATATAACAATATAAGATTATAATTTATTTTTTAAATTATTTTCATTTAATGGAATATAAAAAAAATAAGAGGTATTGTTTCCACTTAGGGAAGTGTAATTAAATATTATCATTTTATTTCATGAAATGAAAAATATTATTTTAAAAAAAATTAATATATCTTATAAAAGAATTGTAAATACAATGTATATTTTATGTATATTTAAAAAATCCATTTTTCATTGAATAAATGGATTGAAGCATTATATTGTTAGATACATGCAAACGCAAAGCTGGTCTGTTGTCTATTATTGTACCTTGTACATACAATATTGTATTTTGTTTTTTTAATGTAGTTATCCAACCTATGGGAAGGATGACTGGTGAGTCTTCACACGATGTACAATAATCATACATATGATGCAACACAGCATGATATAATTTCATAAAAAAACTTATTTTTGTAGATAAATTATTGTAACTATTTGTTTGTATTAATTTTATATTAATTAATATTTTGAGAATGATTTTTTAAGTTATTTTATTCATCTTTAAATTGAAATAGAAAATCTAAACATTTAAAATTTATATTTGTACAAAATTATTTATGAGCTTTTCTATGGGTATAACTATTTATCAAATATATTGCATGGTACATGGATTAACATTTACTTTTTATGTTATAGTCTAGATAATGTTTTTCTTTTAATATTTTATTTTTGAGACTTGTTTACAGTTTCTTCTCTTTTAATGTTATCATTTATGATCATTGGATATATTCAGCAATTGTTTTATACTTTATTATTTATGCTTGAGTGTATTTATTGATACAAGTATATTTATTGATAAGTGGTTATGTCATTATATATATATATATATATATACATGTTTATGCATATGTACAATTCAAAATGGTCAAATATTTTATTGTTTAGTAATTGGTTCTGATTTTTTTTCAGGGTATCTACAACATACACGACTCCAAGTTTAGGCGTACCAAATCCTGTTACAGCAAATACATATCCACAAATGCTTGGTTTAAGTGCAGAGCAGGTTCAAGCATTAATGCCACCGCCAACTTCAGCTGCATCTCTTCTGACACACCCCCAACAGAGACATACACCTCCTGTTTTGAATACAAGTCATGGAAGTCATACAACTCATACAAGTCATAATACAAGTCACAATACAACTCACGCAACTCATCCAAGTCATCCAAGTCATGGAAGTCATACGAGTCACACAAGTCACACGAGTCATACAAGTCATACAAGTCATACAAGTCATACAAAATATCCGCCACCCCTTATACCAGTGAACGGCAGTAGCAATAGCAATAGGTAAGATAAAAGTAGCATACTTAAAAAATAATAAGGTATAATATAATTATTAAAATAAAATACTTTAATTTCCATTTCCTAAAGTAGTATATTAATAATATAATTCATATTAATATGTTCAATTCTTATATTAAAATTAAAAAACAGCAAACGATAGTGAACATTAATATAATACAATATATTTAATAATTGGCGGTATTTTTGACAACAATTAATGCATTGATAATCTATAGCATTAATTAAGATTTATTTGTATATAAATAGTATACTAAAATTTTTAAATAATTATTGAAAAAAGTGGAATTTATTATTGATAATAAATTTGAAGAAATACATATTTCAATTGATTTGTTTTATTTTAGGGATTCCAGAGGTAGAAAACCTTTGATACCAATAGCAGAAACACACACGTCACTTAATTGTCAAGTTCAACCTTATCAAGTGCAAAAGGCATTAGTTGACGACAAATTAGTACCTTGTATCAACTTTAAGCCATACATTTATTCAGAGCTTTTAATGACATTGCCCGATTTTGTGGCTCAGTATTTTCCTGCTTGTGATGTTGAAAGTTGCAGGCAGGTTCTAACTGATGTTCTGATGCTGGAACTTTACCAAGGCAATAGGTAAGTTATATTTATTAAGTAAGTTTTATTTTATTAATTTCAATCTAGTTATAGAGAAAAACTTTTAAAAAATTTTTATAAAATAAATGATTATTTTTAATATAAAAGATGAATATAATATTTTATTTGTATATTTAAAAATTATAACTGTCAATAAAAATGAATTGTTGCTTTATTAAATTTAATAAAAAATTGTCTATATTATATTTTATAAAATGAGTTAGTACAATGTAGTAAAAATAGTCACATGATAATTGGGCATGTACACATATATTCTATTTTATTAAAAATGCTAAAATAAATACAATTACAAATTAGTATATGAAAGAATTTATGTACATTGATTTATAATATTTATTTTATTATGATAATTTTATATTTATATATAACTATATTATTATTGATTTAATTATTTTTTTTTTTTTTTTCATATATTTCCAATTATTTAATTTAAAGCAATATATATGTTCAAATATGATTTCAAAAATAGTATTGAATGATTTGATGTTTTTTTTGTTTTAATCTTTTAATATTAAAAAATTTAATATTAATTTTTATTCTACTTTGTAAAAAAATTAATTCAAAATATTTTCATAAAAATAAAGTAAATTGATATAATTATATGAAAAAAATCCTGTTTTTGGTGTGAGAGAATAATTAAAAATAACTAATTTATTGTAATGTCGACGTTTCAACGATTTGGTTGTCCTTGTCGAGGCCTGAATTGAATTTGAATACTTATATTTACCGCACATAACCATGCGGAGTCAAAATCTTATAACAAATAAGTTGTTAATTATTCTCATACATCTAAATAAGGATTTTTCTTGGTATAATAATAATTATGGAGGATTTTTTTTACAAGGATTTATTTGAATTGATTTAAAATATTAATCAAGTCTAATTACAGTTTTGAATGAAAAAATACTTGATACATTAAATTAATTAAAAAATAGTTAGTCTTATACAAAATGAATTTTATTTTATGAATGTATTTTATTATAAATATTATAAAATACATAATTAATTGTATTGTATTGTATTGTAATATGTATTTTTTATCTACTTTACCTTTTTCTACTGCAGGTTACAAATGGAAATGTTGATGAAAAACGGTAAATGTTCGTCACTTAACGAGGAACTTCCCCTTATTCAAGTTCGCAGCATCATGAAATATATGCCACAGCTGAAATACATGTTAAATAACCGTAATATGGGTATGCCAACGACACCACAGCCTGCCCACTCGTCTGAGGAGCACTCAGCAAAAAAGCGTCAGCGTACCAGCTAGGACTGGCTACAGCCTTACTGGCCAACTTATGACTATTATCACTCCGCCTTCTAGTATTTGAAGGCCTGAGATATGTTATGAAGAAAAATAGGAACGAAATATAATAGGAGAAAAAAAAGAGACGAAAAGAAACTTCATGAAAATGTTTCACCATTTAATAAATTTTCTCCTTCATCTTCCATCTGATATTAAAGGAAGACATCAAAGGATTAAAAAAGTGTTGGTGCAACGAACATGACCTATTTTTACTTTTTTTTTTTAATTGAAAAACACTGTATAGTGTATTATTACTCATTTTTTAATCAAATTTCTGAAAGGGAAGTATCTTGAAATAGATGTATGCGTGAAAAAAGAAAGAATATCATCATGAAATAAAGTTGTGTAGTTTTTTCTCTTATGTAAAAGATCCAGTGTAACAAGAATGTAAATAAGCATTAAGAGAAAAGACAGAGGTTAAGCAAATGACTTAAATCTCATCGGTTCAGTTCGAAAGTTAATTTGATAGGTTGCTATTAAAAAATTGTAATAAAAGTGATTGCTGATTTAAGAAATTTGTTATTCTTAAAAAACTTTTTTTTCTTATTTCCTTAATAATATTTAAATATATATATAATTTTTAGAATACTTTATTTGATTTCTGTAATGATGATTGAACTGAACAGATTTTGATTTAAATGTCAAAAGCCAAAGCCTCATCAAGTTCCTAGTTATTACATATGTAATCTGATTAAAATGTTGCAGATATGTGTTACTATCTGTGTACACATGCAAATCATTATTTATACATGTAGATTAACAAAACGGTTTCTCCAAAAAGTGAAAATATAAAAACTATATAATAAAAATGATTAACTAGATGATACATCGACTTTGTATCGATGAAATTAAATAAAATAAGCCACAGCATTCAATTAATAAGATAAAATTAAATTTATAGATTCAAAAAGCTGTGTATTGTAATTATTTTAAACAATTTTTGTTTATTTTTCATTTAATTTATCTGATTTCCAATTGATTATTATATTAGTTTATGACTTGTTAGTTTTTTAATTAAGATGTAATTATAATTTTAATAATTAAATAAAAATCAAATAATTTATATCATTCAATCTTGAATCTTAATGTCCAAATAAATCTATAATTGAAAAAAAAAAAATTTAAGAAGTGGTTGAATATTTGTCTTCCACAAAATTAGAAGCAGTATTTATTTACTAAAAAATTCTATCATTTTAATAAAATTTAATAAAGATCACTTTAATTGAAGAAACCGTGTCAAAAAGTTTTCCATGATGCACAAGCTTTGATAATACTGGAAAAAAGAGATTGCCTGATTAAAAGAGGCTATATCTGTTTATAATTTGTCAACAAATGAAAACGGATTTTTCAAAATAATTATACAGAAAACAAAAGGAAATCATATAATTACTAATGTCGACTGACAGTTTCTGAAGTTTGCTACGGAAATTGTAAAAAAACTCTAAATATGTATATTTCGAAACAAACGTAAGTGTATATATATATAATAAAAGACTATGGTATTAAATTCATGCGTTCCTTGCGTAAATGAATTCTATATCTGTCGATAATAAAGACAAAAAAGAAACGTGCTCAGTAAAAAAAAGAAATATCCTGTTACGGTGAAAATGGTATATTTTATTATTTATAAATTGTATTAGTCAGTATGTGACTTGAAAAATTCTATTTGCCATTAAAAAAATTACAATAAAACGGACTGGCTTCGTTGAACGATTTTCTATGCGAACCTTGTCTTTTTTCTGTATTACGTCATGCTGTGGTTGAAGTTTATGTAATAATAAATCATCCGAAGAATTTCATGGACAGGGTATTAAAGAAAATTCGTTGCTTTACTACTTTATTGCTCTTGTTGTATACGTGAAATAAAAAAAAGTAGATGACAAATTTACTTAAAACAACCTATCAAATTAAAAGATACGTTTTTTTATATGAAACGATTTTATCTTTAATTATATTTATTATAAAAAAGATAATTTTAAAAACAAATTTGATAAAAAATCATTTGAAATAAGTAAAAACTTACATACATTTTATTTATTTGTACATGAGCTTTGATATATATTTTTTTATTAAATTTGGGTATGCTAAATTCAAACTTATCTTATGATAATTTTGTGTGTGACTTTAAAAAGATATGATTTAAAATGTCAAAAAAATATTTTTTTTTTGTTTCATTTATTAATTATTAATATTTCTAAAATTTTTTTTTAAATTAAATAACAGATTTTAAATTATTAACTTTAATTATAAAATATGAATTTCAAATTTTTATTTAAATAAGCATTGTCTGTTTACAAATTAAAATTAAGGCAATAATTTTTTTTTCTATTCCATACAGAATTATTAATGAATTATTTAAGATTACATAATGTAACAAAATAAAAACAAGTATATTGGTTTTCATAAAGATAACAAATAATTAAATATTGTAAGGTGATAAATCTTACATATTTCACATATAATTTCACATTGCAGTGTATCATTATAAATAAATTTGTTATAAATATTGTATTAAATATTTAATTTAAGTTTTCATAATAATAATAATTATTTGATTAGAAAATTATTACACATAATTTAAGCATTTTTGGCACAATTAAATCATTAGTTTCAATAAAGAATATATAATTTTTAGCTAGATTTTATACTGGTATGGCCTAAATTTAATAGAAACAATATTCCAAGTTCTTTAAATAAATCAATGTAATGGATAATACAATATTTGCAGTTATATGAAAGGAATAAAAATTGGCAAAAATAAAAATGAAAAGAAGACTGTTGATAGACATCAATTATTCAAATCCTACTAACGCGTAGCAATTTCAACAATACTATTATTTAAATGCTCAATTATAATCTATCTTTCGCTATCACTCTTATCAACCGTTATAATGTCATTTCGGTTATCGGGCTCTATTTTAGCTTAATATTGTCATAGTTGTAATTAAAAGAACACAAATAAATAAGGACGAAGATGATGCGATAATAACGTAGAAATTATTAAAGGTATTTTGTATATCACTGAATCTCGAGAGAAAAGAACTGCGAGGCCCTCAAGTCCACATTTAGAATTTAATTGTAATTATTAAGACGTTAGATTAGAGCATTTATTTGTTAAACAAAACTTGTTAAAATAATACGTGTATTATAATTTATCACTTCGTCGTCTGTAAATATAATTGATAAGAAGTAAACTAGAAATAATAGATATTTCAAATAAAATCGTGATAAATAATCATCAATTTTATTGTATCTTCACTATATATAGTAACACACCCGTAGTTAATTAGAATTCCAGTTATACAAATTTTTTTAAAAAAAAAGGAACAAATCAAAATTTTCATGAACATAAAAATTTATCAACAAAATAGGTCATAACAAAATAAAAATAAATAAAAATTTTACTTGATATTATTTCTAAAGATTATTATTTTAAATTAATTGAGACTAAACTTTTGAATGATTGAATTTAATTTTACATGAATTTTTAAAGTAAGTAAAGAAAATAATATAGATTAAAAATATACGTAATTTTTGGACTTTTTTAAAATAAGTTTTATTTATTATACTAATATAAAACATATGAAGTTTAGATGAACATAAAAAAAATGTATTCATAATATTTTTAACAATGGCCAGAATTATTTTTATTTTATAATATATTTATGAATGAACAAAAAAATTATAGATAATTATACAATTTATGTTACTCTTATAATGAGAGCAATATTTATAATAATAAACTATTTTAAATGAATAGTATTGTACGTTATTCAGAAATTTTATTTATCTTGTGTATTATCATTAAGCTAATATTTTTATAAATATTATATAAATGCGATATTAAACAATGGAATATAGTTGTTAAATAATTGATTTTCAGAAGAAGATTTTTATTTTATTCAACATCTACATTCTTCTAAACAGTATTTTATTGTAAATTTAATAAAATTATTTATTATACATATTGTACTGCTTACATATTGTATAAAATTGTTTTATTAAATTAACAGTAATTATCTAATTAAAAAATATAAATTATAAAATTATTATTTCAATGATAAGTAAAGCAAGTAATTTTTATTAAATTAGGAGTATAATAATTAAATTGTCGTACAGTTTTTTTAATTGTGATAGATTGTATGAAAATTTGTGTTAACGGATTTTTTATTCTCTTATATGTTTAAAATTGAATACTTTTTGAATTATATAATGATTTTATTTTCAATTATTTTTGTTAAATAAAAAAAATAATTAAATTAAATTTTATACTTATTCATATAAATATTTTTGTTCAAAAATATTTTGATATTTTAAAAATTAAAAATGATTAAATGTGAATGATAATGAGGATCAATTTTGTTAAAATTATTATTTTGATTACCGTATTTTTAATATTTTTACTCAAAATATTTTTGAAACCACAACATTAAGGGTATTTTTGCAGAATCTACAGGTCAGATATGTAACTTGATGTTGGTAAAATTTGAAAACTATTTATTATTTATAATTTCTAAAGTATCAATTTTAATAGAGGATTAAAATAATTGAATGTAAAACCAAAGAAGAATTACGAATTTCGTAGAAAAAGATCAAATTAAAACCTAAGAAATATTGAGTTATTTTAATTTTTGATTATATTGTTTGATTTTATCGTTTATTGTATTGAATGGTTATTGTTAATATAATAATTGATTTTTTAGAACTTAATTGTGCTGAAATAAAATTTGAATACACGCATATATTTAATATTAATTTTTTTGATTTATTTTTACGTGATAATAGTATAATTTTTTTTTAAAGCCGAAGGCTATTTACCAAAAATTAATTGACATTAAAAAAAAGTCTTTAGAACTACTAGTTTTATTTCAATCGCAAGACACATTCAAAATTGAATTTTATTTATTCTTTTCATATTTATTTTTATACAAGCTACTATTTAGATGGTATCTGTATTAAATCTTTATTTTTCTTTAAATGAATACCTAATTATTTTCCTTTTTGTTAACAATATTAAGCTGAATATGTTTATGGTTATATGTGATAGGCTTTATAATAACTCAAAATGATTAAGAAATTAAAAAATAAGTATACACGTGTCTATGTGTGCGTACCTATACACAAAAATTTTGTTATCAATTTATAACTCATTTGTATTAAAACATTAAAATTGATAATATCATGATCGTTCCATGTATCAACAATAATAATGTCATTGATGTTACATTGTTCAAGATATTGCACATAGCTTATTAATCATGGTAAAATGACTTTTACAAATAAATTCAACCAAAATTCGTATGAACTTAAAGTATCATCCAGGTTAAACTACAAAGCATCAAAATATATATTTTAATAATTATCTTAAAATATTACGTAATTTTTTATTATTAAAAAAATACACCACACCAATCGGGAACACTAATTTTACTTTTATCTTATTATTTATTTTATTTTTATTTTATTTTATTTTTAATTTTAATTTTTT
Organism: Eupristina koningsbergeri; assembly: GCA_018907245.1. Classification (NCBI taxonomy): domain Eukaryota; kingdom Metazoa; phylum Arthropoda; class Insecta; order Hymenoptera; family Agaonidae; genus Eupristina; species Eupristina koningsbergeri. The sequence goes on from JACCHV010000041.1 coordinate 2,858,815, forward strand.
TATGTATATCCTAACTATTTTAATTATCACGTAAATCATTTAATAATTAGATATTATTATTATTCATAAGATAGCATTAAAATACTTACATACAGAAAATAATATCAATAGGCTTATATTTTAAATTTGAAGATTTTTTGAACTAAAGGTAAAACAAAAACTTATTTTTAGATAATGGACTTAGCTTTAACGAAAAAAATAAATTTTTTAAAATTAAAATATTAATCCAAAAGCTTTGTTGTGCGAAAATTCTATTTTTTAAAACGGTTAAAAAACTTAAAATCATTCGATAGAGTGATCTGGAAATAATTTCGTAAATTTTTGTATAATTTAATTAACATTAGGATTACTCAAAAACTAATAATCCGATCAAATTAAAAATTTTGCGCAAATAAAGTATATTATAATCACTTTAATTTTTCAAAACTAGAGTTCTAGATATTAAAAAATAAAAAAGTTAATTTCAAAATTTTCGGAAAATTTCTCCGCTTTTAATTTTTCGATAGTTTTATATAAAAATGAATTTTTTTCGCAATTTTATTAGCTACAAATCGTATACTATAGTGTTAAAACTTTTCATTTTATAACAAAAAAAGTAAAAAAAAAATGCATTTTTTCGTTAAAATAATTAATAAAAACAAACTACTAAATAAAGAGTATGAGTGGCATTTTAGAAAATAAGAATCGACTGATTTTTTTACGAATTTTGATATATATCACTAATTACTTTTTTTCTTGACCTAAAAAGTGCTCTGTTGTTTGATCTATTTTATGCGACAGGGATATTTTTTTTGTAATAAAATAATCAGTCCATGACCTTTTGTGTCCGACGATAAATTAATGGTTCTTTATCCTGAGAGAGAGAGGTTTTCGGTGAAAAGCCGATGTAAGCGAAGCGTACCAGGTGTCGAGTATCGCGCACGAATAATTCAAGCAATATCCACCAAATATAATCGTTCCAATAAATTTTTAGAAAATGTAAGATCTGAAGAGGGGGAGAAAATTTTATTTTCTTGATTTGAACAAGATCGACTTGAGGAGCCTAAATTGATACTAACTTAGACCTTATAAATAAGATTGTCTATTCTCGAAGAGTATTTTTTTATATTACACTTTGATTTTGATATTAGTTATCCTTCCTTGATAACTTATTTATTAACCTGATAATTATCCCTTCATTGATTAAATATTTGAGCTGTTTTTTATCCGCTTCTTCTTTTTCTTTATCCTCTTATTTTATTCTATTAAAATAAATAAATAAAGAGTGCATTTGATTATGAATAATAGGTAAACGATGTAAAATAATTGAAACAGTACATTCATTTAGATTAAGGTGACGTTCTTTTTACATATTACCAATTATATATGTTTATAGTAGAAATAATATTTATAATAATGCTGTGTATAGTACAAAACATTTTTCTAATTCTGTAAAATGATTTTTCTCGGTGCATTATTGTAATCGATTTTGGCCAACGAGTTTATCTTAATAATACAACACTTTTTCGTGACCTAAAAAATGCTCTATTGCTTGGTTTATTATCTAATTTTTAAAAATATTTTTAAAAATTAGTTATCCCTGAAAAGGTAAATCTATATAGAAAGTATCGAGAATTAAATAATAGAATACAGGGAATATTTAATGAGATATTTGTTTGGAGTATTTATTTGTGTATCGATAAATACTTCGACACCTGAGTATTGATTTCGTACACACTATCTCAATACAACTATGCTCTCATACTTACAGTCTTACAATTACACACTTGTATTCTTACTCAAGAAACTCACGATGCTCGTTCGACAAATTTAATTTCTGATAACCAAAATTTAATTTCCTCGTAAACGAAGGTTAAGTACCGTTTGCGACTCGATTACTAATCGCCCTGGTTTTCCATATCTTTTTGGAGACACCAAGCTTCATAAAGTCAGCAAGGGGGTGGGGGTTGGTTATGTTCTTTAGCATGGTCGTAAGATCTTTCATATGTACTAATTACGGTTTGAAAGGGTAAACTATACACGCAATATTATATAAAATATATATCCAACAACACAAGACAATGACGACTCCATTACTTATTTATTACGTTTATTCATATTAAGGCGTGGTGCGCCCTTTATGGATCAACTTTGAAGTTGAAACCATTTGTATATGTCCATGTAATAAAGCTTGACTATAAATATTTGAAGATGCACTGGTTTTGCTGTAACACATCCGAGAAATTTGGTCGGTCCTTTAAATCTCGTGAAATGATTTGTAGATGTAAGTCATCGATTGCGCCTTTGATGATCCACATCCTTATGGCGTCTGGTTCACGTCATTATGGCCTCGTCTCTTCTTTTCTTCCTTCGAACTTAAATAAGCGTGTTAAATATCCACTACACAGCTTTTCTCTCAAACGTCGATATGAGTCTGGCCTTTAGAATTGGCCACGTCGTGCCTTCCTAATTCGTTTCGCGTCTTAGCGCCGTGGACTCCGTAACCGCTTCTCCCGGTTCTCAAAAACTCTCGAATTATGGATTGCCGGTTCGATTTCGACCTTCTTGATCCATGATCTCACAGATTGGGCCCGGTCGTTTTATCGGCGCTGAATGCCAGCAAGAGTTCCATTGTTAACGCGAACGGCAGTTTTGCGGTTCGCTGCGATGGCGTTAATTCATTGCTATCCTAGCTCTTAACCAGCATGCTCAATACCTGCTTCCACGTGGTGTAGACTCTTTGTTTTAGATCGTTGATTTTTTCTTTAAACACCTTGATCATTTTCATCGCCGCATGTCTTCCTTCTGGTCGCGTCATCATATTTCGGGGTCTTGTATTTCTTCCTCCTATTTGAGATTTCGCAAGACTTTTTTCATTGCTCGAGTAGAAGAGGTTCTCGTCTCTGCGCCTGTTCGTTCAGGGTGACTGTTTGGGGCAACTCGAAAATTAAACCCCGCAAATTGACTGCTAGACGTGCTGTTTTTCTTATGTTTACTCTCTATGTTACTGGTCAAACGAACGCTTTTTTATTATTAACCGTTTGGCGAAAGACACTCGTTTCGCAGACTCTCGTTCGGGCTTAACACTATCCGTTAATTTTCGCGTATGCACTGATTCAATTCACCTGTATCTTGGCAGAGCCTAAAAAATAAAGGAATATGAAGGAGATGGCAAGTTACATAATTAGATAGCGGCTTCAGAAAAGTCATATTAATTTAAAATTGAACTACAAATAATATTATAATGTACATGTTGTTCGTTGGATTCATGTATCGATGTATCGGTAAAATCTCTTTGTCACACGCTCGTAAAGGCTTTGGCTATTTTTCCCGTTTTCATTATTTCAGTGCTGGATTATATGCTGATAAGCACGTTGACATCCGAACGTCGGAGACATTTACGCCAATCTTGACATATCTATACGATATACACGTGCCTGCACTTGCACACAAACTCTCTCTCGCTCTTTCTCTGCCGTCCGAAGCCATAGAACTTCTCCATATGAACAACAAAAATAAATTTAAGTACTAATTACTGAATATTTAAGTTTTAAACTTATTAGTATTAAATAGAATACAATAGTTATTAAAAAATTATTGTACAAAAGTACTATTTGAAAATTGAAATAGGATTATGAAAATCAAGGAGGCTTAATAGGTTTTTCATATTTTTTGTTTGCGTACTAATTTTACTCATCTAACACTTTAAGTATAAAAGAATTTTGTGTATTTTTGATTGAGTTGTTTTGTATTTGGCTGTCAACAAGATTTAAAAACAATTGTTTACAGATAGCTATAAAAGTAGGGTAGAATTCCGTGATAGATTTAAATGCGATCCCTTGTTTCAAACATAATAACTACAATGAATGATATGATTTATATAAATTCAAATTACTACAAAAATTCTTTCTACTTATAAAAAAAATATTTTCTGAATTTTTATTAAATTTTTAACATTACTTAATATTATAATATTTATTATTATTTTATTAAAAACTTAGTTTTTTATATAAAAAGCGAAAGTGATATTTGTAATTTCTAATACTAGAATAATACTACTATAAAATTTTAGCATTTTTTTATTCACTTTACTAATCAATAAATTATTTTATAAAAAAAATTATTTAAAAATACCTAATCAAGGGTTAATTCACTGTATTTAAATGTATTTTTTAAGTTAATTTTTTAAAAAATATTTATGCATATAAATTTTTATTTGCATTAATGAATTAATTATTAATTTCGTAAATAATTAATTATTATTCACAAATGTTATTCACAACCAATTGTCATTTATAATTATGTTAATCAATACAATATAGATAAAATTAAATGTACAAATTTAAGTAATCAATTCAAAATAATACTTAAGCTACTTTAAGATATTTTAATTTATAATTAGTAAGAAAATGAAATAATGTTTTCTTATGAAGACAATAAAATTATATATTAAGAGTGAATTTGGAAAAGTATAAATAAGTAATCGTATTGTATGTCTGTTGTCCTAAAAAATAATTTGTCTCATGCTTATTTAAAAAAAATTCCATGATGGGCTGTTAAATTATCTCGAATCATAAGAATATCATAAGAAGCACACGTGAGCGTAATTTAATAAAAATTATTTATTCTGTATTTGAAGGAATTTACTTTTTTAAAATTATGTTTATGATAAAATTTAATCTTTTATTTGTTTTAATGCTTGTACTTGTGTTGGAAATACTTTGAAATTATATATACTTATTACAAGCAAAATATTGCAATTTAATATTATTTTCTTACATCCATCAAATAATTGGAATTAAATGATGATTGTAATAAGCTTAGAACTTTTCAGAAAAGCGATAATCAAATAAATATGAGTGTCAATATGTGAAACAAAGAAAAAGATACAGTTTATCATTAAATACAATTTACAAAATCATTTATACCTGTGATACACATTTGTATTAAATAAACAAAGGTTTAATAAACAGATTACAAAGGTTATTTATTTGCGATAATTGTTTAAAAATAATATTTTACAAAACACTCTATTGTGGGAGCGTATTGGAATAATGAATCATCGATTTATGTTGCAACAATGTAAATGCGACATGAAAATATAAACACATAAGATGAATAAATATGTAGATGCACATTAGATATATAAGTATATTAGATAGATGGATTAGATAAATATAAGCACATTAGATTAGAATTCTTTTGAGGGGAAAGAGCAACGATCTGTGCAAGCGTATAAAATATTTTTATTCTTAGGGTATAATCGGTAATTTGTATTTGACTTTGTTCGATCATTTTGCTTGCACGTTTAAAATTTCAATTTAAATGTTAAAATTGATATAATAGTGACGGGAGATACGATGCCTGACCGTCATTCGAAAAAATATCATTGGAGCAATATATATTTAAATTATTTGATGTCGCACGAGCAATTGGACGCCGGTTTCATTGACGTAAAAAGTGGCCTCGATTCTTAGGCCGAGAAACCAATGGGTCCGGAGTTGTGCGAGTATTTCCACCGAAGCCAAATGAGATGAGGAGTCGTGTTGTTTGTAAAAAGGACGGTCACAGTTCGCGAATCTGGGGCGCAGCGCCATCCTGCGACGAAAGCACGGAATCGAGGCCGACATTCATGTTCATGCTCGTACTTCATCCCTTTGGCAGTACTGCCTTGCGCACTTGTGTGCGATCGCGTAGGTTCTGTTCCAAGTACTCGCTGTGCAGTTACTCCGAGAGCACGGCCAAGTCGCTCCAGGACGTCCGAGACTTAGGGACGACAGCGACCCGATATCCCAGTGCCCAGACCCAGCGACAGTCCCCGACGTATGCCCTCTGTCCCTCACGCAGACGGAGAGAGAGAGAGCGCGCGAGAGAGAGGGGGGAGGGAGAGGGGGAGAGAGAAAGAGAGAGAGAGAGAGAGAGCAGCACCAGCAGCAGCAGCAGCAGCAGTCCGTCGTCCGCCGTGGTCTGCCGCGCGGTTGTCGCCATTTTCCTTGTGCGTTTACCCGAGAAGCGGACGGAGAACGTGTGCGCGAGTGTCCCGATCGGCGGTCGACTCCTGGTGGCCGTGCCCTCGACGCGAGAGACCACGGGATCTCAAGGAACCGAGGAGGAAGAAGAGGGCCGTCTCCGCCAGTGCTAGTTGGCGCGAGGAGTAGGAGGCGGAGAAGGAAGAAAAGGGAAAGTGTTTCTCTAGAGTGAGCCAAGAAAACTTGTGGCGTCCTGTGCGTATCCTCGGTTCGTCCCCGGGACGGGCGGAGGCAGAGGACGACGAGCCTTGGCTGCTGGGACAGAGCCCGAGGGTGCGGGTCCGCGGGTGTTTGTGTGTGCGTGCGTGCGTGCGTGCGTGCGTGCGTGATGTGCCCGTAGTCGGGGACTCTGGGAGGGCGAGGACAGGAAGAAAGTAGTGTTAGCTGGCCGAGTACCGCGCGGTGCGTGCACGAGTGCATGTGTGCGTGCTCGTATTTTTTTGTTGGGGCTCTTACAGACGGAGAGCGGGCGCGCGCTGTGTCCAGCGAAACCAAGTACGCGCTCGCCGATAAAGCGCGAGGAAGGTAGAAGAGGCCGGCGACCGTGTGTCCCCCGGTGGCCCAGCCCAAACACGCGTTAGCGGGAGCAGGACAGAGCGACGGTGGCGGCCGAGGAGCTGGAGGAGAGTGGAGAGAGGAGAGAGCAAGGACTGCGTGCCAAGACGCGTGTGGGAGAGCGAGCGAGAGGCTCAAGCAAATGGCTTGCCTGAACACCCTCAAGCAGGAGATCAGGACCCTTGAGTCCGTCTTTTCCAAAAGCCATGAGCGTTTTCAGATAATGTCGGCGAGTGTCGACGAGCTCAGCTGTAGATTCGTCGGCAAAAACGGCAAGAAGTACGAGATTCATGCCAATATCACAGTGAGTATCTTGCCTTTGCTTTGCGCTTCTCCTGGGCTCGCTTTTCGCGGAAACCCGTGGAAATTCGAGATTTTTATTTGACAAAAGAAAGGCGGGGGGGCGACGGGGCGACGGGGGAACGGGGGCGGGGGAGGGGGGAGAGTGAATGAGCGAGAGAACGAGCAAGAGAGCAGGCGGGACACGGAGATGGAGTGAAAGAATGTAAGTGGGAGAGACAGATACACTGGGTCTTTGTTCGACCAAATCGGTGAAAGAGGGCCGCCGACATTTCCCGTCGATTATTTCCCATCTTTGTCTTTTGTACTCTTTTTCTTTTTGTGTTTTTCTCTCCTCTCCCACGATCGGCACTCGACTCTTCGCTCTGCTCGTGCAATAATCCCCCTTGGCTCTCTTTCTTTCATATCATCCCAGCCGTCGTATTCTTAACCAAATGATTCTCTCCGCGGCTTTTCGCATAAAGACAAAGCGAAATCATTTAATTTAATGCTCGTGCAACTTGCAGGACGAGAGCTTCTTTTAAACTCTTATAATGACAGTCTGGGTAAAAATTCCCGCGAAAGATATAAGGGGAGAGGGGTGAATCGATGAATTTCTGTCGTATGCGTGTGCGCGCGCGTACATCGAGGGGGTAGTAAAGGTGAATGCATGCTGAGCTTAGAGGGTAAGGCCCTTGGAAAGGGGATGAGAAGCACAGGCGGATGAAATTACGATATTGTATTGAGAGTGGGTGAGACCCGGTGGGGGTTTAAGATTTGAGAAAGGAGGATAGGATGGATTGAAACAGCGATATTAGCTCCATTTATTGACATTTTACGCTTATTCAATTTGCTTTTTTATTTAAATGGATAAATTGACTTTTTTTTTAATAATGGTATCGATTGATAGATTTTAAAGCATTTAAAGGTCCAAACATTGTAAAATAAAACGTATAAAATTTACAATATGAAGTAAGTATTTTCTGCCTTAAATGTATTATTTTATGCAATTCATAAAATTTCAGGCTACACATGTGATTACTATAATTATTTGGCAGTAAATAAATAATAAATTAATAATTGAACCAATAGAATAAATGAAATACATGTTAAGTGAAATTGGAAAAATAAAGGATTTTTATAATTCTATATTTTAGTTCTTTGTTTGTTTGTTTGCATGGAATATATTGGTAAACTAAATTTATTTATTTTCAATTATAGCTCAACCGCAAAGATATAATTTTGTACTACTTCCATACTCCCTTTTAATAATAACAGATAGGGGTTTTAAAATATACTGAAAAAATACTTAATTGACTATTTCACAATGATATATCAAATTTATTTTTGTTTTTAGTTTTATTCTTGGTTCAATTTAATTAATAATCCATTTTGGTGCTATATATATAAATAGTTTAAAATATAAATATTTAACATGAAAATATTATGTAAATAAAAGTATACAACTTTTGTACATGGGTTTTTTATATTTTATGAAAATATAAATTTGTTATTGATACAAATTTTCTATAAATAAGTTGTTATATCTTGACATTTATTTGGTTTAATCATTTTCTTTATTTAAATATTGTTTATAATATATTAATCATTATGTTATTTATTATTCTGTTCAGAAGATCATTAGTATAATGAATCAGTACTGAATAACTGGAGGTCAGTGTATGAAAAGATTAAAATTTATTGTTCATTTTTCTTTGTGTGATAAGTTTCAATAAACTTTGTTAATGATTTTAATTAAAATTTTATTTAATTTAAAAAAACTCAATTATTAAATAATGAAGTTATTGAAATATATATATATATATATTTATATACATATATATAACTTAATATAGCTTATGCAATATATTATTAATATAATAAGATACATATATATATAAATTAAATCAATATTTCTTTATATTTTAATTATGAAGAATTCTTGTAACACTATTCTTTATAATTTTTTAAAAAAATTCAATCTTATCATTTAATTTTAAGTCTATTTTGATTATAATTTTGCGTTATTAATAAAAAATGCGTAATCATTATGTTATTCATGTTCATTAAAATAGTAAACTGACATGTGTTAATTTAATTATTTAGCTAATTATGAATAACTTATTTTAATCAATACAGTAATTAGTTTTAAATATATTAAAAATGTTTTATTATTGATGAATAAAGCAAAATAGCAATAATATGTTGTGTTTTTATAGGAAACTTATCCTTCGACACCACCAGTATGGTTTGCAGAATCAGAGGAAACAAGTGTCACAAATGCTGTACAAATATTGAGTAATACTACCGGACTTGATAACCATGTTATTAATCAAGTAGGAATCCTTTTAAAGGAATTATGTCGCTTGCATTCCTTACCTGAACCACCTGATGTGGAACGCCTTAGAACAGCCTTTGATCCTCTCAGATTAAGTGGATCATTGGATGCTGTACCTCAACGAATGGAATCTGAAGATACTGAAGACCTTGATGATGACGAAGAGAGTGAAGCCGAAGAAGATCTTCATTTAGACATGGATGAGGGTGAAACTAATACTAAAAATAAGGTACATTATTTTTTACAAATGTTAGAAACAAATTTTTTGAAAATTTGTAATAAGAATTAAATTTTATTAATTGAATTTTTTTTTTTTTTTTTTTTTTTTTAATAAATATATTTATTGATTGAAAATTTTTTTTAATACATTTATATTTATCTATAAATAAATATGCTTAAGATTTGGCTATTATCATTATTACTATTATTAAAATAATAAAAAGTTATAAAATTTAGAAAAATAACTTGTAATTCTTTGCAGGGTGATGAGATGGCATTAGAACACCTTGCGACACTAGAAAGGTTGAGACAAAATCAAAGACAGGATTATTTAAAAGGTTCTGTTTCTGGGAGTGTACAAGCTACTGATAGACTTATGAAAGAACTTCGTGATATATACCGCAGTGACAGTTTTAAAAAAGGTATGATTATAAATTTACTTAAGTATATTTTTTAATTGACTAATTATAATATTTATTCTACGTTATATTTTAGGAATGTATAGCATAGAACTTGTAAACGATAGCTTATATGAATGGAATATTCGATTGAAATGTGTGGATCCTGATTCTCCATTACACAATGATTTGGTTCTTTTAAAAGAAAAGGAAGGAAAAGACAGCATACTTTTAAATATGCTTTTTAAGGTTTTTATTACTTACTTATTGATGTTTATGCTGCATAATTATAAAAATAATTAAATTTTCTAACCTTAATTACTGTATGTGTTCGTATTCACTTTATCTTATGCACTAAAAATGATTTTATAAATGTCTTTATTATTTTTGATAATTTTTTAATATACTAATTCTTGATTTATAATAAATTTATACATGTATACTCAAAATTTTTTAAGAGTTCAGACAAATTGGAAATTTAATTTAAGATATAAGATAAAAAAAATAATAGTACAAAATTTTTATAGTATTTATTTAACAAAAAATTGTATTTACAATTAAACTAGTAATTTTTTTTTTTGTATTTTTATTTGTTTAATGTAAATATTAATCATATTATATATATTATAGAATATCAAAGGAAAATGAAATAATGAAAATATTTATAGTATTTGCAAATAAAGTGAATAAATATAAATTTAGATGTATTGTACATATAGAAATCTTCCATTTTTTTGTGTTTAATAATAGCATGATTTATAGATTACTATAGATTGTCAAATATATCTATTACAGATTTTCGAAATGAGATAATAAATTATTTGTAATTTTTTGTAGGAATCTTACCCATTTGAGCCACCTTTTGTAAGGGTTGTGTATCCTATGATATCTGGTGGCTATGTTCTAATAGGAGGAGCCATATGCATGGAATTGTTAACAAAACAGGGTTGGAGTTCGGCATACACAGTAGAAGCAGTGATAATGCAGATATCAGCCACATTGGTTAAAGGAAAAGCTCGTATACAATTTCAACCAACTGGTGGTGGTGGCAAAGTGTGCAGTGGCCAAGGACAATATAGTCTAGCACGAGCACAGCAATCCTTTAAATCACTTGTTCAAATACATGAGAAAAATGGTAAAGATTTTCTGTTAATAGTTTTTTAAGAACAATTATTATCTTTTTCTTTTGTTTATAAATTTTAATTACTTTAATTATATCAATAGTTTTATGTATTTTATTCATTTCAATTACATTAAAGTTTTTTGTTTATAAAACATTTATGAAAAACATTCTAATTATATTGCATAGTTTTGATTATATAAAACCACAGTTAATGGGTTGAGTGTATCCGAAGTACATTAAAAATTACGCAATTTTTTATTGAAATGTATTTTTTATAAAATTCAATTTTCTTTGCAATTTAATTATTACACATTTATTTATAATCATTATATTTATTATTTAAATAAAATTTGTAAAGTAATATTTTATTATTAAAAAAAAAGATGATATTTTTTAATAATTAATACTTTTAAATATTAAAATAATTATAAAATTATTTTTTTTATTTTCATATTAAATTTTAATTTTATTTTGTCCAATATGAATATTGATACATATATCAATATTTAAAAATTCTGTTAGCAAAAAAGGTTCTAACATTAATATTTTAATACACATCAAAGTATTTCAATTTATTTTCACGTCAAATACTTTGATAACTATAGGTAGATTGTTTTATTTACCTCATGTGTTACCTTTTACAAATGAATAGATCGTATTTCAAGGGCTTTGTTTATTTGTCCTCCTTTCCACAGCTTATATGTTGGTGTTAAGCCGAAAATCTTAGCAGATATCAATCGAGGTTATCGTATTTTCGTATAAACAGACGCGCAAAAACACGACTGATTATTTAAAATTTTAATTCTAAATGTTTCAAAAAATAATATTTCGTTCTTACAAAATTCTAACATTTTTATAACATATTTATATAAGTAATTATTTAATATTTTAAAAGCTTTATACAATACATACATATAAAATTAAAAAAAAATTTTAGTTTAAATTAAAAATTATTTTTTATTTTGCACCCAAAAATAGTATTTAATGGATTAATGTAAGAAAAAAATGGATTTAAAATTTCATTTACATCAACTTTACAGACATAATATAAAATTCAAAATAGTATATATCTTCACCTTATATTTAGTATATAACGACATTTTTTTTAATATTCATTATGTCGATATTTATAAATCATCTTGTATTGTATTAAAAGTAGATATATACTCGTTAAATATTCACTTAAATAAGATTTTTATGTGTACTTTAATATTGTTTTATTATCTATGTCAATTATTAAACGATTGTCTTAAAAATACTTGATACAACGAACCGTTGATGTATATTAAAAAGTGTATTTATAAAAATTTAGTTAAAAAAGTTTTAATTATAATTTTAGTGGTAATTGTTTGAAATTGGTCATAGGAATATTAGAAAAATAACAGAATGAATCATTAAAAAACATTAATTGACTTTTATTTTATTTTGATAATAATCAATATTCTGAATTAAATTTTTAACTGTAATTGTATATATTTAAAAAAATATATTTATAGAGAAATTACAGTATTTTTTATTTAGCACTTTCAATAAAAACAACATTCTGTTTATATAAATAAAAATAAATAAATAAATAAAAAGTACTGAGTAATATTAAGATTATTGTAAAAAAAATATATTCTTTATTTCAGGCTGGTTCACACCACCAAAGGAGGATGGCTAATGAAATATAGTGCAACAAAGTGATAATATCAACGCGTGCATACATTCGAGACTTTTATTCGGTGATGTGCCGAATTAATAATAGTTGCGATAAATGATTTGATACATAAACACTACATTAACTAGATAACTTAAAACTTAAGATATTGAATTAATCATATGTATAATTCCTTTGATTTCAAAAGGGTTGTCGCGCAAAGCAAGTGATTATTTGATTATCATATCTTCTCTAGTTTTCTCGAAAAATATATTTGCGCAGTCCATCAGCGTTTCATTTAGCGATTTTTGTTGAGCGGGAGCAGTTTTATGTTCGTGAAAACTTGATCGCTTGTTTTTACTTAGTTTCAATCAAATGTGCTTGTTATTGTTTGTTTGAGAAAAAGAGTTAGTATTTGTGCAAGTTTTAACTTTATTGGATAATTGAAGTGTATGGAACGGTAAAAACGAAAAGTAATACAATCGCCTGTATGCAAATGTGCTTCCTTTTTCAAAAAATGTAGATTTTTGATAATAATTAAATAATATTTTTATTGTTATTTTTTATTTATAATTTTGAATAGATCGTTTCATTTCGTAATAAATGACGCTAAAATGTCGTTAGTGAACTGATAGAATTGATGGGTAAAATAATCATTTATTGAGGTATTGTTAATTTATATTCTATTGCATTATGGCTCTCATTTTCACATTTTACAGTACAATTAATTTGCTTGTATGTGTAGTAATATTGTATAAATGATAACGTGACTATTTGTTTGTACAGTTCAAATAAATGTATATCAAAGTATATATATATATATATATATATATATATATGTACACTTTTGATATATGTGGGTGTTGCTGTACTTAATTGGATACATGCATAAGTTAAATTCCAGGTGCCTTTTTTAAGTTTTGTTGAATTATAGAATTTCATTTACAATATCTTTTGGGCAATAATTAATTCATATATACTTTGGATTTTGTATTAAAAAAAAATCAGTACACTGTTTAATCAATTCTTTTATACTAAAAGAATGAAGATTCTTTTATTTATAATTTTTATTGACTATAATCATGATTTTATAATATTTTTTGTACTTAATGCTATAATTCAAAATAAAATAGCATAAATATATTATAAAATAAGTTTTTTGCATGACTTTTAAATAAATGACAAAACAAATTTTTTTAAAGATCATATTTTTTATCTAATGATCGTTATTTCAAATTAAATCCAATATAAAATTCATATTCAAATTTTATTATATTTTTTATTAGTTTTTATATCTGAACTACAAATAAATATTAAAAATAATTTATTAACATCCATTGTACAGCTTAGTGCAATACCAATTAAAATTAAATTATGATATTATTAATTACAAAATCATTGATGTAACTGTAGATAAACGAATGTTTTAAAAATATTTTTTTAATATCGTTATTTATAAAGTTATGTTTTTAATTTATCTAATCATAAAATAATCATTATAATTTTTATGTTTACTGTTGATATATTATTACAAATAATGGTAGAAAATTGAGGAAAAATTTTGATGTCAATAATGTAGTTAAAAATATTAACGTGAATAAATTAGTACTATGTGAATAGAGCCATTTTGCACATTTTTTAAAAAAATTATTGAATGTTAATATTTGAAAATAATGATTTATACATTTTCATCTTAAGGGGATTTAAAAATTCTATTCATTTTGGTAATATATTTTACTAATTTAACAATGGATTGATTTAATTAAAGATATCTTATTTAATACAAGATACAAGGCCTCTTTAGCAATGTTACATTTGTATTGCACTAAATTAAAAAAAGTATTTGAATATTAATTATAAGTATACATTAAAATTCACAAAATCTTATAAAAATTTTACTATAAAGAGGTTGTAAAAGATAAAATTTAGTATAGATTTTGAAAGCATATTATGAGTTATTTATATCAAATGAATGGAATTTTTAATGCTCTTTAAATCTTTATTAAATAGATTTTTGCATTAAAAATATAATATAAATTTTAAATAATTTCTTATCAAAATATTTCATGATGGAAACAAAAATATATCCTCAGTATTTAGGAATTTTATTTATATAGGAAATTATATCTGAATGTAAATTTTATTTTCAACTTTATTAAATTTATATTTCTAATAGTTCATTCCATTTATAATTATGAAGTTTTTCATTAAATTTTTTTAATGAGGACGAGAAAGTTAATGAAAAGAAAGTAAGTAATTGGATTATTTTTAATAGTGTATTTTACAAATTCATTGTTGAGTAAACTTTATACAGTGGAAAATCATATCGCGTCTCATAAACTCTTAGAAACGATTACTTCATATAATGCAAGCATTATTTTTTGTATGAAAGATTTACCAACCAATACATGTACATTTTTAGCAGAAATATTCTCACAAAATAAATACAAATAAATAAAGAGAAAAATAAATCTCGTGGTAGAAAAAGGCGAATACAGATTTTTTGCTATCCATTGATATTCTAAATTTCATATATATTGTACAGAAAGAAACAAAAAAGAAGGAAGCTCATGCATACTTTAATTTTATGCATCTATGCTGATAACGAATATAGCCGCTATTCGAAGTGTAAAAGTAAACATAAAATTAAATATATCTTGTTACTTGTCGTGATAATCACCTTTGCAACAAAAATTAAAATCTTTTTATGAAAAACAAAATAATAATTTGTTCATTTTTTCCTTAACAAAGGAAACAGAAGTGAAGTGAACTTGAAAAATTTTTCATAAATAAAGTGAGATAGAATTAAATATAAAATTGTGAATGAAAAAAAAATTTGCGATAAAAACTTGACATTTTGAATATAAAATAAATTACAATGTCGCGGGTCATTCGTGTTGATATAAGCGATTGTATAGATATAAGTTAACTTTGATACACATCGTCTTGCAAGCAGGTTATGTATATTATGTACCTTAAAGAAAAATTCGTTAAAACTGCACCATTTGTAGAAAGAAAACTTTTTAATTTTATTAGTTTTTGTTATTAGTAAGTAATTCGATTGACTTAGGCAAATATTGTTAGTTTTGTTTATAAAATTCAGGTGTCTATGTGTAAAATGAAGAGTGTATAAAAAACTAGGCTTTGTACTTTTTATATTCGTGTATAATATTATATATTTAATGAAATAATTCACTTTATTATTTCTATTATAATAAAGAAGTAATGCTGCTTTAATAAAATATAATTGTAGCTATTTATATTTTGTTAAATTTTTGTTCTATTTTAAGATTACTCTGGATACAAACATTTAAATTGAATATTAATTATTTAAGTTAGTTTAAAAAATTAATTTAAACAACACTGATTTGAAAACTGAAAAGTAAATTTTTTTTTTTGTCTTGTACAAATAAAAATTTAAAAACAATTTTTTTCGAAGAATTCTTTTCAGTACTGTAGTCACCTGAAATTTAAAAATAATCGAACAATTCTTTGTTAAAACAATTAAACAAAGATCATGCGTCTGCTGGACGATTTGTCATATTAGGTTACGGTTCTCAAATTGCCAAACATTAAAAAAAAAAACAGTTTCTCGCTCCTGATTATCGACTAAAAACGAAAAATGTTTTTTCGTTTTTTTATTCGAAATGCACCGACATTAATGTTTCCGATTTTTAGCGCCAAAAACTGCCAAAAATCATCGGTACTGTGTCTATCGTAAAATAAAAAAGTATGTGAGAAACGTGTATGTATGCAGTATGTATATGCATGAGTGCGCGTGTAAACATGCATAGGCGTGTGTGTATATATATATATATATATATATATACATATATATATATACATGTACATATGTATGTATGTATACATGAACAGTGAGATAGGAAGAGAAAAAAGGGGAGAACTATTATACATCTCACATAAGACATTATCATATGTATTTAAAAATTTTTTTTGTGTTTTCTTCGACTCTTTGTAAGTGCGCATATGCACGTGTGATCGTAACTATGCAAAGACTGAAAACAAATAAAAATGCCAGAAGAAGATTAAGAAAAGGTGAATGGAGAAATACTTCCTTTCCTTTTTTTAAGTTGTTAATGGGTGTTTATGGGTGTCAGGTACGAAGTGGAGTCTTATTTCTACTAAAGTGAATTTGAAGATGTGTATTAGAGAAGAAAAAAGTGACTGTAACAGTGATACATTAAAATGAAGTGATCTATTGATCAAGAGAGTGCAATTCGTATATCGTGATGTTTGGTGGAAAACCGCACAATTATTGACCATACACATACACTTATAAAATTGTATATGATGCAGCGTTTATTGGCTTTTTGTATCTCTTAAGCGTTTGCGGGTGCTAAACAGTTGTTATTTTTTTCTACGTGTACAGAGGCGGATTACGTTTATTTTTTTGTCTTAATTGCTGTTTGTACCACGCTGCAAGAAAAAAAAAACTTACAAATATACAGAACTTTAGAGAAAATTAATAATAGTCCATATACTCATTATCAGTGAAATTTTCAACGTCAGAAGAAATTTTGTTTACCTATCTTTTGCATGTTTATTTTTTAGAAAGTAAGAAAAAATTATTTATCAACTTTAATTATCAGTATACAATGTCAAATTTAATTTTCTTCTTTTTTCTTTTTTTTATTATTTAATTACATTAAAAATCAACCGTTTATTTTAATATTATATTCTATTTATTTGGATTTTTTATATTATTTAAACGAATATAAAAAAAAGTTTTTGAACTGTATTTCATTAAGTCTAATAATTTTTCATTTTATTTTTTTTTATTATAAATTATATATTTACGAATGAGAGAAAAATTTAAAGTTCAGTGCGACTTTGAAAGTTTCGCTGAATAATTACAATATAAAAAATATTTTTATGTGTAAAAAATAGTATTAAAAAGGCAGAAATTATGTAATTCTTTCAACTTTTTGTTGTACTAATATACATATAAGTCGTGCTCTTAACAAAAAGTACATGATCGAATACATTAACATTTGTCTAATTTATTATATTGAATTGAGTATAAGGGTATTATTGCTAATACTACAATTTGTTCATTTATATATGTATAGAGAGGATAAAAACAGGAAACAGTACATGTATATATCAATTATCTACGTATATATTTCTTTTTTTTCGTTTTTTTTTACACTTTATAATAAGTGTATAAAAATTTAATAAAAGAGAATACTGTAGTTTTTTAAATTCAATATTTATGGGAATAATCTGAACGTATCATTAAATTTCTTATAAAAAAATATCTTTTCTAACATGCGTTATAAATGATTAATTTAAATGTATCATGAAACCTATTTATTAATTTACATTAGATGTTTAATGCGAAAGCATACATATTTTTGATATTGCAATTTTTTGCAGAGATTGATTCGTCAAACATTTTTTTATTCTTATATATTTAATGAAAAGAATAGCCATTTCTTATTTATTTTGGATTAAATTATTCTATTTTAGTTACTTAGACAAGTATATAAATACTTATTCATTTATGCAGTTATATTAATTTATTTAATAATTTTTAATCATTTTATAATATTTTTTTGATTCTTAAATATCTATTAACGCAGTCTAATTGCTTTATATATTAGTTATATCATAATAAATTCAATAGAATTGATAGAATTTAAAATTAAACTAAAATTTAAAAATAACTTCTTGTTAAAACCAAAAGTTTATCACTATTTAATTTAATCTGTATTTAATATAAAATAAATTTTTTTTATTCTTTTTTTCAATAATGTGTGTCTTAAGTGTCGCATGTTTTGATTTGATTTTATTTTCTAAAATATTGCATTTCAAGCAATAAGTTCAGAATGTTTAATAATTAAGTATTAAAAAATATTGCCTGTTCAGTTTTGTTCTTTTATTCTTTTTTGTTTTTACTTGCAGTTATTTAACATTAGAACATAAAAGATTATTTTTGTAGTAGATTCCTAAAAAGTGAACGTTAAAACAGTTTATTTTCAGTAAGATTATTGTGTTTCAATTATTTTGTTTTAATGTTTGGCTGATTTTAATTGAAAAATAAAATAAAATTAAAACATTAAATATATTGTTAAGTGTATGATCACATATTATGAAATATGTTGATTCAATTTTTTTTTTTATAAAAACTACTTGGACATCATATTTTTTCAACAATTTACATTTTATTTCCATTTTTCAGAATTCTTCAGGAATACGATGAGGAACAGAAAAGATAAATTGAAAGGGTAAAAAAATACTGTTTTTATTAAAATATATATGTATTACTAGCTTTCAAGATAAAATTAGTAGTCGTTTTTATAATGTTGGAAGATGTATTCCTAAAAACTACTATTCATCTTTTTTCAACAGCTTCGCCTTTTCCATTTTCTTTGCACCTCTAAAAAATTTTTTAAACTCTTTCCTACAGTTTCCGGCGACTGCATTGCCCGACATTGCAGACAATTTTTTGCACAATAGAATTATCATTAATTAGGTCGGAAATTAGTGATTGGTAATAGAAAATACGTTAAAACACCAAAGCACAGCTGACTTTTATGATAGGGTACTCTTTGAATAGAAATATTTTGTAGTTAATAGTATCATAATTCGGATCTAAGCATATTTATCTAAAAGATGCTTTGAATCTCGCTCGTGGCTCATTCTTTGTTCACACGCCAACAATGTGTGAGCAAATACACGGATTTCCCGGTTCTATTTGTTTATATTTCCCGTGGGGTGCATTTGCACGTTGAGAGGAGGCATCAGCGTAATATTCTTACGAATAATGTGTTCGAGGGCTCGTCCATGTGTGTGTGCTAATGCGTCGGATGAGTGAGTGCATTATCACACAATGACCGACTTCATAGACTCGCTGGATCTAATATGCATTTTAATCACATTGAGTGCCCCAAGTGCAGCTGAGGATTAACATCGTTGGAGAAAAAAATCCTAAACCCTTCAAATTGAGCTATGAAATTTGCAGGTGATTACAAATTTGTAACGTAAAGTCATATCATCATGGTAGGAAATTAATATTGCATAAAAGGAATGTAATAATTATAGTTATAATGCATTAGTCTATAAATCACAATTTTTAATACAAAAATTAAACAATATTTTATTAAATATTCAAATATGTGAGTGTTGAAATTGCAAAACAATTTTATATTAAAAATGCAATCACAAAATAATTAAGTTTCAATATAATTTTTTTAGAAGAGAACTATTTTTATGTTCTTGATATTATTATCTTTGACATCATTAACCGTTCATCGAGAAATTAATGCATCCCACCGACATTAAAAAAAAAATTAATTAAAACATACAAAAGATATTTAAAGGATTTTTTCAAGTAAAAATATTGTATTAATAACTATTAATTGCTAAAATATTTCTGATTTTATTGGACCAATTAGACTGAGCATCAAGTTATAGTTTGAAAAATATTTTTGTTTTATTGAAACTACAATAAAATACTATAAAAATGTTTGAAAACAAAAAAATATTTCAGCATAAAAAAAACAGCTACTTTTCAAGGCTAATTTTCATTTTTTTTTTTTTTTTTTTTTTTTTTATCTTTATTTAAAATTTTAATATTCAGTCATACAACTATCCTTTTTTGTCGATTTTATCTCGGTATATCAATATTAATTCAATTTATTAGCCAAGCTCATCTCTTTTATCTTTTTTAAAGAAGCGTTTACTCAGTTTCGTTGAAAAAACAATTGAATAATAATATTAATAATAAAATCATTAATTAATCATATCATTATTGTTTTAATTGTTTTAATAACACTTAATAAATGGTAATTTGAATTAAAAGCATAATTTGAATTAAAAAATAAAATGTTATAGGTTAGTTAAAAGAGAATTAACATTTGCCAAAAGAAAAAAGAATCAAATCGAAAGTTCATTTCAAAATATCGAAGGAATGCAGGTTGAACGTATCCACTAATCCTCATTTTTCGTCGGTCACAACCTTTCATTGAACTCCAGTTTGCTTCCAGTGAACTGTACTATGATTTAAATTTTTACCGTACTGATATGTTTGAAGATGAATGTCGTGTCGCTTTCAATCGTTACAAGCGACCAAAGTCAAAATTTGGTCCAGGGGATGTTATCGCATGTGTCGCGTTTATCAAATCTGGTAAGTGTTTGCCCCAACTTTGCATACCAATAAATTAAACGTGCACAGACCAAAAAGAGAAACGTACTAAACAGTAATATGAAAATTATTTATAAATGTTTAAACAATTTTTTTATTATTTAAAAGGATAATGCTTCGAACGTGAATAAATCTTCTTTTTTTCATAAATGCAAAAACACCCAAATACTTAATGTATTCGTATACATAAGCAATGTATTATACTATTATAAAAAAGAGGTGACATAATTGTTTGACTTACACATTATCTTCACTGATTTCATACTATTTTTGTAATATATAATATTTCAAATTAAAATAATACAAATATTTATAAGACGAATTTTATGACAAGAAATAAAAATATTTATGAAACTCTGATCGTTTTGTATCGTGGATTTAAAGTTTATCTTATTTTGTGATTAGAGCTAAAATGTTATAATTTATTTTTTTATCCATGGAAGGATAATCATAAATTTAAGTTTTTTTCTTTGAATTATGTGTACTACATCTTGTATGTATGATTTTTTTCTTAGTCAAGTCGAGTAAAAATTGACATTATGAGCTTACTTAGAAGGTCCACATAATTTATAAATAAAAAATATTGTTAATTGACCATGTGGTTTATTTATTTAATTGATTTCATTGCTTCTTCGGTACTATTGAAAACAATTTGATTTATAAAATGAGTTCTCGTAATATTTTGTGCTTGACAATCGATTAGAATCATTTATCAGTTTGACAAAAAACTTTTCAAAGCGGTGAATATTAATTGGTTGTATTGAATAGCGTTACATATTTTTGTACTGTTATATCAATTTTTCTGATTTTTTTTCTTAATGGTATTTAGTATTATATATTTATTATTATTATTATTTTTGATATTATTATTTACGAATTGATTTTTCTATTTTAATTTTATTTTTTTGGACATCAATGTATGTATATATATATATATATATATAACTGATTTTTTCTTTAAACTTCGTTGAAAACATTAAATTTATAACTTTTTTTTTAACCTATGTTTTTTATTAAATTTTTTACTCTTATAAATTTATCCGAGTTTTTAGTCTTAATATATCATATTTTCTAAACCTTATACTTTTTTATAACTCTATTTCATATTTTCATAATTTATGTTAATACTTTAAAACGACATTTTTAGATAGAATGTGTAACTTTCTTCTTAGTATTATGAAATATTTTTTGTCAATCATTAAAATTTTTATTGTATTATTATAAGGAAATTGTTATAAATAAATTTTATAAAAAAATGTTTTCCTACGTTAATTTATACTAATTATGTTATATATTTTCTATTAAATTATTATTGTTACGTGATGTTCATTGTACTCAAGATTTTTATTATAATTTTTTTATTTAATAATATATTTTTCAATAATTAATTAATTATAAAAAAAATTTTAAATTTCTATGCTGGTATTAATTTTTGTTTTGCTATTGAATGCTTAATTAACTATACAATAGTTAATTAATTGTAAGTACATTTATTTTTTCACTTAAGTATATTTTTATATTTTACATAATATAATTTTATTTAACAAACTGTTTTGAATTCTTCTCCATATTAAGTTTATTTTATACTTCTTACTCTTTTTTTATATACACCTTGGGTAATAATCGTAAAATTCCATCTCTACATTTTCTACAATCTCAAGTATATTCATTTTTCATATACAGATATTTCGCACATATGTTAGTACATCATATCGTATGATATGTTGAATGACTTCGTCAAGCATGCATATACTTTCGTATGTGGAGGTGTATTCAGTTATCAATGGCCGATAACAGTCAATATTACCACTTTTTTATCCACTTACATCACAAGATTTTTTTTACTGAAAGAGTTGAATCAGCTGATTTTAACTTTCACGAAATTGGATGAGTGTTTTAATGCAACAATATTTGAAGTTTTCAACAAAAGAATGGAAATATTTGAATTTATATCTTCCTTATTAATATACCTAAATGTTAAAAAATGTTAATTTTACGTATTAAATTTTTTTATTTGAAAATATTTTTTATTTCAATATAATAATTTTTATAAAAATACACACAACCAGATATCATTTAGGTATTCTTTAGGAATTGCAATACTTATATAATGGAATTTTTAATAATTCAATAGAAAATATCAATAGAATCCTATTTGTTTTACGAAAAAATATAACAATCGTTATATATTTCAAGTCAGATGTATTTTTACTTATATTATTATTCTTTTTATTATGGTTATTTTAATAAGAATTTAGTTCTGGTTTTCACAATGTACTAAAATTCTTAATTATCCTTTTAATTTATAAAAATATAATCTTATGGATGTTTTTTCATCTTTCCCTGATATATATATTAATCTTCTTTAAATTTAATTACCGAGACTTACAATAAAATTGAATTATTGACATGGCAAATTTGAATAACATTCTTGAACTCGGCTTATATTATACTTCTCCAAATGGTAATTAAAATAAACGGGGATTCATATGCATTACATAGTGATTCGCGTTTATTCGGTGAAGTGGACCATGGGTATTTTGAATAATGAATGGATGAATTCCATCTCGTTTCTCGACGACGTGGATCCACTTCTGACAGATTGAACCCTTCCGATGAGTCTCACAGTGTTCCAAATTGTGGGTGTGTTTGTCTCTCTTACATTCATACGCCTTGGTTATTATCGCATGGCTAATTACTATGAAAAGTACTTGTAAGCGGATTACGTGCGCTGTTTTCTAACTAATTCGGGCCTCGTCAACGAGTGAAAATAAGTGACAAGAATTTACGTGTGACGTGAGACATTGTCGATTCATTGCCATTGTCGAGGGACATCAGCCCTTCGTAGTAGGATCAACCGAATATAAGGACTTAAATTTAATTAATATTTACTCGGTTACTTGTAAGTTACTTTAAAATATAACTACTTAAAACTTAAATAAATGTTACGTTTATACTATAGTCGTGGTAAAGATACAAATAAAAATATATAATAAATGGACTTAAAAAAGCGAATGCATGTGTTTATTGAGATAATTGAATGAATGTTAAATGTACTTCTTTAAATTTAGTTAAGAAACTGAAAGTCGTAATTTTCTTGATTCACTCATTTCTATTAAATTATATTTAAATTATATATTATTAATTAGTTTGAAACATCGAATGGATATGGAATATCGAGTATTAGAAAAGTAACTTTTCATGTCATTCAAAACGACTAAGTTTAATAATTGAATGTTAAATATAAAAAAATTAATTTCTTTTTTTTGGTATAAAATAAATTTTGTATTATTAATTCATTGTTAAAAAATTTTCTAATCAAAGTAATATTCTTATTGTATAACGTTATTAACAATTTTATTTGTTGCTATTTTCTTATTTGCTATAGTTAAATCTATATATATACATCAATGTAATGTTTTGCATAGGAATTTTTCAATGCTTTCACTCGACTGACTCTTTTGGATCCGGTCAGTTCTTTTCAAATTTCTTTGCACTACAGGGGTTCTTCCTTCGACGACTCGTTTAGTTAAGTCACCAGCGTCTCCGTGTGTCGTTCATTTTTCCGGGTTCCTCTGAAGATGATGTATTGTTGAGCGAGAAATGCAAATTTACAGAGGATTTGTTAGATTTTTCATATAGGATTATTGATTAGTTTGTTTATAAAAGAAAATCCTTGCAATTACCAGTGAAGAGTAACAATATATTTTGATAAAATATTTATTATAATGAAAAATCTATTGTCAATACTAATAAAAATTTTTAATGATGGGAAAGTCTATTCAGGCTAAAATTTCATATCGAGTAGCATTTATTACTTTTATGAACTAATGTAGGTTTTTATTGTTCTTCTCTCGCAGTATGGCTCATTGTTAGACATATTATGAATATAATTTACAAGCTGTTTTCATAATCATCTTGTATATTATCGACCTTGGCATAAAGAAGTTTCGACTTGCCTATGAAAGAGAAATCTTACCAGTTAAGTTAATTATAATTTTATATTTACGAAATAATTTATATATTTTGTAAATTTGGTATGAACTATGTTTATGTAAAAGATAGAAAGAAAAAATTAATTAAGGAGGAAAAGACACGCAAAAGGAAAGCAGGCGTTTGGCAAATGAAGAGTTTGTATATTGTTTGTCTAAGCATTTTTCCCTTGGAAATCTTGCCATTGGACAATCAAATTTAATTATTATTCTAAATCATCATTATTCAATTTTAAATACAATTATAATCGATTTTTATTTATTTAATATCATCGTCAAGAGTTCACCCCGATTACCATGCTGAAGGTCGAGTTCATTGACCGCTATACTGTCGGAATACATTACCACTTTACACAATTATTTTGATAAGAATTCACTTTATCACTAGATATAATAATTATATATAAAGATATATCAATAATTTATACTAATATCTAATACTAAGAATATTTAACAATTATATTAATTAATGGTAATATAAAATTATATATTAACTATATAATATATTATATATGATATATTATATATAATCATATATTAAATATAATATATTAACGATATAAGCATAATGTGAATATATGTATATATAATTATCTTCAGTGATTCCTTGTCATATAGTATCGATATATATATATATATATATATATGTATGTAACGAATCGACCTTTGATATTAAGTGGCGTGAGCCACTTAGGTCGAAATGAGGGGGCCGAGTTGCCCCTCCGCGCGGGGGGTGCAGATGGGAGCTTGACTACTTCCGTATCCCCCAGCTCAGACAACTGGATGCCGGGATACCAGGGTTCTTTTGTTATGGGGGCGGGCTGGTTAAAGTAAGCGGTTTATTCGGTGGAGAAAGGGTGAACTTATCGCGGAGGTAATAATATGAAGTACTGATGACTATTGTTTGACTTTAGAAGGTGATGAAGCTATTGGATTTACGAGTTCTTGTAAGAAAGATTTAGGTTTATTAAAAAACGCGGGGAGAACTGTAATTGGGCGTGCGTATTTCGGGTACATGATGGGTGGGACAGGAGTGGTACTGTTGAAAACGGTAACACCGGGCGGGGCGGAGGTGTTACCGCTGAAAACGTTGAACACCAAGTGCTGCTGAGAACAGCTGGTCGCTAATAACGGCTGGCTCTGGATGGCTGCTGAAAACAGCTTTTACCAGAGCGTATCCTTCTCGGGAAGTTTCCTACCTGAAGAAGACGCCTGTTGCTCGTTCTCGCAGCCTTTTATAGCCCAATATCTTGCCAAATTAGTTGTTAACACGAAACCCATTACACCCTCGATCAGATGCGATCTATGTCTAGGTAATGTGCTCTTACTCCCGTCGACTGGTATTTTCTCCTAGGATACGCGTTCACCTCCTTGATCACAACTCCCACTATTTGCTACGATCATAGTTTCCCAAGCTTTTCTCGGATTAACTTCTCTGGATATATGGTCTAAAAAAGGACGAACTAGTAAGGAAATTGGAGACATATCATCTGCCAACAGAGGGTACCCTGACAGAAGCAAGGCAGACGCTACTGAAATACGTCAGAACCAACCCCGAGGCATTCGAAGACAAAGAAATAGACCAAGCCGATTATAATGAAGAAGAGGATATCTCACACTATCTTATGAGTGATTTAATAATTATAACAAACAGACCTCTGGAGGAATTAGCCATAAATATTACATTAACACCCGTCAAGCCGAAGAAAATTCCATTTTCAGACCATACGGATGTCTGGAAAATTTGCGATATTGTGCGAGAATGGAATTGTTATTTTGAGGGAAAGAATCCCTACGGGTTTATCAAACGAATCGAAGAACTTCGAGAAATATATTGGCTGACCAACCAACAGATACTATGAGCTATTCTAGATATTCTCAGAGGCGATGCATTAACCTGGTTTAGAAATCAACCAAAATTCAAAAATTGGATGATTTCTGTCAAGAGTTAAAAAAATTCTTTCTAATTAACGAAGAAAGAAATGGGTTATCTATACAGATAGTCAGTTGCAAAAAAGAACAAAATGATTCCATAAGAGCCTATGTCATGGCACTGGGCATGCTTATGAGACGCCAGGGAGACTTGATAAAAGAGAAGAAGATGCATCGGCTGCATTAAAACATGCGAGCGGAATACAAACTCCACATCTCGCAAAGTTTGTTAAAAAATAAGAATTCAGTAAATCCTTTATTGTGTAGACCGATACGAGAATGAGGGATGGGGCACAGTGCTTTCACAATCATTGGAAGATTCTGAACAAATCATAGCGTATGCAAGTCGCACGGTAAAACCGGCCGAAAAGGCTTATTCGGCCACAGAAAAGGAGTGCATGGCGATAAAGTGGGGCGTTTTGAAAATGAGAGACTAGTTAGAAGGGTACCACTTTACTGTCATAATGGATCATCAAGCACTTCGGTGGCTAGCCCGAATCGATAACCCTTCCGGAAGGGTTGCTTGGTGGGCTATTGAACTAATCCAATGGGACTATAAGGTGCGATATCTGCGGAGATCCGAGAACATACTCGCCGATGCTCTCTTCAGAGACGTCCTAGATATCACTCCCATTGCCATCTCGAAAACATGGTATAGCGATACTCTCGCAAAAGTTGCAGGTGAGCCAGCCAAACATCCGGAATACAAGATAAGCGAGAAGAAGCTTTACAGCACGATTTCTAAAACCACCAAGAAGAACCGCAAGCAAATATGGAAACTATCTGTTCGCCCCGGAGACACGAAATTGGTACTGGAAGAAAACCCACAACCGTTTAAACGCTGGACA
Source organism: Eupristina koningsbergeri (assembly GCA_018907245.1). Lineage (NCBI taxonomy): Eukaryota > Metazoa > Arthropoda > Insecta > Hymenoptera > Agaonidae > Eupristina > Eupristina koningsbergeri. Next base: position 2,886,313 of record JACCHV010000041.1, read on the forward strand.
CCTGGGAGTTGGCAAGGCAATCATTCGTCTGAATCAAAGATTTATTGGTAAAAAATGCAACGAGATTGGCCGAATACGGATTATCCATGCTAACTTCGGCGTATAAAATATACACCGGTGTTCTGAAGAACCGTCTAGAAAAGGATACTGAGGAGAGGAAAGTCCTACCTGAAGGGCAAACCGGATTCAGAAGAGGGAGATCCACCATGGTTAATGTGTACAATAATATATAATAATAATATAATAATAATAATACTTAATAAGAAGAGCTGTGAGCAGTGGCAACAGACTGTACATACTGTTTGTGGACCTGAAATCTGCTTTTGATACGGTGAACAGAGAAAAACTATGGACGATTATGGAAAACAACGGATACAGTAGGACACTAACAGACGGAATCAAGGGACCATAGGAAGAGACGAAATGCAGGGTAAGGACAAAAGAGGGACTGACCAAAGATTTCTGGACGAATAGAGGCCTAAGACAGGGCTGCAACTTCAGTCCCCTTTTGTTCAACATATACATAGCAGGGATAGAGCAGGATATGAAAGAGAAGAACATAGGTAGGACAAAAATAGGAAAAACCAGAATATGGACCCTGGCATATGGACCGAGGCGCTCTCTATACGCCGAGTTATGTAAGTAAGAGAGAGAAAGAGATAGGAATAGAGTAGTGTTGAAGAATACATATTCTCGGTTTAATATAGAGTTTGACGTGGGAGTGTGGAAGTAAATTACTTTCGTGTCGCCACGAGATGGCCGATGAAGCCAATTCCAGAATTACCGGCATCGAGGGAACTTTTAAAAATTGAGTAGAAACGTGCAACTTTGCGGCGGTTTTCGAACAGCCAATGAGATTCAACGATTTCAAAAAGTACAGAACGAAGGGGAACTGGACGTGCTGTGACCAATCAGGAGATGGGTTGCACACGCAAGTTCAAGTATACGTGTAGTAAATTTTGAATTTGTAAAGTAGTGTAGTTTCGGAAATTGGGCTTCCTTTCGAAAAAAAAGGAAAGCCATTTTTCAGTTTGATTAGAGCCTTTGGTGATTGATAATCGTGCTGATACAATATCAAGTGAAAGGTGCAAATTGAAAGTGTAAGTTTATATTTTTGAGTAATTTGAATTTATAAACTGTTAGGGACGGAAACTGGACATGGTCCCAGAAGACGTACATCCAGGATGCGGGGACGCCCGCGATGTGAAAAAGGGCCATTAAAATGCGCAGTTTTGTGTTGTGCGCTTGGCCGTGTGTGGAGCGAAGTGTCTCATATTGGACGGACGTATAGCTCAGCCGTTTGTGTGAAATGGGAAGGACTTCGCTTGAGTATGTGTGCAGATGCGTAGGAATGTGTGTGTGTGTGTTCAGGAAGACGTACTCGTGGACGTCTCAATTTTCTCTCTCTCTTCCTCGCGAGCATGATTCGGCCGAGCCCTACAATGTCACTATCTCTCTCTTTCTTGCTCTAGTACTCTCATTTCTCTCGCTCTCTCTCTCTTTCATCCGCTTTGCATGACCCGTTATCTTTTCTCGCTCTTTCTAAAAATTTTGGCGACGAAGACGTACCGTTATTTGTACATTATAATATTGTATAAATTCATGAAGGTGTTGCGTTTAGATCGTTTGGCTTTTTTTCCGCCGGCAAGCCGGAAGATTTTATGCCAGAGGTAATGCTGGAAGTGTGTATATACGCGGACGCGAGGGTCGGAAAGTGCATGTGATCGGAAAGTTCGAGATGCCGTAACGGTTAAAACAATGAGACCAACCGTCCCTTGATTCGGGGAAAAAAGAGATGAAAATCAAGTTGCGAGAGGCGGGGCCAAGTTCAGCGGCATAATTACGCACGAGAAATTATTGTGAAGTCAGATGCGCTGACACCTCGGCACTCTGCGATTGTGTAATGGTATTCTGTGATGAATGAAGTGTTTTGATATTTGCGGTCCGTTTCTTTTATCGGCCTAGTCGCAATATCTGCGGGATTTTCTTTTGTTGGGACCCAACGCCATTCTGAGACCTTTGACAATTGAGCGATATTTTCTAATCGGTTACATACAAATATTTGCTGCTTTCGTGGTTCCGATCTTATCCATGATAATACAATCATGAAGTCCGACCACAAGTATCTGTTCGTTGGCTTAATATCTAATTCCTTCGCTACATAATCTAAGAGTTTGGCCCCGAGTAATGCGGCCTGAAGTTCCATTCGAGGAATTGTAGTGGGTTTTACCGGCGCTACCCAACCTTTTGCCATGACCAATGTTACATCCACTTCTCCGCCGTCATATACAATTCGTATGTACGCCACCGCTGCATATGCCAGCGCGCTCGCATCACAAAACACGTGTAGCTCGGCCACGTAATTTCTCTCGCCCTTTTTTATAAAACATCTTGGTACTTCTATTTTCTTAATCGATTCTAATTTGCGCAAATAATTTCCCCAGCTCACAAATTCGTCTTCCCTTACACTCTCGTCCCATTCTACCTTGTTTTTATAGTTCTATTCTACCTCTTACATTAATAGTTTCGCTTCAAGGGTATATGGTGCGAGTAGACCTAAAGGATCGAAAATCGACATAATTATTTGTAACACTTCGCGTTTCGTCGGTACTCTATTCTCGCCTAATACCTTCTTCTTTGCCTTGTCGAATTTAATACTGTATTTCAGTCTGTCTATTTCTGTTTCCCAAACCAGTCCTAGTACCTTCTCGTTGCTTTGTCCTATAACAAATTTTCCCGTCTTTCCCGTGTCTTCTTGCGCGACATTAACTAAAACTTCTGGTTTGTTACTTGCCCAGCTGTGCATCCTAAAGTTCGCGTGTTCATTAATTTTTACTACGTCCTCGATCAATTTTCTCGCTTTCGCCGTTGTTCTTACGCTCCCTATATAGTCGTCCATGTAGCTATTGTCTTCTATGTTCTTTGCTGCTGTCGGGTACCTGTCTTTAAATAATTCCGCGTTCTTATTTTTTATAAATATCGCGCTACAAGGAGATGATTTAGCTCCGAAAATAAGGCTGGTCATTTTGTATTCTTGAGGTTTCCTTGTTCGATCCTTACCTCGGTACAGGAAACGTTGTTCCCCTCTGTCCTCTTTTCTAATTCTAATTCTAAAAAACATGTTCTTTATATCTCCCTTAAAGAGAACTTTCGAAATCGTGTCAAACGCCCGGTAGCGACTTCAATAAATCGGGTCCTGCTTCGAGTTGATCGTTTAAACTAGTATCGGTCGTCTTTGCTGTTGTATCGAACACTAGTCGGATTCGGTTGGGTTTGTTCACGTTTGTCACGCCGAAGTGCGGTAGATACCACTTCCTCCCGTGCGTTTCGTTCTTTCCTAACCTTTTCGCGTACTCGTTCTCTATGAACCTATCCATCTCTTTGTAGTATAAATCCGCGTAGGTCGCGTCCCGATCTAGCCTTCTTTGAAGCAACTTTAGTCTATGTAACGCGGTTGTTCGCCCATCGGTTAATGGTAAGCTATCCATTTTTCAAAGTAAACCCGTTTCCCATCTATGTTTGGTATACACGCTTGTTTCTTTCAATGTGTCTATACTACCTCTTTTAGAAGTTTTCCCATCGCTGACTTCCTCTAACCCGATACTTTCTAATCTGAAATAGTCATTTATCATGTTATCTAGTGTGCTTTCCTCAGACAAGTGGTCGTTTGCGTCTCCTTCCTCTCGTACTGTCGTTGTGTTTAGTATGTATTGATAGTCTTTGTCCCGCGTTGGTCCGTGAACCGTCGTTCCTAACGAGCATCGTGATGCTAATAACCGGAATTTGCTTTCCCCTTACTCTTAATGATTTCGCTATTTTCGCGTCTACCAGAGTTACTGTAGATCCGCCATCTAACAGTGCATATGTTTGTATCTCCCTAGATCCGTACGACGCTACTATAGGGATTATTTTTAACAAAATATTGTTTCCTCGACCTAGTCATAACTTTTCTTTCGTCGCCATCGAAGTTTCCGATTGTTTCGATTCGTTTTTTTCCTTGTCTCCCTGTATCGTCTGTTTTCCTTGAACTCTTATGCAATAATTTGTGGTGACGGCATCACAGCGTTCGCATTTATCAGATCGGCAATCGTTTTTTGAATGTCCGCTACGAAGGCAGTTAAAACACAGTTTGTGTTCTTTCACGATCTTCCACCTCTCATAATTATTGGCATCTAAAAATTTGCCGCATTTCTTAATCGCGTGATAATTTTCGCTACATATTAAACATTTACTTTGGTCACTGGCAGATCGGCTGCTTTCTGGTGAATTCCTATGACTGTCATTACTGTTGATCAACAGGCCACTATCTGAGGCACGGCTGCCTTGATCCTTAAGGTTATCGCGCGGCGAGTCGGTACGCCGAATTACTATCAGGCCTTCATCCGCGTATTCGGCTTCTCTTTTCAGTAACTCGCTCATTTTTTCGATTTCGTTCCCTTGTCCCTCCGTCTGTCTAAACCGGTTGTACGCGTAAACTAACGTTAACGGTAATTTGCTGCCGACTATACTGGCTAAGTCTCGAGCGTTTATATAATCTTCCAACTTAAATGTACTTAACGCGGTTGCCGAATTTGATACTTTAGCAGCTAAATCAATTAGGTCTATCTTTCCCGAAGTTAGTGTAGGTAAGTCGTACAATTCCCTTTTTATCTTTTGAGCTAATATTCTTTTATTGTCGTATCTCCTATCAAGCGTTTCGATTATTAGCCTGGATTCGCGCCTCGTGATCAATAGCGTGTTCACCAATTCCCTAGCCTCGCCCTTTAACGCTTTGAATAACCGCCACAAATTTTTCTTTTCGTTGTATTCGCCTATTTCTGACGATAATTCGAATGCTTCGTTGAAGTGAGGTCACTCGAAGGGTTCTCCCGAAAACGTGGGTAAGTCTCTGGTTGAGTTTAGGCGATTAAATAATCGCGGATCCATATTGTTCACTGATACATTTTGCGCAAGGATCGACTTTTCTAGCGCCTCTATTAGTCTTTCCGTCGGGTCTCGGAATTCACCAGATTGCATATTATTGCTTAAATTGAACACTCTCACCGGATACGCCGTGCTGTTGCGACAATCTGCTTCCGCTGTTGACTCAGCCGGTCCAGGTCGAGATGTCGGTGATGGTGTTGCTCTGTCGCTTGTGGACTGCCGTTGTACTGGCTCTCGCAACCAGGGCTGTTCTTCAACGAAATCCTCGCCCGTATCACAATGATGGTCATCTCGAGGTAGTGCTGGCCGTCCTCGTTTCGATGGGTGCCCAGCCGTTGCATGGTTTGCCTGGTTGATCGTTGCGACAGGGCGTTTTCTATTGGAGGGTTTTTTTTGGTTTCGCCGCGGTCTTCTCGGAAACAGTTCGAGAACTCTTGGTCTTCCTCGGGTGAGATTCCATACCGCGTCTAGCAGCGGGCGTTTTCCCCTGCCATGACGACGATTTGAAAAGTAAGTTTTATTCTTATTGTTGGCTTGCACATCTCTTTACGGTTCTCTTACCCAAGATTTCCCGTGGTCACGAGTCCCTATTACTATTTATTTGGATTTGCTGGATGTGTTTATCCTCAAACTATATATCCCAACTCTATTTAACTATTTACTAAATGACAAGTTTTGTATTATTTTATTATTAAACGCTTTGTTGGATTTATTATTTTTTTTTTATAGGTAATTAAACTGGAGGCGAAAATATTAAAATGTGTTAAGGTTACTGAAATATTTTTAAAATCTATTGAAACTATTAAAAATTGTTATATTATGTCCAAAATAATTATTAATTTTATCAAATTTATTAGACGCGTCAAAAATTTTAATTGTGTTAAATTTATTATAGTTTGTTATGTTGTTCAATTATTAATGCAATGAAAATTATTTATTGGAATTGAAATATTTCCAGTTGAAAGAATATAAAAATGAGTGAAAATTACAGAAGTATTTATCAAACCCACTAAAATTTTTAATTTATTATATTAATTTATTATTGAATTTATTATATTATTGTTATATTAATTTATTATTGAATTTATTATATTATTTTTCTATTAATTTATTATATTATCTGGAATAATTATTGGATTGTATTAAATCTACTTCCATGAGATATTATTATTAAATTGTATTAATTTTAATATGATATGTTACATTATTTACTTATAATTAAGGAAATTATCAAATTCAATAGAATAAAAATGTTAAATTATGTCAATTTACTGAAATATTCATAGATTCACCAAGCTTATTGGAGATATTATATTATTATTACATTAATTTATTATTGAATTGATTATATTATTGTTATATTAATTTATTATTATTCTATTGTATAGGCTTATAAACTGATAAATTAAGTTATCGGATGCTGCAAGTTGTCATAGAATTATGAGAATTTTTATTATATAGATATTATGTTAGTATCAATGTTTTGTTCTTAATTTAGATTAGGATTTGTTATGAGTTATCTATATGACACATTGTGTTATAACTTTATGTTCAGGAATTTATTTTGCACTATCTACTTTCAATTTGTGTTTTATTTTTGATTACGCCTTTTTTATTATTGCTTATTTGTACTGATTCTATATTTTAAATGTTTTGGCTTTACCCGCTGAATTATTTTGTTTTAGTATTTATTTCAAATTATATCACTTGTCAATAAAGAAATAAATAGTAATATAATGTGTTTTAATAGTATTTAATATTTGTAACGGGGAAATTCCCTCGCACCGGATCGCTTTTCGCCGGTGTCAGGGTTCGGAGGAGGGAAGTCGGATCAGGGTGAGATTTGCGGGTTTTACGAGATGAATAACTCCGTTTGTAATATTAACATAACTTATACTTTAATATACTATTAGAATATAACAAAGAGAATACATTTGAACATGCTACATTTACTTTTATCCTAAATTTGGCGATGTCTAGCGTGCTAACAGGGGGTTTCCAGTCTTTTCGCCTTCGTGCTAGCCTATATATATACTTCGCGGACGCGGACCGCGAGTATTCGCGGTTTCGGGAAACGTGAGTAAATCAACAGTGATTCGCGGGACGCTTACACAGTCTTACATGCTAATTCGCGAGGTCGGGGGTCGCGGGGAGTCGCTGACTGTTCGTGACACGCTGGCGGCTGTTTTCCCGGGATACTCGCGAGTATCCGCGGGGTTGAAGTCGCGGGGAGTCGCAGCTCACCCTCTACCGCTACATATGCTAGTCTGCGCTTTAGTCGCGGCGCCGGGGTCACGGTATTCGCGGTTTTACCGTGACTTACATACATTCATGCGTACAGGTGTTCTGGGCGCGAGGAATCGCGACGCCGGAGTCGCGGGGAGACACGCAAGTCACCCGCGAGTTACACACACATGCACACACTTATAAACAGTCGCGACGCATCTTAATCCTAACTTAGACTACCTTAAAAACTACCCATTACCATAAACTAGGAGTCGCGGGGTTGTCGCGTACGTCGTGTCACCTGGCAAGTATCCGGGGTGACACGCGTATATCGTCGTGGCTACGTGTTACCTGGCAAGTATCCGGGGTAACACGCGCTCTAGGTCGCGGGCGCGAGTACACGGCGCGTCACCTGGCAAGTATCCGGGGTGACGTGTCGTCAGGGTCGCGGTCTGTGTCCTGGCAAGTATCCGGGGACACTCCCGATGACCCTCGTCCTGGGTCAGGCTTGGCCGTGTGCTCTGGCAAGTATCCTGGAGCACACACCTAGGCAAGCCCAGGGAGGAGTCAGGGCGACGAGCTAGAGGGGTCAGGCTGTCGTCCCGACTGACTGAACGAAGGGCGCGCACCCCTGGATATACCCTTCGTTCGTCAGCGGCGGTAGACGGAGCGCCGAGCGCGCGGTGGTGGGGCGGCCGTCGAGCTTTGCAGGGGCGCTCCCCCATGCTCGACGGCTGCGCGGCGGAGGTGAGGGAGTGGGAACGGGGTCCGGGGTGGAGGGGATAGCGGAGCCCGGGCCTACTGCGGCGCGCTTTCGGGGCGCCGTAGGATCTAGTAACGGTGCAGCCGTTACATATTTAATAATTATAACAAGATAGTTTATTTATTATCTGAATTTTATTTTAACTAATTTGCACTTTTCACTACTGTTTAGTCCTATATTATTATATTAAATTATGATGATTGACTTGTGATTGTAGTTTATTATTATTTTAGTTGTGATGTACCTTTATATTTTTATTCTAAATAATTATTGTTAGTCAGTATTATAGTGAAATTTATTCAAAACTTTTATTTACTTGTTCTCGGGTCCAGTTTGTATTGTCTCAAATAATGGAATTAATAATAACTTCAACTTTTATTTATTCATATGCTTACTATTTGATCACTATATGTTTTAATTTTAATTTTATAATTAATAAACCTTCTTAGATTTTATTTTGTCTATTATATTTATGTCAATTTGTAGTTATTTACTTCTATTAAATTGTGGTATATTAAAAAGAATTTATCTTAAATTTAAATTGTAGTTGTGCTTATTTTATGTTTTATAATTTGAGGTTGTTTATGTATGACTTTTCCTTTGTATGAGTTTATTTCAAATTTAAATTTCAGTTGTAATTGTTTGATTTTTATATATTTTGTTTTTTATTTTTGTTATTTATATCTAAATTTTCCCTTTTATATTACGTTTTTTAGTATACGCTCTATCTTATTCTGTTTAGTTGTGTCAGTTTATTTTTATTAAGTTACTTTAAATTAATGTTTTTATGAATTTGTTTTAGATTTTAGATTTAGTTATTATTATTTGATATAATCATATATTTTTTTTATATATTTGAATTTGAATTGTATTTACTTCTATATATTTTGTAGTTGTAGGTTTTTTTTTAAATTTGAAAGTAAAGGAAAAAAGAAAAAAATTTTCCACCTGGTGCGACCGTCACAATTGGACTCGGCGCCGCGCGATTCTTGGAATTTGAGCGCGTGGCGCAGCCGACCGTTTTCAAATCTTTTAAGAAGAGTCTCGTGCTCACACAAAATTCACTTTTACAGTTATAACTTTTTTCCATTTTTAAACAATTTAAACTCCTCCTGTTCTATTTTTTGAATAATTTTGCGTGTAAAATTTGAAAATAATAAAAGATCTTTTTTTTAACACGTGCCGCGCACGTCACAAATTAGCTATGGCTCAGTTCCCGGATTTAGCGCGCGACCGCCAAGCTGCAAGCTCGTTTTCCTTTAGTTTCACTTTACACTTGACACTTTGCTTTTTTTCACACACTTATTAACCAATTATATTTAATAAATTTTGCAACAAAACCACTTACACTTTACCCTCGTGACCACTAGAAATCTCACCACCTCCTCGGCGATTCCCCGTTCTTGCCGTCCCGGGTTTCGGCACCAGCTTTGTAGGAGGTTGTTGAGAGAAAAGAATATATTTTTGTTCCTTGTATTTTATATTTTATTTGCTTCCAAATAGCTTATTGTTGGCCCGTCGCAGTCCTTTCACGTTGATGTTCTTACAACAAGTGCTCACATTCCTCGCGTTGCGCCCCACCGCTCCTTCGCCGATCTTCAACTTTTTTGAGTTCACAGTCGCGAATTTTCGAATATTCCGCGGTTATGCATTTGAATAACATATTTAAATTCATCTTTCGGATAAATGGTTCCTGGCGTAAGAAACCTTAGCCGGGGCGAACAAAGGAAAAAGCCAATACATGCTAATTTCGTACCTATCTATACGAGTGCCTGCATCTCGCATCTCGACAATACGGTTTTTCTTTCGACACCGGGTTGTGACGTCTTACCGGTGCCGCTGACCCTGGATCGTACGACGTCCCACCAGAGTCAGATTTCGTCGATGCTCCGGTTGACAACGACTCTCCGGAGCATCTTCGTCGTGCGTTTTTTAATACCTTCTGCTGCCTCTGCATCTATCGCCGGTGTCGAGATGCGCGACGCCTATTCTATCGCCAACAATAAGTATAGTAGGTTATTATAATTATTAGTTATTAAGGATATTGTAGGTTAAATTATTAAGAGCCGTGTATTATTAAGTATTATGTATGTTAAAGCTAAGTATTATTAAGAAATTATTATTAATGTTATATATTATATTATTAATTTGTATTGTTAAAATTAGTCAGTAATAATTATATATGCGCAGATAAGCTAAAAAAAAAGGTCTTCAACATTGTTCCGCGTTTACATTATTTATATTATTTGTTTATATTATTAAAAAATTATTACGAAGCTTTTCTTTATTAAAACTTAACACAAGAATAAAGATGCGAGTCCCGATAGGTCTGAACCTGTGGAAAAGGAAAAAAAAATATATACAAAATTTTGTATGTATTAAGCCCGTGTAAACTATTGAATTTTCATAAAAGTCCGTAGCTCAGCCAATGAGCGACCCGGAAATAGGACCGGCCCCTGCTAGGAAGGAGAACTCGGCCAATGAAAGCTTGGTAAGCAAATCCGGTTACGCCTGACGGGAAAATTACCGAATCAACATCCGGGGACCAGATTCGGCCCCAGCCAAGAGGAAAACCGGCCAATTACGAAAGAGGACCGAAGAATTTTTCCACGAAAACAATCCGGAAAATGGTATAAAAATCCAAGAACTAACATCATTTTCGAAGATTTTTTGCGATTCGAAAAGTTGAAAAGCTAAAAACTATGGACTCTTTCTACGATCCTATGGTTCAACGCTCCACTAGGCCCCGACGCCCGGAAGCACCCCGGTGAAGGCCGTTGTTATGCACCCGGAACCCCTCCGCATGGATACCGAAGGGTATCCCATGTCGGAATGGGACTTGGTGTTGCAAAGCGCCGACGGCGGAGCTCAGCCGACGGAAGACGAGGCCAGGAAGATTTTAGTGCCCCCCCCCCGGAGCACGCATCAAGAGGCGAGCGGACCCACGGCCAGGGTGAGCCGCGCCCTTACCCGGCAACACGGCGTCGGATAGCCCGACGGCCCGTCGGAGCGGTCGCCCTCACACCCCGACCGAGAGCCGTGGAACAAGGACCCAACACCGCTCCCGCGGCACCACCAGCCAACTGCGCTCCAGCCGACTGCCTACCCGACTCAACCGATGCCGCAACCGGGTACCAACCAACACCAGCAGACACGGGAACACCACCGACCCAGGTGCTCATCGAGATCAACGAGATGCTGCGGTTGGTTCAGGAGATCACTGATATTGCCGCCTTCGACACCGAGGAATGGCGGGAGACCGACGGACTGCGGTGGCTAATTCTTCCATTAGGCGGAACCCTGATCCAGGCACCAGATTGAACGATCCACCACATCCGGAAGCCAATCGGGAGGATCCTTATAAATTGGAGTGGCCACAAACAGAGGATCAATATGGGATCCGGAGGCCGGGTGAACAAGGTGCACCCGGTGATCAAAGTTAGCGAGAGGGAAGTGTGAGGAAAATAACTTTTCCTCACCTAAACCGTGCTGCGGTGCCCTGAAAGTGCGCCGCAGTACAGCCCTGACGAAGCAGCCCCACCTCCACCACATCCTCACCCGGGCAGCTGTAAGGATACACTGCGCACCACTCGAGCACCCCACCACCACCCGCGCTCGGCGCTCGACGGAGTCCACCGCTCCGCCGACGCGCATAAATCCACTCGCACAGCCCTTCGAGTCGTAGTCGACTGACATGCGTCGACCTTCGAAGCCTCCTCCAGGATCGCTGGAGGGTTTCACTAGAGGACGACCACCGGGAGGCCACCATGTGGGATTAGTGAGCTTGCTCACTTCCACAGCCGATTCCCACGTCACGACTGCCCCACCGAGGTGAATCGGCGACGGCTTCCCGTCGGACTCCCAGGTTCACCGGGGACTTGTCGCCGCAGACGATCACGGTCGACAACGTCGGGCATCCCCAGGATCACTGGGGGCTCACCGTCATCGGCACCCGCGTTGAACAAGGTCGAAGAAGTCCGACTCGGACGACTGCTGCTGTCGAACTGACCGGCACTGGTGCTAGAACGGCGGACCACGCCCCCCAAGCAGACAAATATCCAGGCTCGCTGGACCGTTATGCAGAGGGGTGAAAAAGTCCGTTTGTTAGCGCGGAGCTCCGTCAGCCGAACCGACTGCTCACCGAAACATAGCGGTAAACTGGCAAACTACAGTATCGCCATGTAAATTCGAATTATTTTTCGGAAAAAATTATATAAATTACAAAATTGTTAATAATAATGTAAAATCACCGCGAAAACTTTTAATAACTAAGAAATTATATAAAATCACCGCATAAACGTTTAAATTATATAAATTCACCGCGGAAACGACTAATTGTTTATAAAATGTATAGAATCACCGCAAAACCGTCAAATTGTTATAAATTATATAAAATTACCGCGAAACCAGGAATTTTATGATAAGCACCGGAAACTTAATTGTAAATTTACCGCAAGCTCCGCAAACCGAATTATTCCACCGCGGTACCGTTAAATACTAAAGATTTTTAGAAATCTACAGAGTCATCGTAATTTTAAGATTATTGTACTTAAATCAATTATCTTCTATAATTTTTTTATTCGCAATTTAATCATTGTATTAATTTAATCATATTTTCTTGTAATAATTTTTATTTTATTTTTACTTCATTAAATGTAAATTTCAAACTTTAAAAACATTGCCCAATTTCATCCCGTCACTTCACCAGACCCTAATTCGTACCCTGACTCCGCTGAGTCATATCCCGGCAACAGAATATTCCATCACATATCTAATATATTTTTTTACAACACAATATATAGTAATAAAGATTTATTTATCTATCTTTCTCTTTCTCTCTCTCTCTCTCTATCTCTCTATATATATATATATATATATAATGTATGTATAATTTAAGTATAAGTGTGAAATAAATAATTTATTTTTTGCTCTCACATATATATTTATTACTATAAAATTTGAAATGAATATATATATTTTTATTTCATTTTAGTTTTGATAAATTTGTTATTGTATCATTAAAAAAACAGAATGAATAAATACATTGGATATATACGTCTGAAATAAAATATAATTTGAATAAATATATAAAAAATGAAATTTTTGTCTTTACAACTACATTTTTTTTTAAATTTTAAATGTATACTATTTTATCGATATTAAAATACTTGATCGAATAATACAAAAATAAAATTGATTTAATTTAAAAAAAAAAAAAAAAAATTATTATGAAATCTGAAATAAAACGTTTTCATAATAATATTTCTTGAAGTTTTCAATGTGGAATTTCATAATTAAGAATTTTAATGAAAATTGTCAGAGGTTTTTGAGTAATTATTGCTTTATTTATATGATAAATAAATCACAGTAAAATGTAGTAAATTCAATTTCTAAAAATTAAATCATAAATATAAAAAAATTAAATGATTAATAATGTCAATTTAATTTTTAAAAAAATTTACATAAATTTGAAATTATTTAAAAACTACATTAGCACACATGAATTAAAATCATTCATATTTTTTATATTAATACTGCTAATAAAAATTTTGATAAAAATTAATATTTTTCTTTATATTATACGAAAAGGAAAAAGTATGCTTTATACTATCATAAGATGGCAATAAAAATAAAATACATGTAAAAGTTTGAATAAAATAAAATTGTCCAAAAAACATGAATTGTATTTTAATTTTTATATTTTACTATCTTTGAATTATTATTGTTTTTTTATATCATATTTGTAAAGCAACAAGATTTTATTGAGATAAATCATTGTGATTGTTAATATATCAATTGTAATAATAAGTACAAGGAAATTTCTTGAATAACATTTAATAATTGTACATGTCAACATTGAAATTTCATTTTTATTAAAATTAAACGAATTTTAATTGTACATAATTATTATCAAGAAAGTATTTGTACGATTAATTGAATTTATCTTTTTCCGAAATAAAGCATCTATTTAAATTATCAATTATGAGTAACTCATTTAGTTTGTCTGGATAAAAGAAATATCTCATTTGTGATTGTTATTTCAATAATTTCAACGCTTTGCATAAATACATGAATTATGATTTTGTCTGTTCATAAGTGAGGTCCGATCATGTGTGATGTTTTGGTGTTTCTGTTTATATGATGCATGGCGGGTAGATGGGAAGGTTATCACCGAGAAATCAACAGGTGCTGTCACTCGATTGTCGTTCGTCTACTTATGTCTATCTCTGTTTTCCAAAAAGCAATTTTAGGACTGTGAGTTTACAAATAATTGTCATTATGATATACAGGCTTTACTTGTGTATTTACAGTGTACTTTTTCATTTTTATAACCAAATTGTATCCAACAACGTTATTTACATACCTTAGTCTATATATTGAAAATACTGCAGGATTTTCGATATTTAGATAATATTTATTATTACATAATTTAAAATTATTTCATAAAAATTAGAAATACTCTTCCTTTTTTGATAATTTGAATATCAATATAATTACCGAATTAAATACTAAGTAATTAAAAAATTTATATATTAAAGATTTAATAAAATCTCAATCAAATTTATTAAAGCATTATTAGCACTTATTGATGCATAAAAATAAAAGTATGAATTAAAATTGAAATACATTTATTTAAAATTTTAATTTTTTTATTTTAAGGAGTTGTATCATTTTTGAGATAAGATTTAATATTTAAATATACTTCAATTCTAAGCATATAATCAGAAAAATTTATATAAAGTTTATATATTGATCTAGCTTAATCTTATCACTGTAAAGCAATTGTTTTAAAAATTTTAAATTTTTCTGTATAAATAAAATGTGTGTTTGTGAATAAATGATATGAATATTTTATTATTTAAATGAATTTTTTAAATTAAAGGATTTTAGTATTACTTTTAAAGTTCAAATATCGTTTATATAGACAAATATACATTTCAATTTAATTATTTATTAAAAAAAATCAATATATTTTTGAAGTTTAATTTCTATCTTTAATTATTAAAAATGTGAAATCATGTTATATAGTTTTAGCGAAAAATTTATTTCATACTTTTAAATTTTCAAAAATATTTAAATCAATGTTTTACATCGAAGAACATTGTATATGTTAATATTATTTAAACTTATTAAACATAGAATTTACATGAAAAATTCTTTAAAAAAGTGTCATTTAATTTAGTAAAAATTCGTTTTTGAATAATTAGTTTAAAGTTTTCAACTAAATTTAACAAAAAAGATTTTCAAGTTTTTTATTTTTTAAGTCCATTTAATTTCTGTACATATTATTTTTATTTATTTTTTAATAAATATTTTAATAACTTCACATTTATGAAACATTTTGTTTATTTATAAATTTTGCAATATCAACAGCTATTTATTTATTTTTATTAACAAATATATAAGGGAATAATATTAATTTTATCGAAAATCAGTTACGTTTGAATAATTTTTTTACGTAATAATCAGTAATCAAAGCTTTCCTGAGTACGTTCATACAGTTTAATTGTAACTATATTTACGTAAATAAATTTTGTAAATGGGTTAACTCGAATAAAGTAATTATATTTTTGAATTTTGTTTTGCTTATTTAATTGTAATTGATGAATTTATTTTTATTTATACCAGTGTTTGAAAAATATTATTTATGTAAATATATTTTCAGATAACAAAATAATATTTTGAAATAAATAAATATTACTTTGTTTAATAATTTTTAATACATTATTTGGAAAAATTTTTATTTCCGAACGAAATATTAATATTTTTCAATCTTATAAACAAAAAAAGTTTATACCTTTGTATTATTATGTATATATTGTATACAATTATTGATTAAGAAGGAAGATTAAAAAAATTTTTGAATTATAAAAAGAATGTGAAATGATTTGTAATTTGATAACTGATTTACAGTTGAAGTTTTTTTTATGATTTTTATAATAGATTTATAAAATATGTAAATGATTTAAATTAGCTAATGGTATTAGTATTTCATTTTGTCATCTTTCCTTGATGAAAGATTAAAAAAATATATATTTGAGTTTCATATTGACTTTTATCAATTTTGCTTTTATGATAAATGTAAAGCGATGATATTTTATTAAAAAGTATCGTTATTATTATTGATGTGTTATCATTATAATGTTCGTATATTGATAAATTTTATGGAACAGACAAAAAAAAAAAAACAATACTTTTATTGAAATGATTATTGAAAAATTGATAACGTTAATTTTCAGGTTATTTATAATTAGGGCGTAAATCACTTGATTGGATTTTTTAATACCAGAGGAAAGGAACAAAATTGTTGATATGAAAAATTTAATAGGAGGGGTAAACAATCGAATCATCATCGTTGGAAATGGTCAAGTCCGCAGAATCGGCAGCTAATTAACATATAAGAGAAAACACGAGCAAATAAATAAAATGTTTATGAGCATATCTCATTGAAAAGGCGTTTCTACGCTAAATCAATACGTGTTTTTGTGTCGCATAAGCAATTTGGTGCATTAGGCAATGCAAGTGCAGGGAACAATGAAATTGCCAGCGTAAGTAGTTGTCGAGTTCCCCGAGATACAAATGGAGACTAATATTGGTGCTTCTCCGTTTTTCGTCTTCCGTATTCCATTTCCGCCATAAAAACAAGACCGCACCGAGTGCCCGAGGAGCGCGGCCCCACCCCACCCCCGCTCCCTTTGCCCAGCGGTGCACTATTATAAATTCCGGGAAAGTCGTGATTTTATTAGAGCGCTCGTGGCGTCGCCTAATGAATTTCGAAGTAAGTTTTTTTCCGGTCCGAGGCAGCTAGTTAGCGCGCGGCACCGTACCGCCTCCGAGACAAACAGATGTACGTATAAAAGACCAAACTGCGAGTACTCTGTTTGGCATTCATTTTGGCCCGGAACACCCGGGCGACGCGAGCCCATTTCAAGATTGAATCCCGCAAAACTGGTTCCCGGCGCGCCTGCATGAACATTATAATTAATTTATAATACCCCTAATTGTGCGACGGACGGCGGCCATGTCGGATGTACTGCATGTCCTCGTTCTCCTCCGGCATTTAATTTGCTCGCTAATTAAACGGACTACTTCGTCTCCTGTTCCCTGTCCCGTCCCTTGTTTTGTTGACCATATGCACTCGCTCTAGTAAGGCACGCACGC
Source organism: Eupristina koningsbergeri (assembly GCA_018907245.1). NCBI lineage: Eukaryota > Metazoa > Arthropoda > Insecta > Hymenoptera > Agaonidae > Eupristina > Eupristina koningsbergeri. The sequence goes on from JACCHV010000041.1 coordinate 2,903,387, forward strand.
ATTTTCAGCAACATCTCTCTCTATTTCCGACATTTCTCTCACTCTCTTGCCACATTTTCATAACGCTCTAATTATGTCCTCGATGGAATGACCTCTAAACTCGAATTTTGCAAGATTCAAGGGCTATAATCCTTGTTCGCGCGTGATTTTGCATTTCGGCGTTGGCTTGCCCTTTTGCCCTCCCTCCTTTTTACGATGATGAACTTTTATTGTAATGTTGATGTAGGCGATGCTTTTACCAAGCAAACGGGGCTCTTAATATTTAACTTTGTTTTTAAATTTTTCGAATAACCGGGGCAGTAAAAGAAGCGAATAAAAAAGCTGCTTCTAATAACTTTTAGGGGAATGCAATAATGCAAAAACACTGTTTAGCAACGTAGCAATGTTGTTCCAATTGCTTGTTACGAGAAATACCCGGCATAAATTATAGTTTAACAATTTCAGTTTCAAGTAAGAGATTGAAAAAAGTAAATTATTACATGAATATTGATGAACGCAAGAAAGATTCAATTTCCCTAAAATTGGTTTTTTCCCCTTGCATTTGTGGTTTCTCATTCCGAGCCAGCTACATTGTCGAAATAGATCTTTGTTCATACCCTCCCCCTCCCCCTCCCTTTCGACACTACACACCCCCACATTCCTACTAGTTACGGTTCTCTTGTAAAATCAAAGTGAAAAAGAGTGAGAAGGACGGGGAAATCCGATCGATATACCATTGCTTTATGCGGGGAAAACAAAAAGCAACCAGAAAGATTTACTTTGAAATTCCAAGGGAAGTGTAGCCGCGATATGACGTGAGTCGTTAATATCGGTACAATAACAGGAATTCAATAACAGGAGTTATCAGTGGTTCCACTGTTGGACGTGTTTTTTTTATTAACTCGTAAAATCAAATCTATCGCTTCAAGCGGGGAATATATCTATTCTGCCAACTTCATTGACAGGGTTGTTTCCATAATAGATCCAACCACTTATATAAACATACATGTACCATGCACACACACATCGAACCAGTTGATAATATAAGTCGTTATAATTTAAAAATTATTTTTTACATAATACATTATTAATCTCTATCAAATTTAAATAATTTCTTAATTTACTCAATGATTTCAATTAATTATATAAATTGTATTTGATCTTCAGTCTCATCTATCAGTCTCTCTATATTTTGATCAGATATTTTTTAACTATCAAATCCTAACTATCTGAATTACTTGTTAATATAAAATTTTACTAGTTTTAAAAATTATTTTGTATTCTTATTAAAACAATTTAATGTAATGATAAATTACAGTGATATTTTAGTATGTTCCAAATATTTAATTTCAAATCCTCTGTAAGTACATTCAAGAAATGATAAATTGATTAGTGAAACATTCAAATTGAGTACAATAAGTCTTTATAGTGACAAATTAATGATTTTTTTAATTTCGAATCGAAGAAAGTTAATTTACACAATTTACATAATATATTATGTATATATCTTATTATAAATTTAGATTTTATAGCTAGTTTAATAATATGATTAAATTGGTTTTCAAATAAAAAAAATTAGCTTGAATCTTATTAAGCTTAACAGGAGATTTTAAAAATCTAATAATCTCGTACTAAGTTTTGTAGGTAATAAATTTTTATTTCGATGATTTATAATTTTATTCTTTAATGAATTATATATTGTAAAATTTTTATTATTAATTCAACATAAATATTAATACCAAAACAAAAACTTTCATTTACTTAATGCTAATCCGTGTAATTATGGACATTGAATAAGCATTAATATTTATATTTTTGAATAAACCCTAACAATAAATAATGAATAATTAGGAACTTTTAACTTTATTTGAAATTGAAAGCTGTATAAATGTATTTAAAATAATTTTTCAGTTTCTTTGTTGTAACCAATAATTTTTATATTTTATATTAGTTATAATAGTTATAAAATAGTAAGCTAAAATTTTTTACTTATATTTTTATATTATTTTGTAAAATATAATAATATAATATAATATTATGTTAAAATTTTTTCATTTTTAACCAATATATAAGATCAAATAGAATTATCAAAATTTTATATATAATAATTATTTATATATATTATACTGTTACATTTATTAGTTATTGAACTATTCTCAAACTTATAATGCTATGAAATATTTAAAAAAATATATTTATTTATCAACTGATTATATTTTATTTATAATGCAAATGAACTTTTATATACTTCAATACAATCAAAACATACTAATGGACATACAATCCTAATGCTTATCCTTTAGCTTTTATAATAATTAATTAAGTACTTCTATATTATAAAATTCGATAATGTTTGTGTAAATACAAATACAAAGATAAAAAATAATAATAAACAAAATTTTATAATTTAAAAAATATATTTTTTTATACAAAATATTTAAGTAGTATAAAATTTAAAGATTTGTATTTAATACGTTTTTAAATTGCGTCTTTAATGTCATTGATACTATATATTCTATTTTATTATTCTATTTTCATTTTGAAATAACATTGTATAAGGAAAAAGAAAATAAGTATAAGAAAAAATAATTAATAATGCTTCAGTCTCATGTAAATTATCTTTCTAGTATAAATTGAAAGGAAATAAGATTAATTTGGAGGTAAGTAATGAAGAAGAATTATTATTTGAGACGATAAATATATTTAAGTTTTGTAATAGTAATATAATAAAATTAATATACAAATATTTATTTTTTAATTTATAGTATAATACTATATTGTATAACACTACACAATATTTATATTGTAGAAAGTTTTTATAAATATTTATATTAAAGGAATGGTTTATACAAGATATATCTACAGATTATACATATCAATATATTTTTATACTGCTAGAAAACACAATTTAAATTATGCACTCGCACTTATATTAAGATCATATTTTTTTTTCAATTGTTTTTTTTTAATTTTTTCTTTTATTACATAATCTTTGTTATTTTTGTGTTTATAATTTTATATACTCATTTATCACTTTGATATTTTATTAAAAACTTTATTTTTTGATCTATCAACATTTTTATATTTATTAAAATATTTGTATGTCAAGAGTTAATGATTAGAATATGAAATACTTACATTGTTTGCTAATTTGAAGGTACACTATATTGAAATTATTGAATGCAGGATCTAGATTATTTTAAATGAATATTAGTATTAATAATAAAAATAAATTATAGTGAAAGCTTTTTCTTCATATCTATTCTGTAGGACTATACAAATAGGAATATTTCTTACTTAGCTAATGATAGTACAATTAGGTACAGTATATTTCTATTCAGCGTGATTTACACGTTGCAGTGAAAGTTTGACACGGAGAAACTCATCAGTTTCTATAATGCATAATTGTCGGTATGGTATGTTGTGCAAAAGTATAAAACTACAGTTATTAAACTGTCCGAAAACTTTATAGATTCACAAGTGTTGATATAGTCAAATTAAGTTAATATGATAAGAAATAATTACTTTATTCACTACCATAATATAATAATATAAGCCAATTAGTTAATCTATTATCAATGATTAAATTAGAACATTTCGCTCTAAATTAATTTAAATAAATTTATGAATTTTACAATTTTTTTGTTAGATTTAGTAACTAGAAGTTTTGAAACTTATTGTTATTTATTGGTATTAATCACTTATAACACAGTTCGTACATTATTTTTGTAAAAATGAAAGAAACATTGAACTATCCAAATATATGATCTTAAATTAATGTTTAGTAAAACAGTAATGATAGTAAAATAATATCAATATTAGGTGAGGTCTCATGTCTAAAAAAGATTGCCGGATCAAATTACTCAATCATTACATAATTAAGTAACTTGATCAGAGGTGTCATGTTCTAGTTTAATAAAATTAATTAGTCATATATATTGATTTAATTTTATTAAATTTCGAGAATTAATATTTTTTTGTAAATATTTCTTTTGTGTTTTAATTAAAATTTTTAGAGTTTTTAATTTTGTAACAAAAAAGGATAAGAAATACACAATTGTCAAAAAAAAAAATTGTATTAGGCTAATCATGATTTTGAATAATAAATTAATAAAAAAAAATATTTTTATTATGTATTATAGGAAAATAATATTTTTATAATTTATCTATTTATATTTCTTGAATAAATATTTAATTATTTTAATAGGTAAATAGAAATATCAATTTTACTTCAATATTCAATATGAAATATCTCTTATAATAATATCTTTATTAGATTGAAATTTTATGTTTGAAGAATTAAATATTCATTTCTTAAATTTTATGATAATAATTAATAATTGTGACAATATGAAAAAATAAAAAGTTTCATAAAATGTTTTTTCATAGATGATTAACTGAAAAAAACTTGTAAATGATTGGTATTGTCAGAAGTTTTAATTTTAGTTTCTGATTTTTAATTTTTATTTTATATCCAAAATTACATTTTATAAAAAAAGAAATTATTTATTTTTAAATATAAACGCTATATTTGAAATTATATAGAACATATTATGGTAATAATTTATGTAGTTTGTGTTAACGCAGAACTGCTAACAAGTGGTATTGGTAAATATTTAAGTAATTTAAACGAGAATTTGAATTTATATAATTTGTAAAATATTTTTTAAAAGAATATTTAATGTAAAAAAAAAAAATTCTTGAAAATACGATTAAAATCGATTTAAAATTTACAAAGATTTATTATGTAGTTTAGTAAGAAGTAAATACATACATTTACAATAGTATCATAACAATTTACTTTATGATTTTATACACAAAAACGGTGTTAGGCATTCACCAATTAAATTAAAAAAGGAACAAAAAAATATTCTGATAAAAAATTAAACAGTGATAAAAAACTAATGCATGAAACGACCGATACTTCTTATTGCTTTTAATTGAATTAAGTAAAGTATTCATTAACAGTTTAGCTTGTATACATTTTTTTATCATTTTTTTAACCTATTTTTTTTATAATTCAATGATTTCAAAATTTTTAAATTATTGAAATTTCTTTAAAAAGATATTAAAAAATACAAAATTACCTGGTTCACCTAAATTTAGTTTATAGACACTTGACTTTTTTTTAAAATTTGTAAATAAAAATTTTTTTATAATTTTTAATGAAAAAATTGTCGTTTTATATACAGAAAATTTTTAATATATAATTCTTTTTGTTTATTTAATTACATCATTCAATTTAAAACCAAATGAAAAGAAATAAAATATTTTTTTAATAATTAAATAATTTAATAATTTAATAAAAAAAAATAATTACGTTTTAATATATATCTTATAAGGAACTAAAAAATATATATTTAATTGAATATTACTTTGATATTAATCATAATATGTTTCAATTTTATACTTTTAATCGGTCAAATCAGATGAATAATTAAAAATATTGTTTGTATTCATATGCCATGAATTATTCGTTACATAATCGATATCATTTTATTTGAGTAATTTAAGTTTAAAAAAGTTTATGAAATAATTATTAGTAATTATTAATTAATAGATTAAATGTGTTCATCATTAATTAAGGTATATATAATTGCCATTCTGTTTTAAAAAATAGTAGACTTATATATGTATATTATTTCATTTCAATTATTAATAATTTAATTTTAAATATGCATTGCCTCAATATCTGAAGTTCTAATAATCTTGTCTTGCTATTTAGATTCAATGCATATTATTAATTACGAATAGCGTTCATATTTCTACATCGATCAATACAAAGAATAGACTTATTTAATAATAGTTAAAAAAATTTAGTGTATAATATTGAAAGGAATATTGTGTTATTTCATTATTTAATGGAATATATTATTAAAAAATTACTCATTATTCATTGTATGAATATTAATAACTATATATACTTGTTGAAATTATTTACAGTGTTAAAAATTTAATATAATCAAGTAATTGATATAGTAAAATTTTCATAAAACTTAAATTTTTTTCAATGATTTTTTCTTCTTCAGTACGATTATAGTTAAAGAATTTTTCTGTTTAGTAGCATAATATATAATATTAATTATTTCTTAATGTAACAATGTAAAGGATTTATATAAAAATTTGATCGAGGCTAAAAAATTTTGTACGGTACATGTGTAATACACTTAAGTGCACAGAGTATTTAAGCGTCTACTTAATTGAATCAATGAGTTGTTTTTATTGCTGTACCAGATTATTAGTACAATTTCACATCAATATTTTAGATATATTTATTTATTAGTATTTCTAATTTCTTATTTCTTATTACTGATTATTTGGTAAAAAGTTTTCCACCTACCAGATTGTTCTTTGAACCAAACTGCTCCATTATTTTTCTATACGAAGTTATTTTTCTGCAGACCGTCTTTGGACTTTTATGAGCAAGTTTATGAGTTTTACAGCCCAGCCTTATTGCTGTTGTTATTTGTGACTGCTAAATTGTGTTATATGATAAAAAGATCAAATTAATTTTTGTTTTATAAATTTTTTTTTTAATTAAAGTTTCATTTGTAATGATACAAATTATGTGACGTATCTGTTTTCTGCCCCGTAAAAACTGACGTTTTATTACAGCAGAGTGTATTTTATATTTTTATTTATTATTAAAATCCACTGTCCGTACATTTTTAGACGGTGATTGGCCAAGTTTAGAGAAAGAACTGTGACTGATGTGAGTTTTATAAATAAACACGTGGTGTACATATAAGAGTAAAGATAAAATGATCCGTGTATTAATTGTAGAACAAAAACGAATAGTATGTGAATATGACACAGTGTGTAATTTAATTTCATTAAGTATTGATATGGTGTAGCACATGAGAAATATTAATATATGTAATGCAAATATATTTGTGTGCGTGTGCACGGTACAGCAAGTGTTGCATTTGTACATAGTGCGTGGATAATGAGAGTAAAAATGTGAGCTTAGTGATTTTGGATTATGTGTATGTAGAAAAAACGAGGGAGGATTTACAGAAGGCATACGGTTGCAGGTCACACGGGTAACACATCCAAATACGTGTACGTGTAAAGTTGTAGCCGATATAAACAGGTTTAAGTAACAGGGATTTTGAAATACACAAGAAAGCGTTGATGTGTGGTAGAGTGCGGTTGTGGATATTTTACAAAGTGGGTTTGGATGATTTGCAGATGGATGTACGTGCAAATCTGGTATGACGGATGATTCGAAGCGGGGGCATATACATGACCGATGGCTCGGGAAAGGTCGAATGGCTGGCAGAACACGTACACCACGGATATTCTTTGCCTAGAAATACGAGACAGGTGGCCATGAATATTCTTCAACGACAGGAACGAGTTAATGATGGAAAACGGGAGGATGACTAGAGGTAAGCGAGCAACAAAAAAATACTTCGCCGAGGAATGCGTGACGAGCAAAACTTCGTGTGCACCACGAGGACTTGCTTACCGGCAGGGAGGGGGGAAAGAAGTTGAACAGGTGAAATGATAATTAGTCCTAATCTTTTTCGGCTCAGATTTTCCGTATATAAGCGTTTTGAACGTTCGCGCATGCCATAAAAAAAGTTTTAATTTGTGCAATGAGTTAACGTTGAAGTAACAGTGAATTTCGAAGAATTTTGTAAAATTACAAATAATGCTTGTAATAATGAGCATTACATTTTATAGAATAAGATTATATTAGATGAAAATTGTGATATTCCGAGTAAAATAATAATATTAACTCGATTTAAATAAAATATTTATCGATTTAATTTGACATTATCAGAGTAATAATATAAAATCTAAATATTTAATATTTAAAATGAAAATATTTATTTTATATATATCATAAATGATGTGGTTGTGGCTGATAGAAGTAAAATCTACACTACTTATAATTATAAATGTAATATTTTTTAAAATTTTATCTCCAATTATGGCATATTATTTTAATTTTCAGTGTATTTAACAATAAACTAATAAATAAATTAATAAAATTATTAAAGTAATTATACGAAAATATATTTCCATAATGACATCATTGTAATACAAGAAATTTAAATGACGAATTTCCAACTCATTGTTTTATACAATGTTACACAAGTTTTTATGATTTAGATTTTAACGGTTTAATTATACCAACGTTTTAAACCATAAATTAATTTTTGTACCTGATTCGGAGATATTATTTTTTATTGCCACTATAATTTTTTTTTTAATATCTATCGACACCTAAGAAGAGCAAATATGCGTTGATGTCATTTATAAAAACTATTATATTTAGTACAAAATATAAATTCTTAAAATAAGATTCATATAAAGAATAATATATCAAATATAAAATTAAGTAACAATAACAACAACAACAACAACAACAATAAGAATAATAATGATAAAATTAAATGTATCAATGTATCGAATGTAATACAAATAAAACTGATCTAAGATAGAAAAAATTGATGTAACATATGTGATAACCATAAAAATAAACTTAAAAAATATATATGTAACATGAAAGTAATCCAGAACATATTTTTAAAAAATATATTATAAAATAATAAAGTTGAAATAGTCAAGTCTTAAAGTGAATAAAAATCAAAGATTTAAGAATTATTGTAAAATAAATTTTAAATCGTAAAATAAAAATCAACAAATTTGTAGCATAAATTTTTTAGAATTTATGTATTGTCTATATATTAATTTGTGTGCGAAAGATTTTTGATTTTATGTGGAATTATTACTTATAAATTCTGAAATATAAGAATATTAGTTATTATTAATAAATATTCGTAAATCTTGACTTTAAAAATGATAGAAAACATTGGATATATTTTATAGAGAATAATTTAAATAGTTCTACTGATAAACAGTAGAACATAAAAGAATCACAATTAAATCAAGCAAAAATAATTAACTAAATTTTTTAAAATTATTAAAAAATTACATTATTTATATTTACTATTTTTATACCGTAAACACTATCAAACATTAAAACTTTCAAAATAACATGAGAAAATAAATACATTTAAATTTTTTATACTATTATTATTATTATTATATTCACATATATTAATTTAAATTTTACATATAATAAATATATATTTAAATATTATTTAAAATATATAAACCTTTTTTATACACTATAAAATATATTTCTAGAATAATTCTATTGATGTAAAAATAATTTTCAATTAAATGTTTATTTACTTTAGATTATAAATTTCATTTATTTATTAACTTTATCTAATATAAAATTCTAAAAAGTTATTGATTTTGCAAAGGATATTTTGAGTTACATGTTAATTATTATAGGAAAAAGACAGAGGTGTCGGATAACTCTAACATTATTCATTGCATCTGTGATATATATTCTTGGTAAGCAGACCACTAGAGTCTGCATAGTAATTTATTTACATGGAAATCTCTATTCGTAATTGTTCAAAAGATTGATAAGAAAATACGTTAAATTTGTGAACCAATAAATTTTTTCTTTTTTATCCTTGTTTTTTTTTTAATCATATGTATTTAGAGAATAATGTATAATTTTTAATGTAAATTAAAAAAAAAGAAGTTATTTTGATTTATATGATAATAAGATTATTAAGAAGAAGTAGAAAAATTTATCCTTTTATTTATGCATTGCATACGTGTACATAAATCACCTGTTTTGAAGTATCAAAAGTTTAAAATGTATTACATGTAACTCAGTGGATTAATTTATCTGAATATGCTGATTTATTTATCTGAAGAAGTAATTGGAATAAGTTTAAAAATTTATTTTTTGATTAAAAATATATTTATTTTCAGATAAAGTTGATTTACGTTTATTGAATAGTGATGAAAAAATTAAAATAGTCATAGTATAATTATTTTTAATATTTTTAATAAATACTTAAGATAAAAAAGTAATTACTCTTGAAATGGAATCGAAATAGCATAAAGGAATTATTTCAATGGGTACCTATATTTTTATAAATGTTATTAGGACTAAAATCTTAATGTCAGAAGAAACGATTAATTGATTATGAACCACAAATATGTAACATGATTCAGAAAATAAAAGAAAAATGAAGTAAAAGAATACATATTATTAGGTGAAACTAAACATAATTTAAAATTTAAAAATATAAAAATTATTAAAATTACATTAAATTAAGAAAGATGAATGGTGCTAAATTCTCATGCAAAAATACCATTAAAATTGATGTAAGAAATAAAATCTTCGAATAAAAATATTGTAGATAAACTACAATTATATATATGTAATTAAGAAAAATTAAAATGACTTAACATTTTAACAAACTAACTTATATTTAATTACGAATAATTAATAATAACTTTGAACAGTTTTATATGTTAAGAAATTAGTTTACGAATATAAAAAATGAAATGCTTGTATTAGAAGAAAGAAATGTTTATAAATAAAATAATGAAGAATAGAAAGCACAAGTAGAACCATATTTTTACATGAAAAATTGTCTATTAACAAAAGATAATTATAAAGAATACAATACGATAGATTATAGAGGAAAAGCAAAGAATAAGAGAAACCGAGAAAAACGCAGATTTTAATACTAAGTAGATTTTGTCTTTAAGTGTATACGGAGAAAAGTGCAGTATTAAACGTAAGTGTAATAAATATATAGATTATATAATGAAACAGATATAAATATATAAGGATAAGAATATTTCTGTGGATTATGAAAGCATAATATATGAACAAGGTAAGAAAAGAGAAATGGACAGATAAAAAGAAAATGAAAAAAGGATGTATTATTTAGCTTTTGTATTTAATAAGTATATCAATTATGAGAAATAAAAAATAAAAACACGTAATTAATTTTTTGACGTTCATATATACGTTTATAAATAATAAAACCAAAGTTTAAGGTAGAAATAATATGTATATATTTAGTTGATAAGTAAAATTGAATAAAAAAATTATAAGATTATAAAAAATTTATGAAAACAATAAAATAAAATGAAATGCATTATTTAGAAATAATTTTGCAGCAGGTAAATATAAAAGTAATAATGAAAGTAATCCTAAAATAATTCTCAGAGATTAATAATTAATATTTTATTGAAAATTGTAAAAAAATGTAATGAATATATTTTATTGTATTAATCTGTTTTATTTAGTTTCTATTAACATGTAAAAATATTTATGTGCGTTTCTCTTAATATTGTATCCTGTTTTTGTAATTTTGATATTACAATTTAGCTCACACATTATAAATTGTTTAGTATATAATAACGCATAGGTTCTATAATCTATTGAAAAATAATTTATGAAATAACATCGAATCAATATGTTGAATTTCCGTTTATTTTTTATTTGTCAAATAATAGTCATGAAAACCGTTGTTAAATATTATGTCTAAATATTTAAGTTGAACTTGCATTCTATTAGTTTATTTTTACACCATTTACAGGGAAAAGAAATTTCGTACTTACCTATAGAATAATCTTAATTTTATTTCCTAAAACATAATTTGATGTATTTTATAATTATTTTTTCACGTACATTCGTATAATTCACCAAAATAAAAAGTATACACTACATATTTAGTGGCACAACTCCGGGAAATGTGTACAATCATAGGCAGCAAATACGATTTTTCTAGTGGTAGGGGTTTACATGTACATCCTATGGTTTATCTATTTTTCATTGTCGTTCAATAGTTTTCAATGAAATTTTCCACAGTTCAAAGAACACAACAAATGCTTGGACCCTAGATGGATAGACTTGTGGCTACAGGTTGATTTTCTTATTTTGGATCGAGTTTACAATATACGCCTGAGGTTTGTGTACGCATCTCATCAAACAAGAATAGATTCAAAAGCCCGGTATCACTTCTTCCTTTCAGCAAATATATATATATATAAGTTCATCAACCGAATATCATTTTATGTTTCTTTGTTTTTTAGTTTTGAAATTTTGTTGCTAGTTTCCTTTGCAATTTAGAATTTAGCACAGAGAAGTGTATGGTTTACAAGTTGAATATATCTGTTGCAAAAAAATATTTATTTATAATTTAATTGATTGTAAGAATATTTTATGGATAAAGGTAAACAAAAGTCTTTAATATTTTGTTTCATAATAAAGAAGTTATTATACTGTTTTTTAAAATGAATGCGTATAGAGCTTACAGTAAAAGTATAAATAATTCTCAGTATAGGGAAAAGTTCTGTCATTGTTATTCATTACATTATGAACATTATCTTGAAACCCTAAAGACAAAGACGCTTAATATGCTTTTTCCAAATTCGCCAATCTCGTAGTTTGCAGTCGCTGCTTTATCCTGTATTATGCAGAATGTTTTTATTCCCTTATCCTTGGGGTGAAGCTGGTGTAATCGTAAGACAACATGTTATTTGTGTAGAGTAATATGCACGGTTGGTTCTGGTACTACCCTTCTTACGAAGTTTTGGTTTGGTGGAGAGAGTGAGGAAGAACTAGAGGGTGAAGAAAGAGAGAGAGAGAGAGAGAGAGAGAGTGAAAGAGAGAATACTGTCACTAAGGAATGCATGGATCGGTGGGAAGAGGCGTTTTTTCGAATAGCGGATGCCAGAAACCTACATCCGGAGCCGTCGCCCGTCTCCGGATGTAGGTTTTTGGCAACGATGGTCTCTTGGCTAGTGATTGTAGGAGTGGTGATGAAAATAGTTTCAGTGGCGCCTGTACCAATATAATTTCGTTTGTAGATTTTACTATAGTACCTATATACTGTCAGCCTATAAAGGAATGTTCTTAAGTCTATGACAAAAAGTGGTCATATATTGGAAAAACTGCGGTCAGTGTGGATTTTTTTCTCTTTTTTACATTTTATATTTCATAAGTGGATTTTAGGTGCATCGACAGAATTTTTTAGCTCTTTTTTTATCTATTTTTCTTGTCCGAATATTTTATTTCTGTCTCTTTTTTGTGATTATAATGTCTGTGTGCAATGCGTTTAATATTAGATAAGATATTATCGATGATTAAGCAATGAATCCATTAATGCATGAGATATAAACATTGGTTTAGGTTTAATTTACTTTGTGTAAGTCCAATTATTTGTACACAGAACTTATCAATTAACTTTTTATAAATTAGATATAATATAGATTTTGATTATTTTAAAATAGAATATCTAAAACTAATATAAAAATCTTATTCGACTTTAGATGTCATGTTTTAATAAATTTTTTATTTAATAAAGATTACTTATATTTTCTCATATAATGTTATTTATTATTCATCAAATTATTTTATTAACTAATATTTATACTAATTATTGATCATAATTATATTTGTAATTGTAAATGATTACAACTAAATTAAATAAATCATATTAAATATTATCCTATAAATACAATAATCCTTTAATTTAATTTTAATTTTTAATTTAATTTTTAAAAATATAATTATATTTTATCTCTTTCAAAAATTTTATATTATATAATTAAAATTTTTTTAATTAACATGCAAAACTAACTAGTAAAGTAACTTCAAAACTAACATTGAAAAGTAATTAAAATTATCTTAAAAAGTTTTATAATTTTGAAAGAATGATAAATGCACAAAATTTTTTAATATCTATAATTAAAAATTTGTATTCGATAATACCTTGTTGAAATATTTTTATTATTAATAAAATTTTATTTATATTTTAAACTAAGAACGTAATTTTAAATATATATATATATATATATAAGTTTAAAGTTAATTAGAATATATTTTCGATATATAGTAACTTTAACCTTCATTTAATAAATTCAATTGAACTTACAATATCGAAGACAAACGCTATTAAATTATCCGTCTAGGAAATAAACATATTGCAAATAAAACATTATTGGATAATATTACATAACTAATATACGTATAAAAAATATAAATAAATGATATAAATTTCCATAAAATATTTCAAAACCTATTTTTAATAATAAAATGTACAGTTTTTTAAAGCTAATATAAGTATATTTTTCAAAGAATTATTATTTTTTAAAATGTAATGAAAGGTATAAATCAAATTTCAAAATGTTGAATAATTTAATAATATTTTTGAAATACGAATATTTTTTATATAGTTACATTTATTTGTGTAATAAACATACAAAAAAAAAAACTATTCAATCTATAAAAAAAAAAATTTAATATATTAGGAATAGAATTGAGTTATATACAGTGCCAATCTATTAAAATATGTAATGTTAATTATGCGAGGCTAATTATAATTACCATAATTTCTTTGAAAATGATTGATTAATTTTAAGTTACGTATAAGTATATATAATATACTTTTAAATTTACTGTTGACATTTGTTTAATTAAAATTTATTATATAAGTAGATTTATAGTAATAGTATTTAAATTTTACAATTTTCTGTATATATGCAAAAGTTTTTTATTATGAAATGAGAATTTACGTTTGCATGTACACCCACGAAATCATATTGATAATTTTTTGCAATATATGAAACCTGAGCTATAAAATCACAGTAGATCACATCAAGTAAATTCTTTAAAATGTGACGAGATGCTAGATGTATATCTGGCATGAAATTGAGTAAAAATTGATGATGGCGTACCAGAAAAAAAGAATTTCGAAAGTTTTAACTATCATTTATTACAATTCTGATAATATTTACAAAAGAGAATATCATTTTAATATATTTTACCTTTTGAATGTGACATTTAGAAGTATGTATACCTGTTTTATTTTTTATTTATTAATGAATTTTGTTAATTTATAATTACGTCGATTTTAGTTCAATAAAGAGCTTTTATTTTGTCTTTATCTTTGTCATTACTTTTGAGAAATTCATTGCTATACCTCTTTTTCCCACTCAGATACTGTGTTAAAATATTATTATTGTTAGGGACGGAATTGGGCATTGGTCCCAAATAGACGTACGTCCTGGATGCGGAGACGCCCGCAAATTGATGAAACATTAAAAAGGGCCTATAAAATGCGCAGTTTTGTTTTGTGCGCTGGCCGTGTGTATGTGTGGAGCAAAGTGGCTTATAGGACGTACGTATAGCTCCGCCGTTTGTGTGAAATAGGCATGGTGGGTTTTAGAATGTGTACAGATGCGTAGGAATGTGTGTGTGTGTTCGGAAAGACGTACTCGTGGACGTCTCCATCTTCTCTCTCTCTCTCTCTCTCTCTCATTCGCGTTGCATGACCCGTTATCCTTTCTCGCTCTTGCTATAATTTCTGGAGACGAAGACGTACCGTCATTTTTTACATTGCATATTGTGTCAATTCATGAGGATATGAGTTTAGATTGTTTCGGCTTTTTCTCCCGTCGGCAAGCCGGAGTTTTTTATGCCTAGGGAAATGTTCGAAGTGTGAATGTATGCGGACGCGGGGTCGGAAAATATGTCCGATCGGAATTCGAGACTTCGTAACGGTTGAAAACAATAAGATCAACCGCCCCTTTATTCGGGGAAATAATAGATGAAAATCGAGTCGCGAGGGGCGGGGCCAAGTTCGGCAGCCTAATTACGCGAGAAAAATTATTATAAAATCAGTTGCGCTGACACCGCGGTACTATGCGATAGTGTCATGGTGAAACATTGTGATTTGATTGTAAAATAAAGTGTTCGTTTTTGTCTTGCCGAAATCAAGTGTCTTTTTCTTCGATATCCATCCAAAAAATTTAATCCTCCATTCCAAAATTAACAATTATTTTTAGAAATTTTTTTTTTCAAATCGATATAATTAAAATAAACAATATATTTTTACACAATTTTAGATTTTAATTAATTATAGATAAAGAAATCCCGAATTATTTAATTTATTTAATATTTAATAATTCTTTTCAAATAATTGTGTTACATATAGAGAATATACCAAGTTAAAATGTTGAATGGATTGGGATTCTTATCTCTTTCCTTTTACAGAGTGAGAATTAGGATTTAAAGGTGATAATAATAAATAAATAAGTGGTTCAGTGGTCATTATTTGTTTAATAATGCGAAAAACGTGCGAGAGCCGGTACAGCAGTGTGTTGTACGATATTAAACAGATGATCAAAAAGATTATAAGTTAAAAATGTGAATTTAGATCCGATTGCGTTTGCGGATTATTTTTGAAGGTTTTGTGAGATGTTTCAAAGTTTGTTAATCTCTTGTATAGAGGATAAGTTGTCATCCTCGGGTTTTCATCAAAAGGCCCGATCTCACTTTTTCGGATGCTTAGTCCATTTCCATTGAATAAGAGAACTTTTCCCTGGATTATACGATATTTTTGGCTGGTATCGTGAATGCATCCTTATAAAAAATTCTTATTTTTAGTGCCTACTTGATACATAAACCGCAGCTGCTCAATGTATCTAACCGTTATAAGAGCAATCATAAATTATAATACTTATACAATTAGAGAAAAATATTGCAATTAATAATTGAATTTGATGTCTATGAAATTATGTAAAATTAATGAAAAATTGAATGTAAACGAAAATGTGTAAATAAAGATAAGAAACATTAAAATGTAGGAATAAATAAAACAAAATGAAACACATTTTAGAAATTCTTTGCTCAGATTGTGTAATCAATTTTCTTAGAGTAAAACCGATTAAAAAAACTGATTATGCAAAGAATTTATTAGTAGAAGACTATTTTTTAAGTGTTTATTCAATTTTATTTTAACACCATACATGAGTGTAAAATCAGAAGCTGTAATTAAATAAATTAAATTTTATTTTAAACAAATTTTTAAATAATCCTCAACTGTTCTCAATCAAAAACAGTACATCTTTAACTCAAGATTATTCGAATTTTTAAGTGAATATTCTAGTAGTTTTGGTTTAATTACTTAACAACTATTCACCATTGGATCTAATGACAATAAGATTTCTGACCCAATTACTTTATATAACATTGCAATCTTTCAACATTTTAGGAGTTAGTATGTAAAACAAAAAGTTAACCATTTTTGAAATAGTGGTCAAATTATTATTTGAAGCATTCAATCAATATATGAATGGCATTATCGACAACAAAATAAACAATTTGATTTATTGATCGTATTGACTGATGAATGATTTCCGACATCAAAAGAGTAAATAGCACGTTTTCTTAAGTTATGTTCGGAATTCATCTCATTCAAAATTGTCAACTCTATACTCACAAGATTCATCTTAAAATTAGTATTTTTGCCAGTTATTGCCAACTAAGATAAATAAAATAACAACAGTATGTTGTTCGAGGGGATTTTTATTTAAAGAAAAATGATTCTCTTAATAATAATGTATTGTAAAATTCAATTGCTAGGTATCAATCCTGAAATTCAATAGCTCAACTTAAACTGCTCACTGAAGATATAAGTAGAGACTTTGTTGAGTGTCTGTGAGTATCAGAACATCTCATGCTTATAGTATAAGCTTAGTGCATTTGTGAATTGTGTATCAGGAGTAAATCGTTAATTAAGAATTGCTGTAAAAACTAAACTAGAGTTATTAAAAACAACTTATAGTTTGATTATTCAGCTTATCAGGTTTTAACATCTAATGACGAAGAAAATAATAAGAAAAATGACCTACAGCTGTAGCATTATAGTTTGCTTCAGGTAAATGATTAACTCTTTACACTTTCATAAATAAAAGAAAAAATAAAATAAAATGAACAAAAATCAAATATTGAATTTGTTTAAAAATAGAGAAATCTATAAAAACAAAAATATATTCAAATATAACCAATGAAAATAATTATATATAAAATTGGTTGTAGTATTCATAAAAATATTTTGTTTATTATGTTTAATAGCTATAGGTGTCATAAATTCTAATGCAATTAAATTGATATCGAATTAGTAACTACAATTTTAAGTTTGGAGTCAACCCATTTTATTTCTCAATATGATATTTATTATTTAAATACTAAGTATATCACTGTTTATTTAATGATTTTATTTTTCTTTTATATATATTTTTCAGAAATAATTTTCCATTTCCTATTAAAAAGTCGTATTTCAAGTAAAATGTACGATTGAATGATTTTTCAAAAATTTTTTCTAATATATCACAAAGTATTTTAGTAAATAAAAAGGTAACATCGACAGTATTAATACAATATAAAATTGATATAGTCAAAATCAATATTCGTTTTTTCATCAATTCAAAAAAAATTTTTGGTATTCCTATTCATTATTTGCAAATATTGTATTTTTTAAAATATTTTTTAAATGTAATTCAAGATGTTCAAATTGGTTATTTAAGAATACAAGAAAAGAAATATTTTACATCCTAATTTTACTTTTGATTTATCTATGAAATATGATATAATTAATTAAAAAAAAATTACAACTTGTTTATTTTATTATTAAAAGTATAAAAAATAGAATAAAAGAAAAAAAGCTTAGAAAGTAGCAAAAAAAATATTATAAAATATATATTATATAATAAAATTTGTTTTCAAATTATTTATATATATATTTAAATAAAAAGTTAATGTATACTAATTAATTAAAAGTTTAATTCATCAATTTCCTTATTAGTAAAAAGTATGAAATTTTAATTGAAAAATAGTATACGTAACAAATGAATCGTTTTTATTGTTATCAACATATGTAAATTAAAGAAATAAATTGTAAGAAATAAAATTATTTTATTTGAAGTATTTTTTTTTTTTTAGATTTAAATAATAATTGTATACTTAAATCATCTCGATTTATACAATTATATAGATAAATTTTATATAATTCAATTTCTATATTTTATTTTTTTTAAAACGAAGTTTGACCCATAAATTTGAATAAGGCCCAATTTTATTATTACAGATAAAATGCATTGGTGAAAAGTTCATTAAAAAAAGTTATTTATAACAAAGACAGCATATTCATTGGAATTTAATATTTTAATTTTTTAAATTTGTTTTTAGTTTATATGCAAACTTGATTTTATTTTAATTTTTCTTACCGTGACATTGTATAAAATCTTTATATTTAAATACATAGTGAATGTTTTTAAAGATTGAAGTAGTTGAACTACTTAGATTTCTTAATCTCATTTTAAAGTATACTATTAATTTTTTCAGTAATTGGATGTTTTTACTTGAGTTATTTCTATTACTTTATTTTTTACTTAATTTACTATTTATAAAATCTTTTTTTATTCACATGATGACTATTTTTTTTTTACTGTACATTTATACGTAGTTGATAAATTTTTTTTCAATTTTATATTATGTACATTATATAACTTTATAGTTTCTAAAGTTTTTCTCATAAATAGATAGAAATTTCACTGCTATAGATACTTACTTTATATTCGTCTATAGAGTGTAAATATATTTGAGAAAAGAATTTTTATAATAGGGAGTATATTATTGTGAAAAAATTATTTACTTTCTTTTTCAAAAATATTTAAGAAAATTATAATTGTTATGAATAAAAAACATATTTTCATCGAAAATTTGTTTCATTTAAAATTGTTTGTTAATCATTCTATGACAGGTAAAGTTTGTTAATTGAAAATTTATTTAAATTTAAATATACAATATCAGATTGAATTTTAATTCTTGAAAGCCTTATCCATTTTTTTAAAAAAATTCAGACAAACAATTACTTTTTTCCTTATTTGCTATTTATTTAAAATCTTATCTTTAATATAAATATATATTTAAAATAGGTAAATAAAGTTTTATTAGATTTATTCATTTCATTATGTCTAGTATCTTTATAAAATTTATGGAAAATTGAGTTATATTTTGAAAGAAATTTATGGATACTACTTAGTTTTAGTACCAGATTACAAGAAGTCACGCAATTTGAATTAGTAAAGATTTAAAATCTTCGTTTTAAATTTTGTACGAGCGAATATTTTTTACCGAAGAAATGGTAAATTCTTGTGCAACTACTTCAATTTTCTGAGCATAGATCTTCGAATTTTAGATTTAATAATTTATAGTGTAAAAATTAAAATTTAACTTATTATTAAAAAGAACTTCAATTAAAGATTATGATGTATTTATTTTGATTTAATTCATTGAAATAAGTGAAAATTATGATATTTATATTGAAAGGGTGTGTTAAGTTAATGTTTAAATGAGATTTTTAAAATAAAATGATTAGATATGTAATTATGAGGAGTATTATCAACGCAAAATAATACATTCAGTGGCATTTGTGAATACATCATTAGGGCGAATAATAGGACGCGCCAGGGCAAATAAATAAATAGAGAGAGAGAGAGAGAGAGAGAGAGAGGAATAGGGTAAAAATAATAAGACGAAGTAAATTAATGAATTGTCGGGTAATAGAGAGAAAAAAGAAAAATTATAGACTTGTAAAAATGGCTGGTAAGCTCCGAATTAGGTTAAAACATCACGCCCTCGGGTAGGTTGCGTTGTCTCGTTTCCCTTTTTAGAAAAGAGTAATCGTTTATCGAATGCGCCAGTCAATTGCGCCAGTCAAAGCCCTAACCTTTACTCGAGGATCCTCGTTACGTTACTTGACGTTTTATTGGTATTGTCGAATGGAGGTGGAGGCATCGTTCCCGTACATATACAGGTATTCGCTTATTTTTCCGAAATTGCCAAACCACGTATGTTGGTAGATGTCGTTCTTTATCTTATTCCTCCAATCTCTTTAGCTTTTTTATTTCTTTTTTATCCCGAATATCTTTTCTTCTTCGTTTATTTTATTCTTTATTATTTTAAGCTCACTCGGGTGGTATTCTTTTTTCAGAACCGAAAATATTTTTTGTAAAAGTTGTCTAATGGGTAATTGTATATATAATTGCACGCTTAATTAAATCTGGTGGTTAGTAACCAAATGATACGAATGCACATTTTTATTCTGTAAAGCAAGATTTCCGACAAGAAAATAAATGAATACTTTACTTGGTAAAATGCATTTTAAATTTTTTAAAATTTATATTTAACTAATTGTGTGCAATTTAAATTATTATAGTTTTAATTTATTTATTAAAATTGTTAGTATGAATAGTGCTTTGACCTTAAATTATATATTTAAATTAAAATCAACCTTTACGAATAATCATGAAACAAATTATTAATATAAATATGTTTTTTTTTTTGACGATTCTTTTGAAAATCGATAAATTAATTAGTTAATAAATTGCAGGCCAGTAGATAGTTTTATACTTTGGAAAAATAAATTTTTGTCTATTATAATTAAGAATTTATCTCTATATTTATTACTATATTTTTTTGGAACTTTATTACTCAGGATATTATATTTTATGTAATATTATATTTATACAAATCATCCAAGTAAGAAAAATTATGAATTTATAAGGGATTATATTATTTTGCAATTTGGATAGTCAGTAAACTAATTATAGAACATAATTAAAGAAAATAAAATAAACATAATAAATAAATAAACCTATTTTTATAATTTCTATATATTTTTTATCAATGTATGAAATATATACAAAATATATAATTAGATTATAAACAGAGAAGAGTATAGCGGTTAGATGTAGACAAGAAAGAGCAAATATAAAACCATATTGGTATAAAAATATAAATGAATTCATCAATAATTAAGTTATATCTACCATTGTAAATTTCTTGTTTCATCATACATTCAATTTTTTATGGTTTCAGTAACTGTTTATATTAGATGAATATAATATAAAATATTATAGGTATAGAATTATTATTTTAACCTTGATACCATTTTTGAAATATTTTGTTCATAAAATACCTTTAGAACGACTATATTTTATCCAATTTTTTGTATATTTTTCTTTAATTAACTTGCATCATGTATACTAAGTGGTTTAAGTTCTATATGCATTACTACTATGAATTTATACTTTTTAAATTGGTTACTTGTATGATTTTAACAATATTTCGTAATTTATTAGAAAATTAAATAAAATAAATAAATATTAATTTTTTTTTTAATTTTTAAATAAATATAACACTATAATTTTATTTAAATGATAAATTTTTATTACATCCAAGTATTTCAGAAAATTTTACTGTAAGTAATTTGTTATTTTTACCAATGACATGTAATATTTTTATTTTTCATAATAAAAGTATTCATTTATACGAAATACATTATAACTGAATAAAAGACATTAAAAGAAACCATTAAATTGATTGAATTTAAATAACATTTTTATTATAATAGCTAATGTTTAAATCTGAATTTTGAGTCCTTGATGTGATATATTAGTGAAGAATCTAGATAATATTTGAAGTTCACCGTTCGTTTGTCTCGTAGGTTCTTAATAAAAACTAAAATGATTTGAAAAGGAAAAGAAGCATAAGGAATTCAGACTTTCGAAGGTTCGGTGCGCCAGTAATAAAATTCACAGCCACTCTGTGGTTCTGTTATCGATATTTTCTGGCAATAGTCACCGGAAACTCATGAAAGATTGTGCAAAATGATGAAGAGTTCTATATAAAGCTTATGTATTTTCGTGAATTTTATGAAATTGGATTGATAGGACTTTAGCTTTTAAATGGATTTGTTTATATATATTCTTATTGAATATTTAAATAAATTATTTCAATATATACAAAATTATCTTTATATCTGTTTCGGTGATTTTTAACTGATCAGATAAAATGGAAAGTGATAAGCATCTTCGAAAATTAATAAGCATTGCGTGAAAATAATGTATTGTTTATTTGTTTCTTAATATATTTTCTAATATTTAGTAAAGAAATAGTTTTTTTTTTAATCTGAAAGTACAATTAAGGTGAAATTTATATTTTTTTATATTTTCTATATTGTATTGAGATGTCACAACCTATTCATTTTTCAAGTCAACAAATTCTTTTTGTTTTAAAACAAAAAAAAAAATTGACCAAGTAAAGTTATCTATACCGATATGCTGTACCAAAATCATTTTGTTTAAGTAGAATAAGTTTTAATAAAAGTACAATAATCTTATCATAATTCAATATATATCGAGTTTTGTAAAGGGAGCTCCTTTAAAGAAATAGAAATTTATCAAAAGTTAATTCAGACCATTTGTGTTCTGCAGTTTCTTTGTTTATAAGCTTGAGTGAATGAGAAGTGGAATCGTATAGTTGTACGGAAAATAAGTAAGAGTAGAAGTCGATCTAAGCAGTCACTTATTTAGTAGAAAAATAACGTAAAACTATTCAATATATCTAAGTATACATCCGCAAAAATTGTGAAATAAAGTTTCCT
The DNA here is from genome assembly GCA_018907245.1 of Eupristina koningsbergeri. Classification (NCBI taxonomy): domain Eukaryota; kingdom Metazoa; phylum Arthropoda; class Insecta; order Hymenoptera; family Agaonidae; genus Eupristina; species Eupristina koningsbergeri. The sequence goes on from JACCHV010000041.1 coordinate 2,926,501, forward strand.
TAACCTGTTTTGATGATCGACTTAGAAATATCCGCACATTTCTTACAGTAATGTTTTTTTTCTTTTTTCTTCTTTTAAATAAAAATCTGTATTCGATGGTAAAATGATACATTATTCCATTAAAATTATTTAAAATGATTTTTATGTCAGATTTCGTTATGTATCTGGGTCAAATGTAAGATTATATGAACTGAATCATCATATCCGAAATGTTTATTTGAAGTTACTTCGGTAATTGGATTCGTTTTACATCTTGTGATATTTGTTATCGTTTTCATTGCACATCTTACATATACTAATATAGGTACATATAACGAATACATACAATCATGGCGTTTCATATGTAATTTACATAAGTGAAAACGTATATAGCATCCTAAATCCTTGAATTTTTACTGCTCTGTTTCTCTTTCTACTTAGCATTAAGATGCGTGATAAGTTAATTCAAGACAAGCAAAGTTTTGCGAAGGTGATTTGTGACACTCACATACTGACAGGTTTATAGCGATTTCAGTTATATAATCAGAAGTGCTTTTCTTTCTTTCGATCGGTTTCAAGAAATATATGCAAATCACGATGTATCGAAATGTAACTACAATTTCTGCAAGCTTCTTTGTTCTTCCATAACGATGCCTTTTAGTATATCTCTTTTTATTTCGAATTTTATCGTTTATTTTCTCTTGGTTTACAATTTAAAGAAGCAAGATCGAAACTTTAGAGATTGAGATATATCTTCTTTATTTACGATGTATTTTTGATGGAATATCGATAAGTTCGAGAAACTGATGAATGTGTCAGGAACTTAAGATGAAGTTTTACTCAGTTTGTGTCGTAAACTTCTAATGTATTTATGTAAAATTGTTTTTTGTACGTATTATAATTTTTAAGTTAATGATTTGTATTATTTTTATAATGTTTGTTGTTTCATAATAGGTAAGAAATTGTTTTTAGAAAATTGTTTTTTATTCAAAAACATATCAGTGGTATTTAAGATATGAAATCGTAAAAAATGTATGTAAATGAATTTATGTTTTTTTTTTTTTTTTTTTTTTTTTTTTTAAATTAAAGTAAATCCAATAGATTTGATGAAATTCTAATGAATTATTTTTGATTATTTTTCACGTATTGCTTTAAAATTTATTTGAAATAACTTCATGAAATTGAGTTTTAAATAGGATTTATCATTTATACATTTGATTTATTTAAGTAAGTATTATAATAAAGACTAACGATGTAAGTTTCGAGTAGTAACAAGTCATTTCATCATTAAATAATGTTTATAGAATATTTTTAAAATTATTTGACTATTTTAAATCAATTATTTTACAGTATTTAATCCATAATTTATAATTAGTATTTATAATTTTCACTAAAAACTCTGATTTTGAATTAATTGAAATTTATATTTTTTTTATAAATTAATTTCTGAATATGTAACAGTTACATTTAAAAAAGTGGTTTATATAAGTTGTCCTTTTTTTTTAACTGTAGACATTACTTTAATTTTACATATATATAATAAGTACTTTAAATCAAATTTGAATCTTTTGAAGAATAAATAGGTTTATGTATCGTTATAATATAAATTAATAATTAATTTTTATTAAAAAAAATAGAGTAATTATTGTTGTTTATAATTTAGATTTTATATAGAATTAATAAAATAAGATTATCAAGTTTATTTACTTGTTTTTTATATGTAATTATAAATAAAAGTTTTTAACTTATCAACAAAATATCAAAATATAAATATCGAAATATCAAAATATAAAATGGTTACATTTTTTATCTGAAAGAAATATCTGAAATATGTTACTTTGAAGCGATACATAGTATTATCGATGTTATTTAAGGCAAAACGAAAATAACGTTTATAGTATAAAATGTGCTTAGCTGAGTTGACGATCTAAAGGAAGGAATCAAGCATGAAATGTACGATGAACATTCTAATACTTATTTATGTATAAAAAGATTTTTTAAAACATATATATATATATATATACATATAATTATATATAAATAAATTCTTTATATTTTTCTTTTGTAAGAATTTATTTTCATCCAAATTTTATTATCATGTAAAGTTACTAAAAATGTTATAAAAAATCTAAAATATACAATATAAAAATAAATAAAATTTGTTTATGTATATGTATATATAATTTAACAAAAGCTTATTATAAACCATTTGATTTGATTTTTTTTTACAATAATAAATCTAGAATTATCTTGAATTAAAATTTAATTTACATATTGAATATTATTATCAGAGATAAAGGGCAAAATGGTTAAATTTGCAAAAATATTATTTTGATTATTGATTTTAATAGAGGATAGGTATAAAAAAATTAAAGTATAAGTTTAAATTTTGTTACTTAAATGCATCAAACGAATTCTTGTTTTTTTTATTGAAATATTACGTAGAAGTAGTCAGTAGTCAGATTACGTTTTTCAATTTTTTAATACTATTTTATTGCTTGAAGTGATTGATTCTTAATGCTTTTTATTCTAATATTATATTTCTTTAAAGGATTATTTACGAATAATATACAAATATTTTTTGCATATAGTTGTTACTTATGTTATGGTCATTGCAATTTATCGCATCTCTTGGATATTTATCATTGTGTATTAAATATGACAATGTAACTTATAGTACATGATGATACCAAAGATCGATAACTTGCAAAATCAAAGACAAAACAATCCGGAAAGTCATTGATGACAAAGACAATGGGGAAAAACATCTCATGGAAGCTTGAAGAATGGGACAATGATGCTTGATAGAAAGTTGATAAAAGGGAGTACGCAAGAAAAAAAGTTATTTTAGTTTTCTCGACGTTTTATCATTTTTTAATTTTACATAGAAACAGCTTTTTAATATTTAAAATATTGAACATAACAATAAGTCTCTGTTTATTTGCATTATAAGAAAAATGACGTATTATGTTAAAAATAAAATATTTTTTTATTATCATAAAAAATATAGTAAAATGTATTATAAATTGTAATATTTATATTTGAATTTTAGTAGTTAAATAAATATTCAATTTTTGAGCTAAAATAGAAGCTGATATTATTATATTTTTAACATCTAATTTTCAAATTCAAAATTAATATGCATTGAAATATAGAATTTCTAAGAAGCAAAGTAGATTTAATTATAATAATTAAAATAGTTTTATTTAAAAACTAAAATAAAGTTTAATAATAAATCGATTACATTTTATAATATAAAGAATACTAAATATGATTTCTTAACAATATCAATATTCTATCAGAATATTGATTGGATTTTAAAAGCTTTTTCATATTAGAAAAAGTTATTTAAAACAGTGATAATCAAGTACTGATCTTAATAGCAATTTCTTTATATACTATAAGTTATATGAAGAAGCGGTAAAACCATATTTTATTATTTTTTTTAATGAACTTTTTTAGCTTTATAATTTTATATTCAGTTTTTAGTTTTGAATTCTGTAGTCGTATTTTAAATAATAATCTAAAATTAAAATTATTCAATCAATAGTCGGTTTTATTTTGATGTCAGTTAAATAATTTTTGTAATTAATAAAAATTATATAAAGATTTGTCAAAGATGGAAATTTAATAAAAATAATGTTTTAAAAATATTGAAATTTAAATAAAAGTAATTTGATAAAATATTATCCGATTATTTTTATTCGATTATTAGTTACAATTTTATTAACTTCTTTAAATGATAATAAATCTGCGAGTTTACATTTTCTTTTCACACATTCTTTATTTATTCTATATTTTTGGATATTCAAGTTATTATTGATAATATTTTCTTTCAGTTCATTGATAATATGAATTACATCAAAATTAACCCTTTCTAACCTTATCCATGAATTTTCATATTACTGGAGCTGTTACATCAATCAATTTCAATGAATTTAAGTCTTATTAATCATAAGTTTAAGTCTTTGAATTTATGTTTTGTCATATATTATGTATGGTATTGATTATATATTCTATTTGAATTCACTGATGACAATGTTCTTGATTGATTCATCATTTGGTTCGAATAATCATTTTTTTCCATAGTATTCTCAATATTAGACGTTAATTTGGAACAACTGCAATTACTTGTTTTGCTTCATTACATTAATTTATTTATTATATAAATAAATATATAGTATATAATTTAAATACAAATTTAAAAATTAAACTGATAATATATGATTAAGGTATGATATAAGATAATATATGATAATAAATGATCAAAATATAAAAAGCAGCTTATTATAAATTACAAAAAAAAAGAAAATTAAAAGATAGGATTAAATTTGAAAAAAATAACTGAATAATACACAATATTATTTTTATGTAAAGATTTTTTTAATTTTATAATAATTTTATATTTGTGAATGATAAGTTAATTTCAACAGTAATAAAGAATAAAGCATTAACTTTTATATCTACCTCATTGTTCACATGATATTATTGTTTTTCTCTTTAATTATATAAATAACATATAATTATATATTTTTCATTCAAATCTAAATATTTAAAAACTTCAACAATTCAACAATATCGTTATTTTGTTTATTTTTTATGTATAAAAAACTTCTTTTTTCAATTTGGAAGAAAATTTTTTTTGAAATTTAATTTATTTTTATTCCTGCTTTTATTTAATGTTCAAATTAATTTGTATTATTTTAACTTATACTAATGAAACTGTCTAATACCCTACCAATTTGTGACATTTGTTTCTTTTTATTTTTTTATTCAATTTTCTTCTCTATGTATATCTGCATAGAAACTTTTGTGATTGTCATAGGATGCATTCTAGCAGTAGTAGCATCGGAGTCTAGATTGTGAGTCATCTCACCAAACTTCACTACGTTGTTCCTGTTCATCGTTCTAGCCAACCTGGATTTTCAGCAATTTGCCAGACCAGCTAAATTCGTAGTCCCAACGGATCTAAAATTCTTATATACAATTGTTATACCTGCTTCTCATTGCCCTTCACAATTGATCTAGGCTACGAAGAGAAAAATTTTTACGTAATTCAAATGATATTATCTAATTTTTCAATGTGACTTTTTCCAGAATATAGAAGTCGTTCAGCCATAAATATATGTTTCATAAAAGATAATAGGGATGAGAAGAAATATAAAAATCCATGCATATAATAAAACGAATGAAAAATATATCAAATGGTGAAAAGTATGGTGTTTTGCATACCTTTACATAAAGAAATAAGCAGCATAACAATATATAGATAGTGACAAGGTTAGAAAAAAGAGAGAATTCGTGAGAGAACAAGAAGACGTTTTAGAGATCAAGTATAAGAAGGATAAAATACTTAAGGAAAAAACCAAATATGTCGATTTATTTTAATCGCAGCTTAATTGAGATAGGATTTTTTCATTAAATTAATTTTTATTGACATTTCAATCATTAATATGTTTTCTAATTTACAATGTGCTATGCGTAACGAATTATTATCGAGGTGGGGATATATTTCGAAAATACAGTTAACTGATATACATGTATACACTGCAAGTGACATTTATTTTTTATTCATATTTTCAGAAAATGGTAATTTTTATATGAGTACTAAATGTGCGCTAATGTTTTTACCGGTTATACTACAGTATAATAGTTTTTTAGTAATTTCATCGTGATTTGTTAAGAAAAAATATTGATTAATACGAATATTTTAACAATTAGTTCTGAAATAAATATTTAAATAATATATACATTAATAAATTTAGAAATCTTTTTATTAATATCCTTGTAAAATTTGTGTAATATTTAGCTTTCAATAATAAAATTATTAATCATTTTTAGAATAATAGATTGATAATTATAATTTTTTGATTAATAACCGTTGGATATTAAACCCGGTTGCAAAATGAGTAAATTATATGCATAATTTTATCTAATAGCAGTTTTCAAAGGTGGTGATGTTCCGGGTTATAACATACATATATCTTCGATAATAGTCTCTAAAGCGTTGCTGATGTTATTTATATACATCTAGGTATTGTATGGGCCAGTTTTAATTCATTGGATCGATCACATTTCGCTTTCGTACATTTCGTTAAATATTTGATTAGATTACGTATGTATTGTGATTGACTTAAGTTTAATTTTGTAGAATAAATTATTATTTTAATATATAAAAATTTTAATAATATTAAAAATCATATTTTTTTATATTCAAATAATTTTCTATATATAAATCATATTGTAGAAAATATGATTATTAAAATAGTTTCTAAAATATTGTTGTTGATAAAGTAAAATTTATAAATTGCTTTGATAGGATGAAATATCTTAATAATGAGTTATAAAAGTTATTAGTATATAAAATAAAAGTTGAAAAAACATCCTTAAAGGTGAATTAATTAAAAATCTATTCTTTTATTCTCGGTGAATATATATTTTTCAGTTAGTAAGATTGATTTTATTTTTTTCAAGAATTATATTTTATTATATTTTTATTTCAATGCAATGATAATTTTACCAATCAAATTTTGTAAATAATTATAATTTCTTTGATCAAAATATAAAATATTTTTTTACTATTTTCTTTTAAACCTGCAATAAATTTATTTAAGAGGTGCTTTTATGTTTTAAAGTAAAAGAGTAAAAACATTTGACTAACTATATTCTCTTTATAAAGAATATAAAATTAGTTTTAAAAATAAAAAAGTTAATCAACGAATTTTATTAACTAAAAATATAAATTTTCGGTTTGTATTAATAGATATTTAAGAATAGAAGATCATACGATTCGGTTTAAATTTTATATTTATTTTTAGCCATTGCTATTGAATATTTATATTTTTATATTATAAAACTTATTTATATTATATATAATTTTTTTATTTATATATTTATATTTTAGAATTTGATATTTAAAAGTTGATTAGTTAAAATATGACAATGTAATAAAAAATATCTTCTAAAAGCTTCGATTATTATGTTTTGATTAAGATATTTTATCTTGGATACTGATTTTAGTTTATTGTCAGATTATCTGTTATACGTGGTCTGTTTAGATTAAATTATACACAAGATACTATTTTGTGATTTTTATTGACGTCACTGCTTCTAAGCATCAATCCGATAAAATATCTTAGAAGTGTGCCTACATTAATGATAAGTTTAGATTTTTCTTTTTCGATCTTAAGCAAATGTTTTTATAATAGTGAGAGTATTAATTATTCGATAAACATATCTCTTATACAAATAAATATTATGTATTCTAAGGATACATTACAATAACAGCCATTATTATTCACTAAATACAAATATCAATGTTTTATTATGCACATATACAAGTATTTTAAATCTTCCTTCACTTCATCACCGAATCACTTTATTATAACATGTATCCAAGCTTCTAACGGATCCATTTATATAATATATTCAAAACTTCAAAATACTTGAAAACATTATTTTTATTACATTTTCTGATATTATTAAAACTGTTTCTATTTCTAGTTTTAATCTTTGTTCAGTCCAATGTTTGTAAGTGAAGAGCGTATTTCCACGTTAACATAAGATAAGTCATAACATTTGCACTGACAAGGAAGTGATCCTGCCTATTCCGTACAGATACAAATGAAAGTACCTGTATTTTAACCAAAATTGGATGAAATACAAATTTATCTCTTCATATTCTTTGTCTTTTTATAGGTCTACCTTTAGAATGACTCTGTATTTCCATTGTTCATGTTTATTTATTGTCCATCTAGTTATGTTTATCTTTATGTTTACGCTTTTTACCATGTTCTTTTGTTGATACATTTGTCTTGTTTGTATTAGAGCTTTTCTTGCAAATGTGCTTCCTGTTAATTATTAAGAATTTGATTAATTTCATAGTCTTCTTATGTGGTTGACATAAATTTGGTTTATTTTTTCACTGTTAGAGAATCAGTGTTTCGAAAAACATGATGGAGTTAATAAGATTGATCTGTGTCTACTTATATTATTTATAACTTTGCTCAAGATTTTTAGTTTTCTTTTTTGCTTTGTTTTCCACAGATATACATGAGCTTAGAAGCTTGGTTTTGTATCTAGAGTTATTTCCAGATATTTAATTTTGTTCTTTGTTTTCACCTATTTTATCTCAACTTTCATTAGTAACTCGAATTTATTTAAAGTGACAAAAATTTCGTGTATCTACACCTTTTTCTTATTTCTTTATATAACTTGATTTAACCTGACTTGAGGCAGCTGTTGGGTACCTCGGGCAATGTAACTTCGAAAAAAAATAAAATTTTCATTTCACTTTAAAGTTAATGTATTTGAAAAAGACTGTTAGTATTGTGGTGACTTCGCCATACATTCATTCGTTTGTAATGTCAGACGACACACACATAATACCACAAACCATACATGCACAGCTTTCTCTAAACACGTAAGCATGAACCTTCACAGGTTTACATCTGCAACAAGGGACTAATAGATTAACGGATCCAGGTGGCTTACACCTTAACGAATAAATAATTTTGATTGGCATCTAGGGATACCCTACAATAATGAATATATACTTAATCTCCTTGACGCAATTGACTGATTTTGGGGAACATTACTGGGATACTGGCCTCTACTTTTGTTTTGATACAGTGCACAGATTGGTAAATACCCAATGAATGGATAGAAGTTGAGATAATAAGTTTGGGCCTAAAAATTCAGTTGTACAGTTATTCCGGACTATTACTGATGAATAGTGGGACGATTCTTTTTCATGGCACATTTCGAAAACTCACATCTGAGTATTTCCTTTCTCAGTCTTATCTATATTACATCATTTCATAATAGCATTATAATATAAATATAAATAATACTTGTTATTCTAAATTTAAAGTAATATATATATATATATATATATTTATATATTTGATATTTAAATTTTTATTGAATTATTTTTTGTAAATGACATATTTAAAAATATAATTAGTCTGTAACTGGATAATTCATAGTTAATTTATACTTATATTAAATTTAAGAAAAAAAAGTTTAAAGCGAAGCGAAAAAAATATAAATACATTTTAAAAACAATTGAATGATACTGTATGATATTTTTACATTAAACGTCATGTAATAGATATGTAATGTAATATTATTTGATATATAATGAGTACTAATATAATGGATGTACATGAATATAGCTTGTTCAATTAGAGTTCATTTAATTAGTTTATTTTGCAAGCGTTATCTTTATTTATATATTTATAATTTTTTTAGATAATTTAAAATAATCATACGATAAATTCATAAGTAGAATTTTTTTTTATAATTAGATATGATTATGTTATTTAATTATTTTCATCAAAATTCGATAGTTGCAGAGCATAAATTTTAGTATCATAATGGAATATCCGATGCACTTAAAAAAATTTTGACTTGAATTGTATGCAAACTTTTTACGGTATTATACTTTAAATTTTATATAAGAGTTCTTTCATTTTCTGCATAAAATTTCATTTATAATTTTTACATTAAAGCTACATACAAACTATAAAAAATAAAAAAAAATGTACATAATCATAAAAATATATTTTTCTAAAAAGCTTTGTCATTTTATTGTTCGTACAAATTAAACAAAAATAAATACTGTAATATATTGTTACACAAAACCTGCCTCCATATGTGATTAACATGAGAGGATCTGTCCTTGTGTTTAATATACTGTAATTGTTAGAAGATAGAACGCGATTGATCTGGATTCAAGGATGTCCAGTGAACATGGAACAAGCTGATAGAGTTGAAACGAGACGGCTCCGTTCGCCCTTCATGGATGAAGGGCAGAGTCGAGCTCTCACCGAAGAGATAGAAAGATTTACTCGGCCGGGACAAAGCGACAGCCGGTCTGGCCAGGATTTGGATCAGTGGCAGTTGGGAATAGTAAAAAAAAACTCATAAATTATAATTAATAATCCTTTGATCACCGGGGTGGTGAATCCGTTTATTTAATTCTTCTAAATAAATAAAGATACAAAAAAAATGTAAATATTCGTAAAGATATGGACTTTAATAATATTATCGCTAAGACAATCAACGCCGAATAAATGTGATGATTTATTTACAATAATTTTTTACAATAATTTATTTACAATATTTCTTGCGACGGACTTCAATACGCTTGAAATTCTTCGGCAATGTTTTTCTCCTTAAACGTCTACAAGGTGTGCGACCGGTGCGGAGGCCGCCGACAATAACAACAAACACTGAACGTAAACACACGCTATCGCTGTTCGGTTTTCCAAGTAATTATTTAAAATAATTACTTTACAATATTTTCTAACGCTTATATTTCGCTAATTTAAAATTTTACAATTTATACACCACCAAAGAGATTTATGCGCGATTTATATCTAGAAATATTTCAGAAAATTTGGAAACGGTTGTTAACGACGCGGAAGACGTGAATAAGCGAATCAGATGGATGTTATTTATTTTTGTCGGCTGTCAACGAAATCGTGATGGAAACGAAAGTAAGGGAATGAAAAATAGACGAGAAAACGGACGGTGTATCAAAGGCGGGTTGGAGAAAACGCCCTTGATACGTGAGAAAGCTCCCACGCCGCTAAAGTTTGGAACTTGATGTCTCCGGCTAATTGCAGCGGACGCAATTACCAGAAGCTGTAGACTCTCTGACAAAGATAGGGAGAAATTGAAATTTTAAGCGATTTTCAATTTATTTTCAAGGAGTTGAAACAGCACGTAAAAGTGACAGTTTTGGGTTTGTTGCTAGCACTAAAAGTGTCTAGGAGTGGAGAGCTTTTAGAGCGTTGCCACTGAATAGTGAACAACAGGGTAAGGCGGAAGAGAAGGTTTAGATATGATACGGGCCAGAGACGATCTACCAGGAGGCTAGAGCTCTTGTACAGCACATCACCTCGGCTCGGCGGTGTGAGATTCGGGCGCGAGAGGAATGGCCGTATGATTGACCATTTGCGATCACGAGGGGGCCCGGGCGCGTGCCGGTACACCCGCAAGCGGGGGGCCCGACTATGGAAGTTGGAGCCTCGAGGGGGGGGGGTGTCAGCCGCGGTATGAGCTTAGCAACGAGCGCGTCTCGTTGCAGAGGAATGGTCAAATACAAAATTACTAAATTATAATGAAGACTGAGTAATACGAAAAAATGAAATAAAATAAAAGAGTGGATAAAAAAATAAAATTTATTAAAAAATATAAAGAATAATTTATTCATGGTGGTTATCAACATTCTTTCTCATTAAAATGATTTTATATATATAAGAATTATTGAGAAATCATAATGATTATTTAGTTACGAATAATTTTCAGAATAGAAGGGTTTAATTATATGGTTAATTATGCCGATCAGAAAAGCCATTTTCATTATAGTCAAAATAAAAAAAAAGAATAGTTACTCAAAAATTTACTAGTATATGAAAATGTTCCTGATCAATATTGTAAAAAAGAGATATATTTATATAAGTTATTATAATTAAAACGTAAAAAGAGTACACAATAATATAATTTATTGAGTTATGATAAGTTTGATTAGACGTTCATACGGGGGTATGTTAATTTTATTAGTTTCATGATAAAAAAATGTTCGGTTGTATCCAATGGAAAATGTATTTATAAGACGTTAGTAGCGATAATATATATATCAATTTATATTATAGATTTACCATTTATCTTTAATATGTTCCATCTAATGAGCTCGTTTATTTTTATTTGGTGATTTTTGGGCTATCTTTCATATCTTATTATTAATCTTATAAACATATGATAAGTTAGTATATTTTTTATGCCTTCTTCAAGTTTTATCTACTATTTACATTAAAACTTTATAAATATAAAGTTTTTCAATAGTTTTAGATATTTTTAAATACAATCGAATTTTTATTGGTAAATTATTTACAAACATTTAAATATTAAACATTAAAATTTAAAAATCATAGTTATTTCTATTACAAAAGGCATGTATAGATTATTTTAATGGTGTCAATATATTCCTATAGTAACGTAAGATAAGTCATTTTTTAAATATAAGCATTATTTTTGCATTAAATTTTTAAGAATTGAAAGAAATACTAATACGATGAAAGATATTATAATATGAATTTAAAGATTAAAACTTTATAATTTACTTTGAAAGAAAATAATATTTTTTTTTGTATCAACTAATTTTGCATTATACTAAAGTTTTGTTTTTTATTAATGATATAAATAAATTGATATATTTTTAATAATAAATTTAAGAAATATGAAATATATAATATTAGTTTGTATAAGTAAAGAATACATTATAATGAAAAAAAGTAGTATTTTACATACCAATATAAGAAAAATTTTATATAAACATAATTTATATTTATGATTTAATGTGCTTTATATATTTAATATCGCATATTATTATTGTTTCTTATATCGAAAGTTTTTATTACTTTAAAAATACTAAATTAAATTAATATCAATTTTGATGATTTCGTTATAAAATTTTTTTTTATAATGGGTGTAAGAAGGACAATAAAATTAAAGTTGTTACAAAAAATAAATAATATTTTAATTTGTTTAGTGTATAATATTATAAAATATATACTTCATTATATATTAAAAAAATAATTTAAGATTTTTTCTTCTTATGATAGTTATCTGTAATATTATATGAGGTAAACCGATATCGATTGTGTCGTATCAAGTTGTATTTCATAAAGTTAGTATTTCTGAAGCTTCTCTAGCCTCATTTTGGATATTTTGTACTTATAGAGCCAGAAATAGTTATTGGTTTACCGCAATGGTCTCACCAAGTTTCACGGCTGTTTATAGAGAAGTTTATATTCGAGCCGATCTTCTCTTTATTTTTTAAATACTTTACGCGACATTGGTAATTTCTTTTTCTTTTTCTTTAATAACTTTTCTTACCAATTTTATTTAATATTTTCATAACTTTCATTTATTGCATAATTTTGTATTTGCTTTTAACACGTATAGATTTTATTTAATAAACCCAAATGAAAGATAAATATGTTGATAAATATTTATTATTTAATCATTGGAATATTTTCAGGTAATTAAATAATAAATAATATTTATTGAGAACTGAGACAAATTTACGTTTATACAATTTTGGACAAAGAAAATTAAAAATTTTAGTTTAATATTAATTTTTAAATAAATATAAACTCTGCTTTGAATAAATCATTGAAAAAATTAATTTTTGTAATTATATAAATATTATAAAATTCTCTAATAAGAAAGGAAAAAACTTTTTGCAGTTTGTATAATATTACTTATATCTATTTATTGCCTAAAAATGAAATTAAAGACATAAATAAAACCTTAAAAAATAATATTGAAACGAATGTGTGAATGACCCAGTAATTCGTTTTTAATTTCTTTAAAAATATATTATTCCGAAATATGTTAAATGAATTAATTTTAAAATAAAATATATTTGCTTATTATAAGTTAATAAGCGTAAAATAATTTAAAGATGTGAGAAAATTTTAATCTATTTCACCAAGTACTGTTAAATAAAAATCATAGTATTTTTAGGAATCGTGCAAAAAATTAATTTATTGAAGTTGTTACGTTTATTCCGCTGGAAGGAGTAAAAAATTTTCTGCACATGAAAGAGAAAAAAAATTACAGGGTTGGGAAGTAGCAGTTTCAAAGCAGATTTATTCCATGTTAAGGGCGCCAGGATGGAAGCTGCGGCTGTGCGGATTCTCTTATCAAAAGTTACCGAATTCATGGTAATAGGGGTTCGCTGATTCCAGAACCTCCCTCGGAGCGGCTAATCGAATGTCGCAGACTGCGAAGGGTGCAGGCGACTATAGTTAACCACCTGTGTGCATTTGGGTCCCGAGGATCTGCGATAAACTCGGCAACCGTCAACCCCATTCATTGCTCCTTTGCGTACGAGCCCTTCTTAATTAAATACACCCACGTTAAAGACGCGAAAACGTATACTCATGGTTACTTTCTCGCTGAAATTGTTGGCAGATTGCAAAAAGTTCATCCTTAAAACTACACCAACGCGTGTTTGCTTATGTTGTGCGACGATTTTCACAGGACGAAGCTTTAAATACAGGACTAAAGCAATACTGACTTGTTGGCTTCTTTGAGTGTAAGGTGGAGGTCCTTGCATCGTTTTACTTCCAAAGCTAATCTCTTAAAATACAAAGTTTCGCTGTAATTCAACTTGCCAAAGTTCATCGGACGCCTTCAGTTTTTTTCAAGCAACCTCAGTGAAACTTCAAACAAAGAGGAATAATGTGGATACTGTTATCAATGCATATATATACTTGTGTGTACCTAAATATCTATTCGCATCATCGCCATTTAAGAATACCATTTTGGGAAATTAATTCAAATAATTTAAATATCTAAAGAAAAAAAATTTACATTGGTTAAAGTTAAAAGATTCATAAATCGTTAATGAAATAAAATATTGAAAAAAACTAAGCTGTGAAATATACAAAGAAATATAAAGTGTGCGCACAAACTGCATTATCTACTTACATTTAACTTTATTGTTAAAAGAACTGTTCAGTATAGATCTAACATTACATAAATTCATTTATTATTTACCTAATTAATTTATTAATTAGGTTATTTTATACAATAGATAATTTTATATTTTTATTTATTTTTAGTTAAATTTTTTTAACTCTTCAATAATTATAAAAGAAAAAAGAATTTTCGATAGTAGTCAATAAATATACCGTTACGTGCACGTTATACATTGTCCACCAATATTTAAAAAAAAGGAAAAAAATATAAAAATGTATTCATTTAACTTTCCATAAAATATCATTTATTTAATCGAATATGCACTCACGTGATTTTTGTAATAAAATATTCTATCAAAAATTATTTAAAATATTAATTAAACAAAATCAAATAATTAATTAATTAATGATCAATGCATTCTCCAATTAGCAAAGATAGTGAAATTTATCATTGTGCTTCTAATAAAAACATTCTTATTTATTCATTTATAATTTTTAAATTTAATACTTTGCCTTATTGACGAATAAACAATAAATAGGGGTTGTGGTCATTATTATTTTCAGAATCGTTTGTTAGATTACTACAAAAGTACTCAAAAGTTGACTAACCAAAGCTACGCAACATAAGCACACGAGTGCAACGATATTATAGCGTTTCGAATCTTTAGCAGTTCATGTGAGGCAAAAACTGGAGCAGCAAAAGAGCTTCGAGGGAAGGAGGAGGAGGAGGAGGAGGAGGAGGAGGGGGGGTGGATCGTTATGGGTAATTGTTGCGATAATTATTCGCAATATACCATCCATAGAAGAGTTTCGGATGCTCACTTCACTGTGTATAATGTTCACAATACGAGCATCAATTTGTGCATCATACTTGCGCGTTGCCAAAGTTGTCTATATATTTTGTTTTTGTTTTCCACTTTTTTTCATCGAAAAAATGTATCTAATGGAAAATTCATTATATTTTCTATAAAATAACAAAAACGAGGGAAACATTTTTTATTTTGCAGAACTTTTCTCGATAGCTTGCTAATTTTTTAATTTCATTGCTTTAACAATTTAAAGTATTTAAATAAAAATTTATATTTATTTAAGCTGTAAAGTAAGTTTTGTACATCGGTATAAAATAGAAAACATCAAAACGTGTCTTGGGAGTTTTTATTTCTCTTTCCTTGTACGTATCTACTCTGTGCCTATCTGCGGAAATCGGGTTCAAGGAAAAAATCTTTCCTTGAAATATGTGTTTTGAATAATCAAGATACGCAAGAATCCAGGGAAGCTATTGAAAAGAATAAAAAGAGAAACATAGAGAGAGAGAGAGAGAGAGAGAGAGAGAGAGAGAGAGAGAGAAGACTGAGAAGTATAAATCCATTATTCGCGTGAAGCTTAATTTATGTTAATAAAAGGAAGCCCATTAGGTTTATTATCAGCGGAAGTTATTCCGAATCTCACGAATTTACAATAGACACAATCTCTGTTAGTCGAAGTAGACACGAAGCTATCAGTACAGTTACTCCTAAAATTGATAGCATAATCCTCTAGCGTAGTTGTCTAGATTATCGCTAGTATCATCATCGATAAATCGACAGGTTGGCTGCTTTTTTTTCTTCATCGGCGTCTCCAAGAAAAGATCACTTTGTCAAATGTGATGTCGTTTTACTATCAAATAACTATAAAAATACTTTTTCTTTTGCTTTTTCTATAACTTCGTTTTCTCTCTCCGTGCAGTGATCAACTTGTGAAACACAAAGCTCAAATAATAAGCGACGATATTTTTTTTTAAAATGCTGCAAGAATAAACAAATCAGTCTTTTTAGAGAGTAAACGCCTATAAAGATCTTAAGCTAATCTCAAAAATTCATATTTTCTTACTCTGACAACAGTTTTAAATATAGAAATACTATGGATGATACTTATTAAATAATGAATTATAAGAATTATATACTTAATAATCTGGGACAAATCTATTTATTGAATTCATTATATTTCTTTTATTGATGTACAACAAAGATATTTTAATATATTTTGTCATAAATTTTTTGCTTTCTTTGTAAAGATAAGATGATAAAAGAATTTTTCATATCGAATGAATAACTATTCATAAATCATAAAGAAAATTTTAATAAATTTTGGAACATTCATAAAAGTACACATTAATTTTAATACGTATTTCTTTTCGAACGTCTTTCTTTAATATAAAACATAAATAGTGATTACATATATTTTTATAATTATTTTATAATCATTTTATTTATAATGATATTTTTTAATATTTTATTTGTATATAATCCAAGAAATGCAATAACAAAAATGTATAAATAATAATTGTAAAAATACAATGTAATTAATATTAATGAATAGTAATATATTAAATGTAATTTTATAAATTTGTCTTACAAATTTTTTTATTTAAATATGAGATTTAATTTTTATAAAAAACAAAAAATTCAATTTTAAAATAATTAATCAGTTAGTTAATGATGTAAGAATTTTCTGTACCGTAATATTTCATTTTTTAAAGTATGTATTGTGACGTAATCGATATTTATGTAATTTGTATAAATCTATGGATGATGTAAAATTCCTATTAATAAATTATCATCTTTATATTCTCATTGTAACGATTACATATTTTTATTTTATGCATAGAATGAATTCAATTGATGTATAGTTATAAATCAAAAATTCTAATAATTTCTTTGTAATTCTTTAAAAAAAAGATTCCTTATTGCTAGAATCAATTTTGTTCAAATATTTTTGAAGTCCTCATTATTTTATAAATTGCAGCAGGATCAATATGTAAAAATAATTTTATAAATTATTAATATTAAATATTATTTCTTCAAGTGTAAACTTTAGAAATCAAAAATTTAAAAAAAAAAAATACATTAAAAGCAAAAAAAAATTAGCAGTTTAGTATTTTTAGTAGTTTATCCGATTAAAAAAAATTTAATTCACATTTTAATTTTGTTAGTTGCTATTTGCATTATAGAATTCGTAATAACGATTCATCAAAAGTGTAAACGTTGATTAAATAAAAAATATTATATGTGAATATTTGAAATTAGCGTAATAACTTCTGGGATATTGCTGGGTCAGTAATAAGCTTCTTTATCGTCCTCTTCAAGCGCGGATCGTTACTTTTTCATTGGGCAAGACAAGCGCACTCTCATGCGAATGAATGGTAAAATGGAGATTGAGAGAGATATAGAATATATAAGTGTAAGCGAAGTTGTATGTGTAAGTGTTTAGGTGTTCGAATATGCATGTACGAGTGTGCAGGGGTGTTAACAGAGAGTGAAAGAGAGAGAAGGGAGACTGAGAAAATTCGTGATATTCGCGCTAATGAAGAGATAGTGCCCTTATATAAAGGCACGGATTAAAGGAAGAAGAGGGTGAGAACATTCCGTAGGCTTTATCGCAGTGAGTTCCTTTGTACGCATTTTCTCTGGCTTGAGAATGCACAGGAATTTACGTCTCAGGTAAAAGCGCGGATAAGTAGAAGTGGAAGGGAGGGTGGGGAGTGGGTTGGGATAATTCGTCCTTGATTTTTCCTCTTTTTTCGTCTTAAATATTTTCTGCGTAAATCTCTGATGTCAAGCGATAAGGTACTTATATATAAAGTAGCTGTAAGTCTGCACGAATTGAAATATTTATTGCAACCAAATGTATGCGGAGTTTCGGAGAATATTTGCAATGGCCAACCAAACACTGATTCGTACTACTGACTTTCAGTGTGGAGAATGTCGTAATGTACTGATGCAGTACCACGTGTAAAAGGAAACTACGCTCAAACTGAATTTCATCAAATGTCGAAGTTGATGACTCTCTTTATAACGAATAGAAAATAAACATAGAATGCTTTCAAAATTAACGTTAGATATGTTTATCATATTAAAATTCTTGTCAAATTAATGTGTAAATTTTGTAGTATAATACTTGTATATTATTTCATTTGAATTTATGTTAGTTTTAAAGAAATTGTTTAATAAAAATATGGAGATTTTTTTTGTATCAATTAGTATAAATTATGTGTACTAATAATATTTCCATCTTACATTAATTAAAGTCTAATATGTTCTTCATATTCAAATTTTATTTTTATTTTCACGTTTAAATAAAAATTTGAAAAATATAATACAAATAAATATATTATCATATGTAAAGTAGAATGATTATACATTTCAAATAATTTATAATGTGAATAAATTTTTTGTTATTAAAATTATATTAAATTAGAAACAAGAATTTTATAATATATCAGTGGATGTTACTTTTATTTATTAATGATAATGTTAAAAAATACCATAATTGATATTTAAAATTAAAAGAATTGCACGAAAAATTTAAAAAGGATCAAATATTTTGAATGTCTGTATTAAAAAACTTTTTATTGCTTTCGATCGATACAAAGACATATTTTTAATTTAAAATATAGAAAAAATATTATTTAAAGAATATAGAATTAAAAAAGTCAGTTTTTTATTGTCAACATAAGATATTTACATATTTAATATTAAGTATGAAAAATTTAGTACATATACTCTTTCTAATATAAGAAAAATTATAATACAACATTATTTATGCAAAATATTCAAAAATAGTTTTATTATTATTTTTTGCGCTGATTTATTAGCCCATTAATTATTTAGATGTCTTTGAGAAATATAAAGCAAATTCATTTCAAATTGTATTTATATTAGTGTATATTAATGTAGTTAGAATAATAATATTGATGAATAAATTGTAAGGTAAAATAGCAAAAATATTTTTTCTTTTATCTACTTGTTTGAGTGTTCGATTGTTTTGTTTTGGCTTATCAAATATTATCTATCTACGTATAATTGCAATAATATATGATTATATATTGCTAGAAATGAATGATTTTTACATAAGCTCAATTTATACATAAATAATAACAATATAATATTAATTCATTCTGTTAGCTCAAAAGCGGTAAATTTTAAAAATATTACATAACTATTTTAAATGACTATTAAAAGATATTTATTATATAAATATTGCATGAAAACTGTAAGAAAATCTATATTTGAATCATATTTTTTCCATTTTATTT
The DNA here is from genome assembly GCA_018907245.1 of Eupristina koningsbergeri. Classification (NCBI taxonomy): domain Eukaryota; kingdom Metazoa; phylum Arthropoda; class Insecta; order Hymenoptera; family Agaonidae; genus Eupristina; species Eupristina koningsbergeri. The sequence goes on from JACCHV010000041.1 coordinate 2,946,052, forward strand.
CTCTTTTGAATGATTTGATTTGCTTAAAAACAAAAATAAGATAAACCAAGGTATATTTTTTAAATGTTTACGATAAATGAGATAGGAATGTTAAATTTTTATTTAATCTATCAATTGGTCGAAAAGATAGAGGTTATGCAACAATAACATATACTACCGTCGCGAGCGCAAAGGTATTTTCTAAAAAAAAATTGAAATTTAATTGGATAATTGTAAGTTTTTTTATGAATAATTTCATTCTTTAAAAATACGAAGAAAATTAATAGTGTTTTGTAAGAAAAATTTTTTTGATCCTTATTCTGTAAAAATAAGGATAATGTTCAATCTGTACTTATATTCAAGTTTTGTTATCTCGATAAAAAAAAAGTAAAATATAATAACCGAGTACACACTCTCGAATCCTCGGGGAGGTTTTAGAATCGTGACGAAAATTGTCACCCATCAGAGCTTCTTCACGATCCTGGATTTGGTCCCTTGGCGAACGTTAACACGATCGAAGGTATTCCTCGCGATTCCTCGCTGTGCGTGCAGCTAAGATTGGTATCGTGAGAGCGAGAGCGAGAGAGAGTAAGAGGGAAAGTGCAAGTAGGGGGAGAAAGGGGAGAAAGCGGAAAGGCGAAAAAAGAGAAAGGGTAGGGGGAGGAGGTGTGCAACTGTCGCTACTGGTCGTGGTGTGGTATGGATGAGCGGATGCGTGGGTGTGTTGCGCGATGAGCTGATGGTTGGCGCGCCGCCCGGCAGTCCTTCGCGGGTATCCCGACGAGGTGCGCGGCTCCTTTTGTCCCTCTCAGCTCTCCGAATCGTAAACATGATTACGTCCTGATTCCCAGCTGTATAAATTGATACATGGCGGTTTTATTGGACGCGGGTCTTGGTTTATGTATGAAAGGACTGCAGATTTCTCTTGGGGTCGAGGATGTTATCGTCGGTCTTGCACAGCTGGAGATGATTACGGGGACGGTAATTGAATGTTGACAGACTTGTGTTCACCTTGTGCATCTACTCCTACGAACTGTTAAACGAAATTGGACCAAGTTCTGTTACTTTTTCTATATATCTCTTTCGGCTTCTCCTTCTCTTTTCCTTTTTCCATTTTTAATTAGTGGTGACAAGCTAATAGGATATTAAAAGTCACTTGTGCACATATGTAAAGACAGTTTTACCAAAGATTGTTATATGTTGTGATATTGCTTATGTTTTCGTTGTTTTTGTTATTGTTTCTTAAATTTATACTTAGTGACTGGAATACAAAAAAAAGACTGCACTTAAAAGAGGTAAAGGAGATGTTCCATTATCGGTTGTGAGTGGAGCAACCAGGGATAGATTTTCAGAGCTCATTTGCTATTCAATTTGTTTTACTGAATACATTGACAAAAAACGTAAGGTAGGTGTTATCAAGGTGTAGATCATTACCAACACCATTAAAAGTTGCATAAAACAATTTACCGCACAAATTAAATTTATACCTTATGTTTATGACTAAGTCTGCCTTACTGTGATAGAATGTGTTAGAATTATTATCAGAGTTATAACGTCTTTCGCATAGGATAATAACTCTGCATCATAAATTTCAATTACATTTTGAAAATCTATTTTATTTTGAATTATATACCTGTATATGAATATGTCATTCATATATTTTTTATACATGCCACTATTTATGAGTCATAGATTATCATTCATAAACTCAATTGATAATAGCTCGAAGATAATAGAAAAAATCATTATTGGATTACTTTGTATTTCAAAATTTTTGACAAAAATGAAAATAAAATTTATAGTAATGAGATTTAATTTAAGATGTGTTAGACATAAAATTCATTTTCATATTCATGACCTCATGTTTATTCATCATACGTAATTTAAATGTACTGTCACGATATATTAGTTTAAAAAAAGATAGAATCTCAAATTTTTTTCTGAATAGAGTTAAATTTTTAATCACTGTATTTTTTTATCTATATCCTCACTTTCCTTTAATTAGTTTCATTCTATATATCTTTATAATCTAGTAAACACATGGAAATATCATTATAAAAATATCTAATTGATAAAAATTAAATTTATTTTAATACATAAATTAAAAAAGTAATACTAAATATCATGAAGCATTACTTAAATTATTAGCTGCATATAACATATATTATGTTTTAAATAGATATGCCTGTATAATTGTTGATAGTAAATACTTCATGATATCAAAAAGGTTTACATGAATTATTATAAATCTATGATAATTGATATAGTAAAAAATAATAATAATTAAATTAATGTTTAAAATCATAAATTTCTATAATTTTTTAGTAAAGCAAATTTGATTATTATATTTTCAAAAAATATAGTATTATTATTTAAACAATTTATGGTATAACCATTTAAAAAACAATTTAATTAAATTTTTTATTATGTTAAAAAAAAAAATATTTTCTGTATACGTACACACATTTAAATTGTTTTATATTTTTTATGATTTTAAAACACCAGCTCAATATTTTCTTTTTGAAAATTATGGATAAAGTTCGACACATGCTTTACTAGTATCATAGACATCTTCTACAGTAGAATTTTCACTTTAAAACAAATACGACCCCACTGTGATTTAGAGTTATTACTCTTTTATACAGAAATTTCGTCAAGATGTTGTATTAACCTAGTGTTAATATATAATATAATAGATTTCTCTTAAAAAAATAATTAATCGTACACTGTATTTATCTATTATTCTTTTTTCGAATACGAGCTAATAATTTGATTATCTTTTATAAAAACGAAACTATGTATTATATCAAATAGTATTTGTTATTGCAATAAACATTTTTATTCAGATATAAAATTATATTTTTTATTTCTAACTTTCTAAATTTTTTTACATTTATTATTTCATATTTATTATTTATAAATAATATCTTGAACTTGCCTTTTCAAATAGTAAATTTGTTGCTTTTGTTAAAGAAGGATATTTTAAAAATTATAATATAAATTATAAACAAACACTTAATTTCTGTAATATTTTTTTAAAAAAGGATTAAGATTAAAAATTAAATTTATAAATGATAAATATATGAAAAATACGTAAAGCTATAGTTAGAAATTATATTGGCATGATTTTATATTTACAACACATTTTTATTAAATCATTGTTAACATAATAACAATTTATCATTACAATGTTTTTCATTACATTCATGCAAAATTCTATTATCAATCAATTTTCGAATTCTAAAATACATTTTATTAAAAACAGAAAGTTTAGGACTATATATTATAAAATATTGATTATTTTCGCACAAAATTAATGATATTAATCACTTGAAATTTATCTATAATTAGTACCAGTAATTAGTGACAATCATGAAATGATAGTAGCAATTATTTTTCGTTGATATAAGTCGATCATATTAATTCAAAATACTTATTTACTATTTGATTTTAAAGTTTTTTAATATTTTTAATTAAAAAAAGATACTGCCTAATTTATGAATAATAAAATTAATATTATTATAACTTAGTATTAAGGTTAAAGTAAAATTATATAATTTTAATTGTTTATGAATCAAGCTATAAATTTTTAATCTATGTAATATATTTATATTTTATTATACTGTATTAGAAAATTTATTTTTTCATGTATCGATAGAATTTGTAAATAGATTTAAATTTCGGTAATTATGTTATATTATTTATAAATTTGGTAACAAATAATTTACGTTAAAGAAGGTGAAAAAATATTTTTAATTTATTTTAATAAATGTTTTATATTTATTATAAAAATTTCTATACATCATAAATTTTTATATATTTTGTAATGCATGATTGTAGTAAAAAAATTGTTATATTTAGATATCTTCCAAGTAGTTTTGAATGCTTTATATTTGTTAATATAAAACGATATGATATTTTTATATAAACTTTGAAAGAAAAATATTTCAATATACAAAAATATTTTGTTAATTTGGTACTCACAATAAATTATATTCAAAAAAATTTTTGTTTTTTGTATCTAATTGTACATTTATTATTGTTATTCATTTTTTGTTAGGAACGTATGGTTTATAAATATTGCTTATATTTATGCGATAGTTAGTTTTTTTAGCTTTAAATAGCGATGTCTATTTAGAAATTAAATATATTTTTGTTGGGAAGTGCTATTAATTTTTTTAAAAATGGTTAAAAAAGATATTTGTATTTGTGTTGTGGAGCATGGAATATAAGTAGATGCTTTAAAGCTACAAATTATTTTAAATGTACAAAATATTGTTGTTGTTTTCTCTTTTTCATTCTCAATATAATAATAATTTAAATGTCAAGTTTACTAGTCAAAGATTTTTAAATAAATAATTTTACTATTTATGAATACAACTTCAATGTAATTATTACTTGTACAATTGTTTTCTTATGCATTTTAAATTAAAATATGCATTGTTTTATGGTATTAATTGTAGTAAGTACACTGCGTATATTGAATATTTAACTTACTATAGTGTCACATATAATATTCTATTTTTTACTTGAATTAAATTAATAATTTAAAAATTAAAGATTCTAATAGAATAAAAAAGAATGTATAATATAATATAAAATAAATATAATATTTATTTGCTACCAAATGTAGTAATTTTATTGTACTTTTTTGAAATCAAACAAATTGTAGTGTTTCTTTAATGTGTTATTCTTTAGGATACATATAATAATTTTTAATAATGGTCAAATCATTTTATTATAAAAGATATTAGCCAATTATTTGACTAAATATATAGATTTGATAAGAAAAGAAATTCTTAAATTTTTCTTAAATTATTTCATTATATTAGACTAATTAGACTATTTATAACTATGTATTCAAATAATTTAATTATAATAAAAAATTTATTACTTAATAATAATTTTATTCATTGAATATATTGAATAAAATATATTAATCTTGATTGTTGATGTTCTACTTTTTTTTATATTATTTATTTTATTGGTTTGATGAGAGAGTTTTAATCAATATAAACCTGTGTTCATACATGTATTTCAGTACAGAGAAATTTATAATATTTCTGCTCTTAGGTTTTGAAAAATATACGAATGCAGTGATTAAACATCTTGAGATTTTTTTTTCAATTATACATTCATACAAAATATTTGTATTACTACATTCTTTTTTTAAAAATTTATTATTATACCAAAATTTCAAAATTTTAGTAAATGTATTTATAATACTAATGTGTATATTTTAAAAATTAAACATAGTAGTATTATAAAAAAATGAATTTATGTAATAATTATAATACTGTAGTTCATAATTATGATTTATTGTACCTAATGAAGATTAAATACTCCCTATAATTTATTATTATTATTATTATTATTAAATTTAATTATTAAATTAAATGAATCGTTATATTTGAGTTAGATATAAATTTCATTAGGCATTAAATCATGTTCGTGAAAAATATTATTTCATAATATTATTTAATAATTATAAATATTTAATGCATGAATGTCATTTAAATAAAATTTATTATTTTAAATCACATTTTTCTATTGGATTTTTTTCATTGCAAATATTTAAATTTTCTTAACATAAAACAAAAAAAAAATAACAAAGAAAACAACAAAAATTCGGACTACAATAAACAAGTTATGAAATTTTTATCAAAATCTTTTACAGCTTTAAAAAAATACATGAAATCTAATGAATCTAATAAAAGTTGTTTCTATCAATATAAAAATAATAATTTTATATTATTACATATTATAAAATAATTATGTATTAATTTATACATTTTATTTTAATCATATTAGCTATATTGTTGTTTATTATATTAATTTAATAAAATATAATTTTTTAAGTTATTAGTAAAGGGGATTTAGAACATATAGTATTTACGCAGTATTTTGGTTTATTTGAAATAATACTACTGTAACTGAACCGTAATTGTATAATAATGATTAATAATATAAAAAATATAAAATACATATATGATTTTGTTAATACTACAAGCTTTATTAATTGACGCCAAAGTCATATTTTAATTTTTTGTAAATATAATTTCCAAGTATTAAAAAGTAAATTTACATTAATGAATATTAATATTTATAACATATAAATTATTTTTTGTTAAATAATATATAAACTATGATAAAATCAGAAGGTCATTGTTGTGTCGTATAGATCAAATTTCAGATTAAATTAAAATAAAATTAATAATTCACTAAACGTATTATATAAAATAATTTATCATCAAACGTTAAATATTATTTTATGAGTCATAATATATAAATTATAATAAAATATTAATGAAATTATAAGAAACATTATATTGTATTAATATATTTAATTTAGTTTAATAGTCAAAGTTTATAAATTAATCATGGTTATACTCAATTCTTTATATAAATTATAATATATTATCATTATATTGTTGAATAATTTTTATAATAATTTTGAATGTTTTTATTAATTGGAAATATATAGCTCTATTTGAATAATTACACAAATGAATTTTTAAACGATTAATAATTAAAATAATGAAGTTGTTAATTTCTAGGAGTAAAGTAATAATAGAGTAATTTTATTTATTATTTTTTCGGTTCAATTGTTATAGTCTATAATTTCTGAATATGTTTAGATTTTTATAATTTTTTAAAGAAATAAAGTAAAGATAAAATTAATAAATTTTTATTGTACTATTTAAAAATAAAATTAAAATTTACAAATCGACTCCATTGATTATTAATTATTAATTATTATAAAAAATTTTATTTCATATACATAAGAAAAGTAATAATTAAAAGTTGTATTAATTGGTAATAATGGTTAAAATATTGTATAATATCATTTAGATGTGACTTATTCAATAAATTTTAATCATGAGTGTAATAATTTTTTATTTTATTTTAATCTTTTATATCTTACAAATATCAATATCAGTATATTTTTTATTGAGCACACTTTGTAAAAACGTCAACGAAATGTAATATTTCATAAAAATTTCATCTTCCCATTAAAAATAAAAACATGCATTTCTTGTCATGAATCCTTTTCTTTCTTAGAACTTGAGAAATTTAGGTCGATAAAGTATAACGGTATATCCTTGTATTTCAAATGTATTTATATTGTTCTATATAATGAGTACCTTAGCACATCAATAGAACGTCATTTTAAATAATTTTGTGGAAAATATAACGGCTCTGTGAATAGGTGTATGTATATGTATTTGTAGGGGTTTTGGGGCGCGTAAAAATTTTTTTGACATTCGATATCGAGTCACAATTCAAGCTGGCTTAAAAGTATTGTGATCGCTTTTTGTGCAGTGGAGTTTCGAGAGGATAGAAGATTGAAAAATAAGGACTTGGTGTGAAAACGACAAATGCATAAGGAGATAAATAAGAACATGTATTTTACGTTTACTCAGTATATTTTACAGGTTGGAAATAATTTCATAATTTAGGATATTTAAATTGTTTTTTAAATTGTTATTGTTTATATTATATAAGGTGTTATACACAAGATTGTTTTAACACGAGGATTTGGTTGAATTTGAATACCTGTAAGTCAAAATATTGTAATAAAAAAATATTTATTTTGAATAAATTCGATTCAGTTACTAAGAAGCACAATTTTTGTTATTTATGTATATTTTATGAAAATATTTTCAAGATCAAGATTTGAATTTTTTAATATTTATAGAATTATGTTTAGATTATTATTTATTAAAATTTGCTTAATAAATTAATGCTTTTTAAATATATATATTTGTCTGTAACTTTTAATTTCATTTGACAAAGTTTTCTGGTAATTTACAATGCAAATTTCTATATAGTAGAGTACAGAGAAGTGAACTAAATGCAGATACAATTTTGCATTAATGAAAACTCGCATGAATATGCTACACTTAGCCATATGTTTCGAACAACAGAAATCAATTCTTTAAAAGCAAAAAAATGAGCTTTTTCTTTATTTATTTTTAATTTATCTTTATCACATTTATTTTACATTAAAACGATTTTGTTAGAAAATTCTTTTGAACGTAGTAATTATCAATTCAGAACGGTAATATATATGTGAATAATATTTTAGTAATTTTAAAAAGATTATTTTTAATACAAATTATATATGATTAGAGTTACAGGGCTGAATTTTAATACAATGATCCCTACATTTACATCTAACTAAACATATTATGAAATAATAAAAATATACAATACATTTCTTTGAATATTTATTTAAATAATAGCTTATATATTCTGTAATTTTATTTTTAATATTACCATAGGTATTTACTTTAACTTTATGCTATACAATTCTGTAAATATTATTTGAAATAGAAAGGTGCAATCTATTTTTTTAAATGAAACGATTTACTTAGAAATTTATATTAAGTAAAGTTAATTCTGAGCATGAAGTGATTAAAAAATTTACTAAATATGTATCTTAATATTAAAAATCAAATACATGACGTATATTTGTTTCAACTTTATTACTAAAAATAGCATAGAATATATTTGTTACATAAGAATAAAATTCTAAATTAACTTTATCAAGTTATTATTAAATTTTTTTAATTTTAATTTCAAATATATCATTATTATACAATATTTCTGTCTCATTTAATATTTTTTAATATTTCATGGAATTATATATCATATAAATAATTAAAATTAGTTTCTGCAAGACTTAGAGTTGAGAAACTTATTCTTTTTATTAGGTAAAATAAATATGGCCATCGTACGAGCTAATAAGAAAAGTCGAAAATTCTCGAGTATACGTGTATTATTGGTATATATTTGAGAATATGTGCTTAGATCATCTAGAAGTACAAGAGTATATGATTATAATAATATCATACGCATCGAAAAATAAACGACCAGGCGAAAAAAAGGAGAGAAAAATATTTAAAAAGATAAAAAGAGAAAGAAAGAATGAAAGAAAGATGTCGACAAGATAAATGGCACGTCATGTTACGGATCTGGCGACGACGACGTCGTTTCATTATCGTGGATTACAATCTTTATGCGTAGCTTTATAAAATCCTCTTTTCTCCCACTACCAGATAGATCACGTACCTCCCTCTTCTTTTCATCTATTTAACCAAAAAGAAAAACAGTAGGTACTATAAAAAGGAAAAAACACGGATATTCGACGTAAGGAAGAAAGTGGAAAAACACAGTATGTTATTCTAATAGAATGTAGCTTTGCTCAGTACAAATGAGACAGACAATTTTCATAGCGGATTAGTGTAAACATTTTTACAAGTGAAGTATACTTTACATACATGTGCTATATGAATTGATTACATTATTTGTTTTTTAATATCTTTTTTAAATAAAATTTTTTATGGTATGCATATGAAATATGTAAATTTCAATTTAAAAACTATTTGCAATATTTATGCAATGTATATAAAATTTATTATAAAACTTTTTACAATTTTCGATTAAATATAAAATTATTTTCGATTTACCTTATTTGACTCCTTTAAATGCACATAAATATAAAATAATGTATATAATAAATATCAAAATAAATAAACTGTAAATATAAAAATTATATTTATAACGAATCATATTTATACAAGAGAAATGAACATTAATCGATAAATTTTAAAAAATTATGTAACAAAAACATATTATAAAAATTATTTACGTACTTTCTTTTTTAAAATAATATTTTTAAAGGAAAAATTATAGTAGAATTTTATTCGGACTTATTAATTTATTCCTTATCTATCATTCACTAACTTCTAGTATATATAATATAAAAAAAGCACAGAAAAATATTAATAATTTCATTTAAATTTTGTATTATTCTGTATGATATTGAAGTTTTTAATCATTATGATATTTGTTATTTATGAACATGATGGCGATATAATATAAATTATGTATTTACTTTAAATCGAAATATATTTTCCACTTTGATAAATTCTTTCAAATTGAATGAATTAATAAAGATAATATTATAATGCTATTCAAGCTATAATTCATTGATCGATAACTGATAAATTATTTGAAAGAAGAGTTAAAGGAAGACGGAAAAAAATGCGAAAAATGGCTTTAGTAGCCAGTCAGTAATTGAACTTACAATGTATTGTTTTCATCAAAAATGGTTTTTTCAGTTAGAATTCTGAAACAACCTAATTTTTCTCATTACATTTTATTTAAATCACGGAAATGCTTAAATCAATTTAAATAATATACAACACTAAGTCTATTTTTAAATATGTTTCAATAAAAAATAAAAATTCATAAATAAAATGGTATGAATACTTCAATTTATAAAAAAAAATTTAATTATATTTATATTATTACAATGAAATAATATTTAATATAAAATATTTTTTTCATCTGATTTGTACTTTGTAAATATATTTAAATGAAAAATCTGTTATCCTATTCTATTTATCATAATTTTTTTTAAACCAAATTCTTACAAAATAAAATTCATTATCAAAAAATCTGATTTATTATAGAATCTTTTTTCATTTATTTATTGAATTGTATCGATTATTAAAATAAAATAAAACAAGAGTATTATACATAATATATAAACAAATAAAGTAATTAAAAATTGATTTCTACATGGAAAAAGTTCGTTGAAGATTTATTTCAAGAAAAGTAAATATATAATACTTTATTAAATAAATAAATTGCATTTAATTTAAAAATTTATTTTATAGTGTTTTGATATTATTATGAATAATTTTCTTTTAATTAATTTATATGCTGTAAATTTTCATTTCTGTATAGTTTAGATAATTTATCTATTTGAAGTGTATTATATAGTATAAATTTTTTTTGAAATTAGTAATTTAAGATAATCTGCAAATAGTAAATTAAAAGACCAAAATACAAAAGTTAAGAGAAGAATGTTATCGAAAAATTATACACTAAAAAATATTAATTTATTTTTACATCTATATATTAAATGTAAATATTATTAAATTTATTCTCGATATAATTTTTTACATATTTGAGTACATTATAAACACGTAAACTTTGCATTAATTTTTTTCCAATATAAAAGCTTTATTTATATAAATGAAAAATCTTTTCATAGTTGAAGTTAGTATAAATGCATAGATGTCTTTTCAAAATTGATATTCTTTGCATTATTTTTATTTTCTTTATAAAATATTATAAGATGTCGGAGGTTTTTTTTTATGAAATAAATTCTAAATTTCATAAATTATTATTTTTAACTCAAAAAAATGTCTTTTCTTGACATATTTTATTGTGATAGAAATTAAAAAGCATACTTAAAGCAAATTTTGTAGTTTGTTACACATTATTAATTGATGAAAATATAAGCCAAGATATAATAATATCTTTTTGGATTATTCATAGTTTTGATAATATTTTTTATATTGCTTGAAGAAAAAGATTTCATTAAATGTAATGATAGTAATTTAAACAATAATGTAGGTGATAATAATTAGGCAAAGAAAAGCATTCAGGATAATTTTATTTTAACAAAAGTACTAACCATTATAAATAGGCAAATTAATTTAAAAAGTAAGTTTCATTCGTACTATAATAAATTATGTTAAAACTTAGAAATTAACTTGGTACCCCACCTTACTTTTAAACAAATATTTTATGCAGAAGACTGAAAAGTAAGGGAAGTTGGAATCGAGCGAATGAAGTGAAAATAAAGTAGATAAAATAGAGTTCAATACAGACAGAAAAATCTAGACTATGCAATAAAGGATAAAGAACAGGAGAGAATGCGCGTTAAGATGTAGGAGAGCAAAATCGAGTGAGGATAGCGCAAAGCTAGAGAATAAGAAAAATAGTTACGGGATGGGATAATCGCGCGAAGGATAAAAGAAAAGGCTTTTACGCCGGAAGCAGAACTGCGAGAATAAAGAAGGGAGGAGGGAGGGAAATGAGGGGGAATGAGGGTCGGATGGGTGGGGCAGCCTTCCATCCACTGTTCGCACCCGGATATACAAGTGAAGCAGTAGCGTGTCTCTGCTGGTTCAATTAATTACGAGGTGATTTAATTAATTCGTTTTTATCCGCGGCTTTCTCTGCGGTGCTGTCGAAAGGAATGAAATTCTAAACTTTACGATGCGACTCTCACCGAGTAAAGACGTATTTCTGTTGCTGCCACCGCCCTTCCCGCCCCCCTCCCCACCCCGGAGCCGCTGCCACCCCCGGCCCCCGCCCCTGTTGTCGTCACCGCCTCAAGGGAAAAGGCAACCAAGAGGAGCAGCAGCAGCAGCAGCAGTTGCAACGATCTTCGGTGTGCTTTCGGAGATTCAGGATTTGTGTGTTTGCGCTTTTGTGTGTGTGTGTGTGTGTGTGTGAGCGCGTGTGCTTGTGTGTGCATCCGTCCTCTTTTGCGTATAATCAGGTTATGCTCACATCAGGGAGCGTTTATTTTATACGGATAAACATTCTGAATAATCTTTTATTTTAATTTGATTAGAATGATTATTCGCGGCACCTCATTTACTCGAGATGTCTTGTAGAGAATTATATTTTCCTTGCGGTCGGTTAAAAAAAATCAGATAATTAAAAAAATCAGGATTTGCTCGCGCAATGTTTTATGCGGCGTTTAAATATTATAATTACTGGCAAATGGATTATCCAGATAATGAAAGGAATAAGCTGCTTCAATAACTTTTTATTTTCCTATGTAACTTGCGAGTTTCCTAACCATGTATCCTCTGTTATAAGAGAGATGGGTTTTGCTTTATATATGGAATCCATGAGTTTATTCATAAGAACCCTTAGAAATTTTTAATGGTTTTATTAAAACATAATATTTTTTTATTTTGACATAAACTTCACAAGACATAAATAAGCGGAGGTAATGCATAGAAAAGTAAAAAAAAAAAAAAGAAAAAAAAATCCGGGATTACAGTTAATATTTAATATACGTTCGAACGAAATGCTAGTATTGGGGTAAATGCACTTTCATTTGTTAGTTGCACATCATTTCAAATATTATGTTGTATCATAAAGTAGAAAATTATGACATATAATACATACCACAGGACTATAAGAAAATTTTCAATATCGAGAAAGTTTTATTTTCGATGGAATGTGTTATGATGATTTTCAATATTTATTAATTATTTAGAAATTTATGCATTTATTTTACAATCTACATCCATCGTCGATATGACTATTACAGAAATGTATATTTAATGGCGTTATTGTTTTTATACTATATTATTTTTCTACATTTAAAATATGGAGGGTGTTTGTTCTAAGAATTTATCTAAAATATTTTTAGTAACCATAAAAGTATTTTTTAAAGATAATTTTTATAGAAAATATTTGAGATTATTATTTTCATAATGTATAGTATAAATATGTATTTTATTTAAAAAAAATTAATACTTATTTATTACAATATATATGAATGATAAGTTTATACAAAAAAATTCATTTATTTTTAAGTTTTTTCCTTTTAAATAAGTTTTTATAGATACAGGTAAGCAACATAATTATATTTAAATGAGTGAAAAATTGATACAAGAATATGACATTTTTTTCAGGAATATATTTAAAAAATTTTTTGCTACTTGAAATAAATATTAAATACGTATAAATGAAATATTGAATCATATAATATTTTTATTCATTATTCATGGCTTTTCTAAAATATTTCGACTCATAATTAAAGCGATTAGGTATTGCTAAATTTAAAAAAAAAATTTGAATTTATGAAATTTATAGTTTGCTAAAGTTTTTTGTGCAATTACTTAAAAATTTTTTACATTACTTATGTTACTTTAAAATCATGAGGGATGATGCTGCAACTGAATAATACCATAAAAACTTAAAAGTACTATATTTTCTGTAATTTCTTTAAAGATATCACAAAATTATAAAAGTTTCTTAACAAAGTGCGCTAAGATTTATTACAACGTATTATGTAAAATGAATAATACATATTAATGATCAAAATTCATAGATTTAATTATATCAAAATTTGTGATGTGAAATGAATTATTATTAATTATAATTTTACGTACTTAATGAAAAATATAATAAAATGTAAAGTGGAAACAGAAACTTATAACTGCCGTACTAATTTTGATTATGTGTGGTAGATATACTATTATTACAATTTTATTCTTTTGTTTAAAGGAAACAGTTGTGAGCTTATTTCTAATATTTCACAATGCTCTTAATTGCTCAAACGATTAAATTATGATTAAAATCAAAAGTAGATGCGATAAAAAATATATTTTATACTAATGTAAGAAATTCTGAATTGATATCAAGAGCATAATTTAAATTGCATTAGAATATTTGCAATAAAGTAAAGGAAAAGTCAATTATGAAAGAAAAATTTTCAATACAATACCTTCAAATTTGGTGATATAATTTACGAAATGGAGTTATAAAAATGATAATAAAAGACGAATTCGAGTAGGTACTAAAGGCTGTTCATACAGCACGTAGGTACATTACGCTCATAAATACTGTAAAATAAAGAGTTTAAATATTTAAATTTAAGAATAAATAAAAATTAATTTTTTACATTAAATAAATTAATAATAAAATAATAACAATAACACGAACAACAACAACAACAACGACGACGACGACGACGACGACAACTGCAACAATAATAATAATAAAATAGTAAAACGATTGGAATAATAGTAATAAATAGATAAAAAAATGACGGAATAGTACACGTGAAATTCGTAAAATAGCGTTAGATGATTTATACAAGCATAATTATCATCGATAGAATAGTTGATCACAAAAGGCATTATTAATCCTTCGGGGAGTTATGCCTTTTCAAGTACATCAAAGTATTTGCGCATTAAAAATTTGTGATTTGATCCGTTTCATGACCTTTGGGAAAGTAGTCGCCATTGACTTTATCGTTTTCCACGGTAAAGGTGCGAATCGGCATACCCACTCGCATTATGCGGGTTGTTAATTTAAAATATGATAAATTGCTCTCTCAACAAATGCTCATTGAAAATTATTCCGCAGCACCAAACTAAAGTTACTTTATTTGATTTCATGCAACAGAATTATAGTAATTGAATTAATTATCTAGTTACGAGTCTTGTATCCTAAGGCATAGCGCAGTCTATTATCATGGCGTATATAATAGAGTGTTCGAAAGTAAAGTTAATCATTGTGTCATGGCCAGTGTGTTAAGCGTGTGAAAGTTCAAAAAGAGTCAAATTAAGAAAATCTCGCATTTTTTTTATTTCCAAATACATAGGCATGGATGAATAGTGGTTGAAAGTGATATTTCCGTGGAGTAAGATTGGCGCTTAATTTAATAAACCCCGTGTTTATTTTCTTTAAACGAATCGCATAAAAACAAGTCGACTCAAGCTTTATTAAAACTATTCGCCAAATTATTTAATGCTTTTACGAAAAAGCGCCTCGACCGCGGAGGCGTTCCGGGGCCCGACATCGAGCATTCCCGCGACTTTTCCAATTTAATGAAAAAACGGGGGTAAACAAACGGTGTGCTACCCTTAAGAGGCAGGCTCTCTTGTGCGGAGATACGTACAAAAAATCGGTCGAGTGATTCCGGTGGAAGGCTGTAGCCAGCCATTTTAGAGATGAAAGAAATTTCTTTGTGCGGTATTGTGTGTGTGTGTGTGTGTGCGCGCGTGTGTGTTTGTGTGTCGGGATGGAGAAGAAGCCAGTCGAAATATCGTAAATCCCTTTTGCGCTCTTTATACTCGCGTCTTGGAGGACGACACTGACATTCGGAGCTGCTCGCCGAACTGTTGCAGCCACTCTCTCAGGCCCGGTACGCCCTGTTTTTACTTTTTACCGAGGAAAGCACTTGGACTTTATCCACCCTTACTTTCTCTCTCTCTCTCTCTCTCTCTCTCTCACTACTTTCATGCCGATTGACGCCCCCATCCTCGCGTAGCTGGATCCTCCGAGACTCCATGCGTGGATGAGCTGAAGTGAGCAAGTTATATTGCATCCGGCTCGAATTCACCGCATACCAGAAATAGTATTAAATTATTATTAAAAATAGTATTACTTTCATATGTCTCATATTGAATGAAAATATATGCGGCTACGATCAAATGCGTCTACGCGTTCCATTTTGTTCTTTTGAAAATTAAAAACTAAATCATGTAACGCTAATGAAAAATTTTTTTAATTTGTGAGCATAAAAGCATAAAAACATTTGTAAAGCGAAAGTTTTATTTAAATGCGTAATTCTTCAAATTAAAAATATGTAGATTGTGTTTGTGTTAGTAAGCTTCCATTGGTTTGAATAAAAATTTTTTATAATTTTATTGATTTAGATTAAAAATTTACATTTCAAAGAAAAAACAGGATAAACAATGTGTATAACTTAAAAAACAATTTTAATTTTACTTTTTTTATTTATTTATTCACTAAAGATTTTGTTATATTTTTGATGATTGTCGGCAATATATTGCATCCTTGATTTCGAACTTATGTAGATTGTGTTCTATTCATTATTCCAGTATATCTGTAGGGTTAAAAATATTTGATTGTTTATTTTTTTTTTCAATGAGCAAAGTAAAATTATTTATAGAATTTTATTATCGGATTTCTTGAGTATTACTTTCAGAATGAATCTTCACTTTATCTATATGAAATAAATATATTACTTACGTAATACATTTATTTTACTTTATCTAAGTGTTTCTGTTTAAAATACAATAGTTTAATTTACATATAACTTTACAGGGTCCTAATACATTTTTATTATTCAGAGATAAGCTTTCCATTCTCATTTTTACTATTTTACTCTTTTCTTTTTGAGTAATTTCATATTTTATTTAAACGTTTCATTTATTCATTTAAATAATAAATCTACTCACTATTATTATTATTTTTTTTTTTTTTTTTTTTTAATATGTTAATTGTATAATAATAATAATTGTATTTAATAGGAATTGTGAACTAAAAATTCTTAAGAAATATTTAAGTTGTCTTATTTTTCATTGTACGACGTTTTATTTTTGCTTTTTTTAAATTCTTAGTTATTTCACATTATATTTTCTTAATTAAAATGAAATGTGCTATTTTTTATAATTTGCTGAAATATTTCATGTTAAAGTTTTTTAAAAAATAAAAACTTACCTTATATCTTGGTAATGTAAATTTTGATTTTATTCAATGTTTTCCTCTAATGCAATAATGAATTTCATAATATATTTTGTTTATATTCATTAAATCATTTATAAATGTATACGTTTGTCATTTTACAGTTTTAAAAATTAAGTTTAAGTTTCGAATATCAGAATCATGGATATTTTAATCTATAATCACTAGATAAATACGCAGATTTTTGGTCACTTATTTATTATTTATAGTCTTTGTATCAGTGATTGTTAGATTTTCTTTTTTTTTTTAATCATTTTTCAATCATGAAAGCCTTTCTAATACAAATGTTTTTTTTTTATTTATTTATGAAAGAGATAATAAATTATATAATTGAATTGAAATGGATTAATTCTATACTTATTTTATTTTTCACAATTTAGATGTACAAGGGAGAGACATAAAAGTGCTTTATTTGAATTAGATAATTAAAAATATCCAAATAAGATTATAAATTTAGGGTAATTATCATTCAGTATAATGGAATATTTAAATAAAAATATAGAATATTAATGTCACACAATATCAATCTACAATATGTGAATTGAATGCATTATTCTTCTAAAGAATTTATAATTATAAAAAAGTCTTTCATTTAAATGATAAACTTAAAATAATAATAGTAGAAAAAGCATAATTATGAAGTAATATGAAATTATTTATGCTTATGCTTATATTACTTCCAATATAAAATTTTTATTAAAAGCTAGATGTATATAAAATGTTAATATTTGTTAATCGACTTTAATGCTATTATTTCATCCTCATTACGAGGATATTAAGAGCCGCTTGAATAGAAGCGAATATTTGTCCATTGAATAACCTTTGCCCGTTACAAAACTGGCGCAGTAGACAAATAAATATCAGAAGTTCATTTTAATCCTGCTAATTTCCACATTTATTCCCACGTATGTCTGAGAGCATCTCGGTCCTTTCATACGAAGCCGATCGACAACCCCTTCGATCATCGGTCAGCAAACATTTGGGGAGGATCGTCGAAGAGGGTTGTCGCGCAATACAACCCCGACCTTTCACCCCGACACAGCTGAGTCGGTGCCGGATTTTGCTGGTGGTTAACGAGCTACAATTAGCGCTGGTATCATTAGCGATCGTTTGGCACTTTAGCCAATCCTACCGCAAAGTTTTATCCTGCTTGGTCTGTACTCAAAATGACTTCTGGCTTGCCAACTCTTTCCCGCGGCTTCCTAAACCTCGTTAGCCATCCCTATCCCTTTGTGGCCCTTTCCCCCCCTCCCATTGCTGCTGACGTAGGGGTAGATATTTTTTCTGGAGGCAACTAACGCGAAAAACATTGTTCGATAATGAATGAAAGTGTGCTTGTAGAAGGTGGGGGAGGGGGTTGTTTCGAATTTTATTTCTATGTTTTCGGATGACATGTGCATGGAAATGATTGATCTTGCAACTTTGTTTACTGAGGAAATAGTAAGAAAGTGGCTTGAGACGTTTTGATATTTACTCCCTTTGATTTCGTTGCATTGTTGGTTTTGAAGAAAAGAACTTCTTTTCGTCATTTGCTTTGACATCGTATTATTCGAAGTAAAGCAAAGCTCACGTATTCGTTACTAATATTATTTAATTTAATTTGAGTAAACGTAATTATTCAAGTAAATTGCAAATGCTTTTTAGGGGAAACTAAATTAGAGTAAAGTAGAGTTTAAAGAGTATTTCTTGGATATTATGCATGAATTTAATGCGATTTTCACGCATATTATTAGCATATGAATGCCATTTTAATATAAAAAAATATTCTGATAAAAATGTTACTTCTTATACCAAATTAAGTAAGAAAAAAAAAGATGCAAATTATAATTTTATTTTATACGCAAATTTAAATTCCTATGACAAAGAGATTTAAGGTTAACAATCTGTTTTTACAATATTTTTATGTTATTTTCCACATTATATTTCCAATAAAGAAAGAGAAAATTATTATTTCTGCAGTTTTATGAAAGCAATGATAAAACTATAAACTTTATCTGAAAATAAAATATATTTAATTTTCAATTCTTAAACGGAGTCATGGATTATTTACTGTCATTCTCACCGAAACAGGAACAGGTGTCTCGATCTATTCTCCTAATGCACAACGATTTTTATCTCTTAGCGTATAAAATGAATTGGTTAAATCTTGTCATCGAATACGTAATCTAATAGTTTCAGTACTTTAATATTTAAATGAAAACATGAATGGCTGTTTAAAAAATATTGCTATTGGTTGTATCGTAAATTTGAATACAATTTGATGACTGTGTCTTCAAATTTTTTATTGTTTATTCTTAATAACTGTATTCGTTCTGTGACACTTTGCTCATATACTTATAATATCACGTGTGGTACCAAATATAGTATAAATATGTATCATTCATTAGGAATATATTTGCAATCTTTAAATTATTATAATTCATTATGACTGATAAAATATTTGGCAAGCATTCCTTTAGAAAAAACTCGACAGTACCATGAAAAAAATAAGTTAAATAATTGATCGAACTTTCAAGGCTCTCTCGCGGAATTGAATGTTATAAATTTTCAATAATTTATAAAATATACTTTATCCCTAAGTTTTGTTAAACATTAAATATTATAAAATAGTTAAATATTATAATTATTAGATTTTTTTACTTTGATTTGTTGGTAAATTGTTAATAATTAAAAAAATAAGGAAAATAGATTATAATATGAAGGATAAGATGTAGGCGTGCAGAAAATTTTTTTTAATTAAAAATAAAAGGTATATAATCATACTACAACAAATATTGATCGAGTTTACTATTTATTACTTTATATAATATATTTGATCTATATTTAGTTATTATATAAATTTAAAAATAAATTTTACTTTATCAAAGTGCTTCTCTATATGATATTTGATCATGCAATACAAAATGATTTAATATCAAATTTTATTTAAATTAAATATTGGTTTGAATGAAGAAACATTCGAGAGATAAAATATTAAATAATATATTTCATATTGTTTAAACTTTTTATAGAATTGTTTACTGTTTTAGTGATAATTAAATACGTATAAAAGATGTATATCTTCATGTTTGAATAATTCAACAAATAATTAATTTTAACAAGTTTATTTTTAATTTTGGGGTTAAAATCGTATATTAGATATGAGTCGTTTAAAAGTTAATTTGTATAAAGTCTGGATATATAGGAAGGAAAAATCAGTTGATTAAAATAAAGAAAATATCACATAAAACATTAAATTATTATTAATGTCATTAAAGAGATTGGCGAATTTTTAAATAGCAAAAAGAATACGTGCCTTTTAAGCTCAATGTATTTTATTATTTTATCTGGATATTTAGTTAATTTCTTATCAATTAATTACAATAATTATATTTACTTATAAATTATACTATAAGTATATGTAATATAAATTCAATTGATATTCTAAAGTAATTTAAGTTTAGAAAAGTTAATAAAATAAATGTTTAAAATTAATAGTTTTTAATTTATAATAAAAATGATGAATATACAGTTTATTTCATACTAAATTTTCTGCTAATTATATGGTATTAAATTTCATAATAAAACTGTTAATTAAATTTTTAGTTTTATATTATATTAATATTTTATTTTATGATTCGCAAATATTAATTACATCATAAAACATACATCGATACACATTGGCGATTTATAGTTTTATGCAATTAAATTATAATCATTCCGTGAATAAATAGCTCTACGATAATAGAAACAATTTATGTAAATTAAAAAATAATTATTCATATCCTGCATATATATTTTTAACATTTATGTTATTTTTAATTGAAAAATCCATTTATTTATAATTTAAATTGTATGTTTATCTATGATTTTTATGTTTTTTAGTAAAATAAAATGAAAGGAATATTTTAGTATTAATTAATATATAATATATAAAATTTTTAAATTACATTACATGATAAATAAAGAAAATTAATTTTACTTATGATAATATTTTTTAAAAATATAGTATGATATTTATAATAACCTTTTCTTGTTATGAGGCATTCTGACAATGTTTAAATGGATCGTAATAAACATATTATTGAGGATTTATTGAATCAAAATTTATATAGTTTTAATTATAGTTATTTTTATTAAATGAATATTTTATATTGATTTGTGACAATACCAATGCTTATATTTATGTAAATTATATATAAACTTTAAAAATCTGAGTATTATAAACAATTTTATTTAAACCATTATGCATTATCACTTTAAATATGTTACGATGATTAATGCGGTGTATTTTTTAATTAGTTTATTGTGTTATTTAAAACAATTTGAGATTTTTGTATTTGAACATAGGAAATATTATTTATTTCAATAGATTATCCTGCATTAAAAGCAAATGATACTTTTGAATGCTTATTAATAAATTAATAAATGATTGATCAAAATGTACTTAAATGTAATTCGAATGAATTTACTAAAAAAAAAAAAAAAAATAAAGCATATTTTAATACCAATAATCATTAATGTAATTATATTATTTATTGTGATTAAAAATTTCTATATAATATGATATAATATTGAGAAATATGGGTTCTATTTAAAAAATGATTTGTGTTTGTATGAAAGTATGATTTTATGCACTTATGTTTATATATAGAGTTTTGCATTTCCTTTTATATTTAAATAAGTGAAATTACGAGTGTTGTAAGTGATATATTAGAGTAATCTCTATTATTAATTTTCTTCGCTTATTTGCATAACTTCCGGTTAGTCTATCTGTTTTTTTACCCTCAGTTGAAATTCCAATAAAATTAAATATACATGCATACATACACGCGTAATACAACTAATCTAAGAAACTTATGCAAATAAGTCTACGAAATTAATGAACGAAACTACTTTACTAATTCATTTATAACGTTTATATTTGAGTCATTTAGACCGAAGTAAGCTTGAAGCTAATTTTCATTAATAGATTTTCTTGATAAAAAGTGGAGCAGAGTTAACAAGGGCTATAATTAATATTAATGCAATAATATTTGGATGTATGCTATTGGGGTTGCGTTAGATTTGGTTGCAATGATACAGCAGCCAATGAGAGTTTCTGAAGTACATGCATGCAGATGCGATTGCTGCTGATCATTTCATTTCATTAATAGTGCATCTGTGTGAAAACAGTAGAGTAACACATTTGCGCTTAATTTCAATTTGGCTTCAACCGTCTGTATCCCACTCATCTTTCAGTTTCAATAATATTCCATTTGTCCGCTTGATCAATTTTTTATTTTCCTCGGCATTTGTCACCTTTCGGTTTCGTCTTTTATTAAATAGAACATGGGCCAGAAGTACATTCGATACCTTGAAATTAAATTAAAATAAATGCACTATTGCTGGGGAAAAGAGAGGAGAAGTTATTTTATCAACGGTAAATTCGGCTTCAATTTTATGAATTAATAATGCTAGTGTTTATGTTGGTGTGTTGGTAAAGATGTTTAAATCTAAATGAAATTTTACTTATTAAATTTATGTAAATATTTGCCTATCTAAAATTTGAGAGTTTAAATGCAAACCAGAATTGTTAATCTCATTTAATAGAATCATTTAAATAATTATTTGAAGGTACATTATACGTTTACGCATTGAGTTGGAAGGACTAAAACTTTGTCTATTAAATTATCCACAGATGAAGTCCGAATAGTCATTTTAACTATGAAACTTCTCTTCGTGTAGATACAATACAATAATGCTGAATTGCTTTAAAATACATTGTACCCGTAGATAGTAAGTGGCGCATTTATGATTATCAAAGTTTGAATATAATTTTGACACATCTGTCTAGTACGTAAAAAGTAGTTTTAATTCAATGTAGTTATTAGAAATACTTAAAAAGTTTTTACTTTTCTTGTGCAAATAAAAATAAAAATATTGGACCATTGTAAAGAATATTTGGATTACAAACAATTAACTAAAAATAAAATGTATCATAAAAGAACTCAAATAAACTATATAGTTACAAGTATTTTTTTTATTTTCAATTACATAAGGTTAATGTTACTGTAAAACTATACAGTAAACAATAAAAATAATAGTATTTACGTTTGCTTCATTTACGATGCAAAAGTGTTATATAAATTAAAGTTGATAAGTAAAGCATTTTTAAAATATTTTTTATTTAAATTGAATATTTTGATATTTTATTTATATTAATTAATAAAATATGAATTCTATTAATTGTAATAACAAATTCCAAATTAGAAAAAAGTAGAAAAGTTCCTTTTGTTTCAATAATTTTAAACTTACATGAATGTAGTTAATTTGAGAATAAGTTGAATGTTTTTTATATTAAATTATTGCAAATGTTTATTTTTTTTTTTAAATTTTAAAAATTACATAATTTTACATGAAATTAGCATTGTATAATATATATTTGTATAAATATCACTTAGAAATCTTGAATTTTTTTTAAATGAAATTAGTATTCTTAAATGATATATTTTTAGCTTTTGCGTCTTCACTTTTTTCTTTCAAATTATTTTTCTTTTTATTTAACATTGAGAAGTAATTATAGTAATCGATGAGTTTATTAAAAAATTACACGAATTATTATTTCATCTAAATATTTAATTATATAATGATTTTATAAGATAATTGTGAATACTTTTAGAATTAAAAGAAATTAGAAATGTAGATTTGTATATTATTAGAAGCTTTTAATATTTTTAAAGTCTAGAAATAAAAATAGACAAAGTATATCTTCTATTCATTTAATTCTAATAACTTTTTGTAATATTAAAAATATATGTATTGTGAATTATACATATATATGAAATTATATTTTATTGGAGAAATAATTTTCATTATTTATGTAAAATTTACTAATTGCTAGGCTTTATGTAATTTTCTGAGAGAGCCTTATTAGTCATAATGCTTTTGATCTTTGTACCAATGTTACTTACATATTAAAGTAAGTAAAATATCTGTGATTTATTTGAATTCATTATGTCCATTGTATTATTATTATTGTATTAGTTGAATATTTTAAAATTAAACTGTAACAATACTTATAAGATTTGATTTAAGAATAATTTTATCTACATTTGTCTGCATTTTATCTATGTTTATCTGCACTTTAACGAAAACTATTTTTTTTTACAATATATTCATATTTTATTTATATTTGACTATTAGATTAATACTTAATTATGTATATATTTATACATATTAATAGAAATAGTAAAAATTATATATATAATACTTCAATATATTAAGAACATAATTAAAAAGAGATAATATGTTTTAATTTATTAATATTTAATTATTAATATAATTATTTCTTAATTAATTATTATAATATTATATAATTCTTTTTTATTTATTTCTTTATAAATTGAATAATGTTTAAATTTTTAATATTACAAATATTATTATTGAGGTAATACTGAAGAAGTTTTATTAATGTTTCAATTAATGATTCCGTGTAATTTTGAATTTCACCTAGAAAATACTATTTTTTATGAAAATATATATGCTAATTTAAACAATAAAATTAATCATTAATAACAAAAAAATATTTTGTAAATAGCGTTTAAAATTATAAAATGCCTTTTAATATGCGTTTGCATATTGTAAATTTTAAAATATTGTAATTGTTAAATTTTGTTTAAAACTTTTATTTTTTCTTTTATTTTTGAGATTTATATTTAAATTATAAATATTCATTTGTTAAAGCTTTCATTGTAACGTTGAACATATAATGTTGAGAGTTATAGGGCTAACGATTCCCGATAAAATATTACGTTAAATACAATAAAATATCAAATTGTGCTTTTACGTGTACCTTAATAGATATAAATTAGAAGCTAAAAATACAACAAGCTAATAAAAATAATAAACTAAATTCATTGTTTATTTAAAATTTGCAAGAAGTTGAGTTGAGTTCAGGATACTTATAAATGTCGCGTTAGCACTTGGAGGTCTCGTTTTTCTTAAGGCTGTATAAATATTCATGATATTTATCACTTTACACCCCTTCCTTACACGCTTCTCTTTTCGCCTCTTTTCGCCTCTTTTCCTCTCTTTTCGCAAACCAAACATTATGTAAACAAAACAAAATTTTGGAATTTCTTATAGAGCATTGTCGGCTCGTTACTCTTCTTGCGCCTGAAAAATGGTTAAGCGTGCATGTATTTGTTGGCAGGGTAGAAACGCCCGAATGCAAATACATTATGGGTATAGGAGGGAGTATAGTAAATTGCGGAATGCAGCGGGGGGTGTTGGTATTGGTACATCCGCACACGAGCACGGGGCTGTGTGCAAGTGTGTGTTGCCCCTGGGCTTTGTCTTTTTCACGTCGCGTACCATTTATCCGCGTCGTTCGAGGCTGCCTTCCGCAAGGTGCCATTTATGTTCAAAATATACATATGTATGCCTGTAATAGCTATGTACACTTAAAATTTGTAGTGATGGTACTCGTGTCCCGTGTACTGGACGTACTCAAATAATACAGGAGCAATGTTGTTGGCATTTTTACTTAACCGGAGGCCTAACGCATAAAAGCGAATTCGGACTCTTTTATGGTATCGTGGAAAAACTCTAAAGGCGATTCCGGTATCTTATGCTAAGAGCAGAGTTAGTAATGAAGGTTCATAAATTCACTTTACAACTAAAAAATAAGATATCATAAATAACTAATAAAAACTACTTGGATACGAATTACCGAGCCAGTAAAACTATCTTTCTCTAATACTTTTGCAAAATTTTATGTTAACCTTAAATAATAATAAATGATAACTTGTGAAGAGTAACGCATATTATTAGGCGTAGTATATCCCAATATAAAACTTATTGTTGTATTCGTTCAGAGATTAATTCAAATGACGGGACATTTCGGTAATACAATCTATGATT
Source organism: Eupristina koningsbergeri (assembly GCA_018907245.1). Taxonomy (NCBI): domain Eukaryota; kingdom Metazoa; phylum Arthropoda; class Insecta; order Hymenoptera; family Agaonidae; genus Eupristina; species Eupristina koningsbergeri. The sequence goes on from JACCHV010000041.1 coordinate 2,972,020, forward strand.
TATTACGAAGAAAATTAAGGTTATTATCTGTCGGTAAATATCGATAGTTAAAAAAATAATTGCTCAGTAGGAGATAGAGTACGAAAAATTGATTAAATATATACGGAGAACTTGTTTACCGAAATTTTGAGTAATTAAAGCTTAAGTATATCATCTACTTTTACATTTAAGTCCAAGAAGAATACGTTTGTAACGTCTTAAAGATCTCATAAATGTCATGAAATGTTAATTTACTTCATTTACATAATCCATTATTTTGTATTTCTATTTAAGGTCAGTAATATCATCAATAATAATGTAAATAAAAATTTTAATAACAGGATATTTATACGTAATAGTAATAATGTGAATGTTATTTTCATCGACTATACTCTTTGGCGACTGAAAGAAAAAGCACACACCAATGAAAATTGGAGGGGAGGTCCGATATTGTAACAATGGGGTTGATGAAGATCACAGAATTATAAGAGACGGGGTGAATAACCACCGATCAAGGATTATGGATCTAAAAACTCATATCGAGAATAGATCTACGAAAAGACAAGAAACACGAAGAGGTTTATTTTTGCCACACGAAATTTTTGGCACAAAAAATGGACTTTCAAATATAACCTCATACAAGGATGGAATTACTTCTTCTGAATTGATTTTGGGTATGAAATAGCGATATGCAGAGTAGAGGTTCTTTGTCTGTAACCACTGAACCAAACATCAATTGCAGCTACAGATAGAATCGAAATAATTACCCCTAAATATGTAATAAAATAATGATATATTAAAAATACCTACAAATAAAACAAAACAGTATTTGTTTGTAAAAATATTTTAATAAAATTTAAAAATTTTTATGTTAGCTTTTTTTATTTTATAAATAGTTAATTTCACATATTATAACTTAAAAATTTGCAGTAATTTTTTTAATTAATAGCATTTTAATTACTTTAATTACTGATTTAATTAATTAAATAAGTAAAATTAGCAATATTTTAAAATTAAGTCCAAATTGAAATATATATAGGAATATCAAATATTAAAATTTTAATATTTATTTTTTACGTATAAATAACTATTCGTTAATTTTATATTAATAAATATATTGTTTAAAATTTAATACTTTAGTAATTATTACAAAATGGATGAAATAATTTATTATTGTTTTATTTTTGTGTAATTGTCAGCCTTTTAAATTTGTTTTGTTAAAATGTTTTATTTGTTTTGTTAATCAATTCATTGATTTTATAATACTTAAAAATGCTAATTTTATATATATATATATATTCATATTTAAGTAATATAATTATGTCGACAATTGATAGTAATATTTTGATTCTGAAATTCAATACTTTTAAATCTTTTCATTACGTATTATTGTTTAACATGTTTTTATTACTAAATATGCATTAAGCTTTACTTAAATTTACTAGAAAATAATTATTGTACACTTTAAATATTTTTATCAAGCAAAATAAAATTGAATTACTTTTTACATTTTTATACGAGAAATTTTATTTCATGTCATTTTATTTGGAAGATTATTTTACCTTTTAATACTTTTAAATAGAGAGTGATCATAAGAAAATAATACTACTATTGACTTTCAGTGACTATATAATTGAATAGAAACTTTAATATTTGTAAGTGATGAGATTTAGAGGTTGTTTATTGTAAGCTTCTAGAATATTGAACTTCTTTTTATTAAAATTCTTTCTATTTTTACAACATTCATGAGTATATGTTGACTATAGTTAGACTAAAGTAAAGAAATTGTACAAAAATTATTATTTATTATTTTTCGTTTAAATCGCAGAATCAAAGATTGTTAACATTTAAATTTCAATTAATAAATACATGGTGCATCCTCGAAGTATCGAGTTTTCTTTTCATTCATTTTGTGCCTATTTATCGTTGAAATTCGGGAGAAGTCTTAAAATGTCGACAAACTTTTTTCGCATTTGTCCTTTTTTTTGGTTTTATTTTTCGATAATTAGGCGCGGCAGGATTTAACATCGCACGAAGGGAGTTTTTCAAATTTTTGACACGGCGCGCTGAAGCGATTAGCGGAAAACCACTACGCGAGAATGTTTTGTTCAAAAATCATAAAAAAAAAAAAATTCTTACCTTTCTTTTTTGAAAAATGATTTATTGGTGAACTTATAAACAGGGTAAAATAAAAATTTTAAATTCTTTAAAATAATTTCCTCCTGTATCAACACATTTTTGAAGGCGTGTTTTTTAAATTTTAAATGCATTTCAAACTCTTCAGCTTTGATGTTTTACAAAAATTTTCACATTTATAATTTTTTTTTTGCACTTTATTGTACAAAGATCGCGTTAAATTCAGTTTTTCCTGAATTGTTTAATCTATTAATCGACAGTCCAAATTTTAAATTTCTAACACGCGCCGGGTATTCCTAAACATTCGAAAGTTTTTTGGGCGCCCAAATCGAGGCTCATCGATGATTCTTTCTCGGCCCTCTTTTAAAGCTCTGTGCCATTTTCCACATTGCGATTTTAACATGCAATTATGTCCATATGCTTCTTGCAACATTTTATACGTTTCTACATTGTTTTTTTTTTCATTGCAAACAAATTTTACGCGTAACGCTATTAGAGGAGTTTCTCCATCGCGCCGTGTCAAAAATTTGAAAAATACCCTTCGCGTGAAGTTAAATCCTGCCGCGCCTAATTATTGAAAAACAAAAACAAAAAAAAAAGGACAAATGTGGAAAGAGTTTGTCGACATTTTAAGACCTCTTCCGAATTTCTACGATGAATAGGCAAAAAATGAAAAAAAACTCGATACTTCGTGGATGCACCATGTATATTTAAAAAAAATGTCACATTTATTTTATTTTCAATAAAATGAATTCAAATTTACATAATTCAAATGATATTTTATTTTTAAGTATTTAATTTAAATGTCAAATAAATATTAAGTAACAATTAATTTTATTAAAACTGTGTAATTTAGTGTAATTATGTAGTAAAAGACGTTTTTATTAACAATATTAGTAAGACGGAATTAAATTCCTCTAATCAAATATAAAATATTGTTACAAATGAAAACTGTTCATCTCAATCAAAATAATGTGTTGTTAGTTTTATTGAAAAAAAGGTATATCTTAAAATATATGTGAATAAATATATGAATATTATATTTTATGATATACTTGTTAATAATGATTTGATACTAAATACTTACTCGTTTCACGGTGAATATAATAAAAAAATATAAATATACTCAAAATATTTTAAAATGATGCAATGATGAGATGAATTTGAATTAAAAAAAATTATTAAATTTTAGCAGACACTTTATTCTAAAAATGTGGTTGTCTTCATGTTCGCTCTCCAATGTATAAATTTTGAGTGACGTCGCTCGCTTACTGATTTTGTTCTTTCATCCAATTACCCTCCGCGACTTCACTTTTTTCCGCTAATTAATCTAATAAATTTTAAATTTCGTTTGTTTCGCGCGCACACTACAGTTTTATTTCCTATTCCGGCTTTTCGCAGAAATCCTCAGTTTTTGGCAAAAAAAACCCTCTTCCAGCTAAAGAAAGAAAAATCCAATACAAAACTAATTAATTTCGTTAAAATCATCACCGTCGTAAAATCCAAAATTTAATGGTTTTATTATCACACAGGGCTCAGGTGCATTTCCAGGTCCAGGTCGTATGTCGACTCAGCCATCCTGGATTTATTGTAAATTATTTTCTTCGTTTGTCATGGCTTCATTTGTGTCGAGTTCACACGACAACCCATTGGACCCATTAAGTTTGAGTTGCCTTTTTTGTTTATTGCGAAAAACTATTCCGCGCCACGTAAAAATATAATGAAGCAAAAAATGTAGCGAGATTAATAATCATGCTGTTAAAATTTTTTAGGAAAGGCACAGAGGGAAAAAGAATGAGAAAAATAAAAGAGAACGGGAAACAACAAGATAAAGAGTAAACAAGTATTAGAAAGAATAATGGACCTGAGATTTTTACATTTTTATGCAAAGAAAAATCGGTAAATATTCGATTAAAATGACTGTGATGTTATAAATCTCTATTCGCGAAGCGCTGCTCTTTTACAATTAACAATATTAATGTTAAATATGATTCATTTTTTATATTTTTCATTGGTATTTAAAACTTTTTTATATTTTATAAATAAACCTTTCCTAAATAATTAATTATTATAATATTTTTCAAGTTCATATATTTAAAACTATTGGATGAAATTAATACTTTTTGTGGGTAGTAAAACAATTTAATATTTTTCTTGCAAGTAATTTTACAGCAACCTAAACAATAAAATTTTTTATAATGTTATATTGACGTTAAGGTTACTCGGCTGGTAGAACTTCCAATTTACGCGAATTGATATTAGGTGAAGTTGAAAATGGCATAGATGGTGATATTGAGTGTCAAAGGATCCGGGCTTAGGGATGTCGAGGTTCCGATGATTACTCGGTAGCATCATCGTTCATGAGGATTCGTGGTGAGAAGGTTTCTCAAATACAGGAAGATAATTCAAAGCAAATTCGTTATAATCAAGGCACATAAATTGAAAATCTTGATTTAATTGTGGATTCGATAGAACTTTAATTCTTTTTCTTCATTAATTTTATATTTACAAGCACCGGGTTTTTATTACTATTTCGTTACTTTATTCCATTCCCTTCTTAAATTCCTAATAAATTAGTCGACTGTGAATTTGCAATTGTGTTCTTTAATCGATGTCCGCAAGTGAATTGGTGTTCGTCGAACTGCCTAAATTCGTATTTCCGATTGTTGCTAAACGTCTTTATGCACCTTGTATTTAAATGTAAAAAAATACTATTATAATAATATAGAAAAATTATTCAATCTGATCGAAGATTCAATCTGATGCATACTGTATAACGAAAATTAAGTATAAGAAACTTCAACTTCGTCGATTAGAGGGCGCATATCTATCCAGATGTAAAAAGCGAGCCGCCATCGTATATTAAAGAAATACAGGTTGATCGAAATGTATATCTGTTGTATGTATTGATATAGATAAGATGTTGTCATGGTACACTCGGTTATCACCTATTAAAGATTTTAAATGATGGCTTACCCACAGAATTTATTTGTAGAGTACATCATCATAGCTATATAGGCTTCTTTCATATTTACTAAATTTATTAAATACATTAAATATATATACATTACATTGTATTTTATTTTAATTGTACATAGATATAGATATACATTGTCAGGATATATCTGCAAAAATTAGTTTAAACATTTCATCTAAATACACGTAATTCTCACACATTTAATTAAGTTTAAATATTTTTTTTTTTTATTTTTTTTTTTTATTTTTTATTTTCATAAGATCAATCTAGTTTTGTTTCTCGCCTTAAGATTATTGACTCAGATGTGTGTTTTGTAAAAAAATGTCAACATTAATAATTAATGGAAATCCTTCGTTCCCCCTTACAACCACATATTCTTTTATTTGAAACGGTTACATGTGAGGTTAAATAAATGACAAGTTACCCATTTAGATAGACTATATACAATAAGAGGGATAAGATATCGTTATATTTTATACGTGACCAAATGTTATGTTATATATGCTTATAAATGAATATTTTATATTTTATCAGTGTCAATGATTAATATTACTTTAAGGTAAAAATTACTAAATCTAACTCAGAATTATAATTGTAAATTAAATAACTATTAAAATTCATTTCATTTCTTGTTTTATATCAAATGCAGGAATATTACATTTATCCCTGAAAATAATTCATACCTAAAGCAATACAGATAATTTTTATAAATAATATAATTCAATTTAAATTAATATATACATATTATTTGTGTATGAATGAGTAGGTATTTGAATTTATAAATTCAATAAACTAAAGTATTTTATTTAGATTTATAAATACTAATATTTTTTTATGCATATATTATTTAAAAAATTATTTTTTATAAAAAAGTTTAAAAATAATTAAATTTTAAATATATTATTTTATTCATTCATTATTTAGTATATCGTAAAAACATTTAAGCTATATTTTATACTTAAAATTTTTTTAACTTCATAGCATTCATTGATTTTTTTTAGTTTTAATATTATGTGAACATATAAAAATCTATACATTTGACGAATTATCAAGTCGTAGAAGCCGCTTTCTATTACGTTTTCTCTTTTGTGAATTGCTCGTTTACGTGCACATCATTAGGTCAAAGTTACGGTCGGAATTGAGCTTTTCGCTCTGATTATATACACTGAAGTTGACCGAATTCCCTTATTTAGAACGGTCATTTTATTCAGGATATAAAAGAAGAAAGAAGCATCTTCCCGTCAAAAAGTGAATTCGTTAATTTGTGAGGATAAAGGACAGAATTTTTTTTTTACAAATTGGAGCAAAATAAAATATCATAATTATTATAATATTCATTTTTTTTATAAATTCTCAATTATTAGTTTCATTTTCTTATAATAAATTGTAAAAGTTAAGTAAGATAAAACAAATATAATTTAAAATATTTTTGTTTATTCATTTTGTAATTTAATTTATAGAAATAAATTGGGTTGGATGTAGAATTTTTTTTTTTTACACAAATTTGTTTCTCATATATTAATAATATAAAATAAATTAATAAGTTAAAAAAATTGTTGTTGTAGCCATAAAATCTAGATTCATTTTTTATATTTTATAGAAAAAAATTGAAATTAAAAATATGATGGATTCATGTATTAATAATTATAATGTTAATACTTACAAAATTATGTATTTAAAAATTAAAGGTTTTTTAATCCAGTACTAGATAAAATTGTAAATATACATATATTAAAAAAATTATCATAAATACATATTTAATTTTCTTATGAATATATTAAAATAAAAGAGTAATATTTAAAAGTATTCATTTATTGTTTTCTATTAACAATTACTTTAAATTTTTAAGGAATGTTATTGTTTTAGTAAATATTAAAAATATATTTACGTATTGAGTGTACGCATTATTTTAAATAAAAAGTTTGATTTACTATTTTAATTTTTGATAAAAAAAAGCTATCTTCATGTCATTGAATGAAGTTTCGTATAATCGTGTATTTTTATTCAAAAAACCTGTCGGGTTTACAATACATAGAATGGCAAATGTTAAATCTCTGGTAAAAAAGGATTTTTCATTGGAAGGTATAGACAGCCTATTACTTCTTGCCAGAGGGAAAAAAAGCATCGGATTTCAAGTGCATTCTCTTTGAGTTCTTACATTTCTTCTACAAGCTTTTTTGATCTTAAGCTTACAGCTATTGAAATTTCAACGAGAAGATTTTAAATAAAATAGAAAAGCTGTATTTAGTTAAGTTCGAAAAAAAATTTTCCCTACTATTCATAAAATTCAAATGCTTTCTTTATATTTTTGTTACAAATATTTTAAATACAAATGACAAAAAAAATATGTAATTATAGTTGTGGATTTGTATAATTATTTTAAAATAAGGCAATTTAGTAAGTGGCTTTATAAGTTTTATTTAAAATTTATAAAGATACGGATAAATGACAAGAGTGTCATTACGATTGATCTCCTTCTTAATGTCTCCACTGACGAAGTTAAACTTCTCATTTTTTTCTAATTCTTTTATTAATGGTATTTACTTGAATTACTTGGCATTTTTACTCGTTTGTTCTCGGAAGATACAATCTTACGATACAACTTAGAGCAAATTTTCCAGTCTCGAGAGACTTTTCATTAAATAATAAGTACCGAATATCCCCCCATGTATCTTTAGGAAACACCAAAAAGCCATAGTCGTATCGTGACTCATCTTCTACATCATTAGAAAATTAACAAATATTTAAAACAACACTTTTAAAATCTTTTTTTTCATGATATATTAAATTACATGTGTATAAACGTACTATTAATTATATATTTATAGATACTACACATATTGTGCTTCATTCAAAAAAATTTTTGTACAAAATGTATTAAAAAAATTCCATTAAAAAATTTAAAATTAAAAATAAACTTTTCATTCAAGTTAGGAAAATGCATCCCTATTATGAATAAAAATTTAATCGGTATTTTCCACTTTTATAAAATTATACTATCTTTATCTATCGAAAGGTTCTAAATGGTTATTCATCTTCACGGGATAGTTAACTTCTTGATCGATTCAAACACATACTACATCAAGTTTAAAAATTGGCTCCAGATAACCGTTCCAATCTTTATTGGCTTCAGCAGCTTAAGTCGTAGAACTTTATAAAAATCTTATTAAGATCATGACTAAGCAATATCATAGATATTGACATTGAAATATTTTAGAAATTATTCATTGCAGTAGAAATAAAATACCGAAGTCAACTCGTAAATAAATAATATTTTATTGGTATAGTATTTTTAAAAATGATATAAAAGCTGAACAAAAATATTTTATGAATAAAATTGATGTTTTTATGAATAAAATAATATAAATATTTATACGTATATTTTTTTCTTTTAAAATAAATCAATATCATTAGTATTATTTTGTTTTTGTATATTGTATATAAAAAAAATTATAGAATAGAGACAGAATTGGATTATTCAACAAATATTGAAATTTGATAATAATAAATCTTATTATAATAATTAATTACATATGTATATTAATGTTAAATTTATAATAATCAAATTTTAGTGTGCGGATCACATTAAGAATTCATCATTTTACCATATTACCATTCCTACTATGGAAAATATATTACAACCAAATATATTACTTTTAATAACGAAATATATTTCATAAACACCACTTTTATTATATCTTTTTACATAAACAACATATTTGTTATATCTTTGGAATATGTAAATATGATCGTAATACTCTACTAATGTCTGGAACGGACGTTGTTATGTTCTTTGAGTCTTTGGTAATAGTTTATAGTATATGTACTACATTAAACCGTGACTACTGATGGAATAATTCATTGCTTTAGTTATTATTTTACTATAATATCAATCTTTATGAATTAATGCTTCATTCGAAATCACCAATTCTTTAAAGAATTTATTCAACATGATTTATTTCCTATCACTTTAGTTACATTGTAGATCACTATTTCCTTAAAAAAAAATATATATATATATATGTATGTATAAGTATTTAGTGAATAAATACGCATTTTCATTGATTGTCTTCTGTACTAAATATTTAGGCTGATAAATTCAGGAGATGGCACAATTTTTCTCGCTAGTGTTTATTTACGTGACATTCCTTCAAACTCGTGAATCATTTTTATTAGTTTTCCGCGTAACAATTTAGTATGTATGTATGCTCTCTTCTTAAAAATTTCTCCTTAAATACTTTTTTGTCTTGTCAATTTTTGAAAAACTGTCAAGGAAGAATCTTATTATCGATTGACCGAGTTACATGTGCATAATCATCCTGTTTTATCGTAAGCAGCACGCGCGATTATCTTGTGAATTTTTCGTTTATTTTAATTTTTATTATACTTTGTTTATAAATATGTATTTAGTTCATTAAAATAGAATTAGTCAATTTATCTGTGAATACTTTCATCAGTGTGTTAATAAGAAGAATGTCGCGAAAATTTAAACGACAATTATTTTTTATATAAACAATAAGTATGCACTTAATTATAAAACACATTAATCAAGTATAATCACTACAATATCTTTATTGTTTATTTATATTTTTTACATTGTATAAATATACCATTTCTATGAATTTTAAAGATAATTAATAATGATTTCTATAAAACGAATGAAATTTTAAATTGAAATTTATTCTTTATCTTTTTGTCTTTTTTTAATTATAATTATTTTGGTACATTCAATTTTTTATATCATATTATGATGATACTCAATATTTATATACGTTGATTGAGGAGGTTCATTACTTATTATAATTTTATAATTATATTTTATAATCTTAATAAAATACTTAAGAATATTTTTTTTATAAACATTTGATATAAAATGTTATTTTTACTTGAACAATATTGTTCTTCCATATTAAAATTAATATTAATTTTAAAACATGAGATAATTATTTATATCGCAAGGTTATTTTTTTTTTCCTTAATATAAAATAGAAATTCAATATTTAATTACTTTAAAAAATTAAATTTCTTCCATTACATACGGGTGTATGTACATGTATAAAGTAATACTACTAATTTACTACTACTAAAATAAGCGTACAAAAGCTTGTATATGTTTGTTCAATACGAATAAATTAATAGATGTAAATTTATTATAAGTAATAATTCTTTTTATTCGTTTGTTTAAAAAGTTGCTCAAATTCCATAACATTTTTTGTTTTTTTAATAAAAAAAAATGATTAAATGTGTAATGCGCCTCTAATATTTAAAACAAATATTATGTCTATAAAATATTGGAGACTGTCACTGTTCAAATGTAAGTGTATATCATTTTATATGTTTAATGCTCTTTACTATAGCTAGAGTCATTTATGACTCGTTAACTTAAGCGTTATCTTTGCGACTGTAGTGTGAGTAACGTTCAAAGGTGAATTAGGTAAAGCGAAACTATTAGGAGAAAGACTATTGAGATAGACTAAGAGAGATAAATAGAGGGAGACAGAGATAGACAAATAACTGGATAGATAGGTAGAGCATTTAGGAATAGATAGTAAGAGGGGGAAACAACTGTTTTAACGATCTTCATTGTATTCTTTTTATTTTTCTAGTTTGGATGAACTAACCGCAAAATAAATTGGAAAGTTATTTTTATTCACATGATTCCATTTTAAGTAATTATAAAAGTAAAAGACTGTTCAAATTTAGTGTATATAAGAACGAAACCATGTAGTATTTAGTATAGATATCATTGCATATTTAGATATCGTGCATGCATTTATAAATACAAAAAAAAAAGAATTCGGTAAATGGAAGGAATGATGAAAAATTACTCGACAATAGGAAAATGTATATAAAGGTATAATTGCATTAAAAAAAAATAAAAAACATAAAATAGAAGGGAAGAAATTTAAATAAAATAAAGGAAATTTTGATACGTTAGTTGGGGGGCATGAATGAATTCAAAGCGACTTAAGCACGTAGTGCTTTTGCGACAGCTGTACGCAAACACACGTACAGTAGCGAGATAAAAAAAGAAAAAGAAAAAAAGAAAAAAAAAACGAGAGTAACGAAGAGCAGCGAATGGCGGAAACGTAATTTCTTTCCGGTCGTCAGGAAAAATTCCGGTCCGTATGCTGGAGATGATGATAATTAAAGGAGAATCCGGCATGCGCCACAGCTGTGACTGCGTTTCTGTGATTCGAGCCTCTAGTACTGCGGCGCTATAGAAAATCGCTAAGTTCAGATTTCAAGATAAGTTCTCTGTATGTGAAAAAAGGCGAGTAAATAGAAAGAGCGACAACGGGGGGAGGAATAAACCAGTGGATAAAGACTGCCCCCGTAAAGCTGCAGTTATATAAAATTTTATTCTTGATATTTTTTTCGGTTTTTATTTTATTATTTTTTCACTCAGTTCGTTTAAATCAGCATCCGGGATACGCATAGATTGAGAAATAAAAGTTGAAGTATTATGAGGAGAATAAAAGTTTTTAAAACTGTTTGTTAAATTTTTTTGTATTTCGTCAAATAATGCTCGTTTCATTATAACTTATATTATTTACAAAACACGCAGATATTATGAGGGCTTTCGCATGAATGTTATTTCAATTTCTAAAGATTCTGATTTTTGTTTAGATTTCCAGGAATGTGTATAATAATAATTTTTCTTTTTCGGTCGAGTTTCTCAATAGTTATTTCATGCAACATATTTGATATTATTCTTGTTATGAACAGAGTGGAGAACCAAAAAAGAAAGTATATTTCTAGATTTCTTTTCAACAAAGCTTAAATTTCATACTTTAATGCATCATATTTATTTATCCAGAATTTTGGAAGAACATCTCTTATTTTTTTAATAAGTATAAAGAAAATATTTTATTACTTTAGTTTTTTCATTTTTGTTTGTCGTCGTAACAAAAACTATAATTGTAACATGGTGATATAATTTTTCATAATCTCTCAACCGTTATTTCTATACAAAAACAAAAAATAAGAAATATAGAAGTTTCGCCCACCTGTAAAAAATTGGTATATTTTGAAATTTCTGAAACAAATAATTTTACTTTATCTTTGCCCGTTGAAAATCACTATAATCTGGTATATTTTTTTTTTATTTATAAGATAAATTTATATGCATTAAAAAAATCCTTTTAATTTAAAACACCTACATTAAATATATGAGAATATTTGTATCACGAGTTATGCATTTTTAATATATTAAGATTATTCAGCAATAACAAATTTCGTATTATTGAACAATACGAAAACTAAATATAATCATATTAAATAATAATAAAAGTTAACAGACGAGTAATACTACTTATGAATGGGCTTAAGAAGTACTTTTTCTTAAACTTTTTTTAAATTTTCCTTCTCTGCTTTTCTCTTATTCTTTCTCTTTTTGTTTCATTTTATTTGTTTACAGAAGAGCAGACAATTTGTTGGTTCTCTTTGCTCGTTGTTTACCGCATTGTGAGATTATATCATGTGCTATAGTGCGCTACAGCGAATGTTTAATGGAGTGATACAATGGGGTCCGCATGCCTTTCATAAATGTTTGCGTGCGCGCGCGCGCGCGCGCTTGTTTGTGAATGCGTGAAGATGTATATGTGTGCACTTAGTCACCCGTTGATAACTCATATCACAATGTGTAAAGGAGGGAGAGATAGAAATCGTGGGCGTTTGCATGGATTATGCATGTACACAAATTTGACTCTGAAATTTTAAGGTATCAGTAGTGAGAACATTAAGGATCAGAGGGTGTAAATCTTGAATGTGTGCTCAGTCTAACTTTAATCAGTTATAAAATGGAAATATTTTTAATAAATTTTTTCAATAGCAATTGCATCGTTATTGCCGTGTTATTATTATATAATTATTATATTCTAAAAAAT